>OY720223.1:15882518-17191685 GCA_963082605.1 Rhodophaea formosa
CTTCATAATAAATTTAATTTTAGAGAAATCGACAACCGATTACGTGCCAGTGGGTCTCCCATTCTACAGCTACCTGGCCACTCCTCACAGGCTTACTCCAAGTCTTTCGCAGTGCTCGCTGCGCGTCTTTGGAATGCGCTTCCTCTAGACATTAGAATGGCTCCCTCTATCCATTCTTTTAAATCTAAACTAACAAAATTCTATAAAGATTCCATTGGTTATTGAGCAATTGATTATGGGTATAATATATGTAAGTGTATTTATACATATTATTTATATATTAAATATAGGTACATATTATTTATATATTATCTTATGTATTCATATATTTATTTATGTATTTCAAATGTACGTTGTTTATTTATGTTTATGCATTAGTATAGGTATATTGTTCATATTGGCACTATCCTCAAGCTTTTCTTATTTCTTTTTCAAGCTTTTGGTTGACTGGAAGAGATCCCTTCTAGGGATAAGTCCGCCTTTGTACAAAGGTCCTTTTCTTGGAAAACTGTTTCTTTTAAGTTTAAAGTTGTTATGTGTGCAATAAAGAAATTACATACATACATACAAGGACCCTGACGGGCGCAGCAATCGAAGAGGGGCTGACTTGTCTAATTTAGTTTATTTTTATTTATAATCATTTCTGAAAAGGTTATTTAAATTATATATTTAGAGTATTTAAAACAGTAGGTATTTTTTATACAAATGTCAATTAATTTAAGTAAATTTCGTATAGGTACATAATTAATATTGAAAGGATTTAATTTAATTTAGAGAATATTTGGTCATAAATAGGTATTATCTATAATGTATTTATTTGTAATAAAATATAGTATCGTTGAGTTTTTATCCTGCGATACAAGTTCACAACTATCTGTAAAGGCTAGCTCAATTTGTGTTATTTGTCGTTATATAATATTTATATTTATCCGTTTGATGTGTCGTTCGTCATAAAATTTAAGAGCTATTGTCAGTGGAGCTTTTTCTATTATTTCTTATCTTTCGCCAGCTGTTACATTTCTTTATACTACCATACTACCGCTAAAACTACATACATCAATCAGTGTTGTTAATAATGTTAGCTATGTATGCGATGTTACTGGTGTTTTACAAGTAATCTGTATAGTCCAGTGCACAGCCCACTATTGAAGTCATTGTAGCAACTCTATCCTGAATGACAAATGAATCATGATAATTCGGAGTACATGCCTCAGTCTTGAACCTTTTACTGCTTCCGAGACTCTCCGAGTATTTTATTTTTATTTCCTGCTGAAATATGCACACAAACTGTATGCAATAGCTCAAAAAAGATTTTCTTTGAGAAACCTTACTAACATCAAAAAGAATTTTATGTGCGTAATTTTTTTGCTTTTCTGTTGCTTTGTATTGTAACTGGGACGTTTTTATAGATGCGTTTTGTTTTTCTAATAAAAAATATTACTGGAAATTTACTCTTTGATATAAATTATTAGCACTTACGCCTGTAAGGAAACCTCGGGCGGGGTCCCACTGGGATGGAACCAGAATTGGCACTATAATTTTTAAGGCTCCTTCATGCTACAAAAGGCACGTTTAGCCGTTGATCTTGGCTGCCATTTTAGATGGCGTTAAGCCTGAATAATTAAAATATGTTTCAACAGGTTTCTCACGTAACAAGTTAGTGTGACGTACTGTGGTTGCCCTAGTAACACTATTGCATTAGGAAAAACTTATATGTCAATACATTTACAAAACTCTCTCCATTAAATAAATTATATTATTTTAAAACTGAGTACGTATTCTTCCATACGAACTACCATATTGACTGGCATTTTCGACATCATCCGGTGATCTTCCTCAGGTAGACTTCCAATCCGCACTGAGATTGGGACGACATCGTGCACGTGTCTCGATTTACGATTGCCCTGAGTAAATCTCCGGATGAGGTCGAAACATGTCATATTTTAATAACGCCTTTGTCTCTCAAAATTTTTGATTAACATTCTAAAAGACGTGCGGCGGACTTGTTCTTTATACATAAAACTTGCTGGTGTCCGGGAGACAGAGTCAAGCTTCCGACATCCTTAATACACGAGTAGTTCCTTGGGTCCTCATATCTCTAAAGTTTGGAAGTTCTCGGCACTTTCCGGGCGTTTCCGGACAAGTTCATGGTCTGAGCTTCGCGAATAGGATTTCAAGTTTTGGAAAATATGTCAAATTGTTTATTAATATGTATTTATATTAATATAAATTTGCAATGTGGACAAATCTTTGTGAATTCGGTTCTGTCCCTTGCAAATCAAGATTAAAATTTAAATAAATAATAAATCCGCCAAAATCATAGTGGATAAAACGGAGATCCAAGGCTTGTATTTAACGCGAGCGAAGCCGCGGTCAAAAGGTAGTTTATAAAGTTCAGAAAGGTTGCGAAATAATTATCTGGACAAAATTAAACTAAAATGGGAAATTACGAGTATTTTAGGTAAAAAAAAAACTTTATTTCAAAGTACTATTTGCTTCACAGTAAAATCTGACACCAGTCTTGGCCACTTACACACACCAAAAACAGCAACAACTTGTTTAATTATGATGATATAAAATTAAACTAAAATTTGGACTTAATTATCGTTTAGCTATGAATGGAATTTATATCTTATCTCTTTAGGCGCAGCAAGATGAAGGACTTCTGAAAATTACGAATATAATCGAAATTTGGCAATAAATCGATATTACAGAATTATAATAATTTTAAAGCAAACTTTTAAAAATCGCCTGCGTGACAATTCTGCGATTCCATGAAGCACTGATGAGTGTTTCCGCGTTCAAGGGGGAGTTTTAATGTTTTAAGTCGCGACGGAAAGCACTGGCGGTGGGTATATGAGTTAACTTCAGCACTTTATGATGGTTAATACGAAACTCCAAATAACAGTACTTAAGAGTTGGGACTTTTAATTAATATTTTCTGTGAGACGGCCGCTGGCGAAAAGTTGGTAAGAACTCTTTTTGTTTCGCGACGGCTCGGCAGTGTTTCCGTTACAGAGCAAAAAATATCGGTCGTGCCCTCCTAGACCCAAAAGTTACAGTAAAAAAACTTGAGAGGTGTTTGAACGAAGTTCATTTCGATTAATTACAGCACCTAAACTCACACCGCCTTTAAAAAAAGTAAAACTCTAGTTACACTGGATACAACAAAACCATTGTACCAACTTCTCGATTCCAACCAGATTTACCTGACCCCGACTAAGTTAGAATTGACGGAAAGGTGAGAAGTGTGAATTCCTCGATCGCCACCATTTTAAACAAACACCGGCTGACTACTCAGTCTGTTACAAAATTCCTATAGAAGCAACTGTAGCAAAAAGTGCTACAGTTGCTTTTGGTCTTCATTTTTTCCGTCTAGCCTTTCGCAACGCGCGATAAGGAACTTCTTTCCAATACCACTTGTCAACCCGCGCCGGGCTAGTAGCAAAGACTCCTATATCTGAGGTAGACGAGCCGCACGTACCGAATTCAGAAGCGTTAAAAGGGAGCTAATTATTATGTTCACTACGGGACTTACCGCGATTATTTTTGAGTTCTGTCTGATATTTCGACAACATTGCAGCTGCCATTTTCACAGACTAATAGGGAGCTAATTAACACGGTTGTGCTTAACTCACATCGAAACTCTGTTCGTGAAGACGCCGTTCACGTCACGTGACACGATTGCTGTTAAATGTCTGTTTTTTGGAGTACAGCACGCCGTTTTATTTAGAACTCTTTGACTAGTAGGCAAAAGTCGCTTATACGGACTGTAAAATTGTTTAAAAAAAATGTAAAGATGGGCCTAAGTATGTGTGCTGGTATCATAATGACAGTAAAAAGGTAAAAATACAAAATTTTTAGGTAATTATAATAACATAATCCACGGCTTATGCCCAGCAGTGGATTATGGAAAGATGATGATGATGATGATGATGATGATGATGATAATGATGAATAATATGTTTCAGCCCGCGCCTGGCTAAAAGGTAAAAGTCGCATACTCGGCCGGTCAGTTAGTGTTAAAAAAAAAAATGTTAAAATGCCCCTATTTGCTGTGATATGTTATCAGAATTACAGTTAAAAGGTTAATTAACAAAATTTTGATGAAACCTTTATTACAAGTAAGTAGAAAATAGCAGAGTTTTGCATTTCCACAATTACGTTGAAACCAAAAACCTTAATAAACCTTAATAAATGTGTCCGAAAGGCGTTTCTACTAGCGGGAGCGACAGCCACATTCCCTGTTCTGTGGTTTCCGTGGACTTTTGCCCATGTTGAAAGTTGCCGTCACGAAAATGGGTCCGTAATGAGCACAAAACTTTTGTCTGTTTCGTATGGGACTGACATATAATCATTATAGAAATTTTGCATATTGTCCGTCTAGTGCCTGATTTTTAGGGTTCCGTTATCAAAGCTAAGCTAACTTACCTTACATTAAGCCTTCGCTGCCGCCCATCCGTCTATGACAGATGGATCCAACTATGATACACGGTCTACCGTGGTATTGAACTTCATTTTGTTAATAGAATTTGTATGTTACTTACTGTAACAACAAGTAATAAAAACATACTAAATTATAAATTAAAGCGGTGGACATGTAACAAATCTATTGAAGCGTTTTTTGTTATAACGGTAAATGTACGGTATTTTATTTTTCATAAAATACTGAGCAAGCAACAACTTTTGAGTTTCTGAGAATTTTCTAAGGATAAAGTCTCGTATGAGTAACTTTCTGAAACTTTTACCACGTAATTACGTTTATAGTTAGGAAACTAGGAAGCGCCCATAATAAATATCTAAGTACCTACCACAATGTCATATTCATCAGTAAAATTAAACAGGTAAAATTATGTATTTCAGAATATAAAAATCCCAACTGCCTTTTTCACAGCCGTATTGATTTTTTGCATTGACACTCCTGGGAAGAATATAATGGAACAGACATACTTACATATATTTACAACCCCATCCGATCCTTGAAGTGGCGACTCAGCCCGTCAATATGAATAAATTCCTATGAGATTAATTTTAAACAAAATTTCAAATTCCCATACGAAAGAGAACAGCCGGCCGAGCAATTTGATTGAAAATGTTAATTTTTTCGAATTTCCAAAGGAAAAGTTGTTTACATTGACGGGATAAGTCGCCTCTTTAAGAATAGGATGGGATTACAGCGACATATTGTTTTCATACGCCCGAAAAACATTACCCTCCTTATGGGCGGTTCAGTCGGGTAAAAAATAAAACAAATTCCACGCACGAAAAACAAACGGTTAATAATTTGATGCGACAAGCTCATACGACAAGAAAACAAAACGTAATCTTATTCATACATAAGCATTCAGAGACCTTCGTCATGGCGACACCTGACGTAATGTGACATGATAGGCGTCTACGACGTAGCGACTCGTAGCGTCTCGTAGCACCTGCTCGTAGCTTGCGTGTAGCCGTTTACTCTAGAGACGAGACAAATATTAGATTTGAAAATGTAGTTTTCTTATTATTCCATATTGTTACTAACCTGACAATAATACTACTACTTATGGATCTGAGTTATCTGAAATGAAATATTTTTTATATTATGAAATAAACGGTTAATAATATATTATTATGTTAATAGTATGAAAAATAAACGGTTAATAATTTGATGCGACAAGCTAATACAAAAAGAAGACAAAATGTAATCTTATTCATAAGCATTCAGAGACCTTTGTCATGGCGCCACGTGGATGTAATGTGACATGACAGGCGTCTACGGCGTAGCGACTCGTAGCGTTTCGTAGCACCTGCTCGTAGCCAAAGTGTAGCTGTTTAAGACGAAACAAATATTAGATTTGAAAATATAGTTTACTAATTATTTTTTCAAGCCTTAATTATTAATTTACCCTGTTAGTTTGTCGTCTGTGACAGTCATATCTTGCAACTCTAAGTCGATATCTTAAATAAAACAATCTTATTATCTATTATTATTTATCCGTGCGAGGTGCCTATAGATAGGTCTTAAAAAATTACATTGACGTTCCTAAAACCATTTTTTCTCAAAGTCTAAAGTTTGAGCGCTTCCTAAGTTATAAATGTTTGTCACCCTCTCTAATTTCTAAGATAAGATAGTAAAAAATCAAAAAACATGATGTAGAATTCAATTAACACTTTCCACGAAAATAGGTTTGAACGATATACAATCAGTAGTTTTTGAAATATAGCACTTTTTCATAGACCGCAAAAATAACTATGTCATTCATACAAAAAACACTATGAAAAACTAAATTATCTTTGCTGGCGAAAAATTATAGAGGTATTTTGCCATCTAAGCTTGCTTCTACGGAACCCTTTATGGGCGAGCCCGACTCGCACTTGGTCAATTTATTTTTCATCTTAATCTGACCAGGGATCAAACCCGGGAAAACCTGTGTTGCAGACAGGCGTGTTGACCGCTGCGCCACGGAGCTCTTCAATCGTGGATTACTCAGTAGTGTGTGAAATAATAAATACATACGGACAAATCACACAGATTAAGCTAGCCCCAAAGTAAGTTCGAGACGTGTGTTATGGGATATTAACTCAACGATACTATATTTTATAAAATATATAATAGATACTATATTTTATATAGATAAACATCCAAGACCCAGGTCAATCTGAAAAAGATCATCTTCTATCTTGACCTGACCGGGGATCGAACCCGGGACCATCCGTGTCGCAGGCAGGCGTGTTGACCGCTGCGCCATGGAGCTCGTAAATGAAGTACACAATGGCAAACTACGTTTTACTAAATATTTTTATTTCGAAGATTTTCTGTTTTAATATTAATGCTGTTTACATGAACTTTTCTATTTTATTTATTTCTCGATACGTTTATTCTGTTATATTTATTTTGACCATTCTATCACTTTGTTTGTAAAAGGGTAATATTTAGTTAGAATCTTTTGAAAAAGGCTTGATAGAAAATAGAATAAATATGCCTTTTATGTATTACAATATAATTGTAGGTTTGTTAGTTTCTTTTATTTCGTGCGATTTTCTTTTAATATGCTCGTTTGTTTTTCATAATTCGATTTCAATTTTTAAGGAGATTTAATTTATTAAAAATAATTGTTTTATAGGATTTTTGACCAGACTGCCCCTGTGGTCTAGTGGTCAAGGCGTTTGCCTAATGTAGTATTGGGTTGAAATTCCACTTAAGGCATTATGTGTGAGAGTCAGCTTGGTTATTGCAGGCTTTCGTCACCTGATGATCCGAAAAAACGTGCTTCGTGCTTCGGAAAGCACGTTAAGCTAATGGGTCCCAAAAGCTATCTAGCGTTTGTTTAAACCTATCCGAAGATTTGTTCTGGTCTTTTATTTGGGTGGTGGAGAATTATTAGGAGTCGCTTTATGTAAAAACCAGTAAACTTCTCAAATCACCTAGGATGGATAGTGGATCCTGTGATTTTAAGCGCTGCCGCTGAAGATACGACCAAAATACGCTCGGGTGATTATGATGTTTTGTTTCTTACTTGTATTACTTCGTATAACCTAGCCTAGCCTAACCTAGTACCTATACCTAGGATATTTTTTACTATGATACTTTCTACACACTCTTTGTGTGATGAGACAGAAGATTAAACCAGTATGGTCAAGCTAATTTGTTTATTAAAGCTGCAGATGTGGTTAGGTTTTTAAACTTAATCATACTTAAGTCCAGTGAAATGTCGTATAACATCGAGCTTAAACTGGAAGTGTAACTGGCGGAGTTTGTCGTGCCTCAAAAGTCAAATAGAAAGCTCCCAGTCGATACTCCTAATCTGGTCGACTAACAGCAAACAAACGAACAACTAGCAAAGTTGGATACCAGGGAACTAGAGAACGTTAGGAGGTATACATTAATGAGTAGATAGGTGAAACACCAATTTCTTAAAATTTGTAATAGGTACAGTTATTTGAAAGCTTACACTGGAAGTACCTAACTAGTGAGTAAAGTTTCTCGTGCCTCAAAAGTCAAAGGGAGCAATTCCAGTCAATACTCCTAATCTGGTCGACTAACAGCAAACAAACGAACAACTAGCAAAGTTGGATACCAGGGTACTAGAGAACGTTAGGAGGTGTACATCAACGAATAGATAGGTGAGACACGAATAACCAAAAATTTGTAGTAGATATAGATATTTGGAAGTTTCAACTGGAAGTACCTAATTAACAAGCTAAGTTTTGTTTGCCTCATAGGTCAAAGAGAGCGCTTTCTGTCGCTTTGCCTGATCTGGTCGACAACAGCAAACAAACAATTTTGTAATAGGTACAGTTATGTGAAAGCTTAAACTGGATGTACCTGAATAACAAGCAAAGTTTCTCGTGTCTCAAAAGTAAAAGGAAGCCTTTCCAGTTGATACTCCTAATTTAATCGACTAATAGCAAACAAACGAACAGGTATCAAAGTTGGATACCATGGAACTAGAAAACGTTAGGAGGTATACAATAATGAATAGATAGATCAATATTCCTACAATTTGTTATAGGTATAGTAATTTGAAAGCTTAAACTGGAAGTACCTAAACTAACTGGCGGAGTTTCTCGTGCCGCAAAAGTCAAATAGAAAGCTTCTAGTCGATACTCCTAATCTGGTCGACTAACAGCAAACAAAAGAACAACTAGCAAAGTTGGATACCAGGGAACTAGAGAACGTAAGGAGGTATACATTAATGAATAGATAGGCAAGACACAAATTACTTACAATTTGTAATAGGTACAGTTATTTGAAAGCTTAAACTGGAAGTACCTGAATAACAAGCAAAGTTTCTCGTGTCTCAAAAGTCAAACGGAGCGCTCCCAGTCAATATGCCTAATCTAGTCGGCTTACAACAGCAAATTAACGAACAACTAGCGAGTGTAGATATCAGGGAACTAGAGAACGTAAGGAGGTATAATGAATAGACAGGTAATACGCGAATTTTCTACAATCTATAATACAACGACCGCGACATAAATGGATAAACACAGAACAAGGAACAAGTGAACGTTAGGAGGTATGCATTAACAAATTAGGTGAGCGACGAATTACATAAACAAACTATCAAATTTCAGTACCAGACAAACTGGCAGACTTTAGGAGGAAGCATGAATAGATGCAGAAGGTAACAAATTTATACAATGTATATAATTTGTTTGAAAATTAAAACTAGCTGATGCAACTTCACAAATACGTCATCGCGACATAAACGGATAAACAGAGACAGAGACAGAACGAAGAACTAGTAAACGTTAGGAGATAGGTGAGACATCATTACATAAACAAACTATCAGGTTTCAGTTACACTAAGCGAACAGAAGACCTTAGGAGGTTGCGTGAATAAATGCAGAAGGTAGTGAAATACAACGTGTAATTTGTTTGAAAATAACAAACTAGCTAATGCAACTTCACAAATACGTCAACGCGATATAAACGGATAAACACAGTCCGTGTTAGGACAAACAACTGCAATTCTGTTTGCGACGTCGCAATGCAATAAACGGAGTTCCGAAAACGATCTGGGCTCACATAGTTCGTAGTATCATGTCACAATCCGAAGTTGGTTTTTAACGTTGTGCAAAACACAGTAGCTTGCTCTGTCTACGTCTGAAAATGACGATTTATTATAGCAGGAATTGTGAAGAAAGACCTCTCCAACCCGTCTGGCCAGCGTGGAGAGTGTAGGCCAAATCCTCTGACTGCTCTGGCAGTACAGAGAGGGTCGTGCTCCTGCAGTGGAGACTAATAAAGACCTGATGATGATGATGATGTGAAGAAAGGGGTTTGCAGTTGCTTTCTTGGGCCTCGCAAATATTTATCTTAGTTTTCCCTTCTGTTCGATTGTTGTACCTACGCTCAATAATGCTACACTTATTATGATGGTAAGGGTAAAATAAAATTATAAAATACGTTTGCACAATCAGACACTTACTTCTACGTCATTGTTTAAAATACTAGAGCACAGGAAGGTAGGTCTTCCAATTCTTCGGTCATGGTTAAAAACGGAAATTAGTAAAAATTACAGTATTATTTAAGTTTGATGTAAAAATACATATTTAATAGTAAAGTATCAAAATCTGTATTTCCTATTCCTACTATAATGAGAATTGCCCGCTCGTGCAATTTTGAATTCGCCGCGTTTTGATAGGTTCAACTTTGTTAGCCAAACTTGACTGCTTGTTAAAATGCACAGTGTAACATGTGAACCTACAGCGTCGTACCGACACGTCCGCGTCAGTAAATGCATCGCACGCCATCAATTATTAAATGTTTAACGGCCATTTTGACAAAACCATTTCCTTTGGCGGCCATTCGCGCCTTTTCCTACACACCCACCTCGCAGCGGAATTTTCACACATTTAAAAATATACATTTGAATATAAACAATGTATATGTAATAAAACCCTGTCAGATCATGAAAGGGGTGACTCAGCCCATCAATATGTATGTAAGTATGTCTGTTCCGTTGTTGCATTCTGGAGCCTAAATGAATTGACCGATTTTGAAATCTGAGAGGACATAGATTCGTATTCTTTCCCGAAATGTCATATCAGGCTATGTAACATCAGAAAAACTCAACGTCAATAACTGTCCAAAACGGAAGCATTTTTATTTACATTTATTTGTATGTGTTAACCAAAAACATATAATACCCTATTCAACAAGGCGGAACCCACCGGCGGAAAGTTTAAAAATATTTCACGAATATGGCCGGTCGTAAATGGTACAGTTAAAAATTTTACATTTTTAAAACCATGTTTATGTTATGCCGTCCGACATTTTCGCTTGAGAGTTTATTTTAGCCGGTGCGGGTTACATGTTGGGGTAATTTGCGAAATGAAAGTTTATATTGACGACCGCCGTGGCGCAGCGGCTAACAGGCCTGCCTGCGATACAAGTAGTCGCAGGTTTGATCCCCGGTCAGGTCAAGAGGAAAAACAATCTATTTTTATTATATCATAGGTCGGCTAACAAACAAGCGGTTCACCTGATGGTAAGTGATCACCGCAACCCATGGACAACTGCAATACCAGGGGTGTGACAAGAGCGTTGCCGGCCTTTTGCTTTTCCCTTCCCAGAGGGGAGAGGGAATGGGCCTCTGACTCTTTCACTCACCGAACGAAGCATAGCAGCGGCCCAGTCCGGGATTTAGATCTTTATCTATATAAAGCATAGTATCGCTGAGTTACTATACTACTCAACTTCTTGTGGGGATAGCCCATTTTTTTGTGATTTATCCCTATATATATCAATTTATTTTTTGCCTGCCGCTTCCATTTTCCTTTCTGTTTTGATGTAATTTGCGGAGTTATGTTTTCGTAACATTAAACTGCGAAACCATGAGGGTCTTATAACCATATCTTTACAAGATGAAATGTATTAGTTAACCGTTCTGTAGACCAATTTAAGGATAAAGTTATATTTCCTTTCTGGATATATTTACCTCATGAAAACATACACTCTACAAGTAATAATAAAAAAAAAAACAGACTTAAAATTTTCCGAATGACTGATACACATATCTCTATATCTAAAATAGTGTTGCAATAAGACAGATTTCGCTCAAAACTTCGCGAGACTTCTACTGAGGTTAATAAGACATAATCCGAAACTTAATCAGGCATCTGAAGCAAGCAACGCCTAGTTTAAACAGGCTTAGTATCCGTTAAAGCCTGGACCAACTCAGGTCTCTGGTGTAATGTTTAACTCAGAAATAGTCGCGGTTACCAGCTAGTTAAGATATTAAAGTCACACAAAAAAAACGATGGTGGGTTTAACAATTGTTTCGTGTTTGGAAAGTGCAATAAAATAGATTCTGTTTAAAACATCTCGTGACTTCCACTGACTGACAGTAACGTAATCCAAAACTTAGTCAGACATCTTAATGCAAGCAACGCCTAGTTCAAACAGAATTAGTGTCCGTTAACGCCTGGACGATCTCAGTTCTCTAGTGCAATGTTTAATTTAGAACAAGTCGCGGGTACCAGCTAGTTAACATATAAAAAGTCACTCAACAAAAACGATGGTAGGTTTAACAAACGTTTTGTTTTTAGAAATAGTGCTGCAATAAGACAGATTCCACTCAAAACTTCGCCTGACTTTCATTAGTAAGACATAATCCGAAACTTAGGCGGACATCTTGGAGTAAGCAACGCCTAGTTTAAACAGGCTTAGTATCCGTTAACACCTGGACTAACTCGGGTCTCTGGTGCAATGTTTACTGGCTGCAGCGCGAATTACATGTTATCCAAACCACTCACAGAGCACAGAATTTTGCTCGTGCTTAACTAGTGTCGCTATATTAGATGCCTTTAGGCAGCTTGAAAAATCTTACACCAGCGTTGGCCACTGACACACACGAAAAACAATAACAGCAATGCCATCAGCAACAAATAACGCATATAATGGGCGGCCGTAAAATTATCATTTAAAGTATTAATTTGAATTAGTGAAGGCTTAGTAATATGGTCCCGTTGGCTCCCTTTGCGTACGAAACATTCATAGTCATAATTTTTCGTCAAAAGAACAAGATAATGAAAATAAATGCATCGCAATTTCGAATAGCGGACGGTTCCTAATGTTTGCTGTAACACCGATATTAGTGTGTGTCTGTTTGCTCGCTGACAGCGAGTAAACCAACACGTGAACGTGGCTTTGTGTAGTTTGCACTCCGATGCTGAATATACGTTTTGATCATTAATCAAATTATTAGTTTTAGGTGTCATTATCAATTCATCATGCTAGTTTTGTTACGATGATGAATGGAAAGATAACAATTGTATCAACGAGTAGTTATTTGAACAACTGCATTATTAAAGAAAAATATATATAAAATCTCGAAAACGATCAGAGCTGAGTATTTAGTACGAATTAAAAAGTTATAGACAATCAACTTATAAAATGTACTCGAAAATTTAAAATTTCATACAATTTTCATTGTTAGATGTTTTTGGTCCCTAAACTATGAGTGTGAACTCAAAGTTGTCATTCGCAACTACGGAACCCTACACTGCGCGTGGCCCGACACGCACTTGGCCGGTTTTTTTATCTGATTTGAGTGTAAAAGAATAAAACATTTGTAAAGACGCTTCTTCTGATATCTTTGAGTATATGTATGCCTCTTTAAAAATGAGAATACATTACGCCTTGTAAACTTAACTATTTAATAAAATATCACTTTTAGTTCGATAGTAGTTACGAGCAAACATTTATGCAATTCTTTAGTCTAAAATTCGAACTGAAACATTCGTACAAACAGTGTTATATGACACACTTTACGTCTAAAGGTATAAATGTTTATTTGCCTTGCTGAACAAAGTTGTGTAAGTTCTGCCATTTCCTGTTCCTTTATAGCAAACGGTCTCTCGTGAGAAATAAACGTAGTGAAGCGCTGGGCTGGGAAGAACGGAACTACTGTGTACTACATAAACAAAGGCAGCTGTATGTGTACAGTGGGCCACATACATATAAAAGCTTAATATTCCTCTTAGATTATATAAAGCATACATAGACTATATTAGCCTAAAAGCGTAAAAAAAATTATGTCCCTTGCAAAGTCTACCGATAGCTACCAATTTGGCGGATTTTGATAGCATTGATTGTCAGGACGAGTGTGCTAGCTAACAAAGCTGTCACGCATACAAGCATTGGAAAAAAATCGAATTAAAACATTCGTACAAACTGTTATGGACACACTTTACTTCTAAAGGTATAAATGTTTATTTGCCTTGCTGAATAAAGTTGTGTAAGTTCTGCCATTTCCCGTTTCCTTTATAGCAAACGGTCTCTTGTGAGAAATAAACGTAGTGAAGCGCTGGGCTGATAACAAGAACGGAACTACTGTGTATTACACACAACACAAACGCAGCTGTATGTGTACTTTGACGTCATATGTATAAGTATATATACATATACATATTGGGTAGTGAAAAAATATATTTGCATTTTGTATGAAGATTTGCCGTGTGGTTCCCGGCAGAGTAGAATAGAACCACTAAGTCTCCCAAGTAGAATTCGACAAAGGAAAAACAAGCTTAACAAAGCTATCATCAAATAGACCTCTCCAACCCGTCTGGCCAGCGTGGAGAGTGTAGGCCAAATCCTCTGACTGCCCTGGCTAATATATGGCTCTGGTAGTACAGAGAGGGTCGTGCTCCTGCAGTGGAGACTAACAAAGACCTGTTGATGATGATGATGATGAAGATTTTACCTGCCCATATAAAAGAGCTGTAACTTTTGAACCAACTTTGTACTATTCTTGTTGTAAAGTTCTCTCATGCTGGTTTGGGCGGGAATGAAAAACAGAATATACGAGCTGCTTATCTTCCCGCGCAGATCGGAAAAGACGATTTGGTTCGGGCGTTAGGAATCATGCCAAGAGGTGATGCGGCTAGCAACCCATCACTATTTTGATACAGTTTTTACCTACAAGCTCACCAAGATGCTAAGCGTGGCCTTAATGTTTTACAGACCTGGGATCTGTCTATCTCGCAAGGAAAAAAAGACGTGATAGTATGTATTTATGTATGTACCAAAATTCACTTTTGGTCTAATACGGTAGTTGCCTAAAGTTAAGATTATATAAAATTTGTTTCTAATGAGACTCATTTCTATCTTAAAACACTATAAAGAACACATTTAATTTGATATCGATTCGTTAAGTGATCTTAAAGCTTTTTTAAAGTTGGGTGAATAGGACCATTTTTTAAAGTATGAAAATCTTTATTTATAATTATACTGTATTTTAGTCTGCAAAATGTATAGCAACTTTTATTATGAAACCATTACCATAAACAAAATATTTCGTATAGCTACCAAACAAAGTTCTAACGCATACAAAATACAAGCTTGTGACGTCACAAATATGTAGGCATTTCAGCGGCACGTTTTCACGTCTAAAAATTTACGTCTAAAAACATGTGCCCTTAAAACTTTTATAACTGAAAGAGTTTTTTGTTTAGAAATGTATTTCTGTCACTATTGTGTTTATTTTTGGCAGGTCTTTACATAGCAACATGAAAAAAATTTAGTCAACATGCCCATTTGCATTCTTTTTCTTTATATTATGGCCTCCACCGAGATTTCAGTGATTCTGCCAATGTCCAGTATAATGAGATACGGTAGTACGATAAAGATAACAAGTAGCGTCAAATATGGCGGGGTTTCTCTTATATGATTTTTCAAATTTATTTTGGTGGACTTTATTATATGAAATTGGTGTAGTTTCGTGTAATAAGTACATGCTGGTGCTCATAAATAATTTGTGAAGTAGTTAAAGTAGACTGTTATTTGGAGTTGTATAGATTTGTCAAGTTTTGAAAGCTCCCACGAGGCAACCATAGAACCTACTCCATCTTTGATTGCTACTTGTTAAAACTGTACCGTACAACCAGGGATTGAATAACCGAAAAAAATACGGTTAAATCGGTAAGCGGTATGACGTCATACCTTTATATTTCGATACCTTAGATTAATGGTACCTTCAAATTAACATACCTTAAAGAAACGGTACCGGTACGATTTTGGTATTGTATTATTGCGGTATCGTTATTATTTTTGATATTGGAATTATGAAATAAAGGTTTTCATTGAATTTTACCGCCGAGGATTCGCCTCAATGTTCTTTGTCGCATCATTTTTTCGGTTCTGAAAATATTTCAGTTAAGGTACCAGTAATTATAAAGGTATTACATAACGATATCGTAAATGTATAAATACCATTATTTATATTTAGCTGTATCACAACCGTAATTGTCAACCGATTTGGTTCAACCTTTAAATCTAAGGTGTATCGTAATTTTATACCGGTACCATACCCTTATTCCTTTATCGTTTTCAACCCATGTGTACAACACCAATTTTGTATCTCATTAAACTGGACTTTGGCAGAATCATTGAAGCTTCCGGTGAAAGCTACTCGTATGATATAAAGCAGTTAAAGAAAATGTATCATGAGAAATATTACCACACGAGCGCACCCTAAATGCTCTATCTCTAAGTCTAAGCAATATGGCTCTGTTAGATTTTATTACGAACTTCTTGGAACTTTAATAAGTGAAGAGATGTTTCCGGAGATGTTATAAAAGCTTTAATTTTTCTAAGAATCCAACTTGATTGCAGTTCCTCGTATATAGAAAAATATCATTAAGTTATAGGAATACGGAAAATTACTAGGTTTAAATTAAAACAGTATTTTATGACGGCCTCCGCAGCGCAGTGGTTTAAAACGCCAGCATGCAACACGAGTAGACCCGGGTTCGATCTCCGGCCAGGTCATGATGGAAAATTATCTTTTTCTGATTGACATGCGTCTTGGATGATTATCTATATAAATATCTTTTATGAAATATAGTATCGTTCACAACTTACTGTGGTGCTGGCTCAATTTGAATGATATTTCTCAATATATCTTTTACTAGCTTTTGCCCGCGGCTTCGCTCGCGTAAAGAAGTAGAATTGATCAAAATCCTTTCTTAGCGGATGCCTACGTTATAACATGTACCTGCATGCCAAATTTCAGCCCGATCCGTCCAGTGGTTTGGGCTGTGCGTTGATAGATCACTATGTCAGTCAGTCAGTCACCTTTGAGTTATATAAATTTAGATTTATTATATGATGTGCTAGTTTTCATTATAACGCTAGCGATAGTATTTCCCTCTCGCCCTCGGGAACAATTCTTTTTCGCGGGATTAAAAGAACCTATTGTTTGCCGTCAAACATACATAAAAAAGATAGTCCTTGTCCGTACCCCTGAAAACGTGCATACAACAATAATGTTTTCTTATGTTTTCGCGATTGTTACACATTTAAATAAAATTATTTTAATACGGTTTTTATCGCGTTCTTATAAAATACTAGACAAATGTCAACTTAGTCTACCTGCGACCACAAACACTGTAATGTGCTCGAAACGTTAGGTGTATAAATAATGTAATAAACGCGATAAAAGCCGTATTAAAATAATTTTATTTAAATGTGCATACAACATTTAAAACCGGCCAAATGCGTGTCGGGCCACGCGCAGTATAGGGTTCCGTAGTTGCGAATGACAACTTTGAGTTCACACTGTTTACACTCGCACCTCACAGTTTAACGACCAAAAACATCTTCAAATTCTGAAATTTAAACATCTGAAATTTTACATTTTCCAGTACATTTTATAAGTTGGTTGCCTATAACTTTTTAGTTTGCACTTAGTACCCAGCTATAGATTTCCTTTCAACTTCAGTATACATACTACTGCTGTAATTTTTTTCATGTATCCGTGTCTAAAAATGTTTTAACAATTTCGCAGAACTAGAACGGCCTACTACGGTTCTTAGAGTTGGTCCTTATACCTTTCTATTTCTGGTAAGTTATTAACGCCTGTATACTCAAAGACATCTTAGTTGCTTCTTAACAAAAATTAATCTCAAGTCTCGTTCTGGATCACCTAACAAGACAAAGACAGTCTGAAAGTTAAGATTGTCATTGGTTAAGATTATTTTGAATATATTTAGTTTTGCATATTGTTTAAGTTGTTTACCCCCGAGTAAACAACTTAAACAATATGCAAAACTAATGACTATGGGCTAATCTGTTGGATCGTATGTCTGAAACTATAAACCTCAGGATAATGGCGATCTTGAAACTTGTATCTTAGCCGAGCTAAGCTTAACATTAGCATTTCGTGTACTCGTTGGGTACACAGAGTAGGGGGATACAGAGAACAAGCTCAGTAATTATTAAGCACGGGAAACAATATGCCAACCGTGACGCTAATATGTAGGATGGTATGTCTGAAACGGCAAGGCTCAGGATAATGGCGATCTTGAAACTTGTATCTTAGCCGAGCTAAGCACATTAGCATTTGTCCTCGTTGGGTACACAGAGTAGGAGGATACAGAGAATAAGTTTACTAATTATTAAGTTACCTTTCAACCACGGTTCCGCTCGCGTTTATGTCGATCCTTCGGGAATAATACTTTTCCGGGATGAAAGGTAGCGAATACAACAATTTTACCATCCAAGAAATTGATGTTTAATCTATCTGGACAACTTTCTTTTAAATTAATTTATTTTACTACAGATACGTCCATTAACAGATACTTAATTTACATTGCAATTTTGCCATGTATATGAAGGGAGACATAGGGATTTAGTCCAAACAACCGAATCTTCACACAAGTCTTTTGTCACAAGTTCACAACGAACGTGTTTTTAGCGTTTCACGTAGTGAACCACTCTTTCTGTGCATTTAGAACTCGCACGTGGCCGGATTTATTTAATTATTGTGTTGCAACCTGCTACTAAGCGTATTCTGCTACTAATAAAATAGAGATGTATTATCTTTAATAGGTACTTATAAGAATTAAACATATCGAGATATTTACCGTTATTATAGTGGTTTCTTTGAGTTTTCGATATTTCGATCCAGTAACTGGGTCTTTTGTCACAACTTGGTCACGGTAAATATCCCGATATGTTTAATTCTAATGCTGATAACCGTGAAAGTTTAAAAATTTTTAATGTTACTGAAACTTGACCTCTGTATGTTAGTCTACTGTGGCGTGCTAGTGATGTAGGCAAATTGGACGACTGTGTCGAAGGAAGTTTAGAGCTAAATGCAAAACGGGGAGGCTTAGCCGATGAGGATTATAAAGGAGAATACACTGCGTTTATTTTAGCTCTGTTGCTGCATGAATTATCTCTGTGAAGTTTTGCTTAAGTTAATATATGGTAGGTTTAAAAGTCATAATGTAAGTCCGTCTAAATTGTGCTTTATATAATTTAGCTCATGGAATTTTACATGTTGATTCAATTGTGTTTTTTATACTAATGTGCTTCTTCTTGGTGTGTTGATAACTCAAAACAACCTAAAAATGTTTTTTTAATTTGTCCCATCAATAAGTTGCAATGCAACTTATACTAGAGTTAAAAAGTATAACTCGTAAATGTAGAATCTATTGTTTTCATTCATGCAATATTTCTGGCATCCCTCGAGGTAATTATTTGAACTGGTAGAATTATTCCACCATTGCTTGTGATGTTGACATCACCACTTCGTTCGTATTCTCGTGTGAATCATCATCAGGTCTTTCTAGTCTCCACTGCAGGAGCACAACCCTCTCTGTACTACCACAGCCATATACTAGCCCGAGTAGTCAGAGGATTTGGCCTACACTCTCCACGCTGGCCAGACGGGTTAGAGAGGTATCTTTGATGTTAATAAGCTTTGTTTAGCTTGTGTTTCCTTAGTCGCCTTTTACGACATCCACGGGATGACTTGGAGTGGTCCTATTCTACTCTGCCGGGAACTACACGACTCGTGTGAATAAAATCATACATATATATTTACGTAATTTTGGATACCGTAAGGAAACAATCTGTGGTGGTTTCTTTCTCATCATAAAATCAAGATAGGGTTGATTGACTGTTCACATATTATCAATGATAAGAGAAAATCATTAAAAAAAAATCTCATTTCAATATAAACAAGCATAGCCAGATATAGCGAAAGATCGAAAAGAGTGGAGCATTCAGGGGGAGGCCTTTGCCCAGCAGTGGGACACAACATCAACAGGCTGGGAAAAAAAAAGATCTCATTTAGGTTATAGCTCTGTCAACTATTGATGTCTACTCGTTGTGCAAAACTACAAATAAACAAAAATCTCCTTTTGTGCGTGTTTTCACTACAAGATATCTTAATTCGATTTTACCTTTTTTTTGAGAGCAGAAAGTGGCATAGTCGAATGTCAATTTCCCCGAAGGTCGGATAGAGAAACATAGGGACAGAGAGGATTCAGCAGTTGCTTAATGCTCTCTTGTAAGTATAACCTACAGCGATTTATTTCTCATCACTTATTTTCCATGATGAGAGAAAGTCTAAAAACAAATTTTTAGAACTCTTTTAGGTCCCAATCTGTCAACTATGTATGCCAACTCGTTGTACAAAACTACAAAAAAAGAAAATATATGTACTTTCGTGTTTTTCCACTACATCGATATCTTCAATTCGTTTTTGCCTTTTTTGTTTGAGAGCAGAAAGTGGCATAGCCGAATGTAATATTTCCCCGAAGGTCGGATAGGGAATTTTGCTGCGAGCAAAAATCCTCCGTCAAACATACGTATTGCTCGCTCGGGCTTGAACGTAATTTTATAGCTGAGTCATGTTTATCGAACATTTGGAACCGAAATTATGCTTATTTTGATTTCTTGCAATATACACACGAGCTCCTTGGCGCAGCGGTCAACACGCCGTGACACGGATGGTCCCGGGTTCGATTAAGGGAAACCAAAAAATTGTGCATACGTGTGTCAACAGCATGTTCGTTTATTTCTATTCTTTTATTTTTCCTACTATTTAGTTGCAGTTTGTACACTTACTTAAATATAGGTATGAAGCCGGTTACTTTTTTTAAAATAATTTTTTGTACGTTAGGATCGAACAAGCAAACTCATTTTGATAAATTATAAGAGAAATGAAAAATAGTATTCAAAACACATTCGGATACCGGTAAAGTCCCTGGAGCCTAGCTCTTAAATATTGGATAAGAGTTACTAATTGGAGTGTTGGTGTAAGGCAACGAGTCAGCCGTTATATTTTATTTTTTAAAACTAGCCTTACCCGCGGCTTAACTCGCGTATAAATAAATATACCGAGTTTAACGGGAAAAATCCCACGCGAACGGCTCCGAAGAACTCTGACACCAGGGTGTGCATGTGCGACTGACCGTGTCACCTACACGAAATGATGATGACGGGAACAGTACTATTTTCCGGGATGAAAGGAATGTCCTTCTCAGTACCCTCACCTATGTGTACGCTAAATTTCAAGAAGATTGGTCAAGTTGATAAAGCGTGAAGAGCAAATAAACAAACAAATATACAAACTCAAAAACATAATATTAGTTGGTAATTGGCTTAACTATCAGCGCGTTCAAACAAACAAACAAACTCTTCAGCTTATAATATTATTATAGATTATTTCAACCTTGTTAAGGTCGCACACTAGGCACAGTAGCGACGCCAATCATTTTATTCCTAATACTTTACAAATAGAAAGAAATTCAAGAATGTAAATCATATAAGCTTTAGTAAATAACCTGAAATATTTTTGGAATCATGTTTAATATTATCAGAATTAGTGAGAATTTTGATAATCAGATTACCGCCAAAACGGCCGTTTTTGGCGGTAATCACTATGACTGATTCTCATAATATTAAAACATGATTCCAAAAATACTTCAGGTTATTTACTAACGCTTATATGATTTACGTTCTTGAATCTGTTTCTATTTGTAAAGTATTAGGAATAAAATGATTGGCGTCGCTACTGTGCCTGCCTAGTGTGCCCCCTTAACATGCTAAACGTGGTCCTTAGGTTATGTAGACCTGAGCTCTACTCCGCTAGGGAAAAAAACGTGATAGTATGTATGTATGTTGAGCTATAATGACCCCGCCCGTGTTTGTCCGGGCTGTTTCGCTTTGATGTTTTGTCTGCGTCTTTTAGGCTACGATTTTCGAGGCCCGATCTAGTTGTTTGGCGGTCCGGGCAAAAAGAAATCTCGACGCCCATTATAACGTACACCATAGCTGATTTCGGAGCTCCGAGGCCTAATACAATCATTAGGTTTTAATTCGTATTTAGGTTGACAAAAAGTTAAATTTTCTGAATGTTGTATACCGAAACGTGTACTGTATATTTGCTGCTTAAGAAACACTGAACGTGGTTGATAATTTGAATTTTTATTTCAATAGAATTTATGTATACGTACCCGATACATTCCGGTTCTCGTTGTTAATTAGGTATTAAACACTCAGTGACAAAATTTTCTCGAGTTTCTCGTGAAGCTGTTTGAATGAACTACTGAGTTGTCAAAAAGCAAGCAAACGGGCATATATGCTGCCAGACCTATATTTTTCTCCAGCCCTGCTGCATCATAAAAATGAATCTTATGAGAGGTACAAATCATGATCTTACATCTCTATGCACTTGATCCTACTCACACTCCACCACCCGACTCCCCCTAGTTTGTCGCCCCTTTATTAAGGCGCCCTTGGTAGTTGTCCGGCTTCCTCCCAGCTAGATCCGACCCTTCCAAACCTGAACTCCATTATGTCACGATTTTCTTATTTATTCTTCCCTTTCATCTCGCCGGAAAGTGCCCGGTTTTCCTACCGAGGGATTATCTTTTTACGGAATGGAAAAGTACGTTTGTATCTTACGAGTCAGTGGTTATCGTTAAGTGGCGTCGCGGTATTAGATACTAACCGTATTTTAAGAATGATGGTTATAATTTTCATGAAAAAATATTTTGAAACGTTCTTGACAATTGTGCTAAAATAAAAATTTTATAAATTCCAAATTTCGCTTTTTTACATACATAAATAGAAAAAAATCACACAAATTGAGCTAGCCCCACAGTAAGCTGTGAACTTGTGACGTAGGGTACTAACTCAATATAATGAAATGCCATGACCCAGGACAATCTGAAAAATTACGTTTTCCATCTTGATCGAACCTGGGACCACTCGAGTCGCAGGCTGGCGTGTTGACCTCTGCGCCGCGCAATGTCGTTTTCGGTAATGTACTCAAAAAAACTTTGATTGATCTGCTCTGAAAGCTTACATTTATTCAAATGTACTAATCAAGTGCCGATAAAAAATAGTGTGTGGTTGTCCCTTTCGTTATAAGAATAATAAAAAAAAACTGTGGTTGCGCTGCTTCTTTTCGATGCTTGCGGCTCTATTCACAGCGTAAGCGATGAAGACGTGATGTTTCATAAATAAACGACGTCTATTTATATTCAAATACCGGCAAGATTGTTGATGTGATCCCTTTACATTTGTTTTCATAACAAGATCGGGGGTGGAGGAACTCCTCGAGTCTACGGAGAGGAAAGAGCATAATTGAACAATTTTGGACGTGAAATTCGTTTTCACGGTGACGGCATGCGTCACGCTTTATGGGGGGATCTGTGGGTGATTAGATTTCTATACATAAATAGGAAGAAAATCCATGTAATTTTATAAACATACATATTATCACGTCTTTATCCCTTGTGGGGTAGACAGAGGTAATAAAAACCAAGGGCCAAGTTTAGCGTGTTAGTGGGTGTACTTTTATATGAAAATTACAATTTAGCTCGAGATATTTTTATGCCACTTGCGGTCGCCCATCCAAGTGGGGACTACGCCCGGGGTTGTTTGACATGCGTATGCGCTAATAATGCCGCTAAGCCATCAGGCTGGCTATTTGACAAGTCCACTCCCACTTGACTCTTTATTTGCCCTTTAGCTATTTCTCGGTATATATCGGTAGCATTGCTTTGCTTGTCTCATTTATTATCGTAAATGTTTCAAACGAGCGTTGTCGTAACTAGGTAAATCGATTGATATCGTTGTTTTTGTGGTAACCTCCCAACCAAACCCTTCTGAGACGCACGATGTGACGCACGAATTTATTTGAGTAAATGCATTAAAAACTTGTTAATAAAATAAAGTAAGTTCTAATGGAGAATTGGGAGTGAAAAGGCTAGAAATTTTATAAATTACAGTATATTGTAAAGAAATTAATGAGTTTGACACGAAAAGTGTATATTCTACGCTCTTTGTAGTTTGCGGTAATCCAGGCCTGAAAAGTGATAGTTTCACACTCTCTTTAATTTGCAGAGAGCGATATGCCTTTCATTCCGCCGAGATTGTTTCCCGTAGAAGCCGAGCGTAAGGCGTTTGCGCTTGACCGATCTTTATATCGTTTAGCGTCGGTGTGGTCGTGGTTATTATCTGAGATCTAATATAAAATGTATAAAAAGTGTAAGTTCCACACCCTCTTTACTTTGCAGTAAACGGTATGCCTTTCATTCAACTGAGATTGGTTCCCGTACGAGCCGAGCGTAAGGCGTTCGCGCTTGGTCGATTTTACTTCGTTTAGCGTCGGTGTGGCCGTGGTTATTGTATGAGATCTAACAAAAAAGGAATAAAATATGATAGTTACAATATCTTAACTTTGCCGTAAGCGCGCCTTTCATTCCGCCGAGATTGGTTCACGTAGAAGCCGAGCGTAAGGCGTTCGTGCTTGACCGATCTTTACGTCGTTTAGCGTCGATGTAGCCGTGGTCATTATATGAGATGTAACATATAAGATAGAAAAGTGTTAGTTCTACAAGTTATATACTTTGCAGTAAGCGAAATGCCTTTCGTTCCGCCGAGGTTCCCGAAAAAGGCGAGCATAAGGCGTTCGCGTTTCACCGATCTGACGTCGTTACCGACAGTTAGAAAAGTGATAGTTCCACACTCTCTTTACTTTGCCGTGAGCGGTCTACCTTTCATTTCGCCGAGATTGGTTCTCATAGAAGCCGAGCGTAAGGCGTTTGCGCTTGACCGATCTTACTTCGCTTAGCGTCGGTGTAGCCATGGTTATAATATGAGATCTATCATAGAAGTTGTAAAAAGTGGTAATTCTACTCTAAATTTATTCTGCGGTGAGCGGTATGCCTTTAATCCAGCCGTGATTGGTTCTCATAGAAGCCAAGCGTAAGGCGTTCTCGCTTGACCAATTTTTTCGTCGTTTGGCGTCGTGAGCCTGGTTAGTGTGATAGATCGGGTTCCTATTAAAGTCCACTGTTAAGGAAAATCTAGGTTTTGTTTAATGGACTGTTCAGAGGATTTGAAAATTAACAAAAATAAAAAATTCTGTCTTAAAATGATCCTTATTACGAATATTATTCCGCGTAGTGTTGCTATTTCTCATAGGTTGTTATAGCTATATGCCGCTAGAAAATTACGGGAACGGGTATGAATTTTTCTCGCCTATTTCTTCTTACTCTCATGTACTGGAATGATTGAGAAATTCTCGAGAATTATTGGAAATATATCTCAAATTTCCGAGAGAATGATTTTAAGATCAGAGAATTTCTCTTCTGAAGATCACTATTACTGTTAGTCTTTCATTGAAAATCTAATTTAGATATTCATTCGTTACATTTCTTAAGTAAGTTATATTTAAAAAATAAAGAGAACGCACACTTATAAACCCCTTTTTTTCCAAATTTTGAAATCGTTCTCTTACTAAAGACTTGCAAACCCGCATTTTCAGCGCTGCCGCTACGCTTTGAGCCTTCGTTTAGTTCCTGCCTTTAATTATGTGTTTTCCGGAACGGGGCCGAGTGAATGGAACCGGGAGAGTGAACGAAAGAACTGATCGGACACGTTTTGAAGTGGTCTGAAGGCATACAATTTAGAAGATTCTGTATAAATTTTTAGTATTAAGGTATTTGCTTTTACTTTATGATTTACAGAACAGTGAATTAGCAAGTGGAGATCCATAGTCTCTGCCTACCCCTATGGGAGAGAGGCGTGATGATATGTATGTATGTATGTATGTATTTACAGAACAGGACCAAGTGGTATTGCCGGTGAGTGAATGAAAAATACTGATCGGTTCTTTGAAAGGCTCGAGAGCATGTGTTTTGAAGGATTCGGATTTGGAGGTTAAACCTCAATTCAATAAAATTCAAATATTTTTTTTTACCACAATTTTTAATATCGTTTCTATTATGGCAGCATTACGAAATTATACATTCAGAACATACTTTTGACAGATAGGTATACTAGATTTTTAGATTATAAATAAGTCACACAGTACCTATTCAGTTAAATCTTTTGATATTTAGACCATCTAGTTATACTATCAGTTATACAATATAACAAAATGAATGAAAAAAAGTCCTATTTGTTATACAGATCAATATAATATTGACCTCAAGAATACCTGATTGTATACAAAAGCTGGCTGTAATAAGCTGTATATTGGTAATACCAAGTTACTAAATACTCCGGCAGAGGGTTAAAACCACAGAGTATAGTGCACCGCTAGAACTCTGCTCAGGAATGTAGAACTTCGGCCAGATCGGACTAGTTAGAACTGAGCTCAAATATGTCGGCCCGATGACTGCCTTTGATAGAATTACCAGTCGGGATATTGTATTCTGTAGAATGTTCTTCATTATTAGACGGGACATTGTATTCTGTGGAATGTTCTTCATTATTTGACACAGTCTTATTGTTATGAATTGAAATAGTTCTGGTAATTTATTGTTTAGGAGGTAAATTTTAATCTTGTTATTCAATAATTGCAAATAGTTTTGGTGACTAGTAAGCTTTAAAGGCTACATCGCCTTTGAAGTTTGTACTGCAATGGAGTTTTTGCAGATTTTGACAGTTCAACGTATGGTAAGATTCTTTCACGCATTATTTTGAATTCATTTTATTAGTAGTTATTACCCGCGGCTTTGCTCGCGTGTTATATAGCCTATGTCATTCTCAGTACCCTAACCTATGTGTATACAATATTTCATGATGATCGGTTCAGTAGATAGGGCGTGTAAGCGTAACAAACAAACAAACAAAGAAATTCACTTTCGCCTTTATAATATTAGTAAGGATAAGGTTAAGGATTTTGAATGTGGAGGGGTCAGAATTATAAACGCTTACTCATTGCGCATTCCGTTTGATATTATTCTTAGTACAATTAAATGGATATAACTTGATTTTGATCCTTAAGGCTGGTTTCAGAGTGACGTGTTTGACCAGCGCCGGCGACACGCGCGCGCTTGCAATTACACTAGAATAGTAGCAGCGTTTCAAAGTCACGCAGTTCACACGCGCCGTTCGTGAGACGCGCGATGTCCGAGCTCGTCTACTGGCAGTTAGCGTTTCAGAGTAACGCCGGCCAAACGCGCGCTGTTGAGACGCGCTGGCAACCGGCGCGTGCCGCCAGCGTCACTCTGAAACCAGCCTAACATCTAAAAAGAATATCATTCATTAGAATGATATATATTATAATGTTTCAAAATAAGGACTAATTTCTTTAAAAGCCTTCATCTGACCTCGAATACATAAGGTCAACCTATGCAAAAATGATAAATCTCATACGTGACGTAAAAGGTCTTACTAATTCGTTCGTATTAGCAGAATACATTCAGCCCGATGACGGATTAAGTGTCTCGTGCAAAATGTACGTTAATTTATCACATTGATGTAGAGAATACATTAATACCCCCACCCCTACGTCCCACCGCATTAGTACACTAATCTACACGGCAGAATCGAGCTTAGTCAACATTCATATTGTCCTCATAAAATTCTCTATTCAGCGGCTATTGTTAAAGGAATTTCGACTCTATTTCGTGAATAATAAAGCACAATAGAGTGGGTGGTTATATCTGATTGAAAATTTCTACGATTTAAAAGCGGTCTGTATTGGAAAACGTGGGGTATTAGTATAAATACCAGACAGAAAGTAATCTCCGTTGACGAGATGGAATAGTTTGTTTAGTTTGGTCCGCGTTTTTAAAATTACTTAATTTACTTTTTTTTTATTGTTTAATCACAAACATCATTGGTATGATGCAACAATTAGAGTTGTTTTTACTCGTGTGTGTAAGTGACAAACACTGGTGTCAGATTATTCAAGCTTTAAGATATATTTTTTAAACGTGTCAGTCATTGTTGTTGTCGCGTTTCGTGCGTGCTAGTGGCCAACCGGAGTCGCGATTCGCCGGATATTTTGCTAATGGGTTACTCAGAGCTCTCTTCGGTACTCTCAGTATTTTGTGGAATAAGTCGGGAGTTTTCGATGTTTATTAAGGAGCTTGCTTCGGCATCGCTCAGATTAAGGTGCAATGACCTCTGGCATTAGACTGACGCCCACGCGAGTCGACTACAGAGGAATAACACAAGAATTTCATATTTTTATAATTGTGGAAATGATTTTCTGTAAGAATTCTTGTTGTTTTCGTTCGTAAACAATGTATTTTTGGAAATGCAAAGAGTATGTTTGGGATTCGCTTTGTGATGATGGCATGATAAATTATTTGCCTTTTTTTAAAAGCGTTTTTGACTTTGTTCGATAAGCTACAACAGAGGTCATCAGACATGATGTTACACTCTCGAACGTGCTTTACCCATTTCACGTGTACCGTGCACTTTTCGTTTTTGCTAACTATCTCATAAAAGCATCTGCTAAGTAAAGATGATACTTTTAATTTCACGGCAATTTTTCGCTTCAATATAACAAATTGACCCCTTACAAGTAGACTTCTACTCATTGACACCGGCGCGAACGTACGCGCCGACGAATGTCGACTTCGATTTCGTTCGAGGCAATACTGGGGTACCTAATATGTGATGAGAGAATTCGACGTGGTTATTCGGAGGTGGGCGTAAACCTTAGTGTCGTGGGTTCGAAACCTACCTGTTGGGAATTCTTTTCATCACATATTTTCAATTTTAATTATATACCGAGCATTGTAATTCTTTATTTTATACGTATTTTTATGCATTCACAATGCAATTCTGATACTATTATTCAATTCTTAATTTAATAAAAAAAAATGTAATGCTATTTAAAACCAATTTACTTTATTATTTTATTTAAAGATAAATAAACTTCAGTGAAGTAAAGTAATTACCCAAATCAACAAACGAACATAACTATCTCAACGGTTACCGAATAAAGGTATCAATTTGCTCTGGAATTCTTCAACATGATATTTTAAGGCTCAATCAATTTAATTTGACGGGAACAATTAACCTTTCGCCTGATAACTGGGATATTTATTTTATTGACGAGCTCCGTGGCGCAGTGGTTAACACGCTAGCCTGCGACACGAAGGGTCCCGGGTTCGAAAGCCGGTCAAGTCATGATAGAAAACGTTATTTTTCAGGTTGCTAATGTTCATGGATGTTTATCTATTTTGAGTTAGTATCCTTCGACATAAATTCATAACTTTCTGTGGGCCCAGTTCATTTGTCGCTTTATATTTATTTATTTTATATTAATTATTTTAAAAATAATAAATATTATTTTTGTCCGAACAGTTCTTACTCCAATGATTATAATAATACTAGGAATAGTCCCCATTCTCCCGCAATCTGAACGAAATCGGGTATTGTCGGGTATCGCAACCTTTGCTTTAGAAGTAGATATTATCTACACTATATTTGCACTAACTTTGCATATTAACCTAAAATCCCCGGTGTTCTCTGCGACCGAATCAATACCAAGAATAGTCCCCATTTTCCCGGAATCTGAACTAAATCGAGTATTGTCGGGTATCGCAACCTTTGTTGAAGAATCAATATATAGAACGGAGAATAGTCCCCATTCTCCCGTAATCGGAACTAAATCGGGTATAGTCGGGTATCGCAGGCGATCTCGATGGGAAACGATCAGGGGTTCGACGCCAGCGCTCGTTATGCTGTGATTGTTGTTTTCTTCCCGTAGGAAAATGAAGAAACAGCACATCGATAGTGGTTTTCATTTAGCCACATGCATTCGGGTTCGATCGTCCTGCAATAAGGACAGGAAGAAAATGATTTACAGACTATCTTTTGTATTAACGGATGATAAGAAGGTATATTTTATTAGTGAAATATAAAATTGGAAAGGAACATCTTGTTTTAGAAGTAGATATTGCTACACTATGTTTTTACCAACTTTACATATTAACCTAAAATCCCCGGTGTTACCCGCGACGGAATCAATACCGAGAATAGTCCCCATTTCCCCGTAATCGGGTATTGTCGGGTATCGCAGGCGATCTCGATGGGGAACGGTCCGGGGTTCGACGCCGATGCTCCATAAGCTGTGATTGTTGTTTTATTCCCGGAATAAAGTGAAGAAACAGCACATTGGCAAAGTGGTTTTCATTGAGCCACATAGATTCGCGTTCGATCTTCTTATATGAACAAGATAAAAGCGATTTACAGACTATGGATGTTTAGAACGTACATTTTGTTGTTGAAAAATAAAATTGTATAGGATCCTTTTATTTAAGTAGTAGATATTGTAGTGTGTAGAAGTATGTACACTATGTTTTTACCAACTTTGCTTATTAATCTAAAATCCCCGCTGTTCTCTGCGACGGAATCAATAACGAGAGTAGTCCCCATTTTCCCAAAATTGGAACTAAATCGGGTGCTGTAGGGTATCGCAAGTAATCGCAACCTTTTGTTTTAGAAGTAGATATTGTATCTACCTACACCATGTTTTCAACATGTTTTGGGGGTCAATCACGTTAAAATCCCTGGTGTTTCCTGCGATGGAATCAATACAGAGAGTAGTCCTCATTTTCCAGTGATCGGAACTAAATCGTGTATTTTCGGGTATCGCAGGCGATCTTGATGGGAAACGGTCCGGGGTTCGACGCCGACGCTCGTTATGCTGTGATTGTTGTTTTCTTTCTTTAGGAAAATGAAGAAACGGCACTTAGGTAAAATGGTTTTCATTGAGCCACATGGATGCGGGTTCAATCGTTCTATACGGACAAGATGAAAAACGATTTACAGACTATGGATGTTTGGAACGTATATTTTATTGATGAAAATATATGAAAACATAAAATTGTATTGGAACCTCTTGTTTTAGAAGTAGATATTGCTACACTATGTTTTTACCAACTTTACATATTAACCTTAAATCCCCAGTGTTCCCCGCGACGGAATCAATACCGAGAATAGTCCCCATTTCCCCGTAATCGGAACTAAATCGGGTATTGTCGGGTATCGCAGGCGATTTCGGTCGAAACGGTCCAGGGTTCGACTCCGTTGCTCGATAAGCTGTGTTATTGTGTATTCTTTGTGAAGAAAATGAAGGAAAGGTTTACAAGAGCATTGCAAGTAAATCGCCAAACCATTTTTGGACTAGCAATCTGTATGTTTTTAACCGACTTTAATAAACAAAAAATAGACATTCTGAATTCGGCTGTACCTATTAATTTTTTAATTATTTATTTCAAAGGTTTTAACTTATAGCTCCGTTGTTTATGGAATGACTATTATTTGCTCGTAGCTTCGCTCGCGTTAAAACCCAAAATTTACCACCTTAGGTGGGGAATTTTGGAATTTTGGTTCCGTTTCATGCCATTCGGCTACGGAACCTTAAAAATGTTACCCCTGCGATCCGCCTCAACTTTTTACGGAAATACGAACCGGGATATAAATGTGCATTGAATGGGCTGTGATTGAGTGGAATCGTGGCATACAATCACCCAATCAGACGAGTGTGTTGGGCGACGTGATGATATTGTGGAAGTATCACTTGTTTGCCCACGTGGCTTTGCCTGCGTCCTTTATTAAGTTAGTAGCTTTTGGTTTTAATGTTCCTGCGATCCCTCGGAAACAGTAAGTTGTTCTGGGATAAAATGTTGCTTACGTGTATGGGTGGTAAATAGAGATCGATATTATTCTGGGTGATAAATAGAGATGGGCGGGTGGGTAAATTAGGTAAAGGAAGGTAAAAAAGGATGAAAAAAAACTTTCATTTTTACCACGCAGTAATTAAAAGTACCGGGAAAAAAAATTATATGTACTATCTACTCGTATTTCAAGTTTCATCCTATAACAACACGTGTGCCCCGGTCCTTTGAGAGACTTGCGTGGGAACACAGGTCCAACATATAGAAACTCTCCAAAGAGCGTTTTGATGTTTGCACACAACTTTACTAACAGGAAGTTCTGCCCGTGGGATATATTTTAGCTTCATTGATTATAGCATAAAATGTGGCCTATGTTCTAATTGATTTTGTAGAATTGGTCGTGTAAGGTTTTTTGATAATCAGTAGGTAACTAAGCATGCGGTTAAAACATAAGTAGAAATAATAGACCTAAAGCTTCGTCATCCAATTTTAGCTAACAGGCATTTCGAATAAACATATCAACGTGTCGAACGTCACAGCCGATACGAGCACAATGATTTCATTAAAATGGCGTATGCAAATCAGGCGCGTCGCATAAACGGCGCGTTTGCTCAACAAACGCTGTTAAAATGATAAATGAACAGGAATATTCGATTTCATTGGCAGTGATGTTGAACTTTCAAGGAGACGACGATATTAAGTGACATATTTTAACTAAGCGACTGTCGACTAAGGGATAAAGATTCAATTGCTTCTTTATTATTTTCAGCTGTCTTATTTCTCTATAAGAAGACATTGGCCAAGACCAACCTAGCACTTATATCACTAGGAACATGGCTGTCACAAAAAAAAATGGTTTGATTTGGTAATGCGAGTATTTTGATATCAAAATCAACACACAACCGATACAAATACAATGATTTCATTAAAATGGCGTATGCAAATCAGGCGCGTCGCATAAACGGCGCGTTTGCTCAACAAACGCTGTTAAAATGATAAATGAAAGGAGATATTCGATTTCATTGGCAGTGAGGTTTAATTTTCATGGAGACAATGTCGTTAAAGTGACATATTTTAATTTAGCGAGTTTCTATATAAGAGATAAAGATTCCGAGCTCCGTGGCGCAGCGGTCAACAGCCGGCCTGACAACACGGATGGTCCCGGGTTCGATCCCCGGTCAGGTCAAGATGAAAAACGATCTTTTTCAGATTGACCTGGGTCTTGGATGTTTATCTATATATGTATTTCTTATAAAATATAGTATCGTTGAGTTAGTATCCCATAACACAAGTCTTAATAAGAACTTACATTGGGGCTAGCTCAATCATATAAAGAAATGTCTCTTACTCTTTTCAGCTTTACTTCTTCTTTGTAAGGAGACAGTGGCCAAGACCAATCCAGCACCAATAATTCTGGAAAGATAGCTGACACAACAAGTTTAATATTGAATTCTGTCGTCCGATTTTGTAATGCGAGTGTTTTGAGTGAATTAACGTGCTGAAGTCAAATTAAAAATACGAGTACAATCCATACGAACGCAATGATTCTATTACAATGGCGTATGCCAATCAGCTGCATCAACAGCGTTTGCTAAACAAACGCCGTTATAATGATAACTGAACGGGAATATTCGATTTAATTGGCAGTGACATTGAACTTTCATGGAGGCGAGTGAAATATCTAGTGTTATCTGCTACTTTCATTCAACGACTATCGACGTAGGGATGTAGATTCAACGATTCTGAAACTTATCTCCGACAAATGTTTCTCTGCCGAATGAGCCACCGACTTAATGTTTCGTTCATGATTTTTTCAACGACAGAATGTAACAACTACGAACGTTTCGCCGACAGAACGATTCATTTATGGGTGAACCGACGACAGAACCTAACAACTACGAACGTTTCGCCGACGGAACGATTCATTAATGGGTGTTTCAACGACAGAATCTTTCACCAAATTCAGTAGGATACATCGACATAGCTTATCCTTACTTCCATACTAATATTATAAATTGGAAAGTGTGTCTGTCTGTCTGTTTGTCCGTAACTTTGACGGCATAACGGAGCGACGAATTGACATGTTATTTTAATTGGAGATAATTTAAGGGATGGAGAGTGGCATAGGCTACTTTTTGTCAAAGCGAGCAAAGCCTGCAGCAGTTACTTTTTGCAAGCAATGCCGCGGGCAAAAGCTAGTTTAGCCATAATTTGGCACACTAGCGTTAGTACTGTTATTAATTCTGTGACACTAGTCTGTAACTGCAACAACAATACTATCATGCACTATGCATTTAATTTTGAATCATCGTACATGTAAGCAGTTAAATGATATGATAACCTAGATGGAAATGATTTAATATTTCGATATGACTATGAGTACAAAGTTAAATTTTAACCCCCTTATTCATAAAAATTAACAAACTTTTATTAAACATATTTTAGTATGATTTGTCTCGTTCTTTCAATGAAGAGGTGAGAGGGATAAGGACAAAACATTTGTTTACTAAACTAATACTAATAGGTTTAAAAAACGTTTGTTATTTTTTATGTATAAGGGGGTATAAGTTTACTATTATTTCTGGTACAGGTATGTTATTTTGAATTTAGTAGCAAATAAATTAGTATAAATAAATTAATGATAAGTGACAGGAAATAAAATATTTTATATAATATTTATTACGAATATACGTAATATTTTTCTTATTTAAACGAAAATATTCCGTCCTTTTCCTATAACTTATGGTTAGCTTTCTCATAAAAATTTTATTTTTGGAGCCAATAAAAATTCCCGATGCGCTTGATATAATAAAAAAAGTTGATTTGTTATGGTAATAATCATGTTGTGGAGGTCACTGTTAATATAAGTTATTTTTATTTGGATTTTTGTTTCATTTAACCTTTGGGTATAGTTACTAGTAGTGTCAAATCTGTATCCGTTCAGTGTCTAGCCAAGCTTGTTACAATTTCATAAAGTATACCTCTCTCGGGGATCGAACATCCGACTTTCGACAAGGACAACTCAACGCTAAGGATGCAACCGGGAATAAGCACGGACAAAGAATAGTAGCAGACTAGTGTGCCAAATTATGGCTTAACTAGCTTTTGCCCGCGGCATTTCTCGCAAAAAGTAACTGCTGCAGGCTTTGCTCGCTTTAACAAAAAGTAGCCTATGTCACTCTCCATCCCTTAAATTATCTCTAATTAAAATATCACGTCAATTCGTCGCTCCGTTTTGCCGTCAAAGTTACGGACAAACAGACAGACAGACACACTTTCCAATTTATAATATTAGTATGGAAGTAAGGATAAGCTATGTCGATGTATCCTACTGAATTTGGTGAAAGATTCTGTCGTTGAAACACCCATTAATGAATCGTTCCGTGGCGAAACGTTCGTAGTTGTTAGGTTCTGTCGTCGGTTCACCCATAAATGAATCGTTCTGTCGGCGAAACGTTCGTAGTTGTTACATTCTGTCGTTGAAAAAATCATGAACGAAACATTATGTCGGTGGCTCATTCGGCAGAGAAACATTTGTCGGAGATAAGTTTCAGAATCAGATTCAACGGCATTTATAATCCTTCCAGCACAATATTATTGTTTACTAGGAGACCAAACTATAATACTCTGGTTAAGTTATACTATTTATTACTTTTAACTATTTATATTTATGTATTAAGAAAAATTAAATAATAATTTTATGTTATAAACATGTCAATTCCTTTTAAACCACTCAATGTTAATCACGTATCCAAATAACACATTATATTCCCGGTACCTCTCAAACGCAGCGCCATTGTTTCATTTGAATTTTATGAACCGAATACCGCTGATCCTTCGTTTACATACAACACGCATCCACGATATGTAATTCCAAACGCTTTTTCAGATTCAGAGGTGCCGAATAGTGTATAAAATCAGCATGGAAGTATACATCATTGTGGGGATGGCTGTGTTGATATATACTTTCGTCACGATTTTCCTCAACAGTGAGTGTTGGAATCCGGAGCATCAGAAATGTCAGTGTGACGAGTGTAGGAGCCTTTGCCAAAGCGGGAATCGTATCACGCCGTCAATTCTTTCCGTGTCGTCGCGTATCGACGCCTTAGAGCGCCCGTAAATTTCCTTGTAACTCATGTTCGCCTAGTACCTTTCAGTGCCAAATTTCAAGTATCATAATGCTAAGTTTATGTACCGTGTCGTGTTACCAAGTGAACCAGTGCTAAATGGTGTTCGTATGGGTTGACAAGGCTTGCTCATAACTCATGCGTGCCTAATACCCGTTTAACCAGTGCCAAAAAAAAGTGTAACTGAAATGAAGTGGTGTTAGTGCATACGGGCATGGACCCGTTGGCTAGGTTGATGGAAGGGGCGCCCCTGCCTGGCGTTTTGGGCGCAACGAGAGACGCGAGACCCCGGGGCGCGCTAGTCCATGCTAGTTTGGCCGCTGCGCCCGCCCTGGGAGACAAGAAGGGGCGGCATTTGACCGGCACGTTCTGCCTCACAGGTGATACTATGGAGGGTATCATCCAGTGCCTGGTGTTCCTCAAGGCGTTTTCGGTAAGTTTAATATTAATGCAAAAAGAACGAATTCTTTAGTGCTCAACAACAAGGAGATATTTCAGTTTTTGTGTGCCAAAAATTCTACGAAGATATTGTACATTGACTTCTCCGTATTCTAGTGATTCGATTTCTCATTTTGACTTAAACGATTTAGAAATCCTGAAAGGCTCGGCTTTTAACCCTTCAAACTTTGAAAGTTCTCGTCTCTAATTTGTGGATACAAGACTCTAATTTCAAAATAATTAAGTTACTAAACAAATGCCAGTCAATGTTTAGCCGCCTCTTAACTACTAAGTTGTGAAGTAATGAAGTTGAATACCGAGTCGAGCTTAAAGGACTCCGGTACCAAGGGCTTAGAAGCAGCGAGGAGCTTTGTCAGTTATTAATGAATGAACGAATTACTTTGGGTATTTGCTCAGCTTATTTAGAAAAGGTTTTATTCAATATTTGTGCCAACTGATTAAGTTGGTTACTGAGTTTCGTTATTGAACTTTTGATGACTTTTCTAAATTACTTCACACTTGCGCATCTCCCAAACATCCACCTAACTAAAACACTAAAAATAGTATTACGTTTTTTTTCTAAACAAATTATTTTCATCGAGCGATATTTGATTAAAATGTTTGCGGTTTAATTAATCTTGCCTAAAGTCGTTATAGGAATATAATGGATTAAGCAATTTTACCTAGACTTCGCCTGCGGGAAACTTCCCCTTACGGGTTGAATTACGTTAGTACAAGGTACAGTAGTTTTGACTCTGCGTTGATATATATAAGTTATTGAGCCAGGTTTGCCTTAAATATATTTAAATAAAAGAAAATTAAATATATTTCTTACCATAAACGCAAAGTTTTGTCCTATCATTATTTAAAATGGCTTGTCATTGTCATGCAGTAAAAAAAATCATATATTAAAAGAGTGGCTATCTCACATTCATACTCAAAATTGTCAATTTATAAAAAAAAGATGTTGTTACCTAAAATACCTTCCATAAATAAATTTTCTAAAGTATTTTCCAGTCTGAAAATACGCCTTCTTTTCATGTCAGCAACAAAGCATCCCTAATTGACTGAAGAACGAAGGTACTCCACTGAATAACGCGGATGGAAATTTAAACGACCATAATGTACGATGTTTATCTCAAACATGTAGACTTATAAAGAGCATAGACAGGTTATGAAGAAAAGGTGATTTGAAAATTATGAGACTTATTTAAATCTTAGCCAGAGCAGTCAGAGGATTTGGCCTATACTCTCCACGCTGGCCAGACGGATTGGAGAGGTCTCTTTGATGTCTATAAGCCTCGTTTAGCTTGTGTTTCCTAAGTCGCCATCTACGACATGTACGGAAAGACTAGGAGTTTACTAAAAATCAACTAATTTAATTTCTATCAAAATTTACCGGGAGTTGTATTTTAAATATCTATCTTCCTTCTCTGAGAAGTCTATGACCATTTTGGACATTAAAAATACGCGGAGAGGTCTCAAGCAAACGTGCGAAAAACCGCAGCGTCTCAGCGCAGTAATCAAGTTAACCTTTTTACGTCGCTGCCAGCCTGGTACTTCGTGACCTTTCCCGCACACCTTTAGAGGTCGTTTAGGGATCGGTAAGGTACAAAATATACCATATTTTAACTTATCGTACTATGCGTTTTCTATATATACATACTATCACGTCTTTCTCCCTTGCGGGATAGATAGAGCCCAAATCTGTAAAACCTAAAGGCTACGTTTAGCATGTTGTTGGACTTGTAGGTGAGAACGGAATCAAAATAGTGGTGGGTTGCTTGCCGCATCGCTTATTGTCATGATTCCTGACGCCCATCGACCTCGATCGGCTTTTACGATCTGCGCAGGAAGAGAAGCAGCTAGTACATTCTACGTTTTTCTTTTCTCCCAGACCAGCATGGAACAGCGTTTTCTATTACCTAGCATTAAAAGAATAAGATTCTTCTTCTTCTTCTTCTGTTTTATATTATGGCTTCCACCGAAATTTCAGTGATTCTGCCAATGTCCAGTATAATGAGATACTAAGTAACGGTGTTGTTCGGTAAAGTTTTCCAAGTAGCATCAAAGATGGCGTATGTTCTTTGACGCCTCGTGGGAGCTTGGGGCGGCAAATCTATACGAGTCCATTTATCAGTCCACTTTACTATTTCACAAATTGTTCATGAGCACGAGCATTTATAACACCAAACTACACCAATTTCATATTATAAAGTCCACTAAAATCAATTTGCAAAATTGTCTAAGACAAACTTCAACTGTACCCCTTGACTTCCCACCACAAACTCCAAAGTATAAGATATTTTCTGGTCATTCATTCCATTAGTCCCAAACCTACAATATTGAAGGCTATATATCCGATCCTCTCGGGTATTTAGAGAAGGCTGGTAGGTTTTACGACAAGAGCGATCTTAAATATTTAATTTTCACGTTTTTCCTTTTATTTCTCCTGCCTTAGAAGTTGCTTGTCCATCTTTCTTTTTAATGGGTCCCAAGTTTACTTAAGTTACAGAAATAAATTTCTCGAGTCGAACCACTTTGAAAAAGAAGTCTTTTGTTTCGATTCGAAAAATTCAGCAGAATTCCCTATACCTGTAAGATAAGAATCTTCTTATTGCAAAGCAATGTTTAATAAATAAATAAATATAATAAATTAATATATACGGACAAATCACACAGATTGAGCTAGCCCCAAAGTAAGTTCTAAGACTTGTGTTATGGGATACTAACTCAACGATACTATATTTTATAACAAATACATATATAGATAAACATCCAAGACCCAGGTCAATCTGAAAAGATCGTTTTCCATCTTGACCTGACCGGGGATCGAACCCGGGACCCCCGTGTCGCAGGCTGGCGTGGTAACCGCTGCGCCACGGAGTCAATGATCGAAGTCAGTTCACTCATGTGGTCATAACGTTGACGAGCTCCGTGGCGCAGCGGTCAACACGCCGGTCTGTGACACGGATGGTCCCGGGTTCGATCCCCGGTCAGGTCAAGATGAAAAATGATCTTTTTCAGATTGACCTTGGTCTTGGATGTTTATTTATATATGTATTTGTTATAAAATATAGTATCGTTGAGTTAGTATCCCATAACACAAGTCTTACATAAGAACTTACTTTGGGGCTAGCTCAATCTGTGTGATTTGTCCGTATATATTTATTTATATTTATTTATATATTTATAACTGCTATTGAGTATGATTTGTTTTAACAATTGTGGCACATAGATGGAGCAATAGGTTTTTTTTTTCACATTTTTTAATCCATCATTTGAAGAGAAAAAAAGCACCCCCTATTCACAAATTCCCAACTAATATTATAAATGCGAAAGTGAGTTTGTTTGTTACGCTTTCACGCCCTATCTAACGATCGATCATCATGAAATTTTGCATACTTGTTGTCTGGAGTACGTAAAAGGGCATAGACTACCATTCATCCCGGAGAAAATTACTGTTCCTAAGGGAATAACAACGTGAAAACAATATTATCAGCTTTTATAAAAAAAAAACTATTTTACAACTAAGTGCGCAAACAGGCATACGGCCGACCTGATGGAAAGCGATACCGAAGCCTATGAACGCCTGGAAAACAAGGTTTAGTACGTTTAGGCTCACGTCTCAAAATGTGCACTTCAGCATCATAGTTGCCGGTTTGTGGAAGCTGCAGTAATGCCTTGGGTTCCTATGGTTGCGGTTCCGCACTTGACGTCCGTCCGAGTAGGACAGAACTATATATATAAAAGCTGTCATCTTTCCCGTTTACGTATAGAGCTCTGTCCTACTCGCACGGACGTCAAGTGCGGCACCGCAAACCTAGGAACCCAAGGCATATGTAAAATTAACAAGTCGGGAGCAACTGCAGTTGTATCCTGCGTATATGAAGCCTTAAGCTGAGACAATATTTTTGTACGTTAGTCACTATCACTACATATTATAAAACGAAGTATATTATAAAACGAAGTACTCCGCCGCGTCTGTCGTTCTGTTGCGATAAACTCAAAAACTACTGCACAATTTGTGGTTTTGACTAATAGATGATTGATGATGATGAATGGGTGATTCATGAGGAAGGTTTATAGGTATAAAACATGCCCGGGCGCAGCCGAGGAGGGCTGCTAGTGTTACATAAATTGTATTTGGTTTTGTAAGCACATACAACATTAGTTTAGGTTTAAGAAAAGTTTCACGTAATTTTGGTAATATTAACCTCAAAACTATAATCACCGCTTTAAAAAAATCCTAAGTCTAAATTGTGTTAGTACAGGCAAACTATCTTTTGTCATTTTCACACAAAAAATAATCTGCTTCTTTTTGTTTACACTTGATAAAATATACTCGAATATGTGTAATAATGGTACGTCACAAAAATAAAGGCATTTCCTCCCCTGATGTTAATATAGACAGACATTGACAGCTGTCAGTGGGCTCGAGCGACGGCGTCATTGCTTATATGATTATGTAATGGCCGCCATGTCTTCTGGAAATACGACGAAACTACGCTTCAGCTCAGTTTTCGTAAAATAAGACTAACAAATATTTAAAAATATTTGTTAGTCTTATTTTACGAAAGGAGCTAGAGGTAAAAGAAACATTTCTTACTTGTACTTCTGAGATATAGTGATTTCGTCCTTTAGTCGCATCGTACGTAAAAATTGGACAAAACTTCGTAACTGTGAGAGTTACGAAGTGTTGTCCAATTTCTAGAAAGATTTAAAATTTAAATTTTAATTTTAAAATTTCTAATTTTTTGGATGTTAAAAATGCGTTCAATTCAGTAGATCGAGGCGCTCTGCTGACACAGATAAAGAACTTAATACCCGGTGCGTTTGCCTACCTATGGCAATGCTATAGTGAGCCGACGTGCCTTGTATACGACGGACAGCTCATAAATTCGGCAGTTGGCTGTCAGCAGGGTGACCCCCTCGGACCGGCTATTTTTAGTTTGGCCATATCAAAGATTTGGTTTCTAAATTTAACACCTGGTATTTAGACGACGGCTGTTTAGGGGGCGATGCTGTGTCAGTCCTTTCAGACCTTGAAAAAATTATTAAATCTTTCGGCGCAATCGGTTTAGAGTTAAATTTTTCTAAATGTGAACTTTACTTTTGCGGAGGTATGCCTCTAGATATTCGCAACGAATTAATTTCAAAATTTAACGTTTTGGCCCCAAATATTAAAATTATTGATGACCAGACCCTTCGCCTCCTAGGAGCACCAGTCTTGGAGGATGCTTTCTCAAAATTTATAGACGATCAAAAGTATGTTTTTGAGGACTCCTCCAAGCGTCTAAGTGAAATTAACCCTCATATGGCATATACCATTTTAAAATTCTGCTTGTTTGTGCCCAAGACCACTTACACTCTCCGTTGTACACCGCTATGGGCCCAAGACCAACTCTTGTCCTCTTTAGATAAAATTATCAGGGAGACAATCACCAATTTGTTTAACTGCCCTCTAAATGACAGGAGTTGGGTTCAAGCAGCACTGCCGGTTCGTCACGGTGGCCTTGGCATAAGAAAAATTTCTAGTGTAGCGCTGCCAGCATTTCTGTCGTCGGTGCATGGTACCCGCAATCTCGTTGGTAAAATTCTAGGCCCATCGTTTTGCGATGTAGAGATTGCGTACCTGGCTGAGGCCACAAATGCTTGGCTCAGTACAGCACGTCCGAATAGTTGTCTTCCCCTGAATCTGGCTTCACAGCGTCAATGGGACGAGCCGCTCTGCCAACAGTCACGAGTTCACTTACTCGAAAGTGCTAGTAGTGATGCGGAGCGGTCTCGTCTCCTTGCCAGCTGTGAGCCAGAATCGGGGTTCTGGTTTAACGCCATCCCGTCACCAGCGGTAGGAACTCTTCTGGAGCGAACTACATTTAGTTTAGCTGTAAGTCTTCGGTTAGGGGCTAGAACAAACGAGCCCCATCGCTGTCGCTGCGGGGAGATGTTGAACCCCTGGGTCACCACGGTCTAGCCTGTCGGCGCAGTGCAGGGCGTATTTCTCGCCATGCTGCTATAAATGATGTCATCCGTCGGGCTTTTGCTGCCGCTGGTGTGCCGGCAGTACTTGAGCCTGCTGGTATCAGCCGAGATGACGGCAAGTGGCCCGACGGCATGACACTCATCCCCTGGAAAAACGGACGGTCGCTTGTTTGGGATGCCACGTGTGTAGATACTGTAGCTTCATCCCACCTACAAGCGACCTCCCGTAGAGCGGGTGCAGCTGCAGCAACTGCAGAAGGGATTAAGAGGTTCTAGGTGAGCCCTACATATTTGTGCCTTTCGCCGTGGAGACTTTGGGGCCATGGGGTGCGGAGGCTCGTCAATTGTACAGAGAGATCTCGGCACGTCTGATCGACGTCTCCAGGGACCCAAGGGCTGGCGCTCATTTTGGACAACGGCTGAGCCTAGCGATTCAACGTGGAAATGCGGCCAGTCTCTTGGGTACATTACCCTGTGATGACAGCGATCTGGGCTCCGTTTTTTATTTAGTTTAGATTTATGTTTTTTATTATTCTTTCTTTTTAATCATAAGTATTTATATTTTTATTTGTTTAACTATATTTGTAATTATGTGTAAATAAAATTATTTCTAGAATATACGACACAACGCAAACGAGTAACGCGAAGTAACGTTCATTATTTAATATTAAATTACTCCTCTCTTTCGCTCTTATGTAGTCCTGGTACATATTTAAAGACTGCTCACATCGTGAGTAAGAAAATGTGCGATATAATCCATATCCAGATTGAATCGCGAGATCTATTTCCCGGAATTTATTCCCGGATGAAAAGCACTTAGTACAATATATTCCCTTTGAACCCACTTAAGAAGATAGACTACCTATAAATTTTCATACATAAAGCGATAACGCTTCCCACCCCACATAGTCCAATTTCAATATTATTTTTTTTACACATTATTGATAAATTGGAGAAGAAGGCTGTACGTTTTGATATTTAAGATATATTGTTTACAACAAAAGTTATGAGCATCTAAGTAAATATCCATATTTTTTACATAAAAAATACCCGGGGCATTTTAATTTATTTAAATTAATCTAAGCCGAATCCACATAAAAGAAAAACGGTTGGACTAGAATCTATCCACATTCGATTTAGCACACCCTGATCTAGGGCCTAGATCAGGGTGTGCTAAATCGAATGTCACCAAAATTATCTTATTTCTTAAAGGTTTAGGTGGTAGGAAGAATTATTGCTTCTTGTATGAAAATTACAGGTAGTCGATCCTTTTAAAAGACAATGGAATGGTTGAAGAAAATTAAATAACTGAACAAACAAAAAAGAAAAAAAAACATACAGGTGAATTGAGAACCTTCTTCCTTTTTGAAGTCGGTTAAATAGTTCAGTTTGATTCACTGAAGCTTGATCAGGGAAAAAGCGAGTTTTTTTTCTTGCGTCTTTGTTAATACAGAATTGTGCAGTTTTGTTTGCTGGCAGCCATTTTAGAAAAATGAGTTTCAAAGATTCACGAAAAAAGAAACAAGTAACACGTTTCAAAGATTCACGAAATAATAAACACTAAGTAACGTTCGTTATTTTAATATTTAATTACTCCTCTCTTCCGCTCTTATGTAGCCCTGGTACATATTTAAAGACCCCGCTAACATCGTGAGTAAGAAAATGTGCGTTATTATGCCATATCCCGATTGGTTCGCGAGATCTAATTCCCGGAATTTATTCCCGGATGAAAAGCACTTGGTACAATGTATTCCCTTTGAGCCTACTTCTAAGACAATGGAATTGTGAACAAAATAAAAAGGGAAAAGTTCAGTTTGATTCACTGAAACTTGGCCAAAGCTGGTTTACTTTCCTTTTCCATCTTTGAACGTGCAGAATCGTCCAGTTTTGTAAACTAGCTGACAATCTTAGAAAAAGGAGGTTCAAATATTCTCGAAAAAAAGCAGGTAACGTTCGTTATTTTTATATTTAACTAGCTGTTACCCGCGGCTTCGCCCGCGTAATATATAGCCTATGTCCTTTTCGGTACCCTAACCTATGTGTATGCAAAATTTCATGATAATCGGTTCAGTAGATTCGGCGTGAAAGCGTAACAAACAAACAAACTCACTTTCGCATTTATAATATTACTAGCTGTTACCCGCGGCTTCGCCCACGTAATTTATAGCCTATGTCCTTCTCGGTACCCTAACCTATGTGTATGCAAAATTTCATGATAATCGGTTCAGTAGATTCGGCGTGAAAGCGTAACAAACTCACTTTCGCATTTATAATATTATAGTTGGGATTGCTCCTCTCTTCCGCTCTCATGTAGCCATGGTACATGACCGTGACTGCAGCGTAACTCCCACGTTCGATTCTGATGTCATATTCATGCCTTTTTCCAATTTTTCACTGGTTGTTTGTAATACAGCTTTGGGAAATATCTTCTTAGATTTCATTTCAAATAGTTAGCTTTGTATTTCCATCATAGTCTATGAGTTGGACACAATTTTTTTCTACACTTTTAGGCTATATATATATTTATCTAGACTTTATATAATCTAAGTTGACATGTCACCAGCCTATATGTTCTTCTTCTTCCTCACCTTATATGTTAAGCTCATGTAAATGAAGCTTTTGTTGTTGTCTCCCCGAAACCAATAATTTATTAGTTAATTTAGTTGAAATTGTAAAAACGCGTTACTTCAGTCGATAACTAACTGGACACGATATTAAATATCCTGGTATTAAACACTGTAATTAAATACATATTGAAAATTGGGAAATTATGTTAAACATGACAATAATAATTATTATTATTATCGCTATTTATCGCAACACTGAACTTTTCTGTTATATTAAAGAGAAGAAATGTTGTGTTCGTTATTATCGTTGCAATTTGAAAAAAAACCGGCCAAGTGCGTGTCGGGCCACGCGCAGTATAGGGTTCCGTAGTTGCGAATGACAACTTTGAGTACACACTGTTTACACTCGCACCTCACAGTTTAACGACCAAAAACATCTAACAATAAAGATTGTATGAAATTTTACATTTTCCAGTACATTTTATAAGTTGGTTGCCTATAACTTTTTAGTTTTTACTTAATACTTAGCTCTGATAGTTTTCCTTTCAACTTCAGTATATATACTACTGCTGTAATTTTTTTCACGTATCTATATATAACCGTTTAGGAGATAGAGGGGGGGGACACGTACCTCTAACAAAAATTAGCACTTTAAAACCAAATATTTCGGAAACGGATCCCTAAATCGAAAAATGGTGTTCTCAACCTCACAATATTTTTCAAAGACCTTTTTAACGATACCCCACAAGATGGGTAAGTAGAGAAAAAAAAAATGACTCCCCCACTTTACTTGTATGGGAGCTAACCAAAAAAAAATTTTTTTTCAAGATTTTTTTCTACGACTTTTTTGCCATGATTAATATACATACTCATACCAAATTACAGCTTTCTAGTACTTATGGTCTCTGAGTAAAACCGCGGACGGACAGACAGACAGACAGACAGACAGACAGACAGACAGACATGGCGAAACTATAAGGGTTCCTAGTTTACTACGGAACCCTAAAAAGACCTTGGAACACCTTGGTGTTGCCAGAAGTTTTTAATATAATACTTTTGTAAATCAGAAACCTGAAAGAAACTAACATTTTTGATAAAAATTAGTATGTGTCTTAGATTTTTTTTACCAGAAAAGAAGGCTTCAATTTTATTTTTTTTACTCGCTAATTCATAAATGTTATTCGATTACGATTTTTAGGAAGTTGAAATGTTACCTGCCTCGTTCACAAACCATGACAGTTAGTACATACCGGGAAAATGAGAAATGAAAACTTCTCCAAAATATCATAATTACAACGTCCAAGTGAAAATTAGCTGTTTCAGAACGAAGTTTGGTGGCGCCTTGAACAATAGCGGCGAGCCTACGACACAAAATATAAAAGGTAAAGAAGGATAGCTAACGCCCCCGGCAGAGTAGAATGGGACCAAGTCTTCCCGTGGATGTCGTAGAAGCCGACTTAGGTAACACAAGCTAAACAAAACTTATAAACATCAAAGAAACTTCTCCAATCCGTCTGGCCAGCGTGGAGAGTGTAGGCCAAATCCTCTGACTGACATCCTCCCTGTACTACCAGACCCATACGGGTTTATGTATGGCTTTAGTAGTAAATGGAGGGTCATGCTTCTGCAGTGGAGACTGAATGGGACCTGATGATGATAACTCACGTAAGGTAAACAAAAAAAGGACAAATGCGAATAAAAACGTCACCCCCTTGTTTTATTCGTTGCAATTGCCACTAAATAAATACCTACATGCAGATTCTTTTCATAAATAAAGCGTGCTTATCTATAAGTTAGCCGAGTGGTTCCCGGCAGAGTGTAGAATAGGACCACTCCAAGTCTTCCCGTGGATGTCGTAGAAGGCGACTTAGGAAACTCAAGCTAAACAGAGCATATGAACAAGCTAAAAAGAGACCTCTCCAGCCCGTCTGGCCAGCGTGGAGGGTGTATGCCAAATCCTCTGACTGACATTCTTCCTGTACAACCAGAGCCCTACGAACCCGGGACCATCCGTGTCGCAGCAAGCGTGTTGACCGCTGCGCCACGGACCTCGTCAATAAAAGTATTAAGTCATGACTTTCTTTGAAGAACTGTAGTAAAAGTAGAATAATCATTATCATCATCAACAACAAGTCCTTAATAGTATCCACTGCAAGAGCACGACCCTCTCTGTACTACCAGAGCCATATATTAACCAGAGCAGTCAGAGGATTTGGCCAACACTCTCCACCCTGGCCCGACGGGTTGGAGAGGTATGTAGAATAATAAAGGTACGGAGTCGGAAACAATACGCAACGGTTCATTCTGCATTATCTTTATTTTATTCCAGCAAGCTCTACCGAACACTCGCGATTAAAATTCAATCCGACGGGATTTTAATGGACTCCATCCAAATCGGTGTTTTGGGAGTTCCTACTTAGATTATGAATAAAACATGTTCCCAGGGTGCGCCGCGGCTACTTAAGAATTATAAGACAACGGAATTTAAGGATAGAACCGAATTTATGGTAAGTTCTCACGGGGATAGTATTTGAGGCTAAGGGCCCTCTTGTTTGGCAGAAAAGGAAAAACATAGAATAAACCAGCTGCTTTTCTTTCCGCGCAGACCATAGACCTTAAAATTTTTAGGTAGGGTGTACATAAATCGTAAACAAAGCTTACAAACATCAAAGAGACATCTATAACCCGTCTGGCCAACGTGGAGAGTGTAGGCGAAATCCTAGATTGCTCTGGCTAATATATGGCTCTGGTAGTACAGAGAGAGTTATGCTTCTGCAGTAGAGACTAAACAGACGTGATGATCATGATGATAAGGTCGTACATAGACCCAAGGTTTTTTCACCATTCCTTATTTCTTTATTTTATAAGACTGATTTCAACACACATAGTAAGTTTGAAGAGTCGAAATAGCTTTCTTAGGCAGCTCGACCTACATCCTAGAGAAGCCTCAAAAGCCCGACTGATACAAAGGACTAACAAATACCGCCCACCCCGTCTGATCTCCCACCTGCAGAGAAACTCCCACCAGGAAGCGATCTAATGGGTGGTTTGGAAATCCCTTAACAGACTCCGAGCTGGGGTGGGGAGATGCAAGGAAAACCGAACCAAGAGGTGTTTCTCCAACAATGACCGTTGTGACTGCGGCGCCACGCTATTAATGACTTATCTCATGACGTGCCCCGATTGTCCCTCCACATGCACAATCGAAGACCTTAATGACGCAAACGATAGAGGAGTCGCTGTGGCCACCTTCTGGTCTAAAACGATTTAAAAAAGCAAAGATAACCATTTTGACTCGAAAAGAAGAAGACGTATTAAGTTGAGTCTATTTCTGTGAATGCACTATTCTATGACTGGCCACATAGACTAGAGTTATTGCCTGCGATGGACCTACATTGATCAATGCGCATTGTTTCTGGAACAAACGTCTAACCTAGTTCTTTTGTGACCGTCCATTTTGATCATTAGTAACGGTATTAATAGGGGAAGAGGTAGGCCAAAACAGAGATGGATGGATTGTATTAATAGGGATATGAAAGAGGTAGAGGTGGATGCGGAAATGGTAAGGGATAGAAAATTGTAAAGAGAAAAGACATATGCGTCGACCCCAGATAATGGGATAAGGTAAAGCAGATGATGATGATGATGAACGGTATTAATAGCTTAGCCAGATTATAGTTTGTTGGAAATTGGACGTGTTTCATTAGAACCTACCTAAATCGGAATGATACCCTAGATGACCATTATGTTGAATACGATAAAGTTGATTTTGCTTGTGCGAATTATTTTTAAGTTGGATGAGTCTGATTTCAATTATTGTTATTTGTAAGTTATTGTACACCATCGCTTTTTGCCTTTTCTCTCTTTTTGATGTCTCAAAGAGGGAAAAGGCAAAAAGATAAACATTATTAGGGATTTTATTTTTAAACATTCGCGCTTCACGCATCACTTATTTATTAATACTAAGAAGACCCTTTACTTTTTCATTTATTTCCTCTGACGTTTCTATGAAGTTACATTGCGCGCCAGCGGAAATATAAGTCAAAAGTCCTGTTACTATTAATAATTATTTCTGGGATTGCCTTTCTTTTTAAGACTTAAATCCATTTTCCATGTAAGTGTTAAAATACAGTTATATTTAATAATTGATTTTCCTACCTCTTCGGTCGTTATTTGTTAGACCAACAAAAGCACAGCGGCTTTAGGCACGGTTGCAAATTCGGGCGTCATTCCCCAACCGCAAGCCCAAGCGTTAACTGCCCGTTATTTATGTTAGCCTGGTAGCCGCTCCGGCTGCACAAGGGATTACAACCCCTCCATTAACCCCCCCTTTGCCCAGCGGACGCTGTTTTCTTTTCATTTCTCATTTCTCGATGGGTATCCCTCTTTCCGATTATTATTATTAAAAGTTGCATATATAGGTACTTGTCTGAGGTACGGAGAGGGACAAAAGTACCTTTCATCCCAACGTTAACGTGAGTTGAGTCTCGGATCACATGAATCCACGTGGGCGAAGTCGCAGCAACCGCTTGTGTCTACATTTAGATGCAGATGGTAAAAAGGAGCTGTACCATATGTCAGCGATGGTTTCACTTAATTTAATACACTTCTGTCTCAATTTATGAAACCTCTACCAAAGGTAGCTGAAAAGCGAAAAATGAGTGTGATACTTCCTGGCTGCGCCACTATTCAGTACTAAGACGCCATATGTCACAAATAAATACATACATATATATAGATTTTAAATTTATATTAGTAATATTTATGGATTTTATTTACGTGTCCTTTTTTATTTTCAGGTAAGTACACAAATGAGAGCTTCAAAAGGATTTTATAGAAAAGCAGAAGAAACACGTACGTATTTTTAACATTGTAGATAACAGTCGAAGCTGACAAAACAGTTGATTTAATTTTATAAGATAGGGGCAATTTTTGCCTTGCCTCCGTGGCGCAGTGGTTAACACGCCAGCGTGCGACACCCGAGGTTTGATTCCCCGTAGTGCACTAGGTTGGCGTCAGGCAGGACGATACGACTGGTTCGTAAAAAACATTCGCCAAATTTTATCAAAGAATGAATACGCAAATAATAAAATTTCAGAGTTCTCGTACATTATTTAATTGAGTACAAATCACAGAGCAAGGTATGTCAAGTCGCTCGCGCGCGAGCTGCATTGAAATTCCTTGCTCTGTGGTACAAATGAATGTAGAGTTTGTAGAGAACATTACAAGAATAACAAAGACCTCATTTATATCACTTAAAATATGTGTTTAACAAAATTTCGGCCGAAATTTCACGAAATTCATACTTCTTGGAAGGACTTGAGACCTTTTCAGTAGTTCATGACGATTCAAATTAAAACCGAGGGCTACACAATTAATATGTAAAAGAAATGGGGTTCTTCATTCTTCGGTTTTAATAGAAACTGCCTTAAGAGGGCCCTGGACGCGTATGTCTCCATACAAACGGAATTAATGAATTGTGGCAATATTTAATAATTTTGGAGTAAAATTATGCATTCAATCGATTAATCTGATTATAATCTACGTACGTTCCTATACCGGGATCAAAAATTGTTATTTAACTCAAGTAAAGCCGCGGGCCAAAGCTAGTCATGCGTGACACATAAATGGTCAATCAGAGTTTATTAAGGCGCCAACGTTATTAGATTTCAATCTATCGGCCATAAAAAGAAAAATGGCGTCTAGAAATTGATAGGTCTCGCCGTGATTGGATATCGAGGCGTCTTAACTATGATGGCGGCGTCTTTGAAACGTGACCCTGACTCCGTGACCCTTACAGGCTAGGTAGGTACTAATGTCAGCTGTTTTCTAAAGCCGAGTATGAAATTACAGACCCGTTACACGTATTTCAAACGCGTCAAACTAATTTGAAATGAGGTAGATCTTCGTAGTAGGGCTTTCGTATACGAGTATTATCGTTTTTGCATTGTTATTCATCATCATCATTATGCGGCAACAGAAATACATAATCTGTGAAATCATCGGTTGGTGAGATAGAGCCTGGTGACAGACAGTCGTCCAAGTCTCGTGAATAGGGTCCCGTTTTTAACGTTTTGGTACGGAACCCAAAAATGAAGAAATTAATATAAATTTTAAATTTAACAACTGTGTTTCAAAATCAAAAATTATGCAAAATGTGACAAGAAAGCACCAGCAAATCAAAAATTCAAAGTATAATATGGAGTAAGTATCACACGAGCCGGTTATGAATACTCGACGATCAAAGAATATGGATCGGAGACAGTGAAAATTAATTTCAACTCGCAATATCCGTCGAGTTGCGATCACATCATATTCAAGTGCCTTATAATCATCGAAAATGTAAGATTTGTAGGTATGTGGTATGTGGACTCAGATGTTCAAATATTGCATGTAAATTGATCCTCGACATACAATGGGGTGACTCAGCCCGTCAATTTGTTCAGGTTTTCCTATGGGAACAATGCTGGGAACTCAAAATTTTTTTCGACATTTTCAAAATGTGTAGGGCAATTAATATGGAAAAGTCAAAACAATTTCGAGTTTTTAGCTTTCGTCTAGTAGGATTGAGGAAATGTCGAGAGTTAACACGCTGTATAGACGCATGAAAGTTTTTCTTTATATGTGACCTCTCGTGTGAGGTTAGGCAAAGTCTTTCGGCAAAAAATTTACACATTCTATAAAAATTTCAAGTTTCTACTTATTACGGTTCAAGAGATCTATGTATAACTCTTTTACACACAGACGGACAAATATTGGAGGCTTAGTAACATTGTCTATTTTACCATTTAGGTATGACCAATAAAAATGTTTATTGACATTGTTGAGAATGGTTGTATTGAGAATCTAGCTACAACAAAAGCTTAAAATTGCAAACTTACTCCGATTTTCACAGTAAACAAAAACAAGTAACCTTGTCTACGCCCTCAGTTCATGGAATAATAGATCGAAAAGTTATTGTTTTATTACTCAGAAAATATTTTATTCTTAAAAAGAATCATATTATCAAGAAGTTTGGCGCATACTCCATCGACAAGAGCTATAAAGCTCTTAAATAAGAAGAAGAAGAAAAAGAATCATATTTTTCAAGTTCATGGTTCTTTATTCATGAAAACAATATACAATATGTTTGAATTTATTACATCATACACTTACATAATTACACATACTTTACAATAATTAAATTGGTACCAAATAAATTTCATAGTACGTCAAATAAAATATTAATTAATCAAATGAAATGAAAACAAAGAAAATGTTAAACTATTATAAATCCCAAACATCCTATCCTAACTAATATTATAAATGCGAAAGTGAGTTTGTTTATTTATTTGTTTGTTTGTTTGTTACGCTTTCTCGCCATATCTACTGAACCGATCATCATGAAATTTTGCATACACATAGGTTAGGGTACCGAGAAGGACATAGGCTATATATTACACGGGCGAAGCCGCGGGTAACAGCTAGTATAATAATAAATTTACCTACTTATTAAATTGTCATCATTGAGAAACTCGTTCAGGGTATAGTAATTTTTAAAAAAAAAAAAACCTCCGTAATGTCACCATGAAAAGTTGGAACTTGTATATGTTTGCAAGCTTTTATTGTAAGCGGTTCATGATGTTAAGTGATTGCTAAAGCTTATCTGGTTTAATGAAGGTTTAAGGAATAAATTATTTATCTATTTATTTAATTTGGAAGCGCATACGGCTACCTTCTTACTCAATCATCAGATTAGGTTCGTGGTACCATAATATTGAATTGTCATCCGACTTACATAGGTCCTCCAAAATTCAGCTCAATAAGTTAACGGTAAGCGCTTCAAAATTGTGCTTTCTAGTTAAGTTGCGAATTTTGACCTCACAGACAATAATGGGCAAGTTCAACAAAAGCTTGTAAACATGTTGCATTATTTAAAAGATAAAAAAATCTAACTCTCGTTTGACAGTTTACGTTCGCAATTTTGATATTTTGCTGACGTTACATAGCCTATGACACTCCGGGGAAGAATACGAATCTAATAAAAACTTATACTTCAGAATCGGCCAAGCCGTTAAGGCTACAAGAGGAAACAATAAAACAGACATACTTACAGAAATATATACACATACAAGGCGCGAAAAACATTACCCTCCTACTTTGTGGGTTAGCCGGGTAAAAAGAAAGGTTACGGGATCTACGCCCTCAATTCATGGAATAAAGAATCGACGGGTTATTGTTTTATTTCTCAGAAAAGAAAATATAACTGTATTTGTTAGAAGTCTGATGTACACAATGGAAGGTCAAGTGCCGAGACTTTTTCCTAAGAGTACAAGTTATTATTGGCACAGACGCTTCATAATAAAGTTAAAATTTCGCAAGACGGTATCTAGTAAATAATAATTAAAAAAAAAATTCTTACAAAAGACAAAAACCGACATGAATCCTATCAATTTGTTTGAATAAGCATAAGAATAAAATGGAAATAAGTGTAAGCCGAACGGCATCCGTGTAGACATTTTTTCGGTCTTTGGGTATTTTTTTTTCAAAAAGCGCTCGATATAGTTTGATGAAAATTTAATGGGACCATCTGTAAAGTATTAACTACCGAGACCATCTGTAAAGTATTAACTACCGAAAAAAAAAAGAATTTCTTAAATCGGACCAGGCGTGTTAGAGAAATCGGGGAACATAAAAAAAAAAGATTCCGATGAATTGAGACCCTCCTTCTTTTTTTGAAGTCGGTTAATAATTGCTTCAGTTATTGTTCTGTCCTGACACTAAAAGCAAATAATCCATACTATAATATTATAAATGCGAAAGTAAATCTTTCTGTTTAGCCTCACTTTCACGCCTAAAATACTGAACCGATTAAAATGTTCGATACACAGATAGTCTAGAGTTTGAGAAAGGACATAGGCTTCTTTTCTTTACGCGGACGAAGTCGGAGAAAGCAAGATCGAGATTTGTGTTATGGGAATATAATAACGCTTATAGACTTTCAGTTTAAGTTTAATACTTGCTTATATTGTTAAAGTAAATAGTTTTTTACATAACGCTTAACTGTGTCTCCTTTTCAGCGCAATTCTTTTGAAATTGAATGTCAATTTCTCTAGCTGTTCTGGCTGGCCGTTCTCCTCTACAGGTCGCATTTCTCAACCAATTCTAATGAAATTCTGTGAGCAGTTGGATATTTTGTTATTCGATTCAATATTTCAAAGGGATTAGTCGATGAGATAAGATTTCCGAAGTCTGCAACTTTCAGAGCTACTCGTTAGTAAAATACAAAACATATTAATGTCGTCTTCGCCTTTTGTCTAAAGATCCACATAAATCTAGTATCCTATTATCTGTACGTTCGTAGCTTCATTACACGTCAGTTAGCCAAGAGGGTGTGCTTACGTAACAAGGGAGCGGGCTCAATTAAACTAAGCAAACGGTAACAAACAAACAAAGAGATGTATTTGTATTACGGAGCGCCCGCTTGCATTCTCAAAGATATAGCTAAAGTACGGATGGATGTATTTCCGACGGTTGGATATATTTCATACGATGGCTAGCACAATTTACAATTCTGAAACACTATTTTATCTTGAAGATAGTAATGACTTTCGGGTTCTGTTAAATAAGGTAGCGTATTCACTTAACCTAAACAAACTAAGATACATACAAATATTCTAGTTCTTGTTCCGTTTGCATTATCAAAGCTCTAGTTAAAGTACGGATGGATGTGATTCCGACGGATGGATATATTTCTTACGATCGTGACCAGCACTGTTTATTTCGTAGAAATGGTAACAAACAAACAAAGAGATGTATTTGTATTACGGAGCACCCCGCTTGCATTCTCAAAGATATAGCTAAAGTACGGATGGATGTAATTCCCACGAATGGATATATTTCATACGATCGTGGCCAGCACAATTTACAATTCAGTAATTATTTTATTTATTTTGTTGATAGTAATGAATTTCGAGTTTTGTAAAATTAGGTAGCGTATGCAATTAAGCTAAGCAAACAAAAATGAACAAACTAAGAGACAAATATTTCTGCCCCGCTTGAATTCTCTAAGATTGGATTTTACCAAGGCAGATTGTGGATTTGATTCCGATGGATGGATATATTTCATGCGATCGTAGCCAGCACAAATTACAATTAAGAAACACTTTTATTTATTTTGTAGATAGCAATAAATCTGTACGTTCGTAGCTTCATTACACGCTAGTTAGCCAAGAGGGTGTGCTTACGTAACAAGGGAGCAGCTCAATTAAACTAAGCAAACGGTAACAAACAAACAAAAAGATGTATTTGTATTACGGAGCGCCCCGCTTGCATTCTCAAAAGTACGGATGGATGTAATTCCGGCGGATGAATATATTTCTTACAGAGCAAAATTCACAATTCGGAAATTCTGTTATAATTATTGTGTAGATAGTAACTACCCATAGATGGATATATTTCATACGATAGTGGTCAGCACAATTTACAATATTGAATTTTTTTTTAAATGTTTTGTTTTTGTTTTTCGTATATGTAAGTGGCCAACACTGGTGTCAGATTTTTTAAATTTATTAAATATTAATAATATTTATTATTTAAATAGTAATACATTTTGGGTTTACTAAAATAAGGTACCTAGCGTATTCTAATCCAAGCAAACAAAAAATAACTAAGAGACAAACAAATATTCTAGTTCCGTTTGCATTCTCAAAGATAGAATTACCAGTGCGGATGGATTTGATTCCGATGGATGGATATATTTCATGCGATTGTAGCCAGCACAAATTACAAAGAAGAAACAGTTTTATTTATTTAGTAGATAGCAATAAATGTCGGGTTTAGTAAGCGTATTCAAATAAAGTAATACATTAAAAACAAATAAATGAGGAGATATATGTACGAGTGCTCTCTCTGGCGGCCTCTTTAAAGTTTTAAATCATTTCTTTATTTTTCTTCTATTTCTTTCACGCTTATTTTTTGTTAATTTTCTAGCTGAATTTCAGCTTTTGGACCGCCTTTTCGCGTAGCGTAATCGAATTTATCGATTGGCTTCATTAAAATTGTAGATCGTTATAATTTGCAAAATAAACAGCGCGAACAAAAATGGATTTCTTTGTCCGGCGTCGCCATTTTCTAATTTTTAAATCGGCGAAGCGTTGCCTTATTTGCAGTGGTAATGAACGTGAACGTGTTTGACTTAATGACAATTCTTTTTTTATTTCTTTATTTTGACATTTTGAAATATAAGTAGCTGACGGCCATTGATTAACATGCCAGCCTGTGACTAGGACACGGAGTTCGATCCCCGGCCAGGTCATGATGAAAAACGATCTTTTTCAAATAGGCCTGGGTCTTGGATATTTACATATCTTTCGACACAAGTTCCGAACATATTGTGGGGTAAGTGTGATTTGCCCGTTCATGATTATTTATGACTTGTCGTATAAAGGGTACTAAACCTTTCTCTTTCGTTTAGATATTAAACACAGCTTCACAGACAATTTCTCACCGAATCTTGCATCGGTAAAAGGACTTTGTCTGACAATATTGATTGATTTTTGAAAAGTTAAAAGGGTCGAGTAATTGCGTTAACCGATCCAATAGCCACCGAATTAGGAATTCCAATTTTTAGGAGAGCCAACAGTAAACAATTTAGGACGTTGCCGAAATCAAATTACGGCCGACCGGGACGATTGTCGGGCTCGGAAATATTGCCTGCGGACGACAGTTGATTACGCATTGAGAGTGCCTCTTGTCGACGACCTCCTAATATTCTCTACTTTCCTAGTACTTTTAAAAATGTTTTGAAGAGTTTGCCTTGGACTTATGCCGTAGTCATTTAAGGCCATATTTGGTCCTAGCCTGAATTACTATTTTCTAGGATCATTAAGCGTTGGCTCCTTTTTCATGAAGTGCTAAAAAGCGGAATTTATTCTGGAAATATTACAATTGCGGACGCCAGTTGATTAGGCATTGAGTCGACGACCTTCTAATCTGTTCTGGTTTCTACCTTCCTTTTTTCTTCTGGTCCTACTTTTAAAGAACTTTTTGTGTAAGTCATAGCCCTATTTAGTTTTTATGTTCTGTTCGTGGGTTGTGCGCCGAAATATATTTACAATCAAATTACGGCCAACCGGGACGATTGTCGGGCTCGGAAATATTGCGTGCGGACGACAGTTGATTACGCATTGAGATTGAGAGTGCCTCTTGTCGACTACCTCCTAATATTCTCTTATTTCCTAGTACTTAACATCTTGGCCTTATGCTGTTGCAATTTAAGGCCATATTTGGTCTTATCCTGAACATTATAACTAGGATCGTTAGCGTTGGCTCCTATCTCATGAAATAGGTAGTGCATTTATTTTGGAAAAATATGATGGCTGCGGACGACAGTTTATTATGCATTGAAGTTGCCTCTTTTCAACGACCTCCTTTTCTATCCTGGTTTCTTGAAGAACAAGAAAGAACTGCTTAACGTGTTACCAAACCCGATATTGGGAAAGAGTTCTGCTAATTTTTGTACTTTTTCTTGCAAATTACTTGAGCTCTACCGCTCACGGATAATATACGAGTACGTATCGACTATGATTAAACTTAGTGAACATAATTCGTTTAAAAGTGCCATGACCTGAATAGAAGCTATTACAGAATCCACTAACATACAACTACGCTTGCTACATATGATGCGAACCATTTATTCCGCTTCCACTGAGATATATCACAAAACTCGTATTTTCCTCAAAAAATCTTCGCACAAATCGGAGGGAAGGCGTCGCCGGTCCTTCGAGCCGGATAAAGGAAACCTCGCACTAGAGGCAGTTAATACAAACTCGCCACATTGCAAACTGAGGACGTGGAATATAAAGAGCATAGAATTGACACTTATTCTGATGATGACGTTAGACTAAGAAAGGCTGATTTTTCGATAAGCTTTTTCATAAAAATAAGTTGAGAAAAGTTCAATCACTTTCGCACTAAACATGCGTGGAGGATGTAAAACTATTTTACTAATAAGAAAATATCATAGTATGACAAACCAGTATGACCATGAGGAAACAGCGCGTATTTTTCAATTAATATAAATATTCGTGAACCTACTGCATTTCGATTTACAAAAATGAATTCAAAAAGTCTGTTGTTTCGGCCCCCGCGAGATTTAAAAACAAGTTTGCAAGTTTGCTAGCTTCTCTTTTCTTTTTATTTCACCCGCAACGAGTTATTTTTAATTTGCCGCACGAACACTTCGGGCACGAAACGTGGTTTCGTTGACCCCAGAATTTCTACGTGACCTTAATCTTAAAAATACTGCGTATTGGTTTAACGGTGCCTTTATGTTCTTTCTTTATTTTGCTCCCAGCAAGCCTTTTTCATTTGCCGCACAAACTCCTCAACAGGCAAGCATGGTTTCGTTTTTTACGTAATCATACATATTACGTTTTACACTGCATTTTAATGAGACCTTCTGTTCCCTCATTAATTGTCTCCCAGCGAGACTTTTTCAATTTGTCGCATAAACACCTCAGTGTGTTTTCATTGATCTTCAATTTTCTGCGTTAATATATGTAAGTAACATTGTAAATATAACATACTACACTGCAGGTACATTTACCTTCCTTTATTAGTACTTTCATTAATTCTGTGTTTCTGTTCCTCTCAATGGGATATTTGGCTCTCAATGGGACTTTTTCAATTTGCTACACAAACCATCTGGAGAGACGAACGTAGTTTCTAGACTCCAGATTTGGTGCTTAAAAATTTTACAACGATGTAATGTGATGAATGAAATAGCTCTTTTCTACAGATTGTTTGCATTGCATGATTGGGCAACCGTTATTTCAGATATTAAGATTTTATTTAATAGCCACATGATCAGTTTTATCAATTGCAGTGCGTTGCACCATCGCGCGACTGATTGCAATAGTAACAAACGTATAACGTAGCTATAAATGTTTACTTTTGCATGAATTAACTAGTGAAGCACACAAAGTAGTTTTACTAGTATTCAGTTACACTATACTTCAATATCTTAGAACAGAACGTACAGCAGATCAATTTTTTAATTTATAAGTTGGTTTTCTGCTCCCTCATTATTTGGCTCTCAGCGGGTCTATCTCAATTTGCCGCACAAACACCTCGAGATTCGAACGTGATTTCGTTTATATAGATTTTATACTTAATGCTGATTTAAATCATCACCAAGCACAAGTCAAAAGCACAAAAATAATTTTACAACTTTTTAATTACACTACTTTTCAATATAAAATAGCCCAAGTGCGTGTCGGGCTCGCTCATTGTAGAAGCAAGCTTAGATAAGCCACCTTAATAATTTTTCTCCAGCAAAGATATTTTTGTTTTTCATGACAAAATTATTTTTGCGGTTTATGAAAAAGTGCTTTTTTTTTTCAAAAACTGCTTAGAATGCTACTTAGCGTAGAATAGGATATAGCTAATCAGTTGAATTTATGAGTTAATCTTCTGTACCGTCTTTACTTGGCGCTCAGCGGGTCTTTTTCAATTTGCCGCACAAACACCTCGAGAGCCGAACGTGGTTTCGTTGACCCCGGATTTTGTTTGTGCTCGGCGATTGCCAATATTGGGCGTAGAGTTAATCCCTAGCGTGCATCTTACTATGCGCAGTATTTTCATTTGTTGTGGCTAGCCATATTTTGCATGAACCAATCGAACGCTAAAGCGCACGAAGTAATTTTACGAATTTTGACACTATTCTTAAATATCTTAGAATAGCATGTATAGCAGATTAAGTTGGTCTTTTGTACCCTCTTTATTTGGCTCTCAGCGGGTCTTTTTCAATTTGCCGCACAAACACCTCAAAAACCGAACGTGGTTTCGTTGACCCCAGATTTTGTTTGTGCTCGGCGCTCGCCAATATTGGGCGTAGAGTTAATCCCTAGCGTGCATCTTACTATGCGCAGTATTTTCATTTACCCTTCATTTTAAACCACCGAGATAAATAATTTGCAAAAGAAAAGTGTTTGTTGCATCCACAATGCTGTTATTACCCCTCATTTTCACCTTTAGATTAAATACAAATATATACACTAACTAGATGAACAATCTGGAAAAAATGTGTTTAAATTATACTGCATTCACAATTCTGTTATACATATTATAATTCTCTTATTAAAATTAAGACATAATATATGAAAAACAGAACAGGGTAAGCTGTTACTGAAATCGCATAGTCACACGTTACTAGCCGTCTTTTATACGTACGTTTTTGTATTTAAATTCATTCAGCGGTGGAGACCCTGATTGTTTACTCACACACTGCCGTGTGCATGAATGTAAAGTTTATTAGCATTAGTAGTACTCCACTTGTACGAAAATTTTCACAAAAGAATATACCTAAATTTTGCTTGTAGATAAGTATCATTTAGGATTTTGTACGTACATATATAGTTAAGTATCATTTAGAGTTTCAAAGTCAAATTCCCTTGTCTGATCGTCGAGCAGCGTAGCCTTAGAGGGCCGTTAAATCTAAAAAATCATTAGTTGGTTGTAATTAGGCTTAGAGTAGAACTCTTGGAAACCAAAATCGTAATTAATATCATATTTCGTACGTTAATTAACCTGTAAATTAAAGGAAGGCATAGAGCTTCGGTGTTTCATCTTTGAAATAAACGTAGGCTTCTCAGAAATAGTTTATCAGGTGATTAATGAACGTCGGCTCTCTTAGGCCATTTTCTGTAATCGTATACAAAAATCATCTTAAATAAATAAATAAATAAATAAATATATAGGGACATATCACACAAATTGAGCTAGCCCCACTGTAAGTTGTGAACTTGTGTCGCAGGATACTAACTCAACGATACTATATTTTATAACATATACTTATATAGATAAACATCCAAGACCCAGGTCAATATGAAAAAGATCATTTTCCATCTTGACCTGACCGGGGATCGAACCCGGGACCCCCGTGTCGCAGGCTAGCGTGTTGACCGCTGCGCCACGGAGCTCGACAAAATCTTTGATTTCATATGTCGGTGGATTTCGTGAAAATCTTTAAACTATTTGATTCTCACACAACTCCCTACCTACATGCGTCCCGAAAGAATATTTTAAGGCTTCTCTTTCAGATCAAGGGCTCTTTAAAGAAAATCATGTTGTGGTCACGCTCTATGCTCTTGTTAAGGTCACTAAAGAAGTGTCGAGTGAACGAACAAGTTTGTCTGTGTTTATAGGTAGCGTGTGTTACTGTACGTAACATTCATAAACAGACAAATATTCACTTTAATTAAACTGGCCGTGTGGTTCCCGGCAGAGTAGAATAGGACCACTCCTAGTCTTCCCGTGGATGTCGTACAAGGCGACTTAGGAATCACAAGCGAAACAAAGTGTATAAACATAAGGAGACCTCTCCAACCCGTCATGCCAGCGTGGAGAGTGTAGGCCAAATCCTTTGACTGCTCTGGCTAATATATGGCTTTGCTAGTAGGTACAGAGAGGGTCGTGCTCCTGCAGTGGAGATTAAAAAGACCTGATGATGATGAATTAAAAAAGTCTAAGCTTTAACTAACGTTATATTTAGAATCGCGACGCTTTTATTGTCGTGCCACCTATACCATAGATTCCCTTAGCATGTGTCTACATACGGCGATGTTATCGCCGCGATGCGACGATTGGCAGAGTGCGTGCTAATGTCAATCGTTTCGCCTACTGAAAAGAATATATAAAATTGGAGCGCGGACTCTTCGCGATTCCTTCCCTTATTGTGGGGCTAGATTGATCTGTGTCATATGTGTCTATTCATATTCTTAGAGAGTTCAAACAACATTTAAAAATCATTTAAAAACACCTTGCCAATCTTGTAACCTAGTCTTACGAAAAACCTCATCCACAAAACTCCTAGGATACAACACTTTTCTTCCTAAAATAATTTCATACCAAGTACAAACGGTAGAAACAACTCGACGCGATGAAATTAGTTTTTAAACCAGTGTTTACGTTTCCCAGCTACAAGCTCGTATTCCCGCGAAAGTTAGTTAAGCAAATTCAGTAAAATTCACAAACGGTTCGAATTCAGTCAGTTTTCAGACAGGAATTGTCCAATTTGGCAAGTTTTAGCGGCCGTGGCTACCAGGCTGGCAGGAGTGCACTGCAAATTGAATCTTGGCGTTAGCGATTCGTTATTTTGGCGGCTTGCCGGCGCCTGGCTGGTATGGAGTGTTCCCAACTTTAGGAATTTTCCCGAAATTTAGGGAAAACACCGTATTTTGTTTCCCGAACATAATAAATAAAAAGAAAAACGGTTCCATATGCATATCAGTTATAATCCTAATAGGATGGGAAAAATCAATTTGGAGAGTTTTAGCGGCTGCAGCTACCAGTCGTTAGCGATTCGTTATTTTGGCAGCTTGCTGGCGCCTGGCTTAAATGGAGTGTTCATAGCCATTAAAGCTTTCCCCAATATTAGGATAACGACTAAAACAATATTTCCAAACAAAGAACAACATATCGATCTTTGTATGTAGAAGTTTTGGTATGGGGAAGATCAAATTTAGCGGGCGCAGCAACCAGGTTTGTAGAAGTAATCTATGGTTTTTACAGGGATGTACAAACAATGATAATTCATGAAAACTCTCATCAGCTTAACGGCCCACTAATTTAAGAGATGTAAATCTCTCATTTTCAATGTGTTTTTAGCAATGACCAAATAAATAACCTAACTGATAATACTGTGTTACTTTCCGTATAAAAGATTAATCAAGACATACAATATAGAGCGTGGGAAATTGGGAATATCAGAGGGAAATGCGGCAACACTCTCTTACCCGTATGACGTCCGGGGAGGGCATAGGAGGGAGTCGCGCCGCTCGGAAAAACGATTTTATTACGAGAGGAGGTCGATTCAAAGTTTACGATGGCAGATATTTGACTTTCTAGGCTAATTGATTACGTGATTCTACATTTTAATGTTGACCTATTTGCTTGTATAGTATTTTTATGGATCTTTTAATGAATGTTCTCGCAAGCCTGGGAGTGGATAAATAAAGCTCATGGAAGCTGCCCTTTCATGCTGGTTTGGAAGGAAAGAAAAAACATAGAATATACCAGCTGCATTTCTTTCCGTGCCGATCGTAAAAGCCGGTCAAGGGATTGAGTAAAAATCTAAGGAATCACATTGATTTGGTGATGCGGCTAGCAACCCATAACTATTTTGGTTTCACTTTCCACCTTAACGCCCACTGAATCGCTATGCGTTTTTTGAATCAAAACAGTGATGGGCTGCTAGCCGCATTGCCTATAAAGTGATTCCTTAGAGTTTCGCTCTATCCCTTGGCCGTCTTTTCGCTCTGCGCGGGAAGCTGGTATATTCTATGTTTTTCTTTTTCTCCCAAACCAGCATGGAATAGTACCAAATAATTTTGCAAAAGGAAAATAAAATAAATTTCTAATTACACCTGGCGGAGTATTATCAGAGGTCGGGATGCTGTAGTCGTAGAAGCAGACGGCCCCCAGGGATCACGCGGCCCGAATGTGAGCCGAATCGATATCAGACGATTCTAGCGACGAGGCTTGCTTACTGTGTCACTGGTAGTAGGTATATACTAACAAGTTGTTTCCAGTTTGGTTAGGACATTACAGGCATGAATCACCTGATTGTCTGATAAAAAGGATGATTCCGTGCTTCGGAAGGCACGTTAAGCCGGTGGTCCCGGCTGCTATCTGGCAGTCGTTAAAGGAGGAACCACGTCAGAAACCGAGAGGCGGTTCCGAAGAACTCTGACACCAGGGTGTGCAAGGTCGACTGACCGTGTCACCTACACGAAATGATGATGATGATGATGGTATATACTACAAGATCGAAAATAATATATTTTGACTAGCCCTCCCCGGCTGCGCCCGGGCATGCATTATACTTATAAACAGTGCTCTTCAATCACTTTTATCTATTAAAAACCTTATCAAAACCCGTTGCGTAGTTTCAAAGATAGGGACGGACAGAAGGGGAAGCGACTTTGTTTCATATTATGGGATGTTACGTTATGAAGAAGTGACGTCACATTTTGAGCGAAATGGGCTGAATGGTTTAAAATCTTTTGAGGGATAGGGATAGAGTTTGAATGCTGTCCGCTTCCAACACGTTGTATTAGAAATCCTTGGGGGAGGCCTATGTCCAGCAGTGGACTTCTTGCGGTTAAGATGATGATGATGAAAATATAGAAATACAAAACATAAATGTAAAAATGTGTTTGCTACACACTTCACTCCAAGCCAACCCACGTGGCGTTTACTGAGGCGTGAGAATACTTAAGCTACCAAATAATGTAAAATTATATGTCTACGTGTTATGGCACCTGGAAATAGACATTAAAATCGGCCAAGGGCGAGTCGGACCCGCAAAAAAAGTAAAAATATCAATTTTATTGTACGGAAGCCGCAAGATATTCACTTTAGTTTGAGCAAAATGTTTCCATTAAGGGTGTTGCTGTTTTCCTTTTTTCGCTTTGTTATATTATGACAATAGCTAAGTTCATATTACATAAAAATTTCAATTTATTTATTTCAAAAACACATATTACAATAACTCGTAAAACAACAAACAACAAAAGTACTTGGTATACCTATGTATGGACACCGACCATACTCCCCGGAAGACCACCTCCGAACTAGACGTAAAAGTCTGTATCTCGGTAGATGAGCGACCTATGGAATACTGGAGTGTCTCACAATTATGAAGGTACCCAATTATTCAACAATGCTATTCGTGTGTTAACAGGTTATTATTTCATTATGCTATAGACTCACTTCTTGCCCAACTAGATAATTTACATACAGAAATGCTATGAATGTAATTTCAAATGTTTTCTCTGTATGTTTTTCCACCGGCTGTATTTTACATAATGCTCGCCGAAATCACGTCGTATAGTACTCGCTTACGCTGAATTTAGATGCGTTTATTTTTCGGTTTCATATCCAAAAATAGTCCACACAGTTTAAGGGGGAATACGTTAATTTTCGGGGGTGTCCAGTGCTGCCACCATTTGAAATAAATCATAAGATAGCAAACGGAGATATCTTTAAAATTTGTTTTGCAATTTCAATTTATAAAGTATATAGATAACTCAATTACCGGTTGCCTTCACTTCTTCTTCTGTTTTATATAATGGCTTCCACCGAAATTTCAGTGATTCTGCCAATGTCCAGTATAATGAAATACTAAGTATCGGTGTTGTACGGTTTTTCCAAGTAGCATCAAAGATGGCGTATGTTCTTTGACGCCTCGTGGCAGCTTGGGGCGGCAAATCTATAGAGTCCATTTATCAGTTCACTTTAACTATTTCACAAATTGTTCATGAGCACGAGCATTTATAACACCAAACTACACCAATTTCATATTATAAAGTCCACTAAAATCAATTTGCAAAATTGTCTAAGGCAAACTTCAACTGTACCCCTTGACTTCCCACCACAAACTCCTTGCCTTCACTTAAAACAAGATGGTTATGACATTTTGCAAAGTTAATCAGTATAGCTCGTTTCTCCATGTTTAATATAATATTTTGCTAAAATAGCGTCGTGTGCTATAAAAGGAAAAGGAGTTGATATAGATCTGTAAAGATCATCTGATTACCAGTCATCGTCATCGTCATCGTCATCAGGTCTTGTTTAGTCTCCACTGCAGGAGCACGACCCTCTCTGACTAGCACAGAGCCATATATTAGCCAGAGCAGTCAAAGGATTACCAGTAGTCCATCAATATATTCATCAAAGTAGTAATATGACATATTAGTGCACGAAGGTACACGGCACGAAGCTACAACACATCGTGTGCTACATGCCCCGGTACGCTTACCCGTGTTTTGGGACGGCTCGCTGAATTTAGATGCGTTTATTTTCCGCACGATTCCGTACTAGGGAAAGGTTATGAAAATAATGAATAAGCATTTTCTTGACATGGTCCCAATGGGAATATTTAATAAAGTACTTGTTTTTCTCCATCTTATCAAAGTGTGTTTCCGATTAAACTTATGTCACTATCAGCCTTTACAAATAGTAGAGCAAGCATCCTGTAAATCTTATTTTAAAATTTTCAGCCATTTTTCAGCTGTTGAGAAAACTGAGTGGAGGTCATTTAGACCTTCATGGAAACGATAGAATGGCTTTCTTCGACAATATCGTCATCATCATCACGTCTTTTTTAGTCTGTGCAGCAGGAGCACGACCCTCTATACTACCAGAGCCTATATTAGCCTTCGACTTTGTACCGCATATACATTTAGATTTGACTTGTATCTGAAATATAATCTGTTTATCTGCATTCCATAAACAAATAGGAGTAATCTGAAATATTGCCATTGTCGAGGAGTAAAGCCATAACACGGCCATCCATCTTGCAGATTCTGAATTAGAAGCAGATACCATGACGGATGACGCCCGGGCGACCTCGGGAACCGATGATGTCTCTATTTGACAGACTAAGGAGAAAACGATCCTTCATTTCCTTTGTGTTAGCACTGTCGTTAAGAAGGATGCTCGGTGAATGACTAAGTTTTTTAAACTAGCTTATAACCAGTAATCGTCATCTAGTTACCAGAAGTTCATCAATGAACAGGAGTCATCAAATGTAATTCGCGTAGTCCACGAGGGCACGTAGGGTGAAGCCCTGTAATGATTTTCTGGCTACCAGGAGTCCATCAACAAATAGGAGTAATCTGAAATATTAGCGTCGTCGGGTAGGGAAGCCACAACATTGCCATCCATCTTGCAGATTCTCTAAATTAGAAGCAGATACCATGACGGATGATGCGCGCGCGGGCGACCTTTGCAATCGTTGAAGTCTATATGAGAGATTTAGTAGAAAATGTTCCTTCATTTCCTTTGTGTCAGTATGGTCGTTAAGAAAGATGCTCAGTAGGTTACTAAGTAATATTAAACCAGCTTAAAACGATGGTAAAATCTGTGATGATCATCTGGTTACCAGAAGTTCATCATTAAAGTGGAGTAATCTAATTATATAATTGGTGTAAATTGCGAGAGCATGAAGTATGACGCCCTGTTATAATTGTCTGGCTACCAGGAGTTTTATCAACAAAAAGAGTAATCTATAGTACATTGTGCAGCAAGGGCGGTATAGAAGACATTACGTCAAACGAGCGTCCGAGTTTGTAATGTCTAATACCGGCCGTGATGCACACAATGTTTTTCATCTCACCGAGTAAATAGTAGAGTAAAAAAAATATTTTTCATATTATATCGGTTGAAATTGTATAGTATGAATATACTCGTAGTTTACCTTAAAAATTAATATTTATTAGTCTGCAAGCTGGCTGATAATATAACCTATATCAACATTATTGACAATCTATTAATTTATCGTAGGGAATGTATTTCATGCAAATTAATGAAGATTACGATTACTTCTAAATATTTTGCCTAAAAATAAATAGCGGCTAACTAGAGTGAGCAGAAAATGTATCCGGGATTCCACAGATAATGAAAATGTTTTATCCAAAAAGTGGAAGTCAAAGATCAATGAATACAAACAGCCAGCCACCACGGCCATTAACAATTCTAAATTTGAATTAAGGAAAAAATCAGGTTCACTAGCAATTCCAAATTGGATTGGTTTTTAATATTATATGAAAATACATATGATAAATATTATTCTAACTATCAACTAATTATTTTCATAACATAAATTACTAACTAAACTAAAAATTAAAAAAAAATTCCAAATTTGAATATTCGACTAGAAAACTTTTTGGATGTAGAAGATTTGACACGTGTGCATGCTATAGTGCCCTATTAAATTTTAAAAAATACTTTACGCGCTCACGGGCTTTATTGAATTTGTATGAAAACTTATAGCCCGTGGTCGTAATAGCGATCATCCAGCCCACTTTGCTTGCATTTAATGACACTGTTTAAGGGTAGGTGAGATGAAAAAATATTAGCGTCGTTCTAGAGTGAAGCCACAACACCAAAAATGACTGGACTGGACTTTCGATGACGTCTCCCTTATGAGAAGCAAAGGAGGAACGTGTGCCATATTCTTTGTGAGAGTAAAATGTCGATGAAAAATGTGAAGAACGATGCTATTTGGTTGCTTAATTTGTTAAATCAGCTTAAAACGTAATCACACTTTGCTGAAATCAGTCACTGACGAGAGAGACGCTGCAATACGGTAGGTCTGCAATGATTGGTTGATTACCAGGAGTCCATCAATAAAAAGAGTAATCCGATATATTAGTCCACGAGAGCGCGGGGCGCGAAGCCACAACACGGCCATCTATCTTGCAGATTCTCAATTAGACGCAGACACCATGACGGATGGCTGGGCCACCTCGACAATCGATGACGGAGGGTGAGGTCTCTTTCCGAGGAATTCGGGTAAAAATTGTTTTCTGAAAAATGCAATATTTTCTTTCCTATGTTATTGATATCCATATAATCCTGTGTGCGCTATGGCTAATATATGGCTTTAGAAGTACAGAGAGAGTCGTGCCTCTGCAGTGGAGACTAACAAAGACCTGATGATGATGATGTTATTATTATGATCGTTGTTCAGGTTTACAAACATGAGATATATAGGTAGTTTAACGACTTCATGCAAGCAACAGCAGTTGGATTAATGATGAATCAATCCTGTAAATTATTTGACTAACTTAGCTTGGGGAACGCTAAAAATCCTACAACAGTGTTCTATGTTTGCGCCTTATCTGTAAGTTTTACGCCTAAAGGTGTCTGCTTGTAATTGAGAACCTGCTTGATAGATAGCCTTATTATTTGTTCCCGGTGGTGCCCCCATGCTGCCATCGATCGCATTAATTGAGACGGTATTATCTGCGATAACACCTATTTATTTATGGGCTCCTGGTAACAAGATCATTATTACGATATTGATAGTACTAATAAATAAATAGCAATAATTTATCGTTAGTCAGTATACATTTTATACAATTTGGGCGAAAATCTAAGGAATCACGTCAATAGGCGATGAGGCTAGCAACCCATCACTATTTGGATTCCGCTTTCCACCTTAACGCCCACTAACAAAATAAACGTGGCCTTTGGGTTTTACGACCTTGGGCTATGTCTACCTCGCAAGGGATAAAGACGTTATAGTATGTATGTATGTATGTTTATACAACTTTTCCTCTAGAGTTCATAAAAATCTACTTATCAGCCGACCGAAATAGTGTTTTTTTTTTATTTGTTGATTATATTGTATTTTACGGATTAGACCCTTTTCAACTCACCTATTACAATTGCTCAATTTATTTTATGGTAATCACAAATTTATTGATAAAATATTGTCTGATGCTTGCACTCAGTAAGCTTCACTATGATAGTCATCTATATATTATAGGCACTAGCTTCGTGTCACTTTGACTATAATATAATATAGCAAAGTACCTAGTTGATAAATGAACAGTAAAATCAAAAGCATTGCACAATTATAATGTTGTCGAATAAATATGTATTTTATAGCCTTTTGTGAAATGAATATGTATATGAAATGAATGCCTGAGGCTCAATTACAATAATTATAAATTAAATTCAGAATACACAATAATAGCGAAATATAATGTACAGGTTTTTTCACTTCTACCGCCGGTTTCAATCTATGAATACCAGAAACTCATATATGTATAGGAGGCAAATTTTCATTACCAACTCCTTATTGGTACTTATGTCATCAGGTAGCAGACAACGTAGAGCATGTTCGTTGCTTGTTGCTTTCGGAATGTATTTGTTAAAGACGGTATAAAGGTACTACTAATAGTTTACTAGTTCTACTTGACTTCATCGATGAGATATTTTTTTCACAAACAAAACGAGATACAATAAAACGGCCTAGGAGAAAGGACCAGTCACACCCAACCATCAAGATCTAACATATCAATCAGAATGATAAAGCAGTTAACTACATGACGTGGTCTTTTATCTTGGAACTAACACTCACTCAGCATCTCTACATGTACGGTAAAAAAACACGTTTTTGAAATACATCATTCGTGAAAATTTCAACTGTCTAGCTATCACTGCTAATGAGATACAGCCTGACAGACAGACGGACAGGACATCAAAGTCTCGTGAATCGGGTCTCGTTTTTAAACTTTAGGTACGGAACCTTAAAAAGCGCAATGTTGATTTCCTCACTTTATAATCAAATTGCGATGTCGCTTGGACTCTGCACCAGATCTACTGCCAAGCTCACGCGGCTTATTGCGAAACTTTCCATAATTGACATTCACGGTGAGTAAGCTTTAAGCGCCTCACTTGTTATGATGCCTTAATCGCCGTCTGCGTCTGACAGGTGATCAGTAATGAGTTGGTTTAGCTTCTTGTGCTTTAAAGTGAGGTAAGCTTTATCCTAATAGCTGTATAGCTGTTGTGAATATTGATTTATTATGTGAATAAATAAATTATACTACTGAAATAATTCTACTTTTTTCTGTCATAGGAAGCAAATCGGCCAAGTGCGAGTCGGGCTCGCCCATGAGAGTTTCCGTTGTTGCGAGCTTAGATAAGCAAAAATCCCAACTAATATTATAAATGCGAAAGTGAGTTTGTTTGTTTATTTGTTTGTTACGCTTTCACGCCCTATCTACTAAACCGATCATCAATTTTGCATACACATAGGTAAGGGTGCTGATAACATAGGCTATATATCACGCGGGCGAAGCCGCGGGTAACAGCTAGTTGTAATATACATATATAAATGCATCAAACTCGAACTTACCCTAAATATTTTGTCCGGGTTTTGGATGTTTATATAGAAAGTATGTATTGTAAAATATAGAAGTAGTAGTAGTACAGAGAGGGTCTTGATCCTGCAGTGTAGACTTCTTCTTCTTTTCGTGTCGATGGCTTAAGGCAATTAGATTTTGTCCCTCCAGTATGTGGCAACTCTAATTCCACTTTCTGAGGCGGTAAAAAGATCTTCCTTCGTGCAGCTAGTTGGACAAGAGGGGCATGAAAGGAGGTGTGACATTGTCTGGTCGTCATGACCACACAAAAAAGGCTCAATACATAGTGTAGACTAAAAAGGCTTGATGATGATATAAAATGTAGTATCGTTGACTTAGTATCCTACGACACAAGTACACAACTTAAAGTGTGCCAAGCTCAATTTGTATGATTTGTCTCTATATTTATTATTTACTAGCTGTTACCCGCGGCCTCGCCCGCCTAATGTATAGCCTATGTCCTTCTCGGTACCCTAACCTAAGTGTATACAAACAAATAAACAAACAAACTCACTTTCGCATTTACAATATTAGTTAGGATTAGGAATTATTTTTACAAAATATGTTCACATGTACGGAACCGTCTCTCGCGTTTCTATTCCAGTGATTTTCCGTTCAAGCATGAGGTTTTCCGTTAAGTGGCACGTGAAAGAAACCTCACACGTCATAAGCAATGTCGCTGAAAGCGCGGGTTATTAAATTTTCTAATAACGACGTGGAGAGACGGCTAAACGCCAATTTTCCCCCATTACATCTATATATATATATATGTATATAATTAAAAACTGACTGACTCACTGACTTATATCAACGCCCAGCCGAAGCTACTGTACTTAACTAAAAACTTGAAATTTTATACAGGGTTTCCGTTCATGATGTAAGTGAGCACTCAGAAAGGATTTCTTGAAATTCAACAGCTAAGGGGGTGAATAGGGGGTTAAGTTTTACGCCGACGAAGTCGCGGAAAGATTGATAGTTTATTATAAAATTTAGTATTGTTGACTTTGTTTCCTACGACACAAGAACACAACTTAAAGTGTGATAAGCTCAATTTGTGTGATTTGTTTCTATATTTATTATTAATTTTCACAAAATATGTTCACATGTACGGAACCCTCTGTCGCGTTTCTATTCCAGTGATTTTCCGTTCAAGCATGAGGTTTTCCGTTAAGTGGCACGTGAAAGAAACCTCACACGTCATAAGCAATGTCGCTGAAAGCGCGGGTTATTAAATTTTCTAATAACGACGTGGAGAGACGGCTAAACGCCAATTTTCCCACATTACATCTATATATATATGTATGTGTATATAATTAAAAACTGACTGACTCACTGACTTATATCAACGCCCAGCCGAAGCTACTGTACTTAACTAAAAACTTGAAATTTTATACAGGGTTTCCGTTCATGATGTAAGTGAGCACTCAGAAAGGATTTCTTGAAATTCAACAGCTAAGGGGGTGAATAGGGGGTTAAGTTTTACGCCGACGAAGTCGCGGAAAGATTGATAGTTTATTATAAAATTTAGTATTGTTGACTTTGTTTCCTACGACACAAGAACACAACTTAAAGTGTGATAAGCTCAATTTGTGTGATTTGTTTCTATATTTATTATTAATTTTCACAAAATATGTTCACATGTACGGAACCCTCTGTCGCGTTTCTATTCCAGTGATTTTCCGTTCAAGCATGAGGTTTTCCGTTAAGTGGCACGTGAAAGAAACCTCACACGTCATAAGCAATGTCGCTGAAAGCGCGGGTTATTAAATTTTCTAATAACGACGTGGAGAGACGGCTAAACGCCAATTTTCCCCCATTACATCTATATATATATGTATATGTATATAATTAAAAACTGACTGACTCACTGACTTATATCAAAGCCCAGCCGAAGCTACTGTACTTAACTAAAAGCTTGAAATTTTATACAGGGTTTCCGTTCATGATGTAAGTGAGCACTCAGAAAGGATTTCTTGAAATTCAACAGCTAAGGGGGTGAATAGGGGGTTAAGTTTTACGCCGACGAAGTTGCGGAAAGATTGATAGTTTATTATAAAATTTAGTATTGTTGACTTTGTATCCTACGACACAAGAACACAACTTAAATAAATAAATATATACGGACAAATCACACAGATTGAGCTAGCCCCAAAGTAAGTTCTAATGAAAGACTTGTGTTATGGGATACTAACTCAACGATACTATATTTTATAACAAATACATATGTAGATAAACATCCAAGACCCAGGTCAATCTGAAAAAGATCGTTTTCCATCTTGACCTGACCGGGGATCGAACCCGGGACCATCCGTGTCGCAGGCCGGCGTGATGACCGCTGCGCCACGGAGCTCGTCAACTTAAAGTGTGATAAGCTCAATTTGTGTGATTTGTTTCTATATTTATTATTTATTTTCACAAAATATGTTCACATGTACGGAACCCTCTCTCGCGTTTCTATTGCAGTGATTTTCCGTTCAAGCATGAGATTTTCCGATTAGTGGCACGTAAAGAAACCTCACACGTCATAATCTATGCCGCTGAAAGCGCGGGTTATTAAATTTTCTAATAACGACGTGGAGAGACGGCTAAACGCCAATTTTCCCGCAATACATACATAATACATAATTTCAAGTCTTTTTCCTTGCCGGGTAGACAAAGCCTAGGTCTATAAAATCTTAAGGCCACGTTTCGCATGTCTGTGAGCGTGTAGGTGGAAAAGGGAGTCAAAATAGTGATGGTGTTGCTAGCCGCACGCTTATTGCCATGATTCCTCAGATATTCGCCCATTTCCTTCATTGGTTTATAAGATCTGCGAGAGAAAAGAAACATACCAGATGTTTCTACGTTCGTAACGTACGTACATACTACGTTTTTTAATTTCTCCCAGACCTGTGTGGAAGGTTTTCACAATTACTGATAATACATTCATTGTTATAATAATTCTAATTAATAGGAATCTGGAATTTCGGACACGAGAAAATACGTGAATAATAAGACGGGACCAACGATAGGACCTCGAAAAAAATTACTATGAAAATAGTAGCCAGCATTTTTGTGTGGTGTCTTCAGACCTAGTTGATAACATAGTTTTTTTTTTATTGACGGATTGAGTCGCCTCTTCGAGGCTAAATTATTACGCGGTCTTTTGGAACTGGCCCCACTTTTTTTTCTAATAACAAAAAACATTTTTAGCTGTACTACGTAAAAAAATGTTGTAAAAATAATTTTTAAATCTTAAACTTTATGACTACAATTTAATTTTAATTTAAAACGTGACACCTCCCTCGTTCTCATGATCAGATACTACCAGGGTATTAGAAAGGGCCGAGAGGTTTCGCCGTGAATCACGCACAACGGAACGCCGCCCCCTCATCAAAAAACCCTCGTCACAAGCATAAAGGAGGAATTTGGGAAGAAATTGGGAAGTTCTTGCGGTCGTGAATATGAGCTTTAGTTTGTCGCTTTTACTCAATTAATTATGGTAAACATATTTCGTGTTAAGTGATAAAATCTTTAAAACTCTTATTTGGTATTAAAGGGCTGGCCTCATTCTTTTGTTGTCTAAAAACAAAAACATTCTGGGACCTACTTCATAAAAATTTTATACTCAATTTTTGTAAATTTTAAATTTTATGACGACAATTTAATTTTAATTTAAAACGTGACACCAACCTCGTTCTCATGATCAGATACTACCAGGGTATTAGAAAGGGCCGAGAGGTTTCACCGTGAATCACGCACAACGGAACGCCGCCCCTCATCAAAAAACCCTCGTCAGGAGTATAAAGGAGGAATAATCGGGAAGTACATGCGGTCGTGAATATGAGCTTTAGTTTGTCGCTTTTACTCAATTAATTATGGTAAACATATTTCGTGTCAAGTGATAAAATCTTTAAACCTCTTATTTGGTATGCCTCATTCTTTTGTTGTTTAAAAACAAAAACATTTTTAGACCTACTTCATAAAAATTTTATACACCATTTTTTGAATTTTGAAGTTTATGACGACAGTTTAATTTTAATTTAAAACGTGACACCTCCCTCGTTTTCATGATCAGATACTACCAGGGTATTAGAAAGGGGCGAGAGGTTTCACCGTGAATCACGCACAACGCAACGCCGCCCCTCATCAAGAAACCCTCGTCAGGAGCATAAAGGAGAAATAATCGGGAAGTAGTTGCGGTCGTGAATATGAGCTTTAGTTTGTCGCTTTTACTCAATTAATTATATTTAAACATATTTCACGCTGTGATAAAATCTTTAAATCTCTTTTGGTATTGAAGGGTAGAGTCGCCCATTCGAGGCTTTGAAATGTTCATGCGATCTTTTGGGCTGGCCTCATTCTTTTGTTGTCTAAAAACAAAATCATTTTTAGACTTACTACATAAAAATAATGTTTTTTTAAATCTTAAACTTTATAACGACAATTTAATTTTAATTTAAAACGTGACACCAGCCTCGTTCTCATGATCAGATACTACCAGGGTATTAGAAAGGGCCGAGAGGTTTCACCGTGAATCACGCACAACGGAACGCCGCCCCTCATCAAAAAACCCTCGTCAGGAGCATAAAGGAGGAATAATTGGGAAGTTATTGCGGTCGTGAATATGAGCTTTAATTTTTTCGCTTTCACTCAATTAATTATGGTTAAACACATTTCGTGCTAAGTCATACAATACCAGACTATTTGTGATATTCATTTAAATCGTTCTTATTGATTATTCTGAATTACAAATCTATAATGGATCTTGGAGAAGTTCTGAATTATGTTCTCAAATTAAGCTTAATAAGAGTTAATCGCTCTTGATAGGGAAGACTGAAAACGAAAAGGGGAGGCCTATGCCCAGCAGTGGGACATCAAAATAGGCTATAGAAAAAAAGAGTTATATCGGATATCATAAATTTGAACCGTTCTGTCAGGGTTCAAAGGAAAAAACGCAATTAATGAGTAGCAACTTTCACAGAATCGAAAAATAACATCATAGAACAAGTTTCTTCCATGGGCCGCCCCTTAAGTTTTTATTATTAAAATTTGTTGTTATGGCGGCAAAAGATATACACTACACATATACATTATAGTGAAAATTTCAACAGATTTTACTTATTACGATTCAGTAGAACCCTGTGACGGACGGACAGACGGGGACGGGTATCGGAGGTTCTGTAACGGGTGTCATTTTTAGGGTTCCGTAGTGAACTAGGAACCCTTATAGTTTCGCCATGTCTGTCTGTCTGTCTGTCTGTCTGTCTGTCTGTCTGTCTGTCTGTCCGTCCGCGGTTTAACTCAGAGACTATAAGTACTAGAAAGCTGTAATTTGGTATGAGTATGTATATTAATCATGGCAAAAAAGTCGTAGAATAAATACTTGAAAAAAAATTATTTTTGGGTAGCTCCCATACAAGTAAAATGGGGAAGTATTTTTTTTTTCTCTACTTACCCATCGTGTGGGGTATCGTTAAAAAGGTCTTTGAAAAATATTGTGAGGTTGAGAACACCATTTTTCGATTTAGGGATCCGTTTCCGAAATATTTGGTTTTAAAGTGCAAATTTTTGTTAGAGGTACGTGTCCCCCCCCCCCCCTCTATCTGCTAAACGGTTATATATGGATACGTGAAAAAAATTACAGCAGTAGTATATATACTGAAGTTGAAAGGAAAACTATCAGAGCTGGATACTAAGTGCAAACTAAAAAGTTATAGGCAACCAACTTATAAAATGTACTGGAAAATGTAAAATTTCATACAATCTTTATTGTTAGATGTTTTTGGTCGTTAAACTGTAAGGCGCGAGTGTAAACAGTTGAACTCAAAGTTGTCATTCGCAACTACGGAACCCTATACTGCGCGTGGCCTGACACGCACTTGGCCGGTTTTGTTATTTTTTGGGTATGGAATCTTATAAATAGACACATTGACCAGTGATAAATTTGTTCTTTTGAATGAGAACTGGCCTGGCGACCGAGAGGCAGGCCAAGGAAGCCACGGATCGATTGTGTGGAGGAAGACCTCAGGAAAATGGGGAAGTACACCAACTGGAGAAGGGAGGCGCGTAATCGTGTCAAGTGGAGAAAAACTGTGGAAGAGGCCAAGACACACAAAAGAAGAAGAATGAGAACTGGCCTGACAAATAATATCAATACTAACTTAACGAATAAATTGGTCATGTAAGTGTGCTTAGTTCAAAATATCAACTATACGAAGAATCTGAAATCGTTGTTTTGACGCAAAGGACGGACAAACAGACGTAAATAAGTATGTATTTGCTGTCGGTTGTTTACCACCGAATCGCGGCCAAGGGTGCTTTAATGCGATTGGAGCCCTAATGGAAATCCCTAGGGACAATGCCTCGCTCCCTACATTACGGATGGTCGTTTATTTATCTTTAATTTACTCAAGAACGTCACAGCTTTTCTTTTTACTTTTGTCTTTCGTTCGCCAAAGCAGCAACCCAGATTATATTTTAGTTGTTTATTGTTTTTCGTGTGTCACTAACTTTAAAAATCTTAAAACTCTTCATCATCAATCATCATCAACAGGTCTTTGTTAGTCTCCACTGCAGGAGCACGACCCTCTCTGTACTACCAGAGCCATATCTTAGCCATGGCAGTCAGAGGATTTGGCCTACACTCTTCACGCTGGCCAGACGGGTTGGAGAGGTCTCTTTGATGTTTATAGCTTTGTTTAGCTTGTGTTTCCTTAGTCGACTTCTACGACATCCACGGGAAGACTTGGAGTGGACTTATTCTACTCTGCCGGAAACCACACGGCCCTAAAACTCTTCATAATAGGTGTTAAATTTTTCAAGCTGCCTAAATTCTTCTAACATAGCTTAATAACTGCTATCTATCATGACAACCGAGACTTACGGCTTGCTTGCCTTATTATGAAGCACGAAGGAGCTCGAGATACGTGCCACTTGCGGTTACCCGTCCCATTCGGACCGCGCCCTGGGTTGCTTAACATGCGTAAGCATTAATAATGCCACCAAGCTATTGGGCTCCTCATTTGATGATTGTTTCGATGACTCTTTAGTTCGGAATAACAAGTATGCATGCGAAGAATCTGGAATCGTTGTTTTCACGTAAAGGACGGACAAACGGACGGTAATACGAGTATGTATTTGTTGTCGCTTTAATGCGATTGGAGCCCTAATGGAAATCCCTAGGGACAATGCCTCGCTCCCTACATTACGGATTGTTGTTTATTTATCTTTAATTTACTCAAGAACATCACAGCTATTCTTTTAGCTTCGTGTCTTGTAGATTTATTTGCCTTGGAAATTGGCAGTGCAGCAGCCCAGATATTTTTTTTTTAGTATAGTAGGCATACGGACTAAATTTTTTGTGTTTCTATTAAAATTAAACATATTAGTTTGTTGTTTGTTTTTCGGTGTAAGCGGCCAACACTGGTGTCAGATTTTTCAAGCTGCCCTAAGGCATCTGACAAAGCTTAACGACTGCCATCAACAATGACAGCCGAGACCAACGGCTTAACGTGCCTTAACTTTTTAGTGAAAAAAATACATTCCTAAATAGGAGGTTACACAAAATAGGCTTTTAAATATGTTCTACTCTATTTGGGCTCGAGCTATGAAGGCTTTTAAAATACATGTAAGAATATTTCCATTCATTTGTGGCTAGAGACACGATTTTTTACTAACAACAGACTATCTTCTATCTACGACTATGTTTGAAATGTCAATCCGACACTTCTTAAGATAATATTTAAAAGAGAGCGGTTTAAAACGTTTATGAATTCCGCATTATTTTCCTAAAAAGGAGGCTTTAAGGGAGAGGGAATTATGCAATAGCATAACTTATTGCAAAGGGACTGGGACGCTTAGCCGAACTGAATTAGCCAAATTAATTGGATTAGGAGAGAGAAGTAACGCGCTCTCTGTAACGGATGGAGGATTTAATTACTATTAAGTTATATGAACGGGCTTTTAGAAAAGAAGAATAATATTACAGCTTTTCGGTAAAATTCATGCCCCATCAAGTTTTTAAACGTAACTGGGAGCCAATTTTAACGCTGACATAAGATCTCATTTACAATTTACAAATAAATTACTGAGTATGTCGATACAAATGGTTCCTTAGCTTCTCCACATTTCTTATCAACTCTCCGCTCTGGTGAAAACAGTAGCAGTTTCACAGTCTTGTTTTTCTTTATGTATCTTAGCTTGCTCTGCTACTACCTGCTACTACCGCGCACATGTTCAATAAAGCTTCCTTTGAAAACTAGTATTGTCGTGGGATATGATAGTATAGTTTCGATGTTTACTGTTGGGAATTTTGTAACTATTTCAAATTTACACTGTGAATTTATTAAATTAATTTCGTGCCAAGTCCTGTTAATATTAATAATTATGTGTTTGAAGCGCGAAAGTTTAAAAAAAATATTACACTGTGAAGTTTAATAGATAATATTTTAAAATAATATTAACAGGACTTGGCACGAAATTAATTTAATAAATTCACAGTGTAAATTTGAAATAGTTACAAAATTCCCAACAGTAAACATCGAAACTATACTATCATATCCCACGACAATACTAGTTTTCAAAGGAAGCTTTATTGAACATGTGCGCGGTAGTAGCAGGTAGTAGCAGAGCAAGCTAAGATACATAAAGAAAAACAAGACTGTGAAACTGCTACTGTTTTCACCAGAGCGGAGAGTTGATAAGAAATGTGTTTTAAAACACATTGTAAAATTGGCACTCTTCTCTTCAAAAAGGAGGCTTGAAAGGGAACTGTGTACTGGTATAACTTATTGCAAAGGGACGCTTAGCCGAACTGAATTAGCCAAATTAATTGGATTAGGAGAGAGAAGTAACGCGCTCTCTTTTGTCAGTTATCTCTGTAACGGATGGAGGATTTAATTACTATTAAGTTAATTGAACGGGCTTTTTGTGAAGGACGAAAAATTACTATTAATTTAACTGGCTTTTTGCTACGGAATTAGAATCTAACAGATTTTTTCGATGAAATCTCCGAATTTTGTTGGAGAGTATATAGCATCTGCTAGACAGACGCTAGCATTCTGGACTAAACTTAGATGCAAACTGTATTGTGTTAGTAACTTTATGTATTGTGTTTTTTTTTCTTTCGATACATACCATATGAGTCTTATGCATTCTGTTGAAAAATACGCATCAAAGGACACATCACACTGCAAAAACATCATGGCCATTTACGCTACTAACATACATTCGCACGAAAACAATACCCTCCTCAGGTGGAGTCAGTCAAGTAAAGATATATTCCAATTCACTTTTCAATACATATCATGTAATTAGATTGGAAATATCACTTTGACGAAATGTTTTCTGCTAAACTTATCTCTCAACGAGACAAAATAATGTGCACATTGAATTTCTTTGAACCGCCGAGTGCCCTTAGTTCGCGGGTCACGAATCCCGAATACATTTTGACGTTATGACATTGAGAAATCTATTTTTATTTAACGTTCTTTTCGTATTCAAAATCTATTTGTCAAGTGGATCAAAAGAAACAAGTCTGTGATTTTTATGTACACTTTAAGTACGCAGACGTATTTGCAAAGTGTTTTCGCTTTTTACCCGACCGTATCATCCACAAGAAGGGTAATGTTTTTCGCGCGTTGGTATGAATGTCGGTTCCATTGTTGTCTCCTGTAGCCTAAACGGTTTGATCGATCTTAAAGTGTGAGGTGCCATTGATTTGTATGCTTCAAAGCAGGGATTGAATAACCGAAAAAAATACGGTTAAATCGGTAAGCGGTATGACGTCATACCTTTATATTTCGATACCTTAGAATAATGGTACCTTCAAATTACCATACCATAAAGAAACGGTACCTGTACGATTTTGGTACTGTAATATTGCGGTGTCGTTATTTTTTTCGATATTGGAATTATGAAATAAAGGTTTTCATTGAATTTTACCGCCGAGGATTCGCCTCAATGTTCTTCGTCGCATCATTTTTTCGGTACTGAAAATATTTCAGTTTAGGTACCAGTATTTATAAAGGTATCGATACATAACGATGTCGTAAATGTATAAATACCATTATTTATATTTAGCTGTATATAGTCACAACCGTAATTTCAACCTATTTGGTTCTACCTTTAAATCTTAGGTGTATCGTAATTTTATACCGGTACCATACCCTTATACCTTTACCGTTTTCAACCCCTGCTTCAAAGTCAAATATTTTTATTGAAAACTGGATAATTGCATCTCTTTTTGAACGTCATATTTTTTTTCTTATTATTTTTAATTTTTAATATGCAAAATCGAAATACTACTAGAGTTTCGTAATGACCACTGGTGAGAAGAATACGCCGAAAGAAACTCAATCCCGACTTAGTCCCTACGTGACTGAAGGGCTCCGATTACAATATTTTACAATTATTTCTTTATATGTAATGTTATTTATATTTATTACAATCAATTAAATAACTACCACTTATTTTTATCATTTAAATAATCATTAATACATAAAACCTATATTTACACTTCCTTGCATAGTCCTATTTACTCTTCGAGCAACACGGCCTCCGTACAGCATTTACTGCAGCAAAAAAACAATATGGCGGACGTAAACTGTCAAAAGGGGGTTTTTTATTTTTTTAATTTACGGCTTTGACAAGTTTGACATCTTTATTAAATGTTATGACTTTTGATCGTCAGTAACCAAACACTCGAGGGTTTTCAGTAATTTTAACCAGATGGCAGCTTTGAATCGTAGGGCCTGATGAGTCGCTGTTGTTGGAAAATATTTGACAATTAGTAACTACTGACACATAATTTCTTCCATTCTTCCATTTCTTCCATGCTGGTTTGGGAGAATAAAAAAAAACATAGAATATACCAGCTGCTTTTCTTCCCGCGCAGACCGTAAAAGCCGGTCAAGGTAATGGACAAAAATATAAGGAATCACATTGATAGGCGATGCGGCTAGCAACCCATCACTATTTTGATTCCGCTTTTCACCTTTACGCCCACTACAATGCTAAACGTGGCCTGTAGGTTTTATGACCATGGGCTCTGTCTACCCCGCAAGAGATAAAGACGTGATAGTATGTATGTATGCTTCACCAAGCATGAATTTTTCGGGAATCAGTGCTGCCCCCATCCTAACTAATATTATAAATGCGAAAGTGAGTTTGTCTGTTTGTTTGTTACGCTATCATGCCCTATCGGCACTGAGCCGATCATCATGAAATTTTACATATTTTGATAGAGTACTGAGAAGGACATAGGCTATACATCACGCGGGCTAAGCCGCGGGTAACAGCTAGTTTGATATAAATAATTAAAAAGAAAACGGAGGTATAATTTAAAATGTTGCTCTGCGAAGCCCTAGATAACCACTCAAACTATTTTTGGAAGTGACTCCTAAAGACAAATATTTGCAGGCATTTTTTGTTGGAAAGAGCTAAAGAAAGTTGGTAACTTTATCTTAACGACTCTCGTTCCAAATCGTCAGTAAAGTTTTATGAAACGGGCCGCCAGGGTTGACAGATTGGGGATTTTTCGCAATTTTGGGGATAACTTGCAAGAATTTTCGTTGCTTTTCTCGAAATCTCGGTGTATTAAACATATTTTTGAAGCCTTCGTGCGTAGCAGTAGTTACTCGTAACACGCCAGCCTGCGAGCACACGATTGATCCTGGGTTCGATCACCGGCCAAGTCTTGATGAAAAACGATCTTTTTCTGACTGGCCTGGGTCTTAGATGTTTATCTAAACATATGTATTTTTAATAAAATTTAGTATCGTTGAGTTGGTATCCTACAACACAAGTCTGGAACTGACTTTGGGGTTAGCTAAATCTGTGGAACTTGTCCCTATATATTTATTTTCATTTTATTTCTTATAATCATGCTGAAATTATCTTGTAAATTGTTGATTATTTAATCAAATGGAGTTTCGAGAAAAATAAGTTTGCATTTAGGGAAAATTCAAATATCATTACAGCAACCCTGTGCGCTGCCTGAGTCGCGAGGCGCCTCAAAAAGGCATTGATAAATTGATACCTACGTTATCCAACTCTCGTTAGTGCGAAAGAGCAACACGTGAAGTTCGGAGAGCTGTCGAAGTGTCGACATGTCTTATAATGTTCTGCATGTGTATGCTCTCCTGGTACGCGTGTTATGTTTCAAACGTATCTAACTCTCGTTATGACTTTACAAGTTTTGATGTGCTGTCGAATCGGAGATTGACTGTTATAAATAGATGTTTCCCCTTCATTTTAACCTACTTTATGTTGTGAAATACATTGCATTTCTAGAGAACGCTTTTTAATTTTAATTAAATTGTCATTGAACTTACTTAAAATTAGCAGTCGACGTTTTTTGCTCGTTCATCCTTCTTTTCGTTGTGCTATTTAATTATTAAAAGCTAATTATCCACATGCGATTTCATTTCCTGTTCTTATAGTAATGAGATCAAAAATCTCCTAACCTCATTTAGAAATTTTCTATTTGGCCAAAATATTTCACACCACTTCCACCGTAATTACGAAGCAACGACTAGACCAGAGAGCTGTTGGTGATTTCGCGAATTCATTTAGCATCATACTCGAAAACTCATTAGGAGGAGCGGGATGTAATCTCTTTCCATAAATGAATTCCTGGTAGATTTCCGTAAACGGAACTGGCGCTGCGGAGCCGGAGGGGGTTATTGATCGCGAAAAATGCATTCAGTTTCTTTGCCCCCTTTGGCATGTGCGCCGTATAGGTATTCCATTAGATGCCATTGCAAAATAGTGTCGTGTCGTGCATCTGATCTCTATCGATATCTTGAATACTAATATGAAGGCACAAAAAGAAAATGTAGTATCTAAAACCTATAAAAAAATATGGAATTCTATCTACGAAGCAAGAAAGCGTGTTGTGGAACTAAAGTGGAGTTGGGCAGGTCACCTCGTCTACAGGAGTAGGGTCATGACGGAACGGAGACCAATAAATGGCAAGCGAAACGGAGGTCGTCTAAGAGCTAGATGGGTCGACGGTATTAGGTAGGAAGGTAGTAAGAAATTACTACGGAACCCTAAAAACGCGGGTCGAAGATGAATTTGTAAGGCTAGACCGAGATGGGTGGCATACCTTAAAGATACCGGTAGAAAAGTATCAATGATGATGATCTACGATATAATAAATTTACTTATGCCACTTCTCAGACCACGGCACACTTATTATTGGCCCTTCATGTCCTATCACCGATTTCTTTTCTCGTGGTAGCAATGGATTTGGTAGAAGGTTGATATAATCGTATGAGTCAGAATCGAACTGGCTTCTCACAAATTGTTCGCGTTTTAATTCTAAAGCGTTGGCGGTAACACAGCTTCAACCTTAATGCCTAGGCTTTGCCGTAATCCTGTTAAAATGCCTGGGATGATGTGATTAATTTCGGACACAAATCGTTCCTACCCCGGGAATTATCCCAGATGAGCGGGGTGGCGATCGATGGAACCGTATTATTTGTTACTAGATGTATTAAGTATGTGATATGCTTAAACTATATACTCTCTAGTTTTAGACACCGTCATGTGTATATTTCTGTCATTCAAAAACTGGCCAACTTGTGTGCGTGATAGCACACGCGATCTGTCAATTAATGCCATCAAAATCCGTCAAATTTATAGCTATGTGTGTGCACGATAGAATAGATATCCGTGGTGCAGCGGTCAATACGCTAGCCTCCGACACGGGGGTCCCGGGTTCGATCCCCGGACAGGTCATGATGGAAAAAGATCTTTTTCATATTGACCTGGGTCTTGGATGTTTATCTACCTATATAAAAGTATAGTATCGTTGAGTTAGTATCCTGCGACACAGGTTCGAAACTTACTGTGGGGCTAGCTCAATTTGTGTGATATGTCCCTATATATTTATTTATTTATTTATGGGTTAGACTTAATTTTTTTCTACGCTTTTACTCTAATAGAGCCTATCTAGGCTTTATATATAGTCTAACGTGATATGAATGCGTTCTAGGCACAGAGCAAGGAATGTGACTGTCGCTCTAGCGCTTATAGAGACGTTTTCAACACATTTCATACCGCGGTGCGGTACCGTATATTGAGGTTTTGGGTTTCTAGGGAATTGAAGTGATGCAAAAATCTGCAATTTTCTATTTATTGGTGATATAGGTTACATCAGAATTTTGTTTATGATTTTAAGCTTTGGCGGTCACAATCACTATTGTGTTCACTACGGGACTTACGATTTTCACAGTCTGTGAAAATGGCAGCTGCAATGTTGTCGAAATATCAGACAGAACTCAAAAATAATCGCGGTAAGTCCCGTAGTGAACATAATATAATTTTGTTTATTAACCTTTGGCCGCCGAAAACGTGCCAGATCTAGAAGGAGATGGCGCGATGACCTGGATTCATATATGAGTGGTTGGCAAACTACCGCTCTTGATAGGGATGTCTGGAGAAGAAAAGAGGAGGCCTTTGCCCAGCAGTGGGACACTCAAATAGGCTAATAAAAAAAACCTTTGACTGTAATTATGATACCATATCGCAGCACATTGGGGGATTTTTAAGATTTTTTGGATATTAAGTGACAATCGAATATGCGACTTTCGCCTACTAGGCGGGCGCGGGTTGACACGCGGTATATTATAAGTTTCGTCTCTAGTAGGGCGCGAGCGACATTATTTACTCTGTGATTAAGCCAATCAGCCACGTAGGGACCAATACTGAACTGAGTTTCTTTCGGCGTTTTCTTCTCCGCTGTGGTCTTTTCGGTATGCTAGTAGTTTGTCAATCAAGGAAATATAAAAAGGAAAGAAAAGATGAAGTTTAAAAAGTGATACATGAGATCCAAAATTTAATAAAAACTGTTCATTTCATTTCAAGACAATCACTAAATTCACAGAGCACATGTACTGCTCGAGTACACCAATTAGTTAGAATTAATTTCAAACTAGTGAACGCGAGAGGGTAGCGGTGTCGGTACTTAGCAGACTGTGACAAGACAAACTTTGACAGATAGACGGATGCAGCGATCGTGACGTCACGGGAAACTTAGGTTATAAATCTTAACTGTTGTCAGGTAATGTGCTTCATGCAAGTGGAGAATTTTAGTTTGTAGATTTTGCAAATATGAAAAAAAAAAATAACAAGAAAGTAATGATTACGTTCAAAAACATGAGATCACACCAATTAGTTAGAACTAGTTGCAAACTAGTGAACGCGAGAGGGTAGCAGTGTCGGTACTTAGCACGCTCAGACGAGACAAACTGTGACAGATAGACGGATGCAGCGATCGTGATGTCGTCACGAGAAACTAAGGTTATAAAGCCTAACTATGGTCATAGCATAGGTATGGCGCTTCATACAAGTGGAGAATTTTAGTCTGTTATTTTGCAAGTATGAAGAAAAATAAGAACAAGAAAGTAATGATTACTTTCAAAAACATGACATCCAAAATTTTTATATAAACTAAAAATTTCTAGACAGTCAGTCACTGAATTCACAGAGCATATGTACTTGAGTACACCAAATTGTTTGAATTAGTTTCAAACTAGTGAACGCGAGAGGGTGGCGGTGTCGGTACTTAGCTTAGCACACACTGACAAAACAAACTTTGACAGATAGACGGATGCAGCGATCGTGACGTCGTCATGGGAAACTCAGGTTATAAAGCTTAACTGTGGTCACAGGTATGGCGCTTCATACTGGAAAGGTCTTTTTGATGTTTATAAGCTTTGTTTAGTTTGTGTGTCCTACCTAAGTCGTCCTCAACGAAATCCACGGGACTTGGAGTGGTTCTATTCTGCTCTGCCGGGAACCACACGTCACTGAAGCTCTTCACCTTCTAATCGATCTCCTTTTACCGGAACTTTGGGTTATAAGATAAATATTAATTATTTATATAATAAGCCAAAGTTCCGACAAATCACATAGAGCTAACTAAAACCAACCGAGGGAACTTGAAGAGGATAATAGTGCGGTTGATTTGAAAAATGATCAGAACCTGGCTGAAATCTCCTGGTCTAAAAACAAGCATGTTACAACAAGTCGTTAATAATATTTGAAAACTTTCCGGCGGCAGGCTGACGAGCTGCAAATTCAAGCAGAGTGATTGACGAGGCAGCTCCCGGTGCTCTGTCTTAATTCAAATGTGTCATCGGTTGTAGTGTTTTTTTTATTTTAAATTGTCTTCATATGAACAGGATTATTTTGATGTATTTAACCATGAAACAATGATTGCTATTAATTTTGATAATTATATAAATAAACAGGACTTAGCACGAACCTTTTATTTATTGTTTCCGCCGCGAAGCAGAGAATGTCACCGACGGTAGCGCGCTACTAGAGACACCTTTTAGATACATTTCTTAAAAAACGTCCGGGGGACCACCCCCGGACGTTTTTTCATCATTTGAATACCGTTTATTGAGGTGTTGGGTCAAGATGACTGTAGAAACGCAAAAATCTGCCGTTTACTACTATCTTGTGATATAGGTTACATTAGAATATTTTAGCCATCTTATTTATGATTATTTGCATTTCCAAATTATTTTACCTATAGAGAGCTAATTTTTCTGAAGATGACATAGGCTATAATTTACGCGGACGAAGTCGCTAGTTAAATATTAAATCTTTTTATAGCTATAAATATCCTTAAAGTAATTCTGATGCTTTCGGCAAATCCATTTCGTGGAGGCAGGAAGGCCTACGTTAGCGGATGTGTGTGGTCCCACATGGATTAGCTCGGGATAACGCGGGATGGAATTCGGAACGTGACATTACTTGACTTAACCTCGACCACGTATTACTTTGATTTAATGTCGAAGAGGTTTGGAATGCGAAACATTTAGGGTCATATCTTGGACAGGAGCGGTGTTTTTACCTTTTTTTATGAGATAGGACGGAAAACGAGCAGGCGGGTCACCTGACAGTAAGTGATCACCGCTGCCCATGGACAACTGCAACACCAGGGGTGTTACCTCTTGTAACACCCCACCCGTTGCCGGCCTTTATATTTCTCTCCCCAGATGGGAAGGGGGATGGGCCTCCGGCTCTTTCACTCACCGATCGAAGCATAGCAGCGGTTAAGTTACTACTCAAACGTCAATTTTCTGTGATTTTGAAGTCCATTCGTCTGTAGAAACCCCTTTCTACAGACGACGATGGATTAACTCGGGATGACGTGGGATGGAATTCGGAACGTGACATTACTTGACTTAACCTCCACCTCGTATTACTTTGATTTAATGTCGAAGAGGTTTGGAATGCAAAACATATAAGGTTATTTTTTAAAAAGGAGCGCTGTTTTTGACCTTTTTTTATGACATAGAACGGCAAACGAGCGAGCATCACCTAATGGTAAGTGACTACCGCTGCCCATGGGCAACTCCAACATCAGGGGTGTTACAAGAGCGTTGCCGGCCTTTATCTTTTGCTCCCCAGAGAGAAGGAGGGATGCCTCCGGCTCTCTTGCCTACCGAACTAAGCATAGAAGAGGTAGAGCTTAATTTTTTTTTCTATTTTTATAAATATTCTTTTTAAGCAATGTCTGATGCTTTCGGGAAATCCATTTCGTGGAGGCAGAAAGGCCCTCGTTAGCGGATGTGTGTGTTCCCATATGGATCAGCTTGGGATGACGCGGTATGGAATTCGGAACGTGACATTACTTGACTTAACCTCGACCACGTATTACTTTGATTTAATGTCGAAAAGGTTTGGAATGCGAAACATTTAAGGTTATTTTTTGAATAGAAGCGCTGTTTTGAGTGGTGGTGGAGTGTCAATACACGTTTTAAAGTCCGTTCGTTTATTGATAGGGCTCATAGAAGGGTTTTTTAAATTACGGCACCTTAAAAATGTTATTTATATCAGAAAAAGCATTTTTTGGGTTCCCTACCTCAAAATAAACGTGACGATAAAAAAACTACGACGATCATTCGGTTGTCTGTCTGACAGTTCTTTTCGACTGTCAAGACTATTAATCATTAATAATGAACGCTCACAGCTAGGTCATACAGCACAAAGAAAAAATCCGAACTTCGCAAGATTCGAAGTTAAATCACAAAGAAAAACTATAGTACGGAACCATCATTGTGTGAGTCCGACCCGAAATTGAGTGATTTTGAAGCGATAGCTGGATGAGAGTTGAAATAAACCCAGTACCGAGATGGATGGTAGAAACGGTGGAGGGAAGAAATTTTTAGTCGCCAATTTGCTTTTTTCTATGGATTGCAAAGTGGCAAGGTATTTCAAAGATTCTGAATGTTGAAATTGCTAGATTAAGTACTTAATCAAAAATACGAACATGAAGACTTCTATTATGAAAAAGTTAACAATATCATAAATAATCTTTAAGACAATCAACTTAACATTCCCCATAAAAAATAGGTCTTCATTACTCAAGTTTTTGTCACCATTTCATATTTCATTTTTATTTTTCTGCCCGAAAATAGCCGCTGCTTATACGGAAGAAACTCATTAGTGGTCCGTTTAGGGGCTTCTTGTCAAAGCGCAAAGCCTGAGGCTGCTCCGCTAACCGTGACCTTTTGACTCGAGTCTCGTAAACGTACCTATCATCATCATCATTAAATATTTTTGTGCTATAAGATCTAACGCATAGTGAACCGAAATTTTACATACAGGTACATATGTTAATCAGATGACAGTGCAATATAATAAAGCCGTAGATATCAGAATAATACTAGTTGTAAATGAAGCTGATCTAAAATAAGAAATCCTTGGAGTTTTCGCTGGAAAGTCAAGGGGTTCAGTTGGGGTGTGCTTTAGATTTTTTTCTGTTAGATGATTTTGCAAACTGATTTTAGTGGACTTTATATAATATGAAATTGGTGGAGTTTGGTGCTACAAATGCTCTTGTTTAAGAACAATTTGTGAAATAGTTAAAGTAGTATGTCATTATGGACATTAGAGAAAAAGTATTCGTCTTTTTTACTGCAGCAATGGCAAAAAAATTTGTAACTTTCGTATTTCATAGTTTACTACACCGTATGTAGGTGTTCGGTGCCATACGTTTACGAAGGACGACGAGTAACTTTCGCATTTTGTGTAAATTTTTTCAAATAATTCGTACAAATTCGGAGTCACAGCTTAAAAATCTGATGCTAATTACTTATTCGTAGTGCTAACGACACGAGTATAAGTAGTGCTTAGTTCCATACAGCTCTAATCAATCGTGTGAGTGATCCCTGTTAATTAATTACCAGAGTGCCATCCATCGCCGGTGGATTTGTGTCCGCCGAGCACTAGTAATCACTTATGTACTTCTGTGTCCCTGGTGTCTCATCGAACTTCAATACATTCAATTAGACAAAATGAGACACTTTTAAGAGCTGTTTTGTTTTAATTAGTGAGGCAACAAGTCTTATGGTTCTTTTGAAACAGTTCTAGTCCATGACATCTCCAATCCACTTGTGGTCGCAAGAGCCCTGCTGATCTCTATAGCCTTATCATCTTTTCAAACATTGATTTTTGCATTTTGTATCTAACGGCCTTGGCCTCAGGATTTATTCCAACGTTATCATTTATCAGTCATGTGAGTGACGCCGTACCAGCATCCTCGTGTAATTAATTAGCCTAGTGCTGTCCATCGCCAAAGCTTAGTAATTACTTATCTAGTTCTGTGTCCCTGGTATCTCATCGAACTTCAATACCTTCGATTAGTCAGTTCGACCGTTCTGAAATCCGTTTTCAGCATGTCTTTGATGTTTGCGAACGAATTCTCCCGTCGCAGATTGCTTTAATTGATTTGCGTATTGTCATCAATCGTCGGTGGATTTTATCCACCAAACATTCGTAATCATTTATCAAGATCTCTGTACCTGGTTTCTCACATATCTTCGATTTAAAAAAAGTGGCTCAACCGCTCTAAAATCCTAGGCACATCTCTTTAAATCAGTTCCTCCACGATACCTCCAATCTTCGCGGTCACATTAATCCTGATACAGTTTTGGCAACTTACACATACGAAAAACAAACAAACAATTAATCCTGATCCCGCTTCCACCGCTAGAGCCCTATTATTTTTCAAACATTACCAATAGACCCACGGACTCAAAACACAGTGTGTATGCATGGGCATACACACTTTTCGGTCCGTGGATCTATTGGCTTTTGCGTCTTACTGCCTTAGTTTATGATTAAGTACCTATAATTTCGCAAATATCAATTCTGTGAGTAATCCGTTGTTGCATAATCCACGTGTTGCTACGACGGATCACTTACATGATCGATATCCATCTCTGATGGATTTGTATCCATCCACCAAACACTAGTAATCACCTATCTTGTTTTGTGTTCCTGGTATTTGGAGCAAATTAGTATGTCTGGTAACACCGCATAATGCTCTAATACGTATACATATTGATTACGTCTTATCTCTTACGGCGTAGACAGAGCCTTTGGTCTCGTTTGGCATGATAAAGCGGAATGAAGCTGGTTCATCGTGCCGTTTATCTTTTATCTCAGATCGGGGCGTTGACATATCTGAACTTTTCCCCAATATTTAATTCCCTATAGTGCCTTTCATGATCGGAAAAATAAGGAGTTGAGAGAGTTCGTTGTACCTTTGTTTCTTTTCTCTCTGATCAGCATGGAAATATTGGAAAAGCTTCGAAATAAAATGGAGTCGACTAGTTCATTCTATTAGATTTTCCTGTCCCTCGCATAATAACGAAGCATCTTGTTTAATATTAAATTAAATGCAAGCGCCTCTGACGGTCTCCCGTCCGGCAAATTAATTCAGCCTCGATGCGGTTGTTGGGGTTCCGTAGAATAATTTTAGTAAGAATCTCTTAGATTTGTGTGCCTGTATAGGTACTTAGGAATGTGCGTTGTAATGGCACATCGCTTGAGACTGGTTTAGTATATACCTAGACCGTCTTTCGACGTCCATCATGCCGGTGGAAGGAGAGAGCCTAAATCGCTGATTCTATTATTTTTACTACGGGATTACAAGGAGCCCGATGGTCCAGTGGGTATGAGCTCTATGAGCGCTTACGTATGTTAAGCAACCCCTGGTGCAGTCCCTACTTGGATGGGTGACCGCAAGTGGCATAAAAATATCTCGAGCTCCTCCGTGCTTCGGAAGGCACGTTAAGCCGTTGGTCCCGGCTGCCTTCGTTGATGGTAGTCGTTAAGCTATGTCAGATGCCTTAAGGCAGCTTAAAAAATCTGACACCAGTGTTGGCCACTTATACATACAAAAAACAAACAAACTACGGGATTTACCTCGATCAAAATCATTAAATCGCGATAAGACTAGATATCATAGTTTCTCTAGAGATTTTAAACTAAGCTTTTTGTGTGTTGTGTAGAGAGAAACGCACACAAGATAAATCTCCGTCAGAAATAATTTGAACGAAGAAAATGATGTGATTTGCAATTAAGGTGTTCATTATGTTTTCTAATGTTTCCGCGATTATTTCACATTTAATAAAAGTAATTTTAATACGGTATTACTTATACTATTTATACTTTACGTAATAAAACCTCATTAAATTTACTTTTATTTAAATGTGTTTTCCTTTTCATGCAGTTGTTATGAATTTGCTACAGTGAAGGTTTCTTACGACATTTTCCTTCATTAAACGTAAGTTTTGTTCGATGAAATGGTATTACAAAGCCAGAGCTAAGCTAGTTCTTCTCAATACGGAACCATTAGTACACCAATCCAACTCGCTTCAGTCCGATTTAATTTAAAATACTCCGCGTCCTCCACATTTATACTGAAGTTGGTTTCCTTTGTGGATTGTTTGTTTATTATACAATTTCGAATTCTCGCTTTTTAGCGCAGTCGGTTGACGTGTCAAAGGGAAGTATGCCTTTGTCTGTCCGCTGTACGTTTTTGAACATTTTACTCGGTATTCATTATATTTGCATATTGCATTTTTCGAGACGCTTCTCAGTTTTAATTCAAACTTACTTTGGTCTTTGACTACGTCCCTAGGGAGATATTTAGTCATCCAATTCGTTAAGTGAAATAAACAACAAAAGTTTGCATTTAAAATATTATTAGTTTTCGCCTTAAATCTGACTTAGTGGTTAAGGCGTTTGCCTTGTTGACCTGGGGGTCTTGGTTCAATTCCTACGGGAAGCATACTTTGTTAAGTTGTTTCCAGTTTGGCTAAGACTTTGCAGGCATGAATCACCTGATTGTCTGATAAGAAAGATGATTCCGTGCTTCGGAAGGCACGTTAAGCCGTTGGTCTCGGCGGCCATCTGGTAGTCGTTAAAGGATCCACGTCAGAGACCGAGAGGTGGTTCCGAAGAACTCTGACACCAGGGTGTGCATGGTCGACTGACCGTGTCACCTACTCGAAATGATGATGATGACCACTACACAAACGAAAAACAAACTAACAATTAGGTTTCGCTAGCGGTTACGCTGACTTTAATGACGATCAAACGCACGACAAAGACTGTTGGTTGACTGATACTAGTAATAATACCTTCAATAACTAGTATCAGATGATCAACTGCCTTATGTTTTCTCTAGGAAATAGAGTGTTGACCAGTGGTGTGACAAGAGCGTAGCGACTTGTTGTTTGAAGGTTCCATTGTCATATCGATTCGGGAATACCGCTGCAGGAATTTGATACCATAGTTTTGTCGTATTTGTTATATTCGTTCGGGTTTACTTCAATAGAAAGTTGTTTAGCTGTTTTTAATGTTTGTACACTTTGGAGATTGTTCCGTTTCAGGGCTCCGTTCAGAATGTGCCTATGGCTTTCAAAAACAAAAACTTATCCGTTAGAATGCTACGATTAAAATATAATACTTGAAATGTCAGACCCAGAGTTTGTCTACGTAACATCTATACAGCCACTATATCGTCTACTGAAGCTGAAATGTGATAGCAGTGTTGAGGTAACCGCTTGAAGGGCCATCGGGAGAGGTTAAGCTAATTGACCCTCTGCTTGAGAGCTCTCCGCCGCTCCTGTCAGCCTGGTAGATTCTACACGAAGCTGATTTTAAATTCTAACAATCGAGATATTAAGCTGTAGAAAGACTTAAGGGAAATGCGCCATTTGAAAAAAATCATTTCACGAAACGGAGATACCATTAAAAATTTTGTTCTGCGAGGCCCTATAATTTAAATAAATATTTATAATTATTATAATTTTATGAAATATTTAATTAAAGACAGAACGTAAGCTTTTCTTGGCGGTTTTTAATTGTTTTTACGCGACCACTTTTGGCGTAAATGCTTTATTAAGTTTTGGTACATATAAACATCCAAAACACAAACATCATCAGCTGACAAACTTAAACATTAATAAAGTTAGGGATAGGCTCTTTAAGCTGCCTAAAATTTAAAATCATGTGACACTTAATATTGACCGCGGGCATAAAAAGATATGGGATCCAAATGTAACAACAGGCGTAATTACTTCACACACGTAATTTGCTGCCTCGGGTTGTCCCGTAGGGCCGTCATTAGAGATCCTCGAGTATGGTGGCGATATAATAAAGTTATCGCTATCTATAGTTTATTTTTCACAACATGTTTTACCCTACAAAGTAACCTTAACTTTGTATCAAAACGTATACCCATCCTATCTATTTATAAGATTTATTTAACCGAAAACAAACTTCAACTCTCAACCGACTAGAAATCAATATCGGCCTAATCAATGTAATTTTAATTAATCCTTTCCTTGAAAGACCATCTAATAGCTGTCGGAGTCGGGCACTGGAGCAGTAAAGGCTTTCTCGAGAATTCTCTGAGGGTACTCGGTGAAGTTAAGTCTAATTGGCCAGCCCTTTGCTACGAGAGCACTCCACTGCGACTTTGATAGCCTAGCACATGCGAGGCATTCACCTATTTTGCGGTACAAAGGAGTTCACTTTGTTTGTAATATCGTATGTTAAGCAATATCTGAGATGGCCTTAATTGAGATGGATGTTCCCTACATTTGTCGAAAAGTCGGGTTTTGGGGAGCAAGGGCGGGATTTCTCGAGCATTCTCTAAGGGTGCTTAGCGGAGGTTAAGTCTAATTGGCCCTAGCGCTCGAACCAGCTCTTTGCAACGAGAACACTCTACTGCGCCTCTGATAGCCTGGTTCATGCGAGGCAATTACCTATTTTGCAGAGTAAAATAAGGTCGATTATGCGCATGTTTTAGGTCACGTATGGTAAGCAATCCCAGGTATGAGGTTACGCGCTGATGGGTTCGTCTATCTTGGCATATGACGTATTTTTGTTCCTTATTTCTAAAATTCTGACTCTAACATCACTTCTGTTGGATAAATGTGGTGTATTTTTTTGTCTTAGTTCTACTTAATAATTTTCCTGCGATCGATAAATATTATCAATTTACTTCAGTATTTGTTAAATACACAGTAACAACTTGTACTATTACATATTCTGTGACTGTAAACAGGCTTCCAAACTAAGATTCCCTTAAACAAAAGCAGTCTTGAAATGTAGGTGTGTGTAAGGCCCGCGATCCCGCAAATTCTTACCTGTGACGTATCTCACCACGCCTCATTCCCGAATCGGTACCAGGCAATCAGAATAACAGCGAAGGTGAACCGCCCATAGTGCCGCGAGCTCACATGTCGAACAAATCCTGGCCATTTAGATTATGCTTATTGTTATGGAGGCCGTGTAACGCTGATATGGGCCGCCCCTATTTGTACGTTTCCGCTATGACTTCTGCGGTCTTATTAAGCCTTATTATTTGAGAAATAGAGGTGATATTTGATTGTGATGGTGATGTAGAGGTTGGTTTTTAGGCCTGTCCGTTTCGTTCCAACATCAGCAGATTGTTTCCGCATGAATATTTCATTATTAATGCTATACCTGCCGCGTATTTTTCGAGCGAACAGAAGGCGAGTCTAAATTAACATTCAGACTCCCCTGTTTTAGATGTTATCGTGCTCGGCACATTATGAAATATTTAAAATGAAAAATTCCACATGAACTTTCTCTTGTATGTAAAATGGGGAACATTGTTTTGTTTGAGTGAAACCGTTTACTGCAGTTTAAGTTACCTACTCTCTTTCAAAATATCTCTTGTTCATTTATGTTTCTCTGTCATATTCTTTGTACATTTATTTTCGGTCATTATTAAGTCATCTTCAAAACAATACTGAAAATAAAATGTTTTGTACTCCGACTGTATCGAGTCCAAGAAAGTAGTCATCCAAGTATGATATGACAAAAGGCATGAATAGATTTCTTCAGGGTCGGCAACTTGCGAATAGCATCCTGGTGTTGCGGGACCATAGGCTACGGTAACCGCTTTCCATCAGTTGGGCGGTATGCCTATTTGCCTACTCAGTAGTTTAAAAATAAATTTTTTTATGTACAAGTACATAAAAAAATTTATTTTTAAACTAAACTAAACGCCTCTTCTTGCTAAACGCTATGGTTTTCAAATCTGGTATACTTTCTTTGAATTATTAAGGTGTAAGAATTACCGTGGAATTTTTCATTATGTTTTGTCATTTTGCTATCTGTCCTGTTCTGCTCCAGTATTTCATTTCCGGGAATACATCCTAATTGAGTTATGCTGAACATAAAATAATTTGTAACAGGAAAGACGACGTAATGAAATTATAGCTCGGTTACGTCCAAAAATTGTGTCATATTTTTAACTCTATTGCTGAAGCATTAAGAGGTGACCTAAGATTCCCATTGTTAGTCAGACTCCGGTACTTAGGGTTCCGTACGTCACGTTACCACGACGTCTAATACATGTATGTATGGAGGCCCTTATACCTATAGTATATTTTTATATTGTTAAGGATTATTTCAGGTGTACTTATTACAATTAAAAAAAAAACAGCTCTCTGATAGACGAGAAAATATGTTAAAGAGTGGGGCTCCCTTCTCAAGTTAAACATACTTATGTATTTTAATATTATAATATTTCTATCTATTTATTCATCAAGAGATACATCAAGCTCTTAGAAATAGGGACTCGTACTTAGTCGTTAGATAGTAGAAATATGCTTTTACAATTTATCAGTACATGTGACATATTTATACTCTGTCACCAAGTAGGTACCAGGAACACATAAATCAAACGTAAGTTGCCTGAACGTTCTTGGTTGGATACCGCATAAAACGTAATAAAATTATGACCCAATTTTACGCGAAAACAGCATTAAATCAGGTAGAAAGGCATATAATTTTGAACTTTTTTTCAGAATCCGAAAAAAAAATAGGAGCTGCAGCCTAAATTAATCAAAATGATCGCACTTGTGCATATAATATTTAATATCTAATTTAAATAATAATGTATTATTTTGTTTGTTCCAGGTATGTATTCAATTACGAAGAATTTGGGTTTACTTAGCGTAACACAGGTTTGATCGCACTGCCGCCGAACGTAGACAGATATTAAGATAATATTATATATATTACCAGCGTGGAGAGTGTAGGCCAAATCCTCTGACTCCTCTGGCTAATATACGCCTCTGGTAGTACAGAGAGGGTCGTGCTCCAGCAGTGGAGACTAATAAAAAGACCTGATGATGATGATGATGACGATCTTCTTTAAATTTTTCAACTTAACTGAATGTTTGGGTAACTGACTGTCTTCGTCTTCTTTCCGTGCATTGTAACTTTTATATAAATCTTATCACTTCAGTAAAGAAGCTGAATAAAATATATTTTTTGATATATTTTTTAAATAATATGCATACCGTCGTCATCTAAAAACATTGAAGCAAGATAATATATGTTGGTCCGTCTGGTGAGGTACCGGTCTAAAATCACATGTTTTGCGTAAATTTCGCTGACTGAGTAATTTAATACTGTAATCAATTTATTATTTGGCGTTTTTGGTACTGTCCTGTTTTGATTTTTGGTATTTATGGTAAATAATGACCATTATCATGGAAATATAAATCCTTTTAGAAATTTTCCTATTTTGATCAATATGTTGATGTTATCAACATTTCAACCGCAAAAAATAAATTGCTGGACATAGACATTCCTCAAGTTTCTAAAATGACAGATATTTTGAAATGAAAATCCAATAAATATTACCTATTGGCGAATCGTGATGTACGCCATTGTTCCTGGATTACGCATTCCGGGCGTTTGTGCAAAAATGAATATTTAAACTGTTTGTCAGCAAATACTCGTAGCAAAGCGTGCACGTTTCAAAGTGCTTTAGTTTGACACACTCAGAAACGTCGTTTTAGCGTACAAAAAATGGTGTGTCTGTTTCCGTACATATTCATACATACATATTATCACGTGTTTATCCCTAGCGAAAAAAACAGGGCCGTAGGTCCTAAGAACTGGCCACATTTAGCATCATAGTGGACGGGGTGGAAAGCGGAATCAAAATAGTGATGGGTCGCTAGCCGAATCGCCTATTGATGTGATTCCTTCGATTCATGCCCAATCCCTTGACCGGATTTTACGGTTTGCGCGGGAAGAAAAACAGCATGGAAGAGTCGTGGTGCATATTTGATTTCTGATATCTTAATCTATTATCGAAGGATTCGAAGATGAAAGTTTTATGGATGATGATGACGTGAAAAAAATGCCTAATGGGCTATTTTGTATGTTCGTCCTTTTTTATGTGGAAGTACACACTTTTTACACAACTGCATCAAAAAGTCTCTAAATAATTTTTAGATAACAGAAAATATTAAAGTTCGGACTTAACTTTTTAGTGTTATACTAAGTCAGTTTTGAGTGTGAGTTTTAGGGGTTAGTCGTAACTTGAAATAAAAGTCAGGGGTACTTAAGAGCAAAATTTTGAGAAACTCTGTATAATACAAAGCTTTCGTTGAACCTTTTGACACCAACACAGAATCAATGACTGGCTTATACTCCCACGTTTTCTTAACATTAAAAAGGATTATTTTTCTTTGCGCAAAAGCCTCTTAGCGTCACCTTTGATTGAAAGGCTGTCGATATTTTACGTACCGACATCAACAGATCAATCAAATGCTTTTTAGAAATGTGTTTTATGTTTAACATGTGAATTTGTTAGGAAATGCTTTGTATATTTGAAGCTTTAATATGTACTGCCTTTCTATGTACTAAGTCTTCCTCATAACATATCAGACTATTTGTTTATTGATTAGCGGGGGGCTGAGCCCCCTAATCGTTTAAAGTAAAATATGTTGTTTAAACATCACTTTCTGTTTTTCGATGTGGGGGTCAAAGACGTATTTTAATTATTCTGCAAATAATATTGTGTTATTTGTATTTACAGGTACCTTTGTCGCTATTCATTGTAGGTTTGGTAACACACTGTAGATTTGTCTGACATCGTGGTTACTGATTAGATGAGTTGGCCGTACATTACTGTACACTTATATGTGTATCTAGTCACACCTTAGGGATATTATTCGGCGATTTGACTGTTGAATGTTTCATAATTTTCAAAATATATAAGTATATACTTATGCTAAAATCAATCAGACAGCCGTGTAGGGTCAAATGTGCTATAAGTGCATTAGGCTCCAAATCAAAAGTTTCCTCTTGATCATTTGAAATAATTTCTTTACAAATATACGCTTTTTATAACTACAAAAGTCTATACGAGGTATAGTTAATTATATAGAATCAAAATTACCTCTATTCTAAAAGCTGGACCGATTCGATTAAATACATAAGAACCTATATCGCTAGAAAAAATGCTTTCTAATAAAAAAGGCCGCATCCAAATCGGTTCTCCCGTTTCTCAAAAACAAATTCTTAATTAATATTTATTATTTTAAATAAAATTAAATAATAATTTCTGACTCGTATCACCCTCTATTTGTGACGAAGGTTAATAAAAATGCTAGAGGAAGCACAAAAGTAGCCCCAATAATAGAAAAGCTTAAAAGTAATAGATTGGGATGGTACGGCCATGTTATGCGGAGGGAAGAGAACCATATTACTAGAAAAGTACTGAATATGAAAGTTACTGGAAACCAGAATAGAGGCAGGCCTAAGAAAAGATGGATGGAGTGTGTGAAGGAGGATATGGGGAAAAAGAAGGTAACGAAGGAGATGGCTCAAGATAGAGCAAAATGGAAGAAACTTACATGCTGTCCCGACCCCACATAAAGTGGGATAAGGTGAGGAAGAAGAAGTTAATAAAAATGCTGCGAAGAATAATCTCTTCGCCCAAACAAGGGTTAATTGGGCGAAGCGATTTCAACATTTTTCTTCCAATCATCGCGGAAACTGAATTTTATAATCAGATCGAGCCGATATCGGCGTAATTAGAGAGAAAGGCGCTCAAAAACAAACAGACAGCCCTGTCGAGCAATTACTTGCGCAAACGAGCCTGCTGGGAGAGCTTCATTAAAAAGCTCCTCCGTATCGGATCCGACCAATACAAAGACTAGTAAATCTAGAGTATGCAATTTGTTATGAAAGTCAGCCCATATATCTATGCAGTTCCTAAGGCTAACTAAAATTGTGAGTTGAAGTCGCTTGGAGAGAAACACTCCTCAGTTTGTTGACACTTCTTCTGTTCTCCGCTATGGCAACGGTATTAAACTTGGAAATAAGTACTTACCTAAAGTATTGACGTCAATTATATTCAGTTGTAAAATGAATTATGAAAATTTATCATCATCAGGTCCTCTTTAGTCTCCACTGCAGGAGCACGACCCTCTCTGTATTACCAGAGCCATATATTAGCCAGAGTAATCACAGGATTTGGCCTACACTCTCCACGCTAGCCAGACGGGTTGGAGAGGTCTCTCTGATGTTTATAAGCTTTGTTTAGCTTGTGTTTCCTAAGTCGCCTTCTACGACATCCATGGGAAGACTCGGAGTGGTCCTATTCTACTCTGCCGGGAACAACATGGCTAATGAAAATTAAAAGAAACCTAAACTTAATAAACGTTTTATATCCTTGAAATTATAAAGCGGGGATTGCTGATTATAGTTGACTGGTTTTTATCCATAATGACTTAATCCCATGTTAGTTTCAATGATAATAGGGGTGAGTACCTTAGGAATTTTATTTACTCTTTACCTTCATATTTTATTTTAAAAAAATCGGGAACACGGCACTTAAAATTCTCACGAGACTTTGATAATACTAGCTTTGAGCAAAAATTTATGCAACCCTAGTAATTTTACTCCTCACCCCTTTATTTCACCCCCTTAGGGGAGTTCTCACAAGTCTTTGAAAATATGTACCAGTTTTCAGCAAAAAATTTTGGGCTTTCAGTAAAAGTTTTAAATACCTTAGACAGCTTAAGCTTTTCTACAGGCGATATCAGTAATTCTAGTCAAAGCTTTAGCCAAAACTTAAGGCATTCTCTTACACCATGCCTTAAGCTAAGCGAAGGAAACAGGTTACCATTTCCATAAGTCACGTCATTTCCAAGTTTAATAATTTGACAAGTCCAGCATGTTACACATCTGTGATCACCACGGAAGAACGTAAGGACGTTTTCGGAAAATATTTATAGTCAAGTTCACTCACAGAGATTTAATTTAACGACGTAGGATTTACTTTACCAATGCCCTTTTAATTCAGTGAGCATAACGGAAGATTTTACATGTCTCTGTTTTTATTTATATCGATAAATTGTTTTTTCGTTAGGAGCTTCTTTCTTATAGGGATTAGAGTGGAAAATGAATTATCACGGTTTGGATTGGGATTTTTTATTAAAAATACTTGTTTTGGCGTAGATCTTCATTCACTAAATATGCAGACCAGTAGGTCTAATCTGTGAACTTTTGACATGTAGGTTCCGTACTCATGTAAGTTTGAAATCTCAAAGTCTAATGTCAACATTTTAACGATATGTAATAGATTTTAAGATCGTATTCGTATGAATGCCTATGATGTTGTTTATTAACAAAACAAACATGATGAACTATATTGATGTTAAGTTATGATTTTGGGTTTTGACTGCACCGCCCAGATTCACGGCCGATGTGTTAACACAACAAACCTCACCGCTTGTGTTATGTGTGATAGCGCCATATTTGCGTAGCGTGAACCAATATTATCTTGTGTGATTTATCCTTAGAAAAGGTAAAATAAGTAAGTAAATATATAGGGACATATCACACAAATTGAGCCAGCCCCACAGTAAGTTGTGAACTTGTGTCGCAGGATCCTAACTCAATGATACTATATTTTATAATATATACTTATATAGATAAATATCCAAGACCCAGGTCAATATGAAAAAGATCTTTTTCCATCTTGACCTGACCGGGGATCGAACCCGGGACCCCTGTGTCGCAGGCTAGCGTGTTGACCGCTGCGCCACGGAGCTCGACATAAACCGTATACAACCGTATAAAACTTGTATTCATATTGATATTACGAGGAAATTTCAGTTTTTAAAAACCCTTATTTAGTTTCTTAAACGTTTGGATACACCGAAATGGTAACAAAATAAACTAGCTTGTGTGTGTTATGTCGCTATGTTTGCGTAGCGTGAACCAATATTATCTTTTGTGATTTATCCCTGGAAAAGGTACCTACCTAAATTCAGCGTAAATTCGGAACTATATTTAATCCCGACGCTAGTGAATCATAATTCAATGGGTGGGTAGTTAAGCTTAAAGCAAGAGTCGAAGTGTTTACAAAACAAACCTTCCCACGTGTGTTGTGTGTTATAAGATAGCGTCAGGTTTGCGTAGCGTGAACCAATATTATCTTGTGTGATTTATCATTATAAAAGGTAAAACCTTACTCTAGCAAAACCTATATTTATATTAATAATAAGTGGCAATTTAAGCACAAAGGCAATTTAAAAAAGCTTCAACCCTCGGGTACAACCGAAACGGTAACAAAATAAACATGCGCATGCGTGTTGAGATAGCCTCATGTTTGCGTAGCGTGAACCAACATTATCTTGAAATATTTATACTTATTTAACCCCGACGCCAGTGAATCGTATTTCAATACTTTGGCAGGTTATTAAGGCTTAAAACTATGTGGCTTTACAGCCGCTGTGTTAACAAAACAAACCCCACAGCTTGTGTTGTGTGTGATAGCGATATTTTTGCGTAGCGTGAACCAATATTATTATGGGTTATTTATCCCTGAAAGAGGTACATATGTAAATTTTAGCATAAAATTGGAAGCATATTTAAACCCAACGCTAATATGTCAATACTTTGGGAGGGTAGTTAAGCTTAAAACGTAACTTTGTGGCTTTACAGTCGAAGTATTAACAAAACACCATATGCGTAGGTGTGAGAGATAGCCCTTTTTTTTATTAGCGTGAACCAATATTATCTTGTGTTATATTTATCGCTGTTAGATTTAAATTTCTTAAATTAGATAGCATGTTTAAATCCATCGCTAGTTAATCATATTTAAATATTTCAGGAGGGTAGTTCAGTTTAAAACAACTATTTGGCTTTACAGTCGAAGTGTTAACAAATCAAACCTTCCCATATGTGTAGGTGTGAGTGTGAGTGATAGCGCTATGTGTGCGTAGCGTGATCCAATATTATCTTGTGTTATATTTATCCCTGCTACATTTCAGCGTAAATTAGGTAGCATGTTTAAATCCATCGCTCATATTTCAATACTTTGGGAGGGTAGTTAAGGTTTAAATAAAACTCTGTGGCTTTACCGTTGCAGTGTTTACACAACAACCACCGCATGTGTTGTGTGTGTTGAGATAGCGCTATGTTTGCGTAGCGAACCAATATTTTCTTGTGCGATTTATCGCTGTATAAGGTAAAACCCTACACTAGTGAAATACATATTCATATTATTATTATGAGGAAATTTTAGATTTTAAGAACCCTTTTGTATTTAGATAAATTTATTTTAATACGGTTTTTATCGCGTTTATTACATTATTTATACACCTAACGTTTCGAGCACTTTACAGTGTTCGTGGTTGCACGTAGACTAAGTTGACATTTGTCTAGTATTTTATAAGAACATAAGAAAACATTACCCCTATGTATTGCTATCAATACCTACATAAGGGTTCTTAAAATCTAAAATTAATTTTAAAAATTAATTTATGATAAAACATTTATTAGATATGCCACAAACACACAGAATAGTAAAAAACAAGCAATCTTATATCTAACCTGTATTAAATCATGCAATCTGTGCATTGCAGCAATGTAAAAAGGCCATAACTCAGCTATTCTTTTGCACCGAGGTCCAAAACGATGATTTTCTGTTATCGCCGTCAAAGTAATTCCTGAAATTTCGGTCCAGTCGAAATGGTAACAAAATAAACTTGCGCGTGCGTGTAGGGGTGTGCTAATATTTGTCTGTCATGAAAGAATATTATCTTGTTTGATTTTTCTAATCTGAAACACAATTCGATTTGGTAAAGTACAAATACATTTTAATTTACGACATAGACAGAGCTTGTTTATATATAATAGCCTAAAAAGCGGCTGACGCATAGCTTTACAGCCAAAGTGGTAACAATATAAATCGAGTCATGTGTTGAAATAGCGCCAATATTTACCTGGCGTAAACAAATAATATCTTGTGTGATTTGAAAAAATTTCGATTTGGACAAGTTCATGACATTTTTAATTTACGACATAGACTTATTATAAACAGCCTAAGAAGCGGCTGACGCATAGCTTTACAGCCAAAGTGGTAACAATGTAAATCACCTCAGGTGTCATAATGTCATGGTTTTCCCGCAAGACTACAGTATGGAGTTCTTCAAAAAGGGCGTGAAAAGACTTCTTTAGGGCTTTCAACGCGCGAGTGGCACCTCTGATGCTGCAGGCGTCCATTGGCTACGGTAACCGCTAGTAATATCAGATGGGCTGTATGCCTGTTTGCCCACTTAGTAAGAAAAAAAGAGAACATTATACATTTTGTTCTCTTAGGGTAGTTTGTTCTTTAACGACGCACAGTAAAATCACTTGTGGGAAAAGTCGAAAATCCTTGTGATGGGCCCAATCCATCACTATTTAGATTTCTATTTCCTCCTTTACGCTAACTTACTCAACGTGGCCTTAGGGTTTTTTATCCAACGAATTAGTGGTCTTAGGCTCTTTCTACCACAAAAGAAAAAAAAATGCGATTACTACATAATATGTTATTTATTTTCATACTTTTAAACCGGAAGTTCGATGTTTTTCATCAACATAATCGCTACATTATCATTCAGATTTACTGCGTGAACAGAATTCATTACAGGCTAGTGAATTAATATTGTGCGTGTATTGTAGACATTAAATGCTTACGTAAATATTTCACAGACATGTGTAAATGCAGTCTGTCAGTTTGTTCAGCGGATTTATCGCTGCAATGTCGGATAATGCGTTCCGCGCGACGGAGCAGCCGTTTTATTCAGTTAGTAAACGGGAAATATATTAAGTACACACGATATGACTATTTAATATATTCCCCGACATATTAATTCACTGTATGATTTTTATATTTGTTACGCGATTACTCAGCCAGTAATCAATCGATTTTAAAGTTCAAAGGTACCTTCAAATTAGTATCATTACAAAATTTATGTCAAAATCAATTCTCCGCTTTTGGAAAAAAACAATTAAAAACAATTAAAATCAATAAAATATAGTAAAGTTGTAGTGGAGCCACGATAGCGGAATTCACTTCTGCTAGTAGCATTAATGGGCCGGCTCGTCCGGGTAAGGAGCCATTCCCACAGAAAATTGAGTAGGATAGCTTTACTGCTGTTATGCTTCGTTCGGTGAGTAGAGAGCCGGAGACCCATCATCCCTTCCTTCTAGGAGGGAAAAAGTAAAAGGCTGGCAACGCTCACAACAGTCGATGAGAACGTTGCTCATCTGCTGTGATTAAACTACTACAGCCACATAAATTGAAGAACCCATGTATTTATGGTTACATATATTGTGAGTCCAAAATATATCAATGTTACAGGAAACTGGTGTGGTCCGTAGGGTAATTAATTTTCGCTGAGCAAAACTTACTATAAATGAAAAATAATAAAGAATAAATATGTGCACCTATAAAAGGAGGGACAAATCACACAGATTGAAGTTCAAATTCAGTTCAGTTACTGAGGTCAGTTCAATCATTGGACTGACTTCAGTAAATAGAGAATCTATGTTTTGTAATAATAGATACTTATATTATACACGATAGTATTAAAATGTCTTTGCTACTGTTTTGCTATTCTATCTTTTGCTATTGCCTTTGTTTTGACTTGCACGAAACAAAGGGAATGCGAATCCAATCGACGGCCAAATGGAGGAACCGTGTCGTCTCGCCCGCCTCGCTATAAAATCTTAATACTGATAGTTGTTACGGCGCGGAGTCGTCATGTGGGTTCACTCTTATTACCCCCAATGCTTACCAACTGAAGGAGTGTAGTGTGAGGTGAAGCAACCATATTATGTGCTAAGACAATCCCAATCTAAGCTTGAACTATAAACTTGTTTATTTCTCTCTCATACGTGCATAATATCTGCTCTAGCGAAAGAGATTTCGCTGTGGTTCTATGACTAGCCTACTGCCTTAAGTCAAGCCATCTCGGGACTTCAGCTCATGGAAAAACGGGATCCGGGCAAAACAGGATGTTTAATGATTTCTGATTGGAAAATGAATGAAATGAAATAATTTTAATTAATTTATAATGTTAATTATTGTAGGTATAAACTTTGTATTATTATTGACTCTGTGTTCTTGAGTCTTTGTACAAACGTAGGAAGTATACATACGCGATAATATCATAATGTATTTGCTACTATTTACCGCCAAGTCGGACGAGTGCAAGTCAAAACTAAGGCAATGCGAATCCAATCGGCCGCCAAATGGAGGAAGCGTGTCGTCTCGCCCGCCTCGCTATAAAATCTTAATACTGATAGTTGTTACGGCGCGGAGTCGTCCTATGAGTATATTCTTCTTAATCCTAATCCTTACCAAATGAAGGATAGTGTAGTGTGAGGTAAGGTAACCATATTATGCCCTAAGACAATCCTTATCTAGACTGGACCTATAAATTTATTTATGTACTTCTCTCTTTCTCTTTCCCGAACTGCGTTCCGTGTTAGAATCTAATTTGTCTGTCTCCCTTGGCGCAAATTTCCCAATTTTTTTAAATTTTAAGATAGCAAGGTAGCTTCGAATCGTCACAGAACTTCTTTTTTTCCATGCCTGCCTTTATACAACATGACCTAAGCGCCCCTGAACGGTTCTTGTATTAATGAACCAATGGTTTTCATGACTTGTTCGTGTCGTATTAGTCACTGACACACTGGAAGAAGATCTCAATCTGAAGCAACATCAGCCATGAACAGACTATCACTGTCACGTAGGCTTATGTATACCAAATAGTTTCTGCCTTAATACAACATGACCTAAACACTCTTTATTGGTTCGTGTATTCTAAGCCTACCTTTTCTCTTCTAGTCTTGATTTTACCTTTCATAATGGTTTTGATTGATGATTTGTTCGTGTCGTGTTAGTCGTTTGTGTTAGTCACTGACATACTAGAAGAAGATCTGGGTCTAAATTAACATCAGCAATGACGAATAAACCGCCATTGCGCTATCACGTAGGCTGATGTATAACCAAATAGATTCACTGCCTATTTTCACCCATCGGACGAAAATAAACGTTAATTTCCACAATTATACTATAGTTTTGCGTCAGATTTCTGCCAAATCAGTAGTCGCAACCGGAATAAACCGGCCCGTATTAAAGGCCATTATCCCAGTAATCCCGTAATGGAGGCGCGCCGGATCCGGGACTATTCGGCCAATTCCGATAAGCCTTTAGGACCGTCCCCTTTTTTATCTCTCCCGTTATCGATATGGCGCACTAATGTAATGATCATCGCCATGCAAATGTCTTAGGCGTTTATGGTGGCCTGGTAATTTGTCAATGGATTTATTTTAAGGTTCGATAGCCCAGCGAGTTTGTGGGTTTATAGCGCTTACGCATGTTAAGCAGCGCCTGATTTAGCTCACACTGAATTGGTTTGCCTTAAAGTATCTGGAAAACCTCCGCATTGTTAGAGGATACTTGAATTCCTGATGACGTGGTGTGATGTTGACTATTTCACTCGAAAATAACCCTACAGACTGGTGGCCCCACTGTTCATATCCACCAGTGAAGTCATGAGGACTTTCAAGTAAGTTGTTTTTGTCTAGAAAATTGCCAATTACGTTTAAATAAACTATTCTGCTATATTAGTGGTAAGAAGCAAGCAACTTGGAACGTGTAATAACCGTCTTTCTGCCGCAGTCGGGTAATTACAGCGCGGGACGTCTGCTTCGGAGGAAATTAAGGATTTCTTGTGGCTCAGACGTCTATTTAGCTTTATGCAGCTTTTGCTATAGGATTAATAGGATGGTATAACAGTTACTATAACCGTTTCTGACTCTATTTTCTCTTCGTATACATATATGTGCAGTGAACGTTGATATATATGTGCGCTGATTTTTGCTATGGCTCTTTTTTAGATTCATAAAAGATTTAGCTTGTCACTTTCGCGTGTAGGTATTGATAAATCTACTCCCATTCGATAGGAAATATCGATATTTCTATTCTTCCTATCTCAACGACCGCACAATATAGGTTTTTGCTAACGCGGCGTGCGTGTCTGATTGGCCGTGCCGCATAGAAACAATTGTTTTGTATTTTTTATTCACTTATCACCACCGCCGCACTTAGCACGATATGAGTAAAACACACAGTTAACTACGTGTACTGTGTGTTTAGGAGGATATTCTACGCTGACGGAAACACACGGCAAGTTGTACACTTTTAAACCTTATAAATATCAAACTTCTCTTTTTGTACAAAAGTGTGCTTTTTGACATGACTATGTATTACAATTAGCCTCTCAATATTTGGGATGCAATACTCGCTGCACCTCGGAAATGCATATATTCCTTTGTTATGTCGTAATTGTGTCCGGAACAGCCGAACGGAGGGAAAATGGCGGGCATATTTCGAAATTTTCAATATTGGCGAATAGTTGTGTCACGACACGAATTTATTGCATTGTTTTCTTCGGTTTTCGTGTAATAAGAAGTTAACTGATTTTTTAACCAGCAAACAATATCAAATATCATTATGATCTCAAGAAGACGCCACAAGAAGTCCACTGCTGGACTTAGGTCTTCCCAATATAAAGCGATTTTGCCATACTCACCACTGATATGATATGTTCCGACATAAACTATTTTTATTGTTGGCTACCGCTGTTGTCAGATTTTCTGGACTGTTTTGTTAGCTTCGTGGCGCAGAGGTCAACACGCCCGCCTGCTACACGGATGGTCCCGGGTTCGATCCCCGGTCAGGTCAAGATGGAAAATGATCTTTTTCAGATTGACATGGGTCTTGGATGATTATCTATATAAGTATCTATTATAAAATATAGTATCGTTGAGTTAGTATCCCATAACACAAGTCTCGAACTTGTTTTGAGGCAAGCTTAATATATTTGATTTGTCCGTATATATTTATTTATTTAATATCATTAGTCACCGGTGACCGACACGCTTAAAATGTTATATGACTTAACGAACTTAAGTTATTGAGGTAAATTATTCATGTCACTTTCATCTCATCCATCCCATCAGGGACCACGACTGTGTTCGCTTAACTTGAGTAATCGCTAATTATGCTTACGCTCACTAAAAATAAAGGTACGAATACACATACTACTTAGTAACATAATCCTTGCTAATTTTTAATTACTGCTTAGTAGCACGTGTGAACATCCCTTTGATCATTTCATTTTTTAATCATGCTTATTTATAGCACGTGTATGCAAGACATGTGCAGGCAGGACACATGCATGCTCAAAACTAGCCTGTCTATCCGTAGCATAAGATAATGTAAAGATAAAAGGTGTTATTATCTTCTTTATAGAGTTTTCGTCAGATCTTAATCCAGGCGGGGCGACAGAATGACTGGAAGGGACGCGACTCGATGGCTTTTCAAACTTTTCCAATTTTCCAAAAAAAGATGTGATAAGTTTCGCGAATCCGTAGGTATGGTTTATTAAGCAGCGGATCTGCCTTTATAATGTTATTTATTTTGAGACGAGTTTCGGCGAGATTAGTCATGTTTTGAATTGGGTTATTTCTGTAACGAATATTTCAATAAAATTACTGAAGTAAGTTAGAGATTATAAATGTTTCATGTCACTTTTCTTCCTTTTCATCCCGTTGGGGACCACGATTGGCTTTGCTTAACTTGAGAAATCGCTAATCATGCTTACGCTCACTGGGGTCCTAGTACTGTAGATAATGTACACCTATGATTTTCTTCGGAGAGTTTTTACATCTCACCCATCCCACTGGGGATTACGACTGGCTTTGCTTAACTTGAGAAATCGCTTATTAAGCTTACGCCCACTGGGCTCCTAGTACTGTAGATAATGTACATCTATTATCTTCTTCGGAGAGTTTTCATCAGATCTTAATCCAGGCGGGGCGACAGAATGACTGCAAGGGACGAAGCTCGATGGCTTTTCAAACTTTTCCAATTTTCCAAAAAAAGATGTGATAAGTTTCGCGAATCCGTAGGTATGGTTTATTAAGCAGCGGATCTGCCTTTATAATGTTATTTATTTTGAGAGGAGTTTCGGCGAGATTAGTCATGTTTTGAATTGGGTTATTTCTGTAACGAATATTTCAATAAAATTACTGAAGTAAGAGATTATAAATGTTTCATGTCACTTTTCATCCTTTTCATCCCGTTGGGGACCACGATTGGCTTTGCTTAACTTGAGAAATCGCTAATCCTGCTTACGCCCACTGGGGTCCTAGTACTGTAGATAATGTACATCTATTATCTTCTTCGGAGAGTTTTCATCAGATCTTAATCCAGGCGGGGCGACAGAATGACTGCAAGGGACGAGGCTCGATGGCTTTTCAACTTTTCCAATTTTCCAAAAAAAGATGTGATAAGTTTCGCGAATCCGTATGGTTTATTAAGCAGCGGATCTGCCTTTATAATGTTATTTATTTTGAGAGGAGTTTCGGCGAGATTAGTCATGTTTTGAATTGAGTTATTTCTGTAAAGAATATTTCAATAAAATTACTGATATAAGTAAGAGATTATAAATGTTTCATGTCACTTTTCATCCCGTTGGGGACCACGATTGGCTTTGCTTAACTTGAGAAATCGCTAATCATGCTTACGCCCACTGGAGTCCTAGTACTGTAGATAATGTACATCTATTATCTTCTTCGGAGAGTTTTCATCAGATCTTAATCCAGGCGGGGCGACAGAATGACTGGAAGGGACGCGACTCGATGGCTTTTCAAACTTTTCCAATTTTCCAAAAAAAGATGTGATAAGTTTCGCGAATCCGTATGGTTTATTAAGCAGCGGATCTGCCTTTATAATGTTATTTATTTTAAGAGGAGTTTCGGCGAGATTAGTCATGTTTTGAATTGGGTTATTTCTGTAACGAATATTTCAATAAAATTACTGGAGTAAGTAAGAGATTATAAATGTTTCATGTCACTTTTCATCCTTTTCATCCCGTTGGGGACCACGATTGGCTTTGCTTAACTTTAGAAATCGCTAATCATGCTTACGCCCACTGGGGTCCTAGTACTGTAGATAATGTTCATATATTATCTTCTTCGGAGAGTTTTCATCAGATCTTAATCCAGGCGGGGCGACAGAATGACTGCAAGGGACGAGGCTCGATGGCTTTTCAACTTTTCCAATTTTCCAAAAAAAGATGTGATAAGTTTCGCGAATCCGTATGGTTTATTAAGCAGCGGATTTGCCTTTATAATGTTATTTATTTTGAGAGGAGTTTCGGCGAGGTTAGTCACGTTTTTAATTGGGTTATTTCTGTCACGAATATTTGAATAAATAAAGATGAAAAATTTATAAATAAACGACTTATTCGAAGTTTATTTCTTATCTTTACTAATATTATAAGAAGGGAAGATTTGATTGTTTGTTTGCTTGAATTGAATAGGCTCCGAAATGCTGGACCAATTTTCAAAATTCTATCACCTATTGAAAGCTAATTTATCTGCGAGTGACATAGGCTATATAAAAGGGTCGTTGGTCGTTCCGCACCACTAGCGATTCGGACCGCGGTGCGAATCGCCCAAGAGCTTTTTTTGAATGGGTTCTTTCGCACCGCGTTGCGAATCGCCCAATAGCTCTTTATGAATGGGTTATTTCACACCGCGGCGGGCGTTTGAATAGCCCAAATATTTATATGAATGAGTCAAGTCAATAGTGATTCAATCTGTGATTATACCATGTTTGAATTTAATACTTCTTTAAATATAATCATATACTATCTCGCAAGATTTTTTTTTTCATTTTCCATTTTTCTTCTTATCTGTACAAATAAATAATTCTAATACATCGGACCCATTCAAAGAGTATTGGATTATTTCGCCCCGTGGTCCGAATCGACCCATTCCAAAGATACCTTGGGACATTCGAACCGCTCCTACGACTGCGATGCGAAAGAACCCATTCAAAAAGAGCTCTTGGGTAATTCGCACCGCGGTCCGAATAGCTAGTGGTGCGAAACAACTAACGACCCATATAAAATTGGTATATTATTAAAGTATCAAAGATGTGTAGTAATAAATTTAGGCTAGGTAAAAAAACTAGTTTTTATGGTTCATTTGCTCGTCATATAAAGAAACCCTCTATATTGCCCGTGTTACTATTGACATTTCTCAGCAGTATTTCAGATATGAATCGAAATCATGTTATCATCTATCAAGTATTTTATTTATACAACAAAATAAAACTGCTGGCTCGTAGACCTCTACAAAGATGCGGCCGTTTGTGTTGCATATACGCTTATATTAGGTATCTGAGCTAGGGTATTGGTTACTTCCCGTTGACCTATAATTATGGAAACTAGCAAGAAGCTAGATTTTATAATACAACTGAGACTTCCTGAATCGGTTTATTTGTATTATACAAATAATATTTACCTATCCTTTGTACCTTTACTTACATTCTGTACGGAACCCTTATTGCGCAAGGCCGCTTCGCAACTTTGTCATTATCAGCCGGCTTATTTACTTACTCGGATGACAGGTGCCGATGCCTATCAATCTAGGATTTGCTGTTACAATGCGGTTTTTGTATTTCAAATAAAAAGTTCGAGCAAGCATACCCCGCATTGTAATTGTAAATTCTAGATTGATAGGCATCGACACCTGTCATCCGAGTTAGTAAATAGGGGGGCAGGTCTTTTTTAATCTGCACTGCAGGACCTCGACCATCTCTGTACTACCAGAAAATATGTCTTTATTTTAGCCAAAGCAGTCAGATGATTTGGCGTACACTCGACGCAACTTAGTTTTATATTTACAAAACACCTATTTCCGATCCAATACTGAAGAAACACATTTTTCGTTACTCTTATTATTCTTCAGCATTGTTCCCGGTATCGATATCAAACGTTTCCGAACATTCCCGGAAATGAAATTGGGAAAATAATGATCTTTGCAGCCATCACAATGACTAAAACATCAAACGCTGAGGACAAATTACTGTATTGTTATACTTATTCACTGTTTTGTTGTATTGTCGTGCTTTTAAAAAAGAAATTAGGTTTATTTTGTAATCGACAAAATAAACTTAATTTGTCGATTACGAAATAAGTGATTGTATTTTCTTAATATTTATTGTTACGTTTTTCGCCTTTTTAACCGACTTCAAGTTCTTACTTTTTTACACTTTACTTGTGAAAATGAATTCTCAAATATACATACTTTCGCTTATTCTTTTAAATACTACAACTGTTATTTTGCTGATACTGATACTGATAACTTGTCGGGATAAGTTCTCGTGGGTGGCAAAATGTATCCAGATATAGTCAACGATAAATAAAAATTATTGAGCCACCGATTACACCAAAGTTATACAGAAAGTAAAGTAAGTGAATCCCTAAGTAATATACTTCTATGGCATTCTGAGATTCTATCTTAAATATTCATAAATTACGGTCACAATTGTCTATTATTATAATACATCTGTATCACTCTTTGACAAAACTTAATCACGAAAGTCCCATGGTGACAATAATAAAAATTAATAATTTGATTGTATTTGATATTGTGAGTTACAAAATACCTGTTTCTGGTACCCAATGTCGTAGAAACATGTTTACCGGTACCCTTATTATACTAAAGCATTGTTTCCGTTATCGATATCAAAAGTTCCCGGACGTTCCCGGAAATGAAATAAGGAAAATAATGATAATAATGATACCGCCAGCCATCACAATGGCTCGAACATCAAACGCTGTGGAGTCATTAGGACAATACGTTCTCATTGACTGTATTGTTGTATTGTCGTGTGTTTTTGACAGAGGAATTAGGTTTATTTTGTGGATTCGATGGATATTTTTCCTAATATTTATTTATTCTAGCTCATCCTTTATCGACGAGCTTATCGACGTTCGATTGACGAGACTTCCTGCGACACGGAAGGTCCCGGGTTCGATCCCAGGTCAGGTCAAGATAAAAAATGATCTTTTTCAGATAGACCTGGGTGTTGGATGTTTATCTATATAAGTATCTATTATAAAATATAGTATCGTTGAGTTAGTATCCCATAACACAAGTCTCGAACTTACTTTTGGGCTAGCTCAATCCGTGTGATTTGTCCGTATATATTTATCATATTATTTATTTTATCAGAACCAAAATTAAAGTTATAATTCATCATTAGGTCTGTCCTTTTTAGTTTCCACTGCAATAGAACGACCCTCTTTGCCACCAGAGTCATATATTAGCCAGAGCAGTTAGGGGATTTGGCCTACTCTGACCACGCTAGCCAGACGGGTTGGAATGGAAAGGTCTCTTGGATGTTTATAAACTCCCTAGCTTAGCTTGTGTTTCCCAAGTCGCCTTCTACGACATCCACGGGAAGACTTGAAGTTATCCTATTCTACTCTGCTGGGAACCACACGGGTCGGTATGTATGCTTTATTGATATTAAAAGATTCAAGATTTAAAAGATGATGCTTAATAGCTGATCTATCGTATTTATTTCCATATTTCTGCTCGTAAATGGACATTAGAAATGCGATTTAGAATTAAGACAATGCGTAAAAAGTGTTCGTCGTCGGGTCAAATTAAATTAGCATGAAAGAGTCCGGAGACGAACGAGGACGCTCTGTCAGGATCGTGCGTGCCAATTGAAGGGCAGGGTTGTCGTCTGAAAGGTTCACTCGCACTTACTAATTTGCCGTGTAGTTCCCGGCCACCGGAATAGGACCACTCCAAGTCTTCCCGTTGATGTCGTAGAAGGCGACTAAGGAAACAAGCTAAACAAAGCTTATAAACATCAAAGAGACCTCTCCAATGCGTCCGGCCAGCGTGGAGAGTGTAGGCCAAATCCTCGGACTGCTCTGGGTAATATATGGCTCTGGTAGTACAGAAAGGGTCGTGCGTGTGGAGATTTAAAAAGACATGATGATGATGACACTTTTCTAGAAGCTTTCGCCATGTTTACACTCAGCCACTGCCACTGCTCTTGTCGCTGCCGGAAATATTTCCCTAAATACTTGGCTATAACGACGGGAGTGTGTATTCACACTCAATCTTCATACTTCTTGTTGGTGGTGGGTATCTGACGCAGCGCTTGCCGGTACATGGCCGCCTTTCAAGAACGTTTTTGCCCCATCGGCCATCGGTTCTTCGCGCTATATGCTCCGCCCTCTACCGCTTCAGGCTAATTGGCTGAGCATTATTGGCTCAGTGACTTCTGTTTGTTTACAAATCTCTAAATCTATGAGTCTTATACCACATTAGTTTTAAGCATGTTTTAACTATAAAATACACAATTCTTCAAAGTGATAACCCTATACGCACGACCAGACCGCTCCGTGCCCCGCGCGCCCCGCAGCCGCGATCCATTATGAGGTATTACAATAGATCTCAGTTCTTTATACATATCTTGTGTTACTTACATTTCTATTCAGACCAGCTTTTCGGACTCCAGATTAAAACAGAGATAACGGAATGAAAGGGTTGAATACAAAGAATGTAATTTCAAGTGTATTTTACGAGCTTTTATTAAACTTCCAATGTATGTATATAATAGACTGTAAGTTAATTTGGAATCTGACATTGTGTGGATTCATGCATGTTTTGTTGCGAATGCCATGTGGTTCCCGGCAGAGAAGAATAGGACCACTCTGTCACACTGGTCTTCCCGTGGATGTCGTAGAAGTAGAAGGCGACTTAGGAAACACAAATCAAAGGCTATGAACATCAAAGAGCCTCTCCAACCCGTCAGGCCAGCGTGGAGAATGTAAGCCAAATCCTCTGACTGCTCTTGCTAATATATGGTTCTAATGTATAGAGAGGGTCGTGCTCCAGCACTGGAGACTAAAAGAGACCTGATGATGATGATGATATATTTATGAAAGGGACTTGTAAATTCTGTAAGTTGATTTGCAATACTAAAGATTGAAGCTGTAGATTCATTCATACATTGACAAGCTAGACGCACCATTAGCAAAATAATTTAAAATTAGTCTAAAAAAAAAAAAAAACGCACGCTTTTAGCACGCTAGTCATGTATTGTCATCAGAACTCAGAGCGTGTGCAAAATTTCATCCTAATCGATGACCTGGAAGTGGGTCAAATTAAGATTCCAAGAAGACAAGTTGTTTGTTTTTCGTATGTGTAGTAAGTGGCCAACACTGGTGTCAGATTATTCAAGCTGCCTTAAGGCATCTGACATAGCTTAACGACTGCCATCAACGATGATAGCCGGCACCAACGGCTTACCGTGCCTTCCGAAGCACGGAGGAGCTCGAGATATTCTTATGCCACTTTTTTTACATACAAGTGAAGCGAATAAAAGCGTGTTAAAAAAGTTAGTTGATTTGTAATATGACATTGTGTGAATTCATGCACTTTGACAAGTTAGACGTACCGTTAGCAAAAAAGTTGGACGGAAAACCGAACCAATTCTACGCAGGTTGACATGACATCTGTCTGTCTATATAAATGTTTTTGTGACTTCACCCACAGCTACGCAAAATTTTCAGAAGGAGGCGGTCTGCGTCTGTAATGACTTGTAGAAAACATCACGAAACTAAATGTAGATTTCTGTGTAAGGGTAAATAAACTATTACGCAATTGAGAAATATTTGAAATAGTTTTTCCACACAATAACAAGTGCCCGGCTCTGAAATTTCGAACGGACAATATCCCTCAACTATATATACGCTTTCACGCCCCATCTACTGATGTGATCATCATGAAATTTTGCATATACGTTGTCTGGAGTACAAAAAATTATATAAGCTACCTTTCATCCCGGAGAAAAGTAATGTTCCCGAGGGATCGACACTAACGCGAGCAGAGCTGCTGGCGATAGCTAATACAAATTTCACCATAGCAGACGTTCCATTAGCGAAAAATGAAAATAGAATGGGGAGGTTATTAGCACGAGGAAACCAATCCAATAAATATCACGCAGGATGAGGTGACATCCGTCTGTCTGTAGAAATGTATCTTTGTAATCCAGAGGTTTCCAAACGTTTTGTTTTGGTATGTATGAATGAAACGGTTAGCGCCCATAATATACTAAGGTGAAGACGTGTACACTCACACGCTAACTATTATTACGAGAAATTTGTATAGCTTGATCAATGAAGTTGATGGCTTTGCATTGTTTTAAATCCAAATGTCTCCAAACTTTCTTGTGTCGTAGCCATAAGTATGTTGTTGACGGAATGCGTTGTGCCGACTCCTGACGGAAATCGTTTCCAATACGCAGAAAGGGCATTTTCCCAATTTGAATACATTGCGACTCCTTATTTTTTTTTCGTACATCCCTGCCTGCTTCACAAAACTCTTAAGATTTGTAAAAGAATCTTTTATTCACTTTTTACCCGAGAATATTCTTATTTGTGGCTTTGTGGGTTAGCAGGCCGGCATCACGCCAATATTCTTCCATTATTATTTTTTGCCAATAAATGGAAGTATGTAATTTTGTCTTATGCTCCTCGTACAATACAAGACATGAGTTGCAAATTTGTCATATTTTCAGCCCATACACAACTTTTGAAACCACTGTTCGTTATAAATACATCTGCGGAGTTGACGGAATCGGCGTCGTGTCTACTCCCAGCGGAAATCGGTTCCAATCCGCGGAGGCAGCCTTCCGCGAATAAAATGCACAACCAACCTGCTTGATATCCCTGTCTTCCTGCCCCTCTGTCATATAGTAGTAGTTATGAAACGGTTCTTTTTAAATAAATCGCTGCGTTTATTTGCAAACTGCTCATATTTTTTCATTATATAACAATATTTTTTCTCTATACTTATAAAGAAAAAAATAAGAGATTTTAGGACCACCTTAGATTAATAGAACCACTTCAAGCCTTCTCGTGGATGTCGTAGATGACGAATTAGGAAATAAAAGCTAAACGACGCTTATACACATCAAAGAGACTTCTCCAACCCATCTGGCCAGCATATAGGCCAAATCCTCTATCTGCTCTGGCTAATATAGAGCCATATATTAGCCAAAGCAGTTAGAAGATTTAGAGATAGTACAGGCAGGGTCATGCTCCTGCACTGTTAGTCTAATAAAGACCTGTATTCCCTCACTCACTACGCTAAATTAATTTGCAGCCTCAGATCGGAACTTTGTCTGCTGTAAAATTGAGATGTTACCTTCTTGAAAAAAGCCCAGTATCATGGCTGTTTATTCACAGTCCGCTTCGCTCAAGGGGCCGGTGTTCCCCCACTAGCCTTTTAGATTAATTTGCAGCCCCAAATTGAAACGTCGCCTGCTGTCAATTTGATTTGTGGCGGTGTCAGCGAATTGCAAACCTATTTTCCTGAGTAAACTTTGTTATGCCTGTTCTTATATGTAAGCTTAAATAATAAATATATTGTAACCAATCACGCAGTTCCTTTTTGGTTCGAGTAGCTAAGGTGTGGATTGAACCGCTTGCGTCTATATTCTCAAAAAAGTACTATCCCGAGACATTTAAAAGTAGAACAAATGGGTATCTCTTACATAGGCTTGTAACTTCCTTGTCTTTATCGTCGCTTACCATCAGGTGAGATGGAAGACAGATGCCTAATTCAATAATTAATTAAAAGAAATTGAACTAGCCCCACACCAAGTTATGAACTTGTGTCTTTAGATACTAACTCAACGATACTACAACAACGATAAACACAAAACCCAGGACAATATGAAAAAGATAATTTTCACCACGACCTGACCAATAGAACTTGGGTCTGCACCACAGGCTGGCGTGTTAACTACTGTACCACTGTGGCCGTCATAATAATATTTCTAAAGATAAAAAATAAGCTAGGTACTCGAATCCCCGATAAAAAGGTAAGTTAATAAACAAACACACATCAAACAAAAACTTTGTTTTATCTCGCCTAGCTCACAAATTAGACGGCAACTTTCGCAAAATGTACAAATTTAAATTCGCTCATTAAAAAAATGTGCGCAAAAAATTAAAGTCCGTGAGCTGAAATTTTGCGCTCCAAATTCACTTAGTGGAATGAAACCGCAGTGATGCGGCGCGAAATAAGGAGTGTGCAGAAGTGGGACTTTGAAAACAGACTGATAACTGTTTTAATACTAGTCAGTGCATGATGAAACAATATTTTGATATAATACACATATCGAAATAATGAGAGCTAGAGACATAAATTTGGTTAAGAGTATCGTACACGCAGATTAGAGTACACCGTCATCGGGAAGGGAAAATTTAAGAACAATTAAGAAACTTGCGGAAGACTTATGTATTAAAAGATGTAGTCTATAATGTTGAATAACTTTTTTCATGTATCATGACGTGAAATATTAAAAAAATACAATTGAAAATAAATCAGCTAATTGCTAGATCATTTGAAGGGAGGTTATTTATTTATAATAAAAATCTCGCCATCCAGAATCCTCTGCAATCCAGGAACTGAACACACTGTATGTCTTGCATGCCAAATATCAAAAGAAGAAACATAAAGCTATAATTGGAAAACAAAACATTCTAGAAGAATTGATCAGCTAATTACTAGATGATTAGAATGATAGTTTCAATTTTACAAAAAAAAATCATCATCATGAGTAGCGTTTGTCTTGCATACCAAATAAAAAAATAAAAATAAAATATAAAACTATCCTTCTATATCATCTTTACTGCATTGTGTGTGGATGCGGTTCATTCAACAGATCAAGTGAAGTTAAACGAATACACATTACCGGCCGGCACTAACTCTCTCAGCGCCACGAATTAAGAGGGTATACTAGCAGTGCGTTTTCCATACAAACATAGTTCTCTATTTTCTCGATGAAAACTGCTTCTATAGGCACAATTCTTTTTACATACAATCTATTACTAAAATAGGTATGTCCCTATGTTTCATATTTTTGTAAAAACCTGTTTAAAAGAAAAAAAATTGTACAAAAACAGTTTTTTTGGAAAAAATAAAAAATAGGAGCATTCCTGTTTTAGTACTAGATTTTATGAAAAAAGAATTGTGGCTCTAGAATCAGTTTTCAGCGAGAAAATAGAGAAATACATTTGCATGGAAACCATATTGAAAAAATACTGCTAGTATACGCTCTTAAACCTCGGAAAAAGTTTGTAACTACCGTCATTTGGGGAATTTTAGTGAGAGCCAAAAGTTTTTAGGCCCGGAAATTTTTCATGTCAGTTACGGTAACATTGCTTGAGTTTTTTCATGTACGGCAAACGATCAAATCAAATCAAATCAAATCAATTTATTGTGTAACGAGTAAATGGGTAACCTTATGGTAAGTGATCACCTCTGCCAATGGACAGCTGCAACACTAGGAGAGTGACAAGAGCGTTGCCCGCATATTAGGAAAATATGCACTGTTTAAGGTGCACACTAATAAATTTTAGGGGGTCCAGTGCTTGCACCGAATGGATTAAATCATTTAAAATAAAACGGCATCAATTAATTTTTGTTATGTAAAACCAAAATAAAATTTGCACAATTTTTAATCATATCTAAGTCAAAGTCAAACATTTTTATTCAAAATTGGATAATAGTATTTCTTTTGGAACGTCATATTTTTTCTCTCTTTCTATCTCTGTTTGGACCCCCTTAATTCATGTATCCCCTCAATGAAATGAGTGATTTTGTACATAAATTTTAACAGCAGTTAGTCCGAATCAAACTTTATAGCGGCTTGGAACATCGCGCGAGTCGATGCGCAGTATAAATATTAGTTTCAGCGGGGCGCGCGGGGAGGCGGGGCGCGTACTGCGCAGCTCGCAGCTAATATCTGAGCCGCCATAAAGTTTATTCGGATTCATCATCATCATCATCATTTCGTGTAGGTGACAATGTCAGTCGACCATGCACACCCTGGTATCAGAGTTATGCGGAACCGCCTCTCGGCCTCTGACGTGGTTCCTTTAACGACTACCAGATGGCAGCCGAGACCACCGGCTTGACGTGCCTTCCGAAGCACGGAATCATCTTCTTATCAGACAATCAGGTGATTCATGCCTGCAATGTCCTAACCAAACTGGAAACAACTTAATAAAGTATGCTTCCCGTGGGGATCGAACCCACGACCCCCGGGTCAACAAGGCGAATGCCTTAGCCACTAGACCACGGAGGCAGTATTCGGACTGTACCTACATAATTAAAAATTGGTATGTATTTAATTATATTTTTTCTCAAGTAAGTTTTTTTAAGGTTTTATGCTGGACAGAGTCGGTAGACATTTTCAGCAGGTAGTAGGAAAGTAGGAAGCCCAGAACTACTAGAAGTCCCATCGAAATTAGAATTCAAAGTCGTGACTGTCGAATCTATTGACAACTTTATTTTCGCAAGAGGAAACGCAGATGGCTCACTCTTCCAGTATTTTCTTTGCTCATGATAGTGCATGGGAACGAAATAGAAGTCTGAAAATCTGCATTCCTGCGCTCCGGCACCAATTAGAGCTGCAAATCTTTATCGGATGCTAACTGGATAGAAGTGTACTGTAAAAAGTAAAGAATTTCATGGAAAGACTACAAAATTTGTCAGCGACATTAACTTCATTAAGTAAATGCAAAATCGGGCATTAACGCGAACACACCGTTTTTCTGTAGACTTTTCATCCGGGTTACATCGACCGTTGTCACTGGACAACAACGTCACTTTAAAAGTAATGACATTAACTTCGTTTAGTTTGTTTGCTACTTATGGTCAAATCATACTCACTTTAAATTAAAAGTACCTATCTTTTACCGATTTATACGAAATGTTGTGTACTATATGTAAGTCGGATGACAATACAATATTATGATTATATATAATCCATAGATCTGATCTGCTGATGGATTCGAAAGGTGGCCATAAGTACTTTTATTGTAAGGAAGCTCATCGCATTTGAGCTTATTTGATTTGTCTTGGCACTTTACTGTAGGAATATTTTTTATGAAAAAAATACTTATACAAAGTTTTAATGAAAAACGTTTGAACGCCCACTAACATGCTAAACGTGGCCTTTAGTTTAATGATTTTGGGCTCTGTTTACCCCGCAGGGGATAAAGACGTGATAATACGCATGTATGAACGTTGGAACGCAAACCTGAAATTAGTCTGTTCAGAATCGAGAGTTGAATCGATTCCACAAATAAAAATAGGGTTAAATGTTATAAATTTTGTAGTTAAAGTGCCAACATCGCCCTAGATCGCACGTAATTACCATGGACTTTTGAAAATGCAACAAACACAAGAAATCAAAAAGCTAATGTCTTCGTCAATAATCCGCTTAAATTTAATTTGATGATTTATATAATTCTTTTATAATAAAAATAAACTATTTTATAATAAAAATAACTGGTGGCTGAGGTTTTGCGGTTTTTCATTAACACGTTTAACACACCCCATGCCGCTTGCGATGCGTGATTTCATCGAAACAAAGAGTTATTATATTTCACACGTTTACACATGGGATACGAAAATTAAACTGTTTTGTTGTCCAACAAAGGGCACCGAAAAAGTTTCCAACTCGTGCTGGCAACGAGTCGGGGAGCCGATGCAAAATTTTATCGAATTATTCACATCTGCTCGCGACGTTTCGCCTCGCGGCCCAAAGTTAGATGAGTTTTGTCACGATACAACGCTGTAGAATAACTCTGAACAAACGTGCTAGGCCATTGTTAGATTCACATAGGTACAGTTATAGAGAAGAAAGCGTAGAGGTTACAGGTATTTTACATTCGTTCAATTGCATTTTATTGTTGTAATGAACGAATGTAAATTATTGCCATGTCACGTTCCGTCATATATTCCAAAGTTTTTGACAACTATCGAAGTTACACCTCGCGGCCCAAAGTTAGATGAGTTTTGTCTCGATACAAAGCTGTAGAGTAACTCTGAACAAACGTGATCGGCCATTGTTCGATTCGTATACAGTTATAGAGAAGAAGAGGGTACAGGTATTTTATACTCGGTCAATGAAACTTTATTCTAATTATTGACTTGTCCCGTTCCACCATATATCCCAATTTTCATTACAATATTAAAGACAAAAAGTTTCGACTTGCGGACCAAAATTTGTTGAGTTTTGTCGCGATGCAACGCTGTGGAATAACTAGGAAGAGCATTATTTGATTTGTATACAGTTAGAAATAGCAGAAAGCGTAACGATTACAGGCATTTTATATATACGCGCAATGAGATTTTTATTCTAATTATTGACATGTTCCAGTATGTATGCCAATTTTTCTTCACAATGTGTTTAACAACCTTCTGACGTTTCCCAAAGTTAAATGAGTCCCAAAGTCGCAATACAACGCTGTAGAATAACTCTGAACAAACATATTCGGGCATTATTAAATTCGACACAGTTACGGAGTAAAAGCACGGTATGCAGGCATTTTACACTCGTTCAATCAGGTTTTGTTCTTTACCCTTTAAACGCCGCGTTGCATAAAAACAATTAAGAAATTATTATGTTTGTGATTGGGGAAATTTGTTATCATAATTTTACTTGGTTCTTGCTGTATGATATGTTAAAGATGCTAGTATTTTTGGTCTCATTGATATTTTTGCTTTTTAGCCTTTAACTGTAAGATGTGATTAAAGTTACGCGTATTTCTTTACGAGACTGAATCATAGAAATGTGAAGATCTAAGATTGAAATGATGATGATGATGAGATTTATATAGGATAACATACAATGCTTTGGCTCTGGAATTGGCTATTCTTAACCTTAGTTTTTCGGTTCGCGTGTAGCTGTGATTGCGACTTACAACGTTGCTTGTAAATGTGATAAACTGGTTTTGCCGGAAAATGCCATTGTCGTTCGCGAACAATAGCCGGAAACTTTTCCGTTTTGCAGTTCTATGTTTGGTAGGTTTTATGATTTTTTAGAAGACGGATATGAAAAGATGCATAGTGATTTTCAGTATGGCTTTGTTTATTAGTTGATTTCCATTTCAGACTGAGTAGCAATTACTCGACTCTAGGTATATACTTATCCCAGCTATCCCATCCCAACTAATCCTAATCCTAACTAATATTATAAATGCACAAGTGAGTATTTTTGTTACGCTTTCACGCCGTATCTACTGAACCGATCATCATAAAATTTTGCATACTCATAGGTTAGGGTACCGAGAAGGACATGAGCTATAAATCACGCGGGCGAAGCCGCGGGTAACAGCTATTATTATAAATGCGAAAGTGAGTTTGTTTGTTTGTTTGTTACGCTTTTCCGCCGTATCTACTGAAGCGATCATCATGAAATTTTGCATACACATAGGTTAGGTTACTGAGAAGGACATAGGCTATAAATCACGCGGGCGAAGCCGCGGGTAACAGCTAGTATCATATATAAACCTAGCCTACAAAAAATCATCTAATGAGTAAATGAAGATCCATTTATTTCTACGTGATCCTTTTCAAGACTCACACTAAAACATCGAAAACGGTTGACTAGTCGAAAATTCTTTCTTTATCACACAGATTACACAATATTGTTCCATGTATATTAATATTTGGATGTTAATATTATCATTGAGAACAAAAAACAAGAGGCGATTTATAAATGAAGAATAACCATGAAGATTAATTCTCAAGTAGCGAATAGATCTAAGGGTCCTATTTATATTTCCCGCGAGCCCCGAGCGTGAATGCGAGCGATCTTTTGACGTCCACTCGAGATTACGTATTGAGGCCGGTTTTTATTACGTCGCCTTTTGTACGTCTTGATTACTCGAATTAATAAAAGGAACGCCTTTATTTTACGATGTTCAAATTAATAAGGCGAGGTTTACGAGCGAAGAAAAAGGTTCTTTTTCATTTCGAATGCGCCGTCTCCCTCTCGATGTAAGTACAACGTTTTTATTTGGATGATATTAGATTGCGCAAGGACGCACACACGTGTTCTTTGTGCACGTGCGTGTGTTCTGGCGCAGTGGCAAATCCCGAAAAGCATCAGCTTTCTCGGTATTCTCTCTAGCTAGCCAGACATAAACCAAAGATACGGTAAAATCAAAAGTGCCTTTGTTATATCACAGATTACTTAATATTGTGGCACATAAATTATTATTTTTATGGTTTTTTAACTTTTGTTAACATTTTGATTGAGAACAAATAACAAAAGGCGATTTATAAACGAAGAAAAGCCATGAAGATTAATTCTTAAGCAGCGAATAGGTCTAAGGGTCCTATTTATATTTCCCGCGAGCGCCGAGCGTGAATGCGAGCGATATTTTGGCGTCCGCTCGAGATTACGTATTGAGGCCGGTTTTTATTACGTCGCCTTTTGTACGCCTTGATTACTCGGATTATAAAAGGCCTTTATTTTACGATGTTTAAATTAATAAGGAGAGGTTTACGAGCGAAGGAACGGTTCTTTTTCATTCCAAGGGTGCCCTTTTCCATCTCGATGTACAACCTTTTTTGTGTAGATGATATTATTAGCATGATTAGTGGCAAATACTGAAAAAGCGTTAGCTTTCTTGGTATTCTCTCTGGCTGTCTAGATATATGTAATGAACCTCCTCATCCTAAAAACTTAAATGTTTTTATTACGTTGCCTTTTGTACGCATTGATTTATAAGTATTAAGATGGCTTTGCACCGTTTGTTACTATTCTCATTGAGAACAAATGATAAGGGGCCGATTAATAAACCAAGAAAACCATGGAGATTAATTCTCAAGTAGCGAATAGGACTAAAGGTCCTATTTGTATTTTCCCGCGAGCCCCGAGCGTGAATGCGAGCGATATTTTGACGTCCGCTCGAGATTACGTATTGAGGCCGGTTTTTATTACGTCGCCTTTTGTACGCCTTGATTACTTGGATTAATAAAAGGAACGCCTTTATTTCACGATGTTTAAATTAATAAGACGAGGTTTACGAGCAACGGAACGGTTCTTTTTCATTCCGGGCGCCCTGTAGAAGTACAACGTAAATTTTTTGATAATGTTAGCCTGCGGATGATATTACCTGCACTAGGACGCACATACATGTACTTTGTGCATGTGTGGGCGTTCTGGCGCAGTTGCAATTCCCGAAAAACCATCAGCTTTCTTCGTTACATGTGTCTGGCCTGCAGGCCTATTTGCTAACTTTTGACAACTACGGTGTAATCATTTTCATGGTAACTTTAATATTCATTACGGCTTCGGTATGAATCATTATCATCATCATCAGCCTATTGCAGTCCACTGCTGGACATAAGCCTCCCCAAGGTATGAATGACTATTTTTATTTAAGACATAAAAACCGTAATGGATGCTAAAGTGACAATCAAATCGTTGTACACTGAGTTAGCAAATTGGCCTATGGGTCTTATCTTATCTTATCTTCATTGGGGCCGATTATAAATCGGAAGCACGTCTAACCTTTGGGTTATTTTGTACTTACCCCATGCCTTACTCACTCACACGGTGATTCCCGAAGAAGGACTGCATAAGCTTCAGGATATCACCTGGTGCGTAGTGCCTGTAGTCCTCTAGATCAGGATACGCCGATCCGAAAAGGTCCAAACGCTTACCAGCCAAAGAGTCGCAGTAGCACAAGATGTGTCTCATCGTCTCCTCTGATTCCTCACATGCCCTACATAGAGGGCTTCCGACAATTTTCAATTTGGGCCTATGGGTCTGGTCAGCTTAAAAAGAACAGTCTATCTAGCCAGACATAAGTAGCGAACTTCGTACTAAAATAGTAGATTGTTGCACTGAACAGAAAGTAAGTTATTGCTGTAAACGAGTGCAATATAACTTACTTAATGCGAGGTGCATAATCTGTTTTTCTTTCAACTACTGCAATAAAAGTAAGTGAAAAATAAAACTGAAGACAAATTACAAAAGTTAAAAATTTGTTGTTTACATTCCCACCTTTTTTCTCTATGGCCAGTATTTTTTTAGGCAATACACAAGTCCCTTTGTAAATTCCATACGGCCGTTAGATTGGCCAACCTTCTTTATGACATGTGACAACTATTGTCCCGCAATTTAAAAAAAAGAACTTAACAGTGCAGTAAAGGATTTCCATACATTTTTGCTGCACTAGAGCAGCAAAAATGTATGGAAATCCTTTACTGCACTGTTTAGTTTTTTTTTTTTACTCCTAGTGCAGCAAAGTTGCGCTTTGTGCTGGATATGTAGTGCAGTTATAATAGAATTTCAGCGTAGTTGGAAGAAAACTTATTTATTTTATTACGTCGCCTTACGTTACTTTTGTACTTTTGATTACTGGGACTAATAAAAGGAACGCGTTTATTTTACGATGTTTAAATTAATAAGGCGAGGTTTACGAGCGAAGGTACGGCTTTTTTTAACTCCGGTGGCGCCCCCTGGATGTTTACAACGCTTTTTAGGGTTCCGTAGTAAACTAGGAACCCTTATAGTTTCGCCATGTCTGTCTGTCTGTCTGTCTGTCTGTCTGTCTGTCTGTCTGTCTGTCCGTCCGCGGTTTTACTCAGAGACCATAAGTACTAGAAAGCTGTAATTTGGTATGAGTATGTATATTAATCATGGCAAAAAGGTCGTAGAAAAAAATCTTGAAAAAAAATTTTTTTTTGGGTAGCTCCCATACAAGTAAAGTGGGGGAGTCATTTTTTTTTCTCTACTTACCCATCTTGTGGGGTATCGTTAAAAAGGTCTTTGAAAAATATTGTGAGGTTGAGAACACCATTTTTCGATTTAGGGATCCGTTTCCGAAATATTTGGTTTTAAAGTGCAAATTTTTGTTAGAGGTACGTGTCCCCCCCCTCTATCTCCTAAACGGTTATATATAGATACGTGAAAAAAATTACAGCAGTAGTATATATACTGAAGTTGAAAGGAAAACTATCAGAGCTAAGTACTAAGTAGAAACTAAAAAGTTATAGGCAACCAACTTATAAAATGTACTGGAAAATGTAAAATTTCATACAATCTTTATTGTTAGATGTTTTTGGTCGTTAAACTGTGAGGTGCGAGTGTAAACAGTGTGTACTCAAAGTTGTCATTCGCAACTACGGAACCCTATACTGCGCGTGGCCCGACACGCACTTGGCCGGTTTTTATTAGGATGATATTGCCCCCCGCTAGGTTCGTCCGCGTTGCAAATGCGACGGCAAATACCACGGTATCCTTAATTTTTTTATACTATTAAGTACGCAAACAGGCATACGGCCCACCTGATGGAAGGCTATTATCGAAGCCTATAGGCGTCTGCAACGCCTATGTGCCACTCGCGCGTTGCCGACCTTGAAGAAATCTTTTAATTGTAATGATTTGTTTTCGTTGGGCAGCAGCATCTGAACTGAGATAGCTGAACAAATTACTCTCACCAACGTGTCTGCCAAGCGTGGTGAGTATGGCAAAGGCCCCCAACATTAGGGGAGCCCTTTGCCCAGCAATGGCTTCTTGTGGCTAATATAATCACTTTATCATGTCTTGACATTCACAGAAAAATCTATGTACGGGCCAAAGGCTATTTATTTAAACGTGCAGTTGTATAATAACCATCGCGGTATTTTATTGAATTTCGTAGTATGATTGCCGATAAATGATTTGGTATTTTGCCAAATTGCAAAACGAGCTGAAAATCGTCACTGCGGTTGAATATTTTAGCACAAATCACAATTTCGCATTGAACGTGCAAAATAGTTTGGCACCCATGGAGTCTATCCTCTAACTTCGTTTTGTTTCCTTTATTACGCTTTGTCCTGTAGGGCGCCAGAGTGACAAGGGTATGCGATATTGCACGCCATCTACTCAATGCTCCTGATTTCCTGGTATTTTGCTACAACAAGTGCAAATGTTGCTATGTGAAAATAATTCTTGTTTTTGTACAGCCACCTGCAACCAGAAGGTGAACATAGATCGATTGCATTGATTAGGAAAGCATAAATATTACGCAATATCATGAAGCTTATGTTGCATCATATTAGGTTAAAATAGCGCGGTTGATTATTTTAGCACAATTTACAAATTCGCATTGAAGGTAATACGTGCAAAACAATTTGACGCCCGTGGAGTCCTTCCCCTAAGTATTGCTTTTTGTTTCCTTATAGGGCTTTGTCCTGTAGCGCGCCAGTGTGACGAGGGTATGCGATATTGCACGCTATCTCCTCAATGCTCCTGATTTCCTAGTATTTTGCTACAATAAGTGCAAATGTTGCTTTGTGAAAAATATATCGTCTTTTTGTACAGTCACCTGCTTAAAGCCATATAATGTAAAGGTGAAAATGGATTGCATTGATTAGGAAAGCATGAATATTTAGCAATATCATGAACCATATGTTGCATCATATTTGGTTAAAATAGGCCGGCGTTTGAATATTTTAGCACAAATCACAAACGTAATACGTGTAAACAGTTTGACGCCCCGTGGAGTCTTTCCCCTAACTTTAATTTGTTTTTTTGTTTCCTTTGTCGGGGTTTGACCTGTGCCAGTATGACGAAGCTATGTGATATTGTACGCCATCTTCTCAATGCTCCTGATTTCCTGGTATTTTGCTACAATAAGTGCAAATGTTGCTATGTGAAAAATATATCGTGTACAACCTGCTTAAGGCTACACTAGGCAACACTAGGCACAGTAGAGACGCCAATAATTTTATTCCTAACACTTTACAAATAGAAAGATATTCAAGAATGTTAATCACAATAATAATATTTTAAAATTATAAGCCTTAGTAAATAACCTGAAGTATTTTTGGAATCATGTTTTAATATTATGTGAATCAGTCACTGAGAGAACTACTGATTACCGCCTAAAACGGCCGTTTTTGGCGATAATTCTCTTAATGACTTATTATAATAATAACAAAACATGATTCCAAAAATACTTTTCAATACATTTGCTAATAATACGGTTCTAATGACATCGAAATCTGTATCGTAATGATGTATTTTACGGCACTTGTGTTTTTTACTTTACACCAATCACAACCGCTCAATAGCCCAATGCCACAGATGCAAAATTTAAACATTTTCATAGAATCCGAGCAAAGAGTTTCAAGTTCAGCATGAAAACTTTTTTCGGATTCGTAAGATGTGATTTTTTTAACCGACTTCGAAAAGGAGAAGGTAATCAATGTACTTTTTTGGAGAAAATAAACTAGAGTAAATGTACCTCATTATTATAAATGTATTTTTACAGACTGCTTTAGTTCCTGACTTTTATAAATTCCTTATTTGCTGAACTTCAATCTTGTTTTAGTTTAAGGTAATCGCAAATGTATTGAAAAACGTCGTATGATACTCGTACGGTAAGCTATCTATTATAGTCTTCGGTTTATTATAAGCACTCGGCTTCGCCTCGTGCCTATAAACACCTCGGCTATAATATCCAGCTTACCGTTCTTGTATCATAATGTACTATTAGGTCATCATCATCATCATCAGGTCTATCTTTAGGTCATCATATATGGTTAAAATTTATTAAAATATTATCCGTAGCGTTACGACTATTCAAGTAAATTCTGGACTTTTGCAGACCCTACATTTACGTCAACTCTCTGAAAGTTTATTTTTTATTTCAATTAGAGTGCATGTACCATCCATTAAGTTATTAGTGTCGTTGGACAGATTTATAATGAAAACATGGAAAGGCATTTTCCAATTTTATCAGCACGGAATCATTTTATTGCAATATACCTGTTACGTTGGTATAATCCTTCGGCATTATAGTATTGAAAGTTACGCGAATAATATAAAAACAAACGGTTTCACTCATTTATTTTTAGTCGGCATCGCCGACAAGTTTTAGCTCATACAAAAAGACAGCTTCACAGGAGTGCTAAGGTCGTTAAAGCTGGCCGACTAACAATCGATATACTTTAAGAATAACTTTGGAATTTTATTCGTCTTGTAAAAAAATTGTAAAAAATATTATTCGTTTTCAACGTGATTCACCAGACTAGCATAGCTTTTAAATGCGAGATAATAATTTGTTAAGTATTATTTGTTAAGTAAATAGGTCTGTTTACTAACCGAGACATACAACACACTCATGATTATATTAAGTAATAAATAATAAAGTTGGTGCCCGCAATAGACTATAAGTAAATGTTTTGTCCGCCCCTATCTACCCTACTTCTTTATATTGTTATTTGACAGGGGTGAGCGTACGCGCTCAATGCATTATTGCACGTTATCTCTTAGCTGATTGTGATATCCTGGTATTTTGCTACGACATGTGCGGATGTTTTTGTATGTGAGAATTATTAATTTTCTGCACTTACAACCATGAGCCGCGGCTAAAACATAAAGGTGTAAAATTCAAATTCAAAACGCAAGGAATTTTACATCTTTATGTCTACGAGTCTTGGTTTATATTACTCAACGTACTTTATATAATTAAGTCACATATAGTCGTTAGCTTCGTCAAGAGCTGCCATTTTGCGTGGCATTAAAGATTTAGTATAGAAGGCGGCTTCTATGTTATTTTTGGTCACTTGTCTCACTCACTTTTAAAATAAAGGTGATTCACTATCTATATTGAAATTTGTTATATTTTTTGTTTCTTTTATTGGACTATAGAACGCTTGAATGACGAGGGTTCTCTGCGATATTTACCGCGCTCTCTTCACTAATTCTGACTTCCTGCGTCACATAAATGACCGTGTGACGAAAATCTAAAAAGGGTTTTCATGAAATAAAAATACATATGTAATGGCATCTACATGAATGACGAAATAAAAATCAGGGGGCCACTTGCGTATGCGGTGCACCCAGTCTGCACTGCGGGACTATTACGTGACTGCGCTACTGCGACCAGGTGGTTGGAAAAATAGTTTTAGGGCGCGTCATAATACAGTATTTTTTGATTGTATTTCTGCTGGAATTCTTGGTAAAATTAATTTTATAATAAAAATAAAACCTGCTAAGTGCGTGTCGGGCCACGCGCAGTGTAGGGTTCCGTAGTTGCGAGTATAAATCCGTAGAGATAGACTAAACAAAATTTTTTTCAAGATTTTTTCTACCACTTTTTTGGCATGATTAATTAGCCAAATTACAGCTTTCTAGTACTTATATTCTCTTAGTAAAACCGCGGACGGACAGACAGACAGACGGACACACAGACAGACACGGCGAAACTATAAGGGTTCCTTGTTTACTACGGAACCCTAATTACAGGACTTCTTGCATCAGTGTATCCAGCCTGTGCTGCGGTAAACATTCACAATATGTTATTTTCTTATTCCATAAGACTAACAGATAGCATTGTGAATGCCTCAAAGTTTGTGCAAGTTATAAACTATTTGCTTTTAACATTCTTTTATTAGTTTAAGAATTTTTCATACATTTTTGAATCAATATTTTAATAATTTTCTCTGTTTTTTCAGGTAAGTGAAGTAACAAACAACACCACGAGCAATCCAGCTCCTGATATCTTTGGGCAAGTAACAAAATTATGCAATAAAAGTACTAGGCTAGCATATTCGTAAGGAACTGCACGTTCGCAATTTCGCGACGGGGGTTGATCAGATCGCCCGAGGGTGGTCCGACGGCTTTAGTCGACTACGAGGCCGTTCTTATTACGCCCTACATACTTGTACAAAAGCATGTAGGCTAAATAGGTATACTATTTATTTATTTTTTAAAGGTCTGTGTTAATTCTTGTTTTAATTTTTTTCCTCGTTTAATTTATATTTTTGATGAATGTGATTCTTGAAAAATACACTCTTGTCAATGATTTAAGAGTATTTTAAAATACGTAACTCCAAATTTAATATCTTTCTATGGCGCATGCCTAGCTGACCATTTGGCGTGGTGCACCGTCTTTCTTTCTATTTTGCTTTTTTGATCTGTTTCGGCCCCTGGTTTTTGATCCGTAGAACTAATGGAGTTCTGTTAATAAAAATTAGGCGTTATATTTTTTATTTGGTCCCAAAATAGGCGAGTGAAGAATTTACAAATAAGGCATTCTTCGAATAGGTCATTTTACCTGCAGAATTTTGTCTACCTACTGTATCTCGGACGTGTGGCGTACTGGCCCCGTGATTCAATCGGCTATCTTCGACCGCCTCGCCGCTTCACAACCCCTGGTATCGAGTTAATATTGTCGGCGCGCTCTTACGATACCTTATTTTCAATTTAATTAGTCGCAAAATAACTTTTTTTCATTTGGCCTTAAAAAGGCAAATAATAAAAGAATATTTATCTAAGGCATTCTTCGAATAGGTCATTTTGCTTCCCAGAATCTTGCCTACAGTATCTCGGACGTGTGGCGTAATGGCCCCGTGATTCAATCGGCTATCTTCGACCGCCTCGCCGCTTCACAGCCCCTGGTATCGAGTTAATATTGTTGGCGCGCTCTAACGATACCCTATTTTCAATTTTTCCAATCCACTTAAACGTTAGCTCGGGGGAATGCTTTTAAAAACGTTGTTTCGCAAACAGATTATGGGAATTGTTCAAAAACAACGATTATTGTGTTATTTTTATGTGGAGAGCAATCTATAAACTTGGATTGCTTTACAGTATTCAGTTAATGGGCTTTATTGAAACGGATTAAATACTGTAATATTTCATTTTCGCAGGTAACACTATTTCTTCTTTGTTAGTTTTGATCCATTAATAATACATTACACACACAAAGTAATTTAAGTAGAGAAAAGTACCTAGAGTAGTGCCTGTTGCAAATTCCGATTTGTTTGTGCATCGTTGAAGTTATAGAATATTATCAGGATAGTAATCTGAGTTTCAGAGAGCGTAATCTAGATTCGATAGACGAAAGTTAAGAGTACTGAAACAGGAAAGAAGGCAAGTGGAACAGAGGCGTGAAAGAACAAACGTGCGAAGAGCTGAGGGGTAGAGAAACGCAGGTGCAAAAAGCGGAAAAAGCGGAGGCGTGAAAGAACGCAAGTGCGAAAAGTGGAGGCATGAAATATCGCAGGTGCGAAGAGCTGAAATGTGAAAGATATTAATTAAAATTATAATAATACATTTCTTTATTGTCTCGTTTTGTAATTCATGCAATACAATGTCAAAGTAACAGTACGCAGCAATCCTGGCGTCAATCTGTTAAAGGGGCCATCGTTCCGCAACCCACCATTGAACAAGGAATAAACCTGCATCTCGAATGGTGGGAAGCATCATAACTGCACCACCAGAAGGTCAGGCAAAAAGAACGTACAAATATATTATATTGTATTAAGTAAGGTCACAAATTATATTTAGGTATAAAGTACTATTTGTTACAGTAATTCGCAATAGAGTTATTTCTGTCATTCGGGAACCAACATTTTAAAAATGAAATTTGCAAAACAAGGTAAACAATGAAATTCAAGAACTTGATATACTCGTGCGATTGTAACAGTAATATCTGCATCAATTTTATTTTGTATTGTATGTTTATCAGGCGGACACATCGCGTAAACAGCGCGCGTTTTGCGGACGAATTAATCCGGGCAATAAAATTGGTGCGATCCCCGACCCGGTTTCAACATAGAGTATCTTACGGAAGGATACTTTTCGTGCTTGTCTTGGTTATCCACAACGGGCGGCTTCGAAAAAAACTTGTCATTATTTGCATTGCCTTTTTTATTTCCACAACTTTTCATTAATTGCATTTGTCTTCTTTTGATGTCTCGCATGTTTATTACAGTCTCTATGTTTAGGAGCTAGGTAGCTGTTACAGAAACGAGCGATTGTCGTGTTCCACTTTGCACTTAGGTTGTCTTATTATCAAATATATTATGAAGGTCTTATAAGGTACACTATTGTCAGAAGGTCATATTTGGATGAAATAAAGGAAAAGGCTGTGTGGTTCCCGGCAGAGTAGAATAGGCCACTCCAAGTCTTCCTGTGGATGTCGTTAAAGGCGACTTAGGGAACACAAGCTAAACAAAGCTTTTAAACATCAAAGAGACCTCTCCAACCCGTCTGGCCAGCGTGGAGAGTGTAGGCCAAATCCTGTGACTGTTCTGGCTAATATATGGCTCTATAGTCAGAGAGGGTAGTGCTCCTGTAGTGGAGACTAAACAAGACCTGATGATGAAAGGAAAAGGCAGGAGTTGTGTCATAGTAAAAGATCATCAGAATGTCTAAGAACCGAGAAATATGGAGAGTACTCCACCAGAACACAGTCCTTAAATTATAGATAGATAGAAAGTAAAGTATAGCAAAAACAGTTTTCGGCTCCGCGGTTTGTAATGGCATTACTTTTATATACCGCCTGCCTTTGCCTCTTTGTTTTTAAAGAAATACTGTTCCCCGTAGAATCAGATATGAATGTGCGACGTGCGTGCATATTTTATCAAGCGCAACCGGGGCCGGATTTATCTTATGGCTTTTTGGGCTTCAGCCCAGGGCCTTGTGGATTCCAGGGGCCCCGAGATAAGTCAAGTCAAGGTCAAAACAGACGAAAATGCGAAAGAATCTATGAATTTATAAAATTTAATAGATCAAAAAGTATGCAGCCTTAAAGTCATATTAATCAAACCAATTCAATCCATTTAATTATTACCTGTACTTTGAGTATTAGATGGTATAAGCCCATCCCATAAACTCACGATCCGGTCCTGAGTGCAACATCTGTGACTTTGTAATTTGTCCCGTCCGACCCGGATAAAATATGCGCGGCCGTAGAGCCGGGTAAAAATTCAACGATTCTTATCTAACGTCGGATGACGTAATTACCTGGTGGAGCCGAATAATTCCAAGATTACAAGTTTATTTTCATGAGGATTTAGTCGCACCTTTTTTGTGCTCGTTAAATTACATATTTATTCATTCGAATAAATTGTGATGCTAAAAATTACAATTTTTCAGGTCATAACCCGCTTGTAGTGCCATGTGGTACTGTAAGCCGTGTGGTTCCCGGCAGAGTAGAATAGGACCATTCCAAGTCTTCCCGTGGATGTCGTAGAAGGCGACTTAGGAAACCCAAGCTATACAAAGCTTATAAATATCAAAGAGACCTCTCCAACCCGTCTGGCCAGCGTGGAGAGTGTAGGCCAAATCCTCTGACTGCTCAGCTCAAGCTAATACTAATGTATGGCTCTGATAGTGCAGAAGGGGTCGTGCTCCTGCAGTGGAGACTGCAAAAGACCTGATGAAGTGAAGACGAAGTGAAGTCTTCCCGTGGATGTCGTAGAAGGCGACATAGGAATCACAAGTTAAACAAAGCTTATAATGTAATAAACGCGATAAAAACCGTATTAAAATAATTTTATTTAAAAGCTTAAAAACTTTAAAGAGACCTCTCAATCCGTTTGGCCAGCGTGGAGAGTGTAGGCCAAAACCGCTGACTGCTCTGGCTAATGGCTCTGGTAGTTCAGAAAGGGTCATGGTCATGGTCAGTGGAGACTAAAAAAAACATGATGATGAACCCGTTTGTAATGTTAGAAAACTGTTTAAAATGCTTAGCCGTACATCTGTAAAGTCAAATGCCGACGTTTCAGTTAACAAAACAATCGATTATTAAAACAAACAATATTAAGTTTTAGTTTAACGGCACACTAGGCACAGTAGCGACGCCAATCATTTTATTCCTAATACTTTACAAATAGAAAGCAATTCAAGAATATAAACAATATAAGCCTTAGTAAATAACCTGAAGTATTTTTGGAATCATGTTTTAATATTATGAGAATCAGTCATTGAGAGAAAAAGTGATAACCGCCATAAACGGCCGTTTTGGCGGTAATCAGATTCTCATAATTCTCACTGATTCCGATAATAATAAACATGATTCCAAAAATACTTCAGGTTATTTACTAAGGATTATATTGTTTCCATTACGTTCGATTAGCTTTTAATGGTAAAACCTATGTAAAGAAAAGTGTACTATCTAGTTAATGTTTAATAGCGTGTTGAATTCAAAAAGCTATGGGCAAAACGTTATTCAACCTTTTACGCCGAACATCGCTATCACGTTCCTTTCTTCTTTATACGCTTAGGGTAACGTGCCTATACTAGTCAATATGTTGTATACCTAGGTAATGGTACGGAGCCCTAAGTGAGGGAGTCTAACTCGCGGTTATCCCATTTTATGTTACATTTGTAAAACACTAGTAAAACATAATATTACTAAATTAACATTGGTTTGAATTTTTAACTTATTCGGAAATATTGCATACTGATATTATACCGTCGATAAACTGCTTGTACACGTTTGCATACTTTGGTATTTGTATTACAGTTACGGGGCCTATTATGTTTACATTTTCATGTCAATTGGATCTACTATAGCCACTTAGTATTGTCCATATATTTGTTAATAGTATTCTGTGCTTATATTGTGTTTTCAAGTCACCCAGCCATTCTGCAAGCTGCAGCGTCATTAATGCACAGCTGGTCGCACTTCATTTGCATTCTTTATTCTATCACAGGCAGCCGCCCGACGCCATGTTTTATTTTCTGCTTCATGCATCTGCTTAACTTTCTTCGTGTTTTTGTTGTCCTGGTTGTGTTTTTATTATTTATGGGCGTGGCATACGCATTTGTGAATTATTATTGCCTGTAGGTCTATGTTATCCTGGTATTGATTGTTCGTACAAATATTAGATTTTCTTAAATTTTAGTGCTGGGAAAAGTACTTTTTAAGATCCTTTCTACGAAAAATCCCTTTGCGGTCCTTATTATAATCCACAACGACGAGAGATAGACTTGAATGCAGTAATGCAGTGTCATAAATGCTGAGCTGGTCGCATCTCATTTATTCGCTCGCAGCAGGCCCACGTCATCTTTTATTTTCAGCTTCATGCATCTGCTTAACTTTCTTCGTGTTTTTGTTGGTTGTGTTTTAATTATTTATGGGCGAGACATAGAAGCGTTTGTAAATTTTTATAGCCTTTATTTTTATTAGATCCAAATATTTTAAATAATCATTGTTTTATTTGAGATTTTCATGTGCTGATCGAGCAAAACAGTTGAGACGTTTGTGGCAGATACGTTTCTTAATTATGCCTCCGTGGTCCAGTGGTTAAGGCGTTTGCCTTGTTGACCCGGGGGTCGTGGGTTCGATTCCCACAGGAAGCATACTTTATTAAGTTGTTTCTAGTTTAGCTAAGACATTGCAGGCATAAATCACTTGATTGTCTGATAAGAAAGATGATTCCGTGCTTCGGAAGGCACGTTAAGCCGGTGGTCCCGGCTGCCATCTGGTTGTCGTTAAAGGATCCACGTCAGAGGCCGAGAGGCGGTTCCGAAGAACTCTGACACCAGGGTGTGCAAGGTCGACTGACCGTGTCACCTACACGAAATGATGATGATTATGCCATTATGATGGATGCTTTTCTTAATTATGCCATTTTAGGATTTTTAATATGTATGATATCTAGTTATTGTTATTTTAAAACGAACATTGATTCATTCAAAAAATAAGATATGGGAAAAAACCCGGGCGGGTTCAGGACCAAAACAGGAGAGAGTGAGAAAAACGAGCGTGTGTCCCCGATTTACGTCGAAACCCCAAACAAAAAAACTACGCGGCCAAGATTGGAAGGAATTTTCGGAGGCCATACCATATCTTACTTCTTAATTTAATAAAAGTATATCACTATAGGTATAGATATATAGATTATAGGCTGATGATGATGATGATGATATCACTACAGCATTGTGGATGCATAAAAAAACATAAAGAACATCGTTTTTCCAACCTTAGTCTCCTAGTATATCACGTACCTAGTAAACAACAGCCCTTTGTGGCCCAATCCTAGCATAGGCTAGCAAAAAAGAATCAAATCTTCAAGACGATTAATTAGAATCTGCTTCGTAAAAATCAAGATTGTGCGAGACTAAACCTGTAAAAAAACGGGCCACGGCCGGCAAATTGGGGGATACAACGTAATATCGGGTTAATTAAAAATCGTACGGATTTTTTATATTTTAATTAAGCCTTTGATGGGCGATGGTTTCCGCTCCTTGGAGTTAATTCGGCCTTCTGGTCTTTTCGATATTATGCAGTTTTATAGCTAACCTTTTTGAAAAGAGAGATTTCTTATTGCGGGCCTGGTCTATGTTGAAATAATGGAAGATTGTATTTTGCACAGTTATTCAATGTAAAAGACATCTCCGTGGCGCAGCGGTCAACACGCTAGCCTGCGACACGGAGGTCCCGGGTTCGATCCCCGGTCAGGTCACTATGGAAAAAGATCTTTTTCATATTGACCTGGGTCTTGGATGTATATCTATATAAGTATATATTATAAAATAAAGTATCGTTGAGTTAGTATCCTGCGACACAAGTTCACAACTTACTGTGGGGCTAGCTCAATTTGTGTGATATGTCCCAAAAAAAAAAAATGTGCGTACTACTAATTGTACCAGAAGATTTTCTAGCGATCTATCATCACATCATCATCGTCTCCAGGTCTTTGTTAGTCTCCACTGTAGGAGCACGACCCTCTCTGTACTACCAGAGCCGTATATTAGCCAGAGTAGTCAGAGGATTTGGCCCACGCTAGCCAGACGGGTTGGAGAGATCCCTTTGATGTTTTTAAGCTTTGTTTTGCTTAAGTTTCCTAAGTCGCCTTCTACGACATCCACGAGAAGATTTGGAGTAGTCCTATTCTATAATTCTACTCTGCCGGGAACCACACGGCTAGCGGTATATATCGTAGCTTTATTAGGTTGTCTCGCATTTGTCACCATTTTTAGGGTTCCGTAGTAAACTAGGAACCCTTATAGTTTCGCCATGTCTGTCTGTCTGTCTGTCTGTCTGTCTGTCCGTCCGCGGTTTTACTCAGAGACTATAAGTACTAGAAAGCTGTAATTTGGTATGAGTGTGTATATTAATCATGACAAAAAAGTCGTAGAAAAAAACCTTGAAAAAATATTTTTTTTTTGGGTAGCTCCCATACAAGTAAAGTGGGGGAGTAATTTTTTTTTCTCTATTTACCCATCGTTAAAAAGGTCTTTCAAAAATATTGTGAGGTTAAGAACACCATTTTTCGATTTAGGGATCCGTTTCCGAAATATTTGGTTTTAAAGTGCAAAATTTTGTTAGAGGTACGTGTCCCCCCCCTCTATCTGCTAAACGGTTATATATGGATACGTGAAAAAAATTACAGCAATAGTATATATACTGAAGTTGAAAGGAAAACTATCAGAGCTGGGTACTAAGTGCAAACTAAAAAGTTATAGGCAACCAACTTATAAAATGTACTGGAAAATGTAAAATTTCATACAATCTTCATTGTTAGATGTTTTTGGTCGTTAGACTGTGAGGTGTGAGTGTAAACAGTGTGAACTCAAAGTTGTCATTCGCAACTACGGAACCCTACACTGCGCGTGGTCCGACACGCACTTGGCCGGTTTTTAATTTATGATTTATGATGATACATGGCGGTAATAAATTTGAATTTTACTGTGTGATGACATGTGGGGGTCTCAACACACTCTAACGTCATATAAACATGGAAACCCACATAAAACGTATGAAAGGTCATAATTACGTCGTCGTTACGCGGCTGTCGAGTCGCGCACGCCGTATATAGAAGTTGTTGTGCTCCTCCTGTCTCTAAGATATTAAAACACCGCCAAAAAGCTTAAAATACAAACTAAAAAAAAGTTGAAAACATAGAATACACCTGCTGTTTATCTTCCCGCGCAGACCCTAAAAGCTGATTAAGAGATTGGACGAAAATCTTAGGCATCACGTCTATGGGCGATGCGGCTAGCAACCCATCACTATTTTGATTCCGGTCTCACCTATACAAGTCCACCAACATGCAAAACGTGGCCTTAAGGTTTTACAGACCCGGGCTCTGTCTACCCCGCAAGGGATAAAGACGTGATAAAATGTATGTTTGTATAAAGCTCATGAAAAGTTGAAAACCCACATTAAACATATGGAAGGTGTTACGAGGTTCTTGAGTTATACGCTGTTTTAAACAGATGCTCTGGTCCTCTTGTCTCTAAGATATTAAAACGTATGAACTCATAATAATAAAGCTTATGAAAACCCAGTTTAAAACGTATAAAAGGTCATAAAATACGTCGGTGTTACGAGGGTTGCACGGAGATGGTGTGCTCCTCTTGTCTCTAAGATATTAATACACCTTCATAAAGCTTATGAAATCCCACATTATACATATGAAACGTCATAAAATACGTCGGTGTTACGAGGTTCTTGAGTTGCAACGAGATGATGTGCTTCTTTTGTCTAGTTAAGATATTAAAGCACAGTCATAAAACTAATGAAAACCCTCATTAAACGTATGAAAGGTAACGGCTGAGTGGATTTTGGTATAACATGTCTTAGAACCATTCAAATAAGATGAAAAAAACTGCATCGAAAACGGTTCACCCGGTTCAGATCCACGGTGCCACAGATAGACATACAAACGCACACACAGAGAGCTCGAACTATTACACGTCGGGGGTTAAAACCACCTTTGTATCTGCACACAAAAAACGTTGAATTTGTGATCACTTTTTTTTTAAAATTATAATTGTGAGTTATTAAATGCAACACAGAAGAGGATTCCAAATTTTAGTTACAAGGGGAACATAACACACTCAGAATTTTCTTCTAGTCAGCACTAAGTTATTCATACTCTGAATACTCGAGAAATGCTCCCATTGTGCAGCTGACTAGCGAGAGATGTTCTTTTTGCATACTTTTTTAGCTAACGAGCGGTTAGTTTGGAAGTTTTCTAGAAAATTCGCACAGAAATTTTTGTGGTTAAATTTACTGTGGCTGAAATTGTCTGTGAAATGGCGTCGTTTTAGGGTTCCGTAGCTGAAAGCAAAAGAACGGAATCCTTATAGATTCGTCATGTCTGTCTGTTCGTATGACACAGCTATTTTATTCACTTAAATACTTCCATCTCTATCTACAAAACTATTGAACAGATTTCGGTGAAAGTTGCGCTGTCCCCTAAGTCCAAATCAGCATGGTAGATATGTTATTTATTTATTAACAATTACTACCTGTGAGAATAGTCAGAATGAACAGGTTTAGTTTACTCTAAGCTATGATTGCTACTACAGAAACCTGTCGAGGCGAAATAAAACTGACTCCCCGAGACAGAAATTGTAAGCGGGTCAGGTCTATCTGACCCGGAAAGTACCGACATAGTCGAGACCGACTCGCTCTTGGCCACTTTTTTTTAGAAAAACTAAAAACATTTCACCTTCTTACTTTAATTCCTTTGATAGGGCCTCGCACAACTTAATTTCGAATCATACCTCCGTTTTCGTTCAAATAATTTATTTCAGACGTCGAAAGCTGAAATTCCAGTTACCAGGACGTCAGGAAAGCAAGGATACCGATTTGGCAATATGTAAAACAAGATCGATTTATACGCCAACCTGTATGGTAATTTCGCCCCGTTTACACGCGACTAATCTGTAATTCTAATTTATTGATTCAAATTCAACCCCCGGGACAAAACTGTCTCGCACCAGTTTCCCTCTGTTTTCGCTTTTCGTTTATCCCTAGTTCGCTTAATTTTGAACACTAAGCATAAAGCTTTTGTCGTGTGTCCGTTGAACAAACACAAAATTATCTGTATTTTTTAGTTGTTATTTTGTGCATTTAAATGCTAATCTTATATACTCTTATAAAATAAATTCCATGCGATCCAAAAATTTATCGTCACATCACAATACACCAAGAAAAATCTCGGAAAAATCCAGTATAAATCCCTGTAGAAATGGCTGCGTAACGACGCGGGCCTTAGTAACTGACGTAGCTCAATGGCTGCCATCTTGTGACGTAGTAATTTCCATCTTTATGTTCCATCTAACTAGTCATGTCATTTGTATTTACCTATTTATTACCTATTTAATAGTATCTGTAGCTATATTTTATGTTTTTATGTATATATAATTTTTTAGGGTTCCGTACAAATATTGAAAAACGGAACCCTTATAGGATCACTCGTGCGTCTGTCTGTCCGTCCGTCCGTCTGTCACAGCCGATTTTCTCCGAATCTACTAAACCGAATTAGGTGAAATTTGGTAAGCTGGTGTAATCCTATGACCCAAACACGGATGTGCAAAGTAAATAAAGATTTTTTTGAAATAAGGGTCATTTTCAGGGGTCCAATTACAAAATTAAAAAAAAAAGTTTTGCAAACCTTACTGTGTCAAATATCAAATGAAAGGGCTCATTATGAGGATCTCCCCCCTGATCTCCGAAACTAATAAATTCCAAAAATACTTAAATTACAAAATATAGTTCATTCCTTGAAGATTACAGGAAAAATAATAAGAATTCTATCACTTGAAAATAAAGTGGTAAACTCACTATAATAAGGTCATCTAGGGAAATAGTTCACTAAAACACCACTAGATAGCGCTAGTCAATTGAACATTGTGTGTGTGTTCACCACAGAACAACAAACACATGTTCACGAAGCATATTGTACGGAACCCTCATTGCGCGAGTTTGACTCACACTTGGCCGGTTTTTTTAAATTATTATATATTTTTTTGTTATTTTGTACGTACTCCTACCATTCAGTTAGTAGACATCCTCTCAATCATTTGGCAGGTTGACTGAAAGAGATGCCTTTCTGGGATAAGTCCGCCATTGTATGTTTACTTTTACGTTTATACTATGTTATTTGTTTTGTGTTTTCTTATAGTACAATAAAGATATTACAAACAAACAAACAAACGTTGTAATGTGATTTTTTCTCCTAAATAAAGTACATATTAACTATGGCACTGATTTAAGGATGAAAGGGTGCGGAACGGTCTAAACTGCCGATGATTGCGCTTAATTCGAGATAACAGATATTTCGATACGGGCGGTGAGCGCAGTAATTGATTCCGCCCACACATTGTATGATGACATTTATTTTAACGTTTATTTGAATACAGCATCATCATCAGGTCTTTCATTAGTCTCTACTCATCATCATCATGAGTCTCCACTGCAGGAGCACGACCCTTGCCGTAGCACCAGAGCTAGGTCTCTTTGATCGTTTATAAGCTTTGTGTAGCTTGTGTTTCAATAGGCGCATTCAAATCCACGAGAAGACTTGGAGTGTTCCTATTCTACTCTGCTGGGAATCACATGGCAAGCAGGAATGAGACACTAGAAAATGCATAGTTTTAATTCAGCAAAGTTAGCTTATGACGCATTTGCACCTTTACATACTCCTTTGAATGTACTTATGAATTAAGTAAAAGGTACGTTTACCTTTTTTTATTCTCGGATGTTTTTAAAGAAACTACCTGCCACTGTGGAATCAACTTCCTTTGGCGGTATTCCCTAATCGATACGACATTGGAACTTTCAAAAAACCGGCCAAGTGCGTGTCGGGCCACGCGCAGTGTAGGGTTCCGTAGTTGCGAATGACAACTTTGAGTTCACTCTGTTTACACTGGCACCTCACAGTTTAACGACCAAAAACATCTCACAATGAAGATTGTATGAAATTTTACATTTTCCAGTACATGTAATAAGTTGGTTGCCTATAACTTTTTAGTTTGCTCTTAGTACCCAGCTCTGATAGTTTTACTTTCAACTTGAGTATATATACTACTGCTGTAATTTTTTTCACGTATCCATATATAACCGTTTAGCAGATAGAGGGGGGGGGGGGACACGTACCTCTAACAAAATTTTGCACTTTAAAACCAAATATTTCGGAAACGGATCCCTAAATCGAAAAATGGTGGTTACGATGGGTAAATAGAGAAAAAAATTACTCCCCCACTTTACTTGTATGGGAGCTACCCAAAAAAAATTTTTTTTCAAGATTTTTTTCTACGACTTTTTTGCCATGACTAATATACACACTCATACCAAATTACAGCTTTCTAGTACTTATAGTCTCTGAGTAAAACCGCGGACGTACAAACAGACAGACAGACAGACAGACATGGCGAAACTATAAGGGTTCCTAGTTTACTACGGAACCCTAAAAACGAGTGTATGACTTCTCATAAGGCCGGCAACGCTCATGTTACACCCGTGATGTTGGGTTAGTTTGTCAATCGATGTAATGATTGCTCGCATCGATATTTCGTAATTAGCGCAGCACTAATTAGATGCTGCTAGCACAACGCTGTGTAAATTTGAGACCGCATTAGGAAAATAGAGCCAAAATAAACCGGTTTATTCTGACCATGTTTAGCGTCACAGATAGTTATCGTTAATAAATAAATACAGCATGTAACTTGACCCTCCATATACCCTTAAAGGGGTGACTCAGCCCGTCGTTATAAACAACTTTTGCAACGGGATCAATGCTGGGAACTCAAAAATTTGTAAGGGAATTTTTATTTTTAGAGTTCCCTCCATTGATCCCATTGTAAAAGTTATTCGTATTGACGGGCTGAGACACCCCTTTAAGGGTACGTTGATGATCAAGTTACACGCTGTGTATAAAGATTTGTTCCTATATTAATCTCTGTATATATATATTTATTTGATTTACTTAGTACCATGTTTTAAAGTATATGAGCAAAGCTCTCTCAAGTTAACCAGCTGGCTATGAAAGTTGCGGCGGCCGTAAAGTGCTAAATTACTCGTAAACAGCTTAATGCCTCGCGTTGTCTATGCCGTATCACCGTTAAACGCGACGTTAACCGGGGCACTTACCACGCGTCATTACGCACGAGATAAGGGTAGTGTTTTCTTAAACTAGGGGTTAAGATGAAAGATGCCGCCATGGACTCTACCGGTATCTGAATAGTGTTTTCAACACTGCTTTAAAACGAAAATAGAAAGAAAATGTAACACTTTTAATCTGTTTTCAAAAATACCGGTTCTTTAAATGATTATAACGGTTACAGCCGCTAAGGTTTATATGTGATAGCTCACGCACACGCACGTACTATTTTCGTTCGAACGTTCGAGATTTCACTGTAGATACTGTAAAATATCTATGTAAGTGTATACAGTATTTACAAACGCTTAGCAAAATGTTAAACAGTTTTCTGTTACAAAAAACATTAAAGGGTGAAGCCAATAAGAGTACCTTCATTTTAACTGCTATGTTTAAATTATAAATAAATATATAGTGACATATCACAAATTGAGCTAGCTCCACAGTAAGTTGTGAACGTGTGTCGCAGGATACTAACTCAACGATACTATATTTTATAACATATATTTGTATAGAAAAAAAATTAATTATTTATTATTATATATATCTCATAAATAATATTAATTATTTAGGAAATAGGTTTGATAAACTAGTGTTATTATTATCTACCTAACTGCCATTATTTATTATATTGAGTGCGTCCTCCTCTTTTCTACGTAAGTTGCTGTGGGACAGGGTCCATAAATGATCTTGAACTTTGTATGTGTCACCTTTGTACTTTATGGTTTGCAATAAAATATTGAGTATTGAGTATAGATTCGCAGGGTCGCAGGAAGGCACTGGATGCAGGTCGATTCCAACCGGTCGTATTGGAAATCCTTGGGGGAGGCCTATGTCCAGCAGTGGACTTCCTGTGGCTGAGATGATGATGATGATATAGATAAACATCCAAGACCCAGGTCATTCTGAAAAAGATCGTTTTCCATCATGATCTGACCGGGGATCGAACCCGGGCCTCCGTGTCGAAGGCTGGCGTATTGACCGCTGCGCCACGGAGCTCGTTATGTATGCTATCCGTATTTCGGTACATCTGTTTTGGGTAGTTGAAGAGATACTGTAGTATCTCCTCAACTACCCAAAACAACGACATTGGATGCGTGTTGACTAGGTTTTGTGAAGTCTTAGTACTGCGAAGAAGTTTGCCTCTTAGTACTCTTTCATAGCCTTCTTCAACCTTTTATTTAGTTTGTTTTTCTATTTGTTCTGTTGGATTAAAAGTAAATCTCATCTAATATTATAAAAGCGAAAGTGAGATTTTTTGTTTATTAGTTTGTTACGCTTTCACGGCGTAACTACTGAACCGATCAACATGAAATTTTGCATACGTTCTCTGGACTAGGGAGACATAGGCTACCTCTCATCCTGGTAAACGTCTCGATGGACCTAATAGTTTTTCTACTTTTGCTGTTAGATGAAAATTAAGTAATTAGTAATATTTTAAGCGGTCATTCCCAATCTTTGCAGTCCGTTGCGTCTTTCCATTTTCTACGATAACTTTCTAATATCCGCTAATTGGAATCACCCTTTCCGTGTTTGTAGTTAAATATCCTCGCGATATCATCATCATCAGCCTATTGCAGTCCACTGCTGGACATAAGCCTCCCCAAGGGCACGCCAAATTCTATTATATCCTCGCGAAATCCGATGATAAAATAAACGGAAACAATTCAGTTTTAAACTTTCACATATAACATCGCCCTCATATTCCTCCTATGCCCTCGGGTATACTTATAACGACATCTATTTCCGATATACCGTCGTGACACCCGCACTTGGAATCTTGGATTTTATGAAATCCGCGGAAGGGTAGCGTAAATCAATTTGGGTAGCTCGGGTCCTAAATTCGATTCCCGCCCCGGGTGCCGGATCCTCTGCCGTTCGGAAACTTCGGTTACACCCATCGACACTGACGCAAATTCGATAAAATTGTAGCGGGAAATATTTTTTCCGAAATTTGTTTTCCTGCGGGGAAAATTGGAGTCGGAATGAAAGTTTTATTTACTTGTCAAATGTGAATGTTTTATGGAGAAATTTCGTGTAAATGTTCGCATTTTTCTGTTACAGTTTTATTCTGGGTTTTCGCAATGTTATGGAAATTGTCAAATATTTAGAAAAACGAAGCAATCAAGTAGGAAAGATATTTAAGAATTATTCGTTGGTACGAGCTTATATTTAAATCAAGTGAGCCACGCTTAGATCAGTGTTTGCTTTATCTACTCTAAAAAAATTCCATACACTTATAAAACTTATTAATTGGCAGACAAGAAAAAATATATCGATTACTAGGCATTCAGAAATGCGTCAAGTAGTTCACAATTTCAAAGGGCAGCAAGTCGGGCCCTACTCGGACTTTGTTGTGTGGCCTACTAGTCAAATTCCCAATCATTAATCCATACTATCCATACTGATACGAAAGAAACTCAGTCTGTCTATCTCGCTTTTACGCCAATACTACTAAACTGATGAATACAATTTAGTACACAAGTAGTCTAGAGCCTGAGAAAGGACAAAGGTTACTTTTTAGTAACGGACTATTCCACGCGGATTATATCAATGAATGCGCTTTCAGACACTCAAAAACATTAAAATTCGATTAGGCAATTTTGCAAGTCTATTTTGTGTCATTACTAAGCGTTCAGAAACATCGAGTAGTTCTTATCTCAAAGTTTAGCAAGTCAGCCTGAGATACGTTGGCTATTCAAGTTTAATGAGTCTTGCAGAACCGGCGATAGAATACAAGACAAATTTACTAATCCATCTAAAATGGCACCAGTGTATGTTGGCCACTAACGTACTCAAAAACATTGATAATTCACAAGTTTGCTCTGTGTTGTTAGTAGGCATTCATCAACATTGTGTAGTTCTTAATCTCAAAGAGTAGCAAGTACACACAAACTAAAACAAAATAAAATACGAATACTTATAAAATACGCCAAAATATCGCGCCAGTGTAGCACTTACGTACTCAAAAACACAGACTCGTAAAATCTTCTGAGTTATTAATGATTTGAGGAAGTTTACGTACTAGGCATTCAGCAACATAGAGTAGTTCTTAATCTCAAAGGGCAGCAAGTCGGGCCCGAGATACGTTCGCTATTCAAATTAAATGAGTCGTGCGTCCCGGCGCTCGTATACGAGACAAATTCCCGATCCTTAATCTAAGTACGTTATGGTTAAGTCTCATTCACACGGAGATTTCTAGTGGCACTATCTTGATTTAGGTTTTGTTGCAGGTCAGTTCAGTGATTACTTCCTGTTGAAGTACAGTTATCAAGAAAAAACTTCAAAACGTCATTCAACTATAATATTAGACCAGCGCTGTTTTATTGGTATTTTTATGCATTTACAATATTTTGATACCCCCCTAAACCTTTACAAAATGAGGAAATTTTGGTGTCATTTGATTTAGCACACCTTAATCTAGGGCTAACCGTTTTTCATTTTTATTGATTTGGTTTAGATTAATTTAAATAAATTAAAATGCCCCAGGTATTTTCTAAGTAAAAAATGTGGATATTTACTTAGTTGCTCATAATTGACGAGCTCCGTGGCGCAGCGGTCAGCCTGCGACACGGAAGGTCCCGGGTTCGATCCCCGGTCAGGTCAAGATGGAAAATGATCATTTACAGATTGACCTGGGTCATGGATGTTTATCTATATATGTATTTGTAGCAAAATATTGTATCGTTGAGTTAGTATCCCATAACACAAGTCTCGAACTTACTTTGGGGCTAGCTCAATCTGTGTGATTTGTCCGTGTATATTTATTTATTTTTTTATAATTCTTGTTGTAAGCAATATTTTAACTATCAAAACGTACTGCCCTGCTTCTCCAATTTATTAGTAATGTGTAAAATAAATATTGAAATTGGACTATGGAAAATTTACAGGTAGTCTATCTTCTTAAGATGCAAAACCAGCGTCACCCAATTAAGATTTAGAAATTTAGATTATCAGAGAAACGGCCAGGTTTGGCGGTAGCCAGATTTTGTCTTAATTTATCATCATAAGGCTTTTTTTAGTCTCCACTGCAGGTGCACGACCCTCTCTGAGCTCTCACTACTAGAGCCATGTATTAGCCAGATCAGTCAGAGGATTTTGCCTGTGGAGCCACACCGCACTCGGGAGCCACACGGCATTTAGGAGTGTAAGAATAAAATTACGTTACGGGTGTTGCTAGTTTCGCTGATATAAGCCTCTTAACTGGCACCATGTGGCTGCGTCTTTAGACTGAGAGCGTTATACTAATATCTTTGTAACTCTCAGCGGAGTCGTCCTCGATTTGTAACTCGTATTTGTAGGATAAACCCTAATGTAATTAAGTACTCGTGCTGTCTGGTATATTTCCTTTACTGATTTATACTGTAAACATTAGATTTTGTAATTTCTTTTTATATTTATGTAATATTTTATTTCACGCTAGCTTGGAGCAAACTTTGTGCAAAATTCTAAGGGTGCGTGTCCACATAAACGGTTGTCGCTGTGCCGACACGCCGGGCCGGGGCCCAGTCGATCACTTATGTTACTTATGTATGAGGGCTAAGGGCGCGTGTCCACAGGAATGGGCGCCGGTCCGGTCGTTGTCCCGGTGCAAACCGGATATGTGGACACGCGCCCAAAGGAATCGTGTAAATAGGCAATACGGCTAATACACTCACATAGCCTTCCCCGTAAGGGATCAAGACTTAAATAAGTAAACAAATTAAAATACCTTAATTCTATCACTTACAATGATCACCACATGTGGCTGGAGTCTCCATTTAAGTATGTAATATGTATGTTATGTTTGGAGTTTCCGCTTTTTTCAAGTATACATAAAGTGTGTAAGTTAATTTAATCCAAAGTTTAGACTTAATAATAAGTTTATATGTAAGTCTGATGGAAACAAATAAAAATAAAATTATTTGCCTGTTTCGTCTAGTGGCATCCGCGCTTTTATTACCGTATTAGTTGTGGTAGAGCCTCGCTACCGGCGAAAATCACTTTTGCTAGTAGTATGAATGGGCCGGTTCGTCCGGGGAAGTACCACACTCTCACAGAAAATCGACGTTTGAGTAGAAGCTTTACCGCTTCTATGCTTGGTTAGGTGAGTAAGAGAGCCGGAGGCCCATCCCCTCCCGTAGATAGGCTGGGGAGGAAAAAACAAAAGGCCGGCAACGCTCATGTCCACCCCTGGTGTTACATTAGTCTATGGGCAGCGCTGATCACTTACCATCAGGTGAGCCGCTTGCTCGTTTGCCGTCATGACATTTAAAAAAAGTGTTACATAAATCAAAACCTTAAATCTATGCGATCAAAAGATATGCCACATTTTGCAATGTATTTTGGTAAGATTTTGGTTCTGACAGAGCTGAAGAAAAAAAATATGGCTGACAAACCTTGGTCAGCACGGGTTAGATAGACTCGTATTTAGCCGGATTTTTATTTGTTCCCAAACAAACATTTAAGTTAATAGACGAATAAAGAAATTGGGAAAAAAATCCACGCGGGAAGGACCTTATTTCTTTATTTTAATAATAATATAATAAAACTAGCATTGTAAAATCATAAAAACACTTATAATATATTATTATCGAGCTCCGTGGCGCAGCGGTCAACACGCTAGCCTGCGACATGGGGGTCCCGGGTTCGATCCCCGGTCAGGTCAAGATGGAAAAAGATCTTTTTCATATTGACCTGGGTCTTGGATGTTTATCTATATAAGTATATATTATAAAATATAGTATCGTTGAGTTAGTATCCTGCGACACAAGTTCACAACTTACTGTGGGGCTAGCTCAATTTGTGTGATATGTCCCTATATATTTATTATTTATTTATTTATTATAGATGAAATGCATGAAAAAAATCAGCTGCATAATTATATTATATCTCAGCCAACTCAAGTCAGAAGACTCAGATGACTCCATATTACAAGAACACACCAGCTGTATATCAAATGATGGCAGTTCCTTTGGTTCCTGGGATGAAGTGGACTGCTATGTTTTCATTCATACCAATCCACTCCATCCCAGGGTTTAAGGGAGACTACAGAACACGATGGAAGAGGAATGCTTCTTCGTGACATCGTAGAAGACTCAAGACTATTGTTATTTATAAATGTTATGTATAAATTTAAGGACGTCTACTTAATTTCTGTAATGTCCACATATACTTTATTACGTCGAGCTCACTTGCGCATGGTCCCGGGTTCTATCTCCGGTCAGGTCATGATGAAAAATTATATTTTTCAAATTGACCTGGGTCTTGGATGTTTATTTTATCTATATAATCTATTACAAAATATAGTATCGTTGAGTTAGTATTCCATGACACAAGTCTCGAACTTAATTTGGGGCTAGCTCAATTTGTGTTATTTGTCCGTACCTATACATATACTTTATTTCTGTACAAATGAACTCTTCTTGTATATGTATATAGAAATGACAAACAATGAAAAGAAAAAAATGTGGCAACGAAACTATGGATCGTATATTGCGTACGAATAAGAAAACATTTCATCATAACCAATATTAGGTTGTTTGTCCATGTCAATAGCAATGCGAACAGAAAGAAATAATATATTATTGTTTATATTGAATATCTTACGTTAAATTAATCATAGGTACTGTAGCAAATAGTATATGTTTGGAAAGGAGCATAGTTATCCTTAATCATTATGTAGTCCTGGTACTTTGGATTATCTCGAGTAATCTATTGAGGTTTATGACGTGAACAGACTGACAAACAAGAATCTGCTTTAGGTCATTACTAGCTAATACCCGCGTGATATATAGCCTATGCCCTTCTCAGTACCTTAACTTATGTGTATGCAAAATTTTATGATTATCGGTTCAGTAGATACGGCGTGAAAGCGTAACAAACAAATAAACAAACTCACTTTTGCATTTATAATATTAGTTGGGATGGGATAATCTATACTAAATATTAAAGAGTTGAAGAGTTTGTTTGGTTGAACGCGCTAATGTCAGGAACTACTGGACCGATTTCAAATTTTTTTTTTTCAAAAGTTAGATAGGTAGTTATCCCTGAGTTACATAGGTATGTACCAAGGGCAAAGCCGAGGCAGACTGCTAGTTAATTTATATCTATTTTTCTGCAACTGTGTTTTAATGGGTATATCGAGGATCAATTTACACGCATATTTTTCATTTAGGCGACTGTAAGTTTTATCGATCATTTGCGTGCGAATACGAAAACGATAACGAATATGATGGTTTGTCCGTGTTAATTTTACAGCAATGCGTCATAAATTTAGTTATGGTAAAGCCACGCTACCGGCTTTTGCTAGTAGCATGAATAGGCCGACTCGTCTGGGAAAGTACCACTCTCTCACAGAAAATCGATGGTTGAGTAGTAGCTTTACAGCTTCTATGCTTCGTTCGGTGCGTGAGAGAGCCGGAGGCTCGTCCAGGCCGGCAACGGTCTTGTCCCACCTCTGGTGTTACATTAGTCCATGGTCACTTACCATCAGGTGACCCGCTTGCTCAATGTCTTCCTATGCCATAAAAAGAGATATTGCTTATATTGAATAGCTTACGTTAAAATAATAATAAATAATAAATAAATATAAATATATAGGGACATATCACACAAATTGAGCTAGCCCCACATGTATGTTGTTAACTTGTGTCGCAGGATACTAACTCAACGATACTATATTTTATAATATATAATTATATAGATAAACATCCAAGACTCAATATGAAAAAGATCTTTTTCCATCTTGACCTGACCGGGGATCGAACCCGGTACCCCCGTGTCGCAGGCTAGCGTGTTGACCGCTGCGCCACGGAGTTGTTTATATGATTATTTGATTCGACAAATCAAATAATCATATAAACAACATCAAAAAGGATATTGTTGGGAAAGGAAAATTGTTATCCTTCATCAATATGTATTCCTGGTACTTTGGATTATCTTAAGTAGTAATCTCTTAAGGTTTATTACGTGAGCAGACTGACGGTGAATCCGCTTTGTGTAGACTAATGAATACAAACACATACATACATACATTTTCTACTATTCGCAATTCATACTCTTCCATTTGTTAAATTCGATAATTGTAACGTAAAAATTTGGCGTCTCTTGTGATGTGATGTCCTTAGCGCCTGGTCTATATTATTCCTAGGTCCATGCTCGCTACACGTAGCATTAGACTTTGTCTAACCTTGAAAGGATAAAGTTTTTTTTATCCCGTACAGAGGAGAGCCTACGGCTTTTACGTGTTGGTGGGCGCCTAGGTGAATAAAAAGTGCTAGCGGCTTCGTCTTTTGACTTAATTACTTAGATAGTAGCTCTTTGCCACAACCAACTTCTATAGTCTGCGCGGGAAGAGAAGCAGCTGGCACATAACGTTCCTCGTTTCTTTTCTCGTAGACCAGCATAGAAGATATTCCATAACTACCTTAGAATATAACAAACATCTTGAACTCCGCAGATAAACCTGACAGTTGACGAAGTCGTAAATAATACGGCGGTCGTTACCATCACTCACTCTCTTAAATAAGTCGTATAGTAAATTATTGTCACGGCTCCCGAAATGTCCTGCAAATTGGACTCATAACTTTTGTTTTGTTCCTCTTGTCACCGATATAATGAATTTGACCTACTTACTTCTTGGCGATATGTTATCCTGGTACAGTGTTATTTTTATGTGAAGCCTGTTGCTTATTCCATAATTTAAATGATCCAAGCTCCACAAGGCTCAACTCATCACTTATTAACAACGACCGAATCCGGACTATATTTTATTTGACAACCTTTATTTCTATAACGACTTACCAGTAAATGACCGTTTAATTTTTAACTACTCGTAAAATAGACTGTCGTGATATGGCTGTAGTGAAATTTACTTGAAGGGTTGGTGTTTGTCCGCCTTGCTGCATCATGTATGACGGAACCAATGGATTCGAGAAGAGTCGCCGGGGACTCCGCCGTCAAACTAACGACATGAATCACACCATCATTTCATTAAGAGCCAGAATAACTCGCTAATTGGCAAAATGAATGAAGAACGGTTCTAAAGGACTTGTATCCAGGGTTATAAAACTAGAGTTCTAAAACTAGACTTGTGAAGGATGCAAGATACTTCCTAAATTATTGTGTTATGAGGAACGGAACAGATGTTTATCATTTGGGCTTCTGAATTAGTCGGTGATATGAGGGTGCCTACCTGAGACTGGTGTTACGTGGCATCTAATGATAGGTGATTATGTTCTCCTAGTCTTACTATCATAATAATAAGCTCGAGAGACTGCGACAAATTATACGCATTAATCAGTTAGTCCGTATAATTCTGCAAGGGCAAAAGTGCTTTCGAAAATTCGAGTTTTGGGCATTTTAGGGCTAGTAGGTACTATATTCAAACTAAATATTACTTCGACCCTAGCAAAAATTAAGGCAAAATATGCCCTACCTAGAAACAATGAAGAGCTTTATGATTTCGTCGCACAGCGAGTTTAACTACCGATATGACGATCTATATACCTGCACGAAACAAATATCGAAATTTTTAATACTGAACTCTAAAAACATGATTCTACCGAAGCTAAGAGAATTCGCCTCACTAGTAATTTACATTTAAAGTATCGCTGTGTCCTATTCCTGTGTTATGCAAATAAGAAACGCCTGATAAAATGTGTAAATTTCTCACAAACGCAGCGCGGAATATTTATCCCGCAGCCTCGATACCAGGCTCCCATGAGGACGCAGTAAGTATACCGAATGTATTCTTAAATATACGGACCTATACTTGAACTCTGTTCAGTTCGCCTTTTGTGTTTAGTGATGATTGGGTAGCAACATTCTAACGATTGAAACACGACCGTAGGGACATATTCAGTAGAATAAATGGGTATCTCTTGGATAGGCATGTAACATCCTCGTCTTCATCGTCACTTACCATTAGGTGAGATGATTCATAATTCAACTTTTTTTTGGCAAGGGGATTGTATAGCCTTGAAATGGAAGTCGAATATTATTATATTGTCGTGTTCTAAATTCAAACGTCAAAAGCAGCAGACCAAACGTGGCATATTGCCGAAACCTGCCCACTACATCGTTTTCCCGAAAGATTTAGCGAGCTTCTCTCTTTGTCTCCGAAAGCTGAGGAATAGCTAAAAAATTCGAAATTGGACGAATAGGATTCTTGCAGTAGGTAACCAGCAACATTAAATGATGATAAAAATGGACGAGCTCCGTGGCGCAGCGGTCATCACGCCTGCCTGCGACACGGATGGTCCCGGGTTCGATCCCCGGTCAGGTCAAGATGGAGAACGATCTTTTTCAGATTGACCTGGGTCTTGGATGTTTATCTATATATGTATTTGTTATAAAATATAGTATCGTTGAGTTAGTATCCCATAACACAAGTCTTACATAAGAACTTACTTTGGGGCTAGCTCAATCTGTGTGATTTGTCCGTATATATTTATTTATATAAAACATCAAAAGTCCTTTCCACTGTTTTCAGTGTAATTTATTCACGTTAACTTTGAAAGGGGAATGTTATAAAATAAAACCACCTTTTAATAACATAAAACAGCAAAAATGTTTATCCCGCAGCCTATATACCATGAGGCTCTCATGAGGGAGTAGCAAGTATGTTTTTAGAGTTGAGTTTACTTAGGATGCGGCCTCCCAATTTAGGCTGAAGTTGCCTGAACAAAAACAAGAATTCGATTAGCATACCGTTGATTCCTTTCGGCAGGGAAAATGAGATGTAATTGGGGGAAAAATATAAGTAATTCGGACTTACACATGACGGGTTCCGAAACAAGCTGAAAAAAAAGAAACAAGTTACGCATGTAAGTGAGCCGTATGAATGTTTTTGTCAATTATGTTTGTTAGAGCTTTTTATAGTTAACACTAGCAGTTTGCCTTGGATTCGCCCGTGGTACATGTAGAGCCTATGGCACTCGGGGATAGCGTACAGTACTACCACTTTAATAAGTTACATCGGCATTGGCGATGGCGCAGAATAGCGCAACCTACCGCTGACTCCAGCCGACTGAAAACATCAATCGAATAAAGATCTTATTGCTACAAAAAAAGATTTGAAATCCAAAAATAACAGGACTCGTGCTATCTCGCTCGCAATACTCGTACGACTGCCGTGAGTGGTCGAGACGCCGCATGGCGCGTACACATCAGCCAATAGCGGACGGGTATTTTCGCGCCATGCAAAAATTTTACTTCTGCGCAGGTACATCGGTGTAACTTACAAAAGTGGTAGTACTGTACCTATTTGAAAGAATTATAGAAGTCGGTCCTGTAGTTCCTGAGATTAACCCGTACAACCAAACAAGCAAACGAACTCTTCAGCTTAAGAATATTAGTGCTGTCCGAATCAAATTTTATGACGGCTCGGATATTAGTTGCGAGCTGCGCAGAATGCGCCCCGCCTCCCTGCTTGCGCCCCGCTGAACCTAATATTTCAGTTAGGTTAAAGCCGCCTTAAAGTTGAATTTTTCATTTCATTTCATTTCATTTCATTTCATTTCATTTCATTTCATTTCATTTCATTTCATTTCATTTCATTTCATTTCATTTCATTTCATTTCATTTCATTTCATTTCATTTCATTTCATTTCATTTCATTTCATTTCATTTCATTTCATTTCATTTCATTTCATTTCATTTCATTTCATTTCATTTCATTTCATTTCATTTCATTTCATTTCATTTCATTTCAAAAACGGAATCAAAATAGTGATGGGTTGCTTGCCGCATCGTATTAAAATGATTCATCAAATTTTCGCCCAAAAATAAAATTTTGCCTAAGTATGTCATGCTTGTATCCGAGTACCACGTTTTCCAGTACCCAAGGGGATTTCCCTTGCAAATGTTCAGATATTTTGACGGAAGACAGAAATGACAACTGGATGAAGATATTTTATTGAGGTCGGGGAAATGAGGCAAATAATGTTATCGTATTCATATTTTTGTTGATATAGGATATCATTTATTCAAATATTCGTTTTGTATAAAAGTTATGTTACAGACACAATAAAACAAGAATAGTAAGGACTAAATTGGTTACTCATTATCATTTCGTGTAGGTGACACGGTCAGTCGACCATGCACACCCTGGTATCAGAGTTCTTCGGAATTGGTTACTGAAACCGTTAGTTTAAATCCAGTACGTCACATTTACCATCTACCGCGAATATGAACAACTTTTCCTATTAGATCAATGCTGGGCTCGAAAAATGTTTTTTCGAATGCCCATGGGTGGTGGGTTTGATTCCCACGGGAAGCATACTTTGTTGTTTCCAGTTTGGTTAGGACTTTCTGATAATAAAGATGGTTCCGTACTTCGGAAGGCACGTTAAGCCGTTGGTCCCGGCTGGTAGTCGTTAAAGGAATTAAAGGAACCACGTCAGAGGCCGAGAGGCGATTCCGAAGAACTCTGACACCAGGGTGTACATGGTCGTCTGACCGTGTCACCTAGTCGAAATGATGATGTTGTACATACATACATACTAGTATATAAACTATCGTACGAGTGAACTTAGATAACACGTGCTCCTGAGTTATTTTCATCCCAGTTGAACTTTCCGAAACTGTCTGTATGTACATCAGGATAAACTATGTAGGAGGAAACTATTTATAATGACAATTCGGTAGTAGAGTAATGTTAAGATTATATAAAATTTGTTTCATCATCATCATCAGCCTATACTCGTCCACTGCTGGACATAGGCCTCGCAAATTTGTTTCAAATATTACTATTTTCTACTTTTATGTGACTTTGTACTACATTGAAACTACATTGTGAAGAGAAAATAAACGTTTTTTATTATTATATCTCTCTGAGACTCACGGGTGTTACCCCGGTCCTTTGGAAGGCTTGCGTGGGGATATAGATCCAACACGTAGAGGCCCTTTGGAGAAGTTGATGTAATGTAGGTCTCCAGCCAACACCCATTCCTGGAAATATCAATGAATGATATGTCCTCGAACACGTTTTGGCCAGAGGTGGGACTATTGTATTAGAAAGAGGGAAATTAATAGGCTATGGGGCTGAAATATGGGTGGACTTAATGCTGGGTTATTGCAAAGGGTCGGACACCTGCCATAATCATGATAACTGACTACAATTGGCAGGTGGTGGCTTGCCGCCCACTAGATGGGCCCCTCAAATTATTATATTATTATTATATATACTTTAAAACTTTTATATCTAAAAAAAGTTTTTGTTTTGATTTTTTTTTTCTTTATTGTCATTATTTTTGGGAGGTCTTTACATACTTAGCAACAAATGAAAAATATATTCGTTATGCCTATTGCCATTATCGAGATATTTATTTTGCTATTAAGTTAAATAGTTTCTCAGGTGAGTTTTATGGAACGCTCAACAAAAAATCTAGTTCTAAAGAAGTAATCGAAAAAACCTAAAATTCTGTACTTACTTAGCAAGCTTAATAAATGAAATGATCCTTGTTTATTGCCAATAAAGCGAAAGAAATTTAATATCAACCGAAGAACAAAGTTTATAGCTCAAGAAATAAACTTTGCCGTCGTTATCAGGCTAGGTACCCACCGGGAGGGTGGGTACCTAGCCTGATAACGACGGCAAACACAAGCGACCCTAGCCTACAAGCGACCCTAGCAACAATATTTATCGATAAATCTACTATTACTGTCTGTTTTTAATTAAGTTCGATTTGCGCTTATATATATTTTATCAGCGTTGCCTTGCTTTCAAGTGTGATAAAATGTGTTTACATGAAATCAGAAAAAAAGGAAAATATTAAGTAGGAGTAGGCGACCGACACTGTTGAAAAGATTTTCTTTAAGAGTCGCCTGGACGCGCATGTCTCCATACAAACGGAGAAAGGGAATTGTGGCAATATTTGATAATTTTGGAGTAAAATTAAGCATGTAATCAATTAATCTCATTATAATCTACGTACGTTCCTATACAGCTTGGTTAAAATACCAATGGTCTGAGAATTACAAGCCTTTTCAAATTTGTATGGAAATATTGAGGCGTAATAATTCTCAAACTATTGATAATTTAACCAAACTGTGTAGGAACGTAAAGTATGCGGCAAAAAACTTGAGTCAAGTGTGAGCGGGACACCGTATTACATTGCCATAAGTTAATATAGGTTAGTCTCACTCACACTTTGTTCAAGTTATTTGCTTATAACTTATTATACGTACTCTTAAGCATTAATTCTCTGAAGAGATCGGTTCCGAAACGCTAGTAATCTGTAGCTTGTGAACACTAATTAATAATATTAACATATGTCTTGAGTAAATTAGAATTAATTTAATTATGAAATTACGCGAAAAAGTGCCTGTAAAGGCCTATTTTCTGAATAAAATCCTTTACGTTTTAAATCAAATATGAAAAACATAAGTGTATTTTAATAATGAAATCCATCAGTTTAATAACCAGTTATTTAGCAAACGCCTGAATTAACAAGTGGCATTATTTGGAATACTAAATAACTTAAACAACATCGACCCTGGTTTGGGAGTAAAGGAAAAACGTAGTAGTATATCGTAAAAGTCGATCGAAATAATGGGCGACAATCTAAGGAATCATGGCAACAGGCAATGCGGCTAGAAACCCATCAGTATTCGGATTCCGTATTCCATCTGCACGACCACACTATGCTTAACGTGGCTTTAGGTCTTAGAGACCTGGGCTCTGTCTACCCCGCAAGGAAAAAAGACATGACAGTATGTATGCTAAAAACCCGACTGCACTCCGGGAAAGAAAATAATTTTAAAATCACCTCACACTTCAAAATTGGGGACAAAGGCAACATGACAAAACATTCCCCACTTCTAGTTATAAGTTAGTCGGGTTAAAACAAAAAATTGCTGAGTCCGAAACTAGTTGGATGCCACGACTGAAGGACGAGGTGAAATAAGGGTGAAACTTTAAAGTTTGAAGCGTGCAGACAAAGTTTGCCGGCGTGTTACAATTTTTGCTACTTCGTGTCATGGAGATATTTGTATAAAAGTGACATTAGGGGACTTTTAGTTGATGAAAGGTCAAGTGAACAATTTGAGAACACAGAGATATTAATTCATCATCATCAGGTCTTTTTTAATGTCCACTGCAGGTGCACGACGCTCTCTGTACTTCCAGAGCAAAAGCAGTCAGAAGATTTAGCATACACTCCCTCACGCTAGCCAGAAGGATTGGAGATTTTAAATGGTAAATTAATTCAGATCCTTCTGAAACTTTTATCAAAATATATTTACAAATACAATTTTTTATCGATTATGTTTAGAACTATCTAGGACATTAACCTTGTTGCTATTTTCTAAGAATCATATTAATCATAGCATTGAAATAAATCAATTGAAATAAAACATTGATAGAATTTTGTTACTAGTAAAATTGATGAAATTTATTAATATCTTTTATACCTAGGAATGGAGGAAACCTTTACCAAGCTGTGGGACAGTTAAGCTGAGCCAAAAAATCATATGCTATCCCACTGCTCGACAAAGATCGGAAGATGCACAGAATAGGAATGCATGGAAAGTATAATATTATGCTGCAACAATTTTTTTGAACGTTAGAACAGTGTCAAAGTTTTCTTTGACTTTTAAATGAAATATGAGAGTAACAGATCAACCGTTGAATTCATTCAACTATTAAAATATTCAACATTGTAACTGACTACTTCTAAAATTACCTACCATAAAACTGACCATTTAGAAACATGTCAAAGTATCATGAAAAACCATACATCTTTTTAATAAAACATCATTTTGTCATGAAAAAAGTCTGTTCTAGATATTTATCTCCTTCGTTCGGGAAATGTTTTCGAAGTTAAGCGTTCACAAGAAACGCCAAAGAAGCTGCAGCAAATGTCAGAGGAAAGTTTTCTGTTCTGTACTGCAGATGCATCACAACGAGTAGAAAAGACTTGTCTCTGCCGGGTGTAAAAAAAAACTCTAGAAGTGGCCATCTTATTATAATTTTATGAACATGTTTTCTCATGGGCGCTATGCTGGAAACGAGATGAATTTTATTAAAATATGTAAATATGTAACAACAATTGGGGAGGCCTATGTCCAGCAGTGGACGAGTATAGGCTGATGATGATGATGACGATGATGTAACAACGGGTTACTCACGTAAATAGTCAACTACTGGCCGACATGTTTCGACCCAATCCGGAGGTCTTCCTCAGGGCGAATATGAATTAAGATGCCGTCCCAATCCGCACTAATGTTAGCGATCGGATGAATCTTCTATATGGCCGCACTATCACTACATATTATACCGGCGAGACATCGCTATCACCGCATATTATAAAACAAAATCCTCCGCCGCGTCTGTCTGTCTGTTCGCTATAATCTCAGAAACTACTGCACGGATTTTAATGTGGTTTAAAGTAATATATAGAGTGCGTCATGAGGAAGCTTTACAAGGTATAATACTCGTACATGTACGGGCGCAGTCGGGGAAGGCTGCTAGTTACATTTTGTTATTTATTATTACATATTATAAAACAAAGTCCTCCGCTGCGTCTAATAAATAAATAATCTTTATTTTTGCCTAAAACATCAAACAGGACAAAAATTACAGTGTATTGTAAGTAATGTAGGTAAATACATATCGAAAGTCTGTCTGTCTGTCCGCGCTTAACTCAAATACGACTGCATGGATTTTCATGCAGTTTCCTCTAATGGATAGAGTGATTCATAAGGAAGGTTTATAGGTATAGTACATGCCCGGGCGTAACCGAGGAGAGCTGTTAGTGTAGAATAAGAGTTACATCTGACAGATAACAAGTAATAGAATATTTATCACAATCGATATCCATTAGGTTACTAGTATTTGTCGGAAATAATATACAACGCGAGTACTTCACGTACTTACAAACGTGCTACACTGACTTATCCATTGACTCTCTCGAGGATGTTCTCAAGCGAAATATTTAAAAACATGAATTAAGTGTACCTATATTGTAATTTAACGCTTTTGAAAGCTTGAGGCTATGGTTCTCATCTATTTCTGTGCTATGGTCACACTTTCAAAAGCGTTAAATTACAATTTAAGAATGGTATGAGTGCCGTGTGGTTCCGGGCAGAGTAGAATAGGACCACTCGAAGTCATCCCGTGGATGTCGTAGAAGGCGACTTAGGAAACAAAACAAAAGGACTTGTTGTTAGCATTTTTATTATTTAAGTGTGATTTCATGTTATATAAATAAGTACCTATATTATTGCTGTAAGACTCCCTAACATTAAATAAATAAAATAAATAAACTAAGCTTATAAACATCCAAGAGACCTCTTCAACCCGTCTGGCCAGCGTGGAGTGTGTAGGCCAAATCTTCTGTCTGCTCTAGCTAATGTATGGCTCTGGTAGTACAAAGAACGTACAAAAATAGGATCGCTGAGGTTGTATTCTATATCACAAGTCTCGAATTTGGGGCTAGTTCAATCTGTGTGATTTGTCCATATTTTATTTATATCGTCATGCTCCTGCAGTGGAGAAATACATGATGATGTATAGTAGAGCTTGAGTAGTCAGAGGATTTGGCCTACACTCTCCACGCTGGCCAGACGGGTTGAAGAGGTCTCTTGGATGTCTCTGGCTACTCAAGCTAATATATGGCTCTGGTAGTACAGAGAGGGTCGTGCTCCTGCAGTGGAGACTAGAAAGACCTGATGATGAATGAAATGAATGAATGAAAAATGTATAGTAGAGTAAGATCTACATCTGAAAACAAGTGATAGAATATTTATCACAATCGATATCCATTAAGTTACTAGTATTTCTCGGAAATAATATACGACGCGAGCACTTCACTTAAATACGTGCTACACTTACTTATTCATTGACTCTCTCGAGGATGTTCTCAAGTGAAATGTTTGAAAACATGAATTCTACTAAATTCGCACTTTCAAAAGCGTTATTACAATTTAAGAAAGGTAAGACAATTATGTAATTTAAGTGAATTTAGGGACCAACCCAGAAAGGGTAATGTTTTTCGCGCGTAATGTATATAATATATGTAAGTATACTTACGCCCATAATTGCATCCTGTAGTCTAAACGGCTAGACCGATTTCAATGTTTGTGGTGACATAAGATTGTTATTTTGTATCCGGAGTGTAATATGCTATGTGAAAAATGTAAATGGCGGACGTAAGCTATCCAAAAGTCGGGTTTTTATTCTTCGAAATAGTCCACTTGCTTATAAAATAAGACTATTGCTTCTTATAACGGTAAGTTAATCGTCACTGCTTCTATACGAAAACATCTTGTAAAAGGAACGTTTAGGTATATAAGTTTACAAGTAATGGATTCTTAGCAAAACCAGTACAATGTATACCGATTTACAGTATCATTTGACAATAAGTAATATAATATTTATCACAATCTATATACATACATGACCATATGGCCATTTTTCGGAAACAGCGAATGATGCGAGCATCTCGCACATTGCAATTATTTATTCATTGACGTGAGAATACTCTCTCACAGACATTCGATCAAGTGTCAAGTCTAAGAACAAGGCAGAAAATTAAACATGTTAACTCCAACAAGTAAAGCAATAAAAATATCAATTAGCACACTAGTATTTCTCGGAAGCAGCAAACGATTCGGGAACTCTACGTACAATTACGCTGCTTAGCGCTGCCCTTCTTTGACCTGAAAAGTCTAAGAACAAAGCCATAAATTTGACATGTTAAGTGTCGCCTGGACGCGCATGTCTCCATACAAACGGAAACTGCCGCTGTGGTCCAGTGGTTAAGGCGTTTGCTTTACTGACCCAGGGGTCGTGGGTTCGATTCCCACGGGAAGCATACTTTGTTTAGTTGTTTCCAGTTTGGTTAGGAAATTGCAGGCATGAATCACCTGATTGTCTGATAAGAAAGATGATTCCGTGCTTCGGAAGGCACGTTAAGCCGTTGGTCCCGGCTGCCATTTGGTAGTCGTTAAAGGAACCACGTCAGAGGCCGAGAGGCGGTTCCGAAGAACTCTGACACCAGGGTGTGCATGGTCGACTGACCGTGTCACCTACTCGAAATGATGATAATCAAGTGACAAGTCTAAGAACATGCATACATACATAGTATCACGTCTTTATCCCTTACGGAGTAGACAGAGCCTAAGGTTATAAGACCGAAAGGCCACGTTTAACATTTTTATGGGCTTAATGATGGAAGACGAAATTAAATTGTGATGGGTTGCTTATGGCCGCACCGCTTATTTAAATGATTCCTTAGACTTGCGCCCATTCCCTCGGCCGGTTTCTACGACCTGCACGGGAAAGAGAAGTAGCTGGTACATTCTATGTTTTTTCTTTTCTCCCAGGCCGTCATGGAAGAGTCTAAGAACAGAGTCTAAGAACGAGGCTTTAAATAAGAGATGCTTAACCCAACAAGTATATCAATAAAAACATTCCCTCTCTCGTTATAATTAGTGACATATCACAATCAATATCAATTAGAGCACGAGTATATCTCGGAAACAGCAAACGATGCGCGCATTCAACGTAAGTCGTTGCCCTTACTTGTTCTTTGAGCCGAAAATACACGCTCCCCGACATTCAGTCAAGTGTCAAGTCTAATAACGAGGCTGTAAATTAGAGATCTGTAGCAATAAAAATAGCTCGTTATCATTAGCGATATACCACAATCGATATCAATTAGCACAGAGTATTTTTCGGAAACAGCGATCGATGCGAGCACTCAACTTACAAGTCGTTGCCCTTACTTATTTTTAAACCCGAAAATACACGCTCCGCGACATTCAATCAAGTGTCAAGTCTAAGAACGAGGCTGTAAAGTAGAGAAGCTGAACCCAACAAGTACCTTTAATAATACCAATAAATATAGCTCGTTATAATTAGTTTGATTTGTTTTTCGTATGTGTAAGTGGCCAACACTGGTGTCAGATTTTTCAAGCTGCCTTAAGGCATCTGACATAGCTTAACGACTGCCATCAACGATGACAACCGGGACCAACGGCTTAACGTGCCTTCCGAAGCACGGAGGAGCTCGAGATATTTTTATGCCACTTGCGGTCACCCATCCAAGTAGGGACTGCACCAGGGGTTGCTTAACATACGTAAGCGCTCATAGAGCTCACACCCACTGGACCATCGGGCTCCTCCATTCTATCTAATTAGTGATATAATATATCACGGTCAATATCAATTAGCACACGAATATTTAATTCTCTCGGAAACATCGAACATTACGAGTACTCGTACGCTGCCTGCACTTATTCATTGTCGGGGAAGTACTCTCTTTCAAACGTACAGTCAAGTGTCAAGTCAAAGAAAAGAGGCCTTAACTAAAATTAAAAAAAAAAACACAATATAGCCGTGAGTTACATACTTTTAAGAAGAAAATAATGAATATCAAAAATCTCTTTTACTAACTGGTACACACTTCCAACTCTTTATAGTAAAACTTACTAAAGCTATTTTGAAGAAACTAGCACTGTACTCACGACTAATACCTAGTCCAACTAAGAAGTTTTGCAATCGAACTTAGTTTTTAAGATATGCAATTATGCACAGACGAATATACAAATATACATTCACAAGAATAAAATTTGGCACTCATTCTACAAACTGTATTAACTAGCTAGCAGATTAACATGCACTAAAACTGTGCGATTCCGACAACACTTCATACGTACAGGTCGAATAACCTTCTTTTTCAAAACTTGGTTAAATAGTCTCCTCGCGTAGTAATACTAAAACACTTGTTTCCTTTGTTTTTATAACATTCACGAGTCATTCAGTTCGGTTCACCTTATTCCGAATGGAAATTCCATGTAACACAGAGAGGGTGTGCCCCAGGGGAGTGTATTTACATAAGAACGGTTACAGGTTCGACTTTGCAAGATTTTTTCTCTGTTTTTATGACGCGGAATCAGCATGAGGTGCTTTGTGGTCGAAAATAGAATACTGGACCTTTTTTCGGATTCGGAGTAGTAACAGTGAACAGTTTATAAGTTAGGAGAAAAACAAAGCGTTTTAGCAAAGACTTAAAAAAGTATTTCATAATCTTCCATCCTCTACAAAAGAGATCCGTATAGAGCGTAGGCTTATCTCGTACAAAAATATTGTAAGGTTGGCAGGCCATTAGCTCCACTATTTTCTGTTATTGAATTGAGTTTACCACTTTATTTCAAAGCCTTATCCCTTGTCGACAATTCTTCGCGAATCCACCGGTTTCATCATAGACGATGCAGCAAGGCGGACAACCATCAGTCCGCTATGTTAAATCTCACTACAACCGCACCATTACAGCCTATTTTAGTTATTCCACACATTTTTCATAAAAAAAGGCATTTATAACACCAAATTATACATCACTAGCTGTTACCCGCGGCTTCGCCCGCGTAATATGCCTATGTTCTTCTCGGTACCCTAACCTATGTGTATGCAAAATTTCATGATGACCGGTTTGGTAGATACGGCGTGAAAGCGTAACAAACAAACAAACAAACTCACTTTCGCATTTATAATTTTAGTTGGGATGTCCTTCTCGGTACCCTAACCTATGTGTATGCAAAATTTTATGATGATCGGTTCAGTAGATACGGCGTGAAAGCGTAACAAACAAACAAATAAACAAACAAACAAACTCACTTTCGCATTTATAATATTAGTTGGGATTGGGATTAGTTGGGATTGGCATTTTGCAAAACAATACACTCGTAAAACAAACACCGTGTAGTCCGCTAAAATTCCCGCCACGAACTCAATATATTGTACCTATTCAGTTTACCATTTTATGTCATTACACACATACACAATCAGGTCAGAGTTAGATTTAAACTGGAGGAATAGGATTTAAAGGTTCAAAATAAAATAATTCTTGTTACAAATGTAACTCCCCAAAGCCTCGGAGAGGGCTCGGATGATTTTATCGGCTGAGCCGCTCTGAACGCGCGAGATAAAGGAATATCTTAACGAAATAAATGCGGCCGATATCGGCGGCGCTTCGGCAAATGGCCGATTTTCTGAGTGCGACGCACTAGAATGGACTAGATAAATTGCTTTGTTAACTTCTTACTTGATTATGGGGCCCTGGTAATCGTTGGCGGAGTTTATCAAGAGCAGAAACTTTTTTGTCTCAAGGTAGTCTTGTTTTGAATAAAACCTAAAATAGCGGTTTATTCGCTTCTAATAGTGAACCTATCTAATTCTAATAAATCAATCGTTTGCCGAGGGTATATTCCCGGAAGCTTTGAAAGTTGCCATCATAAGACCAATACATAAAAAAGGATCCACCACAGACATAAACAACTATCGCGCGATTTCTTTCTTAACAACTTCAGCAAAAATATTCGAAACGGCAATGATCAAGCGTTTAAGTAAATTCTACGAAAAATATAAATTATTACATGATAACCAAAATGGCTTTAGGCAAAATCGCTCAACAACTTTGGCAGTTTATAAATTCGTACAAAAAATTTTCAACAAAATAGGCAGGAAGCAGTACGCGGTAGGCCTCCTACTAGATATGAGTAGAGCATACGACAAAGTCTGTCATAACATTTTGCTAGCGCAACTCTACAATTCTGGCGTCAGAGGACCCGCCTACAACTGGTTCGAATCATATCTAAAAAACCGAGTTCAGTATGTAGAAATTAAAAATACCAATTATGATACAGGTAAAATAGAATACATCCGGTCAGATAGAGGTGTCTCTAGCAGTTCTATCCCTCAGGGTACCGTACTGGGATGTATATTATTTCTCACCTATATAAATGATCTCCCCAATAAAATAGATGACGAATGTGTACTTTTCGCCGATGATATCTCGGTTCTGTTATCTTGTTCAAATACAATAGAATTGGAAAATAAGTTAAATACTACTCTAACCGACATTACAAACTGGCTTAATACTCATAATCTTGAAGTAAATTTAAATAAAACAAAATTGATACAATTCAAACCCGCACAAAAAACCCCCTTAGAAATGACATATAAATTCAATAATTCAGAATTAAAGTTTTTTGACTCAGCCACATTACTAGGTATTGATTTAGACACAAATATGACTTGGAAACCCCATATAAAAGCACTAAAAAGAAAATTATCGTCTTTCGTATATGCACTAAACCAACTAATACGGGCAACCGACTTTAAGACCTCCCTTACAGCATATTACGCGTATGCGCAGTCTAGATTATCATATGGCATAGTGCTGTGGGGAAACTGCAGTGATGTAAACGACATATTTACGCTACAAAAGAAATGTATTCGAATCTTAACTAATATAGACGAAATGGAATCTTGCCGGTCCTATTTTAAAAAACATCAAATATTAACGTTAACATCCATATATATCCTAGAAACATGCAAATTTGTACGGAAACATGAAGATTTATATTCTTTTAGGGATAATACAAATAAAAGAAATAACCGTTACTTAAATAAACTACAAATTCCACCAACCAATATGGAACTAATCGCATCTAGCCCTCACCATATGGCTATAAAAATATATAACCACATACCCAACAGCATAAAAAATCTAAAAAAACCTACCTTGTTCAACAAACAGTTAAAATCCTTTCTCTTGAATAAATGCTATTATAATATTTCAGAGTTCTTTCAAGACAAAACTGACCGGTGAATTCTTCGATTTCTTTACACTGATTTGACATACCACTTAATTATTTATATTCATTCGTATTCTATAATATAATGTAAATCCCTAATTTTCGTTAAGTGAGCATCTTATTGCCCTCATGTTGCTGTGCCCTTGCAGGGCGTCACATGTACATTATAGAACTTGTAACATCTTATTAACCTGTGATTAGCAATAAAGATTATTATGATTATGATTAACCCTGTGTGTGCTGCTTGCGACGCTTATAAACAATAATATCTGAAGTGGTGGACTCCTAGTAATTTATCATGGTATATTGTAATGATATTCACAGACAAGACCGTGAGCCAAAAGTTAAGTAACTTACTTATGTATGAGTTATGAGTATAGTTTCTGATTTTGTTCTGAGTCCTGATGTTGTCGGTAGAAATGGAACATAAAAGAAAATATTTTACCGGTATAAATACGGCTAGATATCGGCATTACTCGGCAAATGGTCGAACTTCAGAGTGCGACGCACTACAATGGACAGATAAATGACTTGGATCCTACTCACTTATGGATCCCTGGTAATCGTAGGCGAAGGTTCATGGCCAGTAACTTTTTTAACTAAAGTAGGATTTTTGGGTGCAGCAGCAACTTCATAAAATAACAAAGTGGTACCAAGCATTTAAGTTATTGGGCCCAAGACGATTGGGGTGAGGCGTGCCATATTAAAGTTGACGTCCTTCCCACTCGTGAGCGTATCTCTCATAATTTCGTTCATATTATAGAACCTAACTCCCTTGAACGACGCTGCCCTTCGAAGCATTTAGAGAAGAAATCTGCTAGTTGACTATAACTTCTTGTCTTGTTTGAAACCAAAAGCTTTGTATGACACATCAGAAATCATCTTTTTCTCGCCATCACTACTCCAAAATGCATCAAAATCCCATGAATCTGATTTACACTCCAATTACCTACTTGCTTTTTCCGCAATTCTGCTCTAGTTTTTACGATTCCGAAATCGTATTTATTTCATCCAATCCCACTTCCAAATCCCAATCTCGCGGCCGCCGCTGGAATCTCGATGTGTCGCCAAATTCGCCGCGAACTCGGGATTGCAGTCGTTCGCTCGTAAAATGGAACGTCGCAGTAGAAGATCCTACAACAACATTTTCTTGAAAATGTAACATGCTTAGTCCGGCACCATATGTGAGGCTTAGAATGCGCCAGATACTTCTCATCTCTCACGGTGCTTCTCTAAACTATTTTAATATTTATAACTATTTTTGGTTTCATTTGTAGTGAAAATAAAGTCCATAGGATTAGAACTATTCTTGATCTCAAACGACTTTTATGTTACAAGTTCAACTTCAACTTCTTTGTCCTCTTTATGGGGATTGCAGTCGCTCGCTCGTTAAATGAAAGGTCGCAGTACGTCGATCCTACAACAACATTTTCTTTGCTTAGTCCGGCACCATATGTGAGGTTTAGAAGCCGCCAGATACTTCTCGGCTCTCACGGCGGTTTTTAAAACTATTTTAATATCTATAACCATTCTTGGTTACATTATTACGTTTGTTATCCCCGAATACCTACTCAAAATAATGTTAATTAATGACAATCTTAATTCTCAGACTGTCTTTCCTCAAACGGCTTGTCCGTCTTAAACGGCCCTATGAAAACAACTTCTCTTGATTTCGTTTAAGATAGACAACTTAAGTTTATTCTTTCTCATCTTGCCGCTAAAATGTTCATATTGTAATATGTAGTATTAAAACACTCTCCCTTTCCAATGTATCATATGTATATGCCATAAATTGTTTTACTCTTGTTTGTCATTTATAGACATAAAAAAACAAAATATTTTTAAAGAAGAATAAAAGATATTTTGACAAAGACAAACCGTATAGATAGTTCATAAACTGCAAGATCTCCGTCTATATGAAGGAACGCGCCCGCGGCGGACGCGCCTCCTCGCAAAATCTGCGCGCCTGGTGAACATTCCCGAATTAATACGGGCCGGGAACCGGGAATTTATTGGATCTAAGTACCTATTAATTGTTTAGTCAAACAAGGCCCGGCTGGCTTTCATTAAAACTGACAACAGATTTTATATTGAATTTTGGGAAGCTGTTCGCCTGTTAACTAGGTGTTTTGTGTTTTCGAAATGGAGTTTGTGGATCTTTCGAGAAAACTGATATCCTTTCGCGACCTTAAACGTATTTTCGGGTGATTAAGGAAATGGTCAGGAAACTTGAGCGTTTAGCGTTTTTTCTAAAAATAGAAGAATGATTTCTAAAACAAGAAAATGGGTTCTGAGTTTCGTGTCGTTTTGTTAAGTAACGACCGCCATCATACTCAAAACCCTTTAGTAATCTCTGTGATTTGTCCGTGTGTAGAAAAAAAGTTATTATCTGCATGTAACTTTGACTTTCGCACTCCTGAATCAATTTAATATGGTTGTATCTTTTAATTTTCAATACCTTTAGTTCTATCTTAGAAATCAAATTCATTGACACACAATCTCGATTGGTGTTAAATTCTCCAATCAAGCGACGTGATGGGATCTCCCGGAGTTAATCCATTGCATTGCGGATAGATCTGATGCAATGATGACCAAATAGAATTATCAAATCACACAGATTGACCTAGCCCCACAGTAAGTTCGAGACCTTTGTTATGGTAAACTAACTCAACGATACTATATTTTATGATAGATACATATATAGATAAACATCCAAGACTCAGGTTAATCTCAAAAAGATCATCTTGTCCTGACCGGGGATCGAACCCGGGACCATCCGTGTCGCAGGCAGGCGTGTTGACCGCTGTGCCACGGAGCTCGTCAACATCAAATGCAGCCTATAGGTTTTTTTTTTTATACAACTATGTTGGCAAACAGGCATACGGCCCACCTGATGGGAAGCGGTTACCGTAGCCTATGGACGTCTGCAACACCAGAGGTGTCACACGCGCGTTGCCGACCCTGAAGAAATCTTTTCACGCCCTTTTTGAAGAATCCCATACTGTAGTCTCTCGGAAAAACCATAGCAGGGAGTTCATTCCATAACTTTAGCGTACCATTTAGGATTTAAGGTATGAGGATGAACCCCCTGTCGATGGCGTGAGGTGCGATGATAGAATGTAGCCGTAGGCATCATCTCAAACAGTTCCTCAGAGCACAGCCCATTATACAAACGGTAGAACACACATAGAGAAGCGAAATCTCTCCTTAAACTCAGGGGCTCGATACCGCTTGTAATATTAGGATCGTCGATAATTCCGACAGCTCGTCTTTGGACTGAGTCAAGTGGATCCAGCTGATACTTGGCTACACCTGCCCAAAGGTGACAGCAGTACTCCATGTGTGGACGGACTTGCGACTTATAAAGGAGCAGTCTTTGCTCTGGGGTGAAGTATCGCTTTGTGGTGGAATATCTTTTATTAGCTTACTTGCAATTTTCCTACGACTTCGTCCGCGAAAATTATAGCCTAAGTCACCCGTAGATAAATTAACTTTAAAGAGGTGAAAGAATTTTTTAAATCGGATCAGTAGTTTTTGAGTTTATCTATTACTAGCAACTTTTCCCGCGACTTTGCGGCCATATAAATTATAGCATATGGCTTCTTTTTTAAACGTTCGCGCTTTAAACACAATCCTATCCTAACTAATATGATAAATGCGAAAGTTAGTTTGTTTGTTTGTTACGCTTACACGCCGTATCTACTGAACCGATCATCATGAAATTTTGCATACACATAGGTAAGGGTACCGAGAAGGACATAGACAATATATTACGCGGGCGAAGCCGCGGGTAACAGCTAGTTATTGATAATTTTGCATAAGTGCTAAATCTTGTTAATATTAATAATTATAGCATGCTAACTGTTACCCGCGGCTTCGCCCGCGGGATATATAGCCTATGTCCTTCTCAGTACCTACCCTAACCTATGTGTATGCAAAATTTTATTATGATCGGTTCTGTGGATTCGGCGTGAAAGCGTTACAAACAAACAAATAAACTCACTTTCGCATTTATGATATTAGTTGGGATAGAAGATAGATAATTAAATACGCAAAAAAATTTGTCCTCTTTATGATTTCAGTATAAGTACATAGAAAATGAAACGGATGTAAGGGATGCTACACTGTGCTTGGTGGGGGGAGTATAACAAAGCAGAGTTTTTAAATTGGATGGGTAGGCCTAAAAATCCTCAGAATTTTTTTTTATCTTGGAATTTTTTTCTTCGGTATACACATAAGTAACGTATAAAATGTTGTATAGTCATGTCGGAATTTTAATATCGAACACGGCTAATTCATGTTTACTAAGAGCCTCAAATATAAGAAGCGTCGTCGTTTTAGGCATCACCTCCACGAGCGAGAGAATCACGACGATTTTATCGTCGTGCGTGCCACCTATTTCCAGGCATTTCCTTAGCATGTGTCTACACACGGCGATATTATCGCCGCGATGTGATGAGTGGCTGAGTGCGATTGAAAGACTATCGTATCCCCCATTTATTTTGTAAGGATATCCTAATTCTAACTAATATTATAAATGCGAAAGTAAGTTTTTGTTTGTTTGTTTTTGTTTGTTTGTTACGCTTTCGCGCCCTATCTACTGGACCGATCATCATTAATTTTTGCATACACATATGTTATGGTATTGAGAATGGCATAGGCTATATATCACGCAGGCGACGCCGCGGGTAACAGCTAGTAATATAATACGATAGAATGGCGGATTCGTCGCGATTCTCTCGCTCGTGGAGGCGAAGCACTTACGTGGTGTTTACTTTGTTAAAAGCGGTGGAGGGGTGCCAAGTGGTGCCGCTGCTGTCAAACGAAAAACGCGAACTCGCGTATTTGTTGACGGCTCGCTCTTTATGCTCTCCTGGTAATTGTGATGTGTGGATTTGACAGATTTTCACCTGATTTTTGAGAAATAGCAAGAGTATTTTTTATGATGAAAAAAGATGCGGATGTGGATAGTAAAAGTAGGGTTGCTGTGACTTGCAAAACATTTTAAGCTTTCTGGGAAGTTAAATAGGTATGTGGATAAGTCAGTCATAATGGCAGATGGAAAACGCTTGATGATGTCATATGGGGAACATAATAATGCTTTTCTGATTGTTGGGCCGGGTACGTAATGTCATGATTCTTGGGTCACGATTTTTATAACGTTGCTATTTAAACATATATTTTGTGAAAAGCTGAAAGGCGAACTCGCGAATTGGTTGTCGGCTCGCGTGGATTCGACTTTCGAATTTCAAACACAGGTAACAATAATTTCATAGTGGCATCATTAAAAATTAATGATTGCACCTCGTACATTTTAAAATCTATTCTAAAATGGTAAATTTTTCCATGTCGATATAGTATACAGAGATCTTGTTAAAAATTGCCTTAATTGAATTGGAAGATTTCCATTAATTAGTTCTCGGTTCTCGGGATATGTCCAATAAGTTTCAAGAAAGACTGATTTCTAGAGCAATAAAAATCTACAGAGACGTTTGAATGGCCAAAGTTCCCTTACACGTACCAGGGTCGAAGAAAGCGCGAGAGATGGCCGGTGAAATGATCTCGGAAGTTTTTTAATTATCGTTTCCGAACGGTCCAATGAGCACTGAGCACTCAGTAATGATTCACGTGTGAAGTTGGCGTTCTGCAGTTAGACCACGTACGCCAAGAAATATATTTGATCTGGTTTTGCCCGATTGCTTTAGAATGGATGGCTTTATTTTTGGGTATATATGTGGTCCCAAGTGCCCGAAATGATCTCATAGATCTTCTATATTAATCTTAGTTGTTTAAAGCTAATATTCATGCACTGAGTTACTACCTATTTGTATCACTGCGTCACACACTTACAGTCTAAACTGCTTGCATGTCATATCATCCATTATATGTACCATTTGTGATTTGTATATATTGTATGTGTGTGACTTATTTTGGTACAAATAAATCTAATTCTATTCTATTCTATTACTGAAGAAATAATCCCTTTATCAATCGAGTGTCTTAACACACGTATTCAGCTTATAAAGCCACAAATTCACAAAACTTTAGATATAATCGACAAAGACCAGGCCCTTAGAGTAATTGAATAAAACTACGTATCACTAAATTACCAAACTTTTTAATTCTAATTATTCGACGTATTTAGGTTCACTAATATCCTCGGTGAATACAACAAATCATGCAAACCGATATGAAATATCAATCATAGAATAATTCCTACAGCCGGCAACAGCCGCACGAAAATGTTGGAATATAAATTAGGTTTGACGCGGGCAATTTCCAAATCGACGTCATGTCAAAATAACAGAATTCAATGCGCGAAAACGCTCGTTAAAATTCCCTCGCGACGGTTTTGTAATAAATTTTTCATTCGTTTGTTAGTTGTGTGTGTGTTAAACTAAAATTCAAAACATTTATAAATTTTAAATAGGCCCTTGCAGGCACTTTTTCCCGTCAAATCACATATAAAATTATTATATTAAGTATTATGCATTTTATTAATTCTTGTTCAAAAGCTACAGACACAACTAGCGTTGCAGGACGAAGATTAACGCCCAAATATTCAAAGGCATTTTAGATGCATCTTAACTGAAATCGTTCTCAAGTCTCGTTCTGACATTTTCTAGATAAACACAGGATAAAAATTAGGTTTGACGCGGGCAATTTCAAAATCGACGTCATGTCAAAATCACAGCATTGAATGAGCGAAAACGCTCGTTAAAATGCCCTTGCGACGGTTTTATAATGTTTTTGAACCCGCGATGCTAAAAGAGAGGGGTGTTATAGGTTTAATGTGTCTGACTGTGTATCTGTCTGTAGCATCGTAGCTACCCATGATGAATTCAAATGAATTGATTTTCGTTTCTTTTTTTGTGTCATAGACAATTTTATCCCGAGTGTTCTTAGCCATGTTTTATAAAAATCTGTGTCGGGGGTTTTTGAATTTTACTTTTAGTATTCCTTCGTTTTGTAGTTAGTTGTGTTGCCAGGCCCAGTGTGCAGTATTCGAGGAATGTTAACGCCCAAATTACGCTTAGGCATCTTAGATGCAACTTAACTAAAATCGTTCTCAAGTCTCGTATTCCACAGGTTATCTAAACCTGAGAAGACAAAGACATACATACATACATATTATTACGTTTTTATCCCTTGCGGGGTAGACAAACAGACAGACATTTTGTGACCCAAGGTCATAAAACGTCTGCCTGTCTGTCAGTCTTAGTGAGCGTTAAGGTGGAAAGGGGAAGGCTAGCCGCATCGCGTATTGACGTGAGTCCTAAGCCCAATCCCTTGACCGGCTTTTACAGTCTGCGCGTGAAGAAAAGCAGCTGGTATATTCTATGTTTTTTCTTTTCTCCCGAACCAGCATGGAAATTCATGTGACGAAAATGGAAAATACGAAGCGGGTGGATCGAGTTTCGTTTACGAATTATTTTAGACTTCCCTTGAGGGGCACATTAAAAACCCACCCGAAGTTGCATTTCAGAACACCCCAGGCGAAATGTGTGAAAAGCTTTTAAGACATTTTATACATTCATTTTAAGCGTAAAATTTCGGGGCATTTTGTATTTAAATTTGAATTATTTTGGATTACATGTTTTTATCGGATTCTTAATGCTTTGTTGTATTAAATAAAGACATACGAGTATTAAAAATTCTAGACTTTTCATTACAAATAAAGAATGCGTACTTTTCATAATTTATTTTTTTGAAACTTTTTATTTAAATTTCTTAGTCTTGGTTTCACACTTTAAGGAATGCTATTTTTTACTCATGATTTGTAGTCGTTGTTCAATATTAAAAAAATTGTTACTCGTATGACGTCCTTTTGCCAGAATACATTTATACTGGCATTTCGTCTTCAGAAATCAAAGGAAACGATTCAAATGATATCGATACTTAGAAAATTAAGCATGTGTAAAAAAAGTGCTTTGAATTTTTCAGTACGCCAAAGAAAGGTCTGAATTACTTACCGTTAAGATAAGTATGTAGTTTCTTAGCTTACCGTTCTACTAAGTTAGCATAACTAAGTAGAGTTTCCGCCGTTAGTCTTCCGAAATAGACTGTACGTAAAGCCGGGCTGTTCGTAAATTAAATTATCCAAATCCTGGTTGATTGCTGATTTGACGCCAAGTAACTAACTTGATCTGTCTTTAAAACCTCTTCCGGGGTCCGAGTTTGTGCGACCTTTAAAGTTAGTAAACTTCGCCAGTTCCGGGTATTATTTTGATACATCAATTCAGTTTGAAATGTCGTTTATCTTTGCCAGCCAGTTTGAAAGTCAACTTCATGCCAAAGTCTTCGGGATCACTGCTCGGTTCGTTTTTCGATTTAGCTCCTTGAAGTTTCTGTTATCCTGGTATTTCGCTTGAATAGTAAGTAGTTTGGTTTCACTTCTGTCTGACCCACCCAGAAGGAGGGTTATGTTTTTCATGCGCAATTTTGCGTTTTCATAATTTGTTTTGTATTACATACATCAATTCAGTTTGAAATGTCGTTTATCTTTGCCAGCCGGCCGTTTGTGAGTCGAACTCCATACCAAAGTCACGGGGATCACTGGTCGGTTCGTTTTTCGATTTAGCTTCTTGAAGTTTCTGTGATCCTGGTATTTCTCTCGAATAGTAAGTAGTTTGGTTTTACTTCTGACCCACTCAGAAGGAGGGTTATGTTTTTCGAGCGCAATTTTGCGTTTTCATAATTTGTTTGTAAGAATGAAAGTATGTCTGTTCAATTCTTGCATTCTGAAGCCTAAACGGCTTGACCGGTTTCGAAGTGTGAGGTGTTATTAGATTCGTATTCTGCCTCGAAGTGTCATAGGCTATTTGACGATAAAATGGCGGACATAAACAGTCAAAAAGGCGGTCGGGTTTTTTTGTTTTTTAAATAATCTGCCTGTTGCTATGTATCTTGATATTTTTGCATGAAGCTAACCATCAAAACATGTTGAGTGTCATATTATTTGGTCTTATGGTACATAAGTATGTGGCACTATGACAGAAAAATATTGTCCGAGTTGGTATTCACAATTTTTTTAGAATATTAAAAAGTAATTAGGGTCTGGTGAAGGCATGACATAGCTTTAAAATTTAGGACATTACTTGAGCCTAAAAACCTTCTACCATCAATCAAGTTTTTTGCCAAACTAAATTTTTATACGAAATTCATTTTTGCGAAGGATATGGTAATGATGTTTTCGCGAACAAAACCTAACTTATTATTCATTTGGCCTTTGTGTGTTTATGCTAATGGTATTCGTGTACTTGTTGAATTACTTGGCTCCATTCATATCTAGGTTATAAATTTGGGCCCTATGGTATGTCAGAAATGAACGTGTATATAAAAGAGTATTGCTTTGTTTATTTTAACTGTTAAAATTTTAATCTTTATGTACTAATACATTTTCCTAAAACTAAATAAAAACTAAAACTTAACTAAAAACCAAAAATTAAAACTATTAAATAAAAACCTAACTAGATACATATAAAACAAAGCTATAAATAAAAAATGTCCCGCATGTCGTTGTCACACGAAAGGGTACCCAGAATGCTGGCAGCATTGCCACGTTGAATGGCAATGCTTATCCTCTGTCCTAGAAAATTACCAGCCCTCTGGTTACCCGTCACCTCAACCAGCTTTTGACTCAAAACCTTAAAAAGAGTATATTGATATTCAAATATGACAGAATCAGGGATAAGTATTTTCATATAAATACCTACATTATATGATTGTACAGTTTTGAAGGGATGCGAAATGTATCAGAGGGAGAACCAATGCCGGACCAGTAACAGATAAAGTAAAAAGCAACAGAACTGCCTCCGTGGTCCAGTGGTTAAGGCGTTTGCCTTGTAGACCCGGAGGTCGTGGGTTCGATTCCCACGGGAAGCATACTTTGTTAAGTTGTTTCCAGTTTGATTAGGACATTGCAGGCATGAGTCACCTGATTGTCTGATAAGAAAGATGATTCCGTGCTTCAGAAGGCACGTTAAGCCGCTGGTGCTGCGTGCTGCGGCTGCCATCTGATAGTCGTTAAAGGAACCTCGTCAGAGGCCAAGAGGCGGTTCCGCAAAACTCTGACACCAGGGTGTGCATGGTCGACTGACCGTGTCACCTACACGAAATGATGATGATGAACAGATTGGCTTGATTTGGTCACGTAATCAGAAGAGAGGAGCATCATTTGACTAAAAAAGCGCTAAATATGAAGATGGGTATGAAGAAACAGACAGACCAAAACATTTATTTTTAAATTCTGTATTACCGTTACGCGTCACGCTAATGTTGTTTTCACTTCTTACGGCAGCCCCTATGATTGCTTGATTTTTTAAATTAAATATTGTTATTGCATTTGACATTCTTGAGATTTCTGGATACAAGTCATGCAAATCGTACTGTGTACAGTCGGAAGCTAATAAACTTGACCCCTCTATGAACAGATTTTAAATAGGGGTTCAGGTTTTTCTTTCCTCGGCTGTGCATTACAGTTAAAAGTGGCTTGCGATGCGACTAACTGTTTATTTTTTATTGTTTCAGGTAAGCACGACAATTACTTATCGAGATCATTTATACGGATATATGTGGTCAGCACTAAAGTTAGTAAGTTATAAATGTATATTTGGGAAAAACTTTGTTCAACACTCCAAAACAAGTTTACAACTTGACGTATAGAAGAATTTTTCTTTCAACCTATAAACAAATTATTTGGTATTCTTGGGTAATGCCTGGTTAACTTTGTCATAAGGTCAATCCTTTTTGATAGAGAGTTTCATCTCATACAATGTACTCTTATTACGTCGTAACGTTAAATCAAGGATCAGTTTACTTCAAAGGAGTTCCACCTTGGTGAATGTAACAATGGAACTTCTTATAGAGGTCGTAAATCTGAGTTTTGCGCCCGCATTAAATAAAGGGTGGCGAAGGTTATGGCCCGTGAACAGGTTATAAAAATGGTGATTTTATTGGGGTCGCACACGTATGAAGGAGTTTCGCGAAAGAAAGGCCCGCAGGTGAAATGATCTCGATAAATAATACTAGTCAACCTTTGCCCGCGGCGAACATGCTTGCCATTTCTGCGCCCCTGGTACATTACGTGAGGAATTCTCCTTATTGTGATTTGTTTTTATTAACCTGATGAAACACAATTTCCTTTTGTTTTCGTAACGTAACCGTCCTTGTCTTTTCCTTTATGGTAAATTTGATGAGGTTGAATAAGATAACTTATCGTTTGTTTTGATTCGTTCGAATCATTAAACTGAACTTCAAATTACGAATAAGATTAAAGAAAACTGAATTTTATGTCGTTAGTTCGCAGCAACTCTTAAATATTTATTTTTGAAAAAAATCTTTAGTTTAGAAATCAGAAAAAGCACTTAGGCGAGATTGTCAAAACGCGTATTTTTTTCTCAGAAGATCATTTAGATGAAAGAATTGAAGGAAGGAGGGAAAGTTGAAAAAGTAATCTCATCAAGTCTGCAATCAGAAAATAAAGTTCCGAACGCTGCAGTTTAAAAGAATCGTCGAGTGAGGAGCTAACCGTCGATGCTCGCGTCCTAATTGAAACAAACTGGCGAAGGCGAACTGAGGCGGAGAGTTTCTGTGAGGCCATAGACTTGGAGATAGATAGACCAGTCGACATACTTGACAGATAAACAAAATTGTTGTACCATTTAAAACTTACACTAGTGTAAAACAATGATTGTGAACACACATGAAGGTGGCACAATCCTGCTTTGATAGAAACAAAGTAAGTGAGTTCGATTCTGGTAAGCGTATTGTGTCTGCTGATTTCGGAACCCTTATCCCGGTTGTTTTATTTGATCACAGAGATGATTTTCTGCCAAGAATTTTTAGCCTCTGGCAGCGCTTGTCTAATTATTAATATATCGAATATAACGCGTCCCGAGTGGTTATTTCTCACGATTTTTCACTTGTCATATGAATGGAATTATATGGATGATTTTATAGCAGGGTTTCTAACTCTTGACCATTCCAAACATTGTCAAATCAAGCTAACACAACTCTTATTACTACGATAGAAACACGTTGAGCACAAAGGTTGATTCTGCTAACTGTAGCGTTTCTGCCGAACCCTCATCCTAGCTCACAGAGGTGATTTACAGCCAGGAATTTCTCGCCTGCCATCGCTCGTCTAATAGTTGCTGAATCGAATATTACGCGGGTCGCGACAGATTTTTCCAGTTTTGCCACTGCTACAATATTTTTACGTTTTATATCCATCGAGTTATATGGAACATTGTATGATATCGGTTCAAATTCTTGAAGATCTCAATATTTTACCAAATCATTTTACACCTTTAAGGAAATCAAACTTATTATTACGATGGGAACAAAGGTTGATTCTGCTAACCGTGGCGTTTCTGCCAAACCTTATCCTGGCTCAGCTCACAGATATGATTTACTGCCAGGAATTTTTCGCCTGCCATCGCTCGTCTAATAGTTGCTGAATCGAATATTTCGCGGGTCGCGTCAAATTTTTCCCGTTTTGCCAGTGTAAATTTTTAGGTTTTTTGTCGAGCTATATGGAACCTAGCATAATATCGGTGCACTGATGACCTCAACATTTAAAAAAATATATTTTACGCCTTTAAGGAAACCAAACCTATTAATATGACAAAAACACGTTGAGCACAAAGGTTAATTCTGCTAACCGTAGCGTTTCTGCCGAACCCTCATCCTGGCTCAGCTCACAGAAATGATTTACTGCCAGGAATTTCTCGCCTGCCATCGCTCGTCTAATAGTTGCTGAATCGAATATTACGCGGGCCGCGTCAGATTTTTCCCATTTTGCTAGTGTTACAATATTTTTTACGTTTCATTTCGGGTCCGGGTCACATATGTAACTAAAATACCGGGACGAACTTTTTAGAGGTTATTAATGTGTTTTATATAGTTGCTAGGAATATTCCCGCGACTTTGTCTTGCTAAATGGTAACCTATATCACCCGAAAATAAATAACCTTTTTTATTTTGGAAATCGGTTTAATAGCTTTAGCCTTTATAATGCAAATAAAAAAACATTTTCATAGTTTTTTGTTCTCATGGACAATAGCCAATTTCTTTATCTGTCCATACGTCAGAAAATATTTATAAAGTTAGGATCATCTATTTAGTAAGCGTCTTTTCCTTAATACCCTGATAGAACTGGCCGCACTCAATTTCTTATGTTCGAGTGTAGCTAGCATATTAGCTTTTCATTCGGTTTCATCCGGTTTTATCGTCATCATCATCATCTCAGCCACAAGAAGTCCACTGCTGGGTTTCGGCCCCTTAAGTCATTACTGGTAACACACATTGGTCAAAGACTTTTGACTTAATGCACTGAGGTATTTTGGACGAGAAGACACTACGGAGATTCCCGAACGCTGCCCAGCCGAGTCGAATTCGACGAAAGACCTCGTCCTTGAAACTGGAGCTTCCGACCTGGATCAATTGACCCAAGTAGATGTACTACTTTACAGGTTCAAGGGTGAAGTTTCCAATAATAACTGGTGAAGGCGCAACATGGACATTCGACATAATTTTCGTCTTGTCCATGTTCATTATTAAAGGGCCACTTGTTGGGAAACTTCATTAAGGTTATTGAGTATGGTACTTAGATCCGCCAGCGACTCCGCCATGACGACAAATGAAACCATAATTTTTATACAATTACATATGTGCGAGCGGGACACCAACCTAGTATTACTGTCTCTCTCTATGCCAAAAGTGACTAATCAGTCCTTCTACTGATATATAAGGTCCTTGATAAGGATAGGCATATGCGCAGTCAATATCTTTCATAAAAGTGTTCCTTTCAGCGGAGTCAGTGACATGATTTCCGTTTTCTCACATGAGAGCGCGGGCCTCGAAGGGGGTATGCATTCTTATGGGGAGTGAAATGTACCGGTAGCAGCTGTATAATTTCGAAGGGAACATATTCAATATCGCGCCCTTTTCATTTAATTAGGCCAGAAAATGTTTCTGGAAAATGTTTGCGAGGGGATGAATTTCAAACGTTGGTCTTGCAATTTGATTTCGTTTTACACGGTTACGCGGTGTAAGTCAGCGGAATGATTTAAATGCGTGATTCTGTGAAGGGTTCCGTATGATGAACAAATTTAAATTTGTCATGGCAGCTCGGCTGGATGAGCAATCACGACTATGGGTTCGGCTTTACTCGTGTTTTTATCACGCCGTTTGTAATGGACGTCCCAAAATAATTGATGTCTCTTCTATGCTGGTTTGGGAGAAATAATAAAACATAGAATATGCCAGATACTTTTCTTTCCGCGCAAACCGTAGTTAAGAAATTGGAAAATCCAGGAATAACGTCAATAGGCGAAGAGGCTAGGCAAGTCGTCACTATTTTGATTCTGGTTTCCATTTCTATATACTAATAATGTCAAAGATTTATAATTTAAAGTCTTAACTTAAAAATATTATCGTTCACCCTCGGAATGGCGGGAAAAAGTAAAGTTATCTCCATAAATAGTGTCACGGGATGATTTATACCCGTCGCGTTCAGACCGCGGATGACAAATGAGCCCGCGACGATCTTCGGCGTTAATCTCCATTTTAAAGTAGGGATTAAGAGTTAATATCCTTAAATGGCCTGCCATTAAGGAATAATGTTGTTTGGGGCCTATGCCTTATATTTTTGCGATTGTTGCTTTCACATCCTATTTCTTCACACACAAATCACTAAGTTTACCACAGTATTTGATACGTATCCACAAAATTAATAATAGTACTAAACGTAAGATAAATAATCGCTTGCGCTCTATTTTGTATTGACGTTTTACCAGCCATATTGGATGCTTTCGATCAGGGGCACTATTTTTGAAAGTGTGGCCAATCGTCTATGAAAGATTTTTGTGTGGAAAAACCTTTCGTTAGCGAACGGCAAAATTTCGAAAATCGTACCCCAGAATAATCCCATTTCCACCAATTCTTCCTCTCGTGTTCTTGGCTATGCCAAGAACCTACTCTACTCTATGTCTAATAGACACACAGACAGACTAACTGGCGAAAGTTTTAACGTCCTTACTTTTGTTTGTCGATCGGTTCAATTTACAAAAAGCTACCATACACGCAACAGTGCCTTTGTACTTTACACAAAGCAACAAAAAAACAAAGCTGATGTTTTACAATTTTCAACATTTAAATACCAGGATCGCAGAGCCGCGGAGCTGTTCTCGCCGGACAGGCAAATAGGATTGCAGTTTGAAAGGCTGTCTGGATCAGGTATCCGGTTCCGGTGCGGTCGAATGCCTGAAAGCTGCCGGCCGGCGGGCGTCCGATGAAAAAATTGGAACAGCTTGTTTTATTTGCCTGCATTTGCCTCTGTGCATCCAGAGCGAAGTATGACATATTTTTAAGAATGCACTTTTTGTATGTAAACCGTAATGGCTGTTAAAGTGACCATTGAAACGTTCTACATCGTAGTTGTCACAAGTTAGTAAATAGGCCTGTTAGAAGGGCTGAGAGCGGTGTTTTTAAATTTCAGTGTCGCTGGATTCACGCAATACGTTGTACAATATGTTGATAAAACCCTCTCCGATCCTGAAAGGGTCGACTCAGACCGTCAATATGAACAAATTATGCTATGGAACTAATGCCAAAAAAATTAAAAATATTTTTGCAATCTATAAAAAAATGTGTTCAGCCAGTTTTCATTTGTATGAAAATGTTATATTTTTTTCCAATTTTTAACATTCGTCTCACAGCAAAAGTTGTTCATATTGATGGGCTGAGACATTCTTCCAAAGATTGGATAGGGTTTTACATCAAATAATAAATACACACGTCATACTCGCATTAAATAAATGTACCTTTTCTTTGTTTTCTTAGTTTTACTATTAATATTTTCAATGTTTTATTTTCATCTATACATGTGTGTGTAAGTTTATATAAAGAACTAATAGCTCAGTAAGATTATTAATGTAAAAATGTAACATGTGTAACGAGTGAAGCTCCTGTAGCAAGTTTTTAATTTAGTACAGGGCTCCAGCATTTTTTGTATGATGTAATTTTTTGATTAATAAATGATTATAAATGGATAAGTTCACGGTTTGTACGGATTCGAAATCAAGTTTTGTTATGATTGTTTTTATATTTTGTACAATAAAGATTAAACAAACATATTGCAGATACAAATGTAACTTCGTTTCTGAAGTGACTTTACGATGCTACGCTTCACTTCAAACGTTATTGTTGAAAGCGGGGTGATAGCGTTTTTACAGTTATGCGTCTGTAATAAAAAATGGATGGGAAAGTCGGAAGTATTGTTTGTTTTTCTCTGTTTATTGACATTTTATAGGTACAGTGTACGTCTTTAAACTTTACTGAAAAAATAAACCGCTTAAAAAATCAATCCCCTGTTTTTTTACCTTTAAGGTTGGTTTTTTTTTCTAAATTTATTTGGGACCAACTTCGGGATATACCCTTTCCAATAAAGAATTATCGGACAACTCTGTAATAAGTTATGCGTTGTTATACAAAATGCGTTATCATACATAAAAAAATATACGCGGCGACTTGATAATCTCGTCCGTTTTTTCGTCGGTTGTAGAGTACATTATGACCTTACATGACTATTTCAGGGTAAAAAAGCTAATGAAAAACTTAACGTCTCTAAAACTGTAAACAGTAGTTCACAAAAAGTTTAAACAGTTGTGTATGTGGATTCATTAAACAATATTTCCTATTGAAATATTTTGCTTGGTTATATCTTCATTATCTTCCATATAAATTATTTCAAGTGGCAGCATTGGACTCCGAAAAGTTCATGTCTCACTTGTAACTTTTTTGATTTTGACGCGAAAAACGTTACCCTGCATCTGTCTGGGTGGGTCAGTCGGGAAAAAGTATATTATCTCAGTATATAAATTCTCTCGCAGGCCACGTCCAGTTTTAAATCATTCGCCGTACGGTTCAGAAGCGGTGATAAGCTCTCAATCCCTGATTATGAACCCGACTACGAATAATAATTATGCAACGAAAATTTTATATGTAAGTAATTTTTTGAAACTTTTTGGACGTATTGGTAAATTTAACCAAAATATTTCGATAAAACTTTGCAAATACCAAATGAAATTAAAGATATTACAACTTGAAATAACGCAATAAATCAAAATACATGCCCCGAAAGCTAGTCTTGTATTAAAATAAATATAAACTGAACATTCTGCTAATATATCATAATGCTGACCGTCTGGAATACCCAAGTGTGTCTTCATACAACTTTCGTGCTCTGCGCAAAACTCCACCGTCTGAGTCAGACGTGCCTGTCCTCGAGTCGACTTATTACAGTCTCCTCCCTGGTGCCCTGGTACACGGAGCAATGAGGCGTAACATTTGCACGGATTAGAATAATCTGATTTGCTGGCTTCCAAAGGAGAAAGATGGCAGACCAACCTACCAAAATAAATAATACCTTTGTGAGTCAACATTATTAATATCAAGTATTATGAATTCATAATAACAAAACTCCACCGTCTGAGTCAGACGTGCCTGTCCTCGAGTCGACTTATTACAACCTCCTCCCATCCCTGGTGCCCTGGTACACGGAGCAATGAGGCGTAACATTTGCACGGATTAGAATAATCTGATTTGCCGGCTTCTAAGGAAGGAAGATGGCAGACCAACCTACCAAAATAAATAATACCTTTGTGAGTCAACATTATTAATATCAAGTATTATGAATTCATAATAACAAAACTCCACCGTCTGAGTCAGACGTGCCTGTCCTCGAGTCGACTTATTACAACCTCCTCCCGTCCCTGGTGCCCTGGTACACGGAGCAATGAGGCGTAACATTTGCACGGATTAGAATAATCTGATTTGTCGGCTTCTAAGGGTAAGATGGCCGACCAACCTACCAAAATATATACCTTTGTGAGCCAACCTTATTAATATCAAGTATATAATGAATTCATAATAACAAAACTCCACCGTCTGAGGACGTGCCTGTCCTCGAGTCTACTTATTACAACCTCACCCGTCCCTGGTGCCGTAGTACTGTGCCGTAGAGAAAGATGGCCGACCAAGCTACCAAAATATACACCTATGTGAGCCAACCTTATTATGTATTATGAATTCATAATAACAACCTCTTAAAGCTCTTGTTGTTCTAGTACCTGTAGCAATGAGGCGTAATCTATACATATAATAAAACAGTAAAAATATTTTGTCTGTACAATTAGTATTTTTGACTGAAATAGATAGAGGGAAACTTAAAAAGAATAAAAGAAAGCAAAAAAATTTTTTTAGAATTTCTTTGTCTGTCTGTCTGTATATGTATGATCACGTTTATCTCCGGCAATATTGGACGGATTCGAATGGAACTTTTTTTGCTATATAGCTATTAAGCCGGGGCAACATATAAGGTAGAAATAATTTTGAAAAATGGAACATCTGATGAAGCATCATAATGGTCCAGCTAAAGTATAGGAAATATAAAAGTGGAGCCTTAGCAAAAGTTGTTGAGCCTGATGAGCATTTTTGTTGAGGTATAAAAAAATCTAAGATTTGGAACACCTCACCTCTCGTAGAACCATAATAGTCCAGGTAAACTATAAGAAATATACAAATGACGCTTTAGCAAAAGTTGTTCTACCTGATGAGCATTTTTTGTTGAGATACTCAATTTGAAGATTTACTACACCTGACGCAGAACCATAATGGTCCAGGTGAACTACAGGAAATATAAAATGACGTTGTATTAAAAGTTGTTCAGCCTGATTAGTATTTTTTGTTGAGGTAAAAAAATCGAAGATTTAGAACATCTGATACACTACCATGTAAAATTTTATATCGACAACTTTACAGAGTCACACTCTCCACTGGGATAGAGTGCGTAGAATACGATTAGGTTATATTACTGGTGACTGCCCAGCGGTTGCCCTTTAGGCAACGTAGTTTTCAGCCCATAAGTACGGCAAAACATGAGAGTTTCCTGTCTCTCCAAGCCTTGAACCCACAGGCAACACCTAAAGCCGAGGTCCGTCCCTCCCGAAGGCTCCCTTTGAAGATGTGCGATAAGTTGAGGGCACTCTGCCGATACCTCAAAGTTTGGTGAATTAGCGCAAGCTCACTTGGAGCTAGCTATATAGTCTTCTTATCGTGTCGGTGGCTCAAAAAATCTAAAAGAGTCCTATATTTTATCCCTCCAGTATTTACCAATGCAACAAGTAATGTTTATAACAATGCTACAAGTATTTTCCTATGTAGGTATGTTAAGTTCGTATTAAGGTATATTAATACGCCGGAGTCATAAAGTCCACGCGAACGAAGTCGCGGGCATCAGCTAGTATTTGAATAGATTGGAATAATCTGATTAGTCGGTCGCTAAGAGAAATAAGCGACCGCCCATAGATAAAAAAAAATATTCCTACTTCTATGCGGCCGCCCAACGTACATACTACATATACATAGTATACGTGAACCAACGTACGGCAACCTATGGATTCATAATTTCGACCTCGTAATCTTTTCTCTATCCTAGTACCTAAAGCAATGAGGCGCATTAGAACAATCTGATTTGCTGGCCTCAAAGGGAGAAAGAGGGAAGACCAATCTACCAAATATATGACCACATTTAGGACAGATTAGAACAAACTGATGTGACGGTCACTAGGGAAAAACATGGCCGCTCTCCCTATCAAAATGCAGTATATGAGCCAAACTTAGAAGACCTTTTATGAATTATAATTGCAACCTCCTAGTAAACATGCGTGCTATTTGTGACAACCTTTTAATGTTTCTGAAGCCCCAGTAATCGGCGGAAGGAAATGAAACATTTGCACAGATTTGAATAATCTGAAATGTCAGCTTCTAGGGAAAAGTTGGTTGCTCTAGGCTCTAGGTACACCTATCAAAATATTAAATGAAAAATATCAACCATAAAAACCAATAACATAAATTATAACCCTCTATATTATCCCTGATACCTAAGCAACTAACTGGTGCAATAAAACGTGAACACTTTCGCTGCTATCTGACTACTTTCGGTCTCAAGGGAAAAATAATAAAGAACCCCAGAAGATCTAATGAATTTGTTGATGGTGGATAAAACCTCTTAAGGGATCTGATACCCTCGCGCCAGGAGTAATGAGGCGTAACATTTGAACAGATTAGGATGATTCAATTTTACACCCCTAGAGGGAAAAAAATGGCTAACTGATCCACCTACCTGTCATATGTTCAAAATACTGAATTATGCCTGCATATAGAATTCTTAAGATTGTTGAGATTTGTAGTCTGTTAAGTATAGGAAATAAATGTATATATAAATTCTAATTGTAAAGGAAAGAGCTAGAAAAAAAATGAAAAAAAATCTAAGTAATTACAACTTTTCAAAGCCTCTGCTGCCCTAATCAATGACAACTGAACCGTAAGTCGGCGTAATATTTGCACAGATTAGAAAATTCTTATTTTTTGCCTTGGAGGGGAAAAAAGATGGCCGACAGCTCCGCCCAACGAGATATTGGGTAGATATACCCACCTTGCAGTATTCTTATAATACATCACAACAATCAATATGACAAAACATTACCTTAATGTAGAACGAAAGTCTGATGTTGAGGTTGTCCATTTCAAAGAGATACTAATTATACCTCCAACCAAACGTCCCTGGTGCCCTAATACCCAAATCATTGAGGCGCACCATTGCACACTGATTTCTCGGCCACTTAAATTTTGGTCAAAAGGAATTGGTATAGGACCGTGTCTGTCTATAATAGCAGACAATCAGACAGCACTTTAAAACCAAATATTTCGGAAACGGAACTCTAAATTCGAAAAATGGTGTTCTCAACCTCACAATATTTTTAAGAGAGTATGCGAATTCTGACAAGATTACGCCTAATCCATTTAAACGTTTAGAAGTTTAAGTGGAATAAAGAACACACTTATAAGCTCGAAAAATAGTACACTCCTTGGCAGTCGTGTATTTTTCCCCAGCTATTAAACACTTAGCATATTATCATTTATTATAAGTACAAAAAGTGATAATATGCAGACAAAATTAGCAAGGTATTTCAAAATTACCATCACAAAAGGCATCCAAAACTCGAGTTTTAATTACCTACCATCGACGAGTTTAAGATATCGGTTATTGCGAAAGTTAATTTTCAAGAAATGAAAAGAGCAATCATGGCTGATTGGTCGGAGTTTTGCAAAGTCGAACGGTATTGGGATATTGAGATAAATGTATGGAGACGACCTACGGACTGGGTCTGTAGCAAAGACAATAATATCGTCTTTGGTCTGTATCAAGCGTTACATTGAAAGTTTCTGGAAAGAGCATTACAAAAAACTGGAAATTAAGAAGAGCCGTTTGTACGGCTCTTCTCAATTTTATGACTTTATTTTTTGGTTATAAACCACTACTCGCATGGAAAAAAAATGCTAAAATAAGACGAACTACCTTAAGAGTCGCCTGGACGCGCATGCCTTCATACAAACGGCAAAAGGGAATTGTGGCAATATTTGTCAATATTGGGACAAAATTAAGCATCCATTCAATTAATCTCTTTATAATCTACGTATGTTCCTATACAGTTTGGTTAAATTATCAATAGTTTGAGGATTAAACGCCTCTCAAGATTTCCATACAAATTTGAAAAGGCTTGTAATTCCCAAACTATTGGTATTTTAACTAAGCTGTATAGGAACATACGTAAATTATAATGAGATTAATTGATTAAATGCTTAATTTTACTCCAAAAATTATCAAATATTGCCACAATTCCCTTTTTCCGTTTGTATGAAGGCATGCGCGTCCAGGCGACTCTTAAGTAAAAGTACATCTGAATGACGAAAAGACATTGTTAAAGCTAAAACAAAAGGAATTCTGGCCTTTTTCGTATTACTCATTAGCCTGACTGAACTAATGTCAAATACCGAATTCAATAAAAAAGTTCTGATTTTACTCTCTCTCCAATAATTTAATTTAACTTGTCAGTTCTATTTGAAGGGATCACTGTACAAAAATTCATTTAGGTGGTAATCGGCAGCCATCACGAAAACTATTTTGATGAATTGACGTAGATTTATTAAGTTTTTCCGATAATTAATGAAAATGAATTAGTTTTCGTAGGGATTATTTATCAGATTGATTAAAAGGTTTTCATTAATTAATTAAGGGCGAGGGCCTTTTTAGTTCTCACTTGATTAGATGCCTGTCTGTATCAATTAATAAAATCATGCTTGTAATTGCCAAAAAAAGAGATAAAACAAACTGCTAAAAGATTTTTGCTTGCAATTTCGGGCGTGCTATTCACGTGGTGAATATTGAAACAACTTTTTTTAAACAATCAATCCAAGTTTCAGCATGAGACTTTAGAATATTTTTAGTTAAATGCGTTTGAGTTTCGGATTCTAGTCTCGAGAAAGTTTCAAAAATCGGGAATAGATGTTGTCCTATCATCTGTTTCGGAAACTCATCCGATGAAAAAATTCCATCTTGACCTCGTCTGATATGTAATACACCTGAGCCAGTGAAGTCATCAAAAGTCGCAAGAAGATTGCTTCCCATTACTTTCGGCCTAGAAGCTTTGAACAAAGGCCTAACGAGCTTTCGATCCTTCCTCTATAAAGACTAATTTACGAGTTGATACAGGGACGACGTTCCGAGACGTACACTTATTGGAAACTTGGTACACCCTGCCTGGGTTGCTAGCCGTACCTCCTATTGACATGATCCCTTAGATTAGCGCCCATTCTTTCGGCCAGTTTCTACGGCCTGCGCGGGAAGAAGAAGAAGAAGAAGGAAGCTGGTACATTCTACGATTTTTCTTTTCTTCCAGACCTGCGTGGAAAGCTTGGCCGCTTACACACACGAAAAACAACAAACATCCTAGTCCTAATCCTAACTATCCTAATCCTTATCCTAAATATTATAAATGCGAAAGTGAGTTTGTTTGTTTGTTTATTTGTTTGTTACGCTTTCACGCCCAACCTACTGAACCGATCATCATGAAATTTTGCATACATATAGATTAGGGTACCGAGAAGGACATAGGCTTTAAATTAAGCGAGCGAAGCCGCGGGTAACAGCTATTTAAATAAATAAATAAATATATACGGACAAATTACACAGATTGAGCTAGCCCCAAAGTAAGTTCGAGACTTGTGTTAAGTATGGGATACTAACTCAACGATACTATATTTTATAATAAATACATATATAGATAAACATCCAAGACCAAGGTCAATCTGAAAAAGATCATTTTCCATCTTGACCTGACCGGGGATCGAACCCGGGACCATCCGTGCCGCAGGCCGGCGTGTTGACCGCTACGCCACGTTAGAAAATTAAAAGGCTCTCCTCTTTTATTAAAGTCGGCTAAAATAATATTCCCAGTTTTCCCGGGCGGTGCTCGACAATGCTGTAGTCTGAGCTACTATGTCGCCGGCGCCGCGACGGCGGGGCGTCTTGTGACGTCATTCCGAGGCACGTACGAGTACCTTCGAGGACGAAAATACCGACTTTGTTGTTTGATGTTTTGTTCAAAAATATTATATTGGCTTGGAAAATGCGCATAAAGATTAAAAGAATATGAAGTAGTAGATACTCGTACGATTATGTGCCTAGTGGTTTTCGGCTAAGTAATCAGTTTTTACCTATTAAATAATAAGAAGTATGAGACGGAAAGCGTACCCAAAGACAATTAGCAATTTTAGGGGAAACCGGTCATAAAGACTGCTCAATCATTTGACTAGAGCTTGATTACCTATACTGTTTCGTTAGATCATTTTACGCTACCTTAAATCACTTGCTCCCAGTGCAGTATTCCAAAAGGGTTTATTTAGTAATATGCGTCATAAACGTAATTTCGCTAAAAGCAAGTCTTACAATCAAATATTAAAGTGGAACTCCTCACAAAGAATATGGTATTCACGCCGAAAATACTTAAAGAATTTTCCTGAACTTGTAAGACATTTTGCCACAGAGCAAGGAATTTCAATGCAGATCGCGGTGAGCTATACTGAAATTCCTTGCTCTGTGCATTTTGCTAAAAATAAACGTTTCTGAGAACCTTGTATCAGCGCCTTAGCCATCTTAATGGAATAAATAAACATATAGAGATAAATCCAAACAAGGGAAATCGTACACTGTACATAATAGGCTATATAACATACCAATCATCCTTCATCAAAATTAATTATTTCGAGGTAGATCAACTAATCGTATTGGATTAATGATCATATGTCTTCCTAGGCGCTCAGAGATTAGACGGAGATAATTAGGAACAACATGTGCAGGATTACAATAAACAAGAAAACGATATATCTCGGATTAATAACACTGAAACGCGCGAAGGGGCTCATATCGAACTCCTGCGAACGCGTGTTGCCCTGGTAACGACTGATAAATGCATAAGTAAGCGATATTGGTGTTCGGGGCAAATATCGTTTTTGGCGCGCGCCCTGCACGTTTTCTGAACGATTAGCAGTATTTTGGTACGAAATTAATTGTTATTTGCTTTGTGAAATATGGTAATGGTACTTGCGTGCGCAAAATGTAAGGGATACGTTAATGTTAACAAGTTATCGTAAAGTGGGGATGATAAAAACGTCTCGTTTTCGACTCATACGGAATCATGTTGCCTTAGTACTGAACTGAATACGTAAGTCGGTTTTACGAGTATGATCAAGTTTTTTGGGTGCGCCAGCATGTTTCTGAACGATTACTAGGATTTCGGTGGGTAATCAAATCAATGGCTAGTCCAGAGGAAAATTAATTGTTGTTAAAATGGTACACTTGCGTATCCAAAGTTTGAGGATAAGGTAACAAGGTTTCAACTTCTCATATTCGCCCTCCTATTAAGAGGCTTACACCACCGAAACTAGCGACACCCGTTATTTAATTCTTGTTCTCCAAAATAAGAACAAATTGAAAAAATCTACGTAAGTACTTCCTTAGTAAATTACTTGTAGTATTTTTAGTAGAACTTTTCATCGACATCAGCATTTCAGATTAAGAGAACTATTCATTACCGCCAAAAGTGGCCGCTTTTGGCGGTAATGCGTAGTTCTCTTAAATTACTAAATTCAAAATAATGAAAAGCAATACAAAAAATACTACAAGTCATTTACTAGTGAAGTACTTACGTCGATTTTGTCAATTTGATCTTATTTAGTAATAAAAGAAATAAAACCAAGGGTGGCGCTAGTTGGCTGGTGTAAGCGCCTTAAGACGTGTTTCCTTGGTAATTTCATAGGTAAGTAAGCTAATTTGGTGTTCGGGGCAAATATCGTTTTTGACGCCAGCGTGTTTTCTAGACAATTAGCAGTATTCTGGTACGAAATTAATTGTTATTTGCTTGGTGAAATATAGTAATGGTAAGTACTGGGGTGCCCAAAATGTAAGGGATACGTTAATGTTAACAAGTTATCGTAAAGTAAGGATGATAAAAATGTCTCGTTTTCGACTCTAACGGAATCATGTTGCCTGAGTACTGAATAAAAAGTCGGTTTTCAGAATTGTCCTTTGGGTGCACAAGCACGTTTTGACAATTGGCAATAGGTATTTTGCCTTCAGGCCTGAAAAGTTGAATTTGCAAAACGTTGAATTTAAAAAAAGTTGAATTTGCAAAATGTTGAATCCCAAAATTGGTGGGAAGTTATTTGTAATTTGCTCATTAAAATATGGGTATGGTTATAGTACTTACATTAAGTTACAATTACAGAGCTAGATATTACAGAAAAGCAAGAGGCGAATCCGAGTGCTTATAATAAACCAATAACTATAGTAGCCAGCTTACTGAGTATGAGCATCATACGACGTTTTTAAATACATTTGCGATTACCATAAAATTAATTGAGTAATTGGTATTGGTGTAAATGGCTTAGGCCATAAAATAAAACATTGCAATCCAAGTTTCGATGACATATCATCATCATCAGGTCTTTTTAGTCTCCACTGCAGGAGCACGACCCTCTCTGACTATCATAACCATTTATTAGCCAGATCAGTCAGAGGATTTGGCCTACACTCTCGATGACATATGGATCGTATTAATTGCAAATGTATTGAAAAGGTAGTTAAACCCAGTAAAGTGGAAATCATAAATTAATTATTGGTGATAAGGCTCTTAACTATAGCTGAAGATAATTTGTAAATAAAATTCTATGTCGAAAACCTTTATTTATTACATAACCTAAGCAAAATGTAACTTAACGGTATTTTCCGTAGTTCATGGGGATTCTTTCAACGTTTATGTCGTGAATGTTGTATTCGATGTGAGTCCCACTGTAATATTTATGTGTGAGGTCTGCTCTTAGCGTGATTGCGTTTGTATCGCACCCTTAATCCCATAACCCTTTCTGAATATTACATGTAGAGATTGATAAATATTACACCATAGAATTACGGTTATTAACCGGCTAAAAACGGAGAAGGTTCTCAAGTCGATATATTCATACATAACGAAGTTTAACAAAAATATTAAAATACGAGCCACTTCCACGCTGGTCTGGGAGAAAACAAAAAACGTAGAATGTACCAGCTGCTTCTCTTCCCGCGCAGATTGTAAAAGCCGATATAGGGACTGGGCGTGAGGAATCATGTCAATGGGCGATGCGGCTAGCAACCCATCACTATTTTGATTCCGTTCTCCAACAACATGCTAAAAGTGGCCTTTGGGTTTTATAGACATGGGCTTTGTCTACCCCGCAAGGCAAAAAGTCGTGATATGTCTGCCACTTAGGTAAATGTACTATACGTTACCTTTCGCATTACTTTTTTTCCTATTAAACCAATTCTGTATAAATCATCATCAAAATTTAAAAGCGTCATTCTTGTCTGTAGAGAAATTGAATTCCGTATACATCAAATACATTTTTTTAATGTACTGAAACGAAATATTACATTTTATTGCCTAAATGTTTCCTAAGTATTGAATTGAAATGATTTATTTACGTGAAACATGGCTAAAGATGTGACAAATAATAACAAAGTCCGACATGTCTCGCCATCAAGATGGCATGTAAATATTTGTAGTTCATCCTAACAATTCGTAAATTCGTCATGTTATTAATTTAATTATTATTACTTACATATAAAACGATACAATAGAAAAATTATGTCAATAAAATATATTTTAAATTTCCCACATGGGAGTCCAAAGTACGTTAGTTATTAAAAGCTTAGAATAAACTAAATAATTTCCATTAACAGTTCTCTTGTTTAAGCGATTTACAAACTGAATCCCGGAGTCCGGGCCTGGAATAGTGTAAGCTGGCAACACAAAATATAGGTTAGTGCAGATGTGACATTTTCAAAATTTTGTGTTTTGCTGCCGCATGTATTAATCCCAATCCCAACTTCCCAACTAATATTGTAAATGTGAAAGTCAGTTTGTTTATTTGTTTATTTGTTTGTTTGTTACGCTTTCACGCTGTATCTACTGAACCGATCATCATGAAATTTTGCATACACATAGGTTAGGGCACCGAGAAGGACATAGGCTATAAATTACGCGGGCAAAGCTGCGGGTAACAGCTAGTTTATAAATAAACTAGCAATTTCCTACGACTTTGACCACGTAAATTATAGCCTTTGGCACCCGCGGATAAATTAGCTTTCTTTCAGTGGAAGAATTTTGAAAATCGGTCCTGTAGTTTCGGTGCCTACTCAATGCAAGCAAACTTTTAATATTAGAGTAAAAAGTTACAAATATTATCTTAACTCAATTTTTTTATACGAAACGTAGCCTAAATCCGCCAACTTTCAAGAAATTTAAAAAATAACTGATAGTGCTGAATACTGGCATAAATTTACGTGTATTTATACTGGTTATTCAATGACAATTAATCGGTTTAGTCAATTTTTGTTTCTTGTGATCAAACTAAATATAACCCAACACCTAATCTGTGCTACTGCAATACCTACCGAGTAATCGAGAGCATAGTTAAGCTGAAGTGGCAGTGGGCTGGCCACATCTGTCGTAGGACCGATGAACGTTGGAGCAGACGGGTTCTCGAATGGAGACCACGTCTCGGAAAACGTAGTGTGGGACGTCCCTCTGCTAGGTGGACCGATGACCTAAGAAAGGTCGCTGGTAGTGGTTGGATGAGGAAAGCAGAAGATCGCACAATTTGGCGTGCCCTTGGGGAGGCTTATGTCCAGCAGTGGACTGCAATAGGCTGATGATGATGACGATGAATCGATGGCTTGCGTCGTCCGAAATGTGCTACAATTGAACTTAAAATAATTTAGAGTTCTGTGTGTCCTACTCATGAATTGTACTAGGGTCTAGAAGATTGTTTTAATACAGGAGTTGTAGAGGCCAGAGGCCACTTACATAATGTGCCAAAAACAAGCTTTAATAGCCGCTGTGATATGGCAAAAAGAAGAGATTAAACGAAACTGAATGCACGCTTCTGTTCTTTATATATTTTGTAACGGCAGGTACAGACGCAAGTTTTAAGCCGGTTGCTAAATGACCGTTATTAATTTCCAGAGAGAGTTCTCTGCTAAGCCTTTATCACTTTTTTAACAAAATAGCTTTATTAATTCATGAATATTCATTGTCTTTTAATAAATCGTCCTGTCTATTTTAACGACATCTCAAATCGAGACTTCGGTGAATTAGCCAATCCAGGAACTTAGGTCTTCTTTGTTGAATGTTCTTTACCTTACTCTTATAATGTAGCGTCGACATAGAAAGTAATTTTTTTCTCACTAACCACTTATTTTGCAGTTCTTACACTTGCACTTTTTCATTACTTTTGATTAACATGTGACTTGATGACTTCATCATCGAAACGTTCGACTTTTATAACCTTGCTCGGTACAGTCGTCTTTTCTAAAATAGAACCCCAGTGCATTAAAATAAAGATGGGATTTTGTGATCGAATGAAACTTTGAAAGCATCGCTATCTTTTACGCTAAACATCAAAGGGGAAACGAGACGACACAAACGAAGAAAAATGAAGATGTGTTGCCAACCATCCCTTTTCATTCCGCCCACTCCTAAAGGGTATAAAGTACGTCTCATGACGTATCAGCCACGTCATTGATATATTATTACAGCTCCCCGGCCCACGGTAATAAGGCAGGTAGTATTAGCATTTCAAATGTCCTCATTACTTGAAGATTTTTATGTAAATGTTCAATCTTTTCGATGGTACGAGACTCCTGCCATTACTGAAAAACGTAGGTACATTTGAGTGTCTCCTTTACTGTATTTGATGTCAAAAGGAATTCAGAATTCAAAAGGACTAGGGAAGCGTTGGTGAAACCCAATTTTCTTACTAATTAAGTACTAGGAGCGAATGAACGTTTAGAGAACGTGACGACTGAAATTATGCATCCGAGTTACGGAGCTTGTGCGCTCCTCATGTTAATTTAATTTGGCGGTGTAGATACTCCCCGACCACGTAATGCCTCGGATATTGGCTCAATCGCCTCCTGCCAGCGCATAGTCGCCTGGTAACGCGGAATTATTCAAATTGTATGTGTGTCTGTCTCTCAAAATTAACGCGTAATTGAACGAGTAATTTCGGAGTTATTTCGGGGTTATTTCGTATCTCTGCCTCCATCAGCGGTTCGTTGTGAATAGACATTGTTGAATTTTCATTTACGAGGGAAGCATAATCATCTCGGTTCATTCAGATTCAAATTAAAACTTGATTATACAAGTTAAAATTTAATCTTGGTCGTGCATAACATGTTCGTTTCGGCGCAAATCGGGAGAATTTCGTTTGTGGCGTACAAAGCATCTGTTTTCATTAACTGGCCATTGTGGAAGTCAAAGTCAGCCGAACACACGACCCCACTCGTCATGTTTAACTTTCAACGAAACAATGTCGCGGCGTGAAGCCGACGCTGAATTAAAACATACAACTTTTAGACATTTTTCGGTTTAAATGCAAAATGTTCCATTCGCAAAATTTACAAAGAGATATTAGATTTCGCAAAATGTTTAATTTAAAGCTCATTTTTGGATTCTAAACCATAGTTGACCACAAATAATTACTTACGTATGATATTCAAAGGTTGTAAGATCAAAGGACACATTTGTGTATAGGTGGTGTAGGGTTTATTTTTGTTGAGTAACTAAACCTCTAGTACTTATACAACGTGGAAGGGACATACCCGTAATAAATCGAACCACGGTCTGCACTAGATATTATAGTATAATGAAATTAAAATAACAGCTAAAATACAAAATAAATTTTGGCATTTTCATACAAAAGTGTGTAGCCGCCCGGCTGATTTGTATGGGAACGCCGATTTTTTTATTTGTTTTTAATTGAAAATTTAATTCCGTTATACTAAAGTGATCTAGTATAGCCCGTGGTTCGATTTATTACGGATATGTCCACAGAACTATATAGTTGTCCCTTCCACTTTGTATAGAGTTTGATTTACTGTTAACCAGTGTTTTCCATCTCAATATAAAAGGATATCAGAAGAGCAATCAATAAAATAGGATATAGAAGCATTTGGAAAGTAAACCATTTGGAATTGAATGGTTTTCTTTCTGAATGTATTTTTTTCACCTTTTCTCTCCCTTTATTTTACAGGACGTCTTGCGAATCGGACATTTTGCTTATTCCGCGTCTGCACCATTTTTCCGGCGGCAGCACTGCGGAATCTTAATGAGTCCGAAACTTTTAATTAATTCAACGCGTTAAAGATACTTTAAATATTTGAATAGGAAAAATCGGGCCAGTCATTTTTGTTGTGGTATGAATTTTAATTCGTGGATTTAGAAGTTTATGAAGGGAGGCGAAAAGGAGATAAGCCTCGGGGGATGTAATTGTGGTGGGGCCTGTGGAAATTTTGCGGAATTTGTTGTAAAATTGAGTTTTATGTATGCAAAATATTATCCCCTGACGGTTAAAGGTGATTTACCAGTCGCCATTTACTTTTGATTGAAGTAAAAAGGATCCTGAGGAGTTAGTTGTGTCATGTCAACGAAGAAACGTTACCAAGTATGTTGGTATATTTGGCATTTACTTTTCTATGTAGGCCACTGTACGTGTACGTATTGGCACAGACTAATGCATGCAAATTCATGTGATGCAGTTGCATGGAACTACTATTACTGGCCTCGCATAAAAAAAGTTTAAACCTGTTTCCGTTATCGAAGATCAGTAAAAAATATGATATAGGACGGCAAAGGAGCACGCGGGTCTCCTGATGATAAGTGATCACCGCTGCCCATGGACAACTCCAACAGTGTGACAAGAGCGTTGCCTGCCTTTTAAGAAACATAGACTCGTTTTTGAAGGTTCTAATGTCGTGTCGATTCGTATATATCACCGCAGAAAGTTAATTCCACAATTTTGGTTTTACGTAATACGAAGTAGGTAACATAAAATAAATAATTGCATACAAAGTCAGAATAACTAGCAATAGGAGATAATACTGCAGTGTTCTCCCGCCAGAGGGCAGCATTAGCAGAGACAGTAAACAAATGTTTGACATTGACAAGTCTGTCAAAGTCGCAATAAATTGCCTTTATTTTACATACAAATACGCAGCACAAATACATTTTTATATTTAAATACTCATAGGAGTATTTTAAAATCAAATTAATAAAGGAATAATGTATAATTTTCCAAATTAATAGCGACTTTGACATTTTCAAGTACATACTTTTCAGTGTCAAACCTCTTTTACTGTATGTGCTAGTGGTGCACTCTGGCGGCACAGCTTTCAGTAATATGTCCTATTGTATTATTATTTTTTTGCAATAAATAAATGTTCTGCTCGCGAGGATCATCCGGCTTGCTATCTTGTTGGAGTGTTTCCAACTCGTAATAGTCGGAGCTTCGCTAAAGTACTGTCGGATTAAGATAACAGAAATATCCGTGAAATGTCTGTACTGCTAAAAAACATCGATATTTTCCGAATAGTTACGCCTTATTTATTATAAGAAACCCTTTTAAGATAACTAAGCTAAAATAAATTTTTTGTTGTTATTTTTTTTGCTAAAAATAAATATTCCAGGCCCGCGGGGATCATCCTGCTTGCTATCTAGAGAGTGTTTCCAACTAGTAATAGTCGGGGCCTCGCTAAAATGCTGTCAGATTAAAATCACAGTAATACGCCGTGAATACTGCTGAAGAACAGCAATTTTTTCTCACTAGTTACGACCTATTTAGAAACTCTTTTCAAAGATCACTATGAAAAAATTTTGTAAAGTAAATATTCCAAGCCCACGGGGATCATTCTTTCTGCTTGCTACCTTGTTAGAGTGTTTCCAACTTTGTAAATGTCGGGATCTTCGCTAAAATGCTGTCGGATTAAAATCTCAGAAATCCGCCGTGGAATGTCTGTCTGTACCTTCGAGCAACACGGCCTCCGTACCGGACGGAGGGAGTGGGCAAAGCGACAATTTACTATGACAATTTTTCTGGCGTTTTTTGCGGGGGGAAATGTGCACACAAGTTTAGTTCCGCACACCTACATACAAAACTTAAACTGTCACTTAATAGTAATTATGACATTGTCACAAAAAATGACATAAAAAAAGAAAAAATAATTTGTGTACAGATGAGTCACACACAACTAACACATAGACATGCATATGCCTAATTTTGGCTTGTACCTTGACAGAGGGGAATGCAGCGTATGGCTACTCCCTTCCGTGTTGCTCGAAGGTCTGTACTGACTGCCAAATAACGTCAACTGTTTTCTTTTCAAAGATCACTAAGATAAAATTAAGTTTTAGTTGTTTTTTTCCATAAGTAAATATTCCAAGCCCGCGGGGATCATCCGGCTTGCTATCTTGTTAGTGTTTCCAACTTTGTAAAAGTGGGAGTCCTCGCTAAAATGGTGTCTGATTAAAATCTCAGAAATCCGCCGTTGAATGTATGTACTGCCAAATAACATGAACTTTATCCAACTAGATACGACTTGTTTAAAAAATTCTTTTTCAAATACTACTATGCTAAAATTAAGTTTTTAGTTATATTTTGCTATAAATAAATGTTCCAGGCCCGCGGGGATCATCCGGCTTGCTGTCTTGTTGGAGTGTTTCCAACTCTGTAATAGTCGGAGCCTTCGCATAAATGCTGGTCGGATTAAAATCACAGAAATATCCGTGAAATGTCTGTACTGCTAAAGAAGATCAACTTATTCCGACTAGTTAAGACCCATTTAGAAGCTCTATTTCAAAGTTGAAGTTTTTAGTTGTTTTTTTTTCGCTATAAATTAATAAATCGAGCATTATCACAGCCGCAAAAAGTAACTGCTGGACATAGGCCTCACAACTTTCATCATAGGGAGTTTTGCCATACTCACCACGCTTGGGAAACGAATTGATGAGCTGTCAGATTAAAACACAGAAATACCCAGTGAAGTGTCTATGTCGCAGTCATCTGGTTGAATCTGCTTTTTGATTGAATGACTAGCGCGTTCATTGAATGACCACGTTTAATCGAATGACCAGTCAGAACGTTGATTGAACAAGCGTCGCTCAACGTCTAACTAGTTAGCGGATTGTAACATAGCCCTTTGAACAGAGCGGACATAAAATCAGTCAGGTGATTCAAATTTAGTTCTATATTTTTCCCACTGCATCGCTAGAAATCACCAAAACAAATATGGCGTCAAACAGCTCGCATAGATGGCACGGTGTTAAAATATTTTTAATTAAATTTACTTAAAAGTGCGTTATTTGTAAAAAAATAGTATGACATCATGGATTTACTTAAAAACTTAGAAAGTTTGAAAAAATATGAGATTAGATAAAGCTTTGGAAATCATGCTACCACCAAATATTACAAAGTGGGCTAAGATTCAACGACTTCGCTAAATGACGTTCATTCAGTCAAGTCAACGTTGAACGTTACATTCAACGACTTGACGAGTTGTCCTTTAGTCATTCAATTAAACGTGGTCATTCAATGAACGCGCTAGTCATTCAATCAAATAGCAGATTCAACTAGATGACTGCTAAAAAACCATAAAGTTTTTCCGAAGTTACATATTGTTAGAAACTCTTTCTCAAATATTTCTGAGACAAAACTAAATTGTTTGGTTGTTTGAGTGACGTTTAAAAAAACAACTTGGTTTAAATAAATGTTGCCTGCTCGCGGGGATCATTCGGCTTTCTATCTTGTTGGAGTGTTTCCAACTCGTAATAGTCGAAGCCTCGCTAAAATGCTGTCGGATTAAAATGGCAGTTTTATACCGTGAACATGTTTGGAGTAAAACATTTTTATTTCCTCTATGTGGAGCTTCATCTCTTAATTTGTAACGCTTAATAAAAGAAACATAGAATCATCCCAAAACAAATAGGTATCGGTACAGCCAGTTGTCTAAATAAATACCTTTATCCGGATCGAGTAATATTATAATTTCGTTTTATGGCAAAAGAAGGATTCTAGTAATATGTTTCCTTTGCTAATTGTAGCTATACCTATCCTCGCCTGGCGAAGCACAGTTGGTTGTTTGAGTGACGTTTCCGGTAACTGCTAAAGGTTTAACTTTATACCTCCCGTCATCCAGCTACGCATAGGCCAATCAGTCATGTCTGTAAATACAACGATCAAAGCCGTCTTTGATCTTCATCGTGTTTCTGCGACGGTTCATTTGATTCATAGAATACAGATTCTATAACTCAACATCATCATCATCATCATCATCAGGTCTCTTTTAGTTTAGTCTCCACTGTTGGAGCACGATCGTCTCCATACTACCAAAGCCATTATTAGCCACAGCAATCAGAGGATTTGGCCTACACTCTGCACACTGACCAGACGGGTCTCTTTAAGGTTTACAAGCTTTGTTTAGCTTATGTTTCCTAAGTCGCCTTCTACGACATTCACGATTAGACTTAGAATGGTCCTTTTTTTACTCTGCCGGGAACCACGCTGCAATCAGATTCTGTAACTCAACGAAATTGTTAGGTAAATTCAGCGCCCGCCAATACCGTCAGGTGTTCTATACGAACTGACATCAAAGATAGTTGTTGAGAGCTACTGCCGGTTGCTGCCGTTCTAAGTTTACCTAACGTTATATGTCTTGAGTGATATTTCCTAGATTGCCAAAGACTAAGTTACACCTACCGTCGCCCGGCAATGCACAGTCAATTCAGTCATGTCTGCAAACACGACGATCATTGTCGTCTTTGATCTCCGCCGTATGCCTACACCTGTTCGTTTGATTCTCACTTGGGAGTTCAGTGTAACTAAACAAAATTAAATAAATAAATAAATAAATATATACGGACAAATCACACAGATTGAGCTAGCCCCAAAGTAAGTTCTTAAGAAAGACTTGTGTTATGGGATACTAACTCAACGATACTATATTTTATAACAAATACATATACAGATAAACATCCAAGACCCAGGTCAAGCTGAAAAAGATCGTTTTCCATCATGACCTGACCGGGGATCGAACCCGGGACCCCCGTGTCGCAGGCTGGCGTGTTGACCGCTGCGCCACGGAGCTCGTCGAATTGTTATGACAAACCACACTGCTAAGAGAGAAGCCTCGATTTCGATTCCAGAATACCTAGAGAAAGAAATCGTAATGTCAACCTCAAGGCCCTTATACATTGCGACTTTTTGCAGTGAACAAACGGGCATACGACTTGCCGCGCGAGTGCAGTTTTAAAATTGATAAATTCGATTGTTATAAAGTTCGGTAAGTTAACTTCATCGTTTCCGCAGATTGGTTTCCGTAGACAGCTATCCTACCGTCGCCTAGCAAAGCACAGGTCAGTCAGTCATGTCTGTAAATACGAGAATCGAAAGGATGGGTTTGACTTTGAACGTGTGCAACTAACGGTTCGTTTGTTTCTTTGCATATTCTATTGGCTTCATACTTTGAATTGGAATAAAGTTAATGTTAATGTTTTACCTCAGTGTTTTACATAGACTACTTAATATGTAGAAATATCAAATACACATCGTCGCCAGGAAATGCACAGTTAAGTCAGTCATGTCTGCAAATACGACGATCAAAGAATGGTTTTGACTTTGAATGTATGCCACTCACTACCGGTTCGTTTTATTCTTTGTATATTCTGCCGACTTTATACTTACAATTGGTACAAAGTTATTGGTAATGGTTTCCGTAGACTGCTTAAAATGTAGCTATAACATCGTCGCCAGGAAATGCACAGTAAAGTCAATCATGTCTGCAAATACGACAATCAAGGGACGGATTTAACTTTGAACGTGTGCCACTACCGGTTCGTTTGATTCTTTGTATATTCTGTGGACTTCATACTTTCAATTGGTATAAAGTTATTGTTAATATTTTCCGTAGACTGCTAAAGATGTAGCTATACCTATCGTCGCCAGGCAATGCACAGTTAAGTCAGTCATGTCTGCAAATATGACTGTCAAAAGATGGATTTGACTTAGAACGTGTGCCACTCACTACCGGTTCGTTTGATTCTTTGTATATTCTATCGGCTGCATACTTTAAATTGATATGAAGTTATAGTTAATGGTTTCCGTAGAGTGCTTTAGATGTAGTTATACCTATCGTCAGCTGGCAATGGATCGTTATCGGGCAAGGAGCCCGATGTTACAGTGGGTGTGAGCTCTATGAGCGCTTACGTATGTTAAGCAACCCCTGGTGCAGTCCCTACTTGGATGGGTGACCGCAAGTGGCATAAAAATATCTCGAGCTCTTCCGTGCTTCGGAAGGCACGTTAAGCCGTTAGTCCCGGCTGTCATCGTTGATGGCAGTCGTTAAGCTATGTCAGATGCCTTAAGGCAGCTTGAAAAATCTGACACCAGTGTTGGCCACTTACACATACGAAAAACAAACAAACAAACCTGGCAATGCACAGAGTTAGTCATGTCTGCAAACACGATGTTCAAAGACCGTTTTGACTTTGGTCGGGTGCCTATACTGGTTCGTTTGATTCTCACTTGGAAATACGTGGAAATCAGATTCGGCAGCTCTCCAATACTGTCAAGAACGTTTAAGCTGACTGTCCTGGCGGCAATGCTCAACTGAACATTCCCTACCTACGCTAAGTGCCTAATAGTCAACAGTCAAATATTTTATTCATTGCAAGATATTTTAATATCATTTGGTTAACTGTCATAAAATTTTATTGATAACAAGTGATATATTATTCCCTAATTGTATTTATATTCTATTTTACGGTTTCAAAGTTTTTCTCCAAATGACGTAAACTTTTAGTTAAGATTTTTTTGAGTATTCAGGGGTAAAGGCTGCTAAAGACATTTCCGCTCCCCAGCGACATACAGCTGTCTTCGAATACGCCGATCAAAGGCTGCCTTTGATCTCTCCGTGTGTCTGCACCGGTTCGTTTCACTCCCCACTCGGAACTCGCTTTAAATGCTGATGCCACTTGTAACAAATGTGAGCGAATTTCTGTACATATCAATATTCTATTGTCAAGTAATGATTTGGTTACATGATTTTTTATAAAGTACCCATATAGCCGCCTCTCGCCGTTCCGCCGTATGGTTCCCGGCAGAGTAGAATATGACCATTCCACATCTTCCCGTGGATGTCGTAGATGGTGACTTAGGAAACACAAGCTAAACAAAACTTATAAACATCAAAAATACCTCTCCAACTCGTCTGGCCAGCATGGAGAGTGTAGGCCAAATACATAAATACTACATTTTTGGGAACCTCAATGTCATTTTATAAAGTAAAGGCTGCTCTAGACATTTCCGCTCCCTAGCTACATACAGCTGTCTTCAAATACGCCGATCAAAGGCTGCCTTTGATCTCTCCGTGTGTCTGCACCGGTTCGTTTCACTCCCCACTCGGAACTCGCTTTAAATGCTGATGCCACTTGTAACAAATGTCAGCGAATTTCTGTACATATCAATATTCTATTGTCATGTAATGATTAAGTCACGATACCGGTGAAAATCCCTTTTTGCTAGTAGCATGAATGGGCCGGCTTGTCCGGGGAAGTGCCACACTCTTACAGAAAATCGACGTTGGTGTAGTAAATTTCACTCACCGAACATAGAAGCCTATGGCTTCGTTCGGTGAGTGAAAGAGCCGGAGGCCCTCCACCCTCTCCTTTGGGGAAAAAAAATAAAACATTTTATTCGTAGGATTAAATTGGATTTGCCCAACCAATTTTTAACCAATATCAAAAATGATTTCACACTAATAAGGTCATTTTTGCTTCATCTAAAATCACTGACATTAAAAGTAGAGAAAAGCACACTCGCTACGGAACAGGCAACTGTCGTTTATGTCAAACTGGATTTATTACAATCTTCCTCCTTACACTTTTTGTTAATCATAAATTAAGATTGTATTCGATAATGCTCCCCATAATAGCCAGTCTGATCTTTGAATGAATTAACTCTTTATTGCACCAATTTAAAATAAAAAATAAACAAGTCCTATACATTATCCGATCTCAGATTACGTTGTTATGAAAACTTCTAATTTATTTATTTTCTTTGTTTCAGGTATGTTTCTCTTCAGTTAAAATGAACATGAGGCATACTACTGCAGGTTTGATGTACCTAGCAAAAATATATTTTACCTAGCAAGAAAATAATTTCTGATGCTAATTAAATTGCTATAGTATTCCTGTGTCCTTTTTGCATCCTGTCAAAAATTTGTAACTTTAAATAGAAAAATAGAAAATGGAAAAAATATCAACATTTTCACATTAATTACCCACGCGGCTGAATTCTTTCGTATTGGAGTGACAATATTTTTCGGATTTTCTGCATTAGTCCCAAATGAAAAGTTGTTCATATTGACGGACTAAGTCGCCTTTAAGGATCGAACAGGGTTTCATCAACATATTGGGCATACATATTATATGATCATTGTTCTTTTTTTTACATATATGATCATTATTCAATGTTCTCGCTACTTCGCGTGAAATATAGCTTTTATCACCCGCAGAAAAATTTGCTACGCATTCCTACCTCGGTTATAGAATTTTGAAAATAGTTCCAGAAGTTTCGGAGCCTATTCTGCAAATGCAAATGAACAAACAATTAAAATTGAAAATATGTGATGAAAAAGAATTCGCCACAGGTAGGATTCGAACCCACAGCTCTTAAGTCTGCGCCCTAAGTGTGCTACCAACTACGAGACCACCGTGGCTTCGAATCACCGCGTCGAATTCTGCCATCACATATTACCCCGTAGGGTATAACGCATTCGAAGCATGCGTATTTCTTCAATATTTAGTAGTGTGGTATTCTACTTCATTCATATCAAATGAATAGAAAGTTGATAGAGAACTCTTACTCAATTAAATGGTTATTTTTAATTTTAATTATATACCGAGTATTGTAATGCTATTTAAAACAAACAAATCTTTTCTCTTTATAATATTAAAGTATACAATCTATTTTTGTCAGTCGTGCAAAATAGGCATTAGTAGGCCGCTAGTCCTTGCATAATCAGTCAATCCATTATTCTAGTCTCAAGGAGCCTAATTCAATAAACCCGACAAGGCTAATACTCCTCTAGAGACTAATACGCCGGAATTTCAACAAGGCGAGGCATTATCCTAAGTTCTAGGTACTTTAGCCTAGTAACAATATGTTATAGTGATAAACTTGCTCGGCTTAAATGACAGTAACATAGTTGAGCTCTCAGCTTCATTAGTTAATTATTGCCTGTATAACGTTGATGTAAGCTTCTTAAGTACTATAAAATTTATGTATAGGGCTTATTAAAGAGCAAGGAATTTTGCTAGCGGCCTTCTAGAAGCGAAATTAATAATAATACTTCGTGTCAATCCTAAAAAATACGCAATGATTATATAAGGAAAGTATAAAAGTCGCGCCAGTAACAGAATAGCTCACCCAGGCAACGCCCAAAGCCGAGGTTCGTTCGTCCAGGGGACCGTTTGGTGATGTGTGCCTTACAGGTTGATGGCACTCTGCTCTCACCTCAAAAAGTCCGGCGACGTAGCAAAAGCTCACTTGGAGGTAACTACATACTATATTTAAAAAAAAAGTCCATAGTCATAGACTGAGTTGGGCATGTGATGAGGAGAGAAGAAAATCAATTCACAAAAAAGGCATTGGAAAGTGGACGGAACCCGAAACAGAGGACGACCTAACAAAAGATGGATGGATTGTGTCAAGGAGAGTATGAACAAGACCGAGTGACAAAGTCTATGGTAGACGACAAAAAAATATGTAGTTTACAATATTAAAATGACAGTATGGATTCGCAATTAACCAAACCACATACTTAAATATGACCAGTACTCCATACAACAATGCCGGTAATTTTGATTGATTACGCTGTTTTTAATGAAGATTTGATCGGATGGAGTCTGATTATGACGATTTAATTAATTAGCGGTACTGGGAAATCCGCAAAGATGTTTATTTGTATGATTTCATAGCATTTATTACGTAATGGGACTGTTGAAGTTTTGTCAATGATTATTTGATTTATGAAATTTCAATTCTCTTGATCAGATATATATATATATATAACTAGCTGTTACCCGCGGCTTCGCCCGCGTAATTTATAGCCTCTGTCCTTCTCGGTACCCTAACCTATGTGTATGCAAAATTTCATGATGATTGGTTCAGTAGATTCAGCTGAAAGCGTAAGAAACAAACAAACTCACTTTCGCATTTATAATATTACTTAGTTGGGATTGGGATAATAGTTCTAAATTGGCCGTGTGGTTCCCGACAGAGTAAAATAGGACTACTCTAAGTCTTCCCGTGGATGTTGTAGAAAGCGACTTGGGAAACACAAGCGAAAAAAAGCTTATAGACATCGAAGACCTCTCCAACCCGTCTGGCCACCGTGGAGAGTGTAAGCCAAATCCTCTGACTAACTTATATATGGCTCTGGTAGTTTAGAGAGGGTCTTGCTCCTGCAATGGAGAATTAAATAGACCCGATGATGATGGTGACCATGTTAAGCATTTGTAATTGAATTTATTAATGTTGTGTTGCTTGTTCCAAACGGTTAGTCCTAAACAAGTTTACCGAACAAAACCGATGTTTGAAATCGAACGCCATATTTAAACTAAACTACAATTGCACAGTCGAGTTGGAAACACGAACTGAACGGTTCAGTTCTCCGAAACTTCCATTTGTTTCTGAACACACAACTTCCGAGTACTAGGGTGGCAGCAGTTTGGTAGAGTGATGCGAAAATGGTTAAGGATAAATTCAGTGTAAGGTTAATCCATTCTGTTTTATTTTTCTTACATCATTTCTAACATTTGAAAAAGAGACAAACGTCTTGGATAGTTCTGTCTGTTCTTTTAGGCTTGGTCTTTAATTATCCTTAAGGGAGATTTTTGTCTACCTATACTAAGCCACCCTCATATATGGAGCAACAATTAGTTATATCTACGATAAATTGCAACTTGAGCAATGTTGTTTTTTAAATTCTAAATTAAAAAACCGCCCAAGTGCGTGTCGGGCCACGCGCAGTGTAGGGTTCCGTAGTTGCGAATGACAACTTTGAGTTCACACTGTTCACACTCGCACCCCACGGTTCAACGACCAAAAACAACTAACAATTAAAAATTTTATGAAATTTTACATTTTCGAGTACATTTTATAAGTATTAAGCCTATAACTTTTTAGTTTGTGCTAAGTTCTCAGCTCTGATAGTTTTCCTTTCAACTTCAGTATATATACTACTGCTGTAATTTTTTTCACGTATCTATACATAACCGTTTAGTAGATAGAGGGGGGGGACACTTACCTCCAACAAAAAATTGCACTTTAAAACCAAATATTTCGAAATCGGGTCCCTAAATCGAAAAATGGTGGTCTCAACCTCATAATATTTTTTAAAGACCTATTTAACGGTACCCCACATGATGGATAGAGAAAAAAAAATTACTCCCCCACTTTACTTGTATGGGAGCTACCTTATAAAAAAATTTTTTCAAGATTTTTTTCTACCACTTTTTTGTCATGATTAATATACATACCCATACTAAATTACAGCTTTCTAGTTCCTATAGTCTCTGCGTAAAACCGCGGACGGACAGACAGACAGACAGACATGGCGAAACTATAAGGGTTCCTTGTTTACTACGGAACCCTAAAAATGCTGGTGTATGACCATGTTAAGCAAATATCAATGAAATCATCAATGTTTTGGAAATACGTTCAACGCAACTTTACAGAACAAACCGATGTTTGAAATCGAATGCCATCTTAACCTAAACTACAAAATAGCACAGTCGAGTCGGAAACACGAACTGAAACGGTTCAGTACTCCGAAACTTCCATTTGTTTCTAAACACACAACTTCCTAGTACCAGGGTGGCAGCAGTTTGCTAGAGTGATGCGAAAATGGTTGCGTATAAAAGTATAAATCCAGTTTAAGGTCAATCCAAGTATTCTGTTTTATTTTTCTTACATCATTTCAAACACTTGAAAAAAAATTCTTGTGTCTCCGAATGAGAATTCTTCATACATAAATATTCATATCCAAAGTGGGCAGCTGAAGCAGCTGATATTTTTTTTCTCTATTTCAGGCTCGTTCATAGAATAAAAGTTTTTGGTTTTCATGAGGACGTGAATTTAAATTATCGCTAGCTCAATAAATAACAAAAACATCGTAATTTGTATAAAAAAGTGTTTTGAATGGGCTCCTTTGCTTAATGTAATTTTATTAAATAGAGTAAATAAAATGCAATTTAATTTTTATTATTTGTTGTTATAGCGACAACATATTATTATAAAACCTATAGTCCTATTTTCTAGGAATATTTCAAGTGACTACCCGTATTTTACGGTTCCATATATAGTATATATACAGCTCTGTCTGCCCCGCTAGATATGAAGACTTGATAGTATATATGTATGTATGTATAGACAGTCCTGTGACAGACAGAAGGACAGCAGAGGCTTAGTAATAAGAACCCGTTTTTACCATTTGGGACCCGAAAACTAAAAACATCCGACATAAATAATACAATTTCCGATTGATTACTTAAATTCTTAATTAAAATATAACTCGATACTAATCTGTTAAGATATCGTTAGATAGACAGGTATTAACCAAGAAAGGATGCGGGCGAATTTCATGTGAGAGGGGTTCCGCGTACCACTCTTGAAGTTTCATGATATCCTGTTAGACGAACGCCATTTTGGCATTCGAAAACTTTGCTAATTATACTGAAGTAGTATAGGACCGCTAACTAGGTAGGTATCATTAGTGAAATTTACTGTGAGTTTTGAATTATGATTAAAAAGCGTTATGCAAGAAGTCTTCTGGCTTATCGTTTTAGCTGATTTGCTCAGAGAGTATTTTAGTTAGTCGCCGAGTCCAAACACCAATATTATAGTCGAGTAAATTAGTAATTTAGTCAAACCGGTAGAATACTACCTCTATTCTACTCTATCTGGATGATGGTCCGTTTAGTTCGCTGTAGTCAAGTTTATTAGGTCGCTGCTATTTATTTACTCATGAATTGTTCTAGAACTCTCTAGACTCGAACGATTTGCTGGGTAGTGGCGAGTGTTTCAGTATAGAAACACTCGCTATTCGAATTTTTTTTTCTAGCCGCGTACAAACATGGTTGTCGTAGTTTTAGCTGGGGAAAGAAAGCGGACAAAAAAGCAAGCCTGTGAACTGCCCCGTGCCACTGCGTAAATTTCTATCTGTCAAATTTACTTGTGCATTATTTATTCGTTTACAGTTGGCGTTTTGTTGCTAAATTAGATGGATAAACATTTAACGACATGCGAGAATCAAATACGTAAAGAACACTTAATATCCCTATACCTAGGTACTTTGAAAACTTTGAAAAATGATGAAGATACGGAAAGTGTAGCATATTCTAAACGCGATTACGAGAAAATTACAAGTTAGCGTAAAGACTGTCCTCGTTGACGCGCGGTAATTGAATCGCCTCGACGCGACGTAGGTACTGTCTCGTGTGCGAAATGCGGTTATAACGTCGCGTTACCAACTTGAGCCTGCTATGTACTCATATAAAAGAAAAATTCTTGGCAGTTAACTCCTCCTACGTCATTATTTCTTGGTATTGAATCCTTCATGATTTTTATTTGTAAAACACTACTAGGCAATTAATCATTATCATCACGTCTTCAGGAGCATGACCCTCCCTTTACAGAGCTAATATATTATTAGCCAGAGCGGTCAAAGGATTTGGACGTACATTCTCCACGCTGGCCAAAGGGGTTGGAGAGGCTACTTTGATGTTCTTAAGCTTTGTTTAGCTTATGTTTTTTAAATCGCCTTCTACGACATCACGAGAAGACTTGCGAATGGTCCTATTCTACTCTTCCTTCTTCTTTCTCAACCCGTGCTCACCCATTGTTGGGTAAATACCTCTGCAAACTCTACCTTATACTGCTTATTATTTGTACTACCAATACAAATATCTGTATGTACTAGGATGCCATAAATAGAGGGCTGCTCGCGGTTTGTGCCACGTAATGTCAGGTGTTAACACGATTGCGGTCTTGCGGCCTGCGGTTGCCACTGTCTGACATATGAGCATCTCCTGACTGTTTAAATTAGTATAATTTAATAGAGTCTCGCATGTTTAGTGTCAGGTCAAATCATTTTACATTTGGCCTGACGTTTGTCCGATATGCTTTCTTGGTATTGAAACTTTCATGATTTTTAGGGTTCCGTACAAAAGTTGAAAAACGGAACCCTTATAGGATCACTCGAGCGTCTGTCTGTCCGTCCGTCCGTCTGTCACAGCCGATTTTCTCCGAATCTACTGAACCAAATTAGATGAAATTTGGTAAGATAGTGTAATCCTATGACCCAAACACGGATGTGCAAAGTAAATAAAGATTTTTTTGAAATAAGGGTCATTTTGAGTGGCCCAATTACAAAATTTTCAAAGAAAGTTTTGCAAACCTTACTGTGTCATATATCAAATGAAAGAGCTAATTTTGAGGATCTCAAAAATATTTTTTTCTGTTCGGGTAAAATCAATTTTGATTTTATTCACGAAAGAAGGCAAAAATTGACCATTCCCCCCCCCTGATCTCCAAAACTACGGGCCGAAAATTTTGAAAAAATTACAAAATATAGTTCATTCCTTGAAGATTACAGGAAAAATAATAAGAATTCTATCACTTGAAAATTAAGTGATAAACTCACAATAATAAGTTCATCTAGAGAAATAGTTCACTAAAACACCACTAGATGGCGCTAGTCAATTGAATAAAACATTTTTTGCACATTGTGTGTGTGTTCACGAAGTATATTGTACGGAACCCTCATTGCGCGAGTTTGACTCACACTTGGCCGGTATTTTACATTCGGGTTGACGTGTGTTATTATGCTTTGCGCGTATTTGCGCCGTGTGGTTCCCGGCAGAGTAGAATCGGACAAGTTATCCCGTGGATGTCGTAGAAGGCGACTAAGGAAACACAAGGTAAACAAAGCTTATTAGCATCAAAGAGACTTCTCCAACCCGTCTGGCCAGCGTGGGGAGTGTAGGCTAAATCCTCTGACTAATCAGGCTAGTTGGTGACGCTTTCCCTAAGCCTTCGACAACGGTCTCACCAGAAGGTGATCCCTTGGGAATCTCGCCACTTGCGATGCGCTGGTTCGGGGCTATATATGGACTATTATGCTGCGCGTTGAAATAGCCAAAAATGTATGACGGTACTCACGCTTCCAATGCAGTGATCAGCTCCAGGTTTGCTTAGAAGATGCGACGCACAGCACTGCACTAGGACGTCCACCCGTTCACACGCGAGGATCCTCGGCCGAGGCACGTAGGCTATAATGTCCAGGTTAAGGCAGGAATAGCAACAGTAAAAATAGTAGCTGTTGCGCGCGGCGGCGGTTATTACAGACCGAATGTGGCGGGAACACAAGTGTTACTCGCCGCCAAATCTTCGTGCGATTACTTACATTGCAAAACGCAGTTACCTGTCAATGTCATCTTGACAATTCAACGCGCGCGGTAATTTAAAATAAGAACTTAATGAACTTATGCGAAAGTGGCGAAACCATTCCCCCGGCCTTGAAAGGATGGCCTTTCAAAAGGAAAGGGAAAAATAAGTTAAAGAAATAAACATAAATTGTGATACGAATGTGTGTGTGGCAACCCTAATTCATATAGAAACGAGGTTCCCCAACAAACTTATAACTAACTTATTCTACAAAATAATAATGTAATAAACTAGTTAGCTATTGCGAGGGAAGTGGGCATAATTTAACTATAGGTCTCTTATAGACTCCATTTTTAGTTTTAACTAGAGCTACACGAGCAATGCCATCCTTCCCTGGGAAAAGTTTAATAATAAGCCCTAAAGGCCATTGCAAATGAATTATACCTTCCTGCATGATAACAACAACTGTTCCTTCCTTGACGGGCTCAGAAGGAGTATTCCATTTCTGGCGAACTTGTAACGTATGCAAATATTCATCTCGCCATCTTCCCCAAAATGATTGAACTAATTTGTCTAAAAGTTGATATCTTGGCAAAAGATGATCGGATGAACACGGCACCGGGATTGCCGGTAGAAAAGTTAAAGGTTGGGTGTGCAGGAAATGAGCCGGTGTCAACGCAGTGGGTTCTGATGGGTCAGAGCTAAGCACAGATAACGGACGCGAGTTTAATAACGCTTCTATTTGAGTTATAACAGTACAGAGTTCCTCATACGACAAAATCTGCTTCCCGATTGTGCGGAACAGATGAGTTTTAACGCATTTTACGTTACTCTCCCAGCAACCCCCAAAGTGCGGTGATTTTGGTGGAATTAGCTTCCAAATCACCTGGTTTTCGGCTAACTCATGTTCCCAGGGCTCCCTGAACTCTTTAGCCAGGAAATCCCTCACTTCCTTTAAGTAAGATTTAGCACCAATAAAATTGGTGCCATTATCTGTGTATATAAATTTTATAGGGCCACGTCTAGCCAGAAATCTTTTGAATGCCGACAGAAAGGAACCAGTACTTAAATCCGAAGCAATTTCTAAGTGAATTGCCCGGGTTGTAAGACATGTGAACAAACACAAATATGCCTTCTGGCTCCTCACACCTCTCCGACGTATAGGTGTATAATACAAGGGCCCTGCATAATCACAGCCAGTGTGAACAAAGGCCTTCTCCACTTGATTCACTCTGTGAGTTATCAAATCTGCCATCATGGGCGTCGTGGCGCGCGGTTTTGTCCGAAAACAAAATACACAATTGTGAATTCTTTGACGTATAATACGTCGAGCGGAAATGATCCAGTATTTATGTCTTAAAATTGATATTAAATGCTCTGGACCAGTATGAAAATTACGCTGATGATAATGATCAATCAGCAAATCGATTATGTGATCCCGCCGTGGTAATAACACGGGATGTTTGTACTCATAGGCTTCGCTGGAGTTTGTCAAACGACCACCAACACGTATAATACCGTTATCTAAATATGGTTTAAGTTTGAAAAGCGAGCTATCGGAACATGGCTTGTCAGCAGCTAATCTAACTATATCTTTACAAAAATAAACTAATTGTAAAGAGCGAAAAATTTCCAATTCAGCGGCTGCCAACTCGTCTGCTGTTATTGGACCCTTTGAAAATCTTTTAAGGAATTTAAAAATATAAACTACGGTTCGGACATATTTATTCCATGAAGAGAACCGGCGTGACAAATCAAATAATATATTAGTTGAGCTGTCCTCGTGGGCCACCAGAGACACTGTCTTAGCTTCTGGAGTGTTAACCTCCTCCGCTTCAAAGGGTTTTACAGGCCATTCATGTTTTGGAAGTTTTACCCAAGCTGGTCCATGCAACCACAGAGGATGATCTACGAGTTGAGCAGGTGTAAGACCTCTAGATAGACAATCACTAGGGTTATCAGTGCCCTTGATATGATAGAAATTATGACTTGAAAGATTTTCTTGTAGTTTTGCCACTCGGTTGGCAACAAATGTTTGCCACCGGTGGGGCGACGAGTGGATCCAACTAAGAGCAACAGTCGAATCAGAAAAGGCGAAAACGGATTCAATTGGATATCTACTGGTATAGTTATCCAAAACCCTCTTCATTAATTGAGCCAGCAGTAAACAAGCGCACAACTCAAGACGTGCCAGTGTCACAGTTTTTAGGGGTGCTAAACGTGATTTTGCGCATACTAGCTGAATTGAACCCTCATTACTATGTGGAGGTGTAACATACACATACACTACTCCGCCATAAGCCTTCTCACTAGCATCAGCGAAGCCCATAACAGTAACTGAGCAGGATGCAATGACACCAAGGTGTCGCGGAAATTTTATATTAGAAATCAAGGGCAGCTCTCGTTGGAACTGCTGCCATTGACGCGTGATGGTGTCGGGAGGCATTTCATCCCAATCAACCTTTCTTAGCCAGAGTTCTTTGATTAGAAGCTTGGCGAATACAATTATAGGGGCCACCAGACCCAAGACGTCAAATATTCTAGCTACAGAAGACAAAATGTTACGCTTAGTACAAGGTCTCTCATCTGGAATGACCTCAAACCCAAAGACATCCTCTGACGGATACCAGCGTAAACCTAAAATTTTTAGCGTGGCCTCATCATCAAATGTAACGCTGTGTGACAAGTGAAGTTCTTTAGGTATTTGATTCAAAACCATTGCAGAGTTCGATGACCATTTTGCCAACTGAAACCCACCAGCTCGAAACAATTCGATGAGTTGTTGAGCGGCAGTCGCGGCTTGAGTTTCGTTCATAATTGAACTCGCGATATCATCCATATATATATCTCTAGATGCGATTTCCTTTGCGATAGGGAACTTGCTTCCTTCATCCATTACTAACTGCTGTACGGTACGCAAAGCTAAAAATGGACTGCTACGCAATCCGAAAGCTACTCGATTATATTGGTAACGTTTAATCGGTGATTTTGGATCAAATCTATAAAGTAAACGTTGAAAAGGACGATCCTCTTCGCGTACATCTATACAAAGATACATTTGTCGCACATCAGCGGTGATGGCGATAGGAAACAGTCTCAAGTTTAATAGAATGCTGAATAACTCTGCCTGGAGGCTAGGTCCAGCATGAAGTACTGAATTTAAAGAGAAACCACTAGACGTCTCCGCGCTGGCATCTAATACTACCCTTAGGCGAGTAGTTGCCTTATCCTCACGGCATACCGCGTGGTGAGGAATGTAATATTCATAATCTGATTCTGTAGACACTTCAGACAAATATTTTTTGTCTATATGCTCCTGTATGACCTCGTCATAAAGGATTTTTAATTTAGGCTGCGAGCATAATTTTCGTTCGAGTGCCATGAACCTGCGTTCTGCGGTTGTGTAAGAATGACCCAAATTACTGGGATGAAGTTTAAATGGAAGAGCCACTTGGTACCGTCCATCCTTATTGCGTTTTACGGTTGACTTGAAAAACTCTTCCGCTTGTTGTTCCTCCGAACTGAGAATTACGTCATTACTAACATTCTCAATTTCCCAGAACCGCTTCATTAAATCTTCTAGCTCACAGGTTGAGAGGTATCCTACGGATGAATCAGATGGCGCTATGGTAGGCGCGTCGCCAAGTATAATATAGCCTAACGCTGTTTCAAGAGCATCAGGCAGGCCGGGCTGATTAATCACCCTACCTGGCAGTAACATTTCAGCGAATAACTTTACGCCAATGAGAATATCGACTTGACCTGGCACAGCCCAGGTGTCATCTGCTAATGGAACATCATTAAACATGTCCATCGCGGAAATGTCAATTTGACATGTCGGCAATTGAGCGGTAATTTCGTCCAATACCAACGCTTCGATTGTGTATTGCTTACAAGAACCGAATCTAGACCTAAATGTAATACCTACATTACCCCTGATGGGTCGCGTAGAACCGCCAATGCCCTTCACAGACCTCAATAAACCCTGCTTAATCGTCAAGCCCAAGGTTTGACAGCACTTAGATGTGACATAATGTTTTTGGGAGCCGGGGTCCAAAATACATCTTACGACCCGTTCCTTTCCATTACGACCTAATACTAAGACCTTGGCAGTAGCAAGGACCTCCGTGACAGGAAGGTTCCCACGTCTCGACGATGCAAATGTGCATATAGGGTCCTTGACAGACGTGGATGTGCTAGCGCTAGTTGAAGAAGCATGGTCAACAGCAACCGAGCTTTTATTATTATTCTCGTTTGATTGCGACTCTTTATTTTCAGTAACGCGCGGTGGAGAATTAAAATGTAAGAGCGAGTGGTGTGTGCCATTGCACTTCCGGCAAGTTCTTTTAGAATTACATTTGGACGCGGTGTGTTGAGTACTAAGGCAATTAACACATGCCTGAATCTTTTTTATATAATTAAACCTATCAGTAGGCGCGAGTTTTAAAAATGCATTGCAACCATAAAGTTGCGAATGTTTGACACTATCGCATAAAACGCAAGTTTGCTCTTGCGTGCTAACGAAAGTGTGCGGTTGGCGAGACGACGCGGGGCGCGATGCACCTCGACTGCCGCCCGGCGGGTGCCCGTCAGTCTTCGTGGAAGACGCGGGCGCGGCTGATCGATGCGAGGTTCGATATAAAATCTTAACCTGCTCTCGAATAAATTTAATGAAATCTGCATAATCAGGCATTTGTTGCGAGTCACGAATAGACATTTCAAAACTTTTCGCGGTATCCGAGTCTAACAATTTAAGACCGATATGAATAAAAATAAAATCACTTAAATTATCCAATTTAAGTTGTTTTATCGCAGAAATAGTTGCAGTATAGTTATCAATGAGTTTTTCTAAGTTATATGCTGAAGGACCACTGACAGGCTTAATCGCTAACAGCTGATTTAAATAGGAGGTTGCTAAAGCGCGTTTGTCATGGTATTTCGATATGAGCGCTTCCCAAACAATGTTATAATTTTCTGCCGCAGGAATTATTCCCGCGCAAATCGACTTAGCTTTTCCTGTCAGATGACTGAACAAGTAATGGACTCGTTCGGAGTCGGTTAAACTACTATTCTCATGAATCACTCTTTTGAATGTTTCAAAAAAGAAGGGAAAATTTTGAATTTCACCATCAAAGGATGGGAGGTCTATCCGTGGAATCTTAATAGTGGTGTCTCGGGTTGACTGAACAATATCGGTATTTTTAATAGTAGATACGCTCAAAGCAGGTGCCTCAATTTGATATAATTTATTTTTTATAATACAATATAGATCATCAAAAGCGTTCAACGCTTTATAACTAACCGCGTAATCATTTTTTAATTCCAAATTTAACATATTGAATTCATCCATTAATTCAATAAATTCCGACCTTAATTGGTCAACTACTTTCGCTTGAGCGAGAAATTGTTTCAATATTGCTTTATCTTCTAATTGAGGAATCATATCATAAATGGATTGTATCCTTAAAAAACACTGAGAGCGCTTAGCTTCAACTAACTTCAATTTTCTTTCGGTAGCCATTTTTAAATACCTCAGTTAATGCCAATAAACGATCACCACAATAGCTAAATTGCAACGCAGGAGAAAAAAAGAAACGAATTGTTTATTAACTTTAAAGAATTTAACCCCAGAGAACGAATGCAACGCGCCCTGGTTACGCGTACGAAGTTGCAGGCCGCGCGATACGTATGCGCGGTGATGCAGCGATTGACAATAAATAAAGAAAGCCGTGAGATTAGCGCGTCCGTAACCTTGTTCTTAGTTGTTAAGCGGCCACAGCGACCGGTTATATCTCATAGAAAAAACTAATAAGTTTCTATAAAGAAAATTTATGAATTGCGTTGTATTGTAATTATAAAATGTTGATTTAGTTGAACACGCAAATATCTTATGCATTCGTCAGTAATCAACAGCGAAGTGAAATTTGATGTTATGTGTATGTCTGTTAATCGTTAACACATGAACCCAAAACTTCTTATAATACCCAATCTTGATTTAGATTTAAGTATGCGACGCGGGAGTTTTCAAATACTTGTCACACGTATCTAGTTTAGAAAACTACTCAGAATATCTTACTGAATAGGAATAAAGTTGCATACGAACATCATTCGATACAACTTACGCGATTTAGATACGCTAAACAATTCATTACCATTAAATGGAATGTGCGGTTATTTTTTATTTACCTACCTACACTTATCGATAAACTGCGAATAAGTGTGCGATGCGAATTAAAGTTTGACGAAATAACTTATCGTAAACTTAGATAAAAGATAGCGAAATGAACATTATACACACGTATACCTATGGGCCGGGAACAGTTATATAACTTGTATAATTTCTAAGCAATGAACTGGCTAGTTTAGCTACCCAATATGGCGTTCGATTGCCACGAAATGAAGTTGCCTTTTAGGTATATTGCGATTAATAGCAAATAGTCCACACCTTCGGTACCACAATTTACGAATATATAATACTGAATTTAATGAAATTATGACTGAAAGTACAGGGATACCGAAATCGATCCGGTTCGACTAGGACCAAAAATTTTGGTGACGCTTTCCCTAAGCCTTCGACAACGGTCTCACCAGAAGGTGATCCCTTGGGAATCTCGCCACTTGCGATGCGCTGGTTCGGGGATATATATGGACTATTATGCTGCGCGTTGAAATAGCCAAAAATGTATGACGGTACTCACGCTTCCAATGCAGTGATCAGCTCCAGGTTTGCTTAGAAGATGCGACGCACAGCACTGCACTAGTACGTCCACCCGTTCACACGCGAGGATCCTCGGCCGAGGCACGTAGGCTATAATGTCCAGGTTTAGGCAGGAATAGCAACAGTAAAAAAGTAGCTGTTGCGCGCGGCGGCGGTTATTACAGACCGAATGTGGCGGGAACACAAGTGTTACTCGCCGCCAAATCTTCGTGCGATTACTTACATTGCAAAACGCAGTTACCTGTCAATGTCATCTTGACAATTCAACGCGCGCGGTAATTTAAAATAAGAACTTAATGAACTTATGCGAAAGTGGCGAAACCACTAGTATATGGCTCTGGTAGTACAGAGAGGGTCGTGCTCCTGCAGTGGAGACTAGAAAGACCTGATGATGATGATGATTATGCTTTGTATTACCTGCATGATAAGTAGACACAGATTAAGCAAATTTTTAATGTGATGTTGGCGCATTAACTTTAGATTTAAGGAGTATAAATACATATTATTACGTCTTTATGCGGGGTATACTATGAGATTGAAAGTCAGGTTAAGCATATCAGTGGGCATGTAGGTGATAAAAATGAAAAAGTTAAAGTTTCTATAAATACCATTTTTTGTTTTCACATATATGTGGAACGTTTTTGAGTCGCCAAAAATGGATGGAACTTTTACGTCTCAAAAAAGTTTCTGTTCTAACAGAATATTTATTTAATGATGAGCGCTATTTATCCAATTTTGGAAGGCTTGGGAGAGCACAACAACAAATAAAAATGACTATATACCTAAGCGTATTTCACTTCAGGCTATGTGAAAACATAGACTTATTATCCAAAAGCACAAAAAAACCTATAAAAACATATCGCCTCGGATGTACAGAGTCGAATTCGGGCAAATTAAACTAGTTATTTTGTATCGAACACCCGCCGGCAGCTTTCAGGTATTTGACCGCACCGGCACCGGACACCTGATCCGGAAAGCCTTTCAAACTGCAATCCTATTTGCCTGTCCGACGCGAACTGCTCCGCGGCTCTGCGATCCTGGTATTAAAGTATTGGAAATTGTAAAACGTCAGTGTTCCCTTTTTTTAACTTAGTGTTTTAAACCATAGGTACTGTTGCATTGAATATGTAAGTACTTACGTACAGTCAGCAAAATTTGAGCCGTTGTACGATGCGTATGCTATTGCTAACCGACTTCTTAAAAGGATAAAGTTATCAATACTGTCGTATGTTTTTTTTTTAATATTTTTTTTAGCTTCTAATGCCATCTAATCATTACAGATCGACGAGGCATCTTTGTAGAAAAGCAGTTACTTCAATCTAAATAAATAAATAAATAGGGACATATCACACAAATTGAGCTAGTCCTACAGTAAGTTGTGAACTTGTGTCGCAGGATACTAACTCAACGATACTATATTTTATAATATATACTTATATAGATAAACATCCAAGACCCAGGTCAATATGAAAAAATCTTTTTCCATCTTGACCTGACCGGGGTTCGAACCGGAACCCCCGTGTCGCAGGCTAGCGTGTTGACCGCTGCGCCATGGAGCTCGACATTTCAATAGTGAATTAATAGTACATGGTCTTTAAATGATTTTCCTATGTGCCAGATATAACTTTGAAATACTATGTCGAAGATCATCCCGGTCTAATAGCTCCTAAAGTAGTACGAGATTGACCCCGCAAACTTGCATTGTCCAACTTCTGGTAAGTGACCAAGTTTCCAATAGTCGACCACTGACGTGTTACCCCACTTTCCTCAATTTCATCTTGTTACTCGGCGTTCGATACTGAGCCCGTGAAACTTGGATACGGTGAGATTTTACGGATTTACGCATACGGAAAACTTTGCTAATGAAAATTAGAAAACTTTTGTATTGGTTTTTATTTTCTTTTGTGTAAGTGGCGTTGGTGTTTCAAGCTGCTTAGAGGAATCTGACATAGCTAAACGATTGCCATTAATGAGCTAGGTCAGATCTTAGAATTGAACACTTTATTAAGTGAATGATATTAACTTAAAGAAACGGCTGAAAAATTACAAATTAATATACGCATAATACGTAACTTTGCTGGTCAGCTTATTATTTTGCAAATGTTTTGATTTACATAGTTTTATAAAGGCCTACAGGCGTATCCGTACGACATTGTCTATTCATCAAACGAAAATCGATTGGATACTGAATTCCAAACAACGTTACCAGGAATGCATGAGACGGCCATAGGTCCCGAGCAAATAGCTGTCGAGATTCGATTATGCTCCGACGCCTGTGACGCGTTTGTGGTCTGACGCTAATGGCCGATACCAGATGTTAACCGAGCCGTCACATCTATCGATAAATCCATGTTACTTAGCCCCTGTGGGTTCCACGTTAGATCGACGTGTATTGGAGACATGGATGCAAAGACGATGTTATTACTTATTTCTACTCATATTTAATCCTATCACTTGGTATGTAAAAGAGCTAAAACCAATTTTAAACGAATTTTCATTTCATAAATAGCAGTTCATATTTAATAACCAATAAGAGAATCATGCACTGCTTTTCAAAATTCTTTCACTAATAGAAAGTTAAGTTACCCACGGGTGACATAGGCTACAGTTACCACCAGCTTGGGATCCAGTCATCAATTTAATCAAATCTCAAGCTAAGCAGAAGACTGCAAGACCTTCAGACACCGTGAGCCAATACTGCGTACATCTGGAACGTTATCAATAAATATTTTAGGCGGTAGATTTTGCAGTTCTTATAAAAAATACTAGACAAATGTCAACTTACTCTAACTGCGACCACGAACACTGTAAAGTGCTCGAAACGTTAGGTGTATAAATAATGTAATAAACGCGATAAAACCCGTATTAAAATAATTTTATTTAAACGATTTATTTTTTGTACATTTCGTTCTCAATCCTGCGTCCGTATTACTTTACAGTCGCATGAAATTCATCAGCAGTAAAGCGCCGCTTATTCAAGTTTAGTACAGGCCGCAGTAAAAGCGGACGTGAGGCGTATTGTTTCCGACCGCTTTTTGCCGTCGTAACGTTTACGACAATTTTCCCGCCAGTGAAATTAAGTTGCAATGAAAACAAACATACTAGTATTGCTGCTATATTGCTAACTAGCAATTATCCCTCAACTTCATCCGCGTAAATTATAGTTTATGTCACCCTCGGATATGTAAGATTTCTATAGTTGAAAGAATTTTGAAAATTGGTCTTGTAGTTTCGGAGCCTATTTAATGCAAACTTCTTTCACCTATAAAATAATTTACGCGGACGAATTCGCGGAAATATTGCTAGTGTCTAAATATAAATCACTGAAAATAAAAAACGAATAATGCGACATATTTTTTACATTTCGTCCTCTATCCCACGTCCGTATTACTTTACAATCGCATGAAACTCATCAGCAGTAAAGCGCTTATTCAGGTTTAGTACAGGCCGCAGTAACAGCGGACGTGCAGCGTATTGTTTCCGACCGCTTTATGCCGTCGTAACGTTTACGACAATGTTATGTTCCTGCCGACGGAATTAAGTTGCAATGAAAACAAAGTTACTGCTATTGCTAGCAATAAAAAAATATGTTGATCTTTTTCGCGTTTAAGGAATTTCAACTTTGTCAGATATCTGTACATTGCTTAGAAAAACTGACATCAATGTAAGCCAATTACAATAATAAAGTAATAAAACATAAGGACGAATCACACATATTAAGATGGCCCCACAGCAAGTTGCCAATTAATTATGTCGTGGGCACTAACTCAACGATGCTTTATTTTATGTTACTGGATATTTATGTATATACGTATTTATTGTAAAATATAGTATATGTAGTTGAGTTAGTATCCTGCGAATAGCAAATAAAAATGTTTCTATATTTTGCTAACCCAGGCAAAATATAGGAGTTACCCATATGAGTAATACGTTCCGGCATCTTAATGGTTCACTAAATCTGGCCGAGCGTGAATTTATGAGGACACCAAAGGTGGCAATTTATCGTTCAGAGCTCAGAGCTGAACGCTGTTCAGCTATTGTTCTAAGTTTTCACTATGTCATGTCGTTTTCAAATCAAAATCAAAATCAAAACGTTTATTCAGAAAATAGGCCTTTGCAGGCACTTTTTCACGTCATATCATATTTAAAATTATCTTATTAGATAATATGTATTTATTAATTGTTCAAAAGCTACAGACTACTAGCGTTTCGGAACCGACCACTGCAGAGAAGAAACGCCGAAAGAAACTCTTATCAACAGTTTTGGTCGCCTACTCGCCTGAAGTGCTTTATATGATTACGAATATTTATTCCTTATTGTCTTTTTCTTTCTTTTCTTTTTTCTTTCTTTTTTTCTGTTTTCATGTTACAATTTCAATATACATAGATTTATTATTTTTGGAACATGTTTATGTTAACGATCGAGTGTGTAAAGATAATAAACAACATATGATACTTAAAGTAGTCTCAAAGAGGCCGAGCAGACCAGTCCCCCCTGACAGCACCCGTTCACGAGTTGACGTGTGGATCAGCCATCGCTGAACTCAACCATATTAGAGGGAACTCAACGACCCGACACACAACGCCGCCACCAGATTGAACATTTTTAGTGAGCATGACTAACTCTAACTCTTAAGACATTGTCAAACAAGGTTAAATAAGGTTATGGTCTATACTTGTTGCTCGCTCGCTAGCATTTACATGTTTTACAATCAATTAGTAGTTGATTCTATATAATTTAACATTGGGTGTGTTAAAAAAACCAATCACAAGTTTTTAGGGGTCCGTACCCAAAGGGTAAAAACGAGACAATCGTAAAGTTTTTGTCATTTTTTTTCTCGATAGTAGTGTTGTGTAGATAATGGCAAATAAGCTTTCGTGCCAAAGTCTGACTCGCACTTGGCGGTTTGGTTTTGCTTTTTCTCCTTTTTAGGATTGATATAAGAGGGAGTAATATTTTTTTTTCTATACAAACCCATCGTGTTGGGTATCGTTAAATAGGTCTTTGAAAAATATAGTGAGGTTGACAGCACCATTTTTTAATTTAGGGATCCGTTTCCGAATTATTTGGTTTTATTTTTTTTTTTATTATATAAATTTTTGTTAGAGGTAAGTGTCCCGCCCCCTCTATCTGCTAAACGGTTATATATGGATACGTGAAAAAAATTACAGCAGTAGTATATATGCCGAAGTTGAAAGGAAAACTATCAGAGCTGAGTATTTAGTACGAACTAAAAAGTTATAGACAACCAACTTATAAAATGTACTGGAAAATATAAAATTTTATACAATTTTCATTGTTAGATGTTTTTGTTCGTTAAACCGTGAGGTGCGAGTGTGAACTCAAAGTTGTCATTCGCAACTACGGAACCCTATACTGCGCGTGGCCCGACACGCACTTGGCCAGTTTTTAGTTCTTTATACAGCATAGCTATGTTACTCGATAACCAACATCAACTCAATATTTCTTTCTATATTTTGCTAACCTAGACCAAATATGAGTAATACGTTCCGGTATCTTAATGGTTCAGTAAATCTGGCCGGGTGTGAATTTATGAGGACACCAAAGGCGGCTATTTATCGTTCAGAGCTGAACGCTGTTCAGCTATTGTTCTAAGTTTTCGCTATGCCATGTCGTTTATCTTACACTTAGGTAACATAGACTAAAGATCGTAGAGACTCGCATGTTTTCCGGTCTGGTGTATCATGTATGGTCATAAGATATGTTATAAGTTATTAGATACACAATTATTTTACTATATCAGATTATTTATATACTTAGCTGTATTTATTACTGAACTATGCCAACCACAGAGCAATGACTTATATGTAACTCGGGCGTGCCAGCGACAAGACATTCTTTGCTCTGTTGTGCCGACCATTTCGCCATTTATGCAGTAGCTACTTTCCATGCCATGAAATCGAGTGATCAAATATAATATTGTGAAAATTATACGATTCAGACCAATCCAATCTATCTAAGTCTCAGAGGAACACACTCGTATCATCCCATTGGGTATAAACATACCTCTATTAACATCAGTGACGTCACAGAGCCACAATGGCGGATCTTCCGGCGCGCGGTTTCCGCCCGTCAGAGAAACCGGTCCGGATGTCGTCTCGGTGTATGTGCCTCTACATGGACCAGGGAAACAGAGCTTTTGAGGCGTACCGCTTATGTTTTAGATAAACGTTGTAATAATGAGTACATAATGTATGTAATGAACTGTAATGCTTTACAATTTTGCTTATAAATAAAATAAATAAATAATATTTTCTCAAACATGCTCGGAAATGTAGGCATTACTGTAGTAAAAAGAAGACCGGAAGTTTGTAATTCTTGGCTTATTCATCGCATTGCCGGCCTGGGCCAGGAAATAAGTATGAAAATTACTTCCCGGCCGCTGCTCAAAACTTTTTAATTAATCTATGTAACGTAAATTATGTCACTTGTCATACAGCCAGTTTACTACCACTGCATTTTTAAAAAATGCATATAATACGTGAATATAACTACAATTTCATTAAAATATCGATATGTGATCATACGAAAATATGCTTAATTTTCGTTGCGAGAGAAAAAAACAATAATCTATGATCTATTAAATTTTTTGTGAAAAATATGACTGGGCTCTATGGGCATTGTTTCCTTTGCTGGAATTGACAACTGAAAATAAAAAAATTAAAAACTCGGGAGATCTGTTATTTTCACTATACCCGTAGTGATTAACGCCACTGCCGAAAAACTGCCTTTACGGATTTTAGGGCATAGAACACACGTCAATTGACTTTGAATTTATGGCCCCCCATAGAAACTCAAAAGGAATTGTATGGCATTTTTTTCATTTTCACCCTCACTCCATTATTTGTCTATGATCCTTATTGCCTAGAGAAAACATATGGCAGTCGGTCGTCTGATACTAGTAATAGTATCTTCTTCGTAGTTTGTGATTAACGCTTTGCAGTAATTGATTGACATTGATTGTTTTCGGTAAATATGTGCAAAGTTGGTTATTTATTCGAAATGAAACGGTTCAAAATGAGTTTTAGTGATGAAAGCAACACTGCAATGGATTTTAAGTACCTACTTCGCCTAATTTGAAACTTGAAAGTGGAAAAATTACTACCGGCAAATACCTAGTAAGGGGAAATATTTAAGGCATGTAAGTTTATGTGTAACTTTAAGTTAAATTTCCTCACATTTATTGAGAAAATCTCTATACTTTCCTCGGCGGGAAAGGGATTGCCGGACTCGTAACTATTGTCAAGGCCTCGCTGACGCTCGGCCTTGAAAACTATACTCGTCCGGCAATCCCTTACTTCCCGGCCTCTGCAGTAATGTACTATATCTTGATACCGGGATAATTTTTATAGCGATTTTTAAATAACTACTCATAGTGTATACTTATAGTAGCTTCATGCATAAGCCTAAACATGGACCAGGGAAACAGAGCTTGTGAGGCGTACCGCTTATGTTTTAGATAAACGTTGTAATAATGAGTACATAATATAAACTTGATACCGGGATAATTTTTAAACTAACTACTTGTTAAGTGTACTAGCTTAAATTACTAGCTGTTACCCGCAGCTTCGGCTCGCGTGATCTTTGTCCTCTTTTCAATAGCCTAACCTATGTGTATGCAAAATTTCATAATGATCGGTTGAGTAGATAAGGCGTGAAAACGTAACAAACTCACTTTCGCATTTATCATATTAGTTAGGATAGTAACTTCATGCATGATATTTAATTTTTAAATGGCTGCCCAGAAAAATGAGTGTATTGTATTCAGAATTCATATGTATGCTAGTAAGTATGTATGTATAAAAGTTGCTTTATTCCTTCATCCTTGCCATATGCCGAATAAGTATCATGAGGTATAATTTATTTGCTCTCCTTCGTTTTCTTTTGACTTTTCTTTATAAAACTTTCATAAAGCTATCTTTCTAGTAAATATTGCTGACATGTCAAAAACAAGAAGCAAAAGCCATTATACTTCGTCTAACTAGGGGAGGCGTAGTTCTGCTAAGGACAGTTGTCAGCCACAAAGCACACAGCGGAGGTCGAGTACAATGGCGGCCGGGCAACTTCGTTCGTCAATATGGCCGCAATGCTACTTCCGGTGACGTCTGTTAAACCATCTAAATAGTGAGCGTTTTCTAATATATACGGTCCTTGGTAAAACCTAGCATATCTATATATGGTATATAGATATTCTAAGGGTATATTAATTATTTGCACCTTGCGGGGTAGGCAGAGCTTAGACCCACATTTGGCATAATAGGCGCGCCACCTTCTCTCTACTCAGTACTGCGTCGCAGCAATCGTACTAGGATATCATGACAGCTAAAGAGTGCCAAATAAAACGTAATTGGCGTTGCTATATATACAATCGTTAGCAATTTCTATTGCAAGGTAGACAGACCCTATGTAGAGTTGGTCTAGAGCCACATATAGCGCAATTATGTAAGGCGTGCCACCTTCTTTATGCTCAGAAGGCACTGCGTCGTAGCAATCGTACTAGGATATCATGAATTCATGACGGGCGCTCGGGGCAACTTCGTTCGTCAATATGGCCACTGCCGCTTCCGGTGACGTCTGTTAAACCCATCTGAATAGTAGGCGTCTTCTACCAACATATAAAGTCCTTGGTTAAACCTAGCATATCTGTTATATACACCTTGCAGGGTAGACAGAGTCTAGAGCCATAATATGTGCAATAGGCGCGCCACCTTCTCTATGGTCAATTTATTTTTTTAATATTTTGCTACAGAAGTTTTCCTAAAAAAGCCAACCGGGCAAACTCGAAAATAAAATTTTGTTACCAGAGTTGCTCCCTTTGGAATAGTTGTTAATATTGATGGACTGAATCACCCATTAAGGGTCCAACACGATTAAAATTTCGCCATGTACGAGTGTATAGTAAGAGTCTTTTCCTTAGTACCATAACCCTACATAGAACTGTTTTAACTTTTAAGACTGAATTAAGTAAAGCGTAGTTCTGCTGGGGACAGTTGTCATGTCAAGCACAAAGCAGCGCAGCGGAGGTCGCACACAATGGCGGCCAGGACACCTCCGGTCGCCAATATGACCGCACTGCCGCTTCCGGCGACGTCTGCCGTAAACAGAGAGCTTTGTCTTTTGACTAGGCCAGCATAAGTGAAAAAGGCGCATCTTTTTCATTTATGCTGGCCTATTAATATAGGGGAAAAAACCATTATGAAACAAAGTAGCATTTTCCTGCGGCTTCGCTTGCGTTTGTAATATGTATACCCAAAATCATTAATAGCAACTTTCATAGCCATGGCTCGCAATATAATAAATTATCGGTTTATCCTTAGAACCCAGATAGAAATGTTTCAATTTATGTCTGAAGTAAGGTACAGGAAACGTAGTTCTGCTGGGGACAGTTGCCATATCATCGGCTTAATGGGAATTGCCGCCATTTGAAAGTCTTTTTGCATTCGCAGACAATATGTCCGATAAATCGATATTATTGCTTCTGATACGCGTAAGTATTAGTGGCTGTTACCTTTTTTTTTGTTGGAGACCAAGGTCAAGGACCAAGGACCACTCCAAGTCTCCCCGTGGATGTCGTAGAAGTCGACTAAGGAAACACAAGGTAAAGAAAGCTATAAACATCAAAGAGACCTCTCCAACCCGTCTGGCCAGCATGAAGAGTGTAGGCCAAATCCCCTGACTGCTGTACAGAGAGGGTCGTGCTCCTGCAGTGGAGACTAACAAACACCTGTTGATGATTGATTGATGGAGATCAAGGAAAAGTTTTGATGATCAACTAAAGAAGGCTGGTGTCATGTCGTATCAAGAAAAGTCTAAAGCAGAGGATAGAGAAGTTTGGCGCATACTCCATCGACAAGAGCTATAAAGCTCTTAAATAAGAAGAAGATCTTTTGTTTATGAAACCTGAAGGGTATGAGGCTTTCGTTCTAATGATGTTAGGCAACAACATTTGTGGTAGTATTCTGATTTACATCCACGGAAAGACTTGGAGTGGTTCTATTCTACTCTGCCGAGAACCATACGTAATGCTTTTATATTCTCATAATATGTATGTATGGTAGATACAATATTGTTTAGCAACGAGTGACGCCATCTGTATGAGCCTGTGAGAACAAATCGTACGATTTAAGTGTTGGGACCTCATGCCGCTTTCTGAGTTTCAAATAAAATTACGAAATCCTAGCTCCACCCACACACACCCTCACCCTGTAAACTAACTAAAACCGGGATTAAGTAGACGCTAGGCTAGACTGCGTTTAGTTTCTGCACCGCGTATGTAAAGAGAACCTTCGCCACAACTAATACGAAAGTGCATGTCAAAGACCCAATTACGTGGGTATATAGCGGGCTGACGGTGTCTGTAGGCTTAGATCTCTTATGATATATAAAACATATGGCTGAAAATTGGTACTCATCCTACTTTCTAGTAGAATGAGTAGCAAATCTAAGTCAATTTCTTTTATCTTCGAATGATTCTAACTCAATCACATATAACAGATTTCTAAACGTATTTCGATATGCATTACGAGTAAGTGGCATATAGGATTTGTGATGCTATTCTGATTTTAAAAGAAAATAATAAAACGCCCTACATACACTAACTAACTATAACCGAGATTGAGTTGACACTAGGCTAGACTGCGTTTAGTTTCTGCACCGCGTATGTAAAGAGACGCCTCGCCACAACTAATACGAGGAAAGTGCATGTCAAAGATCCAATTACCTGGGTATATAGCGTGCTGACAGTGAATTATCTTATGATATATAAAACGTGGCTGACAGTTGGTACTCATCTTACTATTAAAAGAAAGTCGGTATGAAAATTTTATGACTTTATCTAATTAAAAATCAATATTTTAGTCAATTTTTTACAACTGTTCCAAAAAAAAGGGGATTCTCGAGACAGACAACACATGTTTGTGGATATCTTAAACGAAAGCGAAGCTGCGGGCAAATGCTAGTGGAGACGACGCTAACTATATAGATAGTGCTAGTTTATTCCATAATGGTTTTCCCGTTAACGCATATTTTTTTGTTAGTGAAAAAGGCGCATCTTTTTCATTTATGCTGGCCTATTAATATAGGGGAAAAAACCATTATGAAACAAAGTAGCATTTTCCTGCGGCTTCGCTTGCGTTTGTAATATGTATACCCAAAAATCATTAATAGCAACTTTCATAGCCATGGCTCGCAATATAATAAATTATCGGTTTTTCCTTAGAACCCAGATAGAAATGTTTCAATTTATGTCTGAAGTAAGGTACAGGAAACGTAGTTCTGCTGGGGACAGTTGTTATGTCAAGCACAAAGCAGCGCAGCGGAGGTCGCACACAATGGCGGCCGGGACACCTCCGGTCGTCAATATGGCTGCACTGCCGCTTCCGGCGACGTCTGCCGTAAACAGAGAGCAGTGCCTTTTGACTAGGCCAGCATAAGTGAAAAATATGCGTTAACGGGAAAACCATTATGGAATAAACTAGCACTATCTATATAGTTAGCGTCTTCTCCACTAGCATTTGCCCGCAGCTTCGCTTTCGTTTAAGATATCCACAAACATGTGTTTTCTGTCTCGAGAATCCCCTTTTTTTTTGGAACAGTTGTAAGTAATTGACTAAAATATTGATTTTTAAGTAGATAAAGTCATAAAATTTTCATACCGACTTTCTTTTAATAGTAAGATGAGTACCAACTGTCAGCCACGTTTTATATATCATAAGATAATTCACTGTCAGCATTCTATATACCCAGGTAATTGGATCTTATGACATGCACTTTCCTCGTATTAGTTGTGGCGAGGCGTCTCTTTACATACGCGGTGCAGAAACTAAACGCAGTCTAGCCTAGTGTCAACTCAATCTCGGTTATAGTTAGTTAGTGTATGTATAGGCGTTTTATTATTTTCTTTTAAAATCAGAATAGCATCACAAATCCTATATGCCACTTACTCGTAATGCATATCGAAATACGTTTAGAAATCTGTTAGATTTTTTGATTAAAACTAACGTGAGATGTTAACATTATTAATATGTAAAATACGGGTCACTCACGTATGAAGTCGGCTACAGGCCGACATGTGTCAGTGCGGACTGGGATGACTTCGTGCGCGCGTCTCGGTTCACATTCGCCCTGAGGAAGACCTCCGGATGAGGTTGAAACATGTCGGCCTGTAGCCGACTTCATACGTGAGGGTCACTCACGTATGAAGTATTTTACATATTAATCTGTTGTATGTGATTGAGTAAGAAACAATCGAAGATAAAAGAAATTGACTTAGATTTGCTACTCATTCTACTAGAAAGTAGGATGAGTACCAATTTTCAGCCATCAAAATCAAAAATCAAAATCAAAACGTTTATTCAGAAAATAGGCCTTTGCAGGCACTTTTTCACGTCATATCATATTTAAAATTATCTCATTAGATATATGTATTTATTAATTATTCAAAAGCTACAGACTACTAGCGTTTCGGAACCGACCACTGCAGAGAAGAAACGCCGAAAGAAACTCTTATCAACAGTTTTGGTCGCCTACTCGCCTGAAGGGCTTTATATGATTACGAATATTTATTCCTTATTGTCTTTTTCTTTCTTTTTTCTTTCTTTTTTTCTGTTTTCATGTTACAATTTCAATATACAGAGATTTATTATTTTTGGAACATGTTTATGTTAACGATCGAGTGTGCAAAGATAATAAACAACATATGATACTTAAAGTAGTCTCAAAGAGGCCGAGCAGACCAGTTCACCCTGACAGCACCCGTTCACGAGTTGACGTGTGGATCAGCCATCGCTGAGCTCAACCATATTAGAGGGAACTCAACGACCCGACACACAACGCCATATGTTTTATATATCATAAGAGATCCAAGCCTGCAGACACCGTCAGCCCGCTATATACCCACGTAATTGGGTCTTTGACATGCACTTTCGTATTAGTTGTGGCGAAGGTTCTCTTTACATACGTGGTGCAGAAACTAAACGCAGTCTAGCCTAGCGTCTACTTAATTCCGGTTTTAGTTAGTTTACAGGGTGAGGGTGTGTATGTGTGGAGCTAGGATTTCGTTATTTTATTTCAAAATCAGAAAGCGGCATGAGGTCCCAACACCTAAATCGTACAATTTGCTCTCACAGACACTTACATAGAATGCGTCACTCGTTGCTAAACAATATTGTATCTACCATACATACATATTATGAGAATATAAAAGCATTACGTATGGTTCTCGGCAGAGTAGAATAGGACCACTCCAAGTCTTTCCGTGGATGTAAATCAGAATACAACCACAAATGTTGTTGCCTAACATCATTAGAACGAAAGCCTCATACCCTCCAGGTTTCATAAACAAAAGGTCTTCTTCTTATTTAAGAGCTTTGTAGCTCTTGTCGATGGAGTATGCGCCAAACTTCTCTATCCTCTGCTTTAGACTTTTCTTGATACGACATGACACCAGCCTTCTTTAGTTGATCAACAAAACTTTTCCTTGGTCTCCATCAATCATCAACAGGTCTTTGTTAGTCTCCACTGCAGGAGCACGACCCTCTCTGTACAGCAGTCAGGGGATTTGGCCTACACTCTCCATGCTGGCCAGACGGGTTGGAGAGATCTCTTTGATGTTTATAGCTTTCTTTACCTTGTGTTTCCTTAGTTGACTACTACGACATCCACGGGGAGACTTGGAGTGGTCCTTGGTCCTTGACCTTGGTCTCCAACAAATAAAGGTAACAGCCACTAATACTTACGCGTATCAGAAGCAATAATATCGATTTATCGGACATATTGTCTGCGAATGCAATAAGACTTTCAAATGGCGGCAATTCCCATTAAGCCGTGGATATGGCGCATCGCGATGCACATTCATCAACATAAATGCATTTAGAATTGCATTATTTATTGGCGACATCTCCAATACTGCAACTGCGGTGATGTATCGAGGTAAAGGATAGATGCTTGTTATTCTTTTTATCGAATGTTTTAATGGCTGTCGCTAGCTTTTAGGGTTAGGGATGATATACAACAAGTTTAACAAGTTTGATCGATTCCTAAATCTGAAAAGGCGTTATTTAATTTTTTACCGCCATTCTAAGTGGTGTATAGCAGACAGGGCAGTGGGTCAATAGTCTAAGAGCGAGACGCGAATGGTCCCGTGTTCCAAGCCCGGCCTAATCATAGCAGCTCTGAGACCAAACTGACTTACTCGTAAATACGGCCATTTTCATCGACCGCTTCCTACTTTCGGTGAAGAAAAAACGTCACTAGGTAACTTGCGCACTAGTGAAATGTTCACTAGTATGTGAAATGGAGAAGGCAATGGCAAATCTTCAAACCAGTAATAGATGAGGACTCTGCGTTAAATTAAGTGATCTAATGCAAAGTCCTGACTTTGTATTGAATTGAGTTTCTTGAGTAATTTTGAGAGAAACTGATGCCTTTGACACAAAACGTATACAATATTTTCCGTTGCTCTGTCGCCTTAGTTGCAAGGCTTTCGGGTTCCGTTGTAAATAGTGTAGTGGCCACGCCTTTGTCGCCCGAAACTGGACCTCCCTCAGAACTCGGCCATTGTGCGATGACGTCATTAAAATGGATTCTTACAGATTTTTTGTTTTCCGGTTTAATGTCCAAGTCCGTTAAAGGAACATGTGACATAATTTCACATTTATCATAAGTAATTTTGAGGAAAAATAATTTTATTTGACTCAATACAAAATTTGCCATTGCTCTGTGGCCGTCAGCTGCAAGGTATTTCACACAATGCGAGTTCTTGGATATATTGGCCACGCCTTTGTAACCCGAGACTGGACCGCCTTTTAAAGTCGGCCATTGTGCGGTGACATCATTAAAATGGACTCACAGAAATTATTACTCTCTTTCATGTGATTTTTACTAACCGATTTCAAAAAAGGAGGAGGTCATCCATTTGTCGGGATCTTTTTAGGGTTCCGTACAAAAATTGAAAAACGTCTGTCTGTCCGTCCGTCCGTCTGTCACAGCCGATTTTCTCCGAATCTACTGAACCAAATTAGGTGAAATTTGGTAATATGGTGTAATCCTATGACCCAAACACGGATGTGCAAAGTAAATAAATATTTTTTTGAAATAAGGGTGATTTTCAGGGGCCCAATTACAAAATTAAAAAAAAAGTTTGGCAAACCTTACTGTGTTATATATCAAATGAAAGGGCTCATTATGAGGATCTCAAAAATATTTTTTTTGTTCGGGTAAAATCAATACTTTTGATTTTATTCACGAAAGAAGGCAAAAATTTTCTGGTTGAATCTGCACCCAAATTACTTTGATGTTCAGAGTCCGATAAAGGTGTACGGTATATAATTTCATACTTATGTAAATTTGAAAGAAAATAATACTATAAGATATGAAATTTACATATTGCCGTTGATCAGTGACCTACAAATGCAAGGCATTTCACACAATCCCGGGGGCCACGTTGACTGTTGCTTCACCACTCACTGGACATTGTGCGGTGATGTCTTTAAATGGACTTTAACGGATTTAAAGCCTCTCTCGAGTTGTTTGAGAGAAACGATTAGTTTCTGATCTTAAATATTATTAAATAACGTCTTTGTCGTCCATGAAGCTTAGGCATTTGCAATTTTTAGACTTAATAGAAATATAAGTAGGGCGCTTAAATAGAACTTATTCACTAGCGTGGTTCTCGGCAGAGTAGAATAGGACCACTCCAAGTCATCCCGTGGATGTCGTAAAATGCGACTAAGGAAACACAAGCTAAACAAAGCTTATTAACATCAAAGAGACCTCTCCAACCCGTCTGGCCAGCGTGGAGAGTGTAGGCCAAATCCTCTGAATACTCAGGCTAGTATATGGCTCTGGTAGTACAGAGAGGGTCGTGCTCCTGCAGTGGAGACTAGAAAGACCTGATGATGATGATGATGATGATGACTAGCGTGGACTATAATATAAGACAGCCGGTAGTAACGTCTAAACAATAAAATGCCTTCCGAAGATAGGAGGAAGTCGTGAAATTTTGTGCCACTGTTGGTCACCTATCCCAATGGGCACCACACATGTATGCTTAACATACGTAAACGCTACTAATGCATAAACTAACTGGGCCATAAAGCCCCTTGCTAAGCGATTTCTAATATTATCGCGATTGTTACATGTTAGAAAGAAAGAAAGAAAGAAAAGAAAGAAAAATAATTTATTCGGAGCCACACAGTAATACATTCAGTTTAGTGTAATTACATTTTTATGTTCTGTAGAGTGAGGCACCAAAAAGGGGCCACTCTGTTACGCGTTTTCTACTTTACAAGTTTTCGATCCCTCCGGAACAGTACTTTTCTGCTGTATGAGAGCCTATGTCCTCCTCAGTTCCGTACTCCAGACAACGTATATATACCTATGTATCAGCAGATAGGGCGTAAAGGCGTAACAATAAAACTCTGTTCGCATTTATAATTTTACAGTTGCGATGGGATGGGATAATAAATGCGATAGAACCGTATTAAACGTTATTTTATTTAAATCCTTACAACGTGTTACATTGTCTATACCCTAATACTGTTATTAGGGTATAGACAATGTAACAAGTACCTGTGTACTCTTCCGTGTTCCCGCCAATTACCGCCCCAACTTGGGTTCTAATCAGACATCTTTGTTCCTCCGACCTCACACGCACTCTACTAATTAAATTATCGTGAATCCTACATCATGGGTCGTACACGGTCGTGACATTACAATACTTTGATTAAACCGACATTTACGATGTCCTGTTCCGAACAACTTCCACTAGAGATTATCTCAAATTATAGTTTTTCATGTGTGTAAGTAGCCAACACTGGTTCAAATGTTTCAAGCCTCCTAAAGGCACCTGACATAGCTTAACGACTGCCATCTAATGAAGACAAGCGGGAACAACAGCTAAACATGCCTTCTGAAGACTGGAAAAAGCTCGTGAATGTTATTGAAACAAAGAAAAATATTTTATTTTGTGCTACTAGGGGTCACTTATCCCATTGGGGACACCCCCGGGGTTGCTTTACATGCGTCCAATCAGCGCCACAAACAAACTCTCATTCGCATTTATAATATTAAAGTTGCGATGGGATGGGATTATAGATGCAATAGAACCGTATTAAACGTTATTTTATTTAAATCCTTACAACGTGTTCAAAAGATTCAAAAGGTTCAAAACGTTTATTCAGAAAATAGGCCCTTGCAGGCACTTTTTCACGTCAAATCACATTTAAAATTATCTTATTAAATATTATGCATTTACTCATTATTGTTCAAAAGCTACAGACTACTAGCATTTCGGAACCGACCACTGCAGAGAAGAAATGCCGAAAGAAACTCTTTTCAACAGTATACTGTTGAAAAGAGTTTCTTTCGGCATTTCTTCTCTACTCGCCTGAAGGGCTTTGTATGATTAATGATTATATTATATTTCTTTCTTTTTTACTTTTCTTTTTTTTTCATCTGTTTTCATTTAACAATGTTATTATACATTCATTATTTTTGGAACATGTTTATGTTTACGATCGAGTGAGCAAATCAAAAAAACAACAGAACATGTAGTAGTCTCAAAGAGGCCGACCTGACCAGTCCCCACTGGCAGCACCCGTTCACGAGTTGCCGTATGGGTCAGCCATCGTTAAACTCAACCATATTAGAGGGAACTCAACGACCCGACACATAACGCCACCACCAGTTTGAACATTTTAGTGAGCATGACTACTCAGCCTCTAAGACATTGTCAAAACAGAAATATGACCCTGATCTACAGTTGTCGATCGCAAACATTTACATATTTTACAATTAATAAATAGTTGATTCTATACAATTTCAATTGGTTGTGAAAAACATATTATTATTATACAAATAGCAAGCGTGTCTCAAACAACGCCAAGGCTCCAAGCATTCTTATCTGCTAAATAGTCATTAACTTTGTAATAAGCTTTTTTTAATAAAATATTTTTTGTAAGTTCTTTGAATTTTGGAAAGGGCAAAGCTGTAATATTTTCTGGAATTTTGTTATAAAAACGAATACTAAGCCCTAAGAACGTATTACTTGTTTTATGTAGTCTAAAGGCTCTTGCGGCAAGTTTATTCTTATTTCTAGTGTTGTACGTATGAACTTGACAATATTTGACATATTTCTCAATATTTTGATGTACGTGCAGTATGTTTGCAAAAATATACTGTGATGTAACCGTTAAAATTCCAATTTCCTTGAATAACTCTCTTAGGGAATCTCTAGCCCCAAGTTTATAGATTGATCGAATAGCACGCTTTTGCAAAACGAATATACTGTTTATGTCTGCTCCATTTCCCCAGAGCAATATCCCGTAAGACATTATACTGTGGAAATAGCTAAAGTAAACTAGGCGTGCGGTTTCAACATCTGTCAGCTGTCTTATTCGCCAAACGGCGTAAGCTGCGGAGCTTAGTCTTGCAGCAACAGTTGTTATATGTGGACCCCATTGTAACTTTGAGTCAAGAGTTATTCCTAGAAATTTAGTAGAGTCAGCAAATTCTACCACTTCATCATTAACAACTATTTTAGTGGGCAAATGCTTAACATTAGGCGTACAAAATTTAATACATTTCGTTTTTTTAGCGTTAAGAAGGAGATTATTAGCTGTAAACCAATCTAATACCTGAGCAAGAGTGCTATTTACATCGTCAAAATTTGTCTTCTGTCTATCAACTTGAAAAACAAGTGATGTGTCATCAGCAAATAACACAGCTTTACAGGCACAGGCATGGAAAGGCAAATCATTAATATAAATGAGAAATAATAAGGGCCCTAGGATGGATCCCTGAGGAACTCCCATCTTTACAACGGACCCATTAGATTTTACTCCATTTAGGCTAACTTTTTGAATTCTATTTGCTAAATATGATTTAATAAGTCTCAATGATTCATTTTTTATTCCATAATACTTTAATTTATTTAAGAGGGTTTCATGGTCTACACAGTCGAAGGCCTTAGAGAGGTCACAAAATATTCCTATTGCATTCTGCGACTTTTCCCATGCCTCTAGAATGTGCGCCAGTAAAGCAACTCCCGCATCAGTGGTAGAACGACCTTTAGTGAATCCGTATTGCTCACTATGGAAAAGTTTATTCTTATTAAAATATGAGAGCAACTGTTTGAAAATTATTTTTTTCAAAAATTTTACTAAGAACCGGCAAAATTGAAATTGGACGAAAATTATTAGGATCGTCCTTACTTCCCGCTTTATACAAAGGTATAATCTTACTACATTTCATTAAATCTGGAAATATTCCGGTCACAACACATTCATTAAATATTAAGGCCAGGTTAGGAGCTATATCTTTAATAATATTTTTTACTAAGGAAACGGATATATCCCAAATGTTACATTGTCTATACCCTAATACTGTTATGAGGGTATAGACAATGTAACAAGTACCTGTGTACTCTTCCGTGTTCCCGCCAATTACCGCCCCAACTTGGGTTCTAATCAGACACCTTTGTTCTTCCGACCTCACACGCATTCTACTAATTAAATTATCGTGAATCCTACATCATGGTTCGCACACGGTCGTGACATTACAATACTTTGATTAAACCGACATTTCCGATGTCCTGTTCCGAACAACTTCCACTAGAGATTATCTCAAATTATAGTTTTTCATGTGTGTAAGTAGCCAACACTAGTTCAAATGTTTCAAGCTACCTAAAGGCACCTGATATAGCTTAACGACCGCCATCTAATGAAGACAACCGGGAACAACGGCTAAACATGCTTTCTGAATACTGGAAAAAGCTCGAGAAGCTTTTGAAACAAAGAAAAATATTTTATTTTGTGCTACTAGGGGTCACTTATCCCATTGGGGACACCCCCGGGGTTGCTTTACATGCGTAAGCGCCAATAATTATTACATTAAATTGTCTGTGCCCTTATGAAAGGTACTCTTTCGTGTTCCCGCCAATTACCGCCGCAACTTTGGGTTCTTATCAGACACCTTTGTTCCTTTGACCTCGCACGTACTCTCGTACCCATCCCACTGGGGACCGCAACATGCATAAAATTAGCTCTAGCTCTAGAGTTTCTTTATTCCATTATGACTTTTTAATGCCTGAACATATCTTATATCTCTAACGTCTGAAGAATCCTTGCGGTATCTTGATCACCAAAAAGGCTCGTTGAAAGCGGCCTGCATCTAGCGTCTTCCAACGATCCAAGTCAGGTAATTGGACTATCTGTTCGATGGGTGTTTGACTCTGCGCTTGTCCGTACGTGGTCACCATTCGAGAACGTTTTTGCCCCATCGACCAGCGTTTCTCGGTATAGAAAAAAAGAAATCAAAATGTTACACAAATTGGAAAAAAATATACATATGATATACATACAACAATTTTGTACCAAAATGGTGCCCGTGTACCCCGCCCACAGGCGGCCTATGTTATTAAGCAGATAACGTTTCATCTACATTATGTTTTGCCTAATAACAGCAAATAGTAATGGTTGGGTACTAATTACACACATTTGTTCCCCCAACCACCCACGCAATTAAATTGTCGTAAATCCCGAATAATGATTTGGAATCCCGTCCGGTGACACGGGAATCACGGGATTACATGGTCGTGACAGGCGATTAGACAAGCATATGAGGGGATTGGGCCTGTATAATTTAATTAACTGTACGTTATTGAATTTGCTATCAAGACGTAAAGAGAAGATTGTTGAGTTTTCAGAACCTTTCTAGTGTCAAAATGTATTAAAGTACGGGCCTTATAATAACCTCTCATGAAGAAATATGATAATAGGAGAGTTGTTTTTACTCAAAAATGTTGGTACTATACGGAAAAATATTTTAAAATTTTTCGTGGTGTTTTATGCATTCACAATTATTGTAATAGGCGCTTACACCTGCCAACTAGCGCCGCCCTTGGTTTTATTTATTTTACTACTAAATAACATTAAATTGTCAAAACCGACGTAAGTACTTTACCAGTAAATGACTTCTAGTATTTTTTTGTATTGCTTTTCATTATTTTGCATTTGGTAAATCAAGAGAACTACGCATTACCGCAAAATACGGCCACTTTTGGCGGTAATGAGTATTTCTCTCAATCTGAAATGCTGATGTCGATGAAAAGTTCTACTAAAAATACTACAAGTAATTTACTAAGGAAGTACTTACGTAATTTTTTTCAATTTGTTTTTATTTCGAAGAACAAGAATTAAATAACGGGTGTCGCCAGTTTCAGTGGTGTAAGCCTCTTAAGTTATACACCGTAATGTTTTTTTCCCACGTTTATATTCTTAATTTAATAAGAAGTTATTTTTTATATCAGTATCTAACACACACGCACACCCATTTTTAAACACGTACCACCACACACGACGTGTCTTAAAAATAAACACGTTATACTTATTTTTGCTTTTTAATTGAGAATGGCTGTTCCTTTCTCAATAAATTTTATAGGTTTTGCGGTCAAAGAACAGCACATATTGTCCTTTATATGCCTTATCTCAGTAATGGTATGTCACGGCAGTGTAAAGGCCCATGGTGTGGGACTAACAATAATGTTACTTGTAATAAAGTGGAGAGGTCGGGAAACAAAAGGTGTTTAATTGGAACCTGGCCCCTACAAGTTGCGGCAGTAATTGGCGGGAACATTCTATTCGAGCGTGTTCAATATAACCTTATTAAATTCCTATTCAAATGGCCGGCAGCAATCTGTTGACAAATCTTATGCAGTAGATATCTATTGGTGACGAGACGATGATTGACTCACCTGACAGGTGTTTCGTATGCTCGCACAATCGTAAAAAATGGATTTACACCAAGCAGCTTTGAAGCTTTGTACAAATAATATTTCAGGTAATAAAGGATCTGCAAATATACGTCAAACAGCATCTTATCATGCAAACGAAAAACTTTTGTGAGCAAGACTGAAATCGAGAACTGTTTTGGTTGCGGAGCCCTCAAAAGCATGAAACTCCATCAACCACACGTAACATACTCCTCACACTCATTAAACCTTAATAAAAAAATGAAATGCACGTCTTTCTTATAAATACTCGCCAAGAAAAGGTACCAGGGCGGCATGAGTACAAGAAAGTTCTAACTAAACGCACGTAAAGTTAAGCTTCGTGTTAAACTTCGGAGGATGAGATACACTTTTCAAACCAAGGCAGGAGAACCGTGCAGAAGATTTCGAAGAATCGGCGTCTTAAGATTTCTTCAAAAAGTAAATTAAAGGTCACTAAAACAAAGGTGTTATGTTGACATTCCTTGGCGCGTACTAGGATAGCATAAGCTAAAGAGAGTTTCGAGCGAGCGGCAAGGGGTCGTATCGAGTGCATTATAGGTCCCCACTACAAAAAAGAACGAAAAGGGCGGAGCGTAGAAAGAGACAAGAACTAAAACGAAACCGTCCCTATCTAAACAGCGAGCAAAAAAGGGCAGCAAAAAAGGGCTTGCATTATTCATACGATGCTAATGATAATGGCAGGTCTTAAAATTGTATAGAGAAAAACAAAAAAGTTTATTGTTTTGAAGTTTGTGTAGCGGCGCGCGGCATTTGCCTTGCCGCAACTCAAAGTACAAAAACAAATGAAAATTCCTCACAAAATAAAACACGCCAAGCTTTTGTTTGTTGACAATTAACAAATTCGTTTGCGCATTTACGATTCGGACAATAGACGGGCGAAACGTTTTGTCCGTTTGTTTATTGTCAACATTGAATGTATCGTTTTGTTTTATGCCAAAATGGTAAACAGACCAATTGGATGAAAAACATTAGACATGAATGTAAACAATGATAACATGTTGGTTGATATAACACAGTTTGTTAATGATTCGGATTCCCTTTTTTTTACAAAACAGCAACATTTTTTTCGTTTTACTAGAGAAATCTTCCGCATAATATATAGTTTTTAAGGTTTACAGTTGTAAGTTGACGTCGAATGGAGAACATGCGCTTTGTAGTTTTTTACCGCTTCTTCTTCACTCCGCTTTGGAAGCAGCATAAAACTTAGCCATAAGGAAATCTCTGACGTCAACAAGTTTTGAGTTGTAAATGATTTATATGTATATGCGTATGTATGAAAATTGATAAGTGTTCTAAGAAACCTATATTTATAGGATTTTTAATTCGAACTTTAACGCTCGACTACCGTTGAACATAGAACCTCCTCCCTTTATTGAAGTCGGTTAACAAAATAATCATTAATCGGAGTGGAAATAGACGGGTACTTTTTGACAAATAAATAAAGTGAACGATAATCTCTTCGTACAAACATTTACGTGCGGCAGATTTTCCTTTTTATTTTCCAAGTTTACCAGGAAAACATAAGTACTCTACACTACAAGTCAGTGAGGACGTAAAGCCTCGTCTACATTATGTATCAGTGTGTCATCAAACAGTCATTAGTTAATCACGAACATGCTAAGTACATACCTCAATCTTCTTGTTTGTTCTATTTCACACTAATGAGTTCCCGATGTAGATTTTATAATATTTCAGTCAGTTTTTTGCAACTGCTTGTTTGAACTTTTTATCTATTTTATAGTATCTGTTCGACACACCTCTGGGAGAGGCGCTCTTGTGTGTTATGGCTTTTTACCGACAGTAACGCGTGTTACTCCTAACTAAATTTGACCGGCTTTCCAATATTCAATTGAGTTATTTCGTGTATAGGTAAACCGTATAAAAATGCAATGTAATTGTCACCTAGCTGGTCAGATAATGGGGAACTTGAAACAACGCTCAACCCCAATTTTTTTTTTCGTACAAATTAGCTCTTAGAAACTTACCGAAAAATAAACTAGCAATCCCAAAGACGAAAATTAAAACACCGTGTAATTCCTAGCTTCCGTTGTAAGAGGATTTCACGGAGACAGACATTTAAATACCTCTTCAGCGAATGCATTTAAGTGGGCACCCGGCGCAAGCAGGCATGGCTGAAAGGAGATCAGAGCAGCCGAGGAGGTTTTATTTGCCAAATAAAGCCCGGAGGCTAATTACTGCTCTTCATTTTTTATGCTCTCCTAGTCCTTCTTTATTTTCATTTGACACTAACGAGCTTTCGATGTTGGGTCCTTTAATATTTAATTCTGCCTACTAGGTACGTCTTTTTGTTTTTACGTTTTTTTCCTGTTCCGTAGATTGAGATATAGAATCGTTTCTTTTTACACAGTCAGTCTGATTTTATCCTATAATAAATAAATCTTTATTTAAATTCTTAGGTGGTATAAAATATTACAATATAGACATACATTAAAAAGGTAAAAACATAGTTTTGTCTGAGCTAAGGTGAGAAGCACCCTGTGTTTCAGACTTAAATTGCTAGACATAAACATACAAAATAAACAATTACAAATAGAAAAATAAAATTAATAAAATTGTGTAAAATTAAAAATATTTAAAGAAAAATGTTAATAATACTTATGATAAAACTGTTAATAAATCCTCTGTTTCTTTATACGACATATTGAGAAGGGCTTCTTGTAAGGGCCTCTAAGTAAGTTGCGGTGAAGACAAGTGCAACAAATAAATATTTACTTTGCACATCCGTGTTTGGGTCATAGGATTACACTATCTTACCAAATTTCATCTAATTTGGTTCTGTAGATTCGGAGAAAATCGGCTGTGACAGACGGACGGACGGACAGACAGACGCTCGAGTGATCCTATAAGGGTTCCGTTTTTCAACTTTTGTACGGAACCCTAAAAAATTATAAAATTCTGTCCAGCTACCCGTTTCGACCTAACTGTTACGATTAAAATAACAAAAATCGCGAACTTTTGTTCAAACTCAAAAACCTTCGTTCAGGTGAAAAAGTGAGTTGCATTTTTGAAAAATAGGTGAAAAGAATTATTACTTGAAAGTATTTTCTTGAATCTTCATAATCTTTACCAAGAACTCGTAATTCAGAGTTTTATTTTCAGCTGACAAAATGACAACCCCTTTAACTTTGTACATAAGAAACATCGTTCGTGTCGCGTTTCTGAGAGATGTGACGTCAAAAAGACGACAGTAACGTGAGATTTTAAACAGCTCTCAGAGGTTGTTATTCTCTTGAATGAAATATGGCGTTGCGTAAAAGTAGATTCAATGTCTGTTTTATGTAATACTAGCTTTTGCCCGCGGCTTCGCTCGCGTTAAGAAGTATAGTTTTTGCGGTTTTACTTTTGTTTAGCGTGTGTAAAAAATTAGGGCCTACAAAACTTCTTTGTACACAATATTCTTAACTAATCTGTCATAAGGCTAAATTACTACTATCGAGCTATTGGGTAATTGAAAACTTGCTCGCTCCAGTCATTAACCACATTCTGACAATTTCTGAACGCACCTCCATCGCCCTATATTGTGTTCCGTACATTAAATAAGAGAGAGCACGAAACAAACAGCCACAGAACACAGAATAGGGACGACAGTACAGCCTACGTCATAACATCTACCTGCATGCCAAATTTCAGCCCGATCCGTCTAGTGGTTTGGGCTGTGCTTTGGTAGATCACTATGTCAGTCAGTCAGTCACCTTTGAGTTTTATATATTTAGATTACCGATCGGTTTAAAATTGACAAAGTTTCATACAAACTTTCATCCCCTATTCTATCCCCTTGGGGATAGAATAGGGGATAGAATTGATCAAAATCCTTTCTTAGCGGATGCCTACGTCATAACATCTACCTGCATGCCAAATTTCAGCCCGATCCGTCCAGTGGTTTGGGCTGTGCGTTGATAGATCACTATGTCAGTCAGTCAGTCACCTTTGAGTTTTATATATTTAGATTACCGATCGGTTTAAAATTGACAAAGTTTCATACAAACTTTCATCCCCTATTCTATCCCCTTGGGGATAGAATAGGGGATAGAATTGATCAAAATCCTTTCTTAGCGGATGCCTACGTCATAACATCTACCTGCATGCCAAATTTCAGCCCGATCCGTCCAGTGGTTTGGGCTGTGCGTTGATAGATCACTATGTCAGTCAGTCAGTCACCTTTGAGTTTTATATATTTAGAAAGAAGAAAGAAGAAGATAGAAGAAGAAGATTTGATTTCGCCTGCGGCTACGCTCGTGTTAATGTCTTTACCTCAAGGAGAGTTCATTTTTCCGGGATAAATTTACCCTATAACCTATGACAGGCCTCAAATGACCGGTATACCAAAATTTATCGAATTCCGTTGTCACGTGTTAGTTAAACTTAATGCATATTAGCTGCGAGCTGCGCAGTACGCGCCCCGCTTCCCCGGGCGCGTCCCGCTGAACCTAATATTGTGTACTGCGCATCGACTCGCGCGATGTTCCGAGCCTCCATAAAGTTGCATGATATATATTTCCTTGCCAATAATGACCAGAAGCCTTATTTTTATATCAGTTAAGTGAGGTTGATCATTCATTATAATATCAGCACTTGGTGCATTATTTATTCTCAATGCTGCCAATAACTCGCATACTGTGTTGCCATTATAATAATATTAGTAAAATAATTTTTCATTTACACAGTAAATGAGCATTTCAGAAAACCGTCATTTATTTTGTTTGATTTGACCTTCTTTTAAGCTCTTCTTCTATAAAGCTCTTGGATTTGACTCTAAAGTCAAAATTATTAATTATTTTTGCTTTTGTTAACTCGGGCATACCAGGCACACATGAGTGCTCTAGAACCCTCTCTGACATTAAGCCTCCTCGACGTTATCGAGGACTCCACGTGTCAATGTCACTTAAGATTAACTGGAATCGCGACACAGTCATGCCCAGCGACTTTATAAATATTCCATGCTGACAAATTAATTGATTAAGTGTAAAAAGAATATCTTATTTAATATTTAAGATATATTCGTTTTTTTCTCTTCATAACAGAGATTATCAATACACATGATTGCCGAGGGTGTTATATAGTTTAATGAAAACATGGAAAGGTCTCATGATAAAGAAAAGAAGCTGCATTTATTTTTAATCCAAATAGATTTTTTCTTTTAAACGCTTGTAATGCTTCTACTAATACGTTGATTCTAAGCACAAAACTGTTTATATCCTCTTCAAGTAAAATCTCAGAATAATATTCCTATAAATCGCTTATAAACAGCTCCATAGAATTTTATGGATCCATTCAGGCGGCTTGGCGTCGGTTCAGCTTGGCACCGGCGATCCATTCCACGCCCGTCGCATCAATATTGCACGGTGTCGCCCGCAGGCAACCTCTTCTTATTACTGCGCTCCTAGTACCGAGACACCTTTTCTAAGGGATTATTTATGGTTTATTTATGTCAGCCGCTTGGAAATCTTTGTTTATGGCAACTTGCAAGGATGGTCGGATTTCTAAGAAGGTTCCCTTTTCTTTTCTTTTTTTTTTAAGTATTGTTTTACGGCCCTGGATACAAGTCCTTTAGAACCTTTCTTCATTTATTTCGCCAGTTGGCGAGTTATTCTTCTTGGTTATCAACGAAATTATGGTGTAATTCATTTCCTTGTTTTCACGGAGCCCCTGGCGACAACTCTTCGCGAATCCACTGGTTTCATCATTGACGACGCAGCAAGGCGGACAACCACCAGCCCGCTATGTAAATCTCACTACAGTCGCACAATGACAGTCTATTTTAGTTATTCTACACGTTGTTCATAAATATGGGCATTTATAACACAAAATAACACAAATTTCACATTATAAAGTCCACTAGAATCAATTTGCGAAACAATCCAAAACAGACACCGTGTAGTCCGCTAAAATTCCCGCCAAGAACTCCGGTTCCCTTTTCGAAAATATACTGATGTCGACCCCATCTTTTTAATTTTGGAAAAAAAGGAACGTATAACTTTCACTTAATTATATTGCAGTATGAATGCTGTTGAATATTAGCGATCTTGCAATGCTGCTGTCTTATCGATGCGATCTTAGCTGTGAATCACAGCTAAGATCGCAAGCGAGAACGCTCGGATGAAAAAGAATGGACAACAGTCAACAGTGCTTAATAAACTAGTAACTCTATCAGATCAGCCTAGAGAAAATGGTTGTTTATGTAGATCGCAGATGGAACGGGCGAAATCACTAAGTTTAGTCGATCTCGCTTTCTTGATAATTTTATATATTATGTTTATACTAAAATAATAAATCATTGTTTATTAACAATTTAATATTTATTGTTTCAGGTACGTGTTTAGCTGTAGCTGCAATTGCGGTAGGAAACTGCTGACTGCTGAGTTTGGAGTCACCCACTCACTCATATTAAGAAAGAACAATTCTTCATTTTAGACACACAGGACATAGTCGTGTAAGGTGAAAGCTTGCTGCGAAGAAGCACCTGCGCCTTGGTTCCACTGCGTGTCACTTAAGAGGCTTGCACCGTTATTTAATTCTTGTTTTTCGAAATAAGAACAAATCTAAAAATCTACGTAAGAATTTCCTTAGTAAATTACTAGTAGTATTTTAAGTAGAACTTTTTATCAATATTATCATTTCAGATGGAGACAATTACTCATTACCGTCAAAAATGACCGCTTTTGGCGTTAATGAGAAGTCCTCTTGATTTACCAAATGTAAAATAATGAAAAGCAATACAAAAAATACTACAAGTCATTTACTAGTGAAGTATTTACGTAGATTTTTATACCATACCATATCTTTGCCACTTTTGGCGGTAAAGAGTAGTTTTCTTTATTTGAAATGACGTTATTGATGAAAAGTTATACCAAAAATACTACAAGTAATTTACTACCGAAGTGTTAAAGTAGATGTTTTTAAATTGGTCAGATTTAATAGTGAAAGAAATAAAATGAAGGTTGGCTGATTTTAGCCCCTTAAACAAGCATTTGACACGTAACAAAATTACTCTACAGGGAACTGTGTAAAGGAAAAGTAAATTTTGTGATTCACTTGTCGGCCATTAATTTGATTTAACTTACTAACAGCTCTTTTGTTTACTAGTTACTGGTGAGTTTGGCTCACTTAATATTATCAACCGACCTTCGTAACGCAGCGGTTAACACGCCAGCCTGCGACACGGTTGGGCTCGATTTCCGGTCAGGTAATGATGAAAAACGATCCTTTTCAGATTGGCCTAGGTCTTGGATGTTTAACTATATAAGTATCTATTGTAAAATATAGTATTGTTACGTTAGAATCCTACGACATAAGTTCACAACTTACTGTGGGGCTAATTAAATTTGTGTGATTTGTCCCTTTATATTTATTAATTTACTATTAAGGCTATTAAGGTATCTATATGCGCCGTGTGGTCCCCGGCAGTGTAGAATAGGTCCACTCCAAGTGTTTCCGTGGTTGTCGTAGAAGGTGACGAACTAAAACACCAAATCCTCTGACTGCTCTAGGCTACCTATATGGCTCTGATAGTACAGAGAGGGTCGTGCTCCTGCAGTGGAGACTAAAAAAGCCCTGAGGATGATGATCATTTATCGTCATTTTTAATTGTAGATAAATGATCTCGGGAGCCACAAGATTTAATAACTCGTAAACCAACACGTGAAAAAAAGAACAATGGAAAGTAAATTTTTGTCTTGTCAGCCATTAATTTGATTAAACTCACTAACAGATCCACTGTTTAGCATTTACCGGTGAGTTTGGCCCTCTTTGAAACAATTATAGTCCAGGGGCCGACGGCCGCCCCGGGCAACCAAGTTTTATTACTCCGACTTGGTAGTCATCATTTTCTCAATCCGTTCTCTAGTTAGTATTTCCCGGTAACAAAGGAAATGCAATTATTGTCGTTATACATAATTTGAGAGTTTAATGGACTTGGAATTTTTCTTTAATGATGAGCTGAGATAATAGGTTTTCGCATTGTTTGTCACGTCTTTATTTCGATTGTCTAATTTAACACGACTGTGCGAAATGAGTGTTATATTTTCAGAGTAACTTAATGTAAGGGAGTTTTCTAATACCACCACACCTTCTAAACTCCTGCATTAATTTGGATGTGTCAGGTATCTATATCAATGAACACTCATAGTTGCGTCATATGTGTCTGTCTGTATGTCCTAATTTTTTAGAGTTTCTCCCATATTTAAAATGGGAATATTTTTATTTTCTCATCGCACCCGTGTTGTGTGATGTTGTTCGACATATTTCTTCGCAAATTTTGAGTCAAGTGTCCTTACTCTCCACGAGCAATCTATACGCAAAGGAAGCCGCGGCAAAAAGCTAATAAAATATAAATATAAACACAAGGCAAACCTCATAACGAAAATTATCTCTTTCCAGTAGTTTCTCTCAGATATTGATTGCAATTGTAAACTTTCCAACTCTTCTTAGCGCTCTCTTTGCAACAAGTTTTGCTAAACTACGCTTCTTTCCAGCTTTGTAAGTTTTCTTGTAATGCTCGCGCGATTATTGTTTTTTAACTTTGTTTCTGTGAAAAATAGTACTTAGCGGATTTGCCATGAAGCCCAGAAGGCAACTATGTTGCCTTGATTTTGGTTGCCAGGAAATGGTCTGGGTGCGAAAAATGTGTCAACTGCTAAATTCAGCTTATGTTTGTTTGACACTAGTGTAACCAACACGACCAAACACCAGAAAATATAACTTTGTCTACTTAGGTTCTATAGTTTGAGGCCCAGTTAAAATAACTTATATCTTGGGCTATGGATTTTACTACGAAATATCAGCAAATAAAGACATTAAGGGGGAACACTAGGCACAGTAGCGACGCCAATCATTTTATTCCTTATACTTTACAAAAAGAAAGAAATTCAAGAATATAAACAATACAAGTCTTAGTAAATAACCTGAAGTATTTTTGGAATCATGTTTTGATATTATGAGAATCAGTCATTGAGAGAAAAAGTGATAACCGCCAAAAACGGCCGTTTTTGGCGGTAATCAGATTCTCATAATTCTCACTGATTCCGATAGTAATAAACATGATTCAAAAAATACTTCAGGTTATTTACTAAGGCTTGTATTGTTTATATTCTTGAATTCCTTTCTATTTGTAAAGTATTAGGAATAAAATGATTGGCGTCGCTACTGTGCCTAGTGTTCCCCCTTAAAAACAGTTTGCACTAAAATCTATCAGTTGCACCAAGCTCACGCACACATCGATATTTGAAATGCATGTAATTTTCCCTACCTTTTCCCCTGTTCGAAATTCAGATTCTCTCAAATGTCTAATTCGTACCTATTTATGCCGCACACATGTAGTGTAAAACGTTGGCGTCACTTACGTACGAGTATGTGTCCTCAGCATCTGGTCCATATTGTTCCTAGGTCCATGAATTCTAGTAGATAATACTATCACGTATATTACCTTTGCGCGGTAGACAGAGCCCAGGTGGGCTATAAGACCTAAAGGCCACGTTTAGCATAGCATAAGCCTGGTCCATGTTATTTCTAGGTCCATGAAATACAGTTAATAAACCAGAAATAATTCAATGTAAACGAGCTTTGCTTAGCTCTATCGTGTACTTATTGCTGCACTATCTCGTAGTTCTTATCTTGCCGCCGAGACACTTTACAAATGAGTCGATTTGTCTGCGCGACAGATGGATGCATCCGTCGTTAATAACAGGTTGTACTCTGTAATTTGCATCGACAGACAAACCGACGTTCATTCAGTCCTACTAATATATAAGGTCCATCACCGTGCGTGACAAAAACTCATGCAATGTGTGCAAAGTGTTATTCAAATAATAAATACTGCTTATTGTTTAGCGTTAATCATTATTGTAACAGATAGGGAAACCTGTTATTGGCTTTATAATAGTTTATAAGACTGTTAATTATTATGTAACGCTGTTGGTTTTCTCAATAAAATAAATAAAATAAATAAAAGTGTATATGTATGACGAGCTCCGTGGCGCAGCGGTTAACACGGCAGCCATGACACGGATGGTCCCGGGTTCGATCCCCTGTCAGGTCAAGATGAAATATGTTCTTTTTCAGATTGACCTGGGTCTTGGATCTTTATCTATATATGTATTTGTTATAAAATATGGTATCTTTTTTTTTTTTTTTTTTTTTATGTCATAGGACGGCAAACGAGCAAGCGGGTCACCTGATGGTAAGTGATCACCGCTGCCCATGGACAACTGCAACTCCAGGGGTGTTACAGGAGCGTTGCTGGCCTTTATTTTTCCCTCCCCAGAGGGGGAGGGGGGATGGGCCTCCGGCTCTCTAACTCACCGAACGAAGCATAGAATCGGTAAAGCTACTACTCGAACGTCGATTTTCTGTGAGAGTGTGGTACTTCCCCGGACGAGCCGGCCCATTCATGCTACTAGCAAAAGTGAATTTTGCTGGTAGCGTGGCTCTACCACACCTAAGAGTTAGTATAGTAATCTTTGAGTTAGTATCCCATAACACAAGTCTTACTTAAGAACTTACTTTGGGGCTAGTTCAATCTGTGTGATTTGTCCGTATATTGTCCGTATATAGCTCTATCGTGTTCTTATTGCTGTTGTATCTCGTAGTTGATATCTTACCGCCGAGACACTTTACAAATGTGTCGATTTGTCTGCCCGACAGATAGATGCATCTGTCGTTAATAACAGTACTGTGTAATTTACATCGACAGACAAACCAACGTCCATTAGCTTTGTGTACTGTGTTTATAGTTGCATTTAAATAAAGAAGATAGTGATTTTTCCTCTTATCGTTCTGGCTTGCCGACTGCTGCGCCATCAAACGCACTTTTAACAAGTAGCTCTTCATACCATGCTTCTCTTTTCATCTCTTTTTCTTCTGATCGTGTGCTCATTTGGATACGTACTTATGTCAGTTTACGGTGTTTTTTGAGCCTGGGATCCGTCGTTCTTTTCTTTCAGTCCACATCAGTCACGTTTAGGGTTGCTAAACATACATAAGCGCTTGTAAAAGTAGCATTTGTTTACTCAAGAGCCGCTTATACAAACAGTGCTTTGTAATTTAGATGGACAGACAAACTGACGTCCATTGGCTTTGTGTACTGAATTAATCGTGTAATGTTTTTGAAATACTTTGTGAAAAAGCGGAGATAAGTTTAATTGCTAACTCAGTTAGCTATTTGACATAATAAAAGGTAGAAAAATTCTATTACGGATTGTATGTTTTTCGTGTGTGTGAGTGGCATCTGGCGTAGCTTAACGACTACCGTCAATGATGACAGCCGAGACCAACGGCTTAACGTGCCTTCCATTCCGGCAAAAGCTTATAATTTAACTAGATTACCGGTCTTCTTTCGAAAACTTTTGAAATGCAAAGGAAATTTCATTTAATACCGATTCTGCCATTTTGGAATAGTTCCCAAAGTTAAAGGTAGTTAGTTTAAAAGGTAGTTACAAAGGTAGTTGTTTGTCGTGATTATTTAGGACTAGACATTTTAAGCGTTAACATATTGCTGCTATTTTTAAGATAATTAGGCATTGCGAGAGTTGACGTTGACAAACATTTAACTTTTTAGGTCACTAGACATTTTAAGATAATAGTATAAACTGAACGGAAATTTTATTGAATCTCAATCTACTTTGGCTACGTACAATACTCTTTGTGAAAAATTAACGTAGATCATCATTTAGCAGAGGCACGTGAGAAAAAGTGATAGATATGGTTGCTTATGTCCAACACTGGGACAATATAGTTCAAAACTACTATTTCTTGAGCTATGTAAATTTTCGTAAGTACCGGGAGACCATAAAGCCGCATACGATGCGTGCGAACATGTCAATCGTAGGCGGGTGCACTTTGTCAATGGGTCCGAATCGCGTTGGGAGAATTGGCGCGCTCTAGCCACTTTAGCAATTTACGCCAATTTTCCGCCACTATAACTCGGTACAATACTATTGTATTGTCCCTTGTTCCTTTGCGACGACGAACAGTTTATTATTTCAAATGGTTATATAATCCTTATACAGTAGGTATTGATGTGGAAGTAAGAAAATGGCGTCATCACGCCTAAAAGTTGCCACACAGAATGTTTAAAAAATTGCTAGTCTAAAGTAAAATTATAACGAACATGGCACCAGGAAAACAAAAGCGTGCAGTAGATTGCGTCCAAGCAATTACGACGACTTGTTTCGCGTCCAATCCTTGTTTATTACATCACGGTTTCAGACAACCAGGGAACGCTTTATAATTATTGTAGAATTGTTCTATCCTACTAAATAGTCCGGTCTGAAATTAAGTTCTTTGAAGACACTAGTATGATATAATTACGCGTAATATTGCACCAGGAAGCTAGCAAAAGGTCGCCTCCAAACAATTACTGTGATTTGATTGATCGACCTTGCTTCTACGTCCTTATTTGCTTATGGGTAATCCTTGTTTATTATTTATTCTAGGGATTGCTTCTTTGCTATAGTAATACTACAGAACGTATTATATTGCGTGTTGGCCACGAAAAAGAACTAGTTTGGTATAACTACGCGTAATATTGCACCAGAAAAACAGAAGCTAGCAATATAGATCGCCTCCAAACAATAACTGTGATTTGATTAATGAGGACCTTGCTTCTGCATCAAATCCTTGTTTATTATTTATAAGTATAACGGCTTCAAACTATTAGGGATTGCTTCTTTGCTATAGTCATTCATACTACAAAACGTATTATATTTCGTGAAGAAAACGGCCATCGAAGCAAGTGGATGTGGCTGGGTAGAATTGACCCCTCGCACATGAAAAATAAACTAATTTGATATAACTACGCGTAATGTTGCACCAGAAAAACAGAAGCTAGCAATATAGATCGCCTCCAAACAATAACTGTGATTTGATTAATGAGGACCTTGCTTCTGCATCAAATCCTTGTTTATTATTTATAAGTATAACGGCTTCAAACTATTAGGGATTGCTTCTTTGCTATAGTCATTCATACTACAAAACGTATTATATTTCGTGAAGAAAACGGCCATTGAAGCAAGTGGATGTGGCTGGGTAGAATTGACCCCTCGCACATGAAAAATAAACTAATTTGATATAACTACGCGTAATGTTGCACCAGGAAAACAGAAGCGTGCAGTAGGTCGCGTACAAGCAATTACGACGACTTGTTAAATGGTGATCCCGCTTTCTCGTCCAATCCTTGTTTATTACATCACGGCGCCAAACTTTTAGGGAACGCTCCTTTGTTATAGTTATTGTTCTCCGCTACTAAAGAGCGTGGTATGAAAGTGTGTGAATACAATGGCCGTTGAGGCGAGAAAGGATACATCAATTTAGCAAATTCACACACTGTATAAACATAATTTCATTAATTCTGAATACGGAGCAAGTGACCGTCATAGTGCTGTCAGAGTCAAAGGATTAAAAAAACTACGACATAGTCTCAAACCAAAAGTATAAGGACTCAGTATCCAAGCCAAAGGTGTCTGCACACCAACCCATGTGCCAAGCGTCGTGTGTATGGCAAAACCGCGCCTGATAGAGAGCCTTGGGAAGGCTTATGTCCAGCTGTGGACTTCTTGCGGCTGAAATGATGATGACGGACGATGAATGATGAAGAACTTACATCTTCACTTCAGTTTCAATTACGTTTGCTCGAAATTCCAGCTTTGATGATATGACGTAAGTTAGATAAGCTTGTGCTCTTAATCTATCTTTCTTTTCGGTGAACTCTCGCAGGGCACTAGATCAGCCTTCAATTGTCATGTAAGACCCCAAAGGATTCCATAGAACTAATTAATTATTTATTCCCTTTCAGTTCGTTGAACGGAACAAACTTGAGTTCTACTTGTATTAGTTCCTAACGGATTGAGAACTTATTAAGTTTCTGTTTTGTTTCTTACGAGGAATTTCATTAAGGAATCCTTAACTCCGGCTTGCGATTGTTTGGCTATGAACGTTATGGAATTTACATTTACCTATATTTCATTGTAGAGATCAACACTTAAAACGTTTGGAATTTGCAAACAAACACTAATAATAACAACACAGTTCCGACCTGACTTTGTACATGTTAATTTGAGACCAAAATTGATCTTGTAGTAGATAGCAATAATGCTAAGTCAACGAAAGAAAATTGCATTTTTTCGCAGTCAGACGCACAAACGCGTAAAACCATTAACACCCATCAATATTAAGGGTAATATTAGGTCATCATCAAAATCAAAATTTAAGAGCGACGCTCTTGTCGGTGGAGCTCTCTCCATCTTTTTCAGTCCTTCGCGCCTTTTCGTCACATCTTAAACTCTTAGTACGACACCAGATTTACTTATTCTTTTATTTATTGAAATAACTCTTTCTGAGTCTTCTCCTACCCCTTCCACCTTCTATTTTGCCTTTCATGATTGTTTTTATAAACTCGTCATGTCGCATCAACTGTAATAAATAAAACATCGATCTGGTTATATTCCTGTCGCATGTATTCTTCGTTCGTCTCCCAGGGTAACATGAGGCGTGAGCTAATCGCAACACGTCTTAGACCGGGTGCCGAGGATTTGTGAAATCCGGCGAGCGTGTGCCTGAATAATGAACGGCGCGGTGTCACCTGCGTCTTATAATTGCTTGGGAATTTATGTTCTCCTGGTAACACCCAATTAGGTTATAAGGATTTATATGGCGCGGGATTGTTTAAAAATCGCACCTTTTTGGAAAAAGTGAGGGTGTTATTGCACTCTGGCATAAAACTCGTAGAAAAGACGTATAGCGAAGGCACGGCGCAGATACGGTGAAGGCGTACACTATGATAGGATTTTAAGCCTTATCGTCATATTCAAAATGATTGTCATACAAAACTAACATTGCAAGAAAAAAATTTATGCCTCCTCTGCCTGCTTGTGGCATCTTGCGGTTGCGTTTTTCGCTCGAAGCTGGGTCGTTTTGAGTATGACAATGATGCTTAAAATCCGTATCTGCGCTGCACGCCTTATATCACAAAATTAATAATAGTAAGTACTATATATAAGTTTTACGCATATCTATTTATTTACAAAGAGCGTTATTTAGACATATGTCCAATTTACAACTGAATATTTGCCTTGGCTAGATGTTCAGTTGTAAATTGGACATAGCTGCTGTAGCTAAAAAAAGTTTTCGCGACTCGAGCCCCTTTAGCAAGTTCGCGCAAGAATTAAGTTTAATTACTTTAAGATCGATCCGATCAGGTTTTTCTCACTCCATTGAGCCTAGCAAACTGTTGCTTACTACTGCCCGCCCACGCTAGATTTCTGAGTATTATTATTAAGATAAAGATAGCAATGAATTTTCCTTTATCAAACCCAAATTGATTATAAAGCGCTGAACATTTAATAGGAGCCGAGCCGCGTAAAGCGTCGTATCTGTTGGACCCAAATCATAAACAGACAGACGAGTGCGCACGTAAAGTGGAAGTAAAATAGAGAGGGTTCAGAATTAAATAATAATAAATAGGGACAAATCACACAAATTGAGCTATCCACAATAAGTTGTAAACTTGTGTCATAGGATACTAACTCAACTATACGATACTTTGTAAAGTAACAATTTAAAAAATGCGAAAGTTACTTCATTGTTTTTATTTTCTTCAGTACCCGGAGAGCATAGCGCAGAAGAGATATTTACAAATCAATCGCAAACTACGACAGTGGTCAGGTTCAGTTAAATATTTGAGTAACAATTCTGTACTTTAAATAATTGATAAGTGGTCGAGATCCGAACAAAGGCGCCTTCCTCTGCGGCGCCTTTCCTGACAGATATTATGAGCCCTTTATTATTAACGACGGATTTACTTTAGTGCGGGGGCGACCCCACTAGCCCGGTAATCTCAATTAAAGACCATCTCTGTTTGCGAGCTAATTCCAAGACTCCGGATTTAGGACAGGTACATTAATATTGGGGAATTAATATTTTACGAGAAATGTTACTGGATTTCGAGGGAATTGAAATCAGTACAATTTGGATTTCAATTGAAACCGCTTATATCTAATAATTTGAGATTGTTCTCTGAAATTACTCCATCAATTCGAGACTGATACAGCACTGTTTAACAACTTTATTATTACAAATCGGAATTGTATTATTGATTTTATTTCAAATTTGATTCAATAAATAGCCTGTAAATTTACGCTCGATATTTAAGGGTAACTCAGCCCATCAATATGAACAACTTTTCCCATCATCCCAGACCATGGGAAATTTTAGATTTAAGAGAATATCGTAGGTACATTTACAAAACCATAAAGTTACATGGATTTAATCCATGCGGAGATGATTGCCTTCCGGAATAAGCTATCTACAGCGAATCGAATTACAATTAAAAATAATTTTTGTAAGTTATACTGGGTCTAAACGTGGTCTAGGAGGGGTGGCTTAGCCCGTCAAAACGATTTTTTTATGGGACTTATGCTAGAATGTTTTTTACTTTATCAACCCAACCGGCTGAAAAAAAATTGTATGAAAGTGAGTAATTCTGGCAAAGACGATGTTCCTGAACATGTAGAAGCTATTTTGGTTGTATTTTGTTCGACAGCTCAAATTCATGTTTTAACCAAGGTCAAGGCATGCAAAGGAGCATCATCACTTCATCATAAATTTTGGAAATATAAGTGACGTCACAAAAACAAGGGAAAAGACAATAGTACAGAACTTTAGTGGCGGAAAATTATTGTGAATTGCCAAAGTGGATATGCGCCCCAATTGTCCCAGCGTGATCCCAACCCAACCATTGTCGAAGTGCACCCGCCTACGATTTACTTGTTCGCATCTCTACTACTATATGTTCTCCTGGTACCGCCGAAAAATTTTAAGTTTGATGATTAGGTTTTCTCGATGGACAGGGAAAGACGTGACATACGAAAGAAGTTTTGCCGACGGAAACGTCTTATAATCGTGAAATGTTGTAAATCAAATAAATAAATAGAGAGGGACAAATCACACAAATTGAACTAGTCCCACACTTTGTTATGGACTTGTTTCGTGGGACACTTACACAACGTTACATATATTTTGTGATAGTTACTTATATAAACATCCAAGAATCATGCCAATCTGAAAAGGCTCTTTTTTCCATCAAGACCTGGCCGAGGACCGAACATGTTTATTTAAACTGTTGAATGGATATTAATGTGATTTTAGCATGTTATTCATTATCATCATCAGTATAGGTAGGTCCGAGAATAGTGCACGGTTAACATTTACATGGTGTATGTAATCTACATAATATATTGATAAATTAATGTTATTAATAGATAAATGTTGACTCAGTAGGGTTTGGGCAAATATTTATCTAATAAGAACCCTTATTATAAATTTATGAACATCAAGTGACACCCTTATAAAGGTATAACTCTCACAATGACCCACCTAAAGATAAACTGGCAAGTTTCATTCGCATTCTTTTTATAAATTTTCTTTGAAAACCGTGATTGTAACGGTTTGCAAAAATCTTTTGACGCAGCAAAAGTATGATTTTGACCGGATTCCTGTGAGCCGACGAGATTGAAAAATACCATTGCTGGCTATTCGGAATTCTTTGCAAATTTCCGCATATTTCGCCCCTTTGCACTCGTTTCATAATAAAAATCGGTTATATTTAACTTGACTTATTAATTATGAGACCTTTCCAACCCGTCTGGCCAGCGCGGAGAGTGTAGGCCAAATCGTCTGACTGCTCTGGCTAATATAGGTATGGCTCTAGTAGTACAGAGAGTATCGTGTTCCTGCAGTGGAGACTAAAAAAACGATGATGATTTATTACGGAGTGTCATGTTTTCAAAGATGCACTAGAGACTATAATAGGTATATAGCCAAAACGGGCCAATTGCGAGGTCAACACGCGTGGAGACGGTTCCGAACAATGTCAAAGTATAATGTCACATTTGAAATCCTCAATGAAAAACAATTTTTGAACTAGTAGAATCGATCCGCCACTCGTTTTTAAGTTCTACCTGGTGAATCTTATTGGCTCTATTTTTGAATCATTATTCGAATAGGTTTTCCGAATGGTTGCCGGACACCACTCGGACCGACGGAATCAATACGCGTACAAAACATCAAATTAGAAAGTTTTTTCTTTATTTCTCATCCCTAGCTTCTAGCGTTATTGCCACGATTCTCTATAACACCGCTATGGTTTCCTAAACCGACCGTCGTGAAGTCATGCATGTCGGAGGATGAAATGGGAGCGGGAAGCGGGATGCAGGTTTGTTGCCGCTTCTTCTGCACTCCGCTTTGGAAGCGGCCTAAACTTAGCCATAAGTAATTATTGACTTCAACAAAAAAAATTTGTTGTAAAAATTGTAAACATAAATATGTATGACAATTAATAAGTGTTCAAAGAAACCTATATTAAATAAACGATATATATATGCTAGCCTTAACAACATCATCCACCGTGCTCTTGTCTCCATTCAGATGCCAGCCATTTTGGAACCAATTGGCTTGGCCCGGGAGGATGGCAGGAGACCGGATGGTATGACACTGGTGCCATGGAGATTGGGAAGGCCGCTGGTTTGGGACGCAACATGCGTCGACACTCTCGCGCATTCCCATCTCCACGGCACAAGTTGTAAGGCTGGCATGGCTGCAGCTACCGCAGAGTCCTTCAAACGGCGCAAATATATATGCCTGGGTGACGCATATATTTTTGAGCCGTTTGGAGTCGAGACACTGGGTCCGTGGGGACCCTCAGCTCACAAACTATTCAAATTTGTGAGCAAAAGGCTGGTCGAGGTGTCGAATGACCAGAGGGCTGGTCAGTATCTTGCCCAAAGAATAAGCATTGCCATTCAACGTGGCAATGCTGCCAGTCTTCTGGGCACATTACCGCAGGGTAATGACCTGCGGGACATTTTTTATTTATAGCTAGGTTTTATTTATAAGTCATTTTATTTCTTAGGTAGTTTTAATTGTTAGTTTTAGTTCATTTAAGTAAGTTTCATTGTTTAATGTTATTATTTAATAAACGATTGAATCTTGAATCTTGAGAGGACGATCTTTTATTATATTACTAGCAGCCCTACCCGGCTGCGCCCGGGCATGTATTATACCTTAAAACCTTCCTCGTGAATCACTCTATCTGTTGGTGAAAACCGCATGTAATTCCGTGCAGTAGTTTTTGAGTTTATCGCGAACAGACAGACAGACAGACAGACGCGGCGGAGGACTTTGTTTTATAATATGTTGTGATATTGTTCTAGTTTCTCGCTCTTTTCCCATTTTAATCCTTTGAGGGCCTTTCTAGGAAACCACACGATAATAAGATTTTTTCTGTTCATTCGATTATTCTGGCAAGCGTGACCATAATTTTTTTGCTGGCAACTCTAAGCAACAGAACTGTTCGAACAGTTCAAAAATACGGTAAAACAGGACCAGTTGATTTTATTTACATGTGGAAACGAACCGAGTGCTTTCGTCACAACGAGTGGTGGTTCGATTCTATTAGATGAAAAATTGAGCTCGAGTTAAATACTACTACCGCTATCTAGTGCTGTTTTAGTGAACTATTTTCCGTAAGTAAACGTGTGAGTTTACCACTTTATTTTCAATTCATAGAATTTTACTGTAATGAACTATATTTTATAGCAGTTCATAAAATAGTTTGAAAGTAGTGCATAGCTAGGGATAGAACAAAATCTAGGGACAAATCCCGAAAATTCATGCTTCTCCTAAATATTTGTTATCAGGCCTCCCTGGCACAATTTGTCGAGACGAATTCAAATGTAGCCGGCGACCGAACAAAGCGCCGTTACGTGACTTCGTCTCAAAGTATATTAGGAAAAATATATCATACGATACATTTAATCCCGGGCGACACAATAAAGACCCGCGCAAAATGATAAAAGTACAGATATGACGCATTTAACTCTTCTGGCGAAGCAAGATGGCAGAAACTGCAAATAATTTTCGGAAAATTCGAAATTATGCGAACTTTTTAAATTTGCTCGCCTGACAGTTAGGCGATTTTATAGAGCACTGATCAGGGGTTATTAACATACATAATGATAGATGACGATGGTCTCAAGGATACTGATGACAAAACAAAAGATTGTGAATGCTGAAATTTTTGTGTTTTTTATTCTAACACGGCTATTAGGGCAGCAAACATATCCATCCCATCTGAGTTTCTTCTTGTGTCGTTAAAAAGACTACAAAGTTGTGTTAGTTAAACTGCACCACTTAATATTTTACACAAAGGATGACGAGTAGGTATGTATTTTGCAGATAGACAATTATGTCTTTCTACAAAAATACATACTCGTTACATTCGGTTGCCTTGATTATTAAGTTGTGGTTATCGAAGCTCATTTTCACTGATGATACTTTCATCAGGGTAGAGTCAACTGATCAGTCTGACTGATCACAGTTTTCCGAGTCTTTTCTGAGAGTTAAATTTTGTTCAACGAGTAATAACAGTCTTCAGTTTCTATTGGACTTACTAGTTACGTTAAAATATTTACTGCAGAGATTTCACAACAGTTTCTTTGTTTTACCTGTCGAGACCCAAATTAAAAATATTTCCTAGTGACCCCCGTGGTATTCTACAATACCACGCCGATCTGAAGAAAAGACGCAGCAACTTTTAACGAACTGTATTAGGGTAAGCGTTAGCTCTTTACTTTTTGTAGTTTGTGCGAGGCAGCAGATGTGCAAACATCATGAAATAGCACCTACTCTCGGCGCTAAGCGCCCTCTATTCATCTTCGCTGAAAGTTTCCGGCAAAAACTACAAAACACATCCACGCGTTATCTTCAAGGGCTGCCGCTTGCCAGATTGCCAGATTACGAATAAGAAAAATTGGAGTATATTCCACGCGTATTTAAAATTTTATTATTAATCTTAAAAACCTCTTTTCTGAATAATTAAAAAAAAAAACATCATCTACCCTAAGGTTGACTGGAAGAGATCGCCTAAGCGATAAGTCCGCCTTAGTGCCGACTTTGTTTTCAGCAATGTTCATAATTTGTATTTCCTATTTGGTGCAATAAAGTATATTCTATTCTCTTATGTTTTCGCGATTCTACCTGCGACCACGAACACTGTAAAGTGCTCGAAACGTTAGGTGTATAAATAATGTAATAAACGCGATAAAAACCGTATTAATTTTATTTAAATATTCTATTCTATAATCATGCTCTCCATATATGTAGGTAGCGTAACCCACAGAACTATATCAAGATAGAAGAAAAATGCTCGTCGATTTGTATCGACACCGAGCGTGTAACATTTTGCGTAGGTATTTTGACGTCACGAGTTAAATTTAGTGATGGGAAATATAAGCCGCGCGAAAACGATTTCAAGCCATCGATTAAAAAACGAAATACCGATAATACCTTAGAATATCGCCCTCGTCCCGCCCCGCCCGCGATACCAACAAAATATGGAAGCGGGAGGTTGTGTACGCGCTGCGCAGCGAAGTCTAAGATATCGATCTACATATTTGTAGTGAAAAGAATTAAGTACACTTTACTTTATTCGTGTTACCCAAAAAATTTCTTCGAATTTGAAAGCACATTTGAACCGCCCCGCCCGGGTTCGATTCCCCGTCAAGTTAATAAGGAAAACACAAAATTTTGTTAACATTTAATTGATGTAAATCTATATAAGTAGGTAAGTTTGGAATCAGCTATCAATAACTTTTTTTCATTAGTACTACATATATAGTACATATCTATTTCTAACAGTTTATGTAGTAGTAGATTTTCCCCTTTATACCTTTTTATTTTTACCTGATTGTCACTCAATTATTTACGCAAATTATTCCAGGTTAATTTATTAATCGATGAAAAATATCGATAAGCAAACTTTATTTCACCGACAGACAAACTGATAATTACTTAATCTAATCGGTAACCTATCACAAACAAGATTTTTTCTCTTCGAATTGTAGATGGCCGAAAACGGTACGACGTAGTTTTAAATTCCAAATGGCTTCCTTACCATATTTTCTACTTCTATAAACTTAATAAACATATTTTTCATCTTTTAGAACAATCTTTTTCAACAACCTCCGTGGTCCAGTGGTTAAGGTGTTTGCCTTGTTGACCCGGGGATCGAGGTTCTATTCCTACGGGAAGCATACTTTGTTAAGTTGTTTCCAGTTTGGTTAGGTAGGACATTGTTGGCATGAATCACCTGATTGTCTGATAAGAGATGATTCCGGTGCTGAAGGCACGATAAGCCGTTGGTCCCGGCAGCCATCTGGTAGTCGTTAAAAGAACCATGTCAGAGGCCGAGAGGCGGTTCCGAAGAACTCTGACACCAGGATGTGCATGGTCGACTGACCGTGTCACCTACACGGAATAATGATGATCTTTTAGAAAAACTGTCGACCGGAAATCAAAACATTTAATTTTATTTTGATATATGTTTTGGTAAGAATAATTTCCGTTTCTAGAAATATTAAAGATAGAAGTAACTTTCTCCATATTATTATTCACACCGATTTTCAATAACTACTTACAGTCGACAAATCGAGATTAGTAGTAAAAGAAATATTATTGGAGTGTAGCAAAGGCTACACAAATTTTGGGACATATAGCAATAGTAGTATAGTATATTAACGTAGGGTTGCAATACAAAGCATATAGCTTCCAAAAAATAACTATTAAAAATCGGAATTTCAACAATATAGCAATTGGATTTTCGGTCAAATGGAACTATAGAAAATAAAAAAAATTACGAAACGTTTTCGGTGTTTCAAAATTCGTACATAACCTACTCTTGTTTGTGATAGGTAACCATCAAAACATCTGTTTATCTGTCGGCAGACTAACTGATAATTACCTAAATAATTATCAGATTAGCTGAAGGAAGATATCTTAAACTAATTCAGCTGAAATTCCTATCACCTAATGCCAGGAGTATCATCTTATGAGGGAACTAGGTTATTTAGGTAAAGGAGTGGAGTGGAATGGGGTAAAGCAGAGTTCTAGGCTTTGCATAGTTAATTAAAGAGGGAAAGGGAGTGGAGTGTGCGACAATTAAGAAACAAAATAAATAATAAGAATAAATTAAAACCATTTTTAAAAACAAGCTTTTATTAGAAGACCATAAAAAGAAAAAAATTGACCTAGATTTATGTATTTTTACCTTTACGTATTTGTACCTTTTCATCATTTGACATTATCACTACATCAATAGTCGGATAAGCTGTGCTATTTATTCGTCGTTTCTTTGATGGGGCAGTATAAGCGTCTTCGTGGAAATGTTTAGAACAAATCCGGCTGTTTTTTTAGGAAACCATTTTTTACGGCCTGTTGCTTCAATCCACTTATTTTAGTCATTCAGATATGAGGAAAACTGAAAAAAGTTAAATTATAAAATCAGTATTTAGTAATATTTGCTTTTTACTACGGAAAGCTACGAGTAAATAAATAAAAAAGAAATCATTCAAATTATCAGTTAATCTGCTTTGAAAATCGATATAGTTATATAATCGAGTAAGAAAATTGCAGTGCACATCACTATTCTTGTTTTTGACAAACAAACTGATAAATTGACCTTGGACGCTACTCAACTATTTGAATAGCTTACTTTTACATTGCTGGTTTTCAATGGATCTCAAGTCGGGCTCATAAATTAAACGCGCAATTGAAAACTAGCATTCGATATATAATCGCTCTTTTTTTATTTTGGTAAAAGTAACACGGAGCAACAAAATAAACGTTTTTTTTAAATATTTACTGATATTTTAGAATAAATAGTACTAACCAATGAAAGGAAATACCTTGATCTCCAGCTCCACCTTTATTGGTGTTGTTTGCACAGTTAATTACCGAACTACGAGTCATTTTGTTTCTAGAACTTGACGACGCACGCGGACTGCGGTCGCTCGCCGACTGAGCTTCGCGCCGAACATTTGAGCCACTGAGGCTTAATTTTTCCACGCGAGGTACATACACTTCTTCCTTCTATCTTGATATAGTTCTGTGGCGTAACCTGATGGGAGGCATGTAATTTAACGATACTCCAATATGATGTTCCGAAGCACTCGGTTCAGTTTCTGTTGCACGTAGCGTCACCTATTCTTAAAACTTAATAAAATTATCGAAATGGTTCTTGCGTGGCTACTACGGGCAATATCTTTCACTTAGCGTTTTCACTAAATATTTTTAGATGGCGCTAGGTTTGTATACGTCACTTTGACAAGCGCGCCACTGACTTCTCAATACACGTATCGTAATGGCAGCACGAATTTTATTCTCTCTCCCACAAAATACCAACTAACTAGTAGACGCGTAGACAGTTTCCGACATTATTTTAAAAAGGTACGGGTTAATGTAAAAAATACAGAAGTAGGCGTTGGCATATATGTATATGTAAGAGAATAGAAAAAAAAACTAACTGAATAAGCTTAGTATTAGATTATTTTCTATTTGAAAATGCAAACTCCAGTAGTGAGATAGTCCTGCAACTTATTATGACAAAAATTATATTAATTTCATTAAGGTATATCAGAAAGCTTTTGGGCACCATAACAATCTCACATCAATGTTAGCCACTACTTCATTTAAGGAGATTTCCAACACACTAACCCATACCGTTTGGGTGGTAACCCTGCTAGTAACTTTTTGCCCTATTATAAGGGCGTAGATTACAAAAGGCCATTCTTCTATTCGCGAATCTTGGACGTGAGCCTAATACAAGGCGCCGTAAAACTTTACCAGCATTATATGAATATTAATTAAGGCCTAAGGATTTCGAATATAGGTAAGTAATAAGCCGTTGAGTAAACGAAAAATAACAGAAATTGAACATTTCAGGGCAGACAAAGAAAAAATAGTTCAGAATGTACTAACAGAAAAGGCGTAAGGCGAAGGCACGGCGTTGATACGGTGCAGGCGTGGGACACTATGATAGGATTTTAAACTTTTTGTCATACGCAAAACGACTAATATCGTAATAAGAAAAAATTTACGCCTCTGTCGCACGTGGCATCTTGCGGTACTAGCGACTAAGGTTTTTCTCCCGATGCTGGTCGTTTTTAGTTTGACTGTAAGGTTTAATGTCCTATCATAGTATCTCATACCTGCGCCGTATCTGCACCGTACACCTGTATCTGTTAGTCTTATTCCGTAAAAGTGTGTAGTTCACGAACCTCGCTGGATGGTCTATGCGATACCACTACTGTCACTATGCTTTTTAGTAGTCATTTAGCTATGTCAGATTTCCTAAGGCAGCTTGAAAAGTCTTACACCAATGTTGGTCACTTACACACACTGGCTCGCTTTAAATTCTATTGCAAAGTTACGCGGGTTCACCACAAAGCAACTTTCGTAATTTAGCCATGTTACTTTTTGCTGCATGTAAAATATGCACCAATTCTTAAATTTCGATAAATATAAATGGAAGAAGTACCAGCTTTTATGATACTTATTTATATTTGTCGAAGATTTTTGTATTCATCAAAAACGGTTCTATAAATTATTAAATAACGTCGTTATAACCTTTAATGTGATCGAGCTCCGTGGCGCAGCGGTCAACACGCTAGCTTGCTTGGGGGTCCCGGGTTCGATCCCCGGTCAGGACACTATGGAAAAAGATCTTTTTCATATTGACCTGGGTCTTGGATGTTTATCTATATAAGTATATATTATAAAATATAGTATCGTTGAGTTAGTATCCTGCGACACAAGTTCACAACTTACTGTGGGGCTAGCTCAATTTGTGTGATATGTCCCTATTTATTTATTTATTATTTTATAATGTGTTTCGAAATGTCGACAAATGTTTTCTAACACCTACGTATGGAGTATGTATTACGCCCATTAATATTTTACGACCCCTCCCTTGTCCCCCATTGTTATAGAAGACAATAACAAAGTGATTTACTCCTCGGCTATGGTAGTTTAGCAGTGTCGTCGATAAATCACAGCTATTTTAAGGATATTTAAGGACCTATCGGATCGTTGCTTAATGTTTCTCATTTTGGCCCTTCGGGCTATGCATGCAAATCGCGTCCCAATGAGAGTTTGCTGTCTCTCCATGCCTTGCGCACACAGGCAACGCCCAAAGCCATTTACGGCTTAGGCTCGAGGGACTCACTCAGAGAGTTGTTTAAGGACATAAATATTTTAACTGTAGCCTCACAGTATATATTTGACAATATAATGTACGCAAGAAAAAATATTTCTAAGTTTAAGAAAGTAAGTGATTTAATTGATAGACCCTTGCGTAACAATCATAGATTATTTCTTCCGCGGTTTCGGCTAAGCAGAGTTAGTGATTCGTTCATGGGGAACTGTATACGCTATTATAACAAATTGCCAAAGTCAGTCCTTGATATGCCTGATAGTAAATTCAAAAGTTATGTGAAACGATTATTATGTAAAAAGGCATATTACAGGACTGAAGATTACCTTACTGATAGCAATATTTGGCTTGAGCTTGGCGCAGACGCCTCGTAATTCTGTATGCACAGAAATATTACGTTTGGTACGTTCGGTACATAATATTTTATAATATGACATTTTTATTTAATTTCAATAATATGACATTTTGCTATTTAAATTTTACCTATTTAACATTTCAATGATGACATAAATTTTTTCCAATTCAATTTTTATCATGTTTATCACATTTAATTAAAACAATGCACACTCAGTCCACATATATATAAGTAGTTTATAAGGTCTAACTAGAATTGTGAGTTGACGTCGCTTGGAGAAAATGCGCTGTGCAGTTTGTTGCCGCTTCTGCTGCACTCCGCTTTGGAAGCGGCCTAAACTTAGCCATAAGTAATTATTGAAGTCAACAAATTTTTTTTGTTGTAAAAATTGTAAACACAAATATGACAATTAATAAGTGTTCAAAGAAACCTATATTAAATAAACGATTGAATCTTGAATCTTAGAGGTCCGTCCCTCCAGCGGGCCTTTTGGTGATGTTCGCCTTCCAGATTGAAGGCACTCTGCAATCACCTCCAGAAGTCTGGTGAAGTAGCAAATGCTCACGAGGTAGCTACGTAATCCACTTAAAAAGTTACTTGTTATCACTGATGATGAAATAATTTTTCTACATTGCGTAGTCGCTACTCGACCTCACGCACACACAACCATACTATTATGTGACGATTCCTGATAATGTTGTACTACACAACCCGCGTTTAGGAACTTAGTTTCAAAAATCGATATATTAAGTAGGCTAGTACTTCCTTATCCTTATCCTTCCCTATCCTTATCCTTCTTTATCTTTATCATCATAGTATGAAACTTTCATAGAACAAAATGATTTTACTTCCGCTTTCTGTTCGCTTAGATCTTCTAAACTACTCAACGGATTTTAATGCACTTTTCAGCAATAGAAAAGTGTGGTTCATGAGGAAGGTTTATAACTGTAATACATTTCCGGGCGCAGCCGGGGAGGGCTTCTAGTACTTAAAATATCGATTTTTGGGACCAAGTTCCAAAACGCCGTCATCTACATGTTAATATCTTACCATCCCTCCCCGTCCCCCATTGTTAAGGACGACAATAACTAAGTGATTTACTCCCTAGTTTGGTAGTTGAGCAGTTTGGTCGTTATTCACAACTAGTTCAAGGACCTTTTCCAATAGAACCTTACAAAGACATTTTCTGGAAGAAATGAACGTTATTTGAAGTGCCCTTGCGGTGATTGCTACGTTTGTCAGTTCACGGCTGCTTTTGCTTTCAAAGAAGCATAAAGTACTTTTACTGTTTGCTTTCCGAACGTATATATTCATTTACAAGCATTACACGAAAAAAGTGCACATAGTACATCAGAAATATCAAATTTGCAACTTTTAATAATATTCAAACTTACGTGAGATAAATTCAATGGGAACCCGATTTTAGTCACGTTTTGTTTCGTCGCATTCGCCAACTTATAATTATCTTACAATATAGAAAAAATGAGTAATTATATAATCAAATTATAAATATATACACGTAGGAGATGTTCATTTTCTAACAGTGAAAATGCGCTGACATCAAAAGCGCTTTATCAATGGGCAGGTCGTTTTGACCCTCGCCCCGCGGCTGCTACGGAAGGGTTACCCTTAACGTAGTGCAAAATATGGGGCAGTAGGTCATTAGATATCAAAGTTGGAATAGATCGTAAGCAAAATATATTTAATGAGGCATACATTGAGTCAGGTGATCAAAAAAAGCAAATGAAATGTGAAAAAATATTAAATAAGTTTTTTTTTATTGTAATGAAACTACAATGGAATGCATAGATGCGTATCTACATCGTAATGCAAAGGCATGCAAAATTTGGCTTGTGTCGGCCTACATTATTGTACGTGAATAGGTTACCTGTGTGCCTAGGTTTCGTACTTGCCACTATTTAGAGCTCTATATAACGGTAAGTAGTAAAAGTCAATGGTATTGCATCTATTATTGTCGCAGACTGGGAGATGCAGGATACAAATAAACATTTTTCAACAAGTTATGTTTATCTATACATAAAAATAATAAGTGCTTTCACGTTAGTTTCAAGTAGGTTATTCACAACCTTGTCACTTACAAATAAAAACAAGCTTAACTCTTAAGTCGTTTTTTGATGGACACTTACATTAGATATGTAGTTAATAACTACCATTAAAATAACAATTAGTTTAAGACGTATCTTAATCAAAAATAACCTTCTGTATCATTGTATTCCTTTACTGTGACTTCAAACCCTCTATCGGAATTTTCGTAAGAGCCACTTGTTTTTTCGGCCTAAATTACTTCTCCTATAAAAGATAATTGCTTAACCGCACTAATTAGGTAATAAAAATATAGAGTTTTGAGCCAGCCATACAACGAAAAAGGGTTATCAAAAGGTCCATATTGGGTTGCATAAATTAAAAAGTCATATTTTTGGGATGCTTGACGTGTTTTGGCATAATCATCATTGCGCATAACGTTTAAAACGGATTAATGATAAGTAGGATAACTACTGCTTCATATTCATTTTCTTCATTTATAAACTACGGAACAGAAAAAACTAGGGCACGAGATGAATTAAGACGAATATTTAGGATGTAATTTGGTTGGATAAATAAATATAAAGTTGAGTCAGTTGAGGAAAACACCCCTGATCTTTTAATCTATGTAAGTATGTCCGGTGCCTTTAGACAGTCTGAAAAATCTCACACCAATGTTGGCCACTTATACGAAAAACTACAATTATCAGGGGAGACCGCAAGAGCCACTTGTTTTTCTGGCCATTATTACTCGCCCTATAAAAGGTAATTGCTTGACCGAACTAATTAAGAAATAAGAATAGCCGCATTGACGGACCCTTTATGCCTTTCGGGAGAACCGCTTTTTATGTGCCATAATTATCTCTGGAGGGTCTGTTCTGTTCAGTATTTCACGGTCAAGGTTTAATTTATGTTTTTTGAGATGAATTTCAGAGGTCATGAGAGATACCAAAAGGAATAACTATTTGTCAAAATAACAGCATTGTATAAATTTGACAGCATTGAAAGTTATTTTTTTCAGATTGACCAGTTTATCTGATTATGGAAAAATTGCCAACTACAAAATAGGCTACATTGCCATGTTCATTATTGTTTTTTTTATTTGAAATTTTTAGGGTTACTCAGTTGGACATACACTAGATTTTATCCAGAAATAAGTATATTCTGAAGGATTAACAATAACGCGAGCGGAGACATGTTTTCGTTGCATAAGTTGAATATCCAACCAAGCGGAATTATCGAAATAATTACGCATGTACCAATATTTGTTCGACACACGCAAATCTCAGCTCTGCTCGAGAGATTACACGTTTAGTTAGCTCAGATGACAGATGATTCTAACATGTGTAGGGTAAAACACGGATAGTTGCCTCACTTTTCAAAAAGTTTAAATTATAAAAAAATGGGTCGTTATTAATAATACCTGATACTGTATACGAAAACATAGGTTCTTCGTCTTTTATAGAAGACCAATTCCGTTAACATAATTGATACTGGTTTTGAGTATATTACGTTTTATTAGACCTCCTAAAAAAGGGATAGTCGCCTACTGCAGCGGATAGTTGCCAAATGTTAAAAAGAGTTAGGAAGATACTTGCCGCATAGTCATACATATAACACTTGGTTTCCGCTTATACTTGCGAGGCATTCTGTTTACCTAGAATGGGCACGTGCAAGCGGTTAATATTGTTTTATATTTAAAACAAGTAAGTATAGCATAATTTTTACTTGAAAAAAAAATTGAAAGTATGTGATGAAAAAGAATTCGCCACAGGTAGGTTTCGAATACATTCATCACATATTTTCAATTTTAATAATATACCGATCATTGTAATGCTATTTAAAAACCATTTAAGTGAAAAAAAATATTCGTTGATTAAGGAATAAATGATTATGGATAATTGCACTTAGAGCAACTATCCGCCACAATAAATAAGGCAACTATCCTTTTTGATACGGAGAGTTGCCTTTTCGATTTAGAAAATTAATAAAATCTTTTCAACAATAAAACGCAATTAATAGGGCAATTAAAGGTCTAATGTAAGCAAAGGTCTGTCGCTTCCTCATCACATGAAATATTAAAAAAAAATCTCAGCTAAATCTAAGCTAAATATCTCGTCTTAAAACAAATATAATGGTAATTTCGGAAAAAAAATCATATTCAAAATTGGCAAAGTCCGAAAACATCGTATGTACCTACCTAATTTTTCACTAAAAATCTGTATTAAATATTCGGTAGTTGTTTTCTTATGTTTCCGCGATTGTTACACATTAAATAAAATTATTTTAATACGGTTTTTATCGCGTTTATTACATTATTTATACACCTAACGTTTGGAGCACTTTACAGTGTTCGTGGTCGCAGGTAGACTAAGTTGACATTTGTCTAGTATTTTATAAGAACTGCAAAATCTACCGCATAAAATATTTATTTAAATAATATTCGGTAGTTCCCATCCAAGCGGCACATAAACTTACCACAAATTTTATACTCGTAACAAACCCAACCTGAATTACCCTTAGTAATGAAATAATAAGCCCCTTAATGTATTCTACGTAATATACATTACGTAGAAATACATTAAGATATTACGAAAAAAATGCGTTAATGTATTAATGGTCTGAAAAAACCCATTAATTTAAATAACGACGAACAATATACCTGATTAAATCGAATACTTACATGAAGTACAATATGTAGGTAGCCATTTGTTTATAATTACTGTTATGAACAGAGTTACGGTCTATTTATTTTTGTTTGTATACTTAAGGCGCTTAGACCAGCCAACTAGCGCCACCCCTGGCTGTATTGTTTTACTGCTAAATAAGATCAAATTGAAAAAGTCTACGTAAGTACTTCACTTGTATTGTAGTATTTTTTGTATTGCTTTTCAATATTTTGCATTTGGTAAATCAAGATTTTTGACAAATCATGATGAAAACATGATGAGTGGCGGTAATGAGTAGATCTCTCAATCTGAAATGATGATATTGATGAAAAGTTCTACTAAAAAAACTTACTACAAGTAATTTACTAGTGAAGTACTTACGTAGATATTTACAGTTTGTTCTTATTTCGGAGTACAAAAATGAAATAACGGGTGTCGCTAGTTTCGCTGATGTAAGCCTCTTAAACCAACAGAATAAAATTAAAAACAAACAATTCTTAATAATTTTCAATGCACCTAAAAGCTTCTGACTGCCATCATGATGACAGGTCAATTAAGTATGACTTTCGAGGCAATATTTTATTAACTAACAATCCAATTTCACACTGGGTCATTAACATATAAAACTAAAGTATAAAAAAATACTACTATTAAAAAAAATATGTTATCAAATTATGATCCTTTCACACTTTTCTACGCATTTCTCGTTTTAGTATAGCTCTGCAAGTCTATAATGCGAGTCGACATTTTTATCCCATAAAAACCAGGAGACAAAGGAAGCTAAAGCCATTTTTCTTTTATCCGTTATGTAACACGGCATGAATAATGTCTATCGACTACCATTCATCAAAAAAAACGACATGATCGTCATATGGCGGGTCCAATAGCCCAATGGCGGTGCTGCGATATAGGCACACTCCACCCCGCGCTTGTTGACTCGACCTACTCACTGTCTATGCGCTCCTGGTACTTCAAATCAATATGGATGACGTAATATGGCCGGATTAGCTTTGAACGGCGGCTTGTTTGTTTAACTTGTTTGAATTAAGTTCCCTCTGTACTTCTGACTAGACACGATGAAAATTCAGCTCGAGAATATTCTAATTTTTCGTTCAAATATTTAATTAAACTGGCTGTCTAGACGGTTTTTTTTTCTATAAAAGTTAATGAAATTAACCTTCGGTAAGGGAAAATTAGCCTTAGAGTTGGGTAATATTTTAGCTGGAAACATACTTATATAAATCTTTTAAATTTGTTCTGTGCACGAGTAAATTTCCATTTTTACGTAAATCAAAAACGTGAGACTAGATTTTTTTAATGTATGATTTCACTAAACGGGCTATGTCGAAGATTTCAACTAAGTAGTACCTAAACCTTTATTTTCGACATTCAGTTCATCGACGAGGCGTTCAATCAAACGAACATCGGTCTTTCGTGAACAGATTACGGACCCAATAGGCATGTATCCACTAAGAACAAATGGGTTGGATTAAGGTGTGTAAAAAATAATTATGATATGTAGATAAGGAAAAATCAATCTATTCAACAAAATAATTTACGATTGTTGATATTTTCATAAAACAAATTATGAAAATAAAGGCATCAGGTCATGTGACCGGGAACACCAATCACAAATCGTTACGTCACCCCGTGGAAAACATAATTGTTGTTGTTGACATTTTCATAGAAAAGTGTGTTACAAGCTATTATTTTACGGTTTTATCTTTTGTCGTCACCTTTATTAAGTTATTTAAAGTATTATACTGTGAGAGAACACCATGGAATGTAGATTTATGAAAGGAAATAGCAATAACTTGCTCAAAATTGGCAAAATTTTAGCATCAAACAGCGACTTTTGTTCATTGGAATTTCGCAATGTTAAAACTTCAATGTAAGTATACATATGATAAAACTATAATAAGCTAAAATCCCAATTTCTCAGTCTTGATATTGATACCTTAATATATGTGTTAATTTATTGATTATGTTTTGACCACAGTTTTGATATATTTTGAGGTTAAAAATACAAAGATAAACAGAAATGATATTTTTAATAACTTATGAAAGTTATTAAAAATATCATTTCTGTTTTACTTTGTATTTGTTCCTAGATAAACATGAGCTTATCTAGTAACAAAAATAACTATAGAATGTATGTACCAGCTGCTTACTTTAACGCACAGATTGTAAAAGTCAATCCTAGGTACGGATAAATATCTCAGAAATCATGTTATAGGCAATAATACTAGCCAATCTTAAATTGACTAACGTGGCTTTTTGTTACCCTGTTAAAAGATTAATGTACCTAAATGAATAAACTCAATTTCAGGGCCACCACAAGATTTTTATGGAGATGATGTTGTTTGTTGTTGATCTGCAAGTTAAGCGAGAGGGTAAACTATGTACTGAGAAGTGTAAAATATGTCCAAGCAAAATTCATCTGTGTTGTTATAATTATGTTTTCGCTGAATTACATTTTGTTAAATATACTTAAATGAAAATGATCTTCACACTAATATATTCTAAATTTGTTGATAAACAATGTGCATCATTCCTCCTTGCAAGTGTTTTTTCCATATTTTCCGCATTTCTTGTTGCTTGGGACAAATATAAATAATTTGTTTGGTATTTTAATGCTTATGCTTTCCCCCTGTTGCACCATATAGTACTTGTAATACGAAGGATTCATTTTTAATCACAAAACATTTACAATCGCCATACACAAACAGCTGTGTTTCGCACGGGGTGACGTCACACAAGACGCCATGACAGTTTTAAGCGTTTTCGGGAGAAATTTAATGTCATTTCTTTAAATGTGAAATACAAGTTGAAAATCAATATATTTATTAAAAATAATATTTTTCTCATGTGTAATGTATAATAAGGTATATTGTCTAACTATTAATCAAATTTAGGCAACTAGCCTATTATTTTTGATTGTTTCGTGTGTAAAAGTGACTAACACTATTGTCAGAATTTTCAAGCTACCTTAGCAGAACCTTCCGAAGCACGGAGTTGCATGAGATATTTGTTATATACGTATGTGCACTAGTATGTATGTATATGCTATTTAATTATCTGGCAACGTACTAGCAAAATCTCTTCATTTTTTAACTCCAAACAATGCTATTGTTCAAAGATCCAAAAAATCCTTTGTACCAGGATTGCATAAGACCGCAGGAGGTTTGTGGATACAGACTGTTTGTGCTCGTCTCCCTTGGCGCCCGATAAATATCTCATGAATAAGAATATTACATTATGTATTCCCGTCCCTAGAACGAACACTGGAAACTAATTTGCGTTAAGCGTGTGTACGTACGATATGTTAATGCGGCTATGTGTCAAAGGGTGATCTATGTGGATAGAATTTGAAAGCATGTTAGGGGTATAAATAATTCTTCTTCATACATTAAATTAAGTTTTTGACTATTGATAGACTTTTTTGTTATTTTTCATCTCACCTATCCTTAAACAGTGTCATTAAATGCAAGCAAAGTGGGCTGGATGGTCGCTATTGCGACCGCGGGCTATAAGATTTCATACAAATTCCATTGAGCCCGAGAGCGCGTTAAGTATTTTTTTAAATCGAATAGTGCACTATACCTCGCACAAGCGCCAAATCTTCTACATCCAAACAGTTTTCTAGTCAAATATTCAAATTTGGAATTGCTAGTGACCCCAATAAAAAAAAACACCTTTGAACGATACTGTGAGTTTTTTTGTCCTTAATTCAAATTTGGAATTGTTAATGGCCGTGGTGGCTGGCTGTTTGTATTCATCGATCTTTGACTTCCACTTTTTGGATAAAACATTTTCATTATCTGTGGAATCCTTGGATACATTTTCTACTCACTGTAGTTTGCAGCTATTTATTTTTAGGCAAAATATTTATAAGTAATCGTAATCTTAGTATAAAATACATTCCCTATGATAAATGAATATATGGTCAATAATGTTGATATGGATAATATAATCAGCCAGCTTCCAGACTCACAAATATTAATTTTCAAGGTAAACTTTATTCATACTATACAATTTCAACCAACCTAATATGAATAATATTTTTTTTTACTCTACTTTTTACTCGGTGAGATGAAAAACATTGTGTGTATCACGGCCGGTATTAGACATTACAAACTCGGACTACTAAAAGCACTCGGCTTCGCCTCGTGCTTGTTAGTAGTCGCTCGTTTGACGTAATGTCTTCTATACCGCCCTTGCTACACAATGTACTATTATAATCGACTCTTGTCGCTGTCGGAATTTTACTACCTGCTTTCCTATATTGTTTGTACTCCTAACCTTCCCTTCAAAAATAAAAAGATTCCAAATTTATATTGATTTACTGTCATATTTTTGTACAGATTCTTGTGGAATTTATTGAGCAGTTTCAAAATACATTTGTCGATTATATTTTTGGAAATTTTTCAAATGGCGTAATTGGCACAAAAGGCCTTAGCGCTACCGAGGTTAGTGGCGCTTATAAGACCATTATATTTTCTAGGTTTAGGTAATTATGAAACAAAACATTAAGAATTATTGTCAAGTGTAGTGTCAAGTGTTTTTGGAAGTCACTGTCTCCCAGCTCGTACAATTTAGGGATTTTTAAGGCAAGAGTGAATAGGCATTATTTGCGTTTTACGTTACGTTTACCACCTTAGACGTCATCGTTGCTTCCCATCAGTCAAGATTGGGGCCAAACGCACTCAATTCATGCATTAAAAAAAGGCTGAAGTTCGAAACTGGTTGGACTGTGTTTTTAGGCATTTTTAGGGGTCCGTAGGAAACAAGGAACCCTTATAGTTTCGCCATGTCTGTCTGTCTGTCCGCCTGCGGTTTTACTCAGAGACTATAAGGACTAGAAAGCCGTAATTTGGTATGGTTATGTATATTAATCATGCCAAAAAAGTGCTAGGAAAAAATCTTGAAAAACAATTTTCATTGTTAGATGTTTTTGGTCGTTCAACTGTGAGGTGCAAGTGTGAACAGTGTGAACTCAAAGTTGTCATTCGCAACTACTGAACCCTACATTGCGCGTGGCCCGACTCGCACTTGGCAGGTTTTTTTTTGTAAGATTTAGCTTTCATTTCGTCTTTGTTTGTTTTTCAGGTTTCTTTACGATAAATCCTATATTAGCTTCGTCTTTGAGATTTTTGTTTTAAGGTGTATGATGAATATTAATTCAGTTTTAATATATCAGTTCACAGAGCCACTTGTTAGTAAATCAAGTATGTTGATATTTTTTTGCGATTTAGGGTTACAATACTCGTAAGGTTACGGCTGATTTAAGGTACAAAAACTCACATAGCCGAGCGAGGTTTCTCAAAAAGATGCGTCAGTCTGGTGACAAATGGGATGAAATATGCACCCCTGCACCCCGCGACACTAACTATTCAGGCGAGCCCGCCCCTAACCGCAGGGGGTGCTTGCAGCATCCCTTGTTGCGAACTAGCATCCTTTTAACTCCATGTCGTCCTAGTACTTTTATTGCATATTCATGCCCGACTTTAGTTTCGCAAACATTTTCACTATACAAAGGGTTTGTGTTTAGGCGTATCTACGAAACTAGAAAATTTTAAGATCAAAGTAGGTATGAAATATTGAGCTTTTTAGATACCTACTAAACTCGCATTGTATTTTTGATATAAAACGATTTTTTCAAAATGTAACATTTGAAATGGCTACGTTGGAGTTATGAAATAATCTTCTGTGAATTTATTCTCGCCTAGTAACTTTATGAATGTTAAAAATAAGGCGGCACTACCCCTCGCTTCTTTGAACATAAAAACCGCATTACTCAAGGGTCTGTTGAAGAGAAGTCGTCATATGGTGAATTCTATAGCTCTCCCGTTTCATGTTACCCTGGTGACAGGAATAATATTTTTAACCCTTCTGAGGTTTCGTGTTGTTAAGACATCAAATTGATATTGCAGAAACAGTTTTAAATTGCCTGGAACAAATGTGATAAATTTTATTCACCATTATGATAGCAATAAAATCTAATCATAGCACTAGGAAATCATGGCAACCGAAGAGGTTGAGAGCGGTTTTGGCGATGCAGCTGCTGTTATAAAAAATGGTGGGGTCTTTATTGTCGTTCAGATGAATGGGTGTGGCCTTGTGCTACTCCATGTGGCAAATGCTTGCTAGGATACCATAAATTAAAATATTTACCGGCGTGGGACACTTTGTCACAAAAAAAAAATGGTTTTAACAGTAAATCCTATACAAAAAACGTCGAATATGGCTTCTTTTCTAACTATATAGTAAATAGGGTCACTATCTCAGCAGTATACGATTTGTCATCGCGACATCTGCTTGGGATTTAACGGCCACTTTGTCTCCTAATGTCGTGCGAAAACGCCTTTTGAACGATATTTTCCTGCTTTTCAAAGCAGTTTTCCCGTTGCGTGGGTGTCGCCAAGCGTTGGCAGGTGGTCCGATTCAGTTAAAGTTGCATTTACACTATATCTTATAGGAACACGAAATGTTTCTATATTTACGGCAATCATTTCATTATTTATAGATAGATATTATAAACTGGCCTTAGGAAGCAACAACTACAAAAATAAACAACAAAGATCCTCTCCAACCCGTGGAGAGTGTAGGCTAAATCCTCTGTCTGCTCTGGCTTAATATACATGGCGAAATTTTGATCGTTCTGGACCCTTAAAGGGGTGATTCAGCCCGTCGATATGAACCATTTTTCCTATGGGACCAATGCTGGAAACTCAAATTTTATTTCGACATTTTCATACAAAAGTGTTCAGCCGCCCGGGCAATTTGTATAGGAATGTCGAAATTTTTTTCGAGTTTACAGCATTTGTCCCATAGGAAAAGTTGTTTATATTGACAGGCTGAATCACCCCTTTAATGGTCCGGAACGATCAAAATTTCGCCATGTCTAGCACTGGTTGTACAGTAAGCTCCACCGACAAGAGCCCAGCTTTTTAATTTGATGATGATGATGATTCATTTATTCACTGTTCGTGGACCAAATCGGTAGTTCAAGGTGGTTTTTATGACTTTATTCATAAAAACCAACTCGTACTATGGAAGACGTAGTAATGAGTAGAAATAACGATAATTTGGAGCGACATCAGAATCTTTATCCCTCGATACCATCCTTGGAAAGTCCTATCATCATCAGGTCATTTTTAGTCTTCACTGCAGGAGCACGACCCAAGTGCTATCAGATCTTTGAATTTTATAGTACAAAGTGGATTAAAGATTTTAGTTCCGATGGGAAAAAGTAAATTACGGTTCTACGTATTAATGTGGGACCAAAAAGCACTTATGAAGAAAGAGATTACATGTCATATTTTTCAGCGCCGTCATAGATGAAACAAAAACGTATATAAAAATGCATAAACTTTATTGATTCAGTTAAAAATATGGGTTTTATAAAACAAATTAGACTTAATTACTAGAAAACTAACAACTGCATTGTTTTCTTGTTATGTTTCACGGTATATCTACGCTATTTTAAATTTTTGTCGACACTCTAAAAACAAAACTAAATCCGGAATTTACCAACCTGTTAGTAATTCCTGGAAATCCTTTCACTGAAACACTTAATGGACTTGTTATATTTTTCTATAAATACGTGATGAAAAAGAATTGGCATCCTTCCTGATGCGTCATCTTTTTCGTGAAATATTTTCAATGTATTTTTTTTGTTAATCCTTATTGTCACACATAAATTTTCACAAGCTCCGTGGTGCAGTGGTTACCACGCCAGCCTGCGACAAGGGGTTCCCGGGTTCGATCCCCGGTCAGATCTCTATCCAAATCTTCGTTGTTGATTTGCTACACCAACATTGACATTGACGAGCTCCGTGGCGCAGCGGTCATCACGCCTGCCTGCGACACGGATGGTCCCGGGTTCGATCCCCGGTCAGGTCAAGATGGAAAACGATCTTTTTCAGATTGACCTGGTTCTGGATGTTTATCTATATATGTATTTGTAATAAAATATAGTATCGTTGAGTTAGTATCCTGCCACACAAGTTCACAACTTATTGTGGGGCTAGCTCAATTTGTGTGATATGTCCCTTCATCGTCCTTGTGCACCGCTTTTAGCCAATCCCGGCTTATTCTACCTCATCATCAGGTCTTTTATACTCTCCGGGAAACACTTGACAACTATTTACCTAGTCGTACATAAAAAGTATTGAAACTGAAATTTAGCTCGGTCCATAATTACTCGTCTATGTTTTTCTCAATAGTTCCAACTACTTTATGATAGCACTAACTTAGTTCTTTGGACAGAATTGTAAAAGAATAACACGTTAAAAATAATTTGAAGTAGTGTTTAAAAGTCAAATTATTAGCTCTCGTTGATTTTAAATTGGGGTGTTTGCATGTGAATGTAATTTACCATTGGTTTGTTTTGTAATAAAACAATATAATTAAAACCGGCCATTCGTTAATTAACGTCCTTAGTCAATAGACCGGAAAGGCTTTATTTCAACCGGCCGGACCGTACGCGAGCCGGACAGATACGGTCCCTTTTCTTCCACCAGTTCATTGATTTATAATGCTATAGATACTCTTTTGGTACCTGATACTTCTCCACACTGGTTTGAGAGAAAAGAAACGGTGAATGTAATAGCTTCTTTTCTGCTCGCGTAGACCGTAAACGTCGATCATGGGAAAGTGCAAAAATTTTCAGAATCGATGCAACAACAAGCCTTAGATTGTCAAGAGGCAATCTAAGATTGTCAAGAGACAATCCAAGTGTTGTTGTTGGTTAAAAGAATACATACATAATATCACGTCTGTATCCCTTGCGGGGTAGACAGAGCTCAAAGTCATAAAACTAAAAAAATAAATAGTTAAAAGAATAGTCCCAAAAATCGATAAATCATCAGTAAATTCGGGTTTTCAACATCATTTTCGTTTGTTTATTGACTGACATAGTCGTCGACCTGAGTCGTTTTTTGCAACAAAAAAGCATTAAAAATCCAGAACGGACGTAACTTACGTACGTGATACCATTTCATTTGAATTCACTCTTCATATTTCCCTTGCGACGCACGCGTCCACTCGACGTGATTACTCGTCGTCAACCTGCACAATGCGGATGTCACAACTCCTGTAAGCTCCTGAGAGCCTGGTGAAAATTCACGACTTATTTGAAGTGTGGAACCTTAAACAGAAACACGCTTGTACGATAAGACTACACACAGAAAGCACAGTTGAAAGCACTCTTTTCGTAGAACGCACGTTTCGCCAAAAACTTTGTTGATAGAAATCACTGTTTCTAGATATCTTGTTTCAACAAAATCGGCCAAGTGCGAGTCGGACTAGCGCACGGAGGCTTCCACACCACTATCTATAGAAACGGCAAAAAAACATTTTCACATTTAATATAAAAATATTTGTATTGTATGGTTAAAAAGGTTCGATCAACGGTCTTATCCAAGCGTGTTTCTGTCTGAGGTTCCACACTCACCTATTTGTTTATATATGAGTTTTTTTTTACAGTGAAACCAGATATGATTTTGGTTTTATCAGTGCTAAAGCATATTAAGAATCTTCGGATTTACTTCATGTTTGGTTTGATGACCTTAACTTATCTCTTGATATCCATCGTTGGCACTGGCTCCCATTATTTTCATTTCTTCATGTCAGTACTGAGTCACCTATTCAAACTGTACACTATAAGTATATTAACTCAATGCTATCAACATAATATGTATCTCTTAAGACAGCGATTTTTATTACGATTACGAATCACAACAATTTTAACAATTTTAAATCGTTACTAAACTTTATAACCACAAAAATATGAATACCCTACCCCAGTTGTCTGAATCTTTACTAGTACCATTTCATTAGAATTCATATTTCTCTTGCGACGCACACGTCCACTCGACGTGATTACACGCACACTTCAACCTGCACAACACTCCTGTGCGCCCCTGAGAGCCTGGTGAGGATTCGCGACCTATTTATTTATTTCAAAGGATATAAAAAAAGGATAACACTATAATGCCGTTAGGGTGTTATTAACGTTGACTCCAATATTGTCAAGTTGTCAGCTATACAACAAGGGTCATCATTACCAACCTGCGTCAGTTACCTAGACAGATTGAAAGGTTTCATTCCAGTAATATTCACATTTACCGTGGTAAAGAGAAAAATTAAATGAACAACGTCTACGGCAGAACTATAAGTGAAATCACGAATATCAATAAAATTTAACAACTGAACCAAAGTTAAAAAGATTATTATATAAAGCCTAAGATCCTACACATTATTATCAATAATCTTGTACAAACTTTGTTTACATTTTGGCTTCATGGCCACAAATGGCATTCAATATTAGGTGTTCCGTACTTTGAAAGGTAGGTTAAGCTATCATTAGATGCATCTCGTCATCTTTGCTTTAATTAAGCTCTGTAGGATAGGATGCCTACAAACAGATTGAAAAATATTTGACATTTAAATTAATTTAAATTGTGCAAGACAACAGAAAGAAATTTATTTCACCACCAATTCCTACTTTCGAAAGGCCCGATCTGTTTACGAATAAGCCTGACGAACAGTTTTCACTGAGGCTAATGAAGTAACGGGAGAGAAGAGTGCCAACCTTATTATAAGAGGCCATAACCGGATATAACCGGATATAGAGCCGGCAATAATAACCGGCGGCGGCGCAATCGAATTACCGGCCACTGCGGACTAAACCGCCGTAGGCGAGGGAAAATATCGATACTTTTGCGTTATTTTATCGTTTGGTCTCTAGATTTGACCAGACTAGAAAGATTAGAATGTTTAAACAAAGGTTAAACCATAATTGAGACAAAGATCTATTTTTGTATACATACAATACCTATAACTAGCATCACGTAATCGAATAATCGATTCAACTGCGATTTCTGAGCCGACTTAATCCGTGGACCGGCCGTAGGCGCGCCGGATGAGAAAGATAGATGTTTTTGCATTTCGATCAGCCTAGTCCAATATATTAACAAAGATCGTCATTGGTATAATAATTGAGTCAACTCAAAACTCATTTCATTGCGTGATGCCGCCTTCCGATTTTTGTTGCTGTCCAGTCATTGGATATTTGATTATTATTAAAGGCCATTACCGGATATAGGGGTCGACGATGATAACCAACTGCGCGCAATCGAATTATATGTCGTAGTTGTTCAAAATGCCTTTTATTTAATACGTTTTTGTTATGATTGCCCATAAAAAAAACCAGTATCGATATTTTCACTACAAATATCGATATTTTTAAAGGACAACGCTATGCCACGCCCTATTTCGGTAATAATCGCGTTTATAAGTGACGGTCTCGTAGTGGTCATCCAGGTACGAGGGAGCCTTTTTTATTGGTATCGTAATTTTTAACAGCAGCACTTTGGGGTTAAGTGGGGCGGCCGCGGTCGCGGTTGGAAGTTATGTATTTTGTGGGATTAAGTTATTATCTTTCATTGTAGGTCAAAATGCAGGTGATTAAATACGTTTTTGATACGATTGCCGATAAAAAATACTAATACTAAAATATTGCTGACAATATAGTTCTATTCGCTTCCTCAGCAGAACATCTGCAAACAATGTTCATCGACCTCAGTCTGGCAAGCCTTCGGTCTGGGCTTCGAATGAACATGTAAATAATAAATAAATAAATAAATAAATGTCAAAGACCAAAATAATGACCAACAGCACCGAAGACCGGGTGTTTGTGGAAGGGGAAGAAATTGCATATGTCCGGGATTACGTTTATCTGGGCCAAATAGTATCCTTCCAGTCTCGACAAGAAGACGAGATCAAAAGACGTATCGAAAATTCCTGGAGGAGCTTTTGGTCTATGAAAGATCTAATGAAGGGCAAACTTTCATTACGCCTAAAGCGTAAGCTTTTGGACATGTGCATTCTTTCCATTCTCACATACGGAGCACAAACATGGTCTTTGACCAACATTCAAAAGCACAGGCTGAAGGTTTGCCAGAGAGGTATGGAACGTAGCATACTGGGCGTTAAACTCTCCGATCGAATACGCAACACCACGCTGCGCTCCCAAACTAAAATAAAAGATGTAGCCGACAAAGCTGCAAAATTAAAATGGGACTGGGCCGGGCATGTGACCAGGATGTCCCAAGATCAGTGGGCCAAAAGAGTAACTGATTGGATTCCAAACGGCAAGCGACTGCCTGGTCGGCTCCGGACCCGCTGGTGCGACGAATTAAACAAATTTAATAAGAACTGGCGCGCGCTATCACAATCTAGAGAATCTTGGAGGAGTGAAAGAGAGGCCTTTGCACAACATTGGGACACTCAAGGCTATTAAAAAAAAATACTAAAATACAGTGGTACTACGGAACCTATCACAGCCTATCTTGGGCGGAAATCTACGCTGAGAAAGATACTAACAAAGCATTTAAAAACTTTCACGAACTATTTACTTTCTTCTTTAATCAGTGTTTCCCTCTCAGGCACGTAAAAAGGTCCAACCTGCCTAGGCGAGCATCTTGGATCACTAAAGGTGTAAAGGTATCGTCAAAAACTAAAAGAACACTTAGGTATAAATATTATGTAAGCAAAAACAACGAGGCGAAAATACGTTATCGTCGATTCAACTTCATCTTCAAAAAATGTGTAATAGCTTCAAAAAAATTAAATAATGCAAGATTTATACTAAATGCTAAAAATATATGTCAATAAACATGGAAAATAATAAAAACCGAAACCAGTACTAATAATAACACAAAATCTATTGTGGAGGAGATAAAGCTTGATGGAAATATACTTAGTAATCCCACAGAAATTGCGAATGCTTTTAATAATTATTTCACATCAGTCGGTAAGGTGAATATTGATAACAATAGTACAAGCAATCACGAATACAGAATAACTCCTAATCATAACTCTATATTTTTGCTTCCAACAGACAGTGATGAAGTACAAAGGATTATTTTGACGCTAAATAATACTCCATCAGCAGGATATGACCACATAACTACAAACATCATAAAAAAATGTGCATACATCATTGCACCTTTACTAGCACATATTGTGAACTTATCTCTAGAACATGGCATTTTCCCAGAACTCCTAAAAATATCCGTCATAAAACCCATTTACAAGAAAAGAGAAAAGAACTGTATTGCGAATTACAGGAAAATTGCTTTAATCTCAATCTTCTCAAAAATATTTGAGAAATTAATGCATATTCGTATCACAGGGTTTATTGATAAAAACAAAATACTATGTTCGGAACAAAATGGCTTCCAAAAAGGTAGGTCCACGACTATAGCGGCATTTAACCTTTTAAACAAAATAATAGAAAATGTTAATAAAAAAAACCAACCGTAGTTGTTCTGTTCGATATGACAAACGCATTTGACTTGGTATGTCATAAACGGTTATTAGCAAAATGCGATACTTACGGTATTCGTGGAAAGGCAAATAAATGGCTATTAACATATCTAACGGGACGTAGTCAATATGTGGAGATGGTGGGCTATGATGCAAAGAATAGGGAGGTGCCTTATCAATCTGAAAGAAAACCTAATAACTTTGGAGTCCCTCAAGGTAATATACTGGGTCCTCTTCTATTTTTGCTCTATATAAATGACCTCCCAAAAGTCACAACACACGAATGTTCGCTATTTGCGGACGATGTAGCTTTGGTAGTCCCGTGCTCCAACATTTTGTCGTATAATGATGAAATCAATTATGCTATAAATACCATAGTACAATGGATGGAAGCAAATAATCTTAAGGTAAATACCTCTAAAACTAAATATCTACAATTCCACAGTCAGGGTGGTGTCGGTCGTCCGCTATCTCTGGCACTCAATGGAGAATCTATTGATGACGTTACAGACGCTGTATTTCTTGGCATTACTCTAGACAAGTGTTGCACCTGGAAACACCATATTGATAAATTATGCACAAAACTAAATCGCTTTGTCTACGCTCTTTGGCGCCTAACTAAAGTAAGTGATCAGAAAACAGCTCTCCAGGCCTATCATGGCTACGTAGCGTCCAACCTGAGGTATGGAATCCTATTGTGGGGAAACTCTGTAGACCTAAACCGACTGTTCATAACCCAGAAAAAATGCATAAGAGCCATGTGCAATGCTCCTCCCCGCACCAGTTGTAAAATACTCTTTCAAACACTAAGATTATTAACACTACCGAGTATATATATTTACGAGACAGGTATTTTCGTAAAAAAAAATTTGTACCTGTTTAGACGACGGGGCGGCCTTGAAAACTTTAACTGCAGATATCCAAACAAACTCTTACTGCCTGAAAGTAGAACTGTTTTTTGCTCCAAAAATTGTACTTTCATGTGTGTCACAATCTTTAATTGTATACCTGAGGAGATAAAATGTTTGACTTATAACAGATTTAAAAAACACCTGTACCTATGGCTAATTGAAAAAAGTTTCTACAGTATTAATGATTTTTTGCAATAATCATTTATTAAACCCTTATATTAAATTTTCAATATTACTTATTATAATTATATTATAACTATGTTTTTAATAAGAATGAATTTCTATGTAATTATTTATATTTCTTTGACATTTTAATGATAATTTTATAATATAATATAATATAATATAATATTTATATTTCATTATTATCTTGTACCTAAAATTGTATAAAAAACTGTGACAGATGAAAATTGAAATATAACCTGTAATATGATAAGGAATGTGACTGAATGTGAAACCTCACATTAAAATTTTTGCAATACCTGTAAAAGGTGACTAAGTTGTAAGATCATATACTAGTTTAAGACCCTAATGTACACTTAGTTGGCAAATAAATAAATTGAATTGAAAAATTGAATTGAATTGGAAGTGCCGATAGAAGTGAAAACTTGAACGATATTAGTTTGTATTTTTTGGATTGTCAGGAAATATTATATTGCGTGATAATTTTTTTGGGTTAAGTGAGCCTCTTTATTCTATCATTAGCAATTTTTCCTCGAGTTCGTTTGCGTAAATTATAGAGTATGTCACCCGCAGATAAAAAAGCTTTATAAAGGTGAAAGAATTTTGAAAATCGATCAATTCAAACAATCAATCAAATCTAGATAATTTCTAACGTTATAATTTACTCCTTCGTGTCAAGTTTTGCTCAAAGTTAATGCTTACTTAGTATTTGGTAGGGATGGTTCTTATTTATGAGGAATTTCGTGTCCTAAACGTTACCAAAACAAAGTACATCAAAAAAAAACTGTAAATGCTATAATGGAGATAAATCGATTACTAAATCAACATAGGAATCAATTTGGTGTACGTAATCTTCGAGGTATCGTAAAGTTAGAACATTTTAGCCACCTATCCGGTCTAATCCTACCAGCCCAAATAATATAAAACAATTTAATTTTAATAAATTTTATTTTTCCTGTAAAAAAGTCTTTTCAGTTAATGATTAGAGTATCAATGAATTAACTCTATGCTCAACCATGATGAATTAGTCCGTAACACAACCCCTTTTTACTCCGTAACCGTTTTGAATGCCGGTCGGCCATTGAACAGTGCACCCCATTGTGTGAATAAAGAGGGTGGGCTGCGATTACGACTTCCTATTCACTCATGTTCGCCTGGTAGCTAATGTTAAAAATAACACGTGACTATTCAACAAATAGTTTTTGTTTTCACGTGTGTGGGTTTTTATAGAAAACTAAATTATTGTGTCCTTATTTTAAATTTCGAAGCTCCTTTAAAGCATAAGCTAATGCCGGGATGGCTAAGGTAGAGAAAGAGATGGATAAACATAGAAGCTCCACCCAATTTTTTTTATAAATGGCGAATCTATACAATGGTGCATATTTTATGGGATCCAACCCCAATGGTTACAATGTTCTCTTCTATGTTTATTATCGCCTAGTACTTTATCACCATGAGGGTTGGAAGCCTATTGTTTTCAAAACCATGGGGTATTTTGTCTAACGTTAAAATACCACGGAAGTATTGAAGAAATCATTTATGCGTGCATGAGTGTGGGTTTATAAAGAAAAAAATTATTCTCCTTTGAAGTGTTAAGAAAACGTAACAATGAAAATACCTACTATCCCCACTTTTTAGCTCCTATTCTTATCGTAAATCGTAACTTATAAAAGTTGTTGTATTCAAAGAATGGGTTTATATTTTATGGGAAACATTCCATGGGTACTCTCTTCCGTGCCTATGATTGCCTAGTACTCTAACACCATTGAATGTGGTAAGCTATTGTTTCGTTGATGGGAATACAGTTAAGTACGAAATTTATGGTATACGCAACACAATTTAATATTTATTGTGTAGTAAAATGGTAGTAACTTATAGTTTTTTATTTAACTGTAATGATTTGTTAGTCTATTAATGAGAACAACATCGGTACAATATGTAGTTAAAAAAATAACATGGCCGTGCGGTTAGAGAAACACAGGGTGAATTGACAAAAAAATGTTCCAGACACCATGTTACGTCGCGTCGGTCTCGTAGTTTGATACTCGTACATATTTTTTTTGCTGACGCCCTTTTAAGTAACTTCAAAGTCCAGGTTTAATCGAATACACGCCCTAAAAGAATTACACGTTCGCTCTGCTCGTAGTGGTGTTGCAACGTTTCGCGACTGTTTAAAAGAGGAAAGTCCTTAACTCCAGGGTCACAGAGTTTGTAGAAATGAGATTAAAAGTAAGGAGAAGAAGACTCTTGATGACCCTATAGATGAGATTGACCCATATCCCCAAGAATATTTTTGATAAATGTTTCTCGGATGCAAAATAAAATAACGTAGGTACCTACCAACATTGTTATCTAAACTTATAGACGGAAATAAATAAATAAATATATACGGACAAATCACACAGATTGAGCTAGCCCCAAGGTAAGTTCAAGACTTGTGTTATGGGATACATACACATAACTCAACGATACTATATTTTATAATAGATACATATATAGATCAATCTGAAAAATATCATTTTCCATCTTGACCTGACCGGGGATCGAACGCGGGACCATCCCTGTCGCAGGCAGGCGTGTTGACCGCTGCGCCACGGAGCTCGTCGGGGTAAAATGGGTACTAAAATCTAGTTGAAAATCGAGTAAAATGAAAATGACAAAAACGGAGCTTGTTAGTTGTTAGCAAATTTTTCATGTTCCTTCTGACGCCATTGTTGCAGAACACAAAAGGCCGAGGCACCAGGCGCGCAGAATCTATACAGAGATTGACCGATCGCGCAAATTGAATGTCCGTTGAACACGACGGGGACAACACCCTATTGTCCCATTGGCTTTTCAAGATATAGCCAATATTTCACTTGCTCACAAAACAGACAGGTCGTATCTGAAAAAAATGGAAAGACGAGCTAAGTAAATCTCTCGCATATTTTGCTAGCACGGTTGGTGATTGATTTAAGAATTTCTGATGCGTTATTTTTTTACTACGCGCTAAGTGATGAAAATTGTAACAAATTCAAATTCAAATTCAAATTCAATCGTTTATTTAATATAGGTTTCTTTGAACACTTATAATTGTCATATTCGTGTTTACAATTTTTACAACAAAAAAATTTTGTTGACGTCAATAATTACTTATGGCTAAGTTTAGGCCGCTTCCAAAGCGGACACGTTATTTCCACGAAGTATTCATCAACCTTTATGATTCAAAGATTTATTCAGAAACAAGGGCATTTCAGACACTTCTTCTCATCAATCTGTATTTTAATTAATTCTTATTCGCTTATGTTTATATTATTAATTACTGTTCAAAAGCTATAGAGTACTAACTAGCTTTTCGGAACCGATCACTGCAGAAAAGAAACGCCGAATGACACTTTTTTTCAACAGTATTGGTGTCTCACTCGCCTAAAGGGCTTTGTATGATATGCCTTTTTTGCGATATTTCTTTTTCTCTTCTTATTTATGATTTCATGTAAATACAATATATAATTCAATATGTTTGTCAAAAATTTACTTTCACTAGCTGTTACCCGCGGCTTCGCCCGTGTAATTTATAGCCTATGTCCTTCTAGGTACCCTAACCTATGTGTATGCAAGTTTCATGATGATTGGTTCAGAAGATACGGCGTGAAAGCGTAACAAACAAACAAACTCACTTTCGCATTTATAATATTAGTTGGGATTGGGATAGTTGGGATTCTACTTAACGTATATTTATTGGAAGATATAAATTAATGTTCAATCAACGTTCATTGACCCTTGTAAAAGTAGGTTTTGTTACAAATCTATTCATCTTACATACAAAAGTTTGCTCTTGACAAATTCCATACAAAAAATTACAAAGACATCATAAATCTCCGTAACCTCACCCTAAATATTGCCGTAAGTAAATGCCTGCAGGCAAAATTGCACGCCATTCTACCGTAGACGCTATCCCGGGACATTCATCAAATCCCATCCTCGACCCACGCGTACAAATCTTCAAAGGACGTATATCGGATCTCCTCGTTAGTTATTCTCCCCTGGTACGAGGTGTATCAATATACCTCGGATTTACTTGCGGTAAGCATAAACAGGATGGCAATCGATATTCTCCACAACGTGTGTGATACGATACCGTGTGTATGTAACCTATATTATTTTTTATACATATGTACTTTAACAGCAACAACATACACATTCTCTGAAACCTTATTCTATTCATATTACGGTTTAATTGATCTAAGAGCCTATAGCAGACGGATGGGTAGACGGACAGCGGAGGCTTAACAATATCCCTTTTTACACTTTGGGGTTCTGAACCTTAAAAATAGAAAATGTTTGTAGAAAAATGGTAATATAAACAAGTATTAATGCGCCCCGTCAGTTCTTATAAAGGGACTAGAAGCATTTCCAAGTAAAGGAATTGAACTAATATTTTCTTGTTTATTTAAGAATTTGCCAGAAACCAGCTTCTCTTTGACTTTTTCCTGTCTGCTGCTACAAGCAGAATATAATATAATTCATACTTTGAGCGAAAAACGTTTATAAAATTACTTCATTACAAAATATTTTTAATTTATTTATAATCATCTTTATGCCCTTCAAAATGCTGAATGTGGACTTTCGGTCTTATGGCCTGTCTACCCCGTTACGGATAAAGACGTGATACTATATATGAATGTACTATGTATTCATGAACTTAACAATGCAATAAAAAATATCATATAACAATGTATAATTATAGTACTGGTTATTGCCATCAACCGCGTCTGTTACCATAAATATGTTGTATAAATAACTCGTCCATACTTAAATCTTCAAATGTGGAAGTACCATATCAATCCTATACGATCACGAAACACATAAAACGCGTTGTTAGAGCTTCTACCATGACAACGCGTTAAATTTTATAGCTATCAAATTTAAATAGGCGTAAAGGGCATGATAAAAACAGTGTTTAGTTTAATCTGCTCTGGAACGCCTATATGAAATAAGTACCAATGTATAAGTATAACATGCGCTACGACATATACAAATTACAAATAAATATTAATGATTTATTTTATTACAACAAATACACCCTTATATTAAATTCAATTCACAAAGTTTAAGAGTTGACTCACCCCATCAACATGATCAACTTTGTTATGGGATCAGTGCTTTTGCAATGTTCCATACATTTGGTCCGATCAACTGGATACTTTTGTATGGGTATGTCAATTTTTTTTATTGGTTTTAAAATGAGGGTGTATATTTCAGTACACACCCCCTTTCGACCTCCACATCTCTGCAGCATCATCATTTCGTGTAGGTGACACGATCAATCGACCATGCACACCCTAGTGTCAGAGTTCTTGGAAACCGCCTCTCGGGCTCTGACGTGGTTCCTTTAACGACTACCAGATGGTAGCCGGGACCACCGGCTTAACGTGCCTTGCGAAGCACGGAATCATCTTTCTTATCAGGCAATCAGGTGATTCATGCCTGCAAAGTCCTAACCAAACTGGAAACAACTTAACAAAGTAAGCTTCCCGTGGAATCGAACCCACGACCCCCGGGTCAACAAGGCCTTAACCACTGGACGGAGGCAGTCAAGTATCTGAGCAGCGAAGTATGTCGATGTCTCTGTTCTCTGTTAGTAACTATTCTTGTACTAACAGCACCCTCTTTGTTACAGTTGGTGGGCGGCGAGTTCGACATGGAGCTAAACTTCGTGATCCAGGACGCTCAGAACATCCAGCACATGCTGGAGCTGCTGGACCACTGCCCACCCAGCTTGCAGGTGAGCTACATGAGACCTCATTTCAACTTCTCGTCGCCTGGTATTTGTACGCCTATATATTTTTTTGCCTTTCCCGCGTCTCAGTTCGCTTACATTATAGCCTATGTCACCTCAGATAAATTAGCTTTCTTTAGGTTAAAGAATTTCGAAAATCGTACCAGTAGTTCTATTGAATCAAACTAGCTTTTGCCCGCGCCTTCGCTCGCGTTAAGAATATCATCCCCTATTTTATCCTCTTGGGGATAGAATTGATCAAAATCCTTTCTTAGCGGATGCCTACGTCATAACATCTACCTGCATGCCAAATTTCAGCCCGATCCGTCCAGTGGTTTGGGCTGTGCGTTGATAGATCACTATGTCAGTCAGTCAGTCACCTTTGAGTTTTATATATTTAGATATCATCATCCCTCCTGATGTGCCCGGGCACGTAACTCCGACCGGCCGCGATGGTCGTAGCATCAATGAAGAGCTGCCATCTCCCGGCTCGGCTCACCACCGCTCTTCATTGAATCAAATCTTTACAATATTAGTATAGTATAGATATACAATGCAGCTATCATTACCCTATCCTAAAGCATCCTCAGCAGATAGAATTTCTAACTTCTGTCGTAGAAGTGAACTTAAATAGGAGCATTGAGACTGTAAAAGTTGCTCCCCTTTAAATTAGCTCCAGTGGATGGCTCGGAAACTTTGGACGACTCCTACAATGAGACTTGGAGCAATCGCCAAGATTGTGGTAGTTTTATGATCCCGAATTAGTGTAGACTGCAAGCCAAAATAAATTATACATGCATGACGAGCTCCGTGGCGCAGCGGTCAACATGCCTGTGACACGGAAGGTCCCGGGTTCGATCCCCGGTCAGGTCAAGATGGAAAATGATCTTTTTCAGATTGTCCTGGGTCTTGGATGTTTATCAATATATGTATTTGTTATAAAATATAGTATCGTTGAGTTAGTATCCCATAACACAAGTCTTACTTAAGAACTTACTTTGGGGCTAGCTCAATCTGTGTGATTTGTCCTTATATATTTATTTATTATTATTAATGTAATCACATAATGCTGAACACGTTAAACGTGTTGGTGGACATTTAGGTGGCAAACTTTGACTATACATAGCGAAAGTTTGATCGTTTTGGACCCTTAAAGGTGATCCATCCCGACAATATGAAGAACTTTTCCTTTTGTAACAATGCTGGGATCAAGAATTTTGTTGTCATTTCCATACAAAAATATTAAGGGCTCACACTAGGCACACTAGCGACGCCAATAAGTTTATTGCTAATACTTTACAAATAGAAATTCAAGAATGTAAATCATATAAGCCTTAGTAAATAACCTGAAGTATTTTTGGAATCGTGTTTTAATATTATGAGAATCGGTCATTAAGAGAACTAGTGATTACCGCCAAAACTAATTCTCATAATTGTCACCAAAAATACTTTGCATAAAAAAATAATTTACATTCTTGAATTTCTTTCTATTTGTAAAGTATTAGGAATAAAATTATTGGCGTCGCTAGTGTGCCTAGTGTGCGGCCTTAAGCCACCCGGTCAATTGTATATCTATCTATCTATAATTTAAGAACTGTGTTCTTGTCGGTGGAGTATTCTCCATGTCTCTCGGTTCTCAGCTATTCTCTTGATCTCCTTATACGACTGTATACTACATTCAATATGTAAAGGATAGTCAAAAATCTTTTGATTTCCCAGCATTGTTTCCGTTGGAAAAGTTGTTTATATTGACAGGCTGAGTCGCCCCTTTTATTAACATATTGTATAATTAAACGGATGTAAGTGACGCATGCGTCTGCAGTGCATGCTCGTGAAGACTGCAATTAATGCTTCTAGATAATTACGAGTATATTCATAACCTGCAAGATTTGCTGCAATCATAGCTCTGCTGGCGTAATATCATGCACGTTTATTAGATTCTGGCAAAGCGCGGAGGTGCTAAATACGTACGTTGATATGTTATAACAAGATATTATATCTCTACAGGAATAGACTTCTCATTTGGAGGCATGCGCTCTGGCAAACGTTTTGGCAAGCTTAGTTATAAATCAAATCAAATTTAGGAAAAATCAGTTATACCAAATTTAAGTTACGCTATCTCGAACCGGGTGTAAATGATTGTCACTATAGCGCTACAGCGCCATCGTCACCGCTCCTAGTGGCAGCCGTGGCACTTAGTGGAACTAACTGCCTTAGCCAACCGGCATGCTTGCTTGTCGACTACGTTGTACCTGCTTTTAGCAAGCCATAAGTTGGGCCAGAATATTTGTATGGAGCTGGCAATCTAGCCATACGTTACTATAATGTCTAAAATTAATACTCAACCTTCAAAATGCCAAAAGGTTTTCAAAGTAATATTTTATCAATAAAAAGGCCTTTTCATCTATATCGTTAATTGTAAGCTGATAAGATATACCTATATCCTTCGCATAATTAACTAACAACTACGAAGAATGTGTAGTAGATTATTCATATTATTAAAATAATTTAAATATTAATAATTTAAAATTTAAATTTACTTTTCGGTTAATATTTTTGCCGGGGCTTACTTACTACTCGGTATACTTATAAATACTAAAACCCTTTTCCGTAACCCATGCAATGATTAAGCATTCGCCAGAGTTAATTCCTCTCGCCAAAATAAGGTTTAATGCGTAAAGTTGTGATGTTTTGTTGTTGTACACAATTAGTTTGTTGTGTTTTACTGTGTAGTATATTTTGGAACTGCGGTCTGCCTCTTATTATATTTATTTTAGCGCAGAAAAACAAAAATTATATCTCTACTAAGTCTAAAATCCTTCTTTATTAATCACATGGTAATATTGTCGGTCAGAATGAAATACATATCTGCCATATACTCACCCATGTCATGTGGTCTCAACGCCTTAATCGTACGATTTGTTCTCAGAGACTTGCATAGATGGCGCCACTCGAAACTACACAACATCTACCATATTATGAGAATATAAAAACATGATTCACAAAATATATCATATTAAAAATCAAAACAATATTTTAGGCATAATATTTATAATGACACCGTATATTTAGTAAGTTAAAGGCTAACGCAGATTACCTCCATCTAGTATCGAGTAGCAAGCAACTCTCCTGCGCCATACATTCGCCTGCTTTTCGCAACCTTAATTTGGTCCAATATTTTTGTATGAGGTGGGCAGTCTATTACGTTAGTCTTATATTGTCTTTGCCCATGTCCAAAATAAGTTTTAATGCAGAAAATTTGTATGTTTATTGTTGTACAAAAATATCGTTGTTTGCTTTAGTGTCGTTATATTATGTGAGAAGTCTGCTTCTATGAGTACTTATATTACAGCGTAGTTACACAATAACTTAAGTTGCCGTTGGTCCCGGCTGTCATCATTGATGGCAGTCATTAAGCTTTGTCAGATGCCTTTAGGCAGCTTAAATTATCTGACACCAGTGTTGACCAATTTCACACACGAAAACCAACAACCACCTATATTATTAGGGTGCTTTGTTTTAGTGTTGTAATATTATGGGACACAATAACATATTTTAATATAACAGTAAATCTAAAATCCTCCTTTACGATGTGGTTGGTCGGAATTAATAATTTTCCAGGGTCACTTTCTCTCACCACTGCCCAAAACAAGTTTTAATGCGTGAAGTTGGCATGTTTTGCTGTTGTACATTTAGGGCGGTTGGTTTCAGTGTATGTTAAGCAGATGGTCGTAATGTGGTCGCGTTATTATGGGATGGTCCGCCTCATAAGCATTTATGTCAGCTTAGTAACACTTCACATTATGACTACTAAAACAAGCATAAATTTTAAATTTTTGATTATTCACCATTTACCCAACCGCGTCTTGCGTTAGCTGATCCTTTTCTATCCTATGAGAGCAGAATTTTGTGATGATCAGTTGTATTCATTATTATTCATAGTTTTATTAAATGCATTGGTGTCTCAGTCTTATACTAATAATTGCGTTAAAAGGCACATAAATACAAATAAACAAACTTACATTTACATCAAAATAAACAACAAAAGTAAAAAATTGCAACCTGCAAAAAATTCTTGGATAGACACCGATTGATGCAACATCGTAATAGTTGACATATTTTGCTGCATGCATAATAATATTACTTCATTCTCTTTATCCATGTCGATTTTTTGTCCCGCCTTCACTATCGTTGCATCTCTTTCTTTTACACAAACACCCGACGTTGCTATCCTTATCTTTTTATCACAAAAACTTGAACTTTTTGCTTCCCTTCGCGATCCTTTTCTTGAAGGCGTTCCCTTTACCTGTTCGAGTTTTTGTATACGACTCGGTTCAACCTACTAGCAACCTTTGCTATCCTGGTACTAAACTAGTTCGATTCAACCCTTTACTCGCTTAATTAACTAGTTTTTAATTATAGCAGGTTTAATTAATTACTCATTTACATGGGAATGCATATTCTATTTAACTTTTTCTGTATAAGTTTTCATATTCTCCTTCACTCTGATCGTCTGTGCTCCTACGTTTATATGAATTCCTGGTACAAAAGTAGGTCAAATTTTAACTCTTTAAGAATCCTCATTGCTTTTTTTCTTATGAGTAAAAAAAGCGGAACAGAAAAGATTAGAGTGAGATAGAAATGAGTTTAAGACATTTTTTGTTCGTTTGCTTACATGGTGTCCGAAATAAAAGCTGGCCAAGATACGTCAAACAAACTAAACACCTCAAAATAAATTAAAAAGGGATCGGATTTTATTGTAGCGTATTCATCACATAATTTTTTTGTAATGTAAATGAGACAACAACATTATAAAATTCGAAAACTTCTAAAAACTTATGTAATCGTCTGTGTTTCAGAACGTATATTTATCCATATAGTGAATTGACTTAGTTTGGGTAAGCTCCCTCTATCTTAGGCCATATCTTCATATTAAAAACACCCTCCGAATCTAACTAGCTTCTCCTCGCTGAATTATAAATCCCGAAACTCAATCCATTGTTTGGATATTTCTCGATACAAAGTGAATTCAAACAATACGCGGCTTACACGAGGATATTGACTATTGAATTATTAACCACTCTATTCGGCACAAATGAAAGCAGTTTCAGTATTTATTTATTTTAATAGAATTCGACCTATATTTCACCGAAACTTCTTTATAACTTTGCATTGCCTGCATCTGTATATCCCCAGTAATATTTCCGAACGCATATAACCTAAATATTTTTAAAATAGAGTGAATAGGCTTCTTCATGGTGAGCAATCTTGCTCGCACGGGTAATGTTGTATTTTAAGGACTAGGCTCTTTATATGATCGAAGACTAGGCTCTTACGAGTATCTTTACTATTGTGAGAAGAATACGCCGAAAGAAATACAATCTGGATTCGCAATCGGATTAATTAATAGTTTAAATCACTTTTTATTTCTCTTCATACAACTAACCATTGAAATATTAAACTCAATTCTGCGGCGTGCACATAAACGCTGAAAACAGTTCAATTAACATTATTTGCTATTTGTTCGCGCATTCGCGGTCGAGTTTTAATGGGGGTGCATTTTAAATTGATGTAATTATTTATTTAGACCGAACACAATAGCATGAACCAAGGAACAATAAAGCTTGTGCGTGAACAACGTACCAAGTGACGCCAACTAAATTTAACATTCCTACAGCGTAACTAATTGCTTACATGCTGGTTTGCGAGAAAAGGAAAAACATAGAATATACCAGCTGCTTTTCTTCCCGCGCAGACCGTAAAAGCCGATCAAGGGATAGGGCGAACATCTAAGGAATTATGTAATGGGCGATGCGGCTAGCAACCCATCACTATTTAGATTCCGCTTTCCACCTTAACGCCCATCTAACACGCGAAACGAACGTGGCCTTAGAGTTTTATGACTTCGGACACTGTCTACCCCGCAAGGAATAAAGACGTGATAATATGTATGTGTGTAAGTAATTGTTCAATATTTGAAAGAGTTTAAATTTCGATCAGAGAGAAATAAGGAAAAATTTAAATAAAACTATTTTAATACATTAGGTGTATAAATAATGTATTAACGCGATAAAAACCGTATTAAAATAATTTTATTTAAATGCGTAACAATCGCGAAAACATAAGAAAATAAGGAAAAATGTTAACATAATTTGTTAGTGAGGTGCGGTGTGTGTGTGTGCGTTAGCTTATTTCGCGACATGATTGCATGCTTTGGTATTAGCGTCACTCTGGCGTCCCTGTTAGGTTTTTAAGAGTTTATCTAACTTAGAAAAGGAAAGATTTGACTGTTTTTAGGGTTCCGTAGTAAACAAGGAACCCTTATAGTTTCGCCATGTCTGTCTGTCTGTCAGTAAAGTAAAGAGGGAGTAATATTTTTTTACACAAACCCATCGTGTTGGGTATTGTTAGATAGGTCTTTAAAAAATATTGTGAGGTTAAGAACACCATTTTTCGATTTAGGGATCCGTTTCCGAAATATTTGGTTTTAAAGTGCAAATTTTTGTTAGAGGTAAGTGTAACCCCCTCTATCTACTAAACGGTTATATATGGATACGTGAAAAAAATTACAACAGTAGTATATGTACTGAAGTTAAAAGGAAAACTATCAGAGCTGAGTACTAAGTACAAACTAAAAAGTTATAGGCAACCAACTTAAAAAAAAATACTCGAAAATGTAAAATTTCATACATCTTCATTGTTACATGTTTTTGGTCGTTAAACTGTGATGTGCGAGTGTGAACAGTGTGAACTGAAAGTTCGCAACTACGGAACCCTACACTGCGAGTGGCCCGACACGCACTTGGCCGGTTTTTGAAGAAAATCTAGGCCAGGTAGACATAATCATTGACATAGTGAATTTTTTGCCTATCTACCGAGTTATTTATATAGAAAGAAAATAATATAATATATATAGAAAGATAATAAAGGTATATTTCCTATTTAATACTGATTTTGACTAATCCTAATTTATCTTTTACATCAGTTCTGTTAATCCGGATTTTCTTTTTATTCTTGGTTAATGCTACTGCTTAACAGTATATACTATTAGGTAAAGAATTGAATGGAGAAACGCAGAGATACTAATATCTCTCGCACGCAGGTTGAACGGCGCGCAATCTTCCAGTCATCGTTCCCTAGACGACGGATAACAAGGTCCAATCTCCGCGCTGTATATGCGCTCCTAGTAACGGCTGACTTGGTTGGAAGGGTTAAATTCATATCACTGGTTAAAATCGAGTTATTTTTAACATACATTTTAGTTTAATGTTAGTCGAAATAAATGAGAAACGGGAAGATTATATTTTAAGATTCTTTATTACCCCTTCCTTATAAACCCAGGTGTGTTTAAATCTTAGATGCTGTTGATGCGCTTCTGTTTACAGCAGACTTAACCAAAAGGGTAAATTAGGTTTATAAGGATTTTATTCTTTTAGGTTGTATTTTATTTAAATTGGAAGACTTGCATATATTTTCATTTTGATAGCGTATTATTGATTTTCTGAAACTTCAATCTTCTTTTACTGTTTCTGCTTCATATATTTTCTGCGAACACAATCTGAAAAAGGATGATTGGTCAGATTTCCCTAGTCAAACGGTATGCGATCTTCGAGTCATCGTTCCCCGGGCGTCGGTAAACGAGGTTCAATCTACGTGCTTTCATGCGCTCCTAGTAACAGCAGAGAGTACTATGAATCTTGTCATGGAATGCTCTTCTTTAGTTTGAGTATATTTACCGCTCAAGCTTACTGGAAAAAATAATGATGAGGTTTTGTTAATAATGATCAAAGCAGGTCTAAACTGTAAACTAAAAACTGGACCACCCATACAAATTCACCGACCAGCTGGTCGAGTTTCTATGGGAAGTCTAAATATGTTTTTCCGATTTTCACCTTTTTTCTTTTGGGTCAATATTATGTCCTCCGTGGTTTTTTTCCGAAATGTGTTTGTGTTCTGTTGTATGTAAGTTTTTTAGAAAGAAAAAGAATGTCAACGATGACGGACGTCAATATTTTTTATCCGCATTTTTTGTAAAAATATAAACAAATAACTAAATCAGGAAGCATAAAAGACTACATTAAAATTTCGCAGTGATAAGTGTTATTCAAATTACTTAATCAGACGCATTTTGGAAGCATTACAGAAAAGTTAAAATTTCGCAGTGATACGATGTGTTTTTCAGTTTTTCCAAGAATTTAATTTACATTTACTCAACACAAGCAGCAGCATATCTGCGGTTGACCTAGGCTCTGAAGCAGATAAAGAACTTGGATAATTAATAATTTTGAGGCATCGATCGTACTTGCGATAGGAGAGAATTGTGGCTACTGTAGCATGCTGTTGGCTTCCCTGCCTGATTTTCGGCAAAGTGCAAGTACGTGGCCCTACAAGTACGAGGCCCTGCAAGAACGAGGCCCCTACAAGTCCGGATGATCGCAAGATTTTCAATATACAACACAACAACATCAAGCACCAACGGAACTGAATATCATTTGTTTTTTTTTTTAAATATGTGATTTTATTACTATAAGTAGTTACATACCTTCCTTTTTATTTAAACTTATAGGTATTTCCCCTTACTGTAAGATTTATGTCGTTAAGTGGAAGTGGTTTGACGGACAATGGAGTCCCAAGCCAATCGACGTCGTCCGGAAATTTTATTCAGTGCTCTCAGTGCTCTCAACCACGGTTCTTTAAAGGTCAAAGGGGATTAAAAATCCATATATCCAGAGCCCATAAGCCAAATATCGTTTTAGAAAATAAAAGTGTTAACCTTTCTGCTTCATCTTCACACCCTCAACAAAATTTAACGACATCAGGCGACATCCCTTCCTCCAATCAGCAACTTCATGCTCATCTCTCGACCCTGAAAAATTCCGTTCCTGTCGTGAAACGCATACCTAAAGGAGCTCGACGCTCTGTTGCACAAGCATTGGCAAGCGACTTAAGAAAGGCCGTGGTTGAGAACACAGAACAGTCATGGAGGCATTTACTGACCTTCCCGTTTAGGATTTTACATATATGCAACGAAAATCCATCTGGGAATGATAACTTGACTACCAAAATTAAAAAAAATTGTATCAGTCCTAATTTCTTTCCACCTCAAAATATTTCGGCCCCTAAATTAAATCAAAGAAGCGCATCGCATTATGTAGAATCCAAAATCAGTGAGGGAGACATCAAGGGTGCAGCGAGAATACTATTTTCGGACGACGCTATTGCTCCCAATACACCGGATACTCTTTCCGCATTACGTGAAAAGCATCCGCCTTCGGCAGCAGACCTTACCCTTCCTGACCCTCCCAATGACATTGATGAGACATTACAAGCCACACAAGAGCAGGTCTATGAAGCGGTGATGTCTTTTAGAAGCGGTTCTGCTGGTGGGTTAGATGGATTATCGCCACAGCATCTGAAAGATCTTTTAATCAGTGGCAGCTCTGACGTAGGCGGGTCACTTTTAAAGGATCTCACCGCTCTAGTTAATTTAATGTTATTGGGAAAGGTCCACCACGTTGTTACTACCACCTTATATGGAGCCAATTTGTGCGCACTAAAAAAGAGGGACGGTGGTATTCGTCCAATTGCTGTGGGCTGTACGTACCGTCGGCTCACGGCAAAAATATGCTGTAAAGCAGTTGCAGCCACCCTTCAGGACTATTTCCAACCTATCCAGTTAGGTTTTGGTTCCAGGGGTGGTTGTGAGGCCGCCGTACACTCTTTGCGCACATTTCTCCACCTAAAGAAGGGTGAAGTCCTGCTGAAGGTAGATATAAAAAATGCCTTTAATTCGGTCGATAGGGGTGCCATGCTGACACAGGTCAAAGAAAAAATTCCCTCAGTATATAAGTTCCTTTGGCAATGTTACAGTCAAAATTCAAAATTGATGTATAGAAATAATCTCCTTTCATCGGCAGTAGGATGTCAGCAAGGCGACCCCTTAGGTCCGGTTATTTTCAGCCTTGCTATTCATCCTATCATCAAAAAGATAAATTCCAAATTTAACTCATGGTACCTAGATGACGCAAATTTTGGAGACAATGCTGACACAGTTTATAAAGATTTGGAGTACATTATAAAAGAACTTAACAGTATCGGCCTAAGCTTAAATTTTTCAAAGTGTGAATTATTTGTGAACAATGATTTGCCTTTGCTTTCTAAAATAAAAATTATAACGAAATTTAACTCTTTGGCGCCTAATATAAAAGTGGTTGATACGTCATCTCTTCGTCTTCTAGGTTCCCCAATTTTCGATGATTCTTTTCCCAATTTTATTGAAGAAAAACTACAAAATTTTAAGTCAGCTTCCGATCGTCTTTTGACCATTCACAGCCATTTTGCCTATACTATTCTTAAACATTGCTTATTTGTCCCTAATTTTACCTATAATTTACGCTGCAGCCATTTATGGAAATACCCGGACCTTCTCTCCAAATTGGATAGTGTAATCAAAGACACGTTATCGACTATTTTGAATATAGAATTGAATAACCCTATTTGGACACAAGCCTCCTTACCCATAAGATTAGGTGGTTTAGGCATACGCAAAATTTCTAGTGTGGCTCTTCCCGCCTTTTTGTCCTCTGTTCACAGTATCTCCCACCTTGCAGCTAAAATATTAAAAAGCAGTGATGAAATCGTTTATCTTACAGAGGCCAAAAATGCGTGGTTAGAGACTTGTCCAAATTCTAAATTTCCTGATTTCCCTGCTTCTCAGAGGCAATGGGACGAGCCGCTCTGCAGAGTTGTACAGAGTAACTTACTTGAATCTTCTTGTAGCAACTCTGTAGAACGAGCTCGTCTACTAGCCGTAGCGGAGTGGGAATCTGGTTTATGGCTGCAAGCGTTACCGTCGTTTAGTTTGGGAACTTTTTTGGACGATAACACATTTCGCTTGGCGACATGCTTACGTTTAGGTGCAAAAGCAAATGTCCCGCATCGTTGTTCCTGCGGCGACACAGTCGACCAGTTCGGCCACCACGGACTCTCCTGTTCTAGGAGTGCGGGGCGCATAGCACGTCATGCTAGCCTTAACAACATCATCCACCGTGCTCTTGTCTCCATTCAGATGCCAGCCATTTTGGAACCAATTGGCTTGGCCCGGGAGGATGGCAGGAGACCGGATGGTATGACACTGGTGCCTTGGAGATTGGGAAGGCCGCTGGTGTGGGACGCAACATGCGTTGACACCCTCGCGCATTCCCATCTCCACGGCACAAGTTGTAAGGCTGGCATGGCTGCAGCTACCGCAGAGTCCTTCAAACGGCGCAAATATATATGCCTGGGTGACGCATATATTTTTGAGCCGTTTGGAGTCGAGACACTGGGTCCGTGGGGACCCTCAGCTCACAAACTATTCAAATTTGTGAGCAAAAGGCTGGTCGAGGTGTCGAATGACCAGAGGGCTGGTCAGTATCTTGCCCAAAGAATAAGCATTGCCATTCAACGTGGCAATGCTGCCAGTCTTCTGGGCACATTACCGCAGGGTAATGACCTGCGGGACATTTTTTATTTATAGCTAGGTTTTATTTATAAGTAATTTTATTTCTTAGGTAGTTTTAATTGTTAGTTTTAGTTCATTTAAGTTAGTTTCATTGTTTAATGTTATTATTTTATTATTTGCAATAAAGTTTTTTTAGTATGACAAGTAATAAATAAATAAATATGTATTCTGATTCCGATATTAAGGGGGCACACTAGGCACGGTAGTGACGCCAATCATTTTATTCCTAATACTTTTCAAATAGCAAGAAATTCGAGAATGTAAAACATATAAGCCTTAGGAAATAACTTGAAGTATTTTTGGAATCATGTTTTAATATTATGAGAATCAGTCATTAAAAGAAAACGTGACTACCGTACCGATTCTCATAATTCTCACTGATTCTGATAATATTAAACATGATTCCAAAAATACTTCAGGTTATTTACTAGTGCTTATATGATTTACATTCTTGAATTTCTTTCTATTTGTAAAGTATTAGGAATAAAATGATTGGCGTCGCTACTGTGCCTAGTGTGCCCCCTTAAGAGGTGTTTTAATGTTTTATAAATAACCCTGTATACATTTTTTATTGCAATAATCTAGTCTTATCGACTTTTGTAATAAATATGTCTACGATAACTACATACGAGTAGATAACATTGAGAAGTGAAAGTACATAATTGTACCAATGATTATTTTTAGTGCTACAGAACAAGTTTCCGTAGTGTAGCGGTTATCACGTGTGCTTCACACGCACAAGGTCCCCGGTTCGATCCCGGGCGGAAACATGTTTTTTTGTTCGTCCAATATTACTATTAGACAACTCGTCAAACACCAGCTGACGATATATCAGCGATACAAAGAAACGCGCCACATAATTCTTGCTACACCCTAACATTCTATATATACCTCCCACACCAGATCAAATTAAAACTATCTCATTCGTTACCAACTTATATAGAAAATTCTTTTAGTATTTTTCGTAATTCTTTTCATTATTATGCACTGGAATTTTAAGAGAACTACTCATTACAGCCAAAAGTGGCCACTTTGATTTCAATTTATTAAATGTGAGAGTTTAACATATGTTTTTAAAAATTCGTTTCATATTTATGCAGTGGCCTGGTATTAGCCTGGCGACAGACAGACGGACATCGAAATCTCGTCTATAGGGTCCCGTTTTTACACTTCGGGTACAGAACCCTAATGGACAACCCAAACAATTTCACCGATTCACGAATTATGTTCGGCGGATAGAAAACTTCATAGTTATCACAGCAAAGAGGATTTATGTATTGTACAAGTACACGAAAACCTTTTGTTTGATATATTTTTTTATATCAAATAGAAATTTACTGGTTCCTAAGTCACCATCTGCGACATCTTCGGGAAGACTTGGAGTGGTCCTATTCTACTCTACCTTCTTCTTCTTCTTCTTTTCGTGTCGGTGGCTATCTACTCTACCGGAAACCAAATAATATTAAATTAAATAAACATTTTGAATTTTAATTGGAATTGTACCCTAGGCTAAGTCAATGGGCATGTTGACTAAAAATTTTTTCATGTTGCTATGTAAAGAACTGCCAAAAATAAACACAATAGTGACAGAAATACATTTCTTAAAAAAAACTCTTTCAGTTATAAAAGTTTTAAATACACATGTTTTTAGACGTGATAACGCGCCGCTGAAATGCCTACATATTTATGACGTCACAAACTTGTATTTTTTATGGGTGGCGTGAGAACTTTGTTTGGTAGCTATAAGAAATATTTCGTTGATGGTAATGGTTTCATAATAAAAGTTGCAATAAATTTTGCAGACTAAAATACAGTATAATTGTAATTAAAGATTTTGCATACTTTAAAAAATGGTCCTATTCACCCAACTTTAAAGAAGCTTTAAGATCACTTAACGAATCGATATCAAATTAAAAGAGTTCTTTATAGTGTTTTTGATAGAAATTAGTCTCATTAGAAACAAATTTTATATAACGTATTGAGTAAATAAACGACTGATTTATTGATCATTCAAACGAATATCTTTGTGAAGTCTAAAATTTTGATATTTTTTTTAAACTTTTTTCTTGTATTATTATGTCTTTTAGGGCTAATGAGTAGAGATTAAAATATAGGCTGGGAGATCCAAAATCGCCTGTGTAACAGTACTTCTCGACTCTCGATTTGACCTCTCAAAGTCACCCAACTTATTAAACATTTGAACCAGACCGTACTGGGAGTTACTTATATAATCTGTCTGCGGCTATCTGTACGTCTTTCATTAGCGAGACGGTTATCCACCGGGGTTAAACAAGTACAAACCGTGCCTATGTACGGACGTTAGTTATAATCGAATACTAGGTCTCGACCTCTGAAAGTCTCCTTTGAACCAGACCGTACTGGGAGTTACTTAGTTATAGAACAAACAAGTCTGGATATAATCTGTCTGCGGGTAATTGTAGGTCTTCATTAGCGAGACTGTTTTCCACTGGGGTTAAAAACGGTTACAAACCGTGCCCTTAGATTATATAAAGCTTAGATAGACTTTTTTAGCCTAAAAGCGGAAAAATGGTGTCCAACCCATAGTCTATGATGCAAACACATAGCTACCAATTTGACAGATTTTCATGGCATTCATTGACTGGACGCGTGTGCTAACACAAAGCTGTCACGCACACAAGCATTGAAAAATTATATATATATAGTTATATATTACATATATTTAGTTTTTTAATCATTGAAATAAAGGCATGACGGTGTCTAGAGAGGAATAAAAGACCGTGCCTATGCCCGAACGTAATTATTATGGAATACTACGTCTCGACCTCTCGAAAGTCACCCAACTTATTAAACATTTTGAACCAGACCGTACTGGGAGTTACTTAGTTATAGAACAAACAAGTCTGGATATAATCTATCTGCGGCTAACTGTAGGTCTTTCATTAGCGAGACGGTTTTCCACCGGGGTCAAACGGTTACAAATCGTCTATAGATTATACCTATCAGGTGTAAATCTTTAAACTTGCCAAAATTAATTGAACGTACGTTTTACACTTATCCCAACTTATATTATAAATGCGAAAGTGAAATTGTTTAATTGTTTGTTTTAATGTATTGTAATTTGATTGTTTGTTTGTATTGACTATGCTCCGAAACTTCTGGCCCGATTTTCAAAATTCTTTCACCTACTTATAGCTAGCTAATTTATCTGCGGTTGATATAGGCTATAATTTACGCGGACGAAGTCGCGGGAATTTTGCTAGTGTTATCCTACTCCTAATTAATATTCTAAATGCGAAAGTGAGTTTATTTGTAACGTTTTCACGCCGTATCTACTAAACCGATCATCATGAAATTGTGCATACACATAGGTAAGGGTACTATGAATGACATAGGCTATATACGAGCGATATATAGACGAGCTCCGTGGTGCAGCGGTCATCACGCCTGCCTGCGACACGGATGGTCCCGGGTTCGATCCCCGGTCAGGTCAAGATGGAAAACGATCTTTTTCAGATTGACCTGGGTCTTGGATGTTTATCTATATATGTATTTGTTATAAAATATAGTATCGTTGAGTTAGTATCCCTTAACACAAGTCTTTCATTAGAACTTACTTTGGGGCTAGCTCAATCTGTGTGATTTGTCCGTATATATTTATTTATTTATTTATCATGCGGGCGAAGCCGCGGGTAACAGCTAGTATGAAATACATAAGAGTAAATTCGTGATTCAGGTCAAATCCTTTGTGGCTTTTTAATTACCAATTTATCTGAAAGGGCGAGGGGGTTACAACGGACATTGTTTGTGAAGAAACCGACAATAATTTTGGATTATGAATTCCGTTGCCCCTTTGGGAAATTAAATTTTTATTTATGAACTTCGTACCTTTGACCTTTCGATTTTTTTCTTCTTTGACCTTTTAAAACCTGCGAAAATGTTATTTATTTTAGGTTTTATTGCTTTTATTGTGCTATCATATTATTCTACAAGGACCATTATTTAAGTATACATTTTGTTCCGAATGAACAAGTTTTTCAAAGAAAAATAAAATTTGAAATTGTCGTCCCAATTCATTCCATACAAATTTGCCAATGCTGCTGGTTAAATTTTTATGGGACGTCTGCGTTTATTTCAATTTTTAACTTATTTGATGTATGTTGTATGATTACAATATTGCTATGCTTCGGTGGGTGAGTGAGAGAGCTGGAGGCCTATCTCCTCTCCAGGGCAACGCTCTTGAAACACCCTTGGTGTAGCAGTTGTCCATTGGCAGCGGTGATCACTTACCACTTGCTCGTTTGCTGTCCTATGACATAAAAAAAACTGCCAGTTTGTTCAGAATTATCCTTTATTTACTTACTTATTATAATACGGATACTTACATTTTCATGCAAAATAAATAAATGCAATTTAAATTTTGTTAATTTACTTGAAAAAACCAAATGTATTTAAGACCAAAACATTTTGAATTTAAATTTATTTAAATTAGGTACTAGCTGTTTAGAACCTTTAAAATAGGTGTCTATCTGAGTAATGTCATTATAATAATTACCCTTATAAGACACGAAGTCCCAGATATCTATCTACATTTAAATGGAGTTGTACTGAATGGAAGATTTACTAGTCTGCTACACTCGTTCAATAAAGGGATTACTATCTATTTTATTTTACTACAGGATTTATTCTAATTCCAAATAGCAATAGAACTAAGCGTACTAAAATATACGATGCCTAAATGATGTAAATGATTCAATTCCATTTCATTTCAAATTCAGTTTAAGTCATTTTGATGCCAACGTGATTCTATTTACTTGACGTGTTTTATCTATTTGACGGTACAAACTTGGTTTTCATATAATCTTGACAGTAATTCTTGAAACTGAATTATAAAAGTGAAAGAAATTCTGATCGTTTTGTTTGTTGCAACTTAATAAACCCCAAAAATGCACTTTTATTTAGAATACTTTCGGGGTGAGCTTTAGAAAAGCTTCGCACGGATTTAGTCTAATGTAAATTCTGAGGATTGGGTCTAATGGAACTAGGTTTACTCTTCTCTACAATAAGATTTTTTAAGCGCGGAGATGCAATTGAACATTTCATAGAAAATAGCACTCAAATAGCCTTATTTTAGCAAGGAACAAGAAATTCGGGGTTTTGCCCTACATTCGAAGCGTCTGGAGTCTAGAGAAAGCTATCCTTATAGCATACACAATGTTTTTTACCTTTCAGTCATAGCTTTTCTGGTATAATTGTCGACCAGGACTGGATGGAAAATGTAATTTTTCTAAACGTAAATTCGTGGGCACGTTGGTTTTTATACGTATAAGGCCCGCAATATGTGTAGACCCCAACCCAAATATTTGCCCTAAAAGAATCCTTTAATAACAACGCTAATAGAAGCCCTTTCGAGTGTAACAGCGTACTGGCCCTTTGACGGTTATGAGGGCTACGTAATACGGCCGAAAACCCGCCTCATAAGGTGACTCGCCAGAATTTGTTCGGTCATCCTGCCGCAGCCCACGCGTGTACGCTGAGGTCCTGGTACTTAAAGTGATATACGTATAATGTCCAATGACAATTACAGACCGTGGGGGTACTCTTTCTCTTCGTATTGATAAGTTACGATTAAAGATAAGAATGCACTAACCTACCTATTGTGTAAGATCAAGATTGTGCTTTTGTCCTGTGCCAAGAAAGATGGGTGTTAGGCAACCGACACCATTTGATTTACGTATATTTATTAATTTTGCTTCTTACTGTGCCGTGTGGTTCCCGGCAGAGAAGAATAGGACCACTCCAAATCTTCCCGTGGATGTCGTAAAAGGCGACTTAGGAAACTCAAGCTAAACAAAGCTTATAAACATCAAAGAGACCTCTCCAACCCGTCTGGCCGGCGTGGAGAGTGTAGGCCAAATCCTCTGACTGCTCTGGCAGTACAGAGAGGGTCGTGCTCCTGCAGTGGAGACTGATAAAGACCTGATCATGATTAATTTTACTTATTAACTACTACTTCTTCTATATATGGCTTCCACCTAGATTTCAGTGATTCTGCCAATGTCCAGTAAATTGAGATACTTAGTATGGGTGTTGTACGGTAAAGTTTTAACATGTAGCATCAAAGATGGCGTATGTTCTTTGATGCCTCGTGGGAGCTTCTGGTGATAAATCTATACGAGTCCATTTAACAGTCTACTTTAACTTTTTTACAAATTGTTCTCGAACACGAGCATTTATAACACCAAACTACACCAATTTCATATTATAAAGTCCACTAAAATCAATTTGCAAAATCGTCTAAGGCAAACCCCAACTGCACCCTTTGACTTCCCACCACAAACTCCCTATTTACTACTTATGTTGGAGACCACGGGCTCCAAAGTTTGACAGCAATTTATCCTCTCAAATATTGAAATAATCATTGTTATTGGAAAGAAGCTTATTTTCAGAATATTTTATTTACTCATGGGGCTCGGAATAATATGGACCGGACGCGGGGAAGTCAGAAGAGATGCCAACTTATTACGTTACACGTATGTAGCATAACAGCATAGGAAGTTATTGCTCTTTTGAAAGAGTTTTAACTTTGAACTGGAGAAAATGTAGGCAAAATTGCATGCATAATTAATGTCGATATGTGGGTGAGCTGGTGTCGCTATATTATTATTACTATTGTAGAAAGAGCTATTTGCGCTACTATTTCGTTTCTTAGGGGCCTATCCTGATTATTCGTAGATCTATGACCGTTCTAGACATTAGTTGGGTATTGGACCTGCGTAGCGGTTCGCAAGAAATGCCTTATAGGATGACTCTCCAGAACCGCTCGTCCATCACTCCGCAGCCAACGCGTCGCCTCTGAGGCCCTGGTACTCCAAAGTGATATATCACTTAATTAGCTTCGGGAAACATCTTTCTGTTGAAATTTCACTTGGGATGACTTTTCCTATTAGCAAATTGTGTCTTATGGGATTATTATGACGTCATCCATCATCGAGATAGGTCAGTGGGGAGATAATATTTTATCCACCAACAGAAGATATAGTGAACTACGTCAATGATATTTTAAGAAAAATAAAGTGATTTTACTGACTTTTTAAATAAGTGCCCTACCAGACCCAGATATCGAATCTTGTTAATATTGAAATTATTGAACGACGAAACACCCTGACAACTCCCATAACTAAGTCAGCTGCGTAAAAATATTTTTTTTTATTCAGTCTTGTACCAAATTGTGGGGTCGGCACAGTATGTCAGTTCTTTCCACCTTGATCTGTCATCCACCATAGCCTTTGTCACTCCCTTCCTGTTCATACTTTCTTTGACACAATCGTATGGCATATTAAGTTTTTTTAAATGTCAAAAAAATATTACCCCACATAAAAAAGTGGGATAAGGTAAAGGAAGAAGAAGAAGTCTTGTACCAAATTGAGTCTCTTGAAGACAAGGTTTTCTTCCAAATCTTATCAATAATCAAATACGTGTGTCAAATTTTATCAGTCAACTATGATTACGAGAATGGATATGTCTCCGTACATTAATTTCGATTTTTGTAATAGTAATAGATTGTTTCGGTATGGCGTATTAAGTTTTTTTAAATGTCAAAAAAAATATTACCCAAACAAAATGCAAGATACCTCTGGGCACAGAAAAAGTATGTATAATGGACGGACAAATCACACAGATTGAGCTAGCCCCAAAGTAAGTCTTGAGTTACGGGATGCTAACTCAACGACACTATATTTTATAACAAATCTTAAATAGATATACATCCAAGACCCAGGTCAATCTGAAAAAGATCATTTTTCATGTTGACCTGACTGGGCAACGAACCCGGGACCATCATAATAATTTATCGTATTCTTCAGTGCCCAATTATATAAATTTTGTGCGGGTAACAAAACCGATAACATTCATGGACATGTCAGACGAAGATTTCCTCTAACAAGCATATTGTTTCTTGTTTATTCTCCAACTTGTGATGCTTCTTGTAAACTCAAAGGCGTATCTAACGAGTTATGACAACGCCTAAAGGTTTACAACTTTGCAGTGAACGAAGTGTGTCGTGGTCTATCAGTTGGTATTCATAACGCAGTCATCTCGTCACCAGGCGTACATGAGCCGCGAGGCGTTGATGAGACGGAGTTTCATGAGATAATGAGCAGTGAAAAGTTTGGTACGGTTCATTACGTACGAGACGGTACATTTGGATTTTATGGTCGATGGTTATGTGTATTGGAATTGTTCAACTAGATACCTATGCATAAAATACATGCCATGAGATCTTACCTTTACATGTTATTATATAATAACATGTAAAGGTAAGATGCCAGCATATGCTGGCTGTTATTCCTGACTCGCTGCGTTATTTTTTTTAGAAAACCATAGTATGCTTAGTGTTAAAACTTTGCATGGGGATCCTAGGTTTTGAACTTCGATCATATATTTTATGTACATATTTGATCGAAGGCTTTGAAGCATCATTGTCCATGGAACAGGGATGGATGAATCACTCAACTTGTTCCCACAAATTTAGTGATAGACAAGATTTTCTACGAATATGTTTAAATTTAAAGGAATTAATAATGAGTTTTTTGTGATCTGGCATTCCCTTTCTAGCTTCTGTCATAGCACAGCATTTGTTAGACTTATGCTTGACACATCTAGGGAAAATTCGAATAATTCTGGTGTTTTTGATGGTAAAAATGGCAAAATGCTTTTAAAGTATAAAATATTATCTACCTGTGTTGGCTACTTACACAAACCAAAAATTTAAAAAACTTTGTAAAGCAATGTGTCTCGACCAGGCGCACATGAGCCGCGAAGCGTTGATGAGGTGGAGTTTCATGAGGTAATGAGCGCGATGCGTAAACTTTTGTAGCGCTAACTGAGTAAAAAGTTTACACGTTACACGACACGGTTCATTATGCACGAGACGGTGTGTTTGCATTTTATGGCACCACGACCTACTTTGTTCACTACGAAGAACCTTGCGCTGTCATTATTCGTCAGCTTCGAGCAACACGGCCTCCGTACCGGACGGAGGGAGTGGGCAAAGCGACAATTTACTATGACAATTTTTCTGGCGTTTTTTGCGGGGGGAAATGTGCACACAAGTTTAGTTCCGCACACCTACATACAAAACTTAAACTGTCACTTGATAGTAATTATGACATTGTCACAAAAAATGACATAAAAAGAAAAAATTATTTGTGTACAGATGAGTCACACACAACTAACACATAGACATGCATATGCCTAATTTTGGCTTGTACCTTGACAGAGGGGAATGCAGCGTATGGCTACTCCCTTCCGTGTTGCTCGAAGTTCGTCAGATACGTCTACGAGTTAATGAGAATTAACATCACCAGTCGGATAAACAAGATTTTACTGTTCATGTGCTTGTCCCGTCCGAGAAAACCTTTTTTAGATACTTGTAGAAGTCTTATTGTCTAGGTCGGCAAAATTGTTCCTAACTCCCTCTAACTTGTACTTATGTAAAATTTCATAAAATCGGTATAATGCGTAATAAACAAATTAACAAACAAACTCTTTCTTATTTGTAATCTAAGAATTACGACGTATCAGAAATTTCTGTGGTTCTGTAGAAGTCATCTAAAGAAACATTGAATGAAAAAGTTTTCTGCCATTGTTTCCAAATGAACACAAGCGAAATAGTACCAGGGCAGTAGCAATGGAGTGTAGTACACAAAAGCACTCGTGTCGGGGTGTAACGAGGGCCGCTGTAATTACATTACATTCTTCTCCCGTTAACGGAACAATCTCAGCGAAATTACAAGTTGAGTGAATTCCCACGATTCACCCACCGGGCCCGTTGGAATTCCGAATGAAACATATTTCTATTGCTTGCAGTGCAGACGGTTTAGACTCATAAAGTCAAATTCGCAAAATGTCAGATTTACTGACTTCGACTGGCGGTATACGCGTTGTTTTATAACGCGTTCTTTTCCCGAAAAGGCCAATAGTGAAGGTATGTGATTTCTCCAATTTTCAAAATGTTTTTGCGCCCGCGTGATATACCGCCTATGTCCTTCTCAGTACCCTAACCTATGTGTATGCAAAAATTTAATGATGATCGGTTCTGTAGATATGGTGTGAAAGCGTCACAAATAAACTCACTTTCGCATTTATAATATTAGTTGGGAAGTTGGGGTTAGGCTTATTAATTTTGTGAAAGAACATATGGTTACGTTAATACTTATTGTACAAAAGAAAATGACCAATCAGATCATAGGAAAAAAAAATTTTTACTCTACTAGGGAATCTGATTCCGTCATTAAAATATTGCTAGGGTGTCAGAAACAGCCTGTAGTATAGGTATGTTGGAAGTAATGTTATGCTTATCGAACATTTTACGAATCGGTCATTTAGCGGTTAAATCGAGCATCCGAATTAAAATATTGCTAGGGAGTTCAGAAACAGCCTGTAGTATACGTATTTTGGAAAGAATGTCATGCGTATCGAACATTTTGCGACTCGATCATTTAGCGGCTAAATCTAGCAGACGCCTGTTGTTTTCCGAGCAGTGATTAAACAGGGGAAGCCGCCTTTAATTTTCTACCGAATTCCGATATGCGAATATCTCGAGCATTTTGATCAAGTATTTAATTATTTGCGAGAATCGTCGTATTTACGTTATTTTCTTGGTAATTATGTCTGCAATGTCCATTATCTTGCAAACAATTTACGTAGATTAAATTTAATGATTCTAGGTACTCTTGATTTGAGGCTTAGATTTCTTAGAACCTATGATGTTATGGAAAATAAATTACTAATATTTATGTGTTATCTGTCACAAAAATATAAATCGTAAAAATTTATTGCAATTCTATTGAGTGTTTTTAAATTTCTTAGTAAATTAACATCCCGAAGTTTTCTACAACCGCGTATGTCTTATGCATAGTATGCTTAGGGTATACTTTTGCAGAATAAGTAATGTATGCTTAATAAGAGACAGATTGGTGCCTATTATCTGCCAGGATAATACCATACCTACTTACTTGTATTTTTAAATATTGTTATAATACGGCACCCCACAGATTTATGAATGCCTAGTAATAAACTTTGCGTTTCTTTACGTGCGAACAGGAGCGCCGCGATCACTGAACTTTTCTCATTAATATTTTGTTAGTTTAAGATGATTGAGACTAGGGTTGTAGATGTAGGCGTCAAGTCGGCCAAACTCAAGTGGGACTGGGCCGGGCATGTGTGCCGCATGCAATCAGACAGATGGGCCCGGAAGGTCACCCTGTGGGCACCCGATGGACCTCGGCGTAGGGGCAGACCACGAACGAGATGGCGGGATGACCTCGACACAGGTTTTGTAATGGCTGGCAGCAGATTGCACCAGATAGGGATGAATGGAAGAAGGAAGGGGAGGCCTTTGCCCAGCAGTGGGACACAAATTAGGCTATTAAAAAAAAAAAAGGTTTAAGATGATAATAAATAATATAAAAGGACTAGAAAACTTCATTGAAAATATTCCCATTTCTATCGGTACCTATTCTTACTTTCTCATCACATTTTCATCATAGGTAAGTTAAAGTTGTTTAATTAAGAACTCCTGCAGATTTATGATCGCCTGTTAATAAACCTCGGGGATAATTTGCATGCGACCAGGAGTGCAGCGCGACCGAACTTTTCTCATTAATATTTTACGTAACGGATGGTCAGAAAACGTGGAAAAAATATTAACGTAATTTACCTGCCACTCTATTTATACGACTTGTTTAAAATAAGTAAGCAAGTAAACACCAACCTGCTTCCTGAGATCCACCCGGGCTCCGGACCCCGGTTTCAGAAGCAAGCTTTCGTAACACTCTCACAATAATTTCGTCTATAGCCAAATTTTTTATACGTCGCTATATATTAATTTTCGGAAGTAGGTAATAGGTATTCCTTAGTTTATATTAATAAAGGCTATATTTTAATTATATATAATTTATAATGCTGTTACTCACTAATAATTTACCTGTCTAGTGGTGAAAGAATTTTCGAAATCAGACCGCGAGTTTTTGATTGCAAACATTATTACCACAAATCTTACCTAGGTATATCCCAATCCCAACTTATATTATAAATGCGAAAGTAAGTTTGTTTGTTACGCTTTTACGCCGTATCTACTGAACCGATCATCATGAAATTTTGCATACACATGGGTTACGATGCCGTGAAGTATTATGAAGAGGAGAGACTTGATTGTATGCATTGAATAGGCTTCAAATATGCTGGATAGATTTTCAAAATTCTTTCAACTATAGAAAGCTAATATTGTTTGGCAAAGCTCATAAAACGTTATGAAAGTGAGTGAAGTTAATCTTCTGTTTAAAACCTTTTTTTGTTTCGTTGGCTTGTGAAACGATAGAACAGTACACGGCTCGCGAAATATTTTTAATGAAATTCTTTTCTCTGCGCTCAGCGCTGCAGTAATTTTGCACAACATCGCGCGCTCGGCTTAATTTGCACTAATTTATGCTAATGTAACGGAGATGTTTCAACTGCGAGTGTATGAAGACATACTCGTATTTATTCTCAAATCGACCCATTGCGGAATTGACCTATTGTCTAGTCTCGACTCATTTGTCAAAAAAAAACATCCGCGCGCTCGGCTTAATTTGCTCTAATTTATGATAATGTAACGGAGATGTTGCGACTGTAGAAATATATACCTATCCGCAAATAGACTCATTGCGAACGGATTTTGAAAGACACACACCTTTTCGCAAATCGACTCATTGCGGAATTGGCGGGTTATTCCGTACTCATCCCACAAATTCTAATCCCATGAATTTTAATGATTATTTTTTTCTTGACTCATCCTATTTCCGTTCTCAACTCAACCCACGTATTTTAATCAATAAAATAATTAATATTTTTTTCTTGACTCATCCCACTTCTATTCTTAAGTCATCCCATAGAAAATTTTAATATTTTTATTCCTTGCTCATCCTATTTGAGTTCCTTACTCATCCCATTGCAACCGAGTAAAACGCAGTATAATTTTCATTGAAATAAACTAGTTTTATTTGATGGTAGTTTTTAAAACAAAATTAAGTTAAAATAAAGAGAAGCTCATTCAATTATGATGAAATAGAAGATTTTTATGAGATAAATGCTAAAATAGGTAAATATTTAAGTTTAGGCAGTGAGTTGGTGATTTTGTTAACGCTTTTATATTAATAATAAAAAATACTTGAGCATAAGTTATGTGAAAAAAAAATGAATAGATGACCGGATCACCAAGGAATTAAACGTAAAGAATGAGATGAAATCAAATGTTTATTCAATAATACGGACAACTGGCATAAAATCAACTTTAACAGAATTTAAACAAGAACATTAAAAGTAACAAATAAGTAAAATCCCAAATTATATAAAATGTAACGTTTTTGTGTTTCATAACTGTTACTTTTTTCTATGTATCTGACCGTTTTTTACTATTATAATCAAATCAATTATGCATAATCTACATAAAAAAAAATGAAAAAAATCGCAAACAAAATGAAACCGCTACATTACAAATAACACATCAAAAGTGATACCATTACATGCAAAATTAACATTAACATAAAATAAAAACTCTGTAGTTTTGTAGTAATTTAATTTTGAAGGTTAATTTAACTTTTTATAAATCAACAGGAATAAAAAATAACCTATCTATGTACATTTTAATTAAAAAATCACAGCAACTAGTTTTTTAATATAAATTGTTACAAAAATAATCACGCCTGATAGACTAAGAATTAAGATTAAGAAACTAACACTTATTAAAAACACGAGCACAACATATACAATGACCTTAGTTAATGATTACAATATTAGATCTTAATTCTAATGAATATCTATGTAGTACCTAGTAATGTAGTAAAAATATTTTTTAGCATAAAACCAATCATCAAAAAAAAAAAGAACTAAATGCAAAATATAAATTTTTGCAAATCAAAACGTAACCGAAAAAAAATATTTTAAAATTTTAACTTAACAATGGTGCCAACATTTCAAAACAGTGTCCTAAGAAAATTCTTCCTTCTTCAAGCTCATTGATAGTTCTATCAATTCTTAGCTGATTGTTATCAAATTTAAATGATGACGTAGATGCTCCTGCTGTTCTTTCAGTCACTCTCGCATTTTGTACCATTGCATCGTTCTTGCAAGAACCTCAATATATTCAGTTTTTTGTTAGGAATATTTTTATTCATAGTGGCATGCCAACTTTTGAGTGTCAAAAAATTCAACAATAGGGCCAGAGTTAAAACAAAGCAAAACAGGTTAAGGCTATTGCAGGTAGGTACTCGGTGAGTTAAAAAGCCCCCCCCCCCCTCCCTTTTTTCATCTTTTTATCTCTATTGTACCCCATTTCTCAAGCAATATATTTCTTTCTCTTTCACTGTATCCTTTTATTCAACAATAGACGGCTTTTTTAAGGCTACTTAGAAATATAAATAACTAGCTGTTACCCGCGGCTCCGCCCGCGCAATTTATAGCCCTTTTTTATCCTTCTCGGTACCCTAACCTATGTGTATGCAAAATTTCATAATGATCGGTTCAGTAGATACGGCGTGAAAGCGTAACAAACAAACAAACAAACAAACTCACTTTCGCATTTATAATATTAGTTGGGATATCAGTAAGTTATTATAAGGTGATAGATAATATATCACAAAATTTAAAAAGTATATGCGATACCAAATATATATGTACATTCATCTCCATTTCCTTTTTTCTCGGACGGTTACATTATTTTTCATCACACCAAGTTAGAAAGTATAACTAGTAACGCAATGATTAAATAATAATAATTACTTAATTGGCTTTGGGATGAGTTAAGAATAAGAAAATCAAAACCATGGGATGAGAAAAGAAAGGATGAGTAAAGAATTAAAATTTGGGTTGAGTCAAGAATTTCCAAATGCATGGGATGAGAATACGTGGGATGAATACGGAATAACCCGAATTGGCATGTCGTCTTGTATCGCCTCATTTGTTAAAAAAATTCCGCGCGCTGGGATTAATTTGCACTAATTTATGCTAATGTAATGGCGATGTTTCTACTGCGACTGTATAAAAAAAAATATCTATCCGCAATACGACTCATTGTGGATTCGCCTGTTGTCTTGTCTAGCATCATTTGCGAAAAGAAAACCGCGCGTTCGGCTTAATTTGCACTAATTTATGCTAATGTAATGGAGATGTTTAAACTGCGACTGCAGAACGATTTGCCTAAGACATACTTATTCGCAAATTGACTCATTGCGGAATTGGCCTGTTGTCTGATCAAGTCTCATTTGTGAGAAAAAAAACCGGCCAAGTGTGAGTCAAACTCACGCAATGAGGGTTCCGTACAATATGCTTCGTGAACACACACACAATGTGCAAAAAATGTTTTATTCAATTGACTAGCGCTATCTAGTGGTGTTTTAGTGAACTATTTCCCTAGATGAACTTATTATTGTGAGTTTACCACTTAATTTTCAAGTGATAGAATTCTTATTATTTTTCCTGTAATCTTCAAGGAATGAACTACATTTTGTAATTTTTTCAAAATTTTCGGCCCAGTAGTTTCGGAGATCAGGGGGGGGGGAATGGTCAATTTTTGCCTTCTTTCGTGAATAAAATCAAAAGTATTGATTTTACCCGAACAAAAAAATATATTTTTGAGATCCTCATAATGAGCCCTTTCATTTGATATATGACACAGTAAGGTTTGCAAAACTTTGTTTTAAAATTTTATAATTGGGCCCCTCAAAATGACCCTTTTTTCAAAAAAATCTTTATTTACTTTGCACATCCGTGTTTGGGTCATAAGATTACACTATCTTACCAAATTTCATCTAATTTGGTTTAGTAGATTCGGAGAAAATCGGCTGTGACAGACGGACGGACGGACAGACAGACGCTCGAGTGATCCTATAAGGGTTCCGTTTTTCAACTTTTGTACGGAACCCTAAAAAGACGCGCGCTAGGCTTAATTTGTACTAATGTATGCTAATGAAATGGAGATGTTTCTACTGCGACTGTATAAAAAAATATCTATCCGCAAATCGATTTATTGCGGAATTAACCTGTTGTCTTGTCTAGCCTCATTGAAATGAAAAAAATATTTGTGGAGTTTTATCAAAATCGCGTGCTCGGCTTAATTTGCACTAATCTATGCTAATGTAACGGAGATGTTTCAACTGCGACTGCAGAACGATTTGCCTATCCGCAAATATACTCAGAGCGGAATCCCCCTGTTGACTTGTTTGAGGCAAAAAAATCCGCGCGCTGGGCTTAATTTGCACTAATTTATGCTAATGTAACGGAGACGTTGCGACTGTGACTGTAGAAAAATATGCCTTGATGCCTAGATTGACTTTCTTTCGGCGTATTCTTCTCACCAGTGGTCATTACGAAACGCTAGTAATTTTACGATTTTGGATATTAAAAATTTAAAATAATAAGAAATGTATCTTTCTCAATCTAGGCATATCTTTCTACAGTCGCAGTCGCAACATCTCCATTACATTAGCATAAATTCGTGCAAATTAAGCCCAGCGCGCGGATTTTTTTTTTCACCTATGTGACTAGACAAGTCAAAAGGGACGTTTGACGTTCAAAAAGAGATACAATATCCAATTTTGAATAAAAATCTTTGACTTTGCCTTTGCCTATCCGCAAATGGATAAAAAAATTGTGTGGTTATTTTAAACAAAACCGCGCGCTCTGCTTTAATTAATTTATGTATGTCGGTCTCTACGGCAACGGCGAAGATAAATCCGCAATAAGGCTTTTTGGCAAAATGACCCACCCCACTCGTTAAATATTTCCTGAATGGGGCATTTTAAGAACACGTTACGATATGTCCTTTTCAGAATAGTTTGAATGTCTCCCTGCAGGAGCGTTACCTGCCTTTTTAGTGCTTGTCCTACGCTCGTTAGCTAAATGAAGCTGGTAAATTACGTTGTCTGCAAAAAGAATTGCTGTGTTACCTCTAAATTACAGTGAACGATGATTTACCTCGTCTTTATGAGAAGCGATGCTAGGGTAATTTTGTTGGCCTTGTCTTTGTGTCCTACTCATACATACATATTACCACGTTTTTATCCCTTGCGGGTTAGACAGAACCCAAAGTCATAAAACCTAAAGGCGTTTAGCGTGTTAGTGGGCGTAAAGATGGATAGCGGAATTAAAACACTGATGGGTTGCTTGCCGCATCGCACATTAAGGTGATTTCTTAGATTTTTGCTCAATATATTTACCTGCTATATGGTATGCGCGGGAAGAAAAGTAGCTGGTATATGCTATGTTTTTTTCTTTTCAAGCCAGCATGGAAGGAATTCTATAGGCGTCTTACACGACTACTCATTATGTTAATACGTAGGTTTGTGAGTTCTTACTTCCCCCATAACTTCTAAATCGCTCAATGGATTTGGACGTATGGGGTATAGTTGGAATACATACTTACATTCTTCCTTAGTATATAGGCTATAACTTATTTGCCAGAGAAGGCGTGTATTTATTTTTCTTTGACAACACTTGTTGCGACATTTTTTACATAAATAGTCTTTTATTTTTAGTTGTTTGTACTAGTGAATAAGCATTGACCTCATAGTTGCTTCCTCGTCATCAGGTAAAAATATAGACCTCTAAAACCAAATAAATCATGCTTGTTCCAGGCGGAGATATGGTCGGTGTTTATCGCGATCCTGCGCAAGAGTGTCCGCAATCTTCAAGCCTGCACCGACGTGGGTCTCATCCACCATGTGCTGCAGAGGCTACCGCGCGCCGAGACCGTCGTGGCGGGTGAGTCTGCAGGATTCTTATGGTGCCCTTGTACTAAGCCTGCGCCTGTGTGGTTTTGTTTCTGTTTCATGTGTGTAAGTGGCCAACACTGGTGTCAGATTTTTCAAGCTGCGTGAGGGCTTCTGATATAGCTTGACGACTGCCATCATTGATGACTGCCGGGACCAACTGCTCAACCTAGGTACCTTCCGAAGCACGGAGGAGTTAGAGATATTTTATGCCATTAATTTGCAGTCAACCATGTGAGGGCCTCGTCCAGAGGTGCTTAACATGCAGGTGCGCTTATAATGCTCACGCCCATTAGGCCATCGTGCTGCTCAAACTCAGACTCAGGTGTGCGGTAACGTAATTATATACACGTATTTTGTGCATATCAAACGACTGTGACAAGATAAATAAGTAGGTACGATTATTTGATTTCATACAATATATTAATAAAACCCTGTCCGATCCTTAAAAGAGCGACTCAGCCCGTCAAGTTTTCCTATAAGACTAATTGAGCTACTGGATAGGCTAAGTCGCCCCTTTAAGGATCGGATAGGGTTTTATTAACATATTCTTTGAAATTAAAAATTGTAAATAACCCCTAACACAAAAACCCTCCGTTTTGTTAACGACTAAGCCGATTTTCGATAAAAACATATCCAATGACCATCGCCAAGAAACCTGCTTTCAAAAAAAACCGGCCAAGTGTGAGTCAAACTCACGCAATGAGGGTTCCGTACAATATGCTTCGTGAACACACACACAATATGACTAGCGCCATCTAGTGGTGTTTTAGTGAACTATTTCCCTTGATGAACTTATTATTGTGAGTTTACCACTTAATTTTCAAGTGATAGAATTCTTATTATTTTTCCTGTAATCTTCAAGGAATGAACTACATTTTGTAATTTTTTCAAAATTTTCGGCCCAGTAGTTTCGTAGATCAGGGGTCAGTCATGGTCAATTTTTGCCTTCTTTCGTGAATAAAATCAAAAGTATTGATTTTACCCGAACAAAAAAAATATTTTTGAGATCCTCATAATGAGCCCTTTCATTTGATATATGACACAGTAAGGTTTGCAAAACTTTCTTTTAAAATTTTGTAATTGGGCCCCTCAAAATGACCTTTATTTCAAAAAAATCTTTATTTACTTTGCACATCCGTGTTTGGGTCATAGGATTACACTATCTTACCAAATTTTATCTTGAAAGATTTTAGATTCGGAGAAAATCGGCTGTGACAGACGGACGGACGGACAGACAGACGCTCGAGTGATACTATAAGGGTTCCGTTTTTCAACTTTTGTACGGAACCCTAAAAAAGGTACTTACCATGTACTTACGGAATTCTGAGTCTGTGTGAACCCGACCCTCAGTTAACCAGTTCTATTTATAAATCTTCTAAAATATTACGACGATTTTTCAGGCATACTGACTGTGCCATCTTATATTTTAAAGAAGCATATGCAACGTACATTACAACGTCAATTCTTAAATCCAAGCAATCATATAAAGTCGAATCTTTCTATAAGAATCTTGCTGATCCAAAAGTACAGTTAAAACGAAATCAAATCGCACATTTGCTCATTTCAAACCGAGGCACATTGACCCGGTTTCTGCCAAAGGTAACGTGGAGAATAAAAGCAGCGAAATGAAGGGAGAAAGGTACTAGGCGAGCATGGCAGTACAATAGGTGTGGAGAGAATGGCGCACGTGGAAAAGACGTGTCCTTTTATGTTTTCGCACTGCTCGCGAGTTATGTAATGCTGGTACGCTTTGCTCAACGGGGTTTGAAATTAACTTCTACTAGAATGGAACTTCTTGATACCGAACCACTGTAGGAACTGAGTTTCTAAGAAAATCACAACGGTTTCAATTTATATGTGCCACAACGGCACAGCTCAATCCAACTTTATTATATCACGTTCCTTGGATGTATTTTGTATACTGAATCAGTGATTTGGTGAATAAAATCAGGGTTATGAAACAATTTCTAAGAAGTAAGAGAGGATATAGGCACATATGTACAATATTTACATGCTTATATTATTCTTGAACTCATAAGCATGAAATCCTTACAGGCCTGTTTGGAAAAAAATCAGAATGTCATTAATTACAACATTAGATAGATGTGTTGCAAAAACTCGGTCATAAAAATCTAGTAACATACTCGCGTTCTTTAATAAAAAAATTGTGGAAAGTATGAATGAAGTCTGAACTTCGATTTCTTTCGAGTTTTATTAACGGTTAGCTGGATATAATTGGTCATCGGCTTATTATAAACACTCGGCTTCGCCTCGTGCTTATCAACACCTCGGCTATAATATTCAGCTTACCGTACGAGCTTCATACGACGTTTTTCAATTCATTTGCGATTACAATATAAACTAAAATCAGATTGCAGTTCAGCAGATAAGGAATTTACAAAAGTTAAGAATTAAAACAATATGCGAAAATACATTTGAAATAATCAGGTACATTTATTCAGGATTATTTTTTACAAAAAAGTACATACAACCTAATTGATAACCTTTTCTTTTTCGAAGTCAGGTAAAAAAATCACCTCTCACGAATTAGAAAATAGTTTTCATGCTGAACTTGAAACTCTTTGCTCGGATCCTATTAAAGAATTTCGATTTTGCATCTGTGGCATTGGGCTATTGAGCAGTTGTGATTGGTGTAAAGTAAAAAGGCCTAGTCCCGTAAATATAACATTACGATCGAAGTTTCGATGTCATAAGTACCGTATTATTAGCAAGTGTATTGAAAAAACAATATATTTTGTTCGAGCGGCCAAAGTTCAAACTCGCGTTTGAAAAATATATGCCGATATCAGGCCATACATCTGGCCACAACAACAAGACAAATGGACATCGCTTATCAATTTGTTAACAGGCAATTAGCCAATCATCGCTCATCACTCCGCGCTTTTGGGAATACTGGCCGAACGGTCAAAAACATGAGTTCAAAGAATTAGATTGCATATTTTTTAATAATTCATAAAAAGTTAAGAATTACGCCTATATCTAAATTCTAAATCGAAAATTGCACCTTTGCACCGGGAACAGTTAGAGACCGCTTTTATATTATATCTTTTATTGTGAGTTGATTAAATTGCTTTACACATAGTTGAGAAAACATGTTTATTCCTCAACTGGCCTACCCTGAAGGAGGTTAATAATTTTGAGCGTATATATGTATGTATGTCTCTGTTTCATTGTGGCCTCCTGCAGTTTAAACGGCTTGACCGATTTTGAAGCGTGAGGTGTTATTAGTTTCTTATTCTTCCCCGGAGTGTCATAGGCTATGTATGTACGGCAGCAAAAATCTATATGGCGTTTTTAGGGTTCCGTAGTAAACTAGGAACCCTTATAGTTTCGCCATGTCTGTCTGTCTGTCTGTCCGTCCGCGGTTTTACGCAGAGACTATAAGTACTAGAAAGCTGTAATTTGGTATGAGTATGTATATTAATCATGGCAAAAAAGTGGTAGAATAAAAACTTGAAAAAAAATTTTTTTTAGTGTAGCTCCCATACATGTAAAGTGGGGGAGTACTTAAATAGGTCTTTCAAAAATATTGTGAGGTTGAGAACACCATTTTCCGATTTAGGGATCCGTTTCCGAAATATTTGGTTTTGAAGTGCGAATTTTTGTTAGAGGTAAGTGGCCCCCCCCTCTATCTGCTAAACGGTTATATATAGATACGTGAAAAAAATTACAGCAGTAGTATATATACTGAAATTTAAAGTAAAACTATCAGAGCTGAGTACTAAGTACAAACTAAAAAGTTATAGGCAACCAACTTATAAATTGTAAAATTTCATACTATTTTCATTGTTAGATGTTTTTGGTCGCTAAACTGTAAGGTGCGAGTGTGAATAGTGTGAACTCAAAGTTGTCATTCGCAACTACGGAACCCTACACTGCGCGTGGCCTGACATGCACTTGGCCGGTTTTTTTATTTTTTAAATAAACAATTTGAGAGATACTTATACGATAAATAAAATTAACGTTAACTATCAAAACTTATTAATTGAAAATGCTCTAAAACTTTTATAAATAGCAAGGGTGGTTGGGTGTTTATTATTATATAGGTATATATCAGCTCTGTGCTACCGACCGACACATACATTTTTTGAAGGCATTTTCAGATTTGATCATTTGAACTTAAATACTCATTATTTGAATATTAGGTCATTTTTTATTCACAGGCTTATTAAAGGCTTATTAAAGCATCATAAAATAAATATAGCTGTTACACAAACTTGATCAAAATTCATATAAAATAAACCGTCACCACTATTATTAATTCTGTGCCGTCACAAAAAATATGCATATGAATTGCCCTTGTCATAAAAAGGCCGTAGAAAGCAAACAATTAAATTTCCAGTCTCCAAGTAAAAACGATGTCATTATTAGAGCTTCAGAAACCAAAAAGAGGTTTTATTTTCCTTAAATTCCGCTACCTCATTTATCAAAAATATTAATAAAATAAATAGGGACCTTCTCCTTCAAATGGATTACAGGACTTTTATCCAAACCTATAAAAATGTCCAACGTATTAAAAATGACCAATAATAAAAATGACCAACTATAAAAATTTAGAAATTGTTTCCTTTAAAGACCCTTTAAAATTTGATCTTTATTAGAAAATTACTGTATCATTGATTCCAAATTCTACCAAGGCAGCATAGGAACGAAAGAGTTTGGCATAAACTTACACCAAGCTTAAAAAACTATTCATAAAATTTTCTAAAGTCGCCCTTTCTTGAAAGGGGCGGAATCATCGCAGGTACCAAGAAGCGCAATCATGGCATAATATATTGTACAAATGTGAAAAAAATGATTTATGTTTTCGAGACATTTGTGGCCTGCAAAGCGCCTGTGCGTCCGTAACAAAGTAAGACGTCCGTCTTACTTTGTTGCTAAGTACCGCAAAAGGGTTAAGAAGAGTTGATCATATTTCTCATGATAATTAGGGCACCATGAGTAATACGGAGTCTTACAGTCATACTAGATCAAAAGATGGCGACCCATGCGCACCTTTTTAAGAAAAAACCGTTAAGGGCGTTCTTAACCCTCAGTAAAAAAAATTAAGGTCGGTTACAAGCAGATCGATATCGTGGTCTCTTTCTGCCAAAATATCTCCGCGAATAAACTATTCAAGCTTTCTGTCGTCTTAGTGTTGTTGTGAATAAGTGATACTTTGATTTCGATTTTTACACTAAGAATGAAAAAAATAAAAAAGGCATCGATCTACTGAACCGATTAAAAATACACGAAGCCATTGATCGTCAATGAAAAACAGCTAGTACTCGACAAATTTCTAGTTTGCAAGATGTCTCATATCAGATTCTTGCTTAGTCACTAAGTTATTGCAAAAGGGCTGAAAAGGGTTGATCTTATTTCTCACAATGATTAGGGCATCATGAGCAAAACGAAGCCTTCTTATCAGAAATAACGGATCCCACAAGATGGCGACTATCTAGGCGTAGCGTAGGTATACCTTTTTTTTAGAGAATGGATCCTTAACGGATTTTTTTATACTATCATCATCATCAACAGGTCCTTGTTAGTCTCCACTGCAGGAGCACGACCCTCTCTGTAATACCAGAGCCATATAAGCCAGGGCAGACAAAGGATTTGGCCTACACTCTCCACGCTGGCCAGACGGGTTGGAGAGGTCTTTATTATATATTTCTTTTCATATTTTTTATACTATACATTTACTTAATAATACGGCCGAAACATGGATCGTAATGTTAAATTTTACGGACTATGCCCTTTCCTTTACACTAATCACAATCGTTTAATTTATTTTAAAGTAATCGCAAATGTATTGAAAAATGTCGTATGATGCTCGTTCTCAGTAAGCAGTATTATATTCTCCGTTTTAGTAATAGCACTCAGCTTCACCTCACATCTATATACACCTTGACTATAATATCCAACTTACCGTACCTACTTGCACAACAGAGGCAACAGAGGGTCGGTTACACGCAAGTGGAGACTGTTGTCTCTCTCTACTAAAACACCATTCCAAATAATAACTTCTCAGGTTTTCTGTGATCCTGTTATTGTCTGAATAAGTGTATTCTTAATTTGATTTTCAACGGTAAATTAACGCTATGGAGTATAACAAGAAATTATAAAATTCACGGAAATTATTACTACTCACAAATTCTGATATCCTAATGTTTGTGTGAAATATCCAAAGATGATCTAGAATAATTATTTTTATGCTTGAGTTAAACTGCGAAATGTTTTCTTGCTTCTTTCTTATCACTTAGAAAAAGAGTGTTGATCATATTCATCATAATGAGGACTTTAGGGGCCGTCCATTAATCACGTGATGTTTTTTTTAAGCATTTTTTGACCCCCCCTCCCCTTTGGTGATACGTGGTGAGGTTTAAGACTAACCCCCCCTCCCCCACCCAATATCAAGTCAACGGCGTGTCAAGGTCACACTACACGCGGTTTTACGGTTTAGAAATCGCGCATTTGACGAAAAAATAAAAACACGTGATACGTGATATCTTCCAACTGGTCATATTGGAAATCCTTGGGGGAGGCCTATGTCCAGCAGTGGACTTCTTGCGGCTGAAACGATGATGATGATGGTATCTTACTACACCCCCCCCCCCCCCTCCCCCTGGTGATAGTTCGTGATTTTTTCCGAACCCCCTTCCCCCCCTTTAAAGCCTCACGTGATTAATGGACGGCCCCTTATGAGCAACATCGATCCTTATTTTCAGATATACTTGTTTAAACATAAATGGCGACCATATTGGCGATTAATTATTGGTTGATCCTTGTCTAAAAAGTGAGGGTTGGATTTAGATTGTTGTCTCTCTCGGCGGAGCAACTGTTACTTTCTTCAAAAGTAACAGTTGCTCCGCCCATCTTTTAAAATCGTCCCACAAAATATCTTCTTACGCATTCTAATGTCCTAGTAATAGTGTGAATAAAGGGAAGCTTTAATTTAAAATCCCATTAAAAACATACATGTAAAATGAGAGCCAAGTTCAATATTATTATTATTATTATTGAAAGTAAAATTTTATTAAGAGCCAAAGGGTTGAAATGATTTCTCACATTGATTAAGGCAACATGAATCGACAGAATGTTGTGGATTCTCCCGGTCGTAGAACTTTGTATGTTGGACCGATACGTATCTGCCTGACTTTTAATGATCAACCCTTCTCTTCGGCTTGACTTGGTTTAAATGAGAGGGATGGTGTTATTTATCTCTTTTATTTTCATCTTTGATTTTCATATAGATGTTAAGTATGATGAATAATTACTGTTACGATGCTTCTCAATGAGAAGCATCGTAACAGTTATCATTCATTCAGTCAATAAGGATGAGAAATTTTTACCCTTATTGACTGGGATAGAATGCTCTTGCCGTGTGGTTCCCGGCAGAGTAGAATAGGACCTCTCCAAGTCTTCCCGTGGATGTCGTAGAAGTCGACTAAGGAAACACAAGCTAAACAAAGCTTACAAACATCAAAAATACCTCCCCGTCTGGCCAGTGTGGAGAGTGTAGGCCAAATCCTCTGATTACTATGGCTAATATATTGCTGTGGTAGTAAAGAGAGGGTCATGCTCCTGCAGTGGAGACGAAAAAAGACCTGATGGATGGATGGCTGGAATGCTCTTAGAATTTAAGTCCGCCAATTGTATCAAGGGTAAAGTTTTTTAAATAAATAAATAAATTTATGTAGGAAAACCTTTTTACCATAATTTGTTAAACTTGTCTTTAGCAATAAAATTGGTTTAAAAAGCATTACAATGCTCGATATATTATTAAAGTTTCCTAGGAAGTATATTTAAAGGTTCTGCGTGGCTCGAATCCTACCAGTGGCAGTATTTCGCGTAGTGTATTATTTTCTTTGCCAGTGGCGAGCTCTTTTTCATAACATATTCTCAATTTTAATATCTTTAGCACCTATGTTTTCCTGATGATTTTAAGAAAACGAAAACAATTTTTATTTTGATACTTTTTTTACCAGACCAATATTTAACTTATCGAAGGGTTGAAATTATTTGCCGAACTGATAAGGTTGCCATGAATAGAAAGGAGATTCGAGATTTCTTGGGCATAGCATTATAAGGCACACCTACCTGTCGTGACAAAATTTTAAAGATAGGATTCCTTCTCTTCCTGACGCAATTGGTTGCGCAGGTAAGGAATGTCGTCTCTTTCTATGTAGTGGTGGCAACACCTTATAATTGGTTGATTCGCCGTTCTTGAAATTAAAAACATTTCTTTCATATTTCTGTTCGCCTAATTATTATGAGAATATTTAGAAATCGAGCGATTTGCAATTTCAGTGGTTTGACGAACAATAAAAGATTAGTTAGTTACATTGAGTAGAGTAATAAACAAGCAGGCGATAAATCCAACCGCCATTTTTTTAATCTATGTACTGACTTATACCATCATCCCCTTTCTTATTTCTCTCTTGTTATTAATATAAGATATAATATTGTATTAAGTTATCATCTTATATGTTCTGATTGGTTGGCTGTTGCATATTTGTAGTAAGCGTGCTAAATTCCATTAGTTTGTTGCATTACACAAAACGTTCGAAAACACTTATAACGCTTCATGCTTGATTGACTATAAAATTATCATTTCATCCCATCCTTCTGAACTGTTCTGTTTGGCTGTATATATTCAAACAATACGATTTAAATTACGACAAAACTAATACATTTCTATTATCTGAGTAATTGTGAGCATGTTCGGAAAATCTATATGTCTTGTGACAAAAAACAACATTGGAAAACACGTTTAACTAGAAAGGGTTAAAATAATCTTGGACTGATCAGGGTGTTATGAATAACCAGGAGCTTGGAGATCTAGAGAACTGTGTACTTGGGGTTGAAGCCACGCCTTTCGTTACCTGACTTAATTTTGAGGAATGGTTAATCTTCCAATTCAGCGTTTCATGTTGAGGGTTGCACCATTTTAATTTTTTAAATATGGAATATCGCAATTGGTTGGGGATGGTGACTGTGTGAAATGTTCGAACAATTCCACTGCCGTAACTAATGATATAAAAGTAAAAAAATACCATCTTACTATATGAATATTTCCTGTGCAGTTCTGTAACCCTAGTGATTATGGGAATTATAAAAAGATGTAAACGTCTTCTAAAAGCAAAGAAAAGCAAAAAATCGAACAAAAAAAAATCTTGTGATGCACAGAAAAACACAGTAATATTGCATAATATTTCTTGGAGTTCCGGAACGCGGATAATATGAAGAAAACGAAAGTTTCTTCAGCAAAATCTGAGCAAAGGTTGAAACGATGTTCAGTTTAGAAGGGTTGACATGATTTCTCACACTGATAAGGGTGACATGAATAGACAGGAGTTGCGAGATTCCTTGGGTATAGAACCTTAGTTTTGGGGACACACCTCCCTCTACCTGACTTAATTTTGAAAAATGGGCAGTCCTTTTCTAAAGCTACATTGGTTACTTACATTGAATATTGCAGGTAGTTAATGCCGTCTCTTTCTTTGTATAAGGACTGTAAACAGAACTTCTGAAATGTTCTTATTGGTTGGCAATGTGTAAAATATTTGAACAATACCATTGTCATCACTTGTTAATGTGTATAACAACACACCATAAACATTTCCTTTACATTTCTGAAACCTTAGTGATTGTGAGAATGTTACGAAAACGAAAACGTCTGTATGCAAAGAAACAAAAAATTATTTTTTTTTGTTTTTAATAATTTCTTAAGATTCTCACACACATTAGGATCACAGAAATTCTGAAGATATATTTTAAGAAAATTTAGATCTCCTTTTCATTTGTACTTTTATCAGTATTATTATTTATTTTTTTACTATCACGACCATCATCTTAAGTGTGCAAGGGTTAAATTGATTTCTCATACTGATTAGGGTGACATAAACAAACTGGAGTTACGATATGCTTTGGGCATAGAATCTTAGTTTTATGGACACACCTACCCTCTACCTGACTTTTTTTTGAAGGATGGTCAGTCTTTCTATGTAGCTATTTTATATTGTTACTCAATAGGTTTTTACAGGTACTTAATGCCGTCTCTTTCTTTGTATAAGGACTGTAAACAGAACTTCTGAAATGTTCTTATTGGTTGGCAATGTGTAAAATATTTGAACAATACCATTGTCATTACTTGCTTGTTAATTGTGTATAAACACCATGAACATTTCCTTATCATTTCTGAAACCTTAGTAATTGTGAGAGCGTTAAGAAAACGAAAAACGTCTGTATGGAAAGAACCAAACAATAAATCGTTTTTTATAATTTTAAGATTCTAACACACATCAGGATTACAAAAATTCTGAAGCTATATTTTAAGAAAATTTTGATCTACTTTACGTTTGTACTTTTATCCGTATTCCTTTTTTTACGATCTTGACTATCATCTTAAAATTGCAAGGGTTAAATTGAATTCCCATACTGATTAGGGTGACATAAACAAACTGGAGTTTCAAGATTCCTCGGGTATAGAATTTTAATTTTTGGGACACACCTACCTCTGCCTGACTTATTTTTGAAGAATGGGCGGGCAGTCTTTCTTTATTGCTATATTATGGTTACTTAATAGGTTTTTACAGTTAGGGATGCTGTCTCCTCATATGCTTAAGAAAATGTCAAAGGGACTTCTGAAATGTTCCCATTGGTAGGCAATGTATAAAATGTTTGAACAATGCCATTGTCACATCTTGTTAATGTGTATAAAAACACCAGAACATGCCCTTTACATTTCTGAAACCTTAGTAATTGTGAGAATGTTAAGAAACCGAAAAGGTCTGTATGGAAAAAACAACAGGTCTGTATGGCAAAAAAGCAAACAAATCGTTTTAAATCATCTCTATTCTCACACACACATCAGGATTGTAGATATGCTGAAGAAATATTTTAAGAAAAGTTAAGATCTTCTTTAATTTTGTACTTTTAACCGTATTATGTTTTTTTATTACGACCATATTGTATGTTAAGTTTGCAAGGGTATTGATTTCGCATACTGATTAGGGTGACATAAACAAACTGGAGTTCTGATATGCTTTGGGCATAGAATCTTAGTTTTGGGGACACACCTACCCTCTGCCTGACTTTATTTTGAAGAATGGTCAGTCCTTCTATGTAGCTATTTTATATTGGTTACTCAATAGGATTTTACAGGTAGTTAATGCTGTTTCTTTCTATGCTTAAGGAACTGTAAAAAGAACTTCTGAAATGTTCTTATTTGTTGGCAATGTGTAAAAGGTTTGAACAATACTATTGTCTCCTATTATTAATGTATATAAAAACACCATAAATACGAGTATTTCCTTTACATTTCTGAAACCTTAGTAATAGTGAGAATGTTAAGAAAATGAAAACGACTGTATGGCAAAAAATAAAACGTTTTTCATTTCGATTCTCAATCACGTCAGGATTCAAATATTTAAAAAAGTTGTAATCTTCTTTACGTTTATACTTACCGTATTATGTATTTTTTTTTATAACGGCATATTGTATGTTAAGTTTGCAAGGGTATTGATTTCTCATACTGATAAGAGTGACATAAACAAACTGGAGTTTTGAGATTCCTTGGGCGAGAACTTACTTGGGGTTGTCGCCCCAGCCCCACCCACTTCTACCAACTTGAATTTAAACTTTCATCTCATAGCCTGTTTTATGTGAGCGATTTACAAAAAAAACAATTGTTCTCCATCGTGGCTTACACGCCAGATTGCGACTCGATGGGTCCCGGGTTCGAACCTTGGTCTGGTGATGGAAAACTATCTTCTTCAGATTGTTTTGGGTCTTGGATGTTTTTCTATATAAGCATGTATTATAAAGAATTTAACGTTCATAAGCAATCAGGATAACATAGATGGAAAGAAATCAAACGATATCTGCACAAAATCTATTGGTCGTTGTCGAACTTTTTTTATGAATGTTCTTGTGACAAATGCTAACAAAAACGTGGGTAGAGCAGGTAGGTAGTTAATAAAAATATGGAGCTACACCATCCTTCTAGGATATTTCGATCTCTTTGACAGCTATGATCTCCCTGTAACTATGCGAATGTTAACAATAATTTTGCACAAATTTACATCTGAATTAAAATTAACCTATCATGCTGTGTGCAAATCTCATCGTAGGAATTTATATGTTTGAAAGGGTTGAAAACACTGACCAAGTACTCACGATCATTAGGGCAGCATAGATGCAGAGAAAGTTAGATTTTTACTCGTACGCATTGTTGCATCACAGCCCCCGGTTTCTGGATCGGCTCTAAATTAAACATCTTTGAAGATAAAACATGGCACGGGAACACCCTCAAAATAAATGAATGAGATAGAGATATGTTGAAATAGTGTACACGGCATCTATTTATTTGTCCTCCGTTGTTAAAAGCCAACCAAACTTTTTGTCAGACATGGCTACATTTTAGACACTTCCATAATGTTATGCTAGCTTAGTAACTCGGGGGAGATAAATGATTTCAAATTTAAACTTTACAAAAAACATACATAATGTTGATGAGATAAATTACATTTTGCACAGATTTATTTAACCGCACCGCCAAAATGTATTGCAATAACATGTTCGTATTTTAATGGAGATGGGGGAATCATCATTATAAAAGAGATTGAACTATACCTTGATTTGTCGTTTTAAATCTATAGGATCTTGGTTTCTTAAGTAAAGCAAGTGTTAAATTTCATAATTCAGGTTAACTGCAGCCATTTTTCAAACCATTGCTATCTACCTATTTTAAAATATTATGTGTTTTGATGTGCTTAATATGCCTTTTTTATACTATCACTATTAAATAAAAGATTTACAAATAGCTTTCTGCTATTTATTGAAAGATAAATTTTAAATGTCAACCAACGATAATCAAATAATTCTTGTATTAACTTCAATAAGCAATAGATAGACCAACCTACGAGTAAGTAAATTACTTATTCGTAAACTTCAACATGTGTTCTTAACTAATAACTCCGTTAGATTTCTGGCTCCTTAGTAACGATATGAATATAACCGTAGCTAATATCCTAGTACAAAGGAAAATTTTAAATGCACAGGCAGTCAACGTTTTAATTTGAAATTATGGGGTATTTAGGTACTATTGTTTAATTTCTTTGCTTTTTACTTTGAAAACCATGTAGCTACCTAACTAAATGCCATTTCTACCAAATTTTACTTCTTTTGTGACAGGGTTTGTCTCTTTCTTCAAAACGTGACGTTTTAGAAATTTTCTCAGACATCATGGACGCCTTATAAAAATGAGAATCATAAGAAATTATTGAGGAGTTGGTACCAGCATATATAAAAGATTTCAATCAAAGTAAACGTTACGCCTATGAGTGTATGCATGCTTAGAATTTCAACAATATGTAAAAACATATCTTCCATCTCTGTCGCCCGCCGCTTACCTGGGGTCTTGAACCCTTCTTAAATTAATAGTTTCAACCCCTTATCCGAGGGTTAATGTTCTTTTCTCTTTCTTTTTACGGGGTCTCTTTCTATGCAAAATGTCTTCGACACCGCTGACAGTTTCTGATGTCCTGGTAAAGGTGTGAATGTTAAGACGTGTTTAAGATGATTTATGGGTTTCTTGAGACCACAGACAACATAACCCAAAGACATTCGTTTTTCTCATTTTTTCTTCTCATCAATTCCAAAAAATATGACATAAAATTTTTTCATGTTCATTGAGATCCCTTTATTCAAAGAATCATTTAATGATAAGAATGTGGACTCGTTCATATAAGTAGTTTCGATATCTAAACATCTTCTATTACATTCTAATGCCCTAGTAAAGGTGTTAATGTTAAGATACTTTTACGATGATTAATGATTGTTGGTTTTTAAGATTTATGATCTTTTTTCTTCTAAGTTTGTCCCTTAGCCCGACCAAAAAAGATGTTTTCTTTTTCATATCGTATTGTCCCTTTCTAACGAAACACTTTCTACCTTCTATTACATTCTGATGCTCTAGTAAAGGTGTGAAATTTTGATACTCGTATCAGAATTGATCTTTTGCTACCTACTTTTTACCTCCTTTTGGGACCTGTTTCTACTACGACACATTATGCTTTGATGGAGCCAAAATATTGGATTTTATCGACCCGATTTTTTCTGTAATATGAATGGGAGATAATACTGCAATGTTCTCCCGCCAGAGGGCAGCATTAGCAGAGACAGTAAACAAATGTTTGACATTGACAAGTATGTCAAACTTGCAATAAATTGCCTTTATTTTACATCCGAATACGCAGATTAATTGCATTTTTATATTTTAATACTTATAGGAGTATTTTAAAATCAAATTAATAAAGGATTAATGTATAATTTCACAAATTAATTGCGACTTTGACACTGACATGTACATACTTGTCAGTGTCAAACCTTTTTTACTGTATGTGCTAGTGGCGCACTCTGGCGGCACAGCTTTCAGTAATATCTCCTATTGTGACCTTTTGTGTTGACTGAACTGCTTCGCTGGCCGAAGCATTAGCGATAGCGATATATGTGTGTAAAAGTAGAAAATATGTAATTGTTGATTGGTGTGAAAAAACAATTTGCAAATTAAAATACCGGTCAATTGCGAGTCAGACTAACATTAAGAGTTTCGTTTCACCATAAAATATTTAACTACAAAAATGCTCAAATAATCGTGTCTTCTATTAATTTTTAACTTAATTGTATTTTATGTTTGTTATAGCGGGAATGGGTATCCAAATTCTTTGAAAATTTTAAGTACTTTCCTATAACGGTTTAATATACAGGCCCGTGACACACGGACGGACGGACATCGAAGATTTAGTAATAGTTTCCTGTTTATACCCTTTGGTTTGAGTACGGAATTATAAAAAGTCAGTGACATGTTTCGAAATTTCGAATATTATATTTTGTTTGACTGATGACGATCATAGATAGAATGCACGGCTTCAGCCAAACGTGAAAAGAATTTTATTAATATAAATATAACAAAAAAAGTTATTTATTGGAGGCGCCGGGTATCGATCCCGGTACCTCTCGCATGCTAAGCGAGCGCTCTACCATCTGAGCTACGCCCCCTGTTGATACAGTTAACGAATTTACAATACACTTATAAAACAAGGCCAAGATTATGCAACTATTGACCAACCAGACTTGGTCACCACGCGTGTGGCTGTGACGTAAGGTCAACTGGTTTATGCAACCACGTGCTCCATGCAGGTGTCAATCGGAATACATATTCAGTACTAGCCATTATAACGCGACTTCCTTCTCGTAAAACTTCACCTCCCTATTTCAACCCCTTAGGGGTTGGGTTTGGAGGCGCCGGGTAGCGTCTCCATAACCTCTTGCATGCCTAGAGTTCAGGCGTCCGGATAAAGCTTGGCCTGTCCGGTTTTAGTTACGGTTTTTAAATTTGACCATTTTTACCCACCCAGAAGGAGGGTAATGTCTTTCGCGCGTATGTATGTATGTCTGTTCCATTATTGCCTCCTGTAGCCTTAACGGCTTGGCCGATTATAAATCTGAGCTATACATACGTATAAACACCCTTATACGTATTAAATTCAATACACAAACTTTAAGAGGTGACTCAGCCCATCAATATGAACAACTTTTGTTATGGGACCAACGCTGAGAATTCAATATTAGTTTTACCTTTTCCGATTCAATCAGCTAGAAACTTTTGTATGGGTATGCCAATTGGTTTTTTGTTCCCAGCATGGTCCCATATGAGAAGTTGTTCATGTTGATGGGCAGGACACCTCATAAAGTTTGTGTATTGAATTTAAAATAAGGGTGTATTACACTGCTTTATCTCTTGCGGGGTAGACAGAGCCCAAAGTCATAAAACCCAAAGGCTACGTTTGGCGTGTTAGTGGACGTTAAGGTTGAAAGTGGAACCTAAATAGCGATGGCCTAATTAGCCGCATAGGCTATGCGATTGACGTGATTCCTTAGATTTTCTCCCAAACCTTGACCTGCTTTTACGATCTGCGCGGGAAGAATTCTGAGCTATATCTTTCCCCTTGTTTTACTGTTTTGTGAGTCTAAAGATCTCATTGAATTTGGTAGCTCCGAGCGAGGTAACTTTATAAAAAGTTTATTTCTGTAAAATAAACGTCTTGGAGGCGCCGGGTATCGATCCCGGTACCTCTCGCATGCTAAGCGAGCGCTCTACCATCTGAGCTACGCCCCCTGTGATACTTTCTTGTGAATTTAAACGTCTTATTGAATTCAGTAGCCCCAGGCAAGGACACTTTATTGAAAGTCCTCAGCCGTACAGTCAGAAAATAAAAAGAAAACAGATGCGACCCCCATACATGCTACATCGATGTACTCTTAATTTGGTTTCTCATTTGGGAATTTACAATTTTATACATAACTAACAATTTTTCCGCGACTTTGCCCGCGCAAAATTTCACCTCCCTATTTCACCCCTTTAAGGCCTTTTTATTTCTTAAAATCCATTTTTAGTACTGACTTAAATCATGAAAGGAACCTCTATACCAAATTTCAAGTATCTAGGTTTAGTAGTTTCGGCTGTGCGTTGATATATAAGTCAGTGAGCCATGCTTGCCTTTTATATAGATTTTAGATATTTTCTATAATTAAACCACAAGTAGTGTGATTTTTTTCGTGAGGTTTAGGAAGTAAGTACTCCCAATATTAAATCTTATCAAAATGTGTCCGTTTGTATTTAAGGCCTTAGGATGGTAAAGGAAAATTCCTCCTCACCTTTGAAAGAAGAGGTTTGCACACTAACCGTATGTTTTAAGGTTTTGTAGTAGTTTTGTTAGTTGCAAAATGTGATTCTTCAAAAACAGTTTTGTAACAGTCGTTTACGCTTCAGACACTTATCTCTTTATTTTTATAGGTTTGCCAACTTAAAATACTATTGAAAAGTTATCCGTCTGTTCTTCTATATTTTTCTCAGTAGAACCTTTCACCAGTCAACATTTTATTTGTAGGTCGCCGCGTATTGTTGTATTTATTGATATGCGTTGGACGAAGCTTGGTTGGCATTGGCACTAAAGCCAAAATCACTGCTTATGGTCGCAGGTTCTATTCCTGACTTAAGTTTCTACAATACGTACAATGAAGCTACAATGCGAATCTAACTGTATGCGTTAGGATAGGGTAGCTTAAACGGCAATTTTAGATGAAATATTTCACGGATATAAATATCTAAAAAGGACATAGGATAGGTTTTTATTCTAGAAATCATACCATAAGGTATCATCATCATCATCAGCAGGTCTTTGTTAGTCTCCACTGCAGGAGCACGACACTCTCTGCTACCAGAGCCATGTATTAGCCAGGGTAGTCAGAGGATTTGGCCTACACTCTCCACGCTGGCCAGACGGGTTGGAGAGGTCTCTTTGACCATAAGGTATAAAAGGGGAAATTTTTCCTCACAAAGTGTCTTTAAATATAAAGAGTTTTGAAATTTATATCCCATCTAACATTATAAATGCGTAAATGAGTTTGTTTGTTTCACTTTCACGCCCTATTTACTGAACCGATCATCATAAAAATTGCATACACTTTGTCTGGAGTACGGAGAAGGGGCTTCCTTTTATGATGTCAGTGAGCACTAAGAAAGGATTTTTAGAAATTCAACCCCTTAGGGGGTGAAATAGGATGATGTAGTCTTACGCGGATGAAGTCGAAGTAAAATCGCTGATTTCTAATATTAGTTAGGATATATTTAACACAATGCATATTCCTTATCTTATTTGCTGCCATAAACCTAATCTCAGAATTAAATTTAAATTTATGGTGATTCGGATTATATTTTATCAAAGTCGTTCGATGACCTTACTTTCGGAGATTGTAGTTTTTAGTTTCGCACTAAGTATGTATCAGGGGGCGTAGCTCAGATGGTAGAGCGCTCGCTTAGCATGCGAGAGGTACCGGGATCGATACCCGGCGCCAATTATTTTTCTTGGCTACGTCTGATATATACCCATTAGTTATGTCTTGCGTTATCGAAAACTGAACGGTCCATAGATAGTTATTAAAAATTTAAAAATTCCGGTTCGCTACGCAACGTATTAGTAATCACATAGATATATATCTATTTATTTATTTTATGTATTGTATTGAATTACAAATTTTTATTATACAAGAATTTAGGTAGGTGTCATAAATTATAGGCATGATTATTTGATTACGATTTATTATTGTAGTTGAATGTTTGAGTAGTGATATCATCGGCTCGTTGGTCTAGGGGTATGATTTTCGCTTAGGGTGCGAGAGGTCCCGGGTTCAAATCCCGGACGAGCCCAACATCTTTTGGACAAAGCTTTTTTTTATTTTTAATCTGTTTCTTTTTTTTCTATCTTCCATGAATGTTTAGGAGAAAAGGAAAAACTTAGAATATCCAGCTGCTTTTCTACCCGCGCAGATTGTAAAAGCCGGTCAAGGGATTGGGCGAAAATCTAAGAAAGTCAATAGGCGATGCGGCTAGCAACCCATCACTATTTTTATTCAATTTCCACCGTAACGCCCACTAACACGCTAAATGCCATTGGGTTTTATCACTTTGGGCTCTGTCTACCGAGCAAGGGATGAAGACGTGATATATGTATGTTTTTTAGTATTAACCTTTTTCTTTATTAAACACAAATGGTCAAGCTCTTTATTCATTCAGTGAATAGTTAAGTACCCTCAACACAAGCCCATTTTTATATTTTTTAACCGTTTCTAAGCAGCGTGCAAAATGCTCACGGACAATGGTACGTCGGAAGGAAGTATTTATGAAAGCAGGCGTAACGAATGGCCCCTCGTACATTGTTTTAAATCGGGCTTGTGAATTATTGTATGTTGTACGGAGAAACAAATGGGACTGTTAAAAGTACTAAGTGTTTTCATTTTTCTGCACAATGAGAAAAAAAAGTAGGCCGTAAAAGGCCTAGTCCGCAAAAATCTTTTTTTTTCTGTTGTAAGACTTGGCGGGGGGCACTGCCGTGACCCCAGGATATGCCATCTTTATTTGTGTATGTTCATTAACGCAAATAACGGATTTAAACTTTAGGAGTAAAGGTTCTTTTTTCGAAAGTCATTAATTACCTATGTAGTTTCAAAAATTGAAATGAGCTGTATTATTGACAAAGAATCAAATGGGGCACTTTAAAGTAGCAAGTATTTTCAATTTTGTGAACAATGCGAGAACTGAATCTCACTTATATATTGTCTTAACAGGAATAATGGATTGGGGGGTAACGGATATTATTTTTTGTAAATCATTATTTATTACGTTTCAAACTAGGAAAGTTGGCGTAAGTAGTTATCTCGTACCTACATTGTTTTCAATAGTGCTTGTGAATTATTGCATGTTGTTCAAAGAAACAAAAGGAATTTAAAGAAGTAATTTACTACCGAAGTACCGAATTAAATTTTTCCAATTTGATCTGATTGAGTAAAAAATAAAATGACGGGTGGAGCTAGTTTTGCTGACCTTAATTCACCGTAATTCTGGTAACTGGATAAGATTTTGAATATCGCACGTGCACCAGGAACTCATGAATTATAACGATTAATTTGCCAACGACCTGCTGCCGTAGTTATACGAAGAACAATAGCGCGCAAACGAACTTATTGTTGACTTTTCTAAACCAGGCTACCAGAAATTGGGCATATTTAGTTTCGGCATAGAAAGAGACGGATTGCCATTGCACAACATCTTCAAAAAAGCAAGCTCGCATCATACCAACTGAATCAAAATAAAGTTCTCACAATAGGTACAAATATCAGGCATGAAAAAGGAATCTCGTAAAATACCATCCGAATAAAAACTCCCGCTCGCAGCGCAATATTTTTATATCTTCCCCGACAAAAATAGGCTATCATTGATATAAAAATAATTGGGAGCCGCGTATCTCATTCATTCTGCGTACACCTACGATTTTTAAAGCAAAAACATACTATCTTTTAAAAAATAATCTACATATATTCGTAATCATTGCCGTGTGGTTCTCGACGGAGTAGGGTGGGACCACTCCAAGTCATCCCGTTGCACCCGTCGATGTCTTAGAAGGCGACGGAAACACAAGCTAAACAAAGCTTATAAACATCAAAGAGACCTGTCTGGCCGGCGTGGAGAGTGTAAAATCCTCCGACTGCTCTAGCTGATATATGGTTCTGGTAGTATAGAGGGTCGTGTTCCTGCAGTGGACTGGAGACTAAAAAAGACCTGATGATGATGATGATTCGCATTCATACCAACTAAAATAAAAACAAAATTCGCAAATATTAGGGCCTGAAAATGTATTCCCGTCAAAAATACCAACCAAACGAAAACAATATTTTTATATTTTCCCGACAAAAATAGGCTATCAATATAAAAATAATCGGGAACCGCGTGTCTCATTCATTCATTCATTAGGGCGTGGGGAGCTCTCGAAATAGCTGATTGAAATAACCCTTGGGAACAAATATTCCAATCAATATTATTTACGTAGCAACTTCGAACTATATTGTGGATTTAGATTATTAGGTAACTATGCTTCTAACTTTCCATACAATGGCTGCTAAAACGAAATATATTTTGAGTTCCCAGTATTCATCCCTGTTCGTATTGACGGGCTGAGTCACCCCAAGAATATGTCCAGGATCAATTTACACGCTTTATTGTAGACTCAGACTATTAGGTAGCATGTTTCTACTAATTATAAATTATATTTCACACGCGGCTTCGCTTGCGTAAATGTAGATCTTTGCAAGTAATTGCTTTTGACGGAATGAAATGCACCCTGTGTTTTACAAGCCTTAAACTATTTTCGTACCATAATTATCATCATCATCGTCAGGTCTCTTTTAAGAGTCGCCTGGAAGCGCATGTCTCCATACAAACGGAAAAAGGGAATTGTGGCAATATTTGATAATTTTAGGGCAAAATTAAGCATCCAATCAATTAATCTCATTATAATCTACGTACGTTCCTATACAGTTTGGTTAAATTATTAAATGTTTGAGAATTATAAAGGCTTGTAATTCTCAAACCATTGGTATTTTAACCAAGCTGTATAGGAACGTACGTAGATTATAATAAGATTAATTGATTAAATGCTTAATTTTACTCCAAAATTATCTAATATTGCCACAATTCCCTTTTTCCGTTTGTATGGAGACATGCGCTTCCAGGCGACTCTTAAGTCTTCATTGCAGGAGCATGACCCTCTGTACTACCAGAGACATATATTAGCCAGAGTTAGTATTATTTGTCTTTGGCCAGAGCAATCAGGCTCCACGCTCTCTATGTTGTCCAAACGGGTTAGAGGTCTCTTTGTTGTTTATAAGCTTTGTTTAGCTTGTATTTTCTAAGTCGCCTTCTACGACATCCACGGGAAGACTTGGAGTGGTCCTATTCTACTCTGCCGGGAACCACACGGGTCGACATAACGAACAATAGGTCCCAATTCGCCCATTTACTGGTGGCCTGGTTTGGATAAGTCAACAAATTAATAAGTTCGTTTGCGCGCTATTGTTCCCCGTATTCAAACTATGGCGGGGAGGAAATGAATCATTATGATTCATGCGTTCCTAGTACTCGTGCGGGGTAGGAATATGATATGACGTAAGTAAATTAAAGTTATTTTGACGATTATTACCTCTAACTGAGATCCGTATGGTCTCTCTCTGATTGAAATACTTAATTTATTGAATGAAGCTAGGCCTGTTGATATTATCGATAAGAAACGCATTGTTTCCAAAAATAGTAAAAGTTTACTATTGTATATGTATTGTATATAATATATTAATTTGGACACAATTATTGCAACGCAAGTAAGCAGGATTGCTTTCTCAGTATTCATATATACATTTAATCACTTTATCCATTGCGGGGTAGACAGAGCCCAAGTCATAAAACCCAAAGGCCACGTTTAGTATGAAATTGGGCGTTAATATGGAAAGTGGAACCAAAATAGTGATAGGTTGTTAGCCGCATCGTCTATTGACGTGATTCTTTAGATTTGTACCCAACCCCTTGACCGGCTTTTACGGTCTGCGAGGGAAGAAAAGCAGCTAGTTGCTTCTATGTTTTTTTTTTCTCCCGAGCAAGCATGGAAGACATGATTCTCATTATTCAGTAAATTATTACTCACTGGGCACTCTGTCATACGGTAGGTATCTTGTGTATCCTTTCATATAGAAACACCATCTTTCAAAAACTTCTTGCTTTATAAAATAAAGGTGAGATTTCTACAACGTGGGGTCGGTAGTTACAAAAAGAAGGAAAATCGCCTCTGCGCGGAAAGTCCATCTGTCACCTAATGGCGGGCGTATTGTAGCCGGGTAAGCCCGGACACCGCGGCGCCGGTTAATCCGGGCCGGACGGAAATGCAATGTAAAATAACAACAGTATGGAAACGAAAAAAAAATTTGAGGCTTTTTCCTTGAAAGTAACATACATATTACTAACGTCTTTAGCCCAGACGGATTAGAAAGAGCCTTGGCTCATAAGACATACACCATTCAGCGTCGTTAAGTGGTTCGAAGCCCAATCGCCTGAGACATAATACATGATATTACGCCCATTTTCATGGCTGACTTTTATGATCTACGCGAAGAAACACCATCCTGCTAAACATAAGCGTTATAAATTAGCGGCAAAAATATCTTGTAACAAAGTCGGTTGGTGTAAAAAAAATTAGAAAATCGACTCAGCACGGAAAGTCCGTCCGTCACCTAATGGCGGGCGTATTGTAGCTGGGTGAGCCCGGACACCGCGGCGCCGGTTAATCCGGCCGTAATCCGGGCCGGACGGAATTGCAGTGTAAAATAACAACAGTAGAAACGAGAAACTTTTCTGAAACTAATTCCTTGGAAGAAATTTGTATCATACACATTACTCACGTCTTTACCTCTGACGGATTAGACAGAGCCTTGGCTCATAAGACCTATACCATTAAGCGTTATTAAGTGGTATCGCCTTTGACATAAAACCTGGTATTGCGCCCATATTTATGGCCGGCTTTTACGATATGCGCGAAGAAACACTATCCTGTTAAACTTATTGCATTATAAAATAGAGTTGAAACTTTATATAAAACTAATGCAACACGGTCGTTGGTCACGAAAATAAGGAAAAATCAACTCAATACGGGAAGTCCATCTGTCACATAATGGCGGACGCATTGTAGCCGGGTAAGCTCGGACGCCGCGGCGCCGGTTAATCCGGCCCGGACGTGATTGCAGTACAAAATATCGATTGTGGAGACACCGTAAAACATTGTTTTTAGGGTTCCGTACAAAAGTTGAAAAACGGAGCCCTTATAGGATCACTCGAGCGTCTGTCTGTCCGTCCGTCCGTCTGTCACAGCCGATTTTCTCCGAATCTACTGAACCAAATTAGATGAAATTTGGTAAGATAGTGTAATCCTATGACCCAAACACGGATGTGCAAAGTAAATAAAGATTTTTTTGAAATAAGGGTCATTTTGAGGGGCCCAATTACAAAATTTTAAAAGAAAGTTTTGCAAACCTTACTGTGTCATATATCAAATGAAAGGGCTCATTATGAGGATCTCAAAAATATTTTTTTTTGTTCGGGTAAAATCAATACTTTTAATTTTATTTACGAAAGAAGGCAAAAATTGACCATTCCCCCCCCCCTGATCTCCGAAACTACTGGGCCGAAAATTTTGAAAAAATTACAAAATGTAGTTCATTCCTTGAAGATTACAGGAAAAATAATAAGAATTCTATCAATTGAAAATTAAGTGGTAAACTCACAATAATAAGTTCATCTAGGGAAATAGTTCACTAAAACACCACTAGATGGCGCTGGTCAATTGAATAAAACATTTTTTGCACATTGTGTGTGTGTTCACGAAGCATATTGTACGGAACCCTCATTGCGTGAGTTTGACTCACACTTGGCCGGTTTTTATTTAAAGAAATACACCGGACAATAATGAAACGAAAATCTATTGGTTCCATCCACATGTCTTTTTGCTACAGCCGCTCCACCAACTGACAATACACAATTGTTTAGAGTCTCTTTTACGTCATATTTATGAGTTACAGAGAACATCGAGCAATATAAAACAAACTGCACAGTATTATTGTTTGTTTGTTTGATTGGTACATTATAAAAGATGACCATGTGGGACAATTATAGAGGTCTATTTTACCACATTCACCTCTGAACTTAACAATCTACTTTTTGAAAGTACCTTCACGTTATGACAGTTACTTCACGTTAGTATTTTGATGTCAAAATTACATTTATCTGAATGTCAATGTTAAATAACAAATGGGAAAGTACTGCTGCCGGCCACTCAATGGAGTAAAATTAGCCTCATCTGTATTTATGGTACCCTGGTGTTTGGGTCCCGTTATTCCCGTAATTTTATCCCATCTTTCACTCCTGGACGTAATGACTATTTTTATTGGTTTTATGGTCGTAATTTAAATGTCAAAAGTTGAATATTTGTGGGCCAGCGGTGGTGGAAATTGAATTTGTTAAGTTGATGCATGTTCCGCCGTGTGGTCACAACCTCTAATTAGTACTTACAAGTTTTTGATGGCGATATTATATGTAACTTTTAATCTACCAGAATATTATGAGAACATAAAATAAAAACATGATACACGAAATAAATAAATAAAACTAATTTTGGCCTAATAATTACAAATTATATGTCAAATTTAGCTAGTTTAGGCTAATGGGGATTAATGCCATCGAGTGACTAATGGATAATAACTCTACATTGACTATGCTCAACATCGTCATCTTACTTTGCGGCCTACCTGACAAGGCTTGCTACAGCTTTAGATTATATAAAGCTTAGATAGAATCTATTAGCCTAAAAGCGTAGTGTCCAACTATCAATTATAGCCATCCAAGTGGCTGCATTTTGGGAGCAAAAAATATAAATTAAAATAATTGGTTTGCCACTGACACGAAAAGAAGAAGAACGATCGATTTCACGAATTTTGATGTCATAATAGAAAGGACGCGTGTGCTAACACAAAGCTGCCACGCACTCAAGCATTGAAATTGGTCAGTTTTTGAATCATTGAAATGAAGGCGTGTTGAATGATGATGTGAATTGACGGTGTCTAGAGAGTATATAGTCAAAGGGCACAGCCTTAAGAGTCCCACGTAAAGGCGCAATCCCATACAAACGTAGTTTCGTTTTAGTTTTACAACAGTTAAGCCAATCTCAACCAAATTTCGTACATACGACCGGATAAGGCATATTGATGTTTATAATCAGATTTCAATTTTAAAAACAATACCTATTCAAAATTACAGCGAGTACAAGTTTTCGATACGAAACTTCAACTCGCTGTAATTTTGTATAGGTATTGTTTTTAAAATTGAAATCTGATTATAAACATCAATATGCCTTTTCCGGTACGAAATTTGGTTGAGATTGGCTTAACTGTTGTAAAACTAAAACGAAACTACGTTTGTATGGGATTGCGCCTTTACGTGGGACTTTTAAGAGTCGCCTGGATGCGCATGTCTCCATACAAACGGAAAAAGGGAATTGTTTTTACTCGAAAACTATCAAATATTGCCACAATTACCTTTTTCCGTTTGTATGGAGACATGCGCGTTCAGGCGACTCTTAATCTGGTACAATATATTTGTATGAGGTTGGCAGTCTATATATTAGTATTATATTAACTTTGGTTCTGGCAACAAATTACAGGTAATACTGTGTTTCATACAATAAATATTATTGTTGGCTTTCTGTTACAATGACATTTCTCTGTCGTTCAGAATAAAATAAATTTAGCCATGGTTTACTGACTAATCATCTATTTCTGCTGGCCTTTCACATTTTTCTCTGCTCACATAATTTGCTCACCCATTAAATAACCGTAAGCAATTATTTACATTTTAGTCTACGTTTCTACAGTTGTCTACGAAGACAAAATATTGTTCCATTAAGCCATCGAAACGAAAAAAGAACAGTCCATATACAATTTTAATCTCAAACTGAAATTACTTCCCTAGTCCGTTTGTCTTCAACAATTACGGGTTTTCCTTGAACTTTCTTTGGATGAAAGGGATTGCTTGTTCTGTAAAAGCTCTTTGAGTAAGGATTAGCTCTTATGATGTTGTTTTGTTTGTTATTAACTGACTTCAAATAAAGAAAATCTCAATACAGGAATCTTAATATTTTTTTTAAGTTATTACTCGAAGCCATCTGGAACGATTTGAAAAAAAATTTTTTTTAAATCTCTGTTCCTTATTGGTCTCATTTAAATTTCATTCCAGTTTAGAAGTAGAGTTGATTTTGACAAATAAATGTTAAATTTAATACCTGTATATTGGACATTTCTTTTAAAAAACTTAAAACATGAAGGTACCTTACCCTTTGGTGTACTTAATATACACTTTTAGTAAGAGAGTACTTTGCCGAATATATGCAGAGCTTTAGTTGCGGCGCCGATAATTTCCTACGAAATTAATATTTAATATCTAAAGCCCGGCTCTACCACAGGTCCTGCAGACTCGTATGGCAGTGAATAGATGTTGGTAACTTATGGTATCCTGGTGAAATAATGCGTATAAATGAGAGTTCAGCAAGTTATATAAAATTTATATATTTATATCCCCCATCTTGTCGTTGTCATCGGCTGAACCGATTTCGATAAACCATGTTTGACAACCATCGCCGAGAAACCTGATTTCAAAGGTAACTCATTCAAATTTTAATGAAATATTTCCTATACGCACATTCATACAGCTATTCGGTCCTGATTGAGCAATCAATTTACAAACTGTTACATTTATTAGTAAGTAGGATTAACAGGAATTATTCGTTGTAAACAAATGAAATACGGAATAGAAATTCTAGCGCAAATGCCACTGCGATTAATTGCGCGCATGTCGTGTATTGTCGACGTGCGAGTTGTCAGCTTTAATTTACTCTACGCTTCACGTCCGACCGCCGTCCACAATATGAACTGGTTGTAGTTTAAAGGACTTCTACGAAATTTATGGTCGCCTAGTATCTTATTTGATATTAGGTGTTAAAATTACATCTTTATTTTAACCGAACAGACAGGTTACACATTTTAATTCTAATGTCATTAACCCATACGCCAAGATCTTTCACATCAATTCAGCTTTTCGGCCCTTATTGAGTTACTAACATACAAACTGTTACGTTCATTAGTGAATAGGATTAATAGGAATTATTCATAGTAAACAAATGAAATACGGATAGAAATTGTATCATAAATGCCACTGCGAGAAATTGCGCGCGTGTCGCATGTCGTGTATTGTCACCGCGTGAGTTGTCAGCTTTAATTTACTTTACGCTTCACGTCCGACCGCTGTCCACAATATGAACTGGTTGTGGTATAAAGGACTGCTGCGTAATTTATGGTCGCCTGGTAACTTCTTAGATGCAATTATACTAGTCACGTTATCCTTAGACGAGCTCCTGGCGCAGCGGTCAACACGCCTGCCTGCGACACAGATGGTCCCGGGTTCGATCCCCGGTCAGGTCAAGATGAAATATTATATTTTCCAGATTGACTTGGGTCTTGGATTTTTATCTCTGTAAGTCTATTTTATAAAATATAGCTTATCGTTGAGTTAGTGTCCCATAACACAAGTCTCGAACTTACTTTGGGGCTAGCTCAATCTGTGTGATTGTGTGATTTGTTCTTATATTTAATGGGGCTAACAAAGGTTAGGAACATAAGACCAGGTTTATACGACACGGACTGCTGTTGTCAGGAAAGTTGTTAAACCACTTCTTTCTTAACGTGACATCTGGCGCTTAGTTCTGTATACTCCGTAAATAGGATTTCAATGAGCAGTGAGTGCCGGTATCCATTAGGACTCGAGTGCCAACGATTAGTGGTGTGTGAATAATTAACGCGCGCCTAATTCCGAGCCCGTTCATAATACATGGCCGTAATGTGCACACCAACCACATTTTACACAAGTGTTTGCTGAGATTTCTACCCCTTACTACTCAAAAGCACATTATTATACAAGCAACGTTATCCGGCAGCGCCCGGGAAATGTCGGGAATGTATTGTACTTAATAAACCTTCCTCATGACGCTCTATACAGAGTGTAACATACCCCTCTACATACCCTTGAAGGGGTGATTCAGCTCAACAATATGAACAACTTTTGCTGTGGGATCGAAGCTGGGAACTCAAAAAATAATTCGACGTTTACATACAAAAGTGTTTTGCCGCCCAGGTGAAATGTATGGGAAAAACTTTTAGACTTTAGCCCCATAGGAAAAGTTGTTCATAATGACGATCTTAGTCACCCCTTTAAGGGTATATACATGCAGAGTGGAATATGACATGTTATACTCTGTATATTTTCGAACTGTAACACGTCGAACCAAGGATAGTGCGACTACGCCATACACCCGCCATATACGCTATATACCCAGGTATCATAAATTTTACAAAACTATATGGTGACATCTACATTTATCTGGAAATATAGATTTATTAAATTAAGAAATAAGATATGTTGAAAACATTCCACCGCGGCGATTTGGGCTTTGAACAACCTTAATTTCTCTACCGTATCCATAATTCCTTGTGAATGCACAAACCCATGTAAAGAAAATATAGGTAGGTACTTATTCTGTTTTTATGAAAATATTTAAAGTTCTATTTTCTTTCCAGATCTTCTGATAGAGATGCTGGGTGTTCTGGCGAGCTACAGCGTGACGGTGAAGGAGCTTAAACAGCTGTTCAACGCCATGAAGGCGGTCAACGGCAAATGGGTAAGTTATTTTTTATTTTTATCCTAGTAAAAGAAACAAAGAAAGAAAGAAAATTATTCGACAACATACATAACAACAAATTACACATTAGCAAACTAAAAATTAAATTGCCGAAAAGAGCTCAGCTTTATGCTGATAGCGGGGTGCTACAGCGCTGATTTTCGGCTGGTGCCGGGAGGACGTGGGTTAAGTAAGATATTATTACCTCTTTCATAACTAAAAGCTAAAGACGATAGAGGGAAGGTTATTGATCAGTTGATACATGATTCATGATGCAATGGTCCACCATTTTATTTGGATTTTTCAGTAAATTACTCATTTCATCATAGAAAAAAATCTTCTAAATCAGGCAAAAATATGTTTTAAATTCTGATTTCAATTTAAAGTTTCCAATCAGTTCTGATATTCGTTGAATAATTATTCCCGAGTTTATCTAGAAAAAGGCTTAGGTGAAAAGATCCTAATTACCGTATAAATCAAACGTTTTAATACTTTAATTAAGCTTAGCAGACATTTTTCGTAATTTCAGATAAAATTTGGCTGGAAAGCTAGATTTTTGCTTCTCTTGCGAAATTGCCAATCTACTCCGATTAGGCCACGTCAGAAAAAGAAAACGCAGCGATCCCAATTCCCAGGCAAACATAAACACCAAAGCGTTTGTGCCAGCTAATTACCGTTCGCCGCAACCGCGCACTGCGATACAAATTTGAAAAGCATTCGTGGCACAGTTAATTGTACACTTAGTGGCTCCCTTTGCATTCGGTCGGGTTTCGGTTGTACGTATCTCCTGTTAGGCGCTGCTATCCTGGTAGAATGAGACGAGTATTGCGGGGGCGTTGCTTTTACGTTGCTTTTTGGATTAAGTTGGCGTTTTAAAGAAGCTTTAAAGGTGTTTCTAACGATAACGACCTTTATCTGGGGATTATGTAGATGAGTATTGCGAAAGTAAGATTCAAAAACTTATTAAGTGTTTTTTCTTTTGTTCATTATGGCGGTCAATAGTCGGAAATAAAGTTATTTTAAAATGAAAACTTATAGACAGATTCGTTGAAATTGGTTTGCTGTTCGACATAATCCCTGACGAGTAGGCACGAAATCCTGTAAAACGATTGTAAAAAAAATATTGTTTGGTGATTGAAATCCAATCTATACTGATTGGATTTATTCGCCCGTCATTGTACCACATGATAAAAATGTTGGAGGTTTTCACAATAAGCTTGTGTGCAAAGCAAACAAAGAGGCAAATAGAATACGGTAGTTGCCTAATGTTAAGATTTAAAATTTGTTTCTAATGAGACTAATTTCTATCTAAAAACACTATAAAGAACACTTTTAATTTGATATCGATTCGTTAAGTGATCAAGCTTCTTTAAAGTTGGGTGAATAGGACCATTTTTAAAGTATGAAAATCTTTAATTACAATTTTATTATGCTGTAATTTAGTCTGCAAAATTTATAGCAACTTTTATTATGAAACCATTACCATAAACGAAATATTTCGTATAGCTACCAAACAAAGTTCTCACGCCACCCATACAAAATACAAGCTTGTGACGTCACAAATATGTAGGCATTTCAGCGGCGCGTTTTCACGTCTAAAAACATGTGTCTTTAAAACTTTTATAACCGAAAGAGTTTTTTGTTTAGAAATGTATTTCTGTCACTATTGTGTTTTTTTTGGCAGGTCTTTACATAGCATGTGTTCGTTCAGCCGGCAATCAGAATGGGAAAGTAAAAAAAAAAAATTGTTCCTAGCATTGGTCCTATAGGAAAAAATTATCATAGAAGGTCTGAGTCACCCCTTAACCGGAATGTCGAGGGTCAATGTACTACTCGTTGTATGATATGATGTTTGACATTGATAAACAGAATTAGTACTTCTTTGCATAAATTGTTTGCATAATTTGTATGTTTGTTCCAGCCCCGTCACTCGGCCAAGCTGCTTAACGTGCTACGCCAAATGCCGCACAGGAACGGACCCGACGTCTTCTTCAGCTTCCCGGGCCGGAAGGGATCGGTAAGCTCTATACATTCATACATTATCATCATCATCAGGTTTCTTTTTAGTATCCATTGCAGGAGCACGACCCTCTCTTCTCCATACTACCAGAGCCAGATGTATGAACCAGAGTAGTCAGAGGATTTGGCATACACACTCGACGCTGGCCAGACTGGTGGAGAGGTTTCTTTGATGTTTAAGTTTTGTTTAGCTTGTGTTTACCAAGTCAACATTTAATGAGAGCCACGGGAAAACTTGGAGAGGTCTTATTCTACTCTGCCGTGGACCACATGGCTAATAGGATGTAGATATTTTAAAATTGAATTAAAATTCACCACGTTTCACACATTCATTTGTTTTTATATATTTATTTATTATTTATCAAAGGGCTGTAATGTACTCGCCCAAAATGTAGTAACCTTTGTAACTTGTATATCTCAAAGAGTTTTTGGCCTGGTAATGCCTATTTTTGGGAGTTCTTTTCAAAGCATAACAAAAAAAATGCATTTTCTTTTTTTTCTATTGTATAAAAGCATCGGTTTTTCCACTCTCGTTGTTTACACTCTTCCATCATTATTATACATCAGTGGGATGCGTCAAGGACAAAATCAGATTACTAATGGCCCCTATACATCATGTCACAGATATCTGTCAAAGCAAGCAAGACAGATCTTCTATGACGTCCACACTCTTCCGTCATTAATATGTATTAAGTATACAGTGAGATGCGTCAAGGACGAATCAGATTACTAATGACCACTATACATCATGTCACAGATATCTGTCGATGCAGTAAGATGTATCTTCCATGCAACGCCTCTCTCGCCATTAATTGCTATTATAGCACTGCCGAAAAACTTCCTTCAAAGATATTAGGGTATAGAACACGCGTCAATTGACTTTGAATTTGTGGCCCCACACAGAGAGGGTGGCTTGCTCCTGCAGTGGAGACTGGAAAAGACCTGATGATGGTGATGATGTCTGAATAGAAATTAAAATTAACTTGTTTGACATTACATCATCTTCAGTAGTTTGCGCTAGGTTCTCTCATCTGGTACTCCACACTTATCGATGCGGAAGCTGCTTTAGCCGATCAGAAAAACCTCGCATATTTTTTTTCAATTTGACATAAATACAAAGTAAAGGCTGACAAATATGACTGCAATAGCAGAATTCGTGACGTGGCGTAGACATACACAAAAATAAAGGGAGAAATTACCCCAGTCCCGACACTTATAGAATCTGCTTTAGCCGGTCAGAAAATCCTCGCAAAAAAGCAAATATTGTTTAATTTTTCATTAATCAACAATGAAGGCAGTGGTAGATTTACCTAAACAATAGATTGTAAGGAATAAAAAATCAACCGTTGTGACTCTATAAGTGACGTGTAAGTATGACAGTTGAAATGTCCTCTGAGTAAGTAAAAAGAAAGTACTACATAAAAGTCATAATTTCCTATTAACAAAAACATTGGAGGCGCCGGGTATCGATCCCGGTACCTCTCGCATGCTAAGCGAGCGCTCTACCATCTGAGCTACGCCCCCTGATAACTGAGTCGACGAAATTATCATTTCAATTGTAAATTAATTGAAATTAATTCGCCTGAAGCAAGGACGCCGACTGTTTGATTCGGAACGCGCTATGCCTTTCACTCGAACCAGATTCGGTTCCAATTGAGACTATTGTTATCGCATGAAGTTCATTTTGATATTGGTACTCGTTTAAATAATAGAGCACGTTTAGAAATGAGATAGAGTCATGTCTGTTACTTTTTACTTGTAAAGATCAATGAATAAATCAATAGACGGACAAATCACACAGAATATAGATGTTCATATAACTAATAAAAATAAATTAGGTTTTTTGTCGTTGTTAGTTCCTTTATGCTGGAATAACCAGACCGTTTTAGATTTTACAATGCGCATCTTGAACTATTTAAGAGTAAAGCTAAAGGAGACTATGCAAGAGTCCGGCTCTTTAATTTAATGATGATATACAATGACATAGACGAAATACAATGACGTCACTAGTAATAGCCTTGCTTTACACGTATATCGTGTAAAAGCAAACTCCATGATAGCCCAAATATTCTTCTAGCAACTTTCATGAAACTGTAGATATATGTTTTCAATGATTACTACTAAGAAGCTTTAAACAGAGAGGAACGGAAATCAGTGAGGGTGATCGTTAGAAAAGCTTAAATTTGTGATTTCAGAGGATTGGATCTAATAGAAAGGGCTTTGCTCTTCTCTACAGTATGATTTTTGAAGCTCGGAGATGAAATTGAAATAATTATAGCATTATTTTTAACAAGAAATAAAAAGTAATGGTTGTACCCAAAGTTGGGAACCTTCGCTCGCTTGCTCTGTTTTGGTCACAAGGAAATCTAACGAACCAAACCTGTATGGCATGATAACAGAACACAGAAAGATACAAAGACATGTCAATTTTATATAGCCAAAGGAACCACACGGCGTTACTCCGCCCTTTAAATTTGGTGTCTTAATGAAGAGGAAAGTAACTTCTATCGATTTTAATCCACAGAATATCTAAATTCATGCAAAGCTTTTCAAAAGCTCAGCCAATAGTGAGATTTAAGGAGCTTATTAAATAATTCCAGTTAGTGAATATAATATTGTACTTACACACAAGTATGTCTTTAATTTACAGAGATGTGATGGCATCTATACTTTATCTCGTAAATTGATTGATTTTAACAAACTACGCCTTTAAACAGTTTCAAAGTGGAAGGAAATCTCAAACGAGTCGAAAGCGTCTGGAGTCTCCAGAAAGTTTGCAGAACTAACCCGACGAACACAAAAACTGAAGAGAAAGTCTGCAGACTTCTGCTGAAGCTTGATCTTCGATTTAAACAATTTGTAACTACTTTGTCGTAGCTACTTTTGTTAGGTTCGCTTTTCTTATCTTCCACGCTGGTTACACGGGTTGGACGGGTCTCTTTGATCTTTATGAGTTTTGTTTAGCTTGTGTTTCCTAAGTCGCCCTCTACGGCATCCACGCGAAGACTTGGAAAGGTTCTATTATACTATGTCGGGAACCACACGGCCAATCTATATCTGACTTCAGTTTCAGTTTATTTATTCCATTAAACAATAATAACACTGTGTCGGAAATTACAAGCACATAATTACATAAGGTACAGACTTAAATATTAATTCGCGTCCTGTCCTATCTATTCCATACAATAACTCAGATGACATTCCAACTGATATTCAAAAATTATTACAATTTACAATTAATTAAATACATAATTTCAATTCATAATTTATAACATTCGTACAACAATAAACAAGTACAATTTACAATATACAACAAATAAGCAAAATTGAACAAATAAATACAATTGACAATTAATCATACTAATCGTAATAATTATATTACATTCATTATTGTAAATTAATTCCAAATACCTGAAATTCATGTCATCAAATCAAATCATCTATCGCATAATAACATTTGTCCAATAACTAAGCCCTCAATCTTCTTTTAAATAAATTTACATTAGTTATTGTTTTTAAATCGCGAGGTAGTTTGTTGAATAGTTTTACCGCTTGGAATTGTACACTTTGCTCAGTTATTCTTAAATGTGGTTGAAAAGGATTTGGTATATCTTTTCGTCTAGTATTTAAACGCTGCGCTCTTTCATCTACTGTTTCATACTTGTCCAAATGTTTAACTAAGTCGGTAAGTAATATATAAATATACAAACAGGGGACCGTGAGGATGTCTAAATTCACAAAATATTTTCTGCATGATACCTGATGATGATGATGATGGTTTGATGTATGTGAACAATTGTTATAAGTGCCCTTTTTTGTAAGATGAATGCTTTTTTTAAGTTATAATCATAACTTTTCCCCAAAATTTAATGCTATATCTCAAGTGAGACTCAACCAGTGCGTAATAAATAATTTTTAATTGTTTTAATGTCAATTCCTCTCTTAAGCTTCTTAGAGCGTAACATGCAGAACTTATCTTATTATCTAAGTAATTTAATTCTTCTTTTCAATTCATGTCAGTATCAATGTGAATACCAAGAAACTTCACAGCAGTCGCAAGTTCTACGCACTCGTTATTTAGCCTTACCTCTAAGGTATCCTTGTTCTTAGCAGTAGTTCTAAATAAAATGGATTTAGTTTTCTGCAGATTAAGTCTCATATTATTAGCATTGAACCACTCAGAAAAGGCCAACATTGCACAATTCACTGCTTTAATGACTGCATTTGTGTCGTCTGCAAATAGCACCAGTCCGATATCTGGTATGACGTTATACATAAAAGGAATTAAGTCATTTGTTAAAGCCAAGAAGAACAATGGTCCTAAGATAGATCCTTGTGGTACCCCTCTAATAATTTTTGTCAGTTTAGATTTATACGTTTTTTCGTATTTGTTTTCTATACACTTTAGCTCCACAAATTGGTATCTGTTTGTTAAGTAGGACTTTATAAGTTTTAAAACTCTAGAAATAGATTTTTCAAGCAGCCTAAAATCATATTATCTGATTTAGATGCTAGCCTGATTTTCATATTCCTGATACGAGAAACCTAGCCAGACAACAGTTTAGAATATACATATATCTAAATAAATAACTTAGTGACCATAACGACAGAACAATCGAGCCTCCCCAAACTGAAATGATGTTACAAAGTTTCCCGCCACCTGGCGTCAGACCTCAATATTTCAGAGTGAGAAACTGCTTATTTATAAACTGTGGCCATATTTTGAGAGTTCACAGCTGGAGGTGGGGATAGATCTATTGGAGCAAAGCGGACTGTGTTATAAACGCTACAATAATTATTTTGATCATATTGAGTAATCGCTTATTTATAAAGTGTGGCCATACCTATATTTTGAGAAGTCACAACTGAGGATAACGAGAAGTCCATTGGAAGCTATAGGTAAAGTGGATTGTCTTTAAAACGCTCAAAGGCTAGGTCCTCATTGACATAAGAATGTGCATGTGTATGTACAATTGTACAGGCGCTCTTTATAAGCCGTTCGCCAGTGCAAAAACTTAGCAAAACAACAGCTAGATTGTGGCAATTTCATTAGGTTACTTTTTAATTACATACTTAATTATTAATTTCTTTTTTCATTCTTAGCTTACGATATTAACGATATGATTAATTTAAGTTATATCGTTTCAATACATACCTGAGTTTTTCCAAGAAACGCTTTGTTTAAACCCAATTCGTTTTACTTTAGGGTCAAAATGTTCCAAAGCAAAGATGTTTCGAATATATTTTAATATAATAAAGGATAATTTCGGGCGCGCCGAATTGTACTCTTCCTTTGTGCGCCCAGTAATTATTTATTTAAGATTCGGAAGCGAGTTTGAGAGCGCCGGTCAGGAAACTCTCGACTTGTTATGTTTTCCTGGTACATAATTAATTTTCAATCGCAAAATTCTTGTGTTTATTATGCAAGATGCCAAGTTTGATTATGTTAATTTTATTTAAGAAATATGTTTGTGATGGCTTAAAGGTTAAAAACAAACTGTCTGATGCCATATCTCCTTTGTATGATTTGTAACTACTAAATTTTGTTATTTATTTGTGTATAGCAGCTAGACGCCCGTGAATGTATTATACGTATAAACATTCCTCTTGAAGCACACTATCTACTGAAAAATCTCAAAACCGTTGCGTATCTTTAAAGATTCAAGGATACCTAAGCATGCATGCATAGGGACCTGAGACAGACATCGGGAAATCAGTGACAGTTGATAGTGATGTACGGTGTCCTTAGATGTGATCCAATTCTAGACAGAGGCCCTACGTAAAAGGACATATTAGTTCTACGTAGATACGCAAGTTAAAAATGGGCGAAACTTTGGTAATATACACCGAAGAGTCCCAAGTCTTGACTTATCATTTTCATATTGACTTATAAGAATTCAGGCACTAGTTCACCCGAAACTTTTAGGACCGATAGAGTTTTGTTATTTCTGAATAGGGCCAGATGTCGCCATGTGCTTTCATATATTAACTCGCAGACTAGTATTCAAACTTCGAGGGAAATCCCCAAGAGAGCTATTGTGTCTGGGGAAAAAAAAAGAGTCATACATTTATATCGATTTCTCACTGTCCTTACTAATTTAATAAATTTTATAAGTCTTCATTGATTTTCGTGAAAATTTGCATAGGTGTTGTGTGAGGTAGGAATAAGGACACAGGCTACCTTTCATACCGGAAAAAGTTAAGGTAGTTTATTATAAAATAACTAAATAAAACCCTGTCCGATCCTTACAGGGGTGACTCATCCTTTCAATATGAACTACTTTTTCTATGGAAGTCATGCTGGAAATTCGAAAAAATAATGACATTCCCAATAGTACGAAAATGTTGATTTTTTCAATTTTTCTATCATTTTATTACTAAAACAATTTCGTTAATTTTTGTTGTTTAGACCGTTATGAAAATCTCCAAAAATTATACTTTATAATTTTCAAATCAAAAAGTAATACGTATTGGGTAAACAGAAGTTTTATTTAAATGATGTTTCGATATTATAATTTTTTCACTAGAACAATGAATAATAAATAACTTTGTTATGAAGTTGATATGGTTGGTTATTATAGCCCTTAGCAGATAATCTAATGTAGACTAATTCGGTAATAATTACTTTGCCGATCTTATCGGCTTGTGCAATAAACCTGTCAGATAATTAAGTATCATTGAGAAGTGAAAGTAATAAAGATACTCACAGTCGAATCAAATATTATTTTTTGCCAATGGATATCAAGTTTCCTTAGTGTAGCGGTTATCACGTGTGCTTCACACGCACAAGGTCCCCGGTTCGATCCCGGGCGGAAACAATGATTTATTTTGACATTTGGTTTTTTTTTTAATTAGTGAATATACAAATCTAAGTAATTGGAACTACCTGAGAATTACTAAAATACCACTTCACGCTTAAACCACTGAACTGATTTAGATGAAATTTGGTATGGTAATAGTCGAGGCCTGGTATGTATACTATTTCTGAAGGATCTATGTTCAAGCGAGCAAAGCTACGGATGATAACTAGTGAATTGTAGGAATCACAGCCTTACTCAACGAAATTACAAAATGGCAACTTCGCCTTTTTTTTGGAAAAGAAACGTTTTTTAAAGACATTTACCAGCAAATCAGGACATCACAGGAGGCGAGCCTAAACGGTCTCCCTTATTGGCAATTCTTATTCAAATACGGGCTCGGGCGTAATCCGCGTGACATACTGGGCTATCTGTGTGTCCGTTTTTTTTTTCCTTATTTATCGCCGTCGTGCCCGGGGCCGGTCCATTTCTCTCTGTCGCGCTTATCCGGAGATCTGACGGGCGGACTGACGCTTCTTAGCCGCGTCTGCTCGCCTAGTACTCCGAGGGTGGAAACGTGGTTGCGCAGGGTGATTTATGGTTGTTAATTAAATTATCTAAGCCTAGGGGAGGGAGGTCTAATTTAATTTAGGGTTTGTAAGTTGTCAGGATTTAGAACGAGGATGTGTTTATCTTGTATCTGCCACGGGAGAGCCATTAAGATTTGCCTGGGTTTTGAAGGATTTATTGAGACGAAATCAAAACAGCGTTGAGAACAACTACGGCAAAAGGAAATCCCGCAAAATTAATTTGTGATATAGGTATACAGGTTTAATTTTAATCGTAATAGAAAATTAAAAACGTGTTGTGATATATTTGACGTGAGAGTCATGAGAGACACCTATGAATTACAATACGAAAATTATTTTCGTATGAAAAAATGGTACTTCATTGATATTTAATAAAACTGAGCATGCTTTCTCCTCAAATCTAAAATGAAAACTCATATTCAGATATCAGATTAATGTGCTTCGTGAAAATTAAAGAATCTAAAAGCTGCGACATATTTGACTTTGCAGGTTTTGCAACCAATTAGTGCATGGTTGCAGAGCTTGAATTATTATTCTTAAAAACAAACCAAAAGGTTAAAATTGCATCCTTTCTAAATTGGTACTGTAACTACATTTATATTAAGTTCACACTTCACCCCTTACTTATTATTCGTTTTTCATCGCAAGGTTTACTCAATAAGTTATTTAAATAAATAAACTTTGAAGTGTAAAAGTTTTTTATGCCAGTTGCAAAATACACCGCGCAAAATGAAGAAATAAAAATCGTTCCATGAATGGAGGAGTTATGACGTAAAAAAACCCTTTTTAAAAATCGAAATAATAAGCACGAGAATTGAGAAACTTAAGAAGAAGAAAACAAAACAAGTGACAAAATCTTTGGAAAACTATTTTGTATGTGTCGAAAAAAATAATAAAAGCCTTTATTAAACCATGAATACATGACGAATGAGATTACAAGAATAAAGATAAAAATTAAATTAACATTTATAATAAAATAAATAAATTGAAAATTAAAATATTTGAATTAAAACAAAAGCATAATTATTTATATTCATGGCCCCTTTCGGTATAGGCCTCCTCCAAGTGCCTCCATTTGCTCCTGTTTTTTGCCACGACTATCCGGAAATTAGTGGTTCATAAAATCATAATAAATCTAGCACATGTCAAAACTGCAATGCTCGAAGTCGCAAGATGATGTCTTCAACGGATTAAACGAGGAGATCCGCCAGGGAAAAATGTTTTCCGCCCTCGGAAATCTTTCCGAGTGTTTCCAACCAACTTCGGATGCGGATATATGAGCTCGGGGATTATTTAATTTGAGGATTTTCTTTTACAGCTTTTAGTGCTGGACATGAGGTTTTAGATTAGACTTATTAAATCATATGAAGTAACTTCATATCATTTATCTAATATCTATAGTAATATTATAAAGCTGAAGAGTTTGTTTGTAAACACGCTAATCTCAGAACTACTGGAACGATTTCAAAAATTCTTGTATCTTTGCATTGGTACGTTAACCTTGAGTGACATAGACTATGTATGTACCACGGGCGAAGCCGGGGCCGACTGCTAGTTTAATATAAAAGTAATGAAGATGTAATCAATAGTCAATTAGTTAAAAACAGTTGCATAAAGTACTGATTACGGCCATGCCATGAACTAAAAATCTTGACGGGTTGATATTTTACTACTTACGTATGCCCATTCTTTCTAAGAATTTACGATCTGCAGTAAAAAATATTATTGCAAAACATGCATATTGCATAACCAAACTACCAGGCTTGCATAAATGCTAGTAGTAAAATGCCACCACACCACTCTTCCGCCCGCCGGATACCATTCATAATTCGCAAATATTTTTACGGTCGCTTCCCTGGCGCCCGGGCGTGCTGGGATGGCCCTATTTTTATTTTTGACGAAAATTTATGTTAAAAGGATATTTCTCTCGTGTTTATCGCATGTCACCCATGTCACCCATATTCATGGTAATATTTTATTATGTTCGAGAAATGCGGGGTCTAGTTAGCGGGGTATTTGGGCTGTCGGATTTATTCGGCCGGAAGACGTCTTTGCTGTCATATCCCCCTAGTACTTGTTTATCGAAGCTGAAGTATTTTCTTGACCTATTTGGGCGATAAACAACTTATTATTATTTGCTTCATTACTCTGTATATTTGTTTTTGTAAAAACGACTTATTCATTATATTTTTGGTAGAACCTATGTATATAATAATGCAACTAAATAAAAATTTCTTGCTGTGACTAAAGCCAACTGCTATACATATAACTAATAATACAAACTTATGATTTTATGGTATATATGTAAACATTTTATTATAATGTATGTGACACTTGTAACTTGAGCTTTATTTATGTTTATGCCTTTATATGCTTTTCTCATTATAAAGTCATGCATTTATAAGTTCTTAATGAAATTAAGTCTTATAATTATAAAAAAATTTCATTTATGATTTTGTTTAGTTTTCGTATGTGAAAGTGGCCAACAGTGATGTCAGATTTTTCGAGCTGCCTGAAAGCATTATGATTGATAAGTATAGAGAGATTTTTCACGTTCGTAGCTATGATATGATAAATATCACAATTCAATTTGCAAAAGGGCAAATCTAAACTTTCTCAACAACATCCACACTTCATAAATCACACAAAATTCTCTTCACAAACGTAGAATGAAATGGTTGTAACGCATTACGTATTGACAAACAAACTCCACAGCATACACTAACAAATACACCCGTTTCCCTTTAAGGACTATGGCCCTAAATTGAGACATCTGCAAAATCTTCTCAGCAGTGGTCTTTCCAAAACGCTAGTAGTTTTCCGATTTTTCAAATATAAAAAAAAATAATTTCCAGAAAGATAAATGACGTCTAAAAAGTGATATATGAGACCCAAAATTTAAATAAAAACTACTCATTTCATTTCAAATTATATATCATACAATTCAATATGCAAAAGCGCAAATCAAAACTATCTCAACGACATCCACACTTCATAAATCACACAGAAAATTATCTTCACAAACGTAGAATGAAATGGTTGTAACGCATTTCGTATTGACAAACAAACTCCACCGCACATAAACAAATACACCCTTTTCCCTTTAAGGACAATGGCCCTAAATTGAGACATTCTTAAAATGATATTACATACAATCAATATGCAAAACCGCAAATCAAAACTTACTCAACAACATCTACGCTTCAGAAATCACAAACAAAATTCTCTTTACAAACGTAGAATGATATGGTTGTAACGCATTTCGTATTGACAAACAAACTCCACAGCACACACAAACAAATACACCCTTTTCCCTTTAAGGACAATGGCCCTAAATTGAGACATCTACATAATGGTATTACATACAATTCAATATGCAAAACCGCAAATCAAAACTTACAACATCTACGCTTCAGAAATCACACACAAAATTATCTTTACAAACGTAGAATGACATGGTTGTAACGCATTTCGTATTGACAAACAAACTCCATCGCGCACACAAACAAATACACTCTTTTCCCTTTGAGGACAATGGCCCTAAATTGAGACATGCACAAAATGATATTACATACAATTCAATATTATAAAGGGCAAATCTAAACTTTTCCAACAACATCCACACTTCATAAATCACACTCGTAATTTTCTTCACAAACGTAGAATGAAATGGTTGTAACGTATTACGTATTGACAAACAAACTCCACAGCACACACAAACAAATACACATTTTTCCCTTTAAGGATAATGGCCCTAAATTGAGACATGCACGAAATGATATTACATACAATTCAATATGCAAAACCGCAAATCAAAACTTACTCAACAACATCTACGCTTCAGAAATCACATACAAAATTCTCTTTACAAACGTAGAATAACATGGTTGTAACGCATTTCGTATTGACAAACAAACTCCACCGCGCACACAAACAAATACACCCTTTTCCCTTTAAGGACAATGGCTCTAAATTGAGACATCCATCACGCTTTCCCTTTGACGCAAAGAAATATGTGCTTTTAAAATAAACTACCTGTCAAAGGCTTTATTTAATTTCCTGGATGCGAATTTTGAATTATTGTTTTTAGGGTTCCGTAGTAAACAAGGAACCCTTATAGTTTCGCCATGACTGTCTGTCTGTCTGTCTGTCCGTCCGCGGTTTTACGCAGAGACTATAAGTACTAGAAAGCTGTAATTTGGTATGGGTATGTATATTAATCATGGCAAAAAAGTGGTAGAATAAAATCTTGAAAAAAATTTTTTTTTAGGGTAGCTCTCATACAAGTAAAGTGGGGGAGTAATTTTTTTTTCTCTATTTACCCATCGTGTGGGGTATCGTTAAATAGGTCTTTCAAAAATATTGTGAGGTTGAGAACACCATTTTTCGATTTAGGGATCCGTTTCCGAAGTATTTGGTTTTAAAGTGCGAATTTTTGTTAGAGGTAAGTGTCCCCACCCCTCTATCTGCTAAACGATTATATATAGACACATGAAAAAAAATACAGCAGTAGTATATATACTGAAGTTGAAAGGAAAACTATCAGACCTGAATACTAAGTACAAACTAAAAAGTTATAGGCAACCAACTTATAAACTATAAAATTTCATACTATTTTCATTGTTAGATGTTTTTGGTCGTTAAACTGTAAGGTGCGAGTGTGAATAGTGTGAACTCAAAGTTGTCATTCCCAACTACGGAACCCTACACTGCGCGTGGCCCGACACGCACTTGGCCGGTTTTTTTTTTTACCTTTTGTATCGTTATAACTTTTAATTGTAGGAAAGAATAGTAGATTGTTACCCGACTGTCCCAGTCAGGAGGGTAATGTTGTTCACGCGTATGCATGTAAGAAAGTCTGTTCCATAACCGCCTTCTGTGGCACTTACAGGCTATGTTTATTTTAACCATTTTAAAAGTATGCATTATTAATTGTTTTAAACTACTTAGAAAAACATCAATCCAAACATATAATTTCTTACATATTTAGAAATTTTCAAATTAAGATTATTATGTAAGGAATTGGATTTTTATGTTCACTAGTGAAGAGCCCATCCAAGTATGACAGTCTTCAAACACTATCTTATATCCTTGTGGCTCCCGGCAGAGTAGAATAGAACTACTCCAAGTCTTCCCGTAGATGTCGTAGAAGACGACTTAGGAAACAAAGCTTATAAAATATAAGCTTTGTATCCTGAGTCGTTGATTATAAGTTATAATAAATAAATCATAATTAAAAATAAATACATATCTCCCACCCGTCTGGCTAGCGTGGGGAATGTCGGCCAAATCTTCTGACTGCTCTGGCTAATATATGGCTCTGGTAGAACAGAGAGGGTCATACTCCTACAGTGTAGACTAAAAAATACTTATTTGCTTCATATTCGGATGCACAGAGATGTAAATATTCTGATATCTATGTTCGGATGTAAAAAAATTGGATTTTTATGTTCACTAATGAAGTGCCCATCCGAGTACCACGTATAAAATACATCTGAAATATCTGATTCTGTAATCTGATTCTCTCGAAGAGGTTTGATTCTGACGTATCTTAACGTATCTTATACATCAGAAAACCCACGTTGGTACGACGGTCTATTAATGTTTATGACATTGTTCCAGGCGGTGGTGCTCCCCCCCCTAGCGCGGTGGCCCTACGAGAACGGGTTCACGTTCACGACGTGGTTCCGGTTGGACCCCATCAACTCTGTCAACATCGAGAGAGAAAAGCCTTACTTATATTGGTGAGTAAAGAAACGGTGTTATTTGGTGTTCCGTACGTAAAAAGAAAGAAAAAGAAAAGAAAGAAAAGACAATAAGGATATACGTAATTATACGTAATCATATAAGGCCCTTCAGGCGAGTAGGCGACCAAAACTGTTGAAAAGAGTTTCTTTAGGCGTTTCTTCTCTGCAGTGGTTGGTTCCGAAACGCTAGTAGTCTGTAGCTTTTGAACAATAAACTAAATACATATTATCTAATGATAATTGTAAGTATGATATGAAGTGAAAATGTGCACGCAAAGGCCTATTTTCTGAATTAAGGGGGCACACTAGGCACAGTAGCGACGCCAATCATTTTATTCCTAATACTTTACAAATAGAAAGAAATTCAAGAATGTAAATCATATAAGCACTAGTAAATAACCTGAAGTATTTTTGGAATCATGTTTAATATTGTCAGAATCAGTGAGAATTATGAGAATCTGATTACCGCCAAAAACGGCTGTTTTTGGCAGTAATCATGTTTTCTTTTAATGAGTGATTCTCATAATATTAAAACCTGAAAATACTCTTCAGGTTATTTACTAGTGCTTATATGACTTACATTCTTGAATTTCTTTCTATTTGTAAAGTATTAGGAATAAAATGATTGGCGTCGCTACTGTGCCTAGTGTGCCCCCTTAATGATGACTGAAGAAAATAACGACTAAACTTTCTGAGACACGGAGGAGCTTGAGACATTTTTCCAGTGCTGCCCCATTCTGGAATAATTTAAAACAAAATGGAGATATCATATTTTGAATGGCGACCACGTACCGGCAAACGCAGCGGCGGACACCCACCGACCAGGTGGTCGGATGACATGACCAAGGTTGCAGGGAAGCGCTGGATACAGGCCACTTCCAACCGGTCATTTTGGAAATCCCTGGGAGAGGCCTATGTTCAGTAGTGGACTTCTTGCGGCTGAAATGATGATGATGATGATGATAATTTGTTCTGCGAGGCCCTAGATAATGAGCCTTCAAACTCTTCCGTGAACTACTAGCCGAAGGTGCCTGAAGGAGTTTTGCTTCTACTCAAAATAAGTAATATTAACAACAGTAAACAGACGTTAAAAATGAACTAAAAAGTGAAAAATAATATTATGGATATACTTAACAACTTGCTTAAAGTTGCTTGTACACTAGTATTCTACATTTTGTATTACTTAAAACCTGGTAAAAGTAAATAAAGTAACTTTCCAGAACCTACATACAGTTTTAGTTGTTCAGGTGATTAAATATTCAACTTGTACTTGAATTTATCAAGTATCTAACAAAGTTGGGTGTTTGCTACTTACAAACAACCAAAAGAGAGGAGTACTTGTAGTTTACCACAAATTAGACATTATTAAGGTGTCTAACAAGATTAATTGGATCTGAGGAGCACGGTGGCCTAGTTAGCGTGAGCGTTATAAGCTCTTACACATGTTAAGCAACCCCGGGCGCAGTCCTCACTTGGATGGGTGACCACAAGTGGAATAAAAATATCTCGAGCTCCTCTGTACTTCGAAAGGCACGTTAAGCTGATCAATCTTTCATCGAAATAGGTAATCTCCGATTGCTTTTCGGAGTGGTATGGTGTTTTTCATTTTTCAGAACTCATTGCAGGCTGTACACTTTACACACTCTTCAATATAACTTAAGCATAACACAGTAAAAACCTTCTAAAATATGATAGTAGTTCAAAGTAACTTATTCTATCAGCTTCAAGACGAGCAAAGGCGTGGGCTACACTGCACATTTCGTCGGCAACTGCCTCGTGCTGACTTCCATGAAGGTGCGAGGCAAGGGGTTCCAGCATTGCGTCAAATACGAATTCCAGCCTCGGAGGTAAGTTCATACTATTAAATATTTCTGATTTCCTAGTAACCCAGATCCCAAAACGTTCACTGTCGTAAAGTTACGAAACCTTTACGACAGTGAACGTTTTGGGTTTGATTAATTTTGCCTTCGACAATTCTTTGGAATTTAAGATTTTTTTTAATTCAACTTATTGGGCAAAAAGGCTTACGGCCCACTTGATGAAAAGCGGATACTGTAGACTATGGACGCTAGTATAATAGATCGGCCAAGGGGATTTTAGGCCTGAGTTAAATGCGTATTCTAGCCATAGCGGAGAAATTTGATTTTTGCTATCCTTATCGAAGGTTTTTCAAGCTGTCTTGTAAATAGCTACAGTTAAACTGTGACTTGCACAAAATAATATTCTCCTCTAAAGTCCTTCAGAAGTTCACAACACTCATGCAAGATCTGGGGGTGAGTTTGCTCCATTAGTATAACATTAGTGTAAACTCTGTGTGATTTATGTTGTACTGGTCCCTGTTGAGTCATCTGGAAGAAGTTTGTGTACTTTAGAGGTTATATATATTAATGGCAAACGCACGAGTATTAAATGTTCAGTATTTACAGTCTATTTCGGGTGGGTTCATCTCATTAATCCAATAGATGCAAAAGTTTGATAGTTTTTGAGTCGGGACACAAAAATAGTGAAAGTATTTGGAAGAAACTTAAAAAAATTATAAGTCCTTTGAATGTATTTCCGAATGTACTACATTACTGAAGGTTATATTCGTATGGCCGATTTTTAGAAATATACTGCATTTCTATATATTTACGGTTCGTTTTTACCGCGTACATATAATGTGTATTGCAACATATAAAGATGAGCAAAATGTGTATTTTAATACGTTCACGTTTTCTGTTAAACCCTTATTGCTGCTGGTCCAATAATAAAAAACCTAGGTTAGGTAAGATGATGATAATGACTTGGAATCCTAATCTATTTTAATATTAAAAACGGAAGATTTTGTTTGTTTGTTTGGTTGGTTGAACACGCTGAGATTCAGCAACCACTGATCGATTCAATCGATCGATTTCAAAAATTCTGTCACCGTTGGTTACATATGTTATTCCTGAATGCCATCGGCTAGGTATATACCACGGGCGAACCCGGGGCAGACTGCTGGTTCTGTTATAAATTAATTCTGTGCTTTCACAGGTGGTACGCGATAGCCGTGGTGTACATATACAACAGATGGACGAAGAGCGAGATCAAGTGTCTGGTGAACGGCCAGCTGGCGTCCAGCACAGAGATGGCGTGGTTCGTCTCCACCAATGACGTAAGTTTTTTAAATATTATCTTATTATTTGCACCTCTCCGTGGCCGTGGCCGTAGGCCGTTCCCAGCAGAGTAGAATAGGACCACTCCAATTCTTCCCGTGGATTTCGTAGAAGGCGACTAAGGAAATACTAGCTAAACAAAGCTTATGAACATCAAAGCTAAGCATCAAAGAGACCTCTTCAACCCGTCTGGCCAGCGTGGAGAGTGTGTGTAGGCCAAATCCTCTGACTGCTCTGGCTAATTATGGCCCTAGTAGTACAGAGAGGGTCATGCTCCTGCAGTGGAGACTGAAAAAGACCTGATGATGATGATGATGAACCCGTCTGGCCAGCGTGGAGAGTGTAGGCCAAATCCTCTGACTGGTCTGGCTAATATATAGCTCTGGCAGTACAGAGTGGGTCATGCTTTTGAAGTGGACACTAATAAAAACCTGATGATTATTTGTGGTACGAAAATATCTTTATTTTTTACACACAGAAAATACAGTACCTAAATACAAAACATAAATCGAATGAAGGTGTGTACTACAATAAGGGTGGCAACGCAAAGTTAATTGCAGATTCGCTGCATACGATCTTTCGTAACAAAAATATTTTTATTTCTAGTCTTTTGTGCCAGTAATTCGTGCATAAGAAAAGCGATAAATCATTTGTCCTTTCGCTAACGAGATTTGGCCAGAGTATGAAAATACAAACTATGTTCATGTATTTGACAGTTCGTCTAGCAACAAACGTAAAGAACGCCAATCTTGACAGTTGCTATCCCCATTTTATTTTTATTTTATTTTATTCAGGAAAAACAAACAGTTACAAATAATAGTTAAATAAACAGAAAAGTTTACAAGACACGACTTATTAAATCTGTAACCAACGACGTTTTTTACAGTTTATATATATACATAATAAAACAGAAAGATGCTACTAGAGAGTATACATATGAAAAAACCGGCCAAGTGCGTGTCGGGCCACGCGCAGTGTAGGGTTCCGTAGTTGCGAATGACAACTTCGAGATCACACTATTCACACTCGCACCTTACAGTTTAAGAAAATTACAGCGAGTACAAGTTTTCGATACGAAACTTCAACTCGCTGTAATTTTGTATAGGTATTGTTTTTAAAATTGAAATCTGATTATAAACATCAATATGCCTTATCCGGTCGTATGTACGAAATTTGGTTGAAATTGGCTTAACTGTTGTAAAACTAAAACGAAACTACGTTTGTATGGGATTGCGGCCTTATGTGGGACTCTTAACGACCAATAACATCTTACAATGAAAATAGTATGAAATTTTACAGTTTATAAGTTGGTTGCCTATAACTTTTTAGTTTGTACTTAGTACCCAGCTCTGATAGTTTTCCTTTAAACTTCAGTATATATACTACTGCTGTAATTTTTTTCACGTGTCTATATATAACCGTTTAGCAGATAGAGGGGGGGGACACTTACGTCTAACAAAAATTCGCACTTTAAAACCAAATATTTCGAATACGGATCCCTAAATCGAAAAATGGTGTTCTCAACCTCACAATATTTTTAAAAGACCTTTTTAACGATACCCCACACAATGGGTAAATAGAGAAAAAAAAATTACTCCCCCACTTTACTTGTATGGGCGCTAACCTAAAAAAATTTTTTTTTCAAGATTTTATTCTACCACTTTTTTGCCATGATTAATATACATACTCATACCAAATTACAGCTTTTTGAGTACTTATAGTCTCTGCGTAAAACCGCGGACGGACAGACAGACAGACAGACAGACAGACAGACAGACAGACAGACAGACAGACATGGCGAAACTATAAGGGTTCCTTGTTTACTACGGAACCCTAAAAAGCTAATTTAGGTCGCAAATGTACATAATTTTAAAACAAAAAAGAATGTGAGGGTGAAAATGGTCAAAAAAAAAGGAAATGAATAGTAGTAAAAGTAAAAATACTTATTACAAATGAGGGTCAGATAGCGTAGAATAAAGAAGTAAATTGGTGAAAGCTCAGTGTTACTCTAGACAAGCTTGTGGCTAGAACTGATTTTCGAGACGCCACCTTTTAAGGCATCAAAGACACACGATGCATGGAGCCAGATTAAGAATATAGAATGTAGGAATAGCACATTGTGTAGTCATCATCATCAGGTCTTTCTAGTCTCCAGTGCAGGAGCACGACCCTCTCTGTACTACCAGAGCCATATATTAGCTCGAGTAGTCAGAGGATTTGGCCTACACTCTCCACGCTGGCCAGATGTGTTGGAGAGGTCTCTTTGATGTTAATAAGCTTTGTTTAGCTTGTGTTTCCTTAGTCGACTTTTACGACATCCACGGGATGACTTGGAGTGGTCCTATTCTACTCTGCCGGGAACCACACGGCTTATTGTGTAGTAAGGATAGTATATTATAGAAGACACTAGCTGACCCGGCGAACTTCGTACCGCCTAACAGTCAATGATTAAGTATTCATTACACATATCGAGTTTTCATTGTTTTTAAGATGTATTCTGCTATTCGGGGCGGTGACAAATCCAAGGAATCAATAACCATGAAAATTGGTTCAGCAGATCTCGAGTTATAAGTGTTGTAACAAACCCGTCTTTGTTTTATATATATATATATATATATATATGAAATATGAATATGATGATTAAGAAATCCTCTAACAATTCTAAATTTGAATATAAAAGAAAAAAAACTGTGCTCTCGGGATTAATGGAATTTTTATGAAATCTTATAGCCCGCGGCCATAATAGAGATTCGTATGGTAAGGAATCTTTTATCCCGTGGTCATAATAGCGACCATCCAGCCCACTTTGCATTTAATGACGCTGTTTTAGTAACGGCCTCCGCGGTCCAGTGGTTAAGGCGTTCGCCTTGTTGACCCGGGGGTCATGGGTTCGATTCCCACGGGAAGCACACTTTGTTAAGTTGTTTCCAGTTTGGTTAGGACATTGCAGGCATGAATCACCTGATTGTCTGATAAGAAAGATGATTCCGTGCTTCGGAAGGCACGTTAAGCCGGTGGTCCCGGCTGCCATCTGGTAGTCGTTAAAGGAACCACGTCAGAGGCCGAGGGGCGGTTCCGCAGAATTCTGACATCAGGGTGTGCATGGTCGACTGACCGTGTCACCTACACGAAATGATGATGATGAATACTCATATACACCTATACAGGTGTGATGAAAACATCGCTTTGTCGAAATAATGCACGCAAATCACAAAGTTTATTGTACAAAAAACACAAAAGGAAGTGAAGTTATGTGCAGAGAGCATAGATATCAGAATATACATCTCTGTGGCACAGAGCTAGGTATGCATAGTAATTCAGTCACTATTGTCGGGCCAGCTAAGCGTGGATAATATGAAAATACGAGTATGCGCGACCACGTACTTACGTCGCTTGTGCATTGCGTGTTTTATGTACTTTTTAGCGTTCCCTAGCAGAAACGCGTGTGTCTTCAATCTCATCATCATCATCTTCATCAAATTTAAGAGCTGGGCTGTCTTTAATCTCATAGACCGTTAATAGCTGCTACCTAAATAGAAGTTTTGTGCCTGTAAAAATGATAAAGGTTTGGCTCATAAATTGAAGAAAAATACAAAAGTTAGTAAATTATGTGCAGTTTAGCATATTAATTCAGTCACTACTCACGGGCCAGCTAACCGTTGATAATATAAAAATACGAGTATGCGCGACCACGTAGGTACATTGGCTGTGCATATATTTTATACTTTTTGGGGTCCCTTTATAAAAACGCACCTTAATAGGATCGATCATGTGTCTTGAATCAAATGGACCATTAATAGCTGCCTGAATAGAAGTTTATGTGCCTGCAATTTCAACGTCTTAATTACGGTAAAAAAAATAAAGGTTTAGCTTAAGCAAAGGTTGTAGAAAAAACACAACAGGTAGTTACGTTGCGTGCAACTTAGCATAGTAATTCAGTCACTACTGTCGGGCTAGCTAAGCGAAAATAATATGAAAATACGAGTATGCCCGACCACGTACGTTGGCTGTGCATATTCTTTATACTTTTTAGGGCTCCTTTGTAAAAGCGAACATTAATAGGATCACTCATGTGTCTTCAATCTAGAGGTCCATTAATAGCTGCCTGAATAGAAGTTTACTCTAATTTCAACAATTTAACGGTAAAAATAATAAAGGTTTAGCTCAAAGATTGTTGGAAAACACAAAAGGGTGTTACGAACTCTTTTTGTGTATATTGTCCTTTTTTATTATATTTTGCTATTGTTTTTTTTACATTGTCAGTTTTTGTGTGTTTGGTTGTTATCGTTACTATGGAAGTGCTTGTATTATAATCCATTTTCTCGTTTACATTTTCGCCTTTTATTTAATTTTCCATATACATACAGTCCACCCGCCACATTTTGCCTTTTGTGTTTTCCAACAACCTTTGAGCTAAACCTTTATTATTTTTACCGTTAAATTGTTGAAATTAGAGTAAACTTCTATTTAGGTATTTGCAGCTATGCATAGTAATTCAGTCACTACTGTCGGGCCAGCTAGGCGTGGATAATACGAATATGCGCGACCACGTGCTTAAGTTGCCTGTGCATATTGTTTGTACTTTTTTAGGGTTCCTTTGTAAAAACGAAATAGGAACGTTAATTGGATTACTGCACAGCAAATTAACTCCGAATTCAATGGACTTATTAAAAGAAGTTTGTGACTCTATTTCCAGTCTTGCATAGTTTTTTTTTTCAATTTTGATATAAAGTTCCCAGTGATATATCAAATGTATGATTTTTTGATGATATCTTATTTATACTTTTACAAGTTTAATAGGTATTTAACCATTTTTTTTTAATAAAAAAGACGGTTTATATTCCCTTCAAAAGATATTTTTTAATCTGTTGTTAAAAGTTATAAAACAGGGAGACACAAAAAATATGTTTCCAATAAATACAGAACCCCCAATGTGCGAGTTTAACTTACTCTTGACTAGTTTTTCAGGTTAGGTAGCCAGTGGTGCTATCCATTTTATGACGCTATGAAAATATAAACTGCAGTTCTCCCGTGCTGTGATGTCGTTTCAAAGAGTAAAATGTAGACTATGAAATTATTTATACTTTATTTAATATAGCTTCTATTTTAATTTATTAATGAATGGGCTTTTCGTTTTTAATAATAAATTCTTCTTCTTAGCGTGTTGACTCGGGCGTGAATGACAAAGGCTATCTGTAGGCGACAGTTAGGCCAGGCCAGTGAAAAAACACGCGTCAGTAAAAATTAAGATATAATTCGGCACAAAATACAAAATTGATAATAAAATATACGAGAAAACAAAAAAGTAAACAACAGCGTTTTTCTCGCGCGGACCTAAGACATTTCTACATTTGAAAAATTGGCGGGAGCGGGCGTCGCCACAGACAATAAATCATATGTTTCCTAAAAAGTAGACCATAAACATAGTGCCACGCTCCTATTTCTTTCGTTTACGCATTGTTTCCGACCAGCCGGTGAGACCGGCGCGTTTGGCTAAATCAGCACTCAGTAGCGAAACGCTGGACCCTTCATCAATAAGGGCTGATGTACTGAACACACCATGATTCGTTCGAAGACATACCGGAACGACTTTCAGCAGCACCTTATACTCACTCGCGTTTATATGTGTTACTGTCTGTGTAGAACTATCGCCGTCGCTAGCAGGGGTCGTTGACATCGACGTCGCTCTAGGGTTCGATGTGTTGTCGTTGCCGATGTGTAACAGCTGGTGGTGTGATTGGCCGCAACCATCCTTGTTGCACACTGGCGCTGTGCACTCTTCTCGGTTGTGTCGCGAAATTAGGCATTTGTAACAAATTCCATTACGTTTAACGTATTCCCATCTAGTCTTACGTAATGCCTTCTTAAAGTGTTTACATTCGGTCAATATGTGTTTTGACTTGCGACAAAAATTACACTTATCATCTGAGGAATGGGATTGTAATAATGTTTGTGTACGGGTTCTCTCTTTACTATGGCTTGTACTTGTGTTATATGCAGTTGTGGGAAACAAATTAGAGGTGGTGGATATTTTAACGGCTTCTAAGTGCAAAAAGTCGGACAATATTACCATTCGTGGTTTATCACTACTTATCAGTGGAAAGCTGTAGTCTGACCATTTAGACAAAAGTACAGTAGGGAGCTTAGATAAAATTATAGACACAATGCTCATACCTCTTAAGTATTCTTCTTGGCCCACAGCTCGCACTGCTTCCACCAGGTTTTCCACCTTCACAGAGAACTGCACTATTTCTTTGAGATAATCCTGAGACATGGCTGGCACCTTCTGGATATCCTGCACAATTTTGGATATGATGAACTCAGGATTACCAAAGCGTAGCTCAAGTGTCGACATGATTTTGGACGGGGGGCTCGCAGTACAGAGTAAGGCTGCGACCGCTTCCTTCGCAGCACCTCGGAGACGCTTCCTCAATCGCCATACATTCTCTTGTGGGGTAAACTGGCACAGCTCGGTCGACTCATCGTATGCCTGTTTGAACTGAAGCCACTCCAACGGGTCCCCTGCGTACTCGGGTAGCTGCTTCGGAGCACATAATCGTGACATTAGTTTGTTGTTAGGTGCACTCGCTGTTGCCAGGTCCTTCACCGCGGTGGCCAGCATCTGTATAGCAGCGTTCATGCCAGAAGTGTCTTCAAGGTGTGGCTTAGGCATGAAACGCTGCGACTCCAATGGCAGACGTGGTGCTGCGGGTCCTGGCGCAGCAATGGTGTGTGGCATGTTGGCTGCCGGTACATGCAGCTGATGCGGCTGGCCCGAGGGGTGTCCATATTCGGGGGCTGGCTCCATCAATTCGACCCGACTATCTTCCAACCATTGCTCAACATTTTGAGTGCCATCTTCTACTAGCGCACTGTATTCATCATCTTCCAGCTGGGCCAGGTCCGCTGCCAACTGCTTATCGATGATGTCCATTTTAATCTGTGCCTTTAATTTAGCAGCATCCAACACTAGCTGCGCCCTTCTCGCTTTAACCGACGATGTAGCACTGGGGCCCTTTGACCTACGGGTGGTAGCACTGGTAACACTTGGCGCAGCGGTGGGAGACTTCATTTGTTTTTCAACCACAGTAGTAGCTGCACTGCAATCCTCCGAATGAACCAATTGCGGATTACACACAACTTGATCCCGCTCGCGACGCGCGGCGCCCCGGGTGCCAACCATTTTTTCCATATAAAATTTGCGCTGGTTATAAAATTACAAATCCGTCTCGAATGACCAAAAACTGTAGGCGACAGTTAGGCCAGGCCAGTGAAAAAACTGCGTCGGTAAAAAATACGGCACAATAAATACAAAATTGATAAAAATATACAAGAAAAACAAAAGGCAAACAACAGCGTTTTTCTCGCGCGGACCTAAGACATTTCTACATTTGAAAAATTGGCGGGAGCGGGCGTCGCCACAGACAATAAATCATATGTTTCCTAAAAAGTAGACCATAAACATAGTGCCACGCTCCTATTTCTTTTTAAAATAAAAAGAAACAGTATTTAATCTTACGCTATTTACAAAATAATATTTACAAGAAATATTTACAACTAAACCAGAGCGCGTCGCTAACACTATCTATGCTATATATCACGCGGCTGAAGCCGCGGGCAAGCTAATTTTAATATGAATAATAAAATGTTATATTGAGCAACGATAATAAAAATAGTATCTAAGTTTCTTTAGCATCTATTGAAAGTGCATGAAGCTATTATCGCTAAACACCAGTGGGTGTGAAATTGGCGCATTACTTCGCGCGTATGAATATTCATATTACTAGCATTAAAACATAGCACGTGCGATGGCATAATCTGTGGTTGCGACGCGTAGTGTGATGCACTTCAATGTAGGTACATAATGTTGTACCAGAACCTCCTATGAGAACTTTCAGAAAGTAACAATCGAAGATGACAGCTCTTTGCTACACCTTCTTTTGTTCATTATATCCTAGTACAAATGAAATGCAAAGCTTTTATTCAATACTAGCAGTTCGCCCCGGATTCATCCATGGTAGATATAATTTTCCTCTCTGATCACAAGAGGCTTATTGAATGAAAATCTTTAGTACTTAGCGAACTTTTTATTTACCGGCACCATTTCAGATCGGTACATGTTTTGTGGTTGACATTTTACTTTTTTTTTTTCTTTTTTAAAAAACGAAGTGAACATCCCGCGGGCCAAGGACTAATGGTCCTTAACAATACACAAAGGTAAATTAACAAGGATATTCTCAAAATTATGTTTATAAGAGAAACATTAAATGTAAATTAGGTTAACAATGAGGATGTTCAACGCAAGTGAAATATGAAATAATCTTGTATTCTAAAGTAACAAAAACATTGTTAAAATAAATCATGTAAAGTTAACAATATATACCTTTTAGTTCTAAAGCGCACAGTCTTATGTATCTTTTTCCAGTGGCAGAGGGCACAACTTAGTAACAGGTTTTTTAAACTGGTGATTCTTATATTGTAAGGTAACAACACGAGTTATACCATCTGCTCCTGGATGCTTATCTATAACACGACCTAAGAGCCATTTACCTGGTGGCAACCTATCGTCTTTAACTAATACAATTGTACCAAGCTCTATATCTTTCTGATGTTTATTCCACTTATAGCGGTGTTGTAAAGTTGTAAGGTATTCGGCTTTCCAACGTCGCCATAAAGCTTGTAACATACGCTGTACAAGTTGCCATCTATCCAGGTAATTAATACGACTAGATTCTAAATTAGGTTCAGGAATAATTACAGGTGAGGTTCCAATCAAAAAATGACCTGGTGTCAGTGGAGGTTCATCTAAACTAGAACTAACTAATGTAAGTGGACGAGAGTTAACACAAGCTTCCACTTGTGTAATTAAAGTATAGAACTCTCCAAAGGTTAAACAAGCTTGTCCAATGGTACGCTTTAAGTGCCCTTTAATGGATTTAACTCCTGACTCCCAGAGACCTCCAAAATGTGGTGCTCCAGGTGGAATGAAATGCCAAGACGTATGGTCATTAGCCAATAATTCAGATATTTCTTGAACTAAGGCAGAACGAGAGTTTCTAAATTGAGCATCTAGTTCCTTAGAAGCTCCTTTAAAGTTAGTACCGCAATCACTATAGAGATCACTACAGTGACCGCGCCGTGATGTAAAACGCTTAAAAGCTGCCATAAATGCAGTTGTACTCAAATTTTCGACTAACTCCAAGTGAATGGCTTTTGTAACAGTACATATAAATAAAGTTATGTAGGCTTTACAGGTTCTAGTGCATCTGCCCGAGTATAACTTTAGATTAAAAGGACCTGCTAAATCGACACCGCTAGTATTGAACGGTCTAGATGGTTTTGTTCTATAACTAGGCAAATTGCCCATAAAAGGCGCAGAAGGACTAGCTCTCTGTTTAAAGCAGGCTACACATTGCCTAACAATTTTTTTTATTAAATTTTTGCCACCAATAATAAAATATTTACCATTTATGGTATTAAAAGTTAGTTGGAAACCGCCATGCAAAGTCTTAACATGAGTATTAATTACAATCAACTTAGTTAAGTGACATTTACTTGATAACAAAATGGGTGATTTACGATCATAAGAAATAAGTGCATTTGCAAGACGTCCACCAACTCTCAAAACATTATCTTTATCAATGAAAGGATTCAAAGAATATAATTTACTTGACTTAGGAATAGGCTTGTTCTTTGTTAGCAGTTCAATTTCAATTTTAAAAAATATACTTTGTGACATACTTATACAAATATTCTCAGCTCTATAGAGTTCACTTGAAGTTAGAAATTGTGGGCAATGTTCAGTGGTGTCAAGCTTAGCTTTAACTTTACAGTTTTTTATAAATCTTAAACAATATGCAGTAACTCTTATTAGTTTAGTGAATGAGGAATATTTATTTAAATAGAAAATTAAGTTATCCTCATCTTCAATGGTAGCAATATGAGTAACAATTTTAGGTTTAGAATTTTTAGCCTCAAGTAAAGTATCAGGTACAGATTGACTTGTGATATGCTGTAAATTAAAATCAAAATTCTCCTTCAAAAAAGATGGACCTTCCCACCATAGTTCTGACTCCCTGAGCTCATTTGGACTAGCACCCCGTGAAGCTATATCAGCTGGGTTGTCACATGAACTCACATGACGCCACTGATTGCTGTTGGTTACACTTAAAACCTGAGAGGTACGATTAGCAACAAATGTAGTCCAAGTGTTGGGATTCTTGCGTAGCCAAGCCAAAACTATAGTGGAATCACACCAGGCAAAAACATAAGAATTATCAATATTAAGGCTTACCTTAATATCCTGTAACATGTGAGCTAGGAGAACAGCACCACAGAGTTCCAAACGTGGCAAGGAAACTTGTTTGACCGGCGCTACACGTGACTTTGCAGAAATTAATCTAACTGTGATAGTATTACCATTGAGAACTCTGAGGTAGGTGACACAAGCATATGCTGTACAAGAGGCATCACAAAATCCGTGTACTTCTATTCTAGTATGAGTAGGTTTTACTTCAAGCCACCGAGGAAGTAAAATTGTTTCCATATTTGCTATGTTATTATAGTAGGTACACCACTCATTCTTTAAATCATCACCTAAAACATCATCCCATCCAAGGCCAGCCAACCATAACTTTTGCATGAATATTTTTAGTAAAATCACAATAGGTGCAAGCCAACCCAGTGGGTCAAATGTTTTAGCGATGGTGGATAACACAGATCTTTTAGTGAGAACACTAGTAGTATGAGAGTCAATTGTCATTTTAAGTTCAAAACTATCACTTCGAGGGTTCCACAAAATACCTAAAGTTTTGATGGAGTCATCAATTTGTATGTTCACTACACTTTGAATAGACTTAGATGCACTAGGAATACCACTCAACACTTTTTCACTGTTGGATGACCACTTATGAAGAATGAACCCACCCTTAAGTAAGAGCTGGGTGAATTTCAGCTGAGCTGCCTGGCAATCATCCTCTGAGGTGTACGAAGTCAGCAAGTCGTCCATGAATGTGTCTGTCTTCAACCTAGGAGCCACCTCGGGAAAGTTACTGAGTTCATCATCTGCCAATTGATGTAAGGTTCTGATTGCTAAGAATGGTGCAGAGGATGTTCCATAAGTAACAGTAACTAAACGGTACTCTTTGATGCTCTCTTCAGGAGTTTCTCGCCAAACGATCCGTTGGTAATCAGTATCTTCTGGAGACACAAGTATTTGGCGGTACATTTGTTGGATGTCTGCTACTAAACAGTATTCATGAGTTCTCCAGCGTGTAATCAAATCTCTAATGTCTTGAAGTAGAGGTGGACCTATCAGCATCTCGTCGTTCAATGCATTCCCATTTCCAGGTTTGGCGCTGCCATCGAAGACAACTCGAAGTTTAGTGGTAGTGCTAGATTCCCTTAAGACAGCATGATGAGGTAAGTAGTAACATTTCTTTACGTTTATTTCATTTTCAGGTATCAACATCATGTGACCCAGGGCTTCATACTGTCGCATAAACTTACAATATTCTTCTCTAAATTCAGGTTTGTTCTTAAACTTTCTTTCCATTTGCAGTAGGCGATGAACAGCAATTGATTTCGAATCACCTATGCGTGAGTCATACCCATCCATGAAAGGCAGACGTACAATGTAGCGGCCTTCAGTGTTCCGAGTGTGAGTATTCTTATAATTCTCTTCACACTGAATCTCTAGTGGAGTAAGTGAACGTTTACTAGTGTTTTCTTCCAGCTCCCAGAACCTTCTAAGCAGCTGGTCGAGTTCCAGTTTCAAGTGAGTGACAACAACATGATGGGTACTTCTAGTTTCTTCAGTGACTTGTCCTGAGATAAGCCACCCAAGGCGTGAGTTGAGTGCTATAAGTGAGTTGTGTCTGTGTAACCCATCAGTAATCAATTGTGCGTGCATATCTGCACCTAGTAAAATATCTATGTGGCTTGGTTTTCCAAAGTGAGGATCTGCAAGATTAAGTGACTTTAAAAGGGGCCATGAGTCTTCCATAGCCAGTTCTTGTGACGGTAATAGTGAGGTTAATCGCTTGAGTACATAAGCCTTTGTGATCATAATGTGAGTGTCATCATAAATAGAGTGAAATTTCAAGTTAACTAAAGACTTCGTAGTAATCTCATTTTCCATAGATATTCCAGTTATCTTTCCATTCACAGCAACTCGATCAAGCTTCAGTATTTGTGCTGCTTCTTCGGTGACCAGGCAGGCCTGGGATCCATGATCGACCAATGCTCGTAGTTTGTGAGTAGTACCATTCTTTGCATAAACTATTAGTTGAGCAGTTGGTAAAATCACTTGGCCAGTCCGGGCTTCTACTTTCAGGCTGACTGCTTCATGAGTTTCTGGTGGTTTGCTTTCTTCAGGTGAGCTTGTCACAGGGCTGCTAGTGAGGTGCAATAAGGTGTGGTGTCGACGTCCACATTTCCTACAATTAATTGTTTGTCGACAGTGAGTGACAGAGTGACCCTGTACAAGACAATTGAAGCAAAGGTTGTTCTTCTTAACAAAATCATGACGCTGTGGAATATCTAAGGCTTTAAAATCAGTGCAATGACAAATGTAATGATTTTGGTTACAGTAAGTGCATACAGCTTTCACTTCGGCTACTAATGTTTTCAAAGGTGTTGACTTGTTAAAGTGATGCGGAGTTTGTTTGCTTATCTCTTTTCTAGGTATATCTCTCCTATTGTTACTTATTATTTCCATGGTTCTGAATCTACTTTCTAAAAAGGCAGCAAGTGTTTGGAAGGTAGGTACATCTTGTAATGATCCCAGTGATTGCTCCCACAGCTTGTGAGTTTCCAAATCAAGCTTTGAAACAATAAGGTGAACTATGATAGGATCCCAAGAGCTTGTTTCTATGCCAAGATTGTTTAAAGAGTTCAAACATTCTTGAGAAGTGTCTAGTATTTCTTTCAAAGCTTTGGAGCATTCACTGATTAATTTCCTTTGAGAAATAAATCTATTCAAAATGTTACTTACAAGAATCCTTTTGTTATTGTACCTTCGTTCTAAGGCCTCCCATGCCTTATTGTAGTTAGCAGCTGTGATGGTGAAATGTTTCAGTAACGCTTCTGGTTCTCCCGAAATATTGGATCTTAAATAATGGTGTTTCTCAACTTGAGACAGAGTCTCATCCTTATGGATTAAAGATACGAAGATATCTCTGAATGACAGCCACTCATTATAATCACCAGTGAATCTTTTGATGGAAATATATGGAAGTCGAGTTTTTCTTATGGGTTGTTCGATACATACTGAAGACTGAATTTGGGACGTTTCCGACGCCGATTGATCACTTTTTTCCAGTTCTTTCAGTGCATCTTTCAACATTGTTTTGAAGTCTAGGTATTCTCCTTCCACCTCATCATATTCCTCCAAAGGATTGTCTTTAGTTTGTTCCCATTCTTGGGGTGAAAGTTTTAAGACCAATTCCTCGAACTGCTTAAGATAAGCCGCCCAATATTCCGCGAGTGTTTCATGCCTCGTCTCCAGGTAGCTCTTAGTGAACCTAGCTTTCGATTTCTTCGTGTTACTATATAGCTTTTTGATACGTTGACCTAGCATTTTTAGAGATTTGCACTGTTCCGCCGCCATTTTGCACACGGCACCCGGCACTTTTCACCACTGAAAATTTATGTGTATTTACGCACTTAATTTTTTGTAAAACGCAATTATATCGCGGCTCAAGGACCAAAAATGATCACAAGAGGCTTATTGAATGAAAATCTTTAGTACTTAGCGAACTTTTTATTTACCGGCACCATTTCAGATCGGTACATGTTTTGTGGATGACATTTTACTTTTTTTTTTTCTTTTTTAAAAAACGAAGTGAACACTCTCCTTAAAAACCATCCTCGTACTTCAAGGAATATTCTAAAAAAAAGAATTAGCGAAATCGGTTCATCTGCTCTCGAGATTTGCGCCTAGCAACACATTCAGCGATTCATTTTTATATTATAGACTAGCAGTTCGCTCCGGTTTCATCCGTGGTACTAATAAATTTTTCTCTCCGTAAGAACCATCCACGTACTTCAAGAAATACTCTAAAAAAGAATTTAGTAAGACTTGAAGCTATTATTACTAAACACCAGTCGGTGTGAAATTAGAGCAATAGTTCGAGCGTATGAATATTCATGTTACGAGCATTAAATAAAGCATATCACGTGCGATGGCATAAACTGTGGTTGCGACGCGTAGTGTGATGCACTTCATTGTAGGTACATAGTGTTGTACCAGAACTTCTGAAAGGAATATTCAGAGAGGATTTAATACTCGAAATAACAAATCTTTGCTGTTTTCTAGTTTTTTTTTTCCACCTTCTTCTGTTCATTTTATCCTAGTACGAATCATCATAATACAATCAACTTAGGGTGCTGTCACACACAGAAGGGCATGAAAATCGAGCTCCTCCATGATTCAGAAAGCACGTTAACCCGTGCCGTTCATCCCGGCTATGGTCATTTAGATGGATGTATACCTTTCGACAATTTTAAAATTTTTATGCCCATGTTTAATAATAAATAAGCATTAATTGATTTGAAATCAAAGTAGGCAAGTTCTTGCGTTTGAATGTTCAGAACGTGCGACGCATAGTAGGTATGTTGAAATCTTTGGTATGAGTTATAGTTTGATATACTTGATCAATGTGACCTGATAGTTCTGTACTACACCTGAAATGCACGTTAATCTTCTTATAATACTATACGCATATTTACAAATACCATTAATGTCAAAGGTTAGGACGATGCATGAATGTGTTTGCTTATTCTTCACGCATAAACGTAAAGTCTGAGTTTTATGAGAATTTTCATTATTTGTACGCCGACCAACTTAAGGGCAGTCTAGTTATTATAAATGGATGAACGACTTTGTATTCTTTCTTAATATTTGAGGACGGGAATTATCATGTTTTATTTTTATTCGTAGCTCCTCGGCTAGCCCACTTCAGTACCGTTATTGTTAACGCTATCAAATAACGAAGATTAATGCCCTCCCTAAGCACATTTCACCTTATCCCCAACTTTCCAACTCCTAATTCCTGTATTATCATGTTACCCTGGTACGGCCAGGGAAATTTGTAGGGTTACCATTCTTTGGGGAAAAATCTGAGGAATCGTGTTGGCCGATGCTAAATATTTCGCTTGAGTACCATTTTCCATCTACTCGCTTATGATCATGCTATACCGGTCTTTGTGTCATGGTCATAGTCAAAGAGTCTGTCAACGTCGTAAGGGTATACGTCATGGCATTTCTATGTACGACTGTAACTACTAGGCATGCCTTTTAAGTTCTGTCGTTTACAATTTTACTGGCAGCTTTGAATATGGAACTGTACGATATTTAAATTTGATTGAATTTAGAATGTCAATACAATTTAAAGTATGAGAATTAATGCTTTTGTTTAGTTACTGTGTCATTTTGAATCTGACAGGTCAAGTACGAAAATCAATCTGACCAAGGAAAATGTCTGTGCAATAATTTTGTACAACTTCACAAGAGGCCTAACACGGCTTCAGTGTTTTGAAGAGCTAACATCTGTGTTTCATGATAAAGCCCCATCTCTGTGGACTGTCGAACGTTGGTATTTAGATTTCCAGCGTGGACATACCAGATTCAGTGACAAATCTCGTGAAGGACGTCTAAAATCTACTTCCACTGAAGAAAACATCATTGCTGAGAGACAACTCATTCTCGAAGATCATTATGTGACATATCGAGAGATTGAAGCGTTATTAGGCATCTCGGGGACAAACATTCAAAAGATCTTGCATGAGGCGTTTGGTATGAGAAAGCCAGTTTGTCGTTGGCTCCCGCATTTGCTATCCGACGATTATAAGAGGGCCCGCGTCAGATGGCGTAAGAAAACTATTCAAAGGTTCAACCGAAGTGAGTCAAATCACGTCTACGACATCATCAGTGGTGACGAATCTTGGATCTATGCCTACAATCCAGATTCCAAACAAGAATTTACAGTTTGGGTCTTCCCAAGACGAGCCAAAGCCGACAAAAGTTGTTCGCTCTCGAAGCACTTCAAAGAAGATGGTGGCCACGTTCGTTGCGAAAGCCGGTCATGTTGCGACGATTGTACTTGAAGATTGTAGAACAATTAATGCAGAGTGTTATACTATAGAATGTTTGCCAGAAGTCATCCTCAAACTTCTGAAATCTAACCCAAAGCGACGCATCATCCTACACCACGACAACGCAAGCTCACACAGCGCTCGTTAAACTATTCAGTATTTGAAGTAGAAAAACGTAGAAATTTTTGACCATCCTCCATACAGCCCTGACCTGAGCCCTAAAGATTTCTTTACCTTCCTTAGCATTAAGTAAAATCTTCGCGGTCAAAGGTTTCAGTCCGGTGAAGAAGCAGTCGACGCTTTTAAGTCAGCTGTTTTGAATACCCCTACTTCGGAGCGGAATAAATGTTTTAATAACTGGTTCGAGCGAATGGAAAAGTGTATTAAACTACGTAGTCAATACTTTGTAAAACAATTTAAAATAGTATAAGGTTAAAGTACCGTTTTTTTCTTCAAACGACAAAATTTAAATGGCATGCCTCGTATTATGTCGAATTTCGAAAGTTCACATATTGGCATAACTACGTCTGTCTGTCAACGACCTTGAATGTCACATACTTTTCAGTTGGCGTGGCTTTTCACTGGCGTCAAAATCATCTTCGAATGAAGATCAACTTTTATTACAGAGTCAGTTTTTGCCGGCGCGTCCAGTAAACGTTGGAAATATCTTTATGTGTCAGAAATAAAAGTGGCAAAATGACCGATCTTTTGTATGAGTATTTTCATGGATTTTAGCTATATGAATAATCAATCTTTCATCAAAAGGCTTTTTGTCATATCTTTGTAGTGTAAACAGTGGTAACCCTATTTACATAGAATTTTCTTGTAATACGTATAAATTGCGTCTAACGACTCGTACGTGACGATTCGAACACAACTTGCGGAACGAGAATGCTTGGCGAAGATAACGAAATATATTATGCTAAGCTCTCATGAACGCCTGGTATTCGAGGCTGGATTAAGCAGTTGCAAACTACTTTATGCGAAACGTATTACCTAAATCCCATAAGATTGAGACGTTGATGGTAAAGTCTTTATAATTTCAGTCACGCATTTGATCGTTTTATAAGATTTTAAAGAAACCCAAACGAGCTGTTTTTTTGGTAAAGATAACGAAATATGCTAAGCTCTCATGAACGCCTGGTATTCGAGCCTGGATAAAGCAGTTGCAAACTACCTTTACGCGAAACGTATTACCTAAATCCAATGACGTTGATGAAGTCTTTCTAATTCTGTCACGGAATTTGTTATCTTTCTATCAGTTTTACATTTAAATCTATCCCAATAATTTAATGTCTATGTAGTTTGTCTTTCAAAAAAATTTAATCTTCTCTGAATTTGATTTTTTTGTTTGCATTGCTCCGAAACTACTGGACCAACTTTAAAATTTTTTCACCTATAGAAAGCTTATTTAGCTGCGGGCGACATATGGTATAATTTACATGGATGAAGTCGCGGGGAAATTGCTAGTTTACTTAAGAGTCGCCTGGAAGCGCATGTCTCCATACAAATGGAAAAAGGGAATTGTGACAATATTTGATAATTTTGGAGTAAAATTAAGCATTTAATCAATTAATCTCATTATAATCTACGTACATTGCTATACAGCTTGGTTAAAATACCAATGGTTTGAGAATGACAAGCCTTTTTAAATTTGTATGGAAATCTTAAGAGGCGTATAATTCTCAAACTATTGATAATTTAACCAAACTGTATAGGAACGTACGTAGATTCTAAGAAGATTAATTGATTTAATGCTTAATTTTACTCCAAAATTATCAATTATTGCTACAATTCCCTTTTTCCGTTTGTATGGAGACATGCGCGTCCAGGCGACTCTCAATAAATATAGAAGTATAAGTCGAGATCGTTACTTATCTATCTTAGGATAGTCATAATCATTATCATAATACTCATCATCGTCCAGTTATGAGTTGCGCCCTTAGGCCACTGACTGAACCACCATCTTCGAATGTGTTATTCACAAACATACTGAAACAAAAGAGGTGATAAAGGTGTTTTAAGTGAGCCGTCTTCGCGGTAAGTGGGTAAAATCTCAGCGTTTACTGAATTACGGATAAGCGCGTCTCAAGAATTTTTATAACAACGACTTTGGTGTATGGTATAAGTCATAAACTGTTGATATACTGTTAAGTATTTAAAAAATGTACTTACCTATAACATCGAATTCTTTAAGAAAGATATTCGAATAACAAACTTAATTCATACATCATGTCATGATAGTAAATTCAAAAAATTACTGAGCCCAAAATAAAATCGAATGTCGTTTTAAAATTAAACCCCTATAAAGCCTTTGCATTTGCTTTGACAGAGTCCTGTTGGCGACCTCCTTTATGCACTTGAAGTAATTGGACCAATGCGTCATGATTTACTGCAGAATTCACAGGATATTGAAATTCAATTAAATATAGCGTCCATTATTATCGAGGGCTAAAAAGACTCACTGAATCCGCCAGTCTCTGTTACCTTCATTTGCAAATTATACAACAACTAATATAGTTTTTTTTAACGGGGTAGACATAGAGCCTATAGACATAACCTAAATGCTATATTAAGTTGTTGGAGAGCGGAAACATTTAAAGTCGTAGAATAGCTCGCAGGAAACACACCACAGTATGATTCGTTATTACGAATGCATGGTAACCAGCATAGTAAATGAGTGCCCACATACCGAGCGGTCATCACGTAATCACACACACACTCACACACGTAGCAAACCTGTTATATTTTATGCTTACTAAAATATAAAATAGCTGTGACGAGCGGATTTATTTAAAGTAGAACGCCGTACGACTTTAAATGTTTCCGCTCGTAACTCAAGCCTTGCGACATGACATAACATTCCGCATGTGCCATAATTCGCCACGCTACCGCGACAGAGTGCTGTCGCCCTCCTTTATGCACTTGAAGTAATTGGACCAATACGTCATCATAATTTACTGCAGAATTTGCAGGATATTTCATATTTTAGTAGAGTAAGTAAGGATAAAACATAACAGGTGTGCTACCGTTCTTTTTACCCGACTGACCCACCCCAGAAAGAGGGTAATGTTTATTGCGCGTATGTATTTTATGCATGTATGTAATTATGTCTATTCCATTCTTAATAATATTATTAAAACTTGCGCGAGATAAATTCATGAAGGAAACCCGGCTTTATTACGTCGGATCCACCGACTAGTTTCGATCTGTTACGATGACCATCATCGGGCGAATGATATTCCATTTTTGCGTCCTTTGCCTATACTTTTAGCGTGGAATAAGTTTATGCCCGTTTCTTGCTCAACTTTTACGAAATTTGTGTGAGGAAGAACTTAACACATTCTAGTTTTTTTTATTTGCCAATGTGAAAGTTGCAGTTGATGTGAAGGACGGAGAAATAAATAAAATATCTACTTTCATTTGCGATTTTAATGTATTCCAGCTTTGACGGTAGAAATTTAGGAAAGTCCAGCGCAGTACTGTTTAATTAGTCGTCTATAATGCAGCGGGTGGCGTGATTGCGGCCGCTCGTTTCGTGGCCACTCATTTACTATGCTCTGCTCTAGCATGCATTCGTAATAACAGGTCATTTTGTCCTGTACAGCGCGGGTTACATACCATGAACTTATGTGTGTTCTCTACATACAGACATACATACTATCACGTCTTTGTCTCTTGCGGGGTAGACAGAGCCCAGGTCTGTAAAACCTTGAGGCCACTTTTAGCATGTTGGTTGGCTTGTAGGTGAGAACGAAATCAAAATAGTGATGGGTTGATAGCCGCATCGCCTATAGACATGATTGCTGAAGCCTTTCCTCGATCGGCTTTTACGATCTGCGCGGGAAGAGAAGCAGCTGGTAAATTCTACGTTTTTCTTTTTTCTCAAACCAGAATGGAAGAAACGCATGTTCTCTACACAGGGTTTTCAATATCTAGTATTTAGGAACGTGCAGCGCAGTACTGTTTAATTAGTCGTAAGCAGAGCGGGCCGTCGTCTATAATGCAGAGGGCGGCATGATTGCGGCCGCTCGTTTCGTGGCCCCTCATTTACTTACTCTGCTCTAGCATGCATTCGTAATAACAGGTCATTTTGTCCTGTACATCGCGGGTCACATCACATACCATAAACTTAATGTTCTGTACAAACTTACAACCATTAAACAACCCCATAAATCAGACGTGAATAACCACAGGTATGAAAGTGGACGTAAAAACATTTCAAGAATTCAAAAAACCAACTAATGAATAAAGAAAACTTAAATCTTATTGTCTTCAATTATTTGAATGTTTCGGAAATCTTATTTTTAACAAAAATTTTGATTGTTACAATATTTTTTTAAAGATAATAATTTAAGTTTCTATAGGCCAGTGAATATCGACATCAAACATTGCAAACATGCGCGTTTGCAATGTTTCGTTTCGGCGATATTTTAATAAAGAATACGATAGAAAAAGACCATTTTTGAGACACTGTTTCGTTAAAAAACTTAAGAGTGATAAAATTAAACTCATTTGAAAACTTCTATAGTTTTCTATCCTTTATTTCATTACAACTTTCCTGTAAGATCGTTAGTTTCCATCCGGAAAGGCATCTTTAAGGTAGTGTTTTAGTAAAAACTGAAAAAAAATCCATAGTTACTTTCGGGTCCCCCAGGAGTAGCACAGGGTTTTTAGAAACTTGCAAACTTGGGTGTAGGCTATTTTTAGTGGTCTCTACACATTAAAAAATCGCCGATACATGCGCGTTTGCAATTTGCACTTTTTTGTGTCGACAATAGTCGACATTAACTGGCCTAGTAGGTATTTCTAAACAAAATTGCATTGTTTGTTTATACAGTATCTGGTATTCTGACATACGAAGGGATAATTTTATCTGCTCTTAGAAATGGAGAACTTACATTACTAATTTACCAGTAGCTCAGAAGAGAGAATTAGAAAATTACCAGTAGCAGAAGTGGCTATATTTATATAGAAAATTGTTTGGAAGATTTCTTCAAAGTTTATGTGCTCCCAGTATTTTGACGAATAAATGAGAAAGATTAGTCCTTTTTACCCCAATTCGCCGAAGTTAAAACCTGGTTTTGACTTGTAGGTCCTAATAATTAAAACTCCCATATAAACTAAACGGAGCTGTCAGTTATTTTTTTATTCGCGTAAATAATTTGATCTCGCCAAAATTTAATGATACATTCCATAAGATTAATTAACTTCCGAGTTTCGCCTTATTTAATTAGCAATAAAACATCATTGAGTTTTCATTATAATTATTTTTCAGCGGAAAGCAGCATTTTTTGCGTTCCCACGGCCAACAGACTTATGCAAATTTCCTCCTTTGTTTTGCTTTCAAATTTTGCTCCTTAATTAATTTTTATTTCATTCCTTTCTATTCGTTTTTGTAATATAGAGCCTTTTAAATATTTGATGACTTGCAAGAATTCCTCGCGCCAATTAAAAAATAAAATTGGAAGATATTTTTATTAGTAGTATGTATAGTCCGAGCATTAGTATTTAACTACGCGGCATTATTAATTTTTTTATTTTTATGCGTATCGGATCACTCAAAGCACATGAATTATTCCGTGACATAAATTTTACAGATTTGAAAAGGAAAAAATGTCAAGATCATAGAAATATGTCCGTCACAAAAAGTGTGCAAGTTGGTAATGGGAAATGGCCAACAAATCTGATGGCCAAAATGTTCATTTTATTACGACTAAACCATTTGATTCCTTCACAGGAATGAATAATTTACGGGGACTAATCATACCTCGAAATGAAATGAAACATTTTGTTTAAATTCAAAACTTTTAAGGTTCATCTTTCTTTATTAGGAATGAGAAATCGTTGGGTTTTCATTAAAATTAAATTTCCTCCTATTTTTGAATTTGGCCACTTAATTATTTATGAAATAAATGTTAGGGGCATATTTATTCCATCACTTTTTTTATAGGAGTGACCTTTTAGATAATTTGATAAATTGCAAGAAATTTTAAAGCAATTTTAAAAATAAAATAATTACTTCACATAATTTATACATAACATCAAGAAAACGCAGTGGCTGTGATAAGGGAGCATAATTTTGAACCGCTTGTTTGACTTTTAGCACTTGAACAAATCACATGCAAATATTAACCGTAATTGGATAGTCACTTTCTATGTGTTTTTGACATAGCTATGCTTTTTTTCAAGAACTGTATAGCCATAAAAATAATTCAAATTACTAAATTAGTAATGAATAAATTGTGTTTTTCTTATGTAATTAAATTTGAGCGGAAAATGTTCCAGTCCCAATTTTTGTGAAGCGCTCCCACGGCCGCCAGTCTTATGAGATCTTATGCAAATACCTCCTTTGTTTTGTTTTTAAATTCTGCCTCTCTTATTAATTTAAAAATAAACGGCCACGGCTGGCGTTTTTATTTCATTTCTTTCCAGCAATTCTGGATTTCCTTTGTAATTGAAAGATTTAATTTTTGATGAATTGGAAGAATTTTGCAGTGCCTATTTTTTTAAATTGAGTAATCTTTGACGGCATTTTTATTAATTTAGGCTAAAAGTAGTAAAATGTAATTAAAATTTTATACATTTCGCTTAATATTGCTGGAATTAGACTTTTAAAAGTTTCATTTGTTTTGACGTAACATGAAATTTTCTTCTTTAAAACAATTAGACATTTGACTAATGATACTCGGAGATTTGGATTTTATAAAATATGTGGCTTTCAAATATCTAGTCATATTTTATTTTCCAGTATACATGAATACTTTAAACAACTAATATTTTGCCGCGAACTAGAACCTCGTGGTCATTTACGTTAACATGTAGTTTATATGTTAACATGTAGCTTAAGAAGACTTATATGGCCACATTCAATTCAATATCGATACATTAAGTTTGCAATCGATACATTAACATTTCGAAGTTCGAATTTTTTTTTTTGTTTTTAATCACACAGATTGAGCTAGCCCCTAAGTAAGTTCGAGACTTGTGTTATGGGATACTAACTCAACGATACTATACTTTATAATAGATACTTATATAGATAAACATCCAAGACCCAGGTCAATCTGAAAAAGATCAATTTCTATCTTGACCTGACCGGGGATCGAACCCGGGACCATCCGTGTCGCAAGCCGGCGTGTTGACCGCTGGGCCACGGCGCTCGTCGTAAAAAGCAATGATGCGTTTAATATTTACAGCACCCTTTGTTGTGAGGCTATCCTCATAAACGCAATACTTAATTTTGTAACGCATCAAACATAGTTTATTCATCATGTTTGTTTGAAATTTTTTATTGCACAGTGCAGATTTTCATGTAATGCTCACATGACTTTTTCTTTTTTTAGCCCTTCGACAAATGCTACATCGGTGCAACAGCGGAACTGGACGAGGAGAGAGTCTTCTGCGGACAGATGGCGGCTATCTACTTGTTCGGAGAGGCCCTGACGACGCATCAGATCTGCGCCATGCACAGACTCGGCCCGGGGTATAAGGTGAGCTCGTGTGCGATTATGTTCTCCTAGTAGCCATGTCATTACTAAAACTTATACTTCAAACCTTTTCAAGGCAGTGGTACATATATACCAAATTTAACCTTATGCTCCGGAGATAAGGTCCAAAAACGATAACTTTGAATATACCTATTGCCATGAAAAGGGTTAAGATACAACCGCCGAATACTCAAAAGCATTTTAATTTAGGACATTCGCAAATGCTGTGTCATCTCTGTCTTGTCTTGAACTAAAGACCTAGCGTAGTAGAGACGCGAGACTAAATTAATTATAAACGTCGTTAGTTAAAATGTTATTAAGTATTCGGGCGCAAATTTGTAAGGGATGCATGTGCATAGTTCAAAGAACTATGCACAAGCTTGGCCCGGGTTGTTCGATGTGCACTAATGCAGTTATGCGATTAAGATTTGATGCTCTATCCAATCTTATTTTATTTATATACTTACTTATTTTCACTTTTTTGGGTTTAAAATTTACTGATAAAGACAAATGACAAAGTTGACCTTCCTCTTTCGATATTACTTAGATAAGTATGTAAAACTCAAAATGTAATTTGGTACCTACTCCACTGAGATTTTAGAAATTTCTAGTTGGTACATGTTAGTTTTCTAAAGTTAAACTCATATGAGTAGTTTACATTTCATTCAAACTTTGAAATTCATAGCGAATTTTCATTTTGTATTCAGTATTTTACCACTGGGAATTCTCCGTAGTTCACGTTGCCTGAACAACTTATTTACCATGGACAAATGTATATTCATTTGTTAGTTAGCCTCCTCGATATGCAATCGGCAACCTGTATTAAGTGCTTACCTAATTATTGCCTTAGTTTTAAATGATATAACTTTCTTTCCTGCTAACCCTGGACAGAGTCAGTTTCGATTCGACAACGAATGCAACATCAGTTTACCGGAGAACCATAAAAGGGTGAGCGAGACGGCTGCGCCAAAGCTTGACGCTGACCTTCCGCCTGATCCCGAAACCCCCCAAACCCCCGAACCCCAATTCCTTGATAGCCAAGCAATAGCTTCGCCAACCGAAGATACCAAGGCAACAGAAACAGAAGAAGCTTGCGTAGTTGTGAAAGAAGATGCGACTCCTCGAGGACGACGCATGGCGGACGAAGCGAAAGAAGTGGCAGCCGCGCATGCGTCCCTGCTCGTAGATATTGAAGCATGCAAGCGTGTAAGCATGTCGCGCCGCTCGCTCTTATATTAGTTTTATATGTTTGTCTCGCTTACACTGTATAATATTCACCACTCGCTGTGTTTTTTCTCACTTTGTAATATGTGTCTGCTATTGTCTGTGTGGTACCAGGGTCAGTTCAGATTCGACGCAGAGTGTCACGTCCCACTTCCGACCAGCGATATCAGGGAGGATCGCTTCGGTGACCTTGTCCATGATCCAACGCAGAACATTCACGACGTAAGGCAATTTATTGGTTCACGGGGTTTGAGTATCTAATCACTTTATGGTGTCCTGGTAAATTGTGATTGATGTCTTGGTATAAGTTTTCAAATCGGGTTATGAATATGCATGTGGGATCAATGATGGGATAACATAATTATTCTACTGTTTTAAAGGATAACTCTAACAGACAACATTATCTTATACTTACTGTAGAAATATAAAGAAGTTCAATTGACAGAAACTCTGGGCTATTCTACTCTTATACTCTCTTTTTCAGAAAGACCTAACGAACTATTGTAGCCAGTTGTTAGCAAGTGACTAACAGCTACCATTTCTAAAACTGTAAACTGTGTTATGTGGTGTACACAAACATCCTTCTAAGCGGCCCCATTCATGCTTGTACCTCTGTGTATTTCGATTTTGGTCGAAACACCTAATTAAAGTTAATAAACATGTCTTCTTGCACTATGCAGGATCTCAATGAGGCAAACGAACGGGCAATCATAGTTGCATGACGCTGGTCAAAACATATTTGATACACAGGCAGGTATTTGCCATTCTACTACTCGATAGAAGAAGAATAACATGTCTAACATTTGTGTAGGGCTACGGCTCATTATTAAAATACCAGCCATGTGCGAACATTGTTTTACATTAAAATAAGTCGCCTTGCAAAAACAAGGAGAAAGAATAATCAATCCGATCGGAAAGGTACAAAATCCCATAATCACTTATCAAGGGTATAATTCTTTACAACACCGAAGCGGGCAGGTCCTCATTAGTCAGTGGGAACGCCCCGGGTCCCGACAGAAACTTATTTATTGCCCGGGATTGTTCAACTTTCAGGTACAAATTTACAACTTCATTAGTCCTAAATAAATAATGGGCGCCGACCCGCCGATTTGTTTTCTTCGTAAATACTAACTGTTTTGGTCGGGAGACGCCCTATTTCGCAAATAGTGGCTCTGCGGTGGTGTCGGGTGTCGAACAAAGTTTCTCTGACCAACTTCTGTTATCCTGGTAGATTTGCTAAATGTGAGATAAGCGTGAAGTTAAAGATCGCCTCTGTGACCGGCAAAAAATTATAATAAAAAAAAATACACTGGAATTCGTAACAAGCTTCGAGCAACATAGCCTCCGTACGGCCGTGTTGCTCGAAGTTTACAAGCGCTAGCATTTTGAATGCATTGCCTGCGTCTGTATTTTCAAACGCATATAACCAGAATCTTTTTAAAAATAGAGTGAATAGGCTTCTTCTGGGTAAGCTCGCTCCACATGTCATAAAGCCATATCTTTGCCTGAAGGCTAGTTGATAGTCAAGAACAAATCCATTTCATATAAAAATTATAAAGTTTTCAACATGATTTTGAATAAAAATCACAAGACAAGCAACGCGACACTTAAATAGATTTAACATATAATACTGAGTCAGAAAATCGTCTAATTTAGGTTCTTAAAATTCAGTTCATTATGTAAGTAATAATTGTAGTTTTATTCCCTCTCAACTAGTTGACTACAATGGAATTGGTAAGGGGTAAAATAAGAAAATTCCTTTATGAATAAAATAGCCCAAAGAAACTGATAATTAATTACCTTGCTTGAAAAAAAATAAACTCGGGCCGCCGGCAGCATATTTATGAGGCAATGGGGCACCAGGAACACATGGGCGTGAGGAGATTAAACTAATCAGCGGGCAGGTGGCGAAAACTCATTATCGCCTTTATTAAGGGCCCAATTGGGAAATGGGATGTTTCGCTGGTACGTTATTAATGATTACATTTGCATTTTTATAGAAATGTTGATTTTAATATTTTCGTTTTTGATATTTTTAAAGACAGGTATAATCAAAAAGAAGATATAAAAATATAATTATATAATATACTTACATAAAAATAAAATAAAATGAGGGATAATCCGCTGTATGTTGATTATATAAAAAGGGATACGTGAAAGGCGTATTTTTTTTACGTTTTACCTCCAAAACGAGACCATAAAGAAAATTTGCCGCATCAAACGCTGTCCCAAAAATGTGTACCGATATTCGGCAAACTATTTCAAACTTGCTACAAACTTGGTGTGGGCTGCTCGCATGCCGGGCCGGAACGTCGCATTTGGGACATTGTTTGAAACGACATTAGCACGAGTCGGTGTCGGCCGTTTGTGAAAATGTACGGAATTCACTGCTTTGTTAGCAGTTTGTAAATTTCAGTGAGTATAGCCTGACGTAAGGAGGAACAAACATACAAAACAAACAATCAAATCGTTCTTCTGTATAATAAAATTGTAGAAAGATATTCAAAGAATATATTTAAATGTGTGATTATCCGCTGTTTGTTGCGTATTTATTTATTAAGAGATGTGTGAAAGGCATACTTAAAAGTGTTACATGATAAGTGATCATAGAGAAAATATGCCGCATCAAACGCTGTCCCTTCAAACTTCCTGCAGACTTGGTGTGGGCCAGAACGTCGCATTTGGGACATTGTTTAAAACGACATTAGCACGAGTCGGTGTCAGCCGTTTGTGAAAATGTACCGAATTCACTGTTGTTGTCAGTTTAAAAATTTCAGTAGGTATACTGACGCAAACATCTTATGGAGAACTTTCTGAGCTGTTCTCTTTTATTTCTAATGAAGGTGTTCTGAAATAGGCGGCGGCGGCACTTAGGCATCGGGTCTGGTAAGTGTGATTGGGCTACATACAATATGTCAATTGTTGCTGCTTGTCAAATATCATCCAATGACAGCGGCTTATTGAGGTCATCGCTTCAGTGCTGCCATCTGGTGGTAAGCCTTTCAGAAAACCCTCGTTGCGTACAGGATGTAAGCAGAGTCGCACATTTTACCGCCTTCAAAAAATGAGGTTCTCAGTTTGACCCGTAGGTATGTTTGTTTTAATGTTAGTTCGCGATTATCTCGCGTTTGGCTGAACTGATTTTGAAGCGGTGTAAGGGAAGTATTTAAGAAAGTTAGAGTAATTAATGTTGTGATGCGGTTTCTATTTAACTCACGTAAGCGTCAATTACAGGCCGGTGTATTTCGCTCATTCGGGCACTGACTGTTGTTACGTATTTTAATAATGTATACAGGACAAAGACATAACGACTAGCTTATACTATATATATTTTGACAAAATATTCCAAACTTTCAGCAGACTTGGGACGGGCCGGAATGTCGCATTTGGGACATTGTTCGAAACGAAATTAGGATGACTCGGTGTTGGCCGTTTGCTAAAATGTACGGAATTCACTGCGTTCTTTTATCACGCTATTAGTTTGTAAACAGTAGAAAGACTGACAGAAATAACTTGATAACCAACTATCTTATCCCTATTAAATGACATACATACATACCATCACGTCTTTATCCCTTGCGGAGTAGACAGAGCCCAAGGTCGTAAAACCTACAGGCCACGTTTAGCATTGTAGTGGGCGCAAAGGTGGAAAGCGGAATCTTAATAGTGATGGGTTGCTAGCCGCATCACCTATCAATGTGATTCTTTAGATTTTCGCCCAAATCCCTCGACCGGCTTTTACGGTCTGCGCGGGAAGAAAAGTAGCTGGTATATTCTATGTTTTTTTATTTTCTCCCAAACCAGCATGGAAACATGTATATTAAATGGTTTTTAAATACCATTACAATGCTCGATATATTATTGAAATTAAAAATATGTGATGAAAAAGAATTCGCCACAGGTAAACGCTTAATTGTTTTGCAAGACTGACTGCTAGGTATTTGATTCGCCTCATTTTGCAATGAAGTTGAAATTTCATATTTTTCGCTTTTTACTACATTGTTAACAATATACCAAAATCCGACTAACCAATATTTGAAATTACTTAATTGTTAAGGAAAGTCGTTTGCCAAACTTTTAGAAAATAAAACTAATATTTCGCCTGGCAACACTATCGGTTTAGTCAAAAAAACGCAAGTCACTTTTTCACTACACAAGTTAAGAGTCCCACGTAAAGCCGCAATCCCATACAAACGTAGTTTCGTTTTAGTTTTACAACAGTTAAGTCAATCTCAACCAAATTTCGTACATACGACCGGATAAGGCATATTGATGTTTATAATCAGATTTCAATTTTAAAAACAATACCTATACAAAATTACAGCGAGTTGAAGTTTCGTATCGAAAACTTGTACTCTCTGTAATTTTGTATTGGGTAATTGGGTGTGTAACTACGTTTGTATGGGATTGCGGCTTTACGTGGGACTCTTAACTTCGTAAAGTCTCGTTCGTTGTCGTGTCGGTGCAATAAGCACACCTTTTTTCGTTTGTATTGTTCTCGTAATTTCATGTCGCGTTGTTCTCGATATACTATAAATTCATCACACTGCGTAACCTGAACATCTTGAGGCCGACTGATTGAGAGGAGCACCGTTTGCCGCATATCGGTATAGTACTGGAAGGTAACCAGGTGTGGGGTGAGTTTGAATGAGCCGTTACATCTTGGAAGCCGTCCCCAGGTGCTATAGACCGACTTTGCACGATCACCAGCAGTCCAGCAAAGGTAAGCTTCTTTCAATTTGATCTGCCTCTAATACGTATAAAACCTTTTTTCGTAAAAAGCAGTCCACTGCTCTAAATATAAACATTTATATTCTTTGACAGATCTCCATTATAATTCCTTGCTTCTTTTAGGGGTTCCTTTCCTCAAGAAGTAGTAAAAAGATAGCGTTATTTCATTTTATAATTTGTTTTTCCTTATGTCCGTAAAGACGATTTTCTCAAGCATGAACGCGTATCACCTATCTATTTAGATCTGCGGTCTCTTGAATTTAATTAGAACTAAAAAACTTATGCTTTTGTAGAAAACACTCGGTGCGAGCCTTACTCACATTTTGCCGGTTTTTAGGGTTCCGTAGTAAACTGTTCCGTAGTAAACTAGGAACCCTTATAGTTTCGCCATGTCTGTCTGTCTGTCTGTCCGCGGTTTTACTCAGAGACTATTAGTACTAAAAAGCTGTAATTTGGTATGAGTATGTATATTAATCATGGCAAAAAAGTCGTAGAAAAAAATCCTGAAAAAAAAAATTTTTTTGGGTAGCTCCCATACAAGTAAAGTGGGGGAGTAATTTTTTTTCTCTACTTACCCATCGTGAGGGGTATCGTTAAAAAGGTCTTTGAAAAATATTGTGAGGTTGAGAACACCATTTTTCGATTTAGGGATCCTTTTCCGAAATATTTGGTTTTAAAGTGCAAATTTTTGTTAGAGGTATGTGTACCCCCCCCCCCCCCTCTATCTGCTAAACGGTTATATATAGATACGTGAAAAAAATTACAGTTAGTTAATTAGTATATATACTGAAGTTGAAAGGAAAACTATCAGAGCTGGGAACTAAGTACAAACTAAAAAGTTATAGGCAACCAACTTATAAAATGTACTGGAAAATGTAAAATTTCATACAATCTTTATTGTTAGATGTTTTTGGTCGTTAAACTGTGAGGTGCTGTAAACAGTGTGAACTCAAAGTTGTCATTCGCAACTACGGAACCCACAGACGGAACCCTATACTGCGCGTGGCCCGACACGCACTTGGCCGGTTTTTATTAAATAATTATAAGATTCATCTCAACAAATTTAACGTCGTAGAGAACGTTAATGAAAAAAAAGCATAAACGAAAGAAAATGATTTATGTGTGGGTGGAGATTATTCTAATGAATGTTGCTGAAAGAAACGAGCTCTCAAATTAAATATGAATTTGCATGGTAATTACGTCTGTCTGGTCTGTCTACGCGAAAAACCCTGCAATAGAAATCTTAACGTCTTTTTTTAAGCAGAATCTGCCTCTAATTTAACGATAAGTATATGATTAAAAGAATATAAAATCACTTCTAAAAATTTCCAAAATCACCGGTTGGAAGCGGATAAACATTTCCAAAATCACCGGTTGGAAGCGCACAAACATTTTCAAAATCACCGGTTTGAAGCGGACAAACGATTAATAGTAGATTGTAGTGCAATATCCTCCTGCCAGAATGCAGCTTTTTATTTCGTTACATATTTGTCTTGGTTTTTCTATGTATTTAAGTGTAAGTATATCTATATTCTGTGTGTATGAATTTAATTAAGTCTTGAAAACAAGCGTTTATTGAAATAATTCTCCCAATAACTCAGTAGTCGGTGAGTTATAGTCGGTTTTGCGTATCACGGGTAACTTTATACGCGCCGTACGTCTAAAGTGGCTGTATCATGCCTTAGACTCGTGAAATATTCACCGCCTTACCTGTGCTGGCGTCCTGGTATTCGGAGTATGCTTTTAAATATTTATCATGCCGTCGGTTAAGTACTCTAGAGGGAATATTTTCACAAGTTTTGCCAGGGTTTTTGCCTGTGTGTCGGTGTGTGTCTAGTCAAATCTTGTAAAGATTTTTTTACTCATCGTATAACAAAATGACGATATGCTGCTAGCAAATATTTTTCTTGCGTTTTTTTTGTATATAATATGGATTTTACTTAGCAAATCTCGTCAAGGGTAACTTACGCGCTGGTTAGTTCATCATGTCTTACTTGGTGCTGTGAAATGTTCACCGCCTACTTACCTGTGCTGTCGTCCTGGTATTCGGAGTATGCATTAAAATATTTAATAATTGTTTATTCAAAAAAATGTCAAAGTCAAGATTTGACGCAAACTACTCATATTTCTAAGAAAACGTGTTTTGCGCCGAGAAAGCTAGGTAGCAAATAGGTTAAACATTTCACGATGTACATTATTTTAAAGTATAAGAATTTCCCAGCAAGTAGTTCCAAACTACTAAGCGCTTTCTCATCGATTGACTCCGAACAAGATCGAGAGAACTCTCCAACTTTTTGCCGAACGAAGACTTCTGTTTGTAAACGTCATGCTGTGATGAATTACTCGTACCACGAAATTTGAGAGAAGCGAGGTCAGGGATTTTTTTTTCTTTTAATTTCAACCTTTCACCCGGTATTTTTTTTTTTGAGAATCGTACTATTTTCTTAATGATATATAAGTTTGAACCTTATGTTCTAGTGTGAATATAAAATTTACTACTGATCGATTAAGGTTCTTAACCGAATACAAAGCGTATAAATAACAAATATTTAAACTTTTTTTAGAGAAAATCGTTTGCTCTACAATGCAACTGTAGTGTACCTTGGAATTAGGTTTAAAAAAAACTCGCATTTCAAGACAATGTAAAAAAAATAACTTTATAAGCTATCAAAAATATAACATTCATGTTACAGTTCGTAACAGTATAGATAAAACAAATGGAAGCCCATATTATTTTTTGTACAATTTTAATCTAAAAATTCTTTACGCTTACAATTTACCTTCACAAAACACAAAACGGTCACTAACGACATTTTTATGTAGAGTAATCTAGATATTTGAAGCGAAAATAATGTCGAACATTTTTAACTAACTCCAAACTGACATGAAGTGTAAACAAACAAAAAGATAAGCTGTAAGGTAATTTATTACTAAGTAAATGTATGTAACTAACCACAGGACATTTTGTTTTAGTAGAAGGACTTAGTACTCATAGTAAATTTTGACATAGTAATCATCATCATCATCATCAGATTGTCGGGTCCTACTCACCCAGCTAGTAAGAGTAGGCCCAACATGAATATGAAGAAAGGTATGTTGTGCATTAAATGCTCAGCGGAGAGAGAGAGAGTTCAAGAACACAACACAACACAGATAACGGATTTTAATAAGTTTCACACATGCGTTACACGGTTAACAGTTTAAAATACAATTAGTAAAATAATATTGTAGGCGAGTGCCTGTAAGCTAGGGTCGAGAGATCACGACCAAACTTAGGAAAGGAATTGAATGGAATGAATGACTGATGAGAAAAGGACTGCGAAGAAGATTTGAAAATGGAATTTGGAATTTAATTTGGAATAAAAATGAATTTCGAAATAAAAGTGGACAGGATGATGATGATGATTGGGAAATGAGGTGAAAAGCAAGATGCAGCATGAAGGTTATCATGCGCATCGTTACAAGGTCTTTCTAGTCTCCACTGCAGGAGCACGATATATTAGCTTGAGTAGTCAGAGGATTTGGCCTACACTCTCCACGCTGGCCAGATGGGTTGTAGAGGTAAGGTACATACTCGTAGAAAAAGATGAATAAATATAAAATTGTCTCTATTAATTTATTTATATAAGTACACATCGTAACTTTTAGTATATAAAGAGAAGACAAAATTCATCTTACACGCTTGAAATTTGGTCAGTAACATGCATATACATAATTTTTGTTTTAAAGCGCAAACGTTCAAAAAAATTAAAATTCAAAACCTTTTTCTCATCCAGTCATTAGAGAAAAACTCCTTAACTCAAACTTTCAAGTTATGTATAACGACAATAATTGCATTTCCTTTGTAACCGGGAAATACTAACTAGAGAACGGATTGAGAAAATGATGACTACCAAGTCTGAGTAATAAAACTTGGTCGCCCGAGGCGGCCGTCGGCTCCCGGACTATAATTATTTCAAAGAGGGCCGAACTCGCTGGTAAATGGCAAACAATGGATCTGTTAAAGTGAGTTGAATCAAATTAATGGGTCGCAACTTAATTACTAAAAATATGTATTGACAGTTCCGTAGCAAGTATTTTTTTTTCAACGCATCAAAAGGGTGTATGCACGTAATTTTTTTATTTGCTTAGTATAATCCTTAATAACCACAGTAAAAAAATATGAAAGAACTTTTAAAATATCTTAATTAACGACGAAGATGTGAAACTTTAAAGTTTGAATAAGAAAGAGAAGTCTGATATGGACTAGTGACGTCATAGTCTATGTCATGCATACATTTGCCATACAAAATAGTGTTTTCGCGAGTGAGATAGACATATTTTCGTAAAATCATTTTATCTCGTTCGTTTTTCAACCATATTTTATTCTGTTTTCACTTTCAGTACTTTACTATTGAATATTTTTGGATAAACTGGTAAGATAACAGATATTTTTTTCATGCATATTCCCTAATGCGCTTTCTTTCGGCGTATTCTTCTCAATACGTCGTATCGTAAAGCTAGTAGTTTTTCGATTTTGCATAAAAACAGGAAGAAAAATATGACTTTCAAAAAGAGATACATGTATCCAGCCCGATGGTCCAGTGGGTGTGAGCTCTGTGAGCGCTTACGTATGTTAAGCAACCCCTGGTGCAGTCCCTACTTGGATGGGTGACCGCGAGTGGCATAAAAATATCTCGAGCTCCTCCGTGCTTTGGAAGGCACGTTAAGCCGTTGGTCCCGGCTGTTATCATTGATGTCAGTCGTTAAGCTATGTCAGATGCCTTAAGGCAGCTTGAAAAATCTGACACCACTTACACATACGAAAAACAAAACAAAATCGTATATAAAAATCTGTCTTTTAAATTGTTTTGATTTTCACGTTTTACTTTGTTGGATTCGCTGACTAGTTTCAGTATGTTGGCCACTTACACTCACTAGAACAAAACATCTAGTTGGTACATTTACAAAACACATTTTATGTCTACACAATACATGGAAAGCAACCTCAACAGAAGCAATCCTCCATAAAGCTCCAAAGCAATCACTTCCAGCCTCTCAACTTGCTATAAATTTGCTAACGGATCACAAAACAGTTTGCAAGCAATCTCAGTAACGAGATCAGACCTAGCATCTGTTGTTTTAATATCAAATTCGTCAAGGTACTGCCCGCGAGTCGAGAATCTTCTAGAAAGTTCGTTATGTTGAAGATTTTATGCTAGTGTTCTCCCGTTGGTACTCACAGTAATGCGATAGCCTATACTAAGTTGTTCAACAGTCTCTTTGATAATTCTTGTTAACTCAGTGACGAGATCAGAACTAACTCTCATTGTTTGAAGGGCTCACACTAGGTACACTAGCGACACCAATAGTGTTATTCCTAATCATTAAAAATAAAAAGAAATGCAAGAATGTAAATCATATCAGCCTTAGTAAATAACCTGAAGTATTTTTGGAATCATGTTTTAATATTATGAGATTCAGTCATTATGAGAACTACTGATTACCGCCTAAAACGGCCGTTTTTGGTGGTAATCAAGACTTCTCTTAATGACTTGAATTAATGATATTAAAACATGATTTCAAAAATACTTCAGGTCATTTACTAAGGCTTATATTATGATTTACATTCTTGAATTTCTTTTTATTTGTACAGTATTAGGAATAAAACTATTGGCGTCGCTAGTGTACCTAGTGTGGGGCCTTAATATTAAATTCGTCAAGGTACTGCTTTCGAGCCGAGAATCTTCTAGAAATTGCGTAGATTCTATGCCTTTGTACTCCCTTTGGTATTAACAGTAATGCGGTAGCTTAAACTGAGTTGTTCAATAGTCGGTGTTGTATTATGTTGTTTGTTTTATTAGATTCTTTGAAAATACCTACTTATGAAATTTAACCTTAGATTTTTTTTTCATAGCTGTTAAAAGGCGGTACGAGTGATGGATGACGCTTGTGCGGTTATGATCTCCTAGTAGAATCGTCGGTCGTGTTCTTGACTACAACCATGTCATTACAAAATATTTTTGTGTGTGTAACTAACACTCAGGATTATTAAACCGTCTTTAAATTAGACATAGCTGAATCACAGAATTGATAATAATGAAAGCATTCACATAATGATATCCGGAATGACTGGCTTAAAGTATCTCCCGAAGCTCAGGAGAAAGAATTATTTTATTTAGCTGTATTTTTTTTATGTTTGTCTGAGTTTCTGTTATCCCGGTCAGGGAGTTGGTTGCAAAAGGAAACTGCTTTCCTTGAGAGCGGTTTAAATTACGATTAACTTCGCCAAGGTTTAAAACTAAGATACTTGCCGTAAAGTTAGGCATAAAATATATAAATTCTAGTTTCTTAATATCTCAGAGTTGGATGGAACTTGTTATTGTCTGCTATCTATATTAAGTTTATTTTTGATTAGCAATTTCCCATGACCGCGTAAATTATAGCCTATGTCACGTGCAGATTAATTAGCTTTCTATAGGTGAAAGAATTTCGAAAATCGGTTCAGTAGTTTTGGTTCCTATTCCATCAATCAAAAAATTAAAATTTTACGTAATATAAACTGTGGAAATTTCGTCTATCTGTCAAGGTTTTTGATATAGCTCACTGTGAAACTATCGGACAATGGAGGCTAAGTAACAGGCCTTCGTAGTACAGAGACCCTTTTATTGCGGCACCCTAACTTATATTTTTTTATATTCCCCAAAATCGGCTGCAACTTTTTGATAAGCGTTAGTAAAAATGTTATCGTGGAATCGGATAACCAACAAAATAAATTCACGTTAACGTCACAGCACTAAGTGCACTCAAGTTTGAGCTAGATTATTCCTAGGAGTCTGGAAGTAAACGTACTTACGAGATAATGGCCCGGAAAGAAAACTCTGATTACACGGGTAACGATAGATATGGCAAAGATATAGTAGATGTCTTCCACCCTGGTCTGGGAGAAAAGCAAAAACGTAGAATGTACCAGCTGTCTTCACGCGCAGATCAAAAAACGTTACGTCTTTTTCCCTCGCGGGTAGACAGAGCCCAGCAGGCCGATTTGCTAACTCGGTGTACAACGATTTGATTGTCACTTTAGCATCCATTACGGTTTTCATATCTCAAATAAAAATAGTCATTCATACTGAAGCTGTAATAAATATTGAAGTTACCATGAAAATGATGTACACCGTAGCTGTCAAAAGTTAGCAAATAGGCCTGCTGGTCTATAAAACCTAAAGGCCACGTTTAGTAAGTTGGTGGGCTTGTAGGTGGAGAACGAAATCAAAATAGTGATGGGTTGCTAGGCGCGTCGCCTTGACATGCTTCCTCACACCCATTTCTTCGATCGGCTTTTACAGTCTGCGCGGGTATAGAAGCAGCCTTTTACGTTACGTACATAACATTCTACGTTTTATTCTTTTTCGCACAGACTAGCGTGGAAGAGGAAAAAAAAATACGCGTCGACTTTATAACCTTTTTTCGTCGGTTGATAGGAATAACGAATCTTTACCGTATTGCTCTAGGCTTCCAATTCTTTTCTACGCTTCAAAACTCGCAAACAATACATCCAAAAAATCCAAACAAACCAACTCCTACACAACTTCAGAACTCAACGAAAAGCGAAAAAATCGTAATTCAATAACTCGTAAGTTGTATCTAATAAAAGGTATCTATTGTGCGAAACTTCCGCCGGATAAAAAGGAAGCTTCGGGAAAGTTGGCGAAAAAGCTCGAGTTCCGAAAGTACAAATAGACGGTGGGTTTTTTCCGCAAACTTTGCGTCGCGGACGCTTCCGTTTTTGTCATTTCGAGTTGTAATATATAAAATTAACTACCTACATAAAATAGTAACAGTTAGGCCCTTCAGCAGGCTGATTTGCTAACTCGGTGTGCAACGATTTGATTGTCACTTTAGCATCGATTACGGTTTTTATATCTTAAATAAAAATAGTCATTCATATCGAAGCCGTAATGAATATTGAAGTTACCATGAAAATGATGTACACCGTAGCTGTCAAAAGTTAGCAAATAAGCCTGCAGGTATATGAGAGATTGCTATCTCTCCAAGCCTTGCGCACACAGGGATTTCCCCAAAGCCGAGGTTCGTCCATCCTAGGTGCCCTTCAGTGATGTTTGCTTTACGTGAAACATGTTGAAGGCAGGAGCTAACTACATAGTCCATTAAAAAATTCTTTTATTATTCTCAAATCAGCCCTTCAGGCTATATTAGTAAAACGCGGCCCAACAGGCATATAAAAGTTTACTGTCTCTCCAAGCCTTGCGCACTCAGGCAACGCCCAAAGTCTAGATCCGTTCCTCCTGGCCCTTTCGTGATGTTAGCCTTACAGGCTGAAGGAACTCTGCGCCCTAGCCTCAAAAGTCCGGTCTATTAGCGAGTGCTCACTTGGAGCTATCTACATACTTATTTAAAAAATACACATTCCCTTTTACGTTTGTATGTAGATCTATCTTGCTCGTACGGCGGACAGTGATGGCGGCCAATTTTCTAGGAAAACAAAGCATTACTTGGTATGTTGTACAGTCACGAGTATTATAAATTAGTATACCATTTAAGTCTTTATTGGGTTTACATATAATGCTCGTGACTGTAAAGACTAAATATACGACATCATCATTAGGTCTTTTTAGTCTCCACTGCTGGAGCACGACCCTCTCTGTACTACTTGAGCCATATATTAGCTAGAGCGCAGTCACAGGATTTTGCCTACACTCTCCACGCTGGCCATACAAGTATTTACAAAACTCGATATCTGAATTCCGGCTTTAGCTTACTTATTACTCGAGTCCGGTATAATGTTAGTGGTGTTTATGTAGATGTGTTTATCCTCTCGGCCTGCGTCCGGTAACGTAACACCGGACGGCTTTTAGTGGCTCGCCTCTAGTGCCTCCGGTGAAGGGTTAACAAGCTAGGGTTGATAGTATATATTTAATTTATTTATTTAACATGTTGTTTATCTTCGGATTGAGTGAGAATATTCTCAAAATGCTTACCACAAGATGACAGTACTGAGTCGAAGGGTCCGATGAGTCGTTATCGTTGGATAATATTTGACAAGCAGGAATTATGACATAGCGTACCGAACCCGATGCCTTCGTGCTGCCTCCACATATATCAGCAACCTCTCATTGTTTGCTCTGTCGAAACCATCCTCCGAAAATCATCATCATCATCATCATCAACAGGTCTTTGTTTGTCTCCACTGCAGGAGCACGACCCTCTCTGTACTACCAGAGCCATATATTAGCCAGGGCAGACAGAGGATTTGGCCTACACTCTCCACGCTGGCCAAACGGGTTGGATAGGTCTTTTTGATGTTTATAGCTTTGTTTAGCTTGTGTTTCCTTAGTCGCCTTCTACGACATCCACGGGGAGACTTGGAGTGGTCCTATTCTACTCTGCCGGGAACCACACGGCAAAAATAATACGGCCTTTCAAATAAAATAAAAAGAAATCTAGTTACCTATATAATTTTTCAGACTGAACACTCCCTATTCAAATAGTAGATATCCTCTCAAACATTTGGTTGGTTGACAGGTAGAGACCCTTATGGTATAAGTCCGCCATTGTTTGTTTACTTTTTCGTTAATACTATGTCATATGTTCTGTGTTTTTTCTTTTCGTACAATAAAGATATTACAAATAAACAAAAAATTATCATTAAAATTGGAAGTATGTGATGAGAAAGAGTTCGCCACAGGTTGGATTCGAACCCACGATTCTTAGGTCTGCGCCCTAAGTAAGATTTATTTATCATCACATATTTTTAATGTTAATAATATACCGAGCATTGTAATGCTATTTAAAAACCATTTCAAAAATGATCATTATTTTGTTTCTCTAAAATTCAATTTTTTTATTGTTTTGCACAACCCTAACCCAAAGCCACAACAGCATTGTCTTTACCCACATCTAACCCGCGTTAGTAATATGATCGTTATTACATTTGTTTGTTTTGATATCATGTTCTCGTACGTGTTTTATTTTCTAATGAATCAATACAACACAAGCAATAAAACAAAGCTTACAAACATCAAAGAGACCTCTCCAACCCATCTGGCCAGCGTGGAGAGTGTAGGCCAAATCTTCTGACGATAACGTCTAGGGTGTAACACGCAAACTTAAAAAAGCCTATTTACTCTTGTCTTAAAAATCCCTAAATTGTACGAGTTGTGAAACAATGACATTAACGTTTTAGCATTTGCGAATTACAATTTATTTAATACGGTTGATGTGACACCATTATGACTTTATAATACAAGTACGGTAAGCTGGATATTATAGTAGAGGTGTTTATAGGCACGAGGCGAAGCCAAGTGCTTATAATAAACCGACGACTATAATAGACAGCTTATCGCACGAGTATTATACGACGTTTTTCAATACATTTGCGATTACCATAAACTAAGACAAGATTGCAGTTCAGCAATAAGGAATTTATAAAAAAGTTAGGAACTAAAGCAGTTTGTCAATTTTTTTTTATAATAATCAGGTACATTTACTCAGGTTTTTTTCTCCAAAAAAGTACATTGATAACCTTCTCCTTTTCGAAGTCGGTTAAAAAATCACATCTTACGAATCAGAAAAAAGTTTTCATGCTGAATTTGAAACTCTTTGCTCGGATTCTATGCAAAAGTTTAAATTTTGCATCTGTGGCATTGGGCTATTGAGCGGTTGTGGGTGTAAAGTAAAAAGCAACAGGGGCCGTAAATACATCATTACGATACAGATTTCGATGTCTTAAGAGTCGCCTGGACGCGCATGTCTCCATACAAAAGGAAAAAGGGAATTGTGGCAATATTTGATAATTTTAGGGCAAAATTAAGCATCCAATCAATTAATCTCATTATAATGTACGTACGTTCCTATACAGTTTGGTTAAATTATCAATTTTTTGAGAATTATACGCCTCTCAAGATTTTCATACAAATTTAAAAAGGCTTGTAATTCTCACCCCATTGGTATTTTAACCAAGCTGTATAGGAACGTACGTAGATTATAATGAGTTTAATTGATTAAATGCTTAATTTTACTCCAAAGTTATCAAATATTGCCCCAATTCCCTTTTTCCGTTTGTATGGAGACATGCGCTTCCAGGCGACTCTTAAGAACCGCATTCTTAGCAAATATATTAAAAAATTTATTTAATAGGGATGTGACACGTATGAGTAAAAAGGAAAAATCTTTTTGGCAATTTGGAGTGCAACTCTAGATATGATCACATGAGATCTTACATCGTTGGATTCTTTGGGCTGTGAGAAGCATTACCGGTAAGTTAACGTTGCTGAATTTAAAAAAATTACTGAAAGTAGTCATATAAATTAAGTACAAAATTTTATTATGAACCTTTCTCTAAATCTGAGTTCACATTTGAGAGACGAGAATTTAACAGACAACGACATCCCGAAACTAGGTAAAACACAGCAACATTCCATTTTACCTCAAAACGTCCAATGTTTACCTGTTGTGTTTGACGGTACCGAATTCTCGTACCGCATTCATTGCGTATTTTGCCCGGGCATTGTTGTCGTTTGTAATAGAAAGCAGACATTGTTGTAATTGAGTTTGGTTAATACAACTCTGTAGTGTTATGTTTTCCTGGTATGTTTATTGCGTTTGGTGCTTCCTTGTTGATTTTGTAAGTTCATTTGATATAATGATGATAACAAATCTGTGTAAATTTTAAATTTCTATTCCACTTCACACTAATGCCATAAACGTGAATTAATTTTTTATCTCTGCTCATTAGTGTAGTGACTTGGATTAATAATAGGATATTTATTACTACGCAATTTTCGGACGAAATCATCACTTCTGGATTTAAAAAACAAATAGAACACTATTTAATACGGACCACTTACTGTGTACCTGATATCTATTTTATATCTAAAACGTTACGGGACGAGAATTTAAACAATAAATGAAGACATTCCGAGCTGATGTTCACCTGTTGTGACAGTATCAAAATTCTAGTGCCGCATTCATTGTGCATTTCGCTTGTACTATGTTGTCGTTTGTAATAATTGCTCGTAGCAGACAGTGTTGTAATTGAGTTTGGTTAATAAAACTCTGTAGTGGTATGTTGTCCTAGTATGATTAGGTATTGCATGATTGCAATATGGTGCTTCCTTTTCTTGTACTATGCCAATTTCAAGTTTTTGTATTATGCTACCAATTAGTTAATTTGTTACATTTTAACGTTCTCAAGGTACTAAAAGGGTTATAAAATGTACAATAAAACATGTTTACTAGTTGTAAGTAAAGTCAGCGGAAGTATTGAATGTGAAGTTATGTTTCATTTACTGCTATTTCTTTTTTTTTATATAAAATTACAATAAAAATTGATTTTATTCTTATAAAAATTTATCTTTTAGTTACACGGGAACGACAATAAAACCGATACACATTCAATTTGTGCTCAGAATGTCCGATGTTTACCTGTCACGGTCTCCGACAATCTAGCACGACATTCACTGCGTGTTTTGCTCGTGCAATGTTGTCGTTGGTAAAATAAAACAGACATGGTAGTAATTGGGTTTGGTTAATGTGATGTGCGCTAATTTTATTACTCTGTAGCGTTATGTTGTCCTGATATGTTTATTGCATGATTGTATTTTGGTGTGGTGCTTTCCTCTGTGTTTGTTGCTATTGTTACTTACTAGTTTGTTTGCTGGGTCGAAATAATAACATTGAAATTAGACCATTATAAGATAATCAATAAATATGGGACAAGTCTTTCTTTTCTTTTGTCAATTAAACAAATAAGTCCATCAAAGTTCCATAATTTGGGGACTGGTAATTTTATAGTTTTCCGAAAGTGTACGAAAACTGTGACGTCGCACGGAATTTTAACGGGCTATCTTTATAAAATTTTATTTTTTAAATTTTGTTCAAGTAACAATAGAAAAAATACATGTCCAATATTTTTTATTATCTAAATAGCGAACTTATTATATTTTCTTTTTAGAAGTCTAACCTTTTGATTCAATGTGTATTAAATATTTAACTTAGCTATTGAAAATAAATGTTTTGACCTCAGAGCAATAACTAAAGTATTGCTCTGAGGTTTCGACTGTAATGCACTTTTTTTTCCTTTTTAGACTGCGTGAAAAATTAAAAGAGTATAATAATTGAAACTTTTTTCGTTCATTGTTTTATATTAGTACTAAAAGTTTCATATCACGATTCTAACGAAAAAGATATATTTAAGAAAATTGACCTCGTGTCCATGACAAGCAATTTTTTGAACGAATTTATATGGAGGTCAGGATATGTAATATATTTTGTATTTGACTATTAGCAATTTCCCGTGACTTCGTCCGCGTCAATTATAGCCTATGTCACCCGCAGATAAATTACCTTTCTATAGGTGGAAGAATTTTGAAAATTGGCCCAGTAGTGACGTAGCTTATTCAATAAACTTCAACAATCAGAACTCGGTATATTATTAGTATAGATTAAACTATTTTTCTGTGCGGAAATTGCTTAGTATCACTGACTAATCCTGCTGTTACACGAAAAAGTTTCAGTTAAATTTGTATAATATTCGTTAATATGTGCAAATAATTGTAAATATTAAAGACATTATATGAGGTCATTGAACTAACGTTTTTATTTATCGGCGGACAGGTGCTATACGACGGCAAGCTGTCATCTGCGATAGTGTTCATGTACAACCCGGTGGCGACAGATGGCCAACTTTGCCTGCAGTCGGCGCCGAAAGGGAACGTGTCCTACTTCGTGCACACTCCTCACGCATTAATGCTCCAGGTAATAACCTCTTCGTAGCTTATACTACCCTGGTAAATGTGGGAATGAAACGGCTAAAGTTTAAAAATTTACGCTACCGTGAGAACTTTTCCGAGTCTTCATAATTTGCTCCCATGGATACTAGAGAAACATGCGTCTTTAGGAGTATTTTAACGTTTTATTCAACGGAAATAGTACCTGTGGGAATAAAACGGCTTAAGTTTAAAAATTTGCGCTACCGTGAGAACTTTTCCGAGTCTACCATACTTTGCTCCCATAGATACTAGAGAAGCATGCGTCTTTAGGAGTATTTTAACGTTTACTGAACGGAAATAGTACCTGTGGGAATGAAACGGCTAAAGTTTAAAAATTTACGCTACCGTGAGAACTTTTCCGAGTTTATCATACTTTGCTCCCATGGATACTAGAGAAGCAGGCGTCCTTAGAAGTATTTTATTTAACGTTTTATTCAACGGAAAAAGGGGATGAAAGAAAATAATACGTTACAGCGTGAGAAACTTTCCGTCACTGCCTCATTTGCTCCCATGCATACTAGGAGAGCATGCGATTGTAGAAGTAATCCCAACATTGTATTTGGGATAAATTTTAAATTGCTCAAGAAAAATGGGTGTGAAAAAGTATTCAAAAAAACTGTTAAGCATAATGTGAGAAAGGTTTCGACACAAGCTTGTTTAGCTCCCATAGTTACTAGAGAAACATAGGGTTATAGAAAGTTAATCAATTTTTTTGGTATTGAGAATACAGATTTACTTTGGAAAAGAGTATTAAATAAAAGGCTAAATAAAAAAAGCGTGAGTAACTTTTTGATGCAACAATACCTACATAGTTTGTTGCAATGGATATTGAGAGCAAGCTCTTACGATTTATTTCAAAAAGAATCTTAACGATGCCAAAAAAAATAAAGCATGAGAGGACAAATAAAAAAAAAACATTAGCGTGAGAAACTTTCCGACACAACCTTACTTTACTCCCATGGAGACTAGGATAGCATAGGGACTTTGGAAGTTACTCTGAAACTCGAACGCAAGAAGTTCCCACGTTTGATCGGGGATTGGCGACAAAAAACATGGACTAAAACCGTTTTTAACCGTTTTTCTACTATGAAACCGTCTGCTCAGTTCTGGCGACTTAGTACATGTGGGAATGATATGCATAAGATGCGTTATTAGTTTATTTTTTACCTGACCGTCCCATTAAAAGAATAATGTTTTTGGGGTCTTTGTGCAATTAATTGTATTGAATAAATATGTAGGTAATGTATAATATTCCTTGACTAATCTTAAAACTATGGTAGTTCAAGCATAGCTATAGCGACTATAGTTTATTTCGTATTTTTTTTTTAAATATGTGTAGGAAATCAAGTCTTTAAAAAACGTCTTAGATTTAGAGGAGATTCTTGTAAGCGACTTACTTAGTTGATACTTTAACTACTTTTAAACTTTCGCGTTGCATGATTATTAAATGCAATGTCGGGAATTAACGCGAAAACATACTGTTTTTCTCCAGACGTTTCGGCCGGGTTACATCGACCGTGGTCACTGGATGACAGTCACACAGACAGATCATCCAGTGACCACGGTCGGTGTAACCCGGCCAAAACGTCTGGAGAAAAACGGTATGTTTTCACGTTAATTCCCGACATTGCATTTAGTTGATACTTTGACGGCATCCGCGGCCAAGCGCACGCACCGGTTACCACGCCAGCCTGTGACATGAGGGGTATTGGGTTCGATACCCGGCTCACGAAAATATTTGTACGCCTTTTTCAAACATTTCTATACTTGAACTGGTTCCTAACATCTCTTTTATTTATAGGAGGTGAAAGCAGTAGTGACGCATTCGATCCACAGTGCGCTAAATTCCATCGGCGGGGTCCAGGTTCTATTCCCGCTTTTCGCGCAGTTGGACCTGCCCCACGACGCCCCGGCGACGGACCCCAAGCGAGACCCCATGCTTTGGTAAGACCACATCTTACGTTATTGAATTGAAAACTTCTTTAGGCGCGTTGAGCTCTTTTTTTGTCCAAAAACAAAAATCATGGAATTCGCGTCATCGTCAACGAACGCTTTGTACTTTTTGGGTGAGCAACAAGTTACTTAGTTTTCACTTCTATCAGCAGTCTCCAAAAACTGCCCCGCATGTTTTTACAGATTTGGAAAGTCCTGAAAAAACTCTTAATACACCCATTGTCATAATTTTTTATAGGAAAGTAAGTACAGTTTCTTAAACTCACACAGTCGACCAGGATTTACGTGTGGTAAATCTTTATCTGTTTTAGTGGCATAGACTGATTGAAAGAAGGAGAAGATTATATATTTAATAATAATAATACGACAACAGTCTGGAAATGTTATCGAATGTTAAAATTTATTATATAACGTTATATGACTGTATGTTTTAGCATCTGGTTTTTTAATATGCAATGGGTTTACTCTTGACCATCATCTAGCCAAGAGGCAAATATATGGCGTGAGATGGAGCGAGTTTACCCACAAGAAGAACATAGATATAGAATATTAGAATAGTACAATGCATTCCAATCCCTAGCTGTGCGCTCAATAAAATTGCTCTGTATCAAAAAGTCAAATTCAACAAATTCCCCCGTACGGTACTAAGTCAATCAAAACACGAGCTACGCATTCAAAGGCCCCTAACTCCTGAAATGCTAACTAAATCGGCAAACAAACTTCTTGCAAACTAACTTTGTTTAGTTGATATCCAGTCCTTTTTACCTGTTTGAAACACAAAGTTTCGTTATATTTAAAAACGGGTCACTCACGTGCTACTTTGTCGGGATTGCCGACTATAGTTTCGGACTCATCAGGAGTCCATTTTCAAGGCGAGTTCAGTAAGGGCCCGGGATACTTCGGCGTCGCGCATCCCGAACTCGCCTTGAAAATGGACTCCTGATGAGTCCGAAACTATAGTCGGCAATCCCGACAAAGTAGCACGTGAGTGACCCGTTTTTAAATATAATGTATTTATCTCACGTTAGTTTCAATGATATAACAAAGTTTCGTTTTGACGTAGGTCATAGTTCCAATTGCAGAAGTTTTTAAATCCACTTTGAATTATGTTATCCTATTCCAGTTTTTTGCTTCTTAAAAAGGGTTTCTTAAGGCGCTCTTATAGTAACACTAGCGCTACCCAGCAATTAAATTCTTTAAATCCAAAATTATATCGAATTTTAAAAATCTAACTATAGAAAACTAGTAAATTACTCGTAGTATTTTTTATTTATTACAAGTAATTTACTAGTTAAAAACTTGTTAGATTTTTAAAATTCGATAATTTAGGATTCAACGATTTATTCGCTAGGTGGCGCTAGTGTCACTGTAAGAGCGCCCTAAAAAACTGCTCTGTCTCCCCAAAAGCCAAATTCAAAAAATGTCTCCGTACGGTACAAAGTCAATCAAAACACGAGCTTCATTCAAAGGCCCCTAACTCCTGAAATGCTTACTAAATCGGCAAACAAACTCCTTGCAAACTTACTTTGCTTAGTTGATATCCAGTCCTTTTTACCTGTTTGAAACACACAGTTTCGTTTTGACGGATGTTCATAGTTCCAATTGCAGAAGTTTTTAAATCCGCTTTGAATTATGTTATCCTGTTCCACCTTTTTGTTTCTTAAAAAGGGTTCCTTAAGGGGGTTTGTGAATTCAGTGCCGCCCCCATTTAATATAACAAATAAATCATTTAGTCTGCGAAGTCTTCAAACCATTTTATGAACTAATGTTTATAATATTTTCAATTCAAAGTGTGAACGTGAAGCTTTGTTTAGCGTTTCGGCCAAAAGTGGCCGTTTTTGGCAAAAACGCTAAAGTTCGATGGATTATCTAGGGTTTCGCAAAACAATATTATATTATTATATCTGTTTTCTTTCAAATGATAAATTTTAAATGGGGTCAGCATTGACCCTGAAAAATACATGATTCCTTTTAAGATAGATACAAATTAAATAAAATTATTTTAATACGGTTTTTATCGCGTTTATTACATTATTTATACACCTAACGTTTCGAGCACTTTACAGTGGTCGCAGGTAGACTAAGTTCTTATAAAATACTCAACAAAACACATGTTGACAAATGTCAACTTAGTCTACCTGCGACCACGAACACTGTAAAGTGCTCGAAACGTTAGGTGTATAAAAACTGTAATAAACGCGATAAAAACCGTATTAAAATAATTGTATTTAATGTGTAACAATCGCGAAAACATAAGAAAACATTAGATACAAATTAATTTAGAAGTGGTATCCTAGAAATGGCAAACAAAGTGTGGGACATCCGGCGGCTAGGTAGGTCGACGACATTAAGACCATTACTGGGAAGAACTAAGCAAGGGATATAGAAAGGAATGGCGCAGACAAAGAGAGGCTTATGTACAGCAGTGGACCGCGAAAAGCTGACGATGACGATGATGAATTTTCTTTAAATAAAATAAATAAATAAATATATACGGACAAATCACACAGATTGAGCTAGCCCCAAAGTAAGTTCGAGACTTGTATTATGGGATACTAACTCAACGATACTATATTTTATAATAGATACTTATATAGATAAACATCCAAGACCCAGGTCAATCTGAAAAAGATCATTTTCCATCTTTACCTGTCCGGGGATTGAACCCGGGACCATCCGTGTCGCAGGCAGGCGTGTTGACCGCTGCGCCACGGAGCTCGTCGTAGAAGAATTAAAAGAATATAAGGCATACATACGTTCTAATCACGTCGTTATCTATTACGGGATAGACAAAGCCTAGGGTAACGCGACGTAAAAGTCACGTTATACTTGTCGTATGCCTAGGTGCAAAAGGAAATTAAAGAAAGTGCTAATAATGATTAATATTAACAGGACTTAGCACGAACCTTTATTTATTTCCGTTGACGTTTTGTGCAGTAACATTTACCGTTGTCAAATGTCAGCGGCAATAAATAAATAAAAGTCGTGCTAACTCCTGTTAATATTTATAATTATGTGTTTGAAGTGCAAAAGTAAAAAAAAAACTGGTAAAATAAATAATAATAAATATAAATAAATATATAGGGACATATCACACAAATTGAGCTAGCCCCACAGTAAGTTGTGAACTTGTGTCGCAGGATACTAACTCAACGATACTATATTTTATAATATATACTTATATAGATAAACATCCAAGACCCAGGTCAATATGAAAAAGATCTTTTTCCATCTTGATCTAACCGGGGATCGAACCTGGGACCCCCGTGTCGCAGGCTAGCGTGTTGACCGCTTCGCCACGGAGCTCGACAACCTATCAGCCTTTTTGCTTGATTCCCCTTTTGGTAGCCACATCCTATTGATATCCTAAATATTGTCGTTTCTCCTCTGACTGCTCTAGCTGATATATGGATCTGGTAGTACAGAGAGGGTCGTGCTCCAGCAATAGACTAAAACAGACCTGATGATGATGATGATGAATACACTGTACGTCGATGTAATGATAGGCCTGTTCACACTGCGAAGGGCATGCTCTGTTTCGTATTATCATCAGTTCTATAATAGGTAAACTTTAAAAGGCACCGGTCGTTTTGGAAATCCTTGGGCGCCCATGTCCAGCAGTGGACTTCTTGCGGCTTAAATGAAGATGATGAGCGACTAGTGTAGCGCATTTTGTATAAAACAAGCGATTTTTCCGCGATTTTGTCTGCATAAATTACAGCCTATGTCATCCGCTGATAAATTACCTTTCCAGAGGTAAAAGAATTTTGAAAATCGGTCCAGTATTATGAAAACACGGCTTTACTCACGTTTTATTACGTCGGATCTGCCGACTAGTTTCGATCGCTTCCCTCAAAGCACTGAGGGCCGCCTCGCGCGTCGCCGCCCGCGCCCCTCAGTGCTTTGAGGGAAGCGTAACCGTCGTGTCGCCACCCCTTTCACTCGCCCCGATGATGGTCTTCGTAACAGACCGGCAACTAGTCGGCAGATCCGACGTAATAAAACGTGAGTAAAGCCGTGTTGTCATTATGAATTTATCTCGCGTAAGTTTTAATATTATTATCGGTCCAGTGGTTTCGAAGCTAATTCAACGCAAACAATAATTTTTTTCTCTTTACAATATTAGTATGATAAACATATATTTATCTAAGAACAGGTAGGTACTCGTTAAGCCTGATATTGACATGTCTGAATAATAATAATAATAATAATAATAATAACACTTTATTGCACCAGAAAACAAATATACAGAATTAGTGTAAAAAATTTAAAGATGCACAATAGGCGGCCTTATCGCTAATGCAATCTCTTCCAGGCAACCATTAGAATTAGAGAGTAGTTGTGGAAAGAAGGATAGTGGTGCTAACAATAGGAATTAAATATTAAAACATTAAATAAAAATGAGTTACGACGTAACAGTATTGGAGATGGAAAGAGAGAAGTATAAGACAGTCTTACAAAATAATAAACACATACACATATAAATACATATCTCCTACATAAACATATAGTCAAAGTCAATACATATAATAATATATACAAATATAAATACATATATATATATATATATATATATATAACTATACACATACATGAACATACACATTAGGGTGGAGAGCGTAATGTCCAAGGGACCGATATAGGAGCTCTGTATAGGGGAAATTTATAAAGAAAGGAAATGTGATTTCACCTGATTTTTAAAACTTATAGGTGTCTGGGCACATCGGATAGAAATAGGGAGTGAATTCCAGAGCCTCGCAGCTTGTACTGTAAAAGATCGGGAATACATTTCTGTAGCACGCTGTGGAGTTTGTAAAAGAAGATATTTCGAGTTGCGTTGGGGACGATCATTTACATCACTGAGAAACACGAAGCGTTCTTTCAAGTACACAGGATAAGTAGGGTTAAAAAGGATGGAATACAGAAGGGTGAGAATATGCCAGTCCCGGCGAAGGCGGATAGGGAGCCACTTGAGTTGCGTACGAAATTGAGAGACATGGTCGTATTTACGTAAACCATATATAAAACGAATACAAAGATTTTGAAGACGCTCAAGCTTATTTAGTTGCTCCTCAGTTATGTCTAAATAACAGGAGTCAGCATAGTCTAAGATGGGAAGTATTAAAGTCTGAGCAAGCGTAATTTTGGTTGCTAGGGGCAAAAAGTTTTTTAATCTTCTTAGGGAAGCCACTGCCGCAAACGTACGTCTACTCACTTCAGATACTTGTGGTGACCAAGAGAAAGTCCTGTCAAAATAAATACCGAGGTTTTTAACTCTGTCACTGTACTCAATTATTGTCCCATCAAATATTATACTAGGGAGTCTTGCCATCGGAATTCGGGAAACAAGGCGTGAGCTGCCTATAATAATAGCCTGCGTTTTTTTGGGGTTAACGATAAGACCATGATTTTTACTCCAGATGGAGACACGCTGCAGATCTTCATTTAAATAATCTATGGCAGAAGGGAGATCGTCAATTTTTGAATGCGTATAGATTTGCAGATCATCTGCGTATAGGTGGTAGGAGGTGCGAAGTTGTAACGTAATAGCATTTATAAAAAGAGCAAAAAGAAGAGGAGATAGCACGCCACCCTGTGGTACACCAACAGAAGTGCAACGCCAAGAGGAGTATGACTCCTCTACACGTACACGTTGTCGGCGACCATACAGGTAAGTATGAAACCAGTCAATTGCTGCTGGAGATATGTTGAGTGAACGCAAAACCATTAACAGAATATCGAAGTCTACGGTGTTGAATGCATTGCTGAAATCAAGCAATGTCAACACCGTTACTCGTCTGTCATCCATAGCCAAACGGATGTCGTCAGAAATCTTTAGCAAAGCAGTAGTCGTACTATGTCCAGGACGGAAACCAGATTGCAAGGGATTTAAAAGATTATTTCTAATTAGGAATCGATTAAGTTGCTCTTGGACAACTCGTTCAAGGACTTTGGATAGGAACGGGAGAATGGATATAGGGCGAAGGTCGGAAAATGAGTTAGGACAATTATTTTTAGGTAAGGGGGTCACATTAGCATCTTTCCAAGCTGTTGGGAAAACACTAGAGGATAAAGAGAAATTAATGATTGTTGTTATAGTGGGTAGGAGGATATCAAGGATAGGAAGGATCATATTACGACTAACACCATCGTTTCCCACGGCATTCGATGATATCGATAGAATTGCTTTCTCAACATCACAGTCAACAATCTGACTAAACAGAAATTGAGGGTGGTCAGGAGTTGGACGTTCAGAAATGGATTTAAGCGTAATATTTTTAATATTATTATCAATAACGGATGTAGAAGAGAAATGAGTGTTGAGACCATCAATGTCAAGAGTTTTAGGACAATTAGACTGGGGCTTACCAACTCCAAGGGACCTGAGAAATTTCCAGACTTTTGCTGGGTCACCGTTCTCGACAGATTTATGGATGTGGCGACGTTGAGCCTCTCTACACACCTTATTGCAGCTGTTCCGCGCGCGAACGTAGCAATCACGGTATTTGTCTGGATCAGCCTTAAATTTCCGCTTAGCAGAATTCTTTTTATTTTGTTTTATTTTGATGTCTTCAGTCAGCCAAGGGGCGGGAAGATGTTTAACACGAACTGGTTGAATCGGTGCATGACGATCGTATAACTCGATGAGTAATTTATTGAATGAATTTACTTGATCATCCACCGACGTTGCAGTAATAACCTCAGTCCAATCACAATGTGAGGCGTCTTCCCGCAGTTTGTCAATATTTATAGAACCAAAATTACGCATCATCAGTACCTTAGATTTAGGCTTAGGGGGGCGGACTTTATATGATAAAAATAGAAGATCATGGTACGAAAAAGCATCAGCAGTACATTGACCATATTTTACGACATGATCGGGGGATGAAACTAGAATTAGATCGAGAAGGGATGGTGTGCACTTAGGAAAGAAATGTGTTTCGTCTAAAGGAAGTATAGTCAGATTACAGCTCTCAGCGACGGATTTGAGTGACATTGCTCGGCGGTCATTTTTTATCAAACAAGTATTGAAATCACCCAAGAGTATAGTGTGATTAACGGAAGGAGTAAGGTTTTCAAGAAGCTTTTCGAGAAGAGGAAAATATTCGATATTGGAATGAGGGCTGTAAAAAACACCGAGAAGAACTTTCGTGTGAAAGAGAGTAACCTCAAGAAAAAGGTACTCAGGTTCATGAGAAGGATTAGAGAGTTGAGAAGCAGAAACAATTTTGAAGGGAAGATTGGAACGCAAGTAGATTGCCACTCCGGCACCACGCATACCAGTGCGATCATTACGAATCAACTGAAATCCTGGAAGAGAGTAAGAGGAGGAAGATAGACTAGGGTGAAGCCAAGATTCAGACACGAGTATAGCATGAATATTCTTATTATTTTCAAATGTCGCGAGTAGATCTGGATAATGACCTGGAATACTCTGTGCGTTTAAATGCACAACATTAAAATTTTTAGAAGAATCAGAGAAATTAGTAATTAGAGTCTCAGAAAGAGGAATAGGAATGCTGTGGAAACTATTTTCACTAATTGAAGAGTAAGGTGAAGAAGGTTTGGAATTTGAAGAGAGAGAATGGAAGCTATCATTTTGTTCATCAGACATCACTAGTGTATGTATGTATGTATATGTTTCGCAATTAAATCAATATAATTATAATAAAAAACAAAATAAATAATAATAATAAATAAAAATAAAAGAAATATATATATAATTTATCACCTGTAGGTAGTTTGCATCAACGATATGACAACACAAGCAATACAAGGGCAGAAAAGAAATAGTATCAAAAATAATTTTATCTAAGTATGTAATAATCAGTAACACAACACCAACTTGACTTGTAGTCAAATGTTTTAAAATACAATAAAAAACAATAATTGACAGCGACAACAACGAAAAAAAAAAAAAAAAAAAAAAAATTAAACGAAATACAAGAAAGTTGATGAAGGCTACCATATAAAGAAAAAAAAAATTAAAAAAAAAAGAAAGTCGCTTCGCTGTCACTGTCAGGTGTCACTGTTGATCGGTTGTCAGAATATTGAGATAAAGTCACCGGCATTTGTCAACATACAATCACAATGTTCTAAGGGTAATTTAATAACAAAAAAGTAATTTATAATTATGGGACTACCTGTTATCCGTACCAAGTACTGAACACACAGTAAAACAACAAATCAAATTATGCCAGCAAAGTAATAGTTAAGTAGGTACATGTAAGGAACTAAAAAAACCAATATACGAGGGAGTAGTTTCACTTCCTAGTAATGCGCTTGGCACGAAGATTCACCGCAGAAGCTGACGATGATGCCGCCGAGGCGTCAGACCCAGTTGCGGAGTGTGTGGCCTTTGCAACGGCTGCAGCCTTGGGAGCTGTGTTGCCCAAAGAACTGATGAGTTGCTCCACCTCACTCAAACCGCTGACACGATGCCTAATACCATCAGGCGCAATTATGTGAACAATGCCCTCTCTAGACCAACATTTCGAGATACCAAAATGCTGTCGAGCAGCCACGAACGCCTCATGCCGCGCTTTTGTCAGGAATTCGGAGAGAGTGTAGTTACTACCTTTGAGATTGGTTTTTGAGAACCAGATCTTGTCCTTTAAAGGTGTAGTCTGGAACTTGAGAAGGATTGGTCGGGGCTTATCACCTGCAGAACGACCGAGACGCTGGCACCGGCTCAGTTCACCTTCAGCAATTGGCACTTGAAGGCACTGGGTGATGATCTTGACAACATCCTGCAAAATATCCTGCTTCTTCGCCTCAGGAACTCCATGCAACAACAGCATCTTTCTGCGGCTTCGCATTTCAAATTGATCCTGCTGTTTATCGAGCAAAATTATTTGTTGCTGTAATGAGTTCAGGGCATCAGTGGTGAATTTTCTGAAGAAATCAAATTCAGCAGCAAGTGCAGTAGACGTTTCTGGTGATGATTTTGCCTTCTCTAACTCCTGTGTAAACTCTGCCATTCTTGTGTTAAACTGCAGTGTCAATGCTTTCATGTTCTGCTGAATTGCTTCCATTGCGTGAGATAACTTGAAAGGAATTTACTACCACAGGTGAGTGACTACTATGCACACACTATAAACATAAATTTGTGTTTATAATAATAATTTATATAATATTTAATAACTTTTAAAGGAAGAGCTAAGTGATTTTACTGTTTATATCGTAACTACCCACAATGTCGGCTCGCTCGGAGCGTATCATAATTACCTCCATATAATACACAGTACGTCGATGTAATGATAGGGTTAGGGTCCGTCCACACTGTGAAGTGGAGAAGGCTATGTGTTTTGGGAATATCACCAGTACTATATAGGTAAACCTGTATGGGCGGGACTGACTATCCCAACTTCCAAACGAATATTATAAATGCGAAGATGAGTTTGTTTATTTGTTACGCTTTCACGCCCTATCTACTGAACCGATCATCATAAAATTTTGCATACACGTACGTCTGGAGTACGGAGAAGGGCATAGGCTACCTTTTATCCTGGAGAAAAGTACTGTTCCCGAGGGATCGATACTAACGCGAGCGGAGCCGCAGGCGAAAACTTGTTAGTAATCAAAATCTTATGACTTTCCTATACGTCTATCCCCCTTCCCCTCTGGGGAGGGAAAAATAAAGGCCGGCAACGCTTTTATAACACCCCTGGTGTTGCAGTAGGCCATGGGTTACTATGAGGTGACCGCTTGCTCCTTTTCCATCCTATGTCATAAAAAAGAAAAGTATTCAGTCATAACACTGCAGTGTGTCCGTGCCCTTACTATGTTTGTCTGTCGGGATTGGCTTTGATCACGCACCGTGTTGCTTGTTCCGAAGGATAATCCCTTGCAAGCCAACTTTATTGGTTGTAATGCCGAATCCTTCGTAGTTCCATACTGTTTATCTTATATACCTTTCAGGAAACCCAACTGCTTTTATTGTGAAAATATAGTCGTAATTACAGGTTTTTACGGTTATAATAAGAGTTAAGTTGTTCACAAATTTTTAAATAATTAAAAAACGATTTTGTATACTCTCCTTTCTTACTTCCTTACTAATATCCAGCCTGCCTTATATGTATATATCGATGTTTGTTACCATTTCAGCAAAAACAACTGAATGGATTTTCATGAAAGTTTACAATAATAAAGCGTATGCATCAGAATAACTTGTAGGCTACTTTTTTTTATCCCGGATAAAGTTACTGATCCCGAGGGATCGACATTAACGCGAGCAAGCCGTGGGTGAAAGCTAGTGACTCAGTAATGTTTCAGCACATTCATTTCTACAACCTTAATCTGGCTCTGTCAGTTATTCGTGGAATCAACATTCAAGGAATCCAAAATTGGCTGATTTCCAATAAGGAAATCAGCCAATTTTGAAATTCACTTTAATTGTCCGAAAGGCACTATTGATTGAAAGAAAACTTTTCAATATTCACCGCTTGTTATATGAGTTTTGAGCAACAAATAACTTAAATTTGTATGCTAAATTGATATTTATTTTTAATATTTTAATAATCTGGTTGCTGCGTACTGTAGTCGTTAGCCACTACCACCAATACATAAACACCTGGATTTCAAGTCGTTTAAACAAATCCTCTACTCAAGCTACCAAGATACTTTTTAAGTTGAAGAAGTAGGTAGGTATTGAGAAAATAAAGAATATATTGTGTGTTATTGTTTATAAATTCTTACATAAAACTAATCGTTTGAAACACATTGTGATAATATTCATGAATTATAAACCCGTCTGATTTATTCGCTAAAATAATTTAATAACGCACCCGCCCTCTATAAATTGCGCCACAAAATGTCGCCGATAAATCTACCAGTCTAAGCGACTCGACACCAGGCAATTAGGAGTCGGGAGGAGTTAGTTCGCAGCTATTAACCGGTGGCAGGCGGGAGTGCGAACAGTTTCAGAGGCGATTGGGGGCTAACAGTGAAAGTGCATTTGGGCGGTTAATACGATCCGAGCTACTAGGAATATTAATGAATAGCTTTGGAGTTAGGAACTTCCCGGCTTGCAAATTCTCTGAAAGCCATCAAGGAGTTGGACGGACTGGAGATGAGTAGATCGGAGTGATTTGGGGATAAATAATAAAAGACCGTAGCCTTAAGTTTAAAAAAAACTTGATAAACATCCTGCCGTGGATGTCGTAGAAGGCGACTTCGGAAACACAAGCTAAACAAAGCTTATAAACATCAAAGAGACCTCTCCAACCCGTCTGGCCAGTGTGGAGAGCTAAATCCTCTGACTGCTTTGGCTAATATATGGCTCTAGTAGTAGGTACAGAGAAGTCAAGCTCCTGCTCCAATAAAGACCTGATGATGATAAACGTCATCCGATGGTGAAATGTCGTAATGGAAATTAAATCAAGCAAGTCTTCTGCACACTCTCCTAAACAACGATATAGTGTTCTTGTCAATAAATTCGGCTAACAAGGGATTATCAGCAGAATAAGCAACATGGCGCGTTATATCAAAGGCAATCCCTCAGCCAAATATTCTAAGGGCACGGACACACTGCAGACGTATCTACTAAACAGAGGTGTGGAGACATTATTCATTAAGTCAGTGTTGGCCACTTACACACACGAAAAACACGGCACATTATTCATTATAATGACTCAAGATTTCAAACGTTTGTTTAATATAGATTACTTATTGATTGTCTTATTTGATTTCACAATCACAACAAAAAAAATTTGACGTCAATATTTTACTTATGGCTAAGTTGGGAGTTCTTGGCGGGAATTTTAGCGGACTACACGGTGTCTGTTTTGGATTGTCTCGCAAATTGATTCTAGTGGACTTTATAATGTGAAATTGGTGTCATTTTGTGTTAGGAATGCCCATATTTATGAACAATGTGTAGAATAACTAAAATAGACTGTCATTGTACGGCTGTAGTGAGATTTACATAGGGGGCTGGTGGTTGTCCGCCTTGCTGCGTCGTCAATGATGAAACCAGTGGATTCGCGAAGAGTTGTCGCCAGGGGCTCCGTGAAAACAACGAAATGAATTACACCATCATTTCGTTGACAACCAAGAAGAAGAACTCGCCAACTGGCGAAATAAATGAAGAAAGGCTCTAAAGGACTTGTATCCAGGGCCGTAAAACAATACTTAAAAAATATGGCTAAGTTTAGGCCGATTTCAACGCGGAGTGCGAAAGAAGGTGCAACAAACTGAACAGCGCATTTTCTTCAAGCGACGTCAACTCAATCTAATCTTGAAAACTACTTACATAGATGTATGGACTAGGTATGCATTGTTCTAATTAAATGTCATGATAGAAATAGATACCTATCGAAAAAGAATTTGTGAAAAAAAAATATGAATTGAAATATTTTTTACGTACAAAGCTTTTCAAATTATTTTAAATCCGCTTATTTGTATTGTGTAACTGAAGTGTGTTCGAGCCCTTGCCCTTACATGTCGGTATTGTCGGTGTATGTAGTAGACAGAAGGTAATAACAGGTATTATATTAAGGAGATGCTTCGGGCAAATTGTTAGACATGTCAATATCAGCATTAAACCAGTAGACACACCTACATGTTTTACGATGAAAATATGTTTTAGCCATAATATCTATTTTTTTTATGGGACTTATCTTTTTTATGGAATAAAAAAAACGCTTATACTGCGTGACCTGCGTCTTAATGGGGGAAGTACATATATATAGATAGTTTTCAAAATACCACGTGTAGGTCACAGAGGCGTTATATGCCATTACAATGCCAATAAAATAATTTCAAGATAAGTTTTTTTAAAGGAGTAACATTTTATTTTATTTTTATTTTTATTTTAAACTAAAAGAAAGATACTGCTACATACATTTTATATCGGCAAGTATTTTAGATATTAAAGAGCTAATTTTGTTTCACATGATTTAGTCCCATCGTGAACGTTGTAGTTTGTTTTATACCGAGTAATTTGCTTGAAATAGCCAATGCCAGCAAGTCTTTGAGAACAGCTGAAAGAAGTGAAAACTAAGTAACTTGTTGTTCACCCAAAAAGTACAAAGCGTTCGGTGATGACGACGCGAGTTCCATGATGTTTGGTCACCCAAAAAAATGCTATCGCTTCAAAAGCCTATACTTATATAACAAAGTTGAAAAGTTTGTTTGTTTGGTTGAACGCGCTCATCTCAGGAACTACTGAACCGATTTCAGATTCTTTCACCATTGGATAGGTGATCCCTGAGCACTATAGGCTTGGTATGTACGACAGGCGAAGCCGGGGACTGCTAGTATCTGATATAGCTTAAAACGACCTCAATTTAGTGATGATGATGCATGAGCTACTTATTTTACCTAGACAGATGTTATTTATAAAGACTATACACTACACATGCTCCAAATTATGTTATTAAATATATTTTTCTTTTAGCTCGAAACTCCTCGGCTTCGTGTGCTCCCTGGTGGAGTCCTGCAGCACGGTCCAGCAGCACATGCTGCAGTGTCGTGGGTTCCTGGTAATCTCCCACATGCTGCAGAGGTGCAGCCGCGACCACCTAACGCCCGACACGCTGGCGTCCTTCCTGCATCTGACGAAACATCTTGTCACTTGCTGCTCTCCTAATTCCGATCTGCTGTTGAAACAGGTATTTCTTTAGTTTTGTAGGGATTTTATTTTCTTTAAAGTTTAAAAAATAAATTAATACAAACTAATAATCATTGAAGGCGACTTTTTTTTTAAATAAGGCATCTAAAAAGTTATGGATTACCTTTTTCATTCGATGAGTGTTTTATAATTATAGTAAAACATTAGAGCTTAAACAAGTAACAAGTCATATTGCATATAAAATTGACATTCAAATCGGTGCCCTTAAATAAGAGATTTTACAAGAAAATAAAATTTTGAAATAGTGTTCTTGAGGACAATTCTTATCTTTGCCAGATTTCATTATCTAGAGTAGCAGTTGGTCCAGTATCCTATAAAAACCTACGGACTAAATAAAAACTTATGCATCGTTATAAAACAGATAGCAAAAGTTATAAGGAGAACAAGATTGCCAATTTTTCAATACTTTTCATTTAATAATTAATAATAAAAAAGGTACAAAGATGAGCATAAGGTAAAACATTTAGGTAACACACATTCACACCATGTTCCACAATTTTCTTGATGAGTATTTTTATACAATTCTGTCACAGTCAGTTACAACACACTTGGCATTGTGCATGCAAGCATTTTCGAATATTAGTTTTTTCATTACAAACCTAATAAATTCTTCTTAACTTCGTAAAACCTGTAAAAGCGAAAGCACCGCATTTAATAAAGGTGAAAAATAAAAGTGTAATTTCGAATCAGTATAACACAAAATTAGAGTCATAAATCACTTTTTATCGTTTAACAACGTAACATCACTATTAAATCATGGATATTTCCATAATTATGGCTTTTAAAAATGCCCAAGGTACAACAAACTCAAATTTGTGAGAAAATTGCTTTTCTACTGAAATTTATTGCGAAATTGCGAGACTCGGTACAGAGCTTTATTTCTTCTTAGTAAAAGATTTATATAAGTAAAGTTACAGTTACCCTATAATAAAATATAAAGTAACTCATATTTTTAATTAATAATTATAAAGTATTTTTTTTTGCAAATGATATTTATAAATTCTTGTAATTATAATTAGACAAAAATATATTATTAGACAATAAATAAAAATCAAGATAAAAAGATCTTATGTATTTTTTTTATTTTTGTGCAATCCCTGGTGTGGTTTGATTTCAATGTTTTTATCACTCAGAATGTGTACCTGTTTACTTACGTCAATATTATTTACTGTTGTTTTTATTTCAGTGCTATTTTTGATACCTTTTATAATGTCATCAATGTAGTACAGCATGTAAATTGTTTCTTGACTTATACTTAAAGGGGTGACTCGGCCCGACAATATGAACAACTTTTCATATGGGAACAATGCTGGTAACTTATAAAAAACTTACAAGTACATTTTCATACAATTAAGTGTTCAAGCGCCTGCGCTATTAGTATGGAAAAGTAAAAAAAAACCAGAGTTCCCATTGGTCCTATAGGAGTAATATAGAGTAGTTCCTATTGACGGTCTAAGTCACCTCTAAGAGAATTTCTAATAAGAGTATACAACGTGAAAGGGACATACACGTAATAAATCGAACCACGGTCTATACTGAATCATTATAGTATAATAAAAAACAAACAGCCAAAGAACAAAAATAAATTTCGGCATTTCCATACAAAAGTGTGCAGCCGCCCGGGGCGATGTGTATGGGAACGTCTACTTTGTTTTCTTTGTTTTTAGGGTTCCGTACAAATATTGAAAAACGGGACCCTTATAGGATCACTCGCGTCGTGCGTCTGTCTGTCCGTCCGTCCGTCTGTCACAGCCGATTTTCTCCGAATCTACTGAGCCAAATTAGGTGAAATTTGGTAAGATGGTGTAATCCTATGACCCAAACACGGATGTGCAAAGTAAATAAAGATTTTTTTGAAATAAGGTTCATTTTCAGGGGCCCAATTACAAAATTTAAAAAAAAAGTTTTGCAAACCTTACTGTGTCATATATCAAATGAAAGGGCTCATTAGAGGATCTCAAAAATATTTTTTTTGTTTGGGTAAAATCAGTACTTTTGATTTTATACACGAAAGAAGGCAAAAATTGACCATTCCCCCCCCCCCCCCCCCTGATCTCCGAAATTACTGGGCCGAAAATTTTGAAAAAATTACAAAATATAGTTCAGTCCTTGAAGATTACTGGAAAATAATAAGAATTCTATGACTTGAAAATAAAGTGGTAAACTCACTATAATAAGCTTATCTAGGGAAATAGTTCACTAAAATACCACTAGATAGCGCTAGTCAATTGAATAAAACATTTTTGCACATTGTGTGTGTGTTCACGAAGCATATTGTACGGAACCCTCATTGCGCGAGTTTAACTCACACTTGGCCGGTTTTCTTTAATATTATTTTAATTTATTTGTACTAAATTCATCTAGTAGAGCCCGTGGTTGCATTTATTACGGGTATGTGCCTTCAACTTTGAATAGAATTTGAAAAAAAGGTATCAAAAATCGCCATCAGTTCTACAGCTGCGGCAGAGAGCATTCTTTTTGCTCAATAAGTCTGAATACCCATCTTTCGGACATATCGGCTGAAATGCGATCCCTTTGTATAAATCTTATTGCCCGACCCTTCTCGATTGGAGTATCCCTGTCCTATATCGACGGTTTCCGTGGAAATCTTGGCATTTATTGTGAACATGCATCCGCCATTTGTACCTTTTTGATGGTCTTATTCCTTGAATGTTAAATTCGCAGAAATGTGTAGTTTATACCGCGTGTTACTTTTTCCTTTGAAATGGCATGAGAATTTGCGTACAGTGTCATTTATACCACGTGTAAGTGAAGTGTAAATACCACGTGTACCTTGAAGGCCGACTCAGACCGTCGATTGGAACAAATTTCCCTAAAGCCCATCGATGAGAATTTGTTTTTTTTGCATCTGTAAGATTTTCTCGCACCAACCAAAATAAAGGTTCATATCTCTATGATAAATGATAAATTGCGTCGTGTGTAAGCTGTTTTACGACGAAACGTATTTAGGCACAGAGATAATTTAATTCCCGTCTGGCCAGCGTGGAGAGTGTAGGCCAAATCCTCTGACTGCTCTGGCTAATATATGGCTCTGGTAGTACAGAGAGGGTCATGCTCCTGCAGTGGGGACTAATAAAGACCTGATGAAGAAGATAATCTAATATACTGCAATTAATGAGAGTGTTCAGAAATAAACAGCGGCAGCACTGAATCGTAGGGTCCGGTAAGCTGTGATTGGGCCACAATGTGTCAATTGTTGCTGCTTGTCGAATATTATCCAATGACCGCGGCTTATCGAAGTCGACGCATCAGTGCTGCCATCTAGTGGTTAGTTCAGATAACCCTCATTATCGTTACTTGCCAAGATTTCACTGAAAGATGTGCACTTTTCTTACCATCTATGATTTGAAATTATCTACGTTTCTTTTTTATTCTTTTTATGATTTGAATGAATTTTCACACGTGTATTCCAATCGAGATTGGCTATAGAACCGCACAAACAAACACACAGCCCTCCCTACAGTTTTGTTTCGATGGTTGTCAGCGCATGCTCCTCTTGCTTCCACCTCGACTATTTTCCAATATTATACCTGTTATTGCTTAGTGAGAAACAAACAGCTATAACTACTATTAATTTCTATTGATAAAAGTAGTAATTGTATGTTTTGTCTCGTTCTTTAAATATCAGACATCGAGGAGAGGGATAGAGACAAAATATATTGTAACTTTAGGTTTTATAAGTGTTTTTATTTTATTTTTAGTTATAATCATTATTACTGAATGGTATGAATGAATGATGATTTCTTTAAGCAGATTTTCGTCTTCATAATAATTGTTAAAAATATAAAACGAAAAAGAGTTGCTTGTTTCTCTACAAGTTCTGGAATTCACAAATTCTTCAAATCAATATTTGTTAACTTAAAATATTCGAAGTATGTGTATGGTGTCACAACTTTTTCAACTATTTTAAGGCTACCTTTGCGAAAATGTTTTGTGTTTTTCTTTTTTGATAAAATTAAACTTCATTAAATCTTGTAGATAAAATTGTAGACGAAAAGAAGTATTTGTGAATCAGCCATTTTGTACAGTACGCCCCGCCCCCACAGTTCACACCCCCATTTTACGGACACCAAAAGCAAGCTTCCACTAAATAGAAAAAAAAAAACAATATCAATAGAATGGTGACAGGTAGTTGAGCAAAAAAAATTTGTAAAGTCAGTTCGGCGACCTCTTACGAATTCTGGGATCCTGGTAACTTGTTGCCAATGTTTTAGTTAACTCACAATCACTTTGCATAGAAAAAAAACTGCACTTGAGTAGATTTCAGCCAATTGATGCAATTTTGCATCAAATACACAATAGCTTATTCACCTAGTGCTTCATGCCGAGCCACCATGGTTTGTGGGGCTAAATTCCCATTTTTAAATGCTAGAATTGCAGAAGCAATAATGTTTCAAAATTTATCTTCCAGTTTCTAAGTAATACCATGAAACCGTAGACACCTACGAAGTTGCATTGAAAAAGCACAGAAGAACTTAGTAGTCAAATCATTGTTTATTTATATTTCTATTCTCATAACTTCAGAACAGAAGCTGAGACATCTGAATACCTATTTAGACCCGACAAGGATTAAAAATACCCTAAAAATACTAGCAGTCCATTTCTTACTTCAATATCTTCGTAGTTTTATAATCTGTATACGTCTTATACATCTTGTATTTAGACTCGACAAGCACAGATATTATCCCAAAAATCAGACAGTTATTTCATTTCTAATATCTTCGTAGTTCTACAAACTATAGATATCAAAATAGTTAAACTCGGCAAGCAAGAGTTTTATATTTAGACTCGTCTAGCAAAGAAAACACCCGAAAGATAAAGAAATTCTCATGTTTTCAACTCTTAACATCCTTTGTTCTATAATCCATAGACATCTAAAAAATTAGACTCGACAAGCATAGTCAATACCCCAAAAATCTTAATCCCATATATCACTTCTAATATCTTATAGTTAGACACGACAAGCAAGAGAGCACCACGCTGCCGACCATCGGACAGTCTTAAGTCTGTGCTAATGCAGTCTTTCTGCCAATCGTTTCTGACTTGGCAGCTCCTGGACCACATCCTGTTCAACCCTGCGTTGTGGATACACACCCCGGCAGCGGTCCAGGCCAGGTTGTACTGCTACCTGGCGACTGATTTCCTGGCAGATGCCCATATCTATGGCAGTGTGAGGAGGGTCAGCACTGTTCTACAGACGGTGCATACGCTGAAGTTTTACTACTGGGTGGTGAACCCTAGGGCGAAGAGTGGGATCACGCCGAAAGGATTGGGTGAGTACATATCTATTTACTTTTTAAAATATAATAACATTTCAGGGACCTTTAATGTATAAAAGGTTAAAATACCTATATAAACGTAATAATCACGTTTAACCAATTATATCTGTTAACCGTCACCGGTTTATTTATTATTTTTTCATCCGCGTAAATTAAAGCCTATGTTACCCGCAGATAAATTACCTTTCATAAGTAAAATATTTTTGAAAATCGGTCTAGTATTTTCGGAGCTTATTCAATTCAAAGAAATAAATAATAAATCTTTCTTCTTCGTAATGTTAGTATAAAGATCGATAAGATCGTCTTTATAGATATCATATAAATGAAATCTAAAATTTAAATGGAAGTCGTTACCATTTTTAACTTAAGGTTAAAAATTGGTGGTTATCACTTAGTGAAGTTTTACTGATAATGTCTAGGACTTTCCACTTCGATACGTATCACATATATTTTATAAAACAAAACAGTTTTTAATTTTAAGAACATTTCTCCTTTTGTGCAATATTTGGACTTATCAAGTCTTGTGAAACAGGAAATACCTAGGTTTCGGTGCTGTAAATAAATAATAATAATACTCATTCAGTGAGACAAAATATTATTACGTTACATGATTTTAGTCAACTTAAAATTTCAAACATTTATGTAGTTTATCAAGTACGAATATCTAAAGCCGTTAAGTTAATCCTTTAACAGGGTCCGATACCATCTATTACAAACGAAGTTCGAGTCTAATATCGAAAGTTGGTGCGAAGATCCAACAATTTCTGCGGATAATGACTGCGTATCGCGATGTCTTGTTTTTGACAGAGATAAATTCCGACTCTATTTGACCTTAAATCAAAGAAAAAAGGAGATCTGGTCCTTTTTTCTTTGATTTAAGAACAAACAGAATTGTTGGAAGAGTCAGCTTTGCGTGGTTATTGCTACTATAAGTTAAAAAGAAAATTTTTACTCATTTTGTACTGGTCATACCATTTATGGCACAATCTGAATGTGATGAATGAAGTTTGGCGCGAAAATCCAACAATTTCTGCGGATAATGACTGCGTATCCCGATGTCTTGTTTTTGACAGAGATGAATTCTGACTCAATTTGACCTTAGATCAAAGAGACAAAGGAGATTTGGGCATATTTGTCGGGGAGTTAAATTTGCATGGTCATTGTTGTAGCTGTCAATATTAAATCATTGCTGCTATTATGGCTATAAGTATTTAAAAAGATGTTCTTACTCATTTGTACTGGTGAATATCTACGATTTATCGTTCAATCGAAATGTGAAAAGTTGGCGCGATGGTCCAATATTTTCTGGGGTTAATGACTGCGTATTGCGATGTCTTCGCTTGTTTTTGACAGAGATAAATTCGGCTCTATTTAACTGTAGATGAGAGATAAAAAAGAAATTCCTATTTGTTGGGAAATGTAAGTTTGCGTGTTTCTCGTTGCTACTATAACCATTCCATCATCATCAGCCTATACTTGTCCACTGCTGGACATAGGCTCAGATATTTCGTTTGGCATATTCATTCTAATATTTGAGATACTTCCTTACACAAAAACATTGTTACAAATGCAATTCACTAAACGTATCTTCTCATTATCTGTGATCTAATCAATTTAAAGGCGTTTCCATCGTTTAGCGGCTATTCCAGCGGCGACAAATCACGAAACAATTAGTATCTTACAGCGGCGTTATATTTTTAGTCTGTCGCTCGGGCCCTGATCCGCGTTTCATATTTCCATCGTCGAGTTAATGACTTTATTAATTTATTATGCGATGATTAAGGTTTAGGAATGGATTTTTGAGGGTTAGATATATTTTGAGATCCAACAGTAATTTTATTTAATATATGATCTTTAAATTACAAATGATATTTAAAATTTTAAAATACCTATTTTATGTCGTCTTAATTATTCATTATTGTCCCTATATATTTGTTTTATTTATTTACATTCATTCAGTCGTGTAAATCAATGTGTGAGTTAACAATCAGGGTTGCCACCACAAATGAAGTCAAGTATGTACTAACGTACGTTTATGAGACGTCGCGTTACGTGCGATTAACACCAGTGTAGCAACTAACGACGGAGACGGCATATTAATTCTGTGGTAGTTATAGTCTTAAATAAATCATAATGTAACTGTTTCCCTTTCAAATTCAGTTTTGGACCTTAAATTCAAGGCTGAAAAAATAGGCGGAATGATAGTAGCTGTAAACAGCGCATTTACTCCCAATTGTTTTCAGAAGGCCCGCGGCCGGCACACAAAGACATTCTGACAATACGAGCGTACATCCTGCTGTTCTTGAAACAACTCATCATGATCGGCAACGGTGTGAAGGAGGATGAGTTACAGTCGATATTGAACTACCTGACAACTATGCACGAGGTATGTAGTCCTAGTACTAAATCATAAAAATCTCCCATTTTTTGAAAAAAACTAACGTGTGATAGACATTATTAAAATACGTAACAAACAACGCGTTACTCACGTAAATAGTCAGCTACTGGCCGACATGTTTCGACCTCATCCGGAGGTTTGCCTCAGGGCGAATGTGAATTGAGACGCGCGCAAGATGTCATCCCAATCAGCACTGATCAGTGCGATTTGGGTCGTCTAGAATCTCACGTTATTTTTAACCTGTACGTGCATCCTTCATAGTGATAAAGTAACCTTGTCTGCTTTAATTTTCAGAACTTATTGATATAACTAGTAACTTAACATCTTTGTAAGAGTTATGCTATCTTAGTATAAAATTATAACATTTTATCATTGTGGTTTTCTTTGAACGACTGTGTCTCCGTCGATCTGTATAAAAATATTTGAGAACTTTACATGAGTTACGATATCCTAGTACAAAAATTTCTCGAGAGCCGTGTATTAGGAATGCCGTACGGATTTTTTTCCTGGAGAGAAAGCAGCATCCGGGCATACCTACCTATATTTTCTTTGCCTTTTCCTTTCTTTATTTTAGTTAATTCAGTATTTGACATGACCAGCCCCCCTATTTACTAACTCGGATGACAGGTATCGATGCCTATCAATCTAGGATTTGCTGTTACAATGCGGTTTTTGTATTCCAAATAAAAATTTCGAGCAAGCATAACCCGCATTGTAACTATAAATTCTAGATTGATAGGCATCAACACCTGTCATCCGAGTTAGTAAATAAGGGGGCATGTATGCTATCCTAGTCCAAAATCTTTACATAACATAACGATTTTGGGTTTACTGAATTGAAGTGACAACTGTTTTCGTATATGCTTAAAGCAATCGATAAAGTTTACAGTATACTTATAGTATATCTAATTTTTCCTGCTTCATTCAGGACGAAAACCTTCACGACGTTCTCCAAATGCTGATCTCACTGATGTCAGAACACCCCAGCTCCATGGTGCCTGCCTTCGACGCCAAGGTATATTTGTAACATTAAATATATCTTATTAATCAAGCTGAGGCATTCCTTTGCCTGCGTACATATTCTTAATGAATGGTAATATTACTAGTACCTTGTAATGTATGGCAATAAATGGCTTTTTACCCGACTGCCAGGAGGGTTATGTGTTTAGCGCGTATCTTGTATGTATGTAATATTCTTTATTACCTTGTATCTCTAGAACCGTTGAATGGATTTTCACATTTGAGGTATCGTTAGATTTGTCTTAATAGCCCGAGTGTTCTTAGGTAGGTGAAATATAAAATAATTGTAGTTATCCATGCAGGCGGGTTTTTTGTTTTTTAAATTATTAACTTGTTTATTTTATTTATTTATTTATCTAGATTGATGTTTTAAAGATTAATAATGTTCGAGGCTGTTGGTAATGGATTAACCCAAAATATATTTTAAAATTCGTTATAATACCAATAGAAAGCTACATTATCAGCGATTACTAAAGGCTAAATTAGATTTTTTTTTAAAAGGTGTACGTCCATAAATATCTAGCAGTTCATACTGAACCGAAGGCCAGAGAAAACCCTTTTTTCCCCTTCAATGAGAAAAATACTTAGCTAAGTAGATTGATTATTTTTGTCCCCATAATTAATAAAGAGATCCTATCGTATCTGATGCCAACACAGTCTGTTTTTGTTTATCAAATCAAACATAATGGTTTATTTCATTATAAATGCTTTCTTGTACATATATTAACATCATTTCAAGATTCAAGATTCAATCGTTTATTTAATATAGGTTTCTTTGAACACTTATTAATTGTCATATTTGTGTTTACAATTTTTACAACAAAAAAATTTTGTTGACGTCAATAATTACTTATGGCTAAGTTTAGGCCGCTTCCAAAGCGGAGTGCAAAAGAAGCGGCAACAAACTGCACAGCGCATTTTCTCCAAGCGACGTCTTATTATGTATTTTACTATTTCAGGGTGGAGTGCGAACAATTTTCAAACTACTGGCGTCCGAAAGCCAACTCATCAGACTGCAGGCTCTCAAGCTGTTAGGATTTTTCTTGAGCAGAAGTACACACAAGTAAGTGACGAATTATATTTCCATCAAAATGTGACGTCAGACACTGACAGCGATAACTATCTTTGTTTTGAAATAAAGTGGGAGTTTTCGGTGGGAAGTCAAGGGGTTCAGTTGTCATTTGCCTTATACAATTTTGCACATTGATTTAAGTGGACTTTATAATATGAAATTGGTGTAGTTTGGTGTTATAAATGCTCGTGCTTGAGAACAATTTGTGAATTAGTTAAAGTAGACTGTTAAATGGACTCGTATAGATTTGTCGCCAAAATCTCCCACGAGGCTGCCAAAGAACATACGCCATCTTTGATGCCACATACCGTACAACACCGATACTTAGTATCTCATTATACTGGACATTGGCAGAATCACTGAAATCTCGGTGGAAGCCATGATTAAAAAGAAGAAAGAAAGAAAATAAAGTTTTTTTTGCGCGTTTGTGACTTCCACGCTGGTCTGACGCAGATCGTAAAAATAATGATCGAGTGAATGGACGAATATCTGAGGAATCGCAACCTATTGACATGAAATAGGTAGATGATGCGGTTAGCAACCCATCACTAATTTGATTCCGTTCCGATTTCCGTTCTCCAGCTGCAAGCTTATACAAACTAAACGTGGCCTTTAGGTTTTTTAGATCTGGGCTCTGTCTACCCTGCAAGGGAAAAAGACGTGATAGTTTGTATGTATATTCGTCTATTTTATAAATGTGTAAATTAATCGAAACTAGATTCGATAGATCGCTAATTGTTGGTGCATAGAAATTAAAATTTTCACTTATTTGGTTAGCTCGCAATTTATTTTATCATTGCATACTTACATACAGTTGACTTTGAACTTTTTTAACAAAATTCAGTTACAGTCTCTAAACATTTTTTTTTATATTTTACAGGCGGAAATATGACGTCATGTCACCACACAACCTCTACACACTACTAGCGACGCGCCTGGCTGCGTGCGGCGAAGGGCTAGCCTTACCGGTGTACAACGCGCTTTACGAGCTTCTCACCGAGCATGTTGGCCAACAAATCCTGTACACGAGCCATCCCGAGCCGCAGCCGCACTTCCGATTGGAGAATCCTAGTGAGTATCCTTTCCTAAAAATATTATAATGCGAAAGAAAGTTTAATTATTTTTATACAAATTTGTCAATCGGCAACTCCTGCTTTTGCACGCCACCCGAAAACTCTAAACGCGTCTACAAATAAGGAGTAATAATTATTACTTCCTCCTAACCTACGGTGCCCAGACATAGTCGCTGACTGAGGAGTTGAAGTCCAGGCTCAAGATTTGCCAGAGAGCCATGGAGCGAAGTGTTCTAGGAGTAAAGAGGGTAGACAGAATCCCAAATACTGCACTCCGCTCGAAAACGGGAATTTCTGATCTGGGCACTAAAACTGCTGTGCTAAAATGGGATTCGGCGGGGCATGTCGGTAGAATGCACCCCGAGAGATAGGCCAGGAAAGCAACAGGGTGGTTACCTACAGATGGTCGCCGTCTCCGAGGGAGGCCAAAAAACGCTGGAGAGACGAATTGGATGTTTTTAGAAAAGTTGGTTGAAGTTAACACGAGAAAGAGATAAATGGAAAGAGATTAGAGACCTTTGCCCAGCAGTGGGCAAATAGGTTTAAAAAAATATTACTTATCCATAGTGATGCAAGAGGCATATGTCTAAAAATGTACTTCTTGTCATTTCATGAACATGAAATTATGATGCAGATATTAATTGAATGTAAGATCCATCTAATCTATTTTATTATTATATATCTATTCTATATAACAAAGACGAAAAATTTGATTGTTTGTTTAACTTGTTTGTATCAAATAAGCTCCGAAACTACTGGACCGATATTCGATATTGTTTTACCTGTAGAAAGCTAATTTATATGCGGTTGACATAAGCTATAATTTACGCGGTCGAAGTCGCAGTAAAATTGATAGTAAATGTATAGAGAAACATACTTGCTAGATTCATAATCTTTAAAATATTTTCTTTCCAGTGATCCTTAAGGTGGTAGCGACCCTGATCCGGCAATCGAAGCAGACCGAGCAACTACTGGAAGTGAAGAAATTGTTCCTTTCAGACATGACGTTGCTCTGTAGCAACAACAGGGAGAATAGGAGGACGGTGCTGCAGATGTCTGTGTGGCAGGTACAGTCTAGTTTTATCTACCAAAGCTATGTACTACCAAAGAATTATATTAGTCAGAGCAGTGAGACGGGTTGAAGAGGTCTCTTGGATGTTTATAAGCACAACATCAAAGAGACGTCTCCTACCCGTCTGGCCAGCGTTAAGATTGTAGGCCAAATCCTCTGAGTGATCTGGCTACCTATATGGCTCTGGTAATATAGAGGGTCGTGCTCCTACATTGGAGACTAAAAAGATCTGATGATTAGGATGATGATTTTCGAGGCGCATGCTTTATACAGTATATTTTTTAATTAATAAATTAGGCATTTGTCTCCCATTTTACCTGATGGTAAGGTGACGATAAAGACGAGGGTGTTACATGCCTATCCAAGAGATACCCATTTATTCTACTTATGAATGTCCCGCTATGTAGTATTAGTATAGTTCCGGCCCAATAATAAAGCGGTTCCAATATTTTTTTAATGGCTCTGGTGATCAGAGAGGGTCGTGCTCGCAGGAGCATTATTCCTCTGCTTAAATCTCCACTCTGCAGTGAAAAATAAAAAAGACCTGATGATGATGATGATGATTAATATTTTTTCTTTATGTTTCAGGAGTGGCTAATAGCGATGGCGTATATCCATCCGAAGAACGCGGAAGAACAGAAAATATCCGACATGGTGTACTCTCTGTTCCGGATGTTGTTACACCACGCTATAAAGCATGAGTACGGAGGCTGGAGGGTGTGGGTTGATACCCTAGCTATTGTACATTCGAAGGTATGTAATTAATGATCTTTTAGATAAAAAAATATATACTTACTTCAACTGAACCATTCAACTGATTTTCATGAATGGAAATAACCAGTTTAGAAGTTTACCTTTTCAAGTAAAAGGTAAAATTCCTTTTTTTCAATTTGGTTCATAAATGACGGAGTTATGAGGTAACATACATCCAAAATCTGTGGTTATATTCATATTCTGATGCTTTGGAAACCTCCTCTTTCCGTGAAGTCGGTTGAAATTATAAACATTTCCTTTATGTATTGCATTCAATCATCACTTGTGAAGAGACAAGATGAAAGTTATAGAAATACCACAGCCATTAATCTATCTATCATTAACAACTATAATACTTATCATTTGTTTCAACTGGAGATATTAACTAATTCATTTTGTGCCTTTCAGGTGTCCTACGAGGAATTTAAGCTCCAATTCGCGCAAATGTACGAACACTACGAACAGCGGCGCGCGGACAACATCACTGACCCCGCTGAGCGTCAACAAAGGCCCATTTCCACCATCTCCGGCTGGGACAGACACACCGACACGCACGCCAAAACCCGAGTCGTCCCAGACTCCGATAGCACCCACAGCTCCCCCGTCTCCATCCGAAAACAAAACGTACTCAATCATGGAGCACAAACCGAAATCGGAAAAGGTCTATCCCTCAGAGAAGTCGAAGCCTGCAACTGCAAACTTAACCCGAGTGAAAGCGAAGACAGTCGGACTACAGTAGTGTATAGTGAAGTGTGTAAAGTGCATAGTCCAATTAAACATACCGAAGTGCCCCGCGACGGTTGTGATAGTGTTAAATGTACAGACAGTGTCGAACACGCGGTCGACGATACGGAAAGTAAATTGCTCAACGCGGATAACGAATTAGTGCAGTCTATTATTAGCGAGAATAAATTACTAGAGAGCTCTGAGTCCGGCATCGGAACAGAGAGCTCGGAGAAAACTGACAAGCCTCTGACGAGGCAGGGAAGCCTCGACTACATTCCAGTGAGAGACGTAGGAGAGAACGTCACGAAAGATGATAATACCGACAAAAGTGAAGGTATACCTTCTAGCTTATCGGCCAGTGAAACGGCGAGCCCTGAAAGGGTAGCCGAATTAAATATAACAACGGAAAGGGAATCGGAACTTTCTGATCCGTCCGAGTTGTACTTAACTCCGAGCGAAGCGACTAGTCCTAAGAAAACAGAAAAGACTGATGGAAACATTCCAGATGAAATCACTGACGACCCGAAACATATTGCGATAAATATAGTCAATGATGTGCTGACAATTGCACTAGAAACTGTCAGGTTAAAAGCTGATGATGATCCTGATTCAGGTGCCATTTCTGGCGGCTTACATTCCGAAGGTAATACACCAAATGGTAGGGAAGATTTCGAACAAGAAATTGAAGATATTATTGAAGAGAATCGGACGGCTGAAAGTATAGCTAACGATTTGATCTCTGATATTATTTCCACAGTCATTACTAAATGTGAAAAAGATAACAAAGAAGAAGAGAAAATAAAACAAGAAGTAGAAACTAAAGAAACTATTGAAAATGTTGATCATCCTAGTAATGTGACTGATGATAATAGTCCACAGAGAGTGATACCGTCAGATCATCCACATGAAGGCAACGTTTTGCCTCTGGATGGTGAATTTTTAGTCAATTCCAGGCCTGAGGAGCCAGAAAAATGTGAAACAGAAGTAACCGACACAGTTACAGAAGAAAACGCAAAGAACGACAGCCAAAGAGTAGAAATGCAAGTACCAGAGGAGCATAAGACTCCAGAGATTCCACCGATTTCGACAATCAGTGAGAACATCTCGCTTGCGAATAAGAAGGAACAGGAGCAAGAAGAAGATAGGAACAGAGAAGCGGAAAGAGACAAAAGACGCGTCAGCTTGCCTGGCGATGGTGAGATGAAGCAGGACGGCAGCAGAGCTGATGGTGTGTCCACGCAGGGCACCAACACGTCGTCTTCGCCGAAACGGCCACGTAGTGCGTCTACGAGTACGCAAGTGGACTCAAATCATTTCGGTAAGAGTTCTTTGTATTATGATGACAATCTACCTTTCTTCTTAAAAGTCAAAGTAGTATGTACATCAAAGTGAAAAAAGCGTACCTACCTATCATCATCATCATGATGATAGATAGGTACGCTTTTTACCTACCTATCGCTTCAGCTATAAATTTTTTGTGAACCACCTCTTCCTTATACCCAAGACTCTATTGGGTTTGTCCACTTCTTGTTTATATGTAACATGGAAATCCCTCGTACGTTCTCTGTTTGTTTCTGTATAAAAGAGAAAGATAGTGTTCGTTACTTTTTAAAAATCCTGCCTTCCCTTTATTGTATCAAGGTGAAATATCCATAGGGTATTATCTTCCTGATTACATCTATTTATTGAGGCATATTAGTTTGCCTTGTTGTTCCCAACAGAGTAGAATAGGGCCAGTTTAAGTCTTCCTGTGGATGTTGGTAGAAGGCGACTTAGGAAACACCAGCTAAACAAAGCTTATAAGCATCAAAGAGAGCTCCCAAACTCGGCCTGCGTGGAGTGTGTAGGCCAAATCCTCTGACTTCTCTGGCTAATATATAGGTCTGGTAGTACAGTTACGGTTAATGCTCCTGCAGTGGAGACTAACAAAGACCTAATGATGTTTTTTTAGTAATTAATCTTGTCATCGAATGTTCCAGAAACAAAGCGGCCTTCAATGTGCTCCCGGCCGATGTTCTCCCCCGGACCGACGAGACCACCCTTCCGGATCCCGGAGTTCCGGTGGTCATACATACACCAACGATTGCTTTCTGATGTCCTGTTCTCGCTGGAGACTGATATTCAGGTAACATTGCGATTGCGAATACGAATAAACCTGTTTTGTTTTTCGTGTTCATTCCAGGCATGTTTGGTTTTCGTGTGTGTAAGTGACCAACACTTGGTGTCAGATATTTCGAGCTGCCTAAAGGCATCTGACATAGCTTAACGACTGCCATCAACGATGACAGCCGGGACCAAAGTAAGCCGTTGGTCCCGGCTGGTCACGTGCCTTCCGAAGCACGGAGGAGCGAGAGATATTTTTATGCCATTTGCGGTCACCCATCCAAGTGGAGACTGCGCCTGGGGTTGCTTCCACGCGGAAGCACTTATAATGCTTACACCCACTAGGCTATCGGGCTTCTCACACTGTCTACAGGCATGACATGATCCTTATTTTTAAGTTTAAACTGCCTCCGTGGTCCAGTGGTTAAGGCGTTTGCCTTGTTGACCCGGGGGTCGTGGGTTCGATTCCCACGGGAAGCATACTTTGTTAAGTTGTTGCTTATTTAAGTTGTTTCCAGTTTGGTTAGGACATTGCAGGCATGAATCACCTGTTTGTCTGATGAGAAAGATGATTCCGTGCTTCGGAAGGCACATTAAGCCGGTATTCCCGGCTGCCATCTGGTAGTCGTTAAAAGAACCACGTCAGAGGCCGAGAGGCAGTTCCGAAGAACTCTGACACCAGGGTGTGCATGGTCGACTGACCGTATCACCTACACGAAATGATGATGATATTCTTAAGTCTATCAGATCATCTGACAAAATATAATATATCTTTATAGACATGTGAGAGGGTTTTATATTCCCCTATTTCTAGTTCAGAGGCTTAGATCAGCGAAACTACACGTAATTTTATTCTTGTACTTCTAAATAAGAGAAATTTAATAAAATCTACATCAGTACGAGTACATTATTTACAATAAGTAGTACTACAAAATAATGAATAGTAATGCGAGCAAATGCGAAGCATGCCAAAAATACCACAATTAATTTACAACCGAAGTACTGACGTAGGTTTTTTTTAATTAGATCTTATTTAAAAGTAAAAAAAAATGAAATAAGTGGCGCTCGTTGGCTGACCTAAGCCCCAGAAATATTCCATCTTGTTTTTCCATGACACAGGATACGTTTTTGATTTGACAATCAATGTAGCTTAACATATTTTACTTATGTTTTAGGTGTGGCGAAGTCATTCGACGAAATCGGTGATAGACTTCGTGAACAGCAGCGAGAACGCCATATTCGTGGTCAACACCGTTCACCTCATCAGCCAATTAGCCGACAACCTGATTATCGCTTGCGGTGGATTGCTCCCGCTGTTGGCATCTGCAACTTCGCCCAATGTGAGTTCTTAGTCTTTTATAGTAGCCTGGTAATTTTTGATTAACTATCGCCATCTCACTGGTACGCCATTTTACGTAAAGGGTAACACTTGTAAGAAATGTAACTTTATGAGGTGCGTGGTCACCTCATCAGCCCACTGGCCGACAATTGGATTACTTCCTGGCCGCTATTGGCTTCTGCGACTTCACCCAATGTAAGTTCTTAGTCTTTTATAGTATCCTGGTACTTTTTGATAAATTATCCCCATTTTACTACGCCATTTACGTTACGTAGAGGACTGTAACGCTTGTAAGAAATGTTACTTTATGAAGTGCATGGTCATCTCATCAGCAAACTGGCCGACGACCTGATTATTGCCTGAGTCTTTTATAGTATCCTGGTACTTTTTGAAAACTAGGTATCCATCTTACGTGGAGACTGCACCCGGGGTTGCTTCCACGCGGAAGCGCTTATATTGCTTACACCCACTACGCTATCGGGCTTCTCACACTGTCTACAGGCATGACATGATCCTTATTCTTAAGTTTAAACTGCCTCCGTGGTCCAGTGGTTAAGGCGTTTGCGTCCTTAAATCTTAGCGTGTGACATTTGCCTATTTGTTTGCTGTCCGTAAGTCCGTAAACATTACTTAACGCGTCCTCTCATGATCCCCATGGCATTCTTGAATGCTGTGTCAATTTGAGGAGTTCTAGGGAAACATGTCATAGATACCAGTTGTATACCTCATCAACCGATGCAACAACCCCTCCCAAACATGACGTTAATTATTACGCGCTGTGCACATCTTCTTAATTTAAGGCGTACCCTAGTACGCCTTAACATGATAATGACAGTTGATTCTTGTCAGCTAATAACATAACACGCTTGGTGCGTTTTGCTGATTTGAGGCAGACTAGGGAATCATGACATAACAGTTGATTGTTGTCTCAGCAAGCTAGTCTAAATAACACCATAAGTGTTTTACTGATTTGAGGCAGACTAGGGAAACATGACATGACAGGTGATTGTTATCTCAGCTAGCTAGTCTTAATAACATCGTAATACACTGGATGTGTTTTGCTGATTTGATACGGACTAAGGAAACATGACATGACAGTTGATTGTTGTCAGCTAAGGTAGTCTAAAGGTACGCGCACATTATGACTGGCTGCCGAGTGTGTTTGTTTGTTTGTTTAAAATCTTTATTGTACAAAACATAAAATAATCATTCCTTGCTTTTTGAATGATTAAGGGTACTAAACGCTATTGAGATAATCGAAAATAAATTACGAAAAAGTTTACAGTGCAGTTGCTGTTGCACTTTAGACAGTTTATTGTGTGTGTAGCCTGTAGCTAAAGTATTGTATGCAACTACTCGCAACTATTATTCCAGAAAATAATAATAATCTTTATATCTTATTTTAAAAGTATTTTAAGGCCTTTTATTATTTCACAGTTTCATTTTACTCATTACTCCGAGAATATTGATGAAAATATGAGATTGATTTATATATGAGTTTTTAACTCGCGCAATAAAGCCTATTGTAAATTAAGACCACCTATTTAAAACGCTAAATGGTTTGGCCCAAACTACATTAAGATCTATTTATTATAAAAACATATAAACTATCAGTGCAAAAGGGTATACGAGTGAAAGAACTTCCTTTAGGGACATAACGAAAAAAATTGTGAACAGTTTAGTATCATGTAATCCTAGTAACTTTTGGATAACTTTCTGCTATTTAAACGATCGGTTAAACTTTACGCGTTCACAGCGAAGTTAACATGTATTTTTAATCGACGATTACCAGGAAGTCATATCTTAAAAGACTTCTGCGTTTAGTAAAACTCAGGTAGAAGAATGTTGGGAAAAAGGACAGTGCGAAAGAGAAAGCACAATATTTTTATTTTATAATAGTTATCATTATAACTATTATGAAATGGCTTATGCCTTATGGCTTATGCGAATGAGACGGAAAATCTTTAAGCACGAGCGACGGAAAAAATATGCGGGTTATACTTGTATTCATGTTTTCCTAGTATGCCCAATAATGACAAAACGCACCCATTGCGTAATATCCTACATGGTTTGGGGGAAGAGGAAAAACAATACAAGCTGCTTATCTTCACGCGCAAACCGTAAAAACCATCATGTCAGTAGGTGATGCGACTAGCGTAGCAACCCATCACTATATTGATTCCGTTTCCCATCTCCACGCCCACTACCATGTTAAAAGTGGCTTTAGATCTTATAGACTTGCGCCCTGTCTGTATGTATGTATGTACTTATTTTATTTTGAGATTAAGGCGAGATCGGACTTTTCGTTATTCGTTCACGGAGTTTCATTGGCTGTTTAATTCATATTATATTCAAATTTTATTTTGTACACTCCTCCAATCATGAAAAAGTCTTCGAAATCCGTTATACCCATTATCACTAAACTTATTTTTTTATGACAGAACGAACTAGACGTCATCGAGCCAACGCAAGGCATGCCAGTGGAGGTGGCAGTGACTTTCCTCCAACGGCTGGTCAGCATGGCTGATGTCCTAATCTTTGCGAGCGCCCTCAACTTCGCTGAACTCGAAGCCGAAAAGAATATGTCCAGTGGAGGAATCCTAAGACAATGCTTGCGCCTGGTAAGAGCATGAATGAAGAGGTTTTTATACCTTGAGTTTTATGTTACTCTGTTCTTAAATTTACTAAGCAGTGATTTGATTTCTTTCTACATGTTCTGTGTTGAAATTTTTTAGATAAAAGTTAAAAATTTAAATTGAATTGAAGTAGTCTATTAAAATTGAAAATGAATGCTTAGATAATGAAGTTTAATTCTTCCTTCTGTTCTGTACAGAGTTCTAGATGAAAAATAGTTCTTTAATCTAGAGCAAGTTGGTGTAGATTATCTACTTCATGATTTTTTTCTTAGAAAACCGAACTCTTATACTTTGTATTCTATGAATCAAGAACCTTAGGGTTCTTTTAGCTTTGAGAGGTGTTTTGAATTAACGAAATCGTTCACGCATGAACGATTAAGGGTTGAGACAATACCAGGATAACATAAACGGGGGAAAGTGTAAGAGTTCGGCGCCGTCGCTACAGGTAGCAGTAGTGTGTAGCGATAGTGGGCGGCAGTAGTATGTGTGCGTAGGTTTGCACGTGTGCGGTGCGCAACTGCCTGGAGTGCAAGGAGCGGCAGCGATACGTGGCCGCGCGCCGCCCCCCGCACGCCGCGCACCCCGCGCACCCCTCCCATGCGGCTGACTCGCCTGATAATAAGGTAATATAGACTTTCTTTTTTGGGGATTAGCGCACAGTTTTGTTTGTAGACAATTCTTTTCCTTGAGATGAAACCTTTCTTTGGATACAAGTCCATAGGGAGATAGCATGCTAACATAAACATAAATAGAATGGGTACAATATCTGTACAAAAATATTATCTACTTTATCTAACATGTATTTCCTACTTTCATATTTTGTTTAATATTATGGGTTTATGCTCCTCTTTATAAGTAATTCTTATCTGACAAGCATGTTTTGAATAGCACATTTTTAAAGCATAATCTTTAAAACTTTAATTAACCTCTTCCATTGTAACAGGGCACAAATGACATGCACGCGTAATAAATGATATTAAATAGAGAGATATTCAATAACACCACGTAAGACGATAAAGACTTCTTTACGTCTATGGGCTCCTTGTATTGGTATGATTACATTGCACTCTTTATTGCACTAAAAATGCATAATGCACACAAGTTTTCGCAAAATGTCTTAGTGAATTCGTTTGGCATTGAAATACCACTGCATTTAAAGGGGCCTGTATTTTTTCTTTTTTCGTGACGTTGACTTTGATGCTATTTTCTAACTCTTATTTTGTCATGACACCCTAGTACATATAAGGATATTTCTCATATTTTGGGTTAAAACACAAAAACTTACTGTGCTGGTCTCAAATACCCAGACGACTTCAAGATTTATGCAACTATTATTAATTCTGTTATTATGGTCTAAATACAATTATTAAACGCTCACTTTCATTCGCTGTCCTCATGCTTGTTGCAGGTGAAAAGGACAGATATATAAAATATCTGTATGAATTCTTCTTCTTCTCGAGTCGTAATGTCTATACTTTATTTTTAAATTACAATAATTTCGCCACAGCGACAGCCCTGTCATTTGCCTCTACGAGGTTTTTTGAGCACAGTGACCGGGTATTTAGGGCACGTCAGAAGGTGTATGAATTGAATGCAAACTTCTAATGTATCTAACTACCTATAGTATAGGTAACTAACTTTATATTTCATGGGAATACAATGAAGATTTAATGAAATACGTCAAAGAAGAAATTTTGATTTATGGCTTCCACTGAGGTTTCGGCGATTCTGCCGTCCAGTTTAATGAGATACAATATAACGGTGTTGTACGGTATAAGTACTGCTAAGAAGAACAATGAATGACGGCGTAGGTGCTTTGATTACTTTATGGGAACTTCTGGTGGCAAGTATATACGAGCCCATATGACTGATATAATATGAATCTACTATAGCTATTGTGCAAATGTTCAGGAGCACGAGAATTTATAACACCAAACTACACAAAATTCATTAAAAAATCCAGTAATCCAATTTGCAAAATCATCTTAGGCAAACCCCAACTAAACCCATTAACTTCCCATCAAAAACTCCCTAAAACTGTTGAAATAATTCACTTCTTTGTACTTGTTTATGTTATGAATTTTTATAGATATTTAAAAGCGATTGTTTTTATAATGACAGAGCGTAGTCGCAAGTCTGGCAGATACTTCGAGCCCAGTAAAGGACCCAGAGAGGTTGCTGCAAGATATGGACGTGAACAGACTCCGGGCTGTGATCTACAGAGACGTTGTAAGTAACAAAGTCAAAACATTTATACAGAAAATAGGCCGTTTCTGGCAAGTTTTCACGTCAAACTATTTATTTTATACACGGCCAAAAACAATACAGTTCCAACCAATCCAACTTCAAAAAGGTTAGATTGATAGCAGTTATTAGGGCTCTGTACCCAAAGGGTAAAAACGTCTGTCGTCTGTCACCAGGCTGTATCTCATAAACCGTGATAGCTAGACAATTGAATTTTCATTGATGAATGATGATATATTTCTGTTGCCGCTATAACACTAAATACTAAAAACAGAAATAAATAAATATATAAGGGACCTATACAACAAACTCGTTTTTCCGTTTTTAAATGTTGTATAGTTATTAGTATAGAACCCTTCATCCGGAAGGCCCACTCTCACTTGGCCGATTTTTTATTGCATTTTCTAACACGTCTGTGTCTCAGATAAATGCACGTATATATCTCTTCAACACAACGTTATATCAATTGTATTTTGCGACTAATGTGTCTGTGATAAATCAGGAAAAAATCAGGCAAAATACTACACTTACAGAGCTGTCCTTAATAATATTTAGGTATTGGTATTCATCTTATTTATCGAGATTTAAAGATTTCAAACGTTTATTTTATATAGGTTTCTTTCAACGCATATTAATTGTCATACTTTTTTTATAATTTACGCAACAAAAAAAACGTTGACGTCAATAATTTACTTATGGCTAAATTTAGACCGTTTCGAAAGCGGAGTGCAGAAGAAGCGGCAACAAACTGTTATCATTATTAAAATACGTAACAACGGGTTACTTACGTAAATAGTCAGCTACTGCCGACATGTTTTGACTTCATCCGGTGGTCTTCCTCAGGGCGAATGTAAATTGAGACGTGCAACCGCAGTGCGGATTGGGACTAACTGGGCTTACCATTACGTGAGTAACCCGTTGTTACGTATTTTAAAACTGTTATCATTTTATTCAAATTCCAGGAAGAAACGAAACAAGCTCAGTTCCTATCCCTGGCCATCGTATACTTCATCTCAGTGCTAATGGTGTCCAAGTACCGGGACATACTCGAGCCGCCAGCGCACGCGCCGCCGGACTGCGCGCGTCGCAACCACCATCCGCACGAACACCACGGTACGTTTATGCTACCCTAGTATCTCGTGTGACAGTTTCAGAGTTAATTATCTTATTAGCAAGGTTTTTTTTAATTAATTTTCTTGTGTATTTTTTTGGATATAGAGGATTCCGTTTTAGTGTTGATAATGGATTTGTTTACTTCTCTTACATCATAGTGCCCTGGTACCTGATGTGACATTTAACAGTAATAGAAAGTGATATTTTGGGTCGGTTTATTAACATAAAAACGGCAATACATAAAATTTAAACTGTGTATGTAATCATTACGTTATTTATATATAAAATATAAACATTGTACGGATATAACTACATATAAAGTCTTTCTTATTAATTAAATAATATTAATATAAAACATGCTATAGCACAATTTATTTCTTTATATTTTCAAATTTAACTACACAAAATGTATATAATTAACTATAATACACCTTCAAAAACAAGTAGTGTTGACCACAGTCTATGTACTTCACTGTTCTATGTAGTAGTTTAAACAACAATATTATATCTATTTATTATACTAAACTGTATTTCTTTACTATTCATAGATCTATCCGGTTTGTTTCTTAGAGGTTTCTATTAAACGCTATTTATTTCGCTTCTTTTGTACGCTTTATTGCACTATTTCTCATTCATAATTTAATATACTATATTGGTACGTATATTACTGTTAAGATACTTAATCTAAATTTATCATGAATCAGCCATTAAAAATGTGCTGTCGCAGTCAATTTTTTCTAGAATATAATAAAATTTTGAAAATTTTGATGTGTATGTACTTATACTTTATATTTACTTCTTTCATATAATATTATAGAATAAAGTGTGACAGCGACGGTACATCAAAGGATACTAAAAGACTTGTATATCTGAAGTGTGTCGTTTCTCCTTTTTTCACGCCGCTTGATATGCGCGTCACGTTTGGGACACTGGTAAAATCGTCTAAATTTTACTACACTGCGGCACCTCATCGTTGGTACACGTTTTCATGACCGAACGTTCAAAATTTCGAATTTCGAACGTTTGACATTGTGACCCATACTATTTGCTCTTGCGATGCTACTACTACGAATAGCTGGCAGTCGGCCGCTATTCCCGCAGTGGTCGCATCACGTGTACCCCCAATTCCTGCCGGGTGGGCACCCCGCGCATCGCCACCCGCACACACACTGCAAGCTCGATTGCAGCCAACACGTTAACAATAACACGCACGCGCACACACGCATCGCTAGTTACCACCGCGCGCACGCAGGTAAAGCGGCTAGACTCCGCCTGCGAAACGCAAGGGATAAATAGGCCGAATGGAAACACATGCGAATCGTCCTCTCATATCATCAGAAAAGATTCTGAGTAGTAATTGCAATCTCCGTAGCATCTATGCAATCCTGGTAATTTTATTGCTTTGTTGCAAATTGTAGCAAAACTGCATTTTCGAATTCTGGAAACAATCGAGTTTGATAGAAGCATCAAAAAAAGAGTATCTCTAGTGCATTTATTCGCTCCTAGTCTTTCAAGGCTACGACTACGCACTATTGCACAAATACAATGAAAAATATAACAATAACCGTTTTTTGTGCTACCATCGAAGGAACGGTATTGAATCGATAAAACATTTTTGAAAGAAAGAGGCGTGTCTTTAAATTTACTATAATAAAATAAAGTTGTGATTGTTTTGGTGAGTAGATTTTTTTCAACGACACAATACTTTTTGTACAAATTTAGCTAATCTATTAATCGCATATATTTCCATTTCGGTCATTGTCCTGCGTCTCAATTCACGCTCGGGCAAGAAACCCTCTTATCAAAAATGTCACTGTCTAAAACAATTTAAAAAAAAATAACTTTTTCTGGTAAGAGTGATTACATTTATATCATAACTTAAATAAATCAGGTATATTAGGACGATAGAGACCCAATGGTCGTTCAAGGGTATGTGGAGATGGCAATAACTTTTTATTTAATAAAATCAAAGGCAATTTATAAAAAAAACGCATTCCGCCTTGAAGATGAAATTACATTTAGTTGTTATTTAATATTCTTAAATTTTATTTAATGATTTAACACTGTTTTACCCAATAAAAATTGTGGAAAATAGTCCAGTTACCTACCAGGTGGACATAAAATAACAAGAGTCAAGACAGTGACGAGAATGCACCGCTGGAGCACTGCTTAGATTTTAGTTTCTTTATGTATGATTTGCGTCATCATTTCAGTAGACAGAGTGATCATCAGTTCGGATAATGCATGTAGAATATAATATAAATTATAGTGAATTAATGTAGATATTAAAATTCTGAATTCTGTACACGGCTATGAAATCTATAATTATAAATAAAACTTCTTAAATCTAAAATATTTATCGATAACGTTATTCTTAAAACTAGTCAGCAATAACCATAAGTAAAACCATAATTATGAAATGAAGTTATCTCACGAAGAATTTAATGGCATGCAAAATTTGAGAGAGTTTCTCCGGAATATTAATATTTTACCGACAAAAGTGTACAGAATTCCGTAAATTACGGGTAGAATTAGACCTCCTTAGTATGTTAACCCGTCTCTAACTCGACCTTTCCGCTTTATAAGCAAGCTTAATCGATGTTGTGCGGCGGACTACCAATACCATTTTCTAATTCGACGTTTTTCCCATAGATCATAACGGCGAGGACGTGGAATATGCAATGATAGTCGTCGATGAGAATAATTCTACTATTCCTGAAGAAATGGACTCTCCTTCGATGAAGGTATGTAATGTTTTAAAGTGGATTTTAGATTACGCAAGTGTGTGAGACAGCATGCATTGAATTGATAGAGATACCCTTTTTCTGTGAGTATTCAGGCAGTTTAATAATTTTCTAATATTTTTTTGGTATTATGTTAGGCGTAAGGGCAGTTTTGTTAAAAGTTTTCACATAAGCCAAACTATCTTCAGAAGTATTGCTTACAAAATATTGCCCTTATGCGTAAATCTAGTGAAGTCATGTTATTCATTGAATTTTTCAAGTTTTATCGTATCAACTCTTTCGAACGCATGCTCCCCTAATATCCAAATTGAAATAAACCAACTTTTAATAAATTTTCTTCTTAATACCTCAGTAGTTTAGAATCATGACATGAGATTATAGCATAGATATAGGTAGTATATTGTAGTCTCCAATGCATGACATTCAATCAAAATCCCAGAATGTCATCCCCCATTTTGTCAAATTGTTTCGCTATCCATTGGTTTTCGATGTGGCTAAGACAGTGTTGTACGGTGGCGTCACCTGTGACCGCTTTTTATCATTGGTTTTGTTGCAATAAAATTGTAAGGAATCCGAGAAGGAGGAGGGAGTGGCCAAAATAGAGACCACTACCGACGAACTGAAGCCGAATTCCGGGGAGAAACCAAAAGAAGCTGAGGCAACAACTCCTGCATCAGAAAAAGAAGAGCCGCTTTTCAAGTCAAGTCTTCGCAAAATGCAGCCTAAACCAAAGGTTAGTTGGAGCTGCTCTGGACGGTCTATCACTATTAGAACTTGAGTCTCCTTCCGACTTGGTCTGGATCCTTTCGTTGTGGTTTCATTTAAATTCACTTAAGTGGGATCATTTAGATCATTTTTGTTAATTTGTTTGATATCAAAATCATAATTCTTTTAATTGTGATAAAATATACTTTGATGTTAATCTTCCTTAATAATCGAAAACTCCCATAATATTATAGTATTTGGTATATGATACAAGCATCTGTATAGTCTTCTCTATCATACTCTCATTTAAGGCGAGGTGAGTTCACACACTAGCGCCACCCAGCAATTAATTCTATAAGTCCTAAATCATATCAAATTTAAAAAATCTTATATCCTAATTTCCTAGTAAATTACTTTTAGTATTATTGGTACAATTTTTCACTATTTTTAATTTGATGAATTAAGAGAACGAATTTTTACCGCCAAAAGTGGCCATTTTTGGCGGTAAAACTTCGTAACAAATTAAAACACTTAGATTGTTACATCTATGAAAAGTAACAAAAAGAATACTACAAGTAATTTACTAGGGCAATCAGCTACCTTCGCTGCCTTTTACAAAATTTTCGATATAATATTTGATATAATTATTGACCATGCACACGGTGCATGGTCGACTGACCGTGTCACCTACTCGAAATGATGATGATGATAATTATTGAAGCACACATAGTTTTCTAAAATCAAAAGATCAAAAGAAGTTGTAGATATATTGCTATTTAGTGGCATTATAAATGAAGTTAAAAATCATGTCTTTATTACTTGTATCATTTTAATTTTCAATCCCACTTTCGTGAAAGCTGATCTGATTCTTAGCGTTCCTGTAATTCTGTGTTGGAATTCCTCGTACTAAATATATGTTATTATCCTTTTGTAAGCCTCCAACCGCAAGGTCCAAAACATTGTCTGGGATAACGGTGTCTGTGGTCAATTTGGTTTGTACACAAGTAATTATAACACGAGTTCTGATCTTAACATGCAATATGTTTATGGAAGCCTGGTACACGTTGGTTAAATTCAAACGAACTTATTCTGATATTCAGGGAATTGTTCCTTTTTTTAACTTAAAAATCACCTTTAGGTGTCTACTTAAAAAGAAAGTTAATTAGGATGTTGAGGAGCATCTATATTTTTGTCTAAAAAATTAACATTTCATATAGTTCTTTATACTACACAAAAAAAGCCCTCTCATTTGAATTGACTTAAACTTCTCCTCCTTCAGTCCACTTTTCTTCACACATAACAACCGCCATACATAGGTGCAACATAATAAAACAATTCTTATTTTTATACGTTGACAGTCGTTTGAATTTACCAAAAAATATACATAATAATCACACTACGTCCACATAATTGACACAAGCTTGTACATCACAACATTATATGTAAAAAACATGTAAAAATTACCGACACTAGGCTAGCTACGCTCACTATATCATGATTTAAGTTCATACAACTTAGCACTTAGCACCTCACAAAATGTATACTTTAACTAATATTGTACATATTTCCAACTACATATATATGTGTAATCGTATCTAAAATATTGGTGGGCTAGAAATAATTACCAGTTTTTAAATGTATGAATCGACTAGACAGATACAAATATAGTTTTTTATGTATGAAACCCTTACTACGAACAGCTACTTTACAATCTACTCGGACATCGCGAAAGTAAATAACCTTTTCTTTTGTTATATAACACATGGGTAGTTATTTGAGTGTAACAGCTGTTTTTCCGCGATTTAAGAACGAAAGCATTGTTGTTCGTTTACACGAGTAGCTATATTGACCTTTTTTCGATCTGGTGTACCCTTTCTAACTAACGATGTGATTTTTACGAAGTGTGTGAGTATTTTTTAGCATGTGTGTGCTTAGCTCGCTTCTTCCACCCACCTTGGTTTGCATGACTCTGCACTATCACTCACACTTTATCATATTTCAATGTATTCCTATTAGATCTTTTTATTTTCTATATCTGTGTAGTTTATATTGTAATACTATAAAAAGGTAAGGTTTGGTTAATTTTTGAAATGAAAATAAGTATATTTGTTGTCTACTAAATAAGGCTCATGAAATAATTTATTTTATTTATGATTTTCTAAGTGTTATAATATAAAGTTACAAAAATATTACATAAAAAAGTATATTTCCAATAAATTATTTTTAAATGTGTAAATGTTAACAAGTTTTATTTTCTAAAATACTACTATTCGATATAAAATAGGTGATCTATCTCATGAATTTCGTACTTATCTTATTTGTCCTGCGCTAACGTTAATTGAATAACAGTCACTATCCAGAGGATGAAAATAACTGTTGTGACAATACGGTGTTGATTTATAGATCAAACCTAAAAGAACTTTTGGAGATGAAATAGCGGTATTACTTATATAAAATATACTAACTGAAATAAAGGCACAAATTTCACACAAGTGCACTGTGTTATATACTTCACCAATCACCTGTCCCCGATACATCTTGCATCGGAATTTGAACCTTACTTCTTCGTATATAGAGCGTGGATTCCATCGAGGATGCAGGCTCCTTCCACCTCAACTCTACGGAGACCACGAACAATGATCCTGAGACGTCCAGCGAGATTGCTCTGGATGACAACAAACACCCTGTAAGTTAAATCTATATATCTATATGTCGACATATAAATCTAGGTGTCGAAATGTATATAATTCAGTAGATAAGGCGTGAAAGCGTAACAAACAAACTCTCTTTCGCATTTATAATATCAAGTTGGGATAAGCGCAGTGGTTAACACGCCAGCCTGCGACACGAGTGATCCCGAGTTCGATCTCCGGTCAGGTCATGATGGAAAAGATATTTCCAGAATGGCCTAGGTCTTTTAAGTTTCCTATTATATGTATATATTATAAAATATAGTATCGTTGAGTTAGTATCCCACGACATAAATTCACAACTATGGGGCTAGATCAATTTAAGTGATTTGTTGAATTTTTAAGAGGTTTACAGCACCGAAACTAGCGACACCCGTTATTTAATTCTTGTTCTCCGAAAAAGAACAAATTTAAATATCTACGTAAGTACTTCCTTAGTGATTACTTGTAGTATTTTAAGAAGAACTTTTCATCGACATCAGCATTTTAGATTAAAAGAACTATTCATTACCGCCAAAAGTGGCCACTTTTGGCGGTAATGAGTAGTTCTCTCAATCTGAAATGCTGATGTCGATGAAAATTTCTACTAAAAATACTACAAGTAATACGTACGTAGATTTTTTCAATTTGTTCTTATTTCGGAGAACAAAAATTTAATAACGGGTGTCGCTAGTTTCTGTGTTGTAAGCCTCTTAAAATAATTAATTGCTAGGTGGCGCTGGTGTCGCATTCCACAGGGCCTTAATTCACATGTTTAAAATAAGGTAGAAAGAAAGCCAGAATTTAGATTGTTTCAAATTATCTTTCAGGTTAGCAATGACGAATCATGGACTGACGTGAACCTTAACGAGGATGGTGAGAGAGGCCCGGCCACCATCACCGGCAGGACGAGAGACCACGAGGGAAACATACATGAAGGTATTTTTTAATGACACACATACTATCACGTGTTTAACCCCTGTGGGCAGACAGAGCCCAGGTCTATAAATCCTAAAGGCCAAGTTTAGCATGTTGGTGGGTTTGTAGGTGAGTGACGGAATCAAAATAGTGATTGGTTGCTAGCCGCATCGCCTATTACATGATTCCTCATGCCCATTCCCTCGATCGGTTTTTACGATCTGCGCGGGAAGAGAAGTAGCTGGCACATTCTACTTTTTTTCTATTCTTCCAGACCAGTGTTGAAGATTTTTAATGTCTTTTTTTTACTAACGATAACAAAAAGAAAATTATGCGAGGGAAACAAACTTCACAATGGCGAGATCTCTCTCATTACATTTTTTCTTTTTCTTTCAGACATAGACAAACAAATTCACATGAGAAACTCCGAGTCCCACCATCACTTACAACAGCGGCATCAGAATAGAAGTCTCCAAGCGGCACAGAGGCATCTGCATCCGGTAAAAATAAATAATTTGACAACACAAAAAATGCTGTAGAACACGGTCTTTGTTTGAAGCTGAAAAGTCTATTTACTAGGTTTGCCAAAGAGCAATGGAACGTCATCTTGTTCTTTTTCGAACCCTTCTTTTATTTAATTTTATTTCATCTCATTTTTTTCGGATCGTTCCGTTTTAATTTAATCTCATTTTGTTTCGAATCGTGCCGTTACGTTACGTTCCGGTCCGCTCCGCTCCGTGCCGTCACGTTCCGTTTCGTTAATTTCGTTTTGTTTAATTTATTGTTCGCTTGGTATACACATACTATAAAATACAGGGATAATATCATAAATGTACAAAGTGCGGGTGTTGCGATATATTTTTAAATAAAGATACTGGGCTGTATTGTTGTTATTACCTTATTTTTAATACTTATTTTTTTTTCAGGATAACGAAACCCTAGCCGGCCTGAACGCAATGAACGCGTCGATGTCAGCCGACGGGGTTTCCCGAGAAGCGTCACTGACCCATAAACTAGAAACAGCTCTGGGTCCCGTATGTCCGCTACTACGAGAAATCATGCTAGACTTCGCTCCGTTCCTGTCGAAGACTTTGGTGGGAAGCCATGGACAAGAGTTATTGATGGAGGGTAAAGGTATCTTCGTATTAAGCATGGTAGTGCTTTTACTATTATTGCTGGCCTTCTTTTTTCACTGGCGACGACCAAGTATAAAAATTTGGCCAAGTGCGAGTTGGGCTCGCCCATGAACGGTCCCGTAGAAACAAGCTTAGATTAGCCAAGAATCTAAAAGTTGTTTTTGCGGTTTATGATAAAGTGTTATAACTTTCTAGTTTATACTTCACTAAGTCCGAGCCTCAACTCTGATAGTTTCCTTTCAACTTCGTTATATATACTACTCCTGTAAATTTCACGTATCCATATATCTATATATAACCGTTTAGCAGATAGAGGGGGGGGTACCTCTTACAAAAATTTGCACTCTGAAACCAAATATTTCAGAAACGGATCTCTTAATCGAAAAATGGTGCTCTCAACCACACAATATTGTTTAAAGACCTATTTAAAAAAAAAAATTACTCCCACTTTACTCGAATGGGACCTAACCTAAAAAAATTTTTTCAATATTTTTTTCTACCTCTTTTTTGGCATGATTAATATACATACTCATACCAAATCACGGCTTTCTAGTACTTATAGTCTCTGAGTAAAACCGCGGACGGACGGACAGACAGACAGACATGGCGAAACTATAAGGGTTCCTTGTTTACTACAAAACCCTAAAAAACTACCTACTGTCCTACGCCTTTTCTGTTAGTTTTAGATCTAATGGATGCTTTTTGGTTAGGACCTAGTTAAGACGCCTTTTATGTTGTATATTTAAATACTTGATCGAAGCCAGCAAGTTTATGCTTTGCTCTCGGACACATTGTTACATATGGTATCGAAACGAACATATGATAATTAAAAAATATTGTTGATATTTTCAATTCAATTTTCATATTGACCTGGGTCTTGGATGTTTATCTATATAAGTATATATTATAAAAATATAGTATCGTTAAGTTACTATCCTGGGACACAAGTTCACAACTTACTGTGGGGCTAGCTCAATTTGTGTGATATGTAAAAAAAATATATATACATAAATATAATAATAAATGGGATAACGCGTAGTTTTGTCTATCCTATACAAATCTCAACAAGCCAAAATTACTTATAGTGGTTAAGGTATCTTGGTATTTGCAATGGTAGTGCTTTTTAGGGTTCCAAAGGGTAAATACGGGACCTTATTCACGGGACTTCACTGTCCGTCCGTCATCGAAATGTTGAAAGGGTTTTCTGAAATGCTCACCAATAGATGGCAGCACTAAGGCGTCGAGTTCGATAATCCGCTGACATTAGATAAACTATATCTATCCTTAATATTATAAACAGGAAAGGTTTGAATGCTTATTTGTTTGTTTGCATTGAATGGCCTCCGAAACTTATGGACCAATCAAGATTCTTTCACCTACAGATAGGTGATTTATTTGCGGGTGATATCCCAATCCTAACTTCCCAACTAATATTATAAATGCGAAAGTGAGTTTTTTGTTTGTTTGTTACGCTTTACGCCGTATCTACTGAACCGATCATGATGAAATTTTGCATATACATAGGTTAAGGTACCGAGAAGGACATAGGCTATATATTACGCGGGCGAAGTCGCGGGTAACAGCTAGTAGGCTATATTTTACGTGGATAAAGTCGCGGCAAAATGGAAAGTAATAGGGAATATGCATGAAAAAAAAAATGTGTTATCTTACCAGTTTATCCAAAACTATTCAATAGTAAAGTACTGAAAGTGAAAATAGAATAAAATTTGGTTGATAAATGAACGAGATAAAATGATTTTACGAAAATATGTCTATCTTACTCGCGAAAACAATATTTTATTTGGCAAATGTATGCATGATATAGACTATGACGTCACTAGTCCATATCGGACTTGTCTTTCATATTTAAACTTTAAAGTATCACATCTTCGTCGCTAATTTGAGATATTTTAAAAGTTCTTTCATATTTTTTTACTGTGATTATTAGGGATTATACCAAAGACGATATAATACTAACGTAATAGACTGCCCACCTTATACAAAAATATTGGACCAAATTAAGGTTGCGAAAAGCAGGCGAATGTATAGCGCAGGAGAGTTGCTTGCTACTCGATACTAGGTGGCGGTAATCTGCGTTAGCCTATAACTTACTAAATATAGGGTGTCATTTTAAAATATTATGCCTAAAATATTGTTTTGATTTTTAATGAGATATATTTTGTGAATCATGTTTTTATATTCTCGTAATACCTACGGTAGATACAATGTTGTGTAGTTTCGTGTGGCGCCATCTATGCGAGTCTCTGAGAACAAATCGTACGATTAAGGCGTTGAGGCCACATGGTTATACTAAGCAAATTTTTTGCATATTCTCTATTGATAAACGGCAACAACTGACACATTGTAGTACAATCACAACTTACAAGACCCGATGCCTCGGTGCTGCCGCCACTTATTTAAGACTTCATTACTCGCTTGGTTTACCTTGGATTGGCTTGATGGCGCTTTCTCTATTTTTTCTAATTAATTGGAGCTAGACGTTATTGATTGGTTGTGGCATGTGATTACAAAAAGGAGGGTATGGGGTCTGGTTTGGGAAGATTAGTATTAGGGTCCAGCTTTTACCTTTTGGGTACGGAACCTTAATAAACTTGAGGGTATGGGGGTCTGGTTTGGTACGTACGAACAGACGGACAGCGGAAACTGTAATAGGATCCCGTTTATACCCCTTTTGGGGACAATAATAAAAACTTTGCTTGCTTCCTTACTTCTTTCCTCTTCCATGCTGGTTTGGGAGAATAATCAAAAACATAGAATAAACCAGCTGCTTTTCTTCCCGCGCAGACCGTAAAAGCCGGTCAAGGGATTGGGTAAAATCTAAGGAATCGCGTCAATAGGCGATGCGGCTAGTAACCCATCACTATTTTGATTCCACTTTCCATCTTTACGCCCACTGCGATGCTAAATGTGGCCTTTGGGTCTTATGACCTCGGGTTCTGTCTACCCCGCAAGGGATAAAGACGTGATAGTATGTATGTATTCTTCATTGCGTTTATAATTCCAGGTCTCCAAACCTTCAAATCGAGCACTTCTGTGGTGGAGCTAGTGATGTTGCTGTGCTCTCAGGAGTGGCAGAACTCTTTGCAGAAGCACGCTGGTCTAGCCTTTATAGAGCTCATTAACGAGGGCCGCCTGCTCTCCCACGCAATGAGAGACCATATTGTGAGGGTCGCCAACGAAGCTGAGTTCATTCTGAATCGGATGAGGGCTGACGATGTACTGAAACATGCCGATTTTGAGGTAAGAAATAGAATTTTGTATTTTTTAAAGTAATTTATAAACACTGTCCAATGGGTAGACCATATATTTGCCTACAAAGTAGTTACGATACAAGAAGAAGTAATGGCTGGCCTACATAGAGCTTATTAACGAGGGTCGCCAACGAAGCTGAGTTTATCTTGAATAGGATGAGGGCAGACGATGTGCTGAAACATGCTGATTTTATGACTTACTACACATACTTTTAATAAGAAATATAGTGAAACACTGTCCACCTGGTAGACCGTATCTTAGCCTACAAAGTAGTTAGGATATAAGAAGCAGTGATTGCTGGCCTTAATTAAGCTCATCAATGAAGGCTGCCTCCTATCCCACGTTATGTGAGACTACATCTTAAAGCAATACACCTTAGTGGAACACTGTCCAACGGGTAGACCGTATCTTGACCTACAAAGTAATCATCATCATCATTTCGAGTAGGTGACACGGTCAGTCGACCATGCACACCCTGGTGTCAGAGTTCTTCGGAACCGCCTCTCGGCCTCTGACGTGGTTCCTTTAACGACTCCAGATGGCAGCCGGGACCACCAGCTTAACGTGCCTTCCGAAGCACGGAATCATCTTTCTTATCAGACAATCAGGTGATTCATGCCTGCAATGTCTTAGCCAAACTGGAAACAACTTAATAAAGTATGCTTCCCGTAGGAATCGAACCCACGACCCCCGGGTCAACAAGGCAAACGCCTTAACCACTGAACCACGTTGCAGTTGTACAAAGTAATAAGGATATAAGAAGCAGTAATGACTGGCCTTCATAGAGCTCATAAACAAGGACCGCCTGCTGTCCCACGCAATGAGAGACCACATCGTGAGGGTCGCCAACGAAGCTAAGTTCATTCTGAATCGGATGAGAGCGAATGATTGTGTATGTATGTTGAACTTAATTTAAATCATCAAATAATTATACTCGGTTATTATTACAGTGCGTATGCGCAAGCACAAGCGCAGAGAGGGCAGAAGAGGAGCGGACATGCGAAAGACTAATAGCAGCGGCCAGGAGACGCGACCATGCTGCTGCGGCAAGGCATTTAGACAAGTTAAGGCATGCTGCGGCCCACACCGATGTTGCGTCTGGGTAAGTAAACAACAAAGGAAACCAACCAAGTATGTTTGTCGTTTTTCGTATGTGTAAGAGGCCAACACTGATGTCAGCTTTTTCAAGGTTCATATCATCTGACATAACTTTAAGACTGCCACCAATGATGACAGCCGGGAGCAACGGCTTAACGTGCTTTCCGAAGCACGGAAGAGCTAGTGCGAGCACACCAAGGGTTCCGAACCAAGATACAATATGTAACTACAAAAAAGCTTTAAAACACCAATTTCTTGTATGTGACTTTATTTTTGTTACTTACATAGAATGAATAGGTACCTACACAGTCAGTGAAAATTTCTAGACTACCTTTTACGGGTCATTATATACAGCACTGTGATGGACGGACGGATAGCGAAGACTTAGTTATTTGGTTTTTAGATACGGAACCCTAAGAAAGAGTTGAAATGCATCTAGTTTATTTTGTTATATGCAAAGAAAGTTTTGCGATAGGCACTAACTCAATAAAGGAACTAAGTACCTTACAAGACCTACCAAACAGTTTAAGACAAACTTGTATATGATACTGATGGAATACTTATAACGAAAATCTTTTCTCGAAACATACAAAAATAAAGTTCAAACTTATTAGGTACTTACAGTTCTATGGTAGGTTAGAACAACTACTAGGTAGAGAACAACTTTATTTTATAGCCATCTAGCGACAGCGGACTGAATCAAAGTTATCGCGCTATATTTAATGCGCTCTGTCGCATTTGGTTCTGTTTTGTCGGCACGCTTTTTCTAGTTCCTAATCCTGACGCTAGATGTCGCCTCATTATGCATTCACTTGATGAATAAAATTATATGAAAAGTTTATTCTACCTACAATATCAGCACCCAATTCTGGGGACTAGAGTCGTGATAAGACGCTCATTTGCGTTCTGAGATTCCACTTTTAGTTCTGTTTCATAGTCACGCTCTTCCAAGTTCCTAATCGTGACGCTAGAGGTCGCCATGTTAAATTTACCTTGATGAATAAAAATATTTTTACCTACAGTGTCAGTACCCAATTCTGGAAACTGGACTCAAGGGAAGACGCTCGTTTGCGTTCTGAGATGCCACTTTTTGTTCTGTTTCATAGTCACGCTCTTTCTAGTTCCTAATCTTGACGCTAGATGTCGCCACGTTGAATTTCACTTGGTGAATAAAAATATGTTTGTACTCACAGTGTCAGCACTCAGTTCTGGAAACTGGACTCATGGGAAGACGACGCTCGCAGAAGACGAAGGCTTGTGCCGGACGCCCGAGGAAGCAGGCATACGGCCGCAGCACTCGCGAGGGACCCCCCGGCAGCACCTCCCCTAGATGCGATATTACAGGTAAAGCACTATAATCAGGAGATTCTGTGAAGAAACCATTGAAAAGTAAGGCAACGCTTAGCGCTTTTTGTAGTCAAGAGTTTTTTTTTTGAGAAACCATTGTTAAAACACAATGGTTTTTGTAATAATTGCTACTTATGGGGAAACATGACTTTTATGGGGTCCAGTGCTGTTTGAAATCAATTGATAGAAAACAGAGATATCATCTACAAATAAGTAATATCATTTTTCGTAGGATATCGTATAAACTTAATACTGTTTACAATTTAAATTGAGAACGTGAAGCTTTCTTAGTGTTTTTGTCAAAATAGGCTACTTTTGCCAAAATGCAAAGTAAACCTTCTCATAAGACTGTAAACGGTAAACAGCGCTTCATGTAAAATAGTTTATCTGTGACCTCGCAGAACAAAATTTTATACAATATCTAGGTTTTGATTTAGTATCGTTAAGTTAGTATCCCATAACACAAGTCTCGAACTTACTTTGGGGCTAGCTCAATCTGTGTGATTTGTCCGTACCTTCCGTACCGTATTTGACGAGCTCCGTGGCGCAGCGGTCATCACGCCTGCCTGCGACACGGATGGTCCCGGGTTCGATCCCCGGTCAGGTCAAGATGGAAAACGATCTTTTTCAGATTGACCTGGGTCTTGGATGTTTATCTATATACTCGTATGTATTTGTTATAAAATATAGTATCGTTGAGTTAGTATCCCATAACACAAGTCTTTCATTAGAACTTACTTTGGGGCTAGCTCAATCTGTGTGATTTGTCCATATATATATATATATATATATATATATATATATATATATTATTTATATTTATTATATATATTTATGTATTTATTATTTTCTTTCAAACAATTTATTAAAAATGGAGGCAGCACTGGTCCCCGAAAAATTCATGCTTCTCATAAGAGAAAAATATTTTGAAACTTCCATAAGCTATTTATGATGATTGATCCTATTTTTAAAAAGTCATGGTCATCAAAATCAATATTATTATGAGAAAGTTAAGGGCAATGATTAGGAAACTGTAGATTTATTGTAATCACGATTTCGTATTGACTCTCTTCGTCCAGGCGACAGAAGAGCTGCACGCGCGGCTAGCGGCGGGCGGCGCGGGGCGCGGCGCGCAGCTGCCCACGCCGGCCGCCGCCGAGCTCCTCGACGACGCTGAACTCCTGGTAGACGATCGGGAGATTGATGCTGACCTCACAGGTATATCGATATGTTTAGTTGTATGAATGAGGGTTTTCAAAATTGCTTGTTTGTTGACCAGTCAAAAATACCTCTCAACAGAGGCAGGTGCTGTCAAATCCAACAATCATGTTTAATCATCAATTTTATGATTGGTAGATTTTGACAGCTCGACCTCTCGACACAGTGTCGCCACCTGGGTTTCTGAAAACCCTCCCTGGTGAAAGCTGAAGATTTCTCATCTATATATTGTAGGCGCGCGCGCTTCTACCAATATATAAGGTTCTTGAGTTTTCCTCGACGACGCTGAACTCCTGGTAGACGAGCGGGCGATTGATGCAGACCTCACAGGTACGATGATTATTACTCGCATGTCATCATCATCATCTTCAGGTCTTTTTACTTTTTAGTCTCCACTGCAAGAGCACGACCCTCTCTGTACTACCAGAGTCATAAATTTGCTAGAGCAATCAGAGGATTTGGAGTGCTATTTTTGAACGCGGGCCACTCGTCTTCGAGCGATTTTTGTATGGAGAAATTGTTCGAAGACGAGTGGCACGCGTTCAACAATAGTACCCTTGGTCTACACTCTTCACGATGACCAGACGGTTGGAGACACTTTAATGTTTATGAGCCTTGTTTTTTTTTTAATATTTTTTTTAAATATATAGGGACATATCACACAAACTGAGCTAGCCCCACAGTAAGTTGTGAACTTGTGTCGCAGGATACTAACTCAACGAAACTATATTTTATAATATATACTTATATAGATAAACATCCAAGACCCAGGTCAATATGAAAAAGATCTTTTTCCATCCTGACCTGACCGGGGATCGAACCCGGGACCCCCGTGTCGCAGGCTAGCGTGTTGACCGCTGCGCCACGGAGCTCGTCGTCGTTAGTTCTTAAGTCGCATTTTACGACATCCCCGGGAAAACTTGGAGTGGTCCCCTATTCCACAATGCTTGGGATCACACGGCAATTACTCGCATGTGTGCATAACTAACTGGTTCACACTCAATACAAAGCCAGAACAAAGCCTAAATTCCATTGCCATGCTTGAATATCATCTCCCCCTTAAAATCGATTGAAATGGACTTTTAAAGATTGAGGTATTTTTTGTTGGCACAGAATGTCAATGTAAATGTTGCTCAACAAGCCGTTTCTTCTTTTCATTAACGTAGGTACCTTGAGAAAGTCACTAAGTTAAAATACCTACTACGTACATTTATTGATTTAAACAATTGGATCGTATAAAGGATAAAAATCCTAAGCATTTCACCTCTGGGGTACTATTTTTAAATGTGTGACGCTCGTCTTTGAACGATTTTTGTTTCGTTTGCGAACCGCGAAATTTCAAAAATTGTAACCTAGATCGGAGTAACAAATAATCAATCCTCTTTATTTTTCATACTTATACTGACGTTACTCTACTTTGCTTTCAATATTCTATCAGGCGTTAAACCAAAAATCTTTACAGGTCCAGTGAACATAAGCACGAAAGCCAAGCTGGTGGCTCCAGGTCTGGTGGCGCCCGGCACCGTGTCGCTGACCTCCACGGAGCTGTACTTCGAGGTGGATGAGGAGGATCCAGAGTACAAGAAGATTGACCCTGAGGTAAGTCATGTTAATAGCTTCTTTACTAGAAGTACTTACTGAAATTCGGCGGCTGATTTTACGCTTTGATGATGAGGTTGACATGATGTAAGCGCAGAAATTCGGTTACGCTCGCGGTCGTTCCTTCCGCTGCCTTTTCGTTCGTATGCTTGACTATTTTTTCTTAAGACATATAAACGGTAATGGATTTTGAAGTGACCATTAAAGCCAATTGTTCGCCGAAGCAAAGACAATATAATACTTATGTAATACCTAGCATAGATATTATAATTCTACGTAATAGACTGCCATTCTCATACAAAAATGTTGGACCAAATTAAAGTGGGAAAAGTAGGCGAATGTATGGCGCTACAGAGTTGCTTGCCACTCGACACTAGATGGCGGTAATCTGCGTTAGCCTAAACTTACTAAGACAACGGTGTAATTTTTTATACTATTATGCCAAAGATATTGTTCAAATTTTTAATAAGATATATTTTGTGAATAATGCTTTTAAATTCTCATAATACGGAAGATACAATGTTGTGCAGCAACGAGTAGCGGCATGTCTGTGAGAACAAATCGTACGATTAAGGGGTTGGGAGCCACATGACCGAAGTGTTCTAAGTTGGCAAATAAGTCTGCAATGCTTGTCAACTATTTAAAATGTGTTAAAGCGTAAAAATAGATATATTTAATTCAGTTTAATGAAACAAATTTAATCTGATATTGTGTCAAGTTAAAAATCGGTCAAGTGCAAGTCGGACTCGCGCATGAAGGGTTCATTTTCATATACAACATTAGACTAGGCATTCGCTATGACAGGTTTTCTGAAATTCAACTCCTAAAGGGTCAAACACAGGTCCAAAAGTTTGTATTTAACGCAAGCGTAGCCGCGGGCAAAAGCTAGTACCTATATTATAATTTTATTTATTTATTTATATAACAGTTTATGCACACGAAGAAAAAATATACAGATATAATAAAATTTTAATTTCGTAAAATGTAAGCTGCTTCTCTACCCGCGCAGATCTTAAAAGCCGATCGAAGGAATGGGCATCAAGAATCATGTCAATAGGCGATGCGGCTAGCAACCTATCACTATTTTTGATTCCGTTCTCACCTACAAGCACCCCAACATGCTAAACATAGCCTCAAGGATTTACAGACCTGGGCTCTGTCTACCCCGCAAGGGAAAAAGACATGATAGTATGTATGTATGCTTAATTTTTAAATGTTTTAAAATTAAATTTATCGATAACATTCCGAGCACAACTATTAAAATAATTCACCTATTGTTAGAATCAATAAACAGACCATTATAAAAATAGTTGTCCATTTCCCAATAAAACTTTGAAACAAAAACCGATAAATATCTCATAGGTTATAGCTTTATAAATTAAGTTTTTGTTCGTAGCTATTAAACAAATATTATAAATAAAGGAGACAATCGTTTGACAAAACTAAACACAAATACGGCTCGACGTGTAACTTTTGTTTGTTAATTTATGACGGTTGTGACTCCGAAACCGAGTTATAAAACGAAAATTATATCATTTTTTTCTTTCACAAACTTTACCCTAACAACCTTATATACCATCACGCAAAAATCAACCTTAAGTTTTAGCGTGTAAGTTGAAATTCCATTGCTCTCAACAAGGACTAGTGATGTTCTTGGTAGCTGTGATGAAGTATCGATGTAAGGTATGGGCGCGTGATACAGGCGGGTAACCGAATATGAGGCACTTAGGGGCTCGAACAATGAGACCCCGCGGTGCAACGGCCCACGAGGCGCCACCCAGTGCTGGGAATTAAATATCGATATTTATTTTACCTATGCAAGTTTTATTTGGTGATTATTAGGTCTCTTTTATAAATGTTGTATTTTGATAATATGGGAATACAAAATTATAAAAAATATTGAAACGCGAGATTAGGTAGGTACAATAAATTTAAAAATTTTAATAGCATAATATAATGTGTTGAATATTTTTAAATTTATTTATAAACCACTAATAATCATCATTATTAATAGATAATAATGATTACTAGTGGGGCCTTAAACAATGCCTGTCCTGTGATAGCCGTAATATGCTTTGCTGTAAATATTCTAAAATAATTTGTGAACAAAATTTTATTCATCGTAATCTGAGATGTTAAGAAAATATACTTATACGTATACTACAATATGGAGATAATTATAAACAGGCTTTGAACTATCCAATCTAAATGTACCAATATTTTTATCAACTAGGTATATTTCACTACGTAATTAAAAATCGTATAATGGTTTAATTTTAAATTTTGATTCTTAAACCTATGTTGAAAGTGGTTCATACATAGGTACACCAAATGTATGATTTTATTATTGAAATCAAAATATTGTATAAATAAGTTCGATGACATGCGGCTTTTTTTAGGGTTCCGTAGTAAGGAACCCTTATAGTTTCGCCATGTCTGTCTGTCTGTCTGTCTGTCCGTCCGCGGTTTTACGCAGAGACTATAAGTACTAGAAAGCTGTAATTTGGTATGGATATGTATATTAATCATGGCAAAAAAGTGGTAGAATAAAAACATGAAAAAAAAATTTTTTTTAGGGTAGCTCCCATACAAGTAAATTGGGGGAGTAATTTTTTTTCTCTATTTACCCATCGTGTGGGGTATCGTTAAATAGGTCTTTCAAAAATATTATGAGGTTGAGTACACCATTTTCCGATTTAGGGATCCGTTTCCGAAATATTTGGTTTTAAAGTGCGAATTTTTGTTAGAGGTAAGTGTAAATAATATCTGCTAAACGGTTATATATAGATACGTGAAAAAAATTACAGCAGTAGTATATATACTTAAGTTTAAAGGAAAACTATCAGAGCTGAGTACTAAGTACAAACTAAACAGTTATAGGCAACCAACTTATAAACTGTAAAATTTCATACTATTTTCATTGTTAGATGTTTTTGGTCGCTAAACTGTAAGGTGCGAGTGTGAATAGTGTGAACTCAAAGTTGTCATTCGCAACTACGGAACCCTACACTGCGCGTGGCCCGACACGCACTTGGCCGGTTTTTTAATGATAATTGGTGTAAGCTAGAACATGGTACAAGCTAAAGTTATGCGTCTTTTTACGGGAATTATCGTTCATCGTGTATCATTTTTGAGTAGACAGTTATATTAGTAACTTGCTGTTACACGCGGCTCCGCCCGCGTGATATATATAGCCTATGTCCTTTTCAGTACCCTAACCTTTCTGTATGCAAAAATGCATGATAATCGGTTCAGTAGATACGGCGTGAAAGCGTAAAAAACAAGCAAATAAACACACAAACAAACTCACTTTTGCATTTATAATATTAGTTAGGATTAGGATTATTTTTTATCGACTATCGATGTATCGACGTTTCTATTGAGCTGTGCGGCGGTCGCGAGCCGAGGCCCGCTCAGCACGATGCTTATCCGACGAATTCTCGGACGTCTTGTTTGTTAAGTGAATAGACGTACTGGTACGCCCTGTATGACCCGTGTCTGATGCCTGTATTCTGTATGAATATTGGCTTGTTACCCGCAACTTAATTTGCTTAATGCTAAGTTTAAGTGCTTTTTTTGGTGTGTAAGCTAGAACATGGTACAAGCTAAAGTTATGCGTCTTTTTGCGGGAATTATCGTTCATCGTGTATCATTTTTGAGTAGACAGTTATATTAGTAACTTGCTGTTACACGCGGCTCCGTCCGCGTGATATATATAGCCTATGTCCTTTTCAGTACCCTAACCTCTGTGAATGCAAAAATGCATGATGATCGGTTCAGTAGATACGGCGTGAAAGCGTAAAAAACAAGCAAATAAACACACAAACAAACTCACTTTCGCATTTATAATATTAGTTAGGATTAGGATTATTTTTTATCGACTATCGATGCATCGACGTCTCTATCGAGCTGTGCGGCGGTCGCGAGCCGAGGCCCGCTCAGCACGATGCTTATCCGACGAATTCTCGGACGTCTTGTTTGTTTAGTGAATACACGTACTTGTACGCCCTGTATGACCCGTGTCTGATGCCTGTATTCTGTAGGAATATTGGCTTCCCTCCAACCCGTCTGGCCAGCGTGGAGAGTGTTGAGTCCTGTTGATGATGTTTGTCTTTTTCTCCGCGACTTAATTTTGCTTAGTGCTAAGTTTATGTGCTATTCTCTAGTTTAAGCTAGAACATCGTTAATTTTTATCGAAATCCGGCCAATTCTAAACCTGAAAGTAAAAAGTAGTAAGTTTTTTTATTTATTTCGTCGTCCGTAGAATTATAATTATAATTCTAGGGACGGTCCCTGAAGCTAGCAATTCAGTATTCTTTTATCATCGCTTAAATATACATATCTAGAGGTACCTACTATCATGCATATCAAGATTTTATTCTATGTCAGCACATACCAAACATGTTACGTATTGTTCGATCCACATGCCTAAAGTGACAAGAGCGCGTCTCTCAAATAAATAATATGGTTAAAGCTACTGGAAAACTGTAAAATTCGCGAAGTACAAGTTTATCAATATCTCATGCTAAAATCGAAATGGTTCCCGCTTTGCCGTGTGGTTCCCGGCAGAGTAGAATAGGACCACTCCAAGTCATCCCGTGGATGTCGTAAAAGGCGACTAAGGAAATACAAGCTAAACAAAGCTTATAAACATCAAAGATACCTCTCCAACCCGTCTGGCCAGCGTGGAGAGTGTAGGCCAAATCCTCGGACTACTCAAGCTAATATATGGCTCTGGTAGTACTGAGAGGGTCGTGCTCCTGCAGTGGAGACTTGAAAGACCTGATGATGAAAATCGAAATGGAGGCAAAGTTTTGCTCGCGGCGCGTACAGACATAGACAGACATGTTTTATCGATATATTTTAAGTGATGCGCGGCAAGCGTGTGACAACACTGTTATCTGTAAACATCAAACTTAACTATTATTATAGAATATTTTGAGATATCGTAGCGTCAATGTTTTGAAATTAATTGGACTAAAATAAGAAACAAAATGTTGCATATTTTACCAGACCGCGTTGATTTCTTTTTATTCTTAGCAACATATTGTTGTTAAATCTTACAAAATATCCCTTGAAATGTCAGAAGTCTCGAAGAAGTGATTTTCATGAGTAGTAATTTAATAACTTGCATTTTTTTTATATTTAATCTTCGTCAAAATTAATTTCTGGTTGCGGATAAGAACAACTTGCGCCAAAAAATTAGCAAACTCATTGTAAATAACACATGAATATTCATATTTAATAAATTAAAAAAATTAAGATATGGTGACATAAATTCACTTTATACGACCTGACCTAAGGTCGTTGGTTAAAACCCTACCCATGTGGTTATTTTTACCATATTTTGTTTCTTAATTTTATAATAATATATCAGAATAGCATTGTTAATGCATAAAAACAATTTATAAAAATCCCTGATATACTTATAACGCTACCGCTTGTGACTCTGCCCACACCGCGCCCATCGGAGACGTGTCCGTCGTATTATTTACTGCGACTAATTCAGTCGATTCCGAAGATTGTAAATTGAAATCGTAATGGGGCATTTTATTTGTTTATGCTAATATACCGTTTTAATTATCGTTTGGTTATGATGTGTGCGAGCGGGATGAGATGGCAGGGTTCCTCTTGTCGCTGGCAGATTGTATGAGAACCGCCGTACTATGCTACAAGTAAACACACATGTAGAAAAGAATGGATTAAAATTTAATTAAAAAAAAAAACAATTTTTTTAAAAGATTTATTCTAGTTTTAAAGATAAGTATTACTAAACGCCATTGAAATTCTACATTATTATCATGAGTTCAGCCCCAAAAGTCTTTAAAATTCCCGATATTATAAATAAATTAATATATAGGAACAAATCACACAGATTGAGCTAGTCCCACAGTAAGTTGTGAGCTTGTGTCGCAGGATATTGAACTAAACAGTACTATATTTATTTTTAATAGATACTTATATAGTTATCTATATAAGTATCTTTATTTATATCTACATCCAAAACTTAGTCCCGTCTAAAAAAATCGTTTTTTATCATGACCTGGCCGTGGAGCGAACCCGAAACCTCTCGTGTTAACCATTGCGCCACAGAGGCTTTCAAACTATTATGGTCTATCCTTATTTACTATTTTGATTCCATTTTCCACCTACAAGCTACCATCATGCTAATCTTGGCCTTTAGTTTTGAACTGTGAAGAACTGTGCTCTGTCTACCCCGCAAAGGAAAAACATTAACAGTAACATTATGTATGTATGTTAGACTTGAGTTTCTGCTTACTACCGCTTCCTAAGTAAGCTATCTTCAGAAAAGGAGACAAAGCGTGGGAGATAATGGGAGCCCACCAAAATGCGTGTCGTCGGAATTCGGGGCATGCGGCCGTACGCCGTGCCGTCGCCTCCGACCGAATCGAATTTATAGCCGTATCATTTATAATTAAACGTTTTTAATAAATTTATCATAATTTTTACTTGTTAGTTTTGCTATGAAGCTTTTTTATTACAAAGCCCATCGAGTCTTATATTATACTAGCAATTTTACCGCCACTTCGTCCGCGTAAAACTTCACCCCCCTATTTTTCTTTTTATTGTTGCTATGGATGCATGATAATGAAAAAAATATGACATTCCCGGCAATTTACTTCGAAAATGTTGATTATTTTCAAATTTCCAGCTATAGTCCCATAGGAAAAGTTGTTCCTATTAACGGGCTGAGTCGCCCCTTTATGGATGGGACAGGGTTATATTACTATATTTTTGATTTAAGTTGACCTCCATAGAACACAAATAGATGTTGACTAATGGTAGTATGGTGTGGGGTATAGGGCGTCCACAGTGACTCTCGTACTATCTTGAGTTTCGTGTTTTACTTAACTCCAGCGGGCCGATTTGCTAACTCAGTGTACAATGATTTGAGTGTCACTTTAGCATCCATTAGGGTTTTCATATCTTAAATAAAAATGTCATTCATACCGAAGCCGTAATGAATATTGAAGTTACCATGAAAATGATGTACACCGTAGCTGTCAAAAGTTAGCAAATAGGCCTGCAGGTCTTTCAGATGTTCTTTGCTTCGTCTAGTTGGAAAACATAATAGTGTACAGGAGAAAAAACATGCAATTTAAGAACTTTTCAAAATAGTTAGGTAATCCTAATCTTAACTAATATTATAAATGCGAAAGTAAGTTTGTTTGTTACGCTTTCACGCACTATCTACTGAACTAAGAAGGACAAAGGCTACATATCACGCGGGCGAAGCCTCAGGTAACAGTTAGTAATGTAATATATCGCGAGGAGTACTTTTTGGTTGCCCACCAGCCTTAATTATTGCAAAATGTCGGAATAGTAAGCTATTCAAAGTTATTAGAGACAACACAAATGTCATACAATTTGTAGTTACGGGTGCATAGCGTGCGCTAGCAATACGCTCCGTATATTATTGCTAATGAAACGTCAAGTGCGCCGCGTATAGCATCGACTACGCACTATTATGATGGCCGATTGAATATTAACATACATATTGTTTAAATCATATATTATTACTAATCCTAAACTGGTTTTGTTGACGACCTCCGTGGCGCAGCGGTCATCACGCCTGCCTGCGACACGGATGGTCCCGGGTTCGATCCCCGGTCAGGTCAAGATGGAAAACGATCTTTTTCAGATTGACCTGGGTCTTGGATGTTTATCTATACATATATGTATTTGTTATATAATATAGTATCGTTGAGTTAGTAGGTTTCCCAAGTCTTTCATAAGAACTTACTTTGGGGCTAGCTCAATCTGTGTGATTCGTTCGTATATATTATTATTATTATATACTATGGTAATCATTGACTGTGTGGTTTCCGGCAGAGTAGAATAGGAACAGTCTATGGATGTCGTAGAAGGCGACTTAGGAAAAAGAAGCTAAACAAAGCTTTTAGACAACAAAGAGACCTCTCCAAACCGTCTGGCCAGCGTGGAGAGTGTAAGCCAAATCCTCTGACAGCTCTGGCTCTGGTAGTACAGAGAGGGTCGTGCTCCTGCAGTGGAGACTAAAAAGACCTAGTGAAGATGATGATGATTATGTACTAGCTTACACCCGCGGCTATGCTCGCGTCAGTGCCGATTCCTCAGTCCTTATTTTTCTCAGGGATGAAAGGTAGCCTATGCCCTCCGTACTCCAGACAACGCGTATGCAACATTTCATGATGATCGGTTCAAAAGATAGGGCATGAAAGCCAACCAAACCAACAAACTAACAAAATTTCGCATTTATGGAATATCAGCTGTGTTACCCGCGGCTTCGCCCGCGTGATTTATAGCCTATGTCCCTCTCAGTACCTTAACCTATGTGTATGCAAAATTTCATGATGATCAGTTCAGTAGATACGGCGTGAAAGCGTAACAAACAAACAAACAAACAAACTCACTTTCGCATTTATAATATTAGTGAAGACTAGCTGTTACCCGCGGCTTCGCCTGCGTGATTTATAGCCTGTGTCCCTCTCAGTACCTTAACCTATGTGTATGCAAAATTTCATGATGATCGGTTCAGTAGATACGGCGTGAAAGCGTAACAAACATACAAACTCTCTTTCGCATTTATAATATTAGTTAGGAAGTTAGGGTAAAGAATACAATAATCGTATTTTAAAATTTCTTGGGATGAAACGGAAGATATCTCGCCAAAGGAAGTATTACTTTAATTTTTTTGCATGATCTATTACTTTGGGGCTCTACTACCCCGGATCACCCAACATTCCCACGTCATCACTGACAGCGGACACCCATAAATAAACATGTCACGTCATTTTGACAGCCTCCTGTATCTATGATCTAGTGCCATGTGGAAATGAACTCTATAAAGTTGTGATTAAGGCTGGTTTCGCTTAGGATTTTTATTGTATAGAAGGTGCTCGTTCGTAACTTTAATACTATAATAAACTCTTAGTTATTGTAATAGAGTTCTGTTTTGTTGCATTATTTTTTTAAACGGTGCATCCTACTGTTCTTGGGTTCGTTTTGATCAGTGATTAGAGATTGTGATAAGGATGATATTCTTGTTAGTGTTGCGTGTTTTTTTTTTATTCCTCTTCTTACTTGTTTTGTGAAAGTTTGTGAGGCAAGAACTTTAAACACAGGTTAATCAACTCCGGACTTGGTTTCTTACTAAGGGTGGGTAACTACAAGTGTTAAAATATATATCTACGTACATCTGTATATACGAGCTCCGTAGCACAGTGGTCAACACGCCGGCCTGTGACACGGATTATTATATCTTAATGTCATCCGTCCTTCGGAAAGCAAAATGAATCAGTGGTCCAATATGCAATAATAAGAAGGTAAATGTAAAGCTATGGTCAGGGTGTCAGTCAACCACTGTCATAAAAAGCCATAAATATATATATATATATATATAAGTGGACTGCACAGTGGACTCTCTGAATGTCCATTGCGTTCGAGAATTTAGGCGCCAGATGGCGATAAGGGCCGCCCGCCGCGCGAGATCTATCCAGCGATAGCGCATCACTACTCGTATTTTTATCGATGAGAGACGTGTATGACAGGTGCAAAAATATCTGCAAGGTTCCTGGCCATAAAAAATATTTTTTATGTAGGTACATTGTGACATTTTATTCCTATTTTGGCCATGCAGGGCACTTTATTAATAAATAAATCATCAGAGTAAGTAAGTAGGTATATTCACCTTCAAAAATTAAGTAATAAATCAGACATTTGAACTTGTATCGAAGAGTGCGCGCTCCTTCAAAATATCTATACGATACTTTTCTACAACAAAGTAAATTTTAATTTAACTTTTTTATTTATACATAGGTATCTCTAAAACTAATGTGTGTCTGTCTAAAAGACAAATAAATCAGTATACATACACCCAAAATTAGTCACTAAAGTCATAGGCCATGCATATTTATCAAGCGTAATTACCAGGAATGCATACCTAAACGGGAGATCGCGGCATCCGGCGTGCTCCCGGGGGGCGCCAGCGGAGCCCTAATTGCCTTCGCTGAAGCGCCAACGGAACTGCAGAACGTTTCCTAATTGATACCATACGAAAAAAACTATATTTAGTTGTTGTTCACGTGGTTTTGATCAGGAAATGGAGCGTCGCGGTTGGTCTCTTGGGTGTAGTTTTCGAATTTGTCTCACCTTTTTGCAAATGGTGTTGTTTGTGCCATTGCTGTTTACGTTTACACACGTTAGGCTAGTCTCTCTCTATCTTCCGATAATGATTCGGATTGCATCCACAGCTTAGTTACATCAGAGCCCAGGACCCGCTTAGTTATAAAATTAAGATCAGGAGTGTCATATAAAAATTAAATTAGTCAAAACTAGTCTAAAGCACAACTTTGATTTTGTTGGACCAAAAGAGTGAAAAAAAGAGTAATAAAGTAAAAAAAATAGTTAGATAAGTTGACATGGAAATTGAATGAATGACTTTGCGTCATGTAAGGCCCAACTGAGCCTAAATGGGTATCTCTTGGATAGGCATGTGACATACTCATCTTCATCGTCACTTACCATGAGGAGAGATGGGGTGCAAGTGCCTAATTCAATACTTAATAAATAAAAGTAAGAACGCCTGACTACCCACCAAAAACTCCACACATCTTACTCAAAAAGTTGCAAAACTTTATTTTAAGACTGACACAGTATTCAGTCGTTATTAGCACATGTTCGCTCCCATTGTTAACCTTGACATTAACCGGCGAAACAGAAAAGAACAAAAACCGCAAAGATATCGCACGCAACAACTTTGCGCATTCCGAGAAACTATCTCATGGTTTATGCTGTCTTTTCACGCCATCTAAACTTGCAGTGACATAAATAAAGTTACATTTGCTAACTTAGTTATATTTCCACATTAGGTATCCGTATAAGAAAGAAAAAACTTAACGTGTTACTAGGGAGTAAGCAGTCTGGTATGTTTTCACTGAAATGTTTCGTTCAACAAATCGTTCAGCCGGCTGGGTCATAATAATAAATAAATAAATATATAGGGACATTTCACACAAATTGAGCTAGCCCCACTGTAAGTTGTGAACTTGTGTCGCAGGATACTAACTCAACGATACTATATATTAAAATATTTACTGATATAGATAAACATCCAAGACCCAGGTCAATATGAAAAAGATCTTTTTCCATCTTGACCTGACCGGGGATCGAACCCGGGGCCCCGTGTCGCAGGCTAGCGTGTTGACCGCTGCGCCACGGAGCTCGACATAGGTACGTAATGATGATTTTTTCATTAGTCCCATAGTAATATTTGTATTTTTTGTGTTTTAATATTTGCTGGCTAAGTGGTTCCATTAAAGTATAGGGATTTTTTTCCACTCGGTAATATTAAATAGATACGGCTCATCTTATCAGATACCTGTAGTTATTAGGAAAAACTTTAAAAAGAATTTTGATGACTTCAAAGTAGGTACCTCAAGTGGCCTTAATAGCAGGGTCCTGGGTTCAATCCCCGGTCAGGTCAAGACGGAAAACGATCTTTTTCGGATTGTCCAGGCTATGGAACGTTAACCTATAAGTGCCAAATATAAAATACAAGTATCCACGACACAAGTTCAGAACCAACTATGAGGCTAGCTCAATCTGTGTTTTGAACCTATATACATATTTATTTTCTTATTATTTTCATATATCGTCCCTATTTTTCTGCTTTGCATTTTCGTTGTTGTTATACTTCACAAATATATACATATCTCAAACTGAAAGCTACTAAAAATTATATTAAAATAAAACAAATAAATCAACCAATCAATCCACCCAAAATTCACACAGATATATTTGTGTACTATTTACCAGGAATTCATAACTAAACGGAAGATTGCAGTCCACGAGAGTGCCTTGCTTCCTTTTCCTTTACCTACTGTGACTTTTTGCCGTGCATAGAATTTTCGTTCATTTTATATAAAGCCTATGAAATATTAATTACTTCGAAGTAGACGACGCTTCGAAAATTTTAATGGATTAATTACAGCACTGAACACTTTGAGTGACATGTGAATTAGTGAATCGGCGCCCACATTCACGCACGTACCCCAAACACAATGGAGCATAAAACACAAGCGTGCAATATCAAAATAAAGTCATCTTATACGTGATAAGAAAGCCATAACGCCATTGAAAATCAAATTTTCTCGGAAATCATTTTGGGATTACTTATTCGCTCGACGTGAAGATATTTTTTCGGATTTTGTAAGTTTTTTGTTGCGTTGAATACTTATTTATCGAATTTGTTTTAAATAGCTGCCAGCAGTGCCTTTGCACGCCTTTTGTAGTATTTTTAACTGATTACAATATTAAAAAACAAACTAATAATAACCAAAATAAACCTTCATTGCTAAATTATAGTTTTCTACTCGTAGACTAGTAGCTTTGGCAGTTAGTCGATAGTTATAACTAAGTACCCGATTTTATGAGTGTGCTAGCTTTTGCCCAAGACTCCACATACGTGCATTTCTCGAGATCCCAAATTCAGGATAAAATTATTTATAGCAAGACAGGTAACGGTCTACCTGTGCGCCAAATTTCATGCGAATCCATCTTCATCGAGCGAGATCTTCATAGTATCCATATGTTGTATTTTGCATCGTAGTCCATGTTTTTTATTACTTATGTAAAGCATCGAATTGTTACTACTTACTAGGCTCGCATACCATCGCAGGAGATACCGTTGTCCAACCTGCAGATTGAGGGACTATTTTGCAAAATACACAGGTTTCTCAAGCGCGTGCTCGCCTCAGGGCGCGCGGCGGGTGGCCGACTGCCTGTCCCTCTAAGCATACCTTTTGTCAGTACATGATTGCCTGCTTCTTGAGTGAAAGATTTTCACTGGTTTTAAGGGAATGCCATACTCGTTTGATTAGTTCAATGTCCGTTCCGACCATGATTTATGTACCAAACTTATTGCCGACCCGCGATGATGTTACTCGCTCTCGAAATTCACGATTTGTTTGAACTAAGACGAATGTTATATCTTAAATTATTAATAAGACGGTCGGTTTACTTTGAAGTTTAAACAGGTAATCAAAGGTAATCACCCAAGTGCTAGTAGCGACTACTGTATTGGTTTTGCTACAAAATCAATCATAGTTTTAATGAGGGCCGTCTATTTAATGCACCGGAGTACCAGGCGGTCAGGAGTGCCGTGGATATATTTCACCCATCTATTACGCCGTCAGTCGTTATCCTGCATTCTTTCTATCTCATTACTCATTATTAAAAGTGGCTACCGTTACCATTAATATTGACTTAAGGAGAAATAGACACGACACGACACAAAACTAAGAAAAATCAAATTAATTATACAAATATGGGGAATATTTATATGTTTTCAAGTTAATGGCATGTACGGTCGTTGTTTACAGATTCAATTGTTAAATAATGTTAATTCTTTCTAATTTATTAGTGGTTAATTCCGGAGCTGTCTCGTCTGACGATGTAGAAACAAGCGACGATGATTAAAAAGCGTTAATCGCGGGTTCCTCCCACGCCTCTTTAATTTTTTAATAGGTGCCGGTTCTAAAATTACTGACGAGAAATGCTAGTTCGTGTTCATATCGATATTCATCTTTCCTTGTTATTGGAAATTAAAATTGAGAAAGCTGATACTATTTTATCGCTGCTTTCCTAGAAATTACTACAACTTTGCATCCTAATTCACTTTCACAGATACTACAATTACTTTTAAAAATGTGAAGCAACTTCACATTTTTAAAAGTAATTTAGTCTACCATTCAGTCAATTGAAGCTTTTACAAGTTCATTCGTTTTTCCCAATCGCTGATAGATAAGAGTAATAAGAAAGAAATAGGCGTAAATTACAAAATACAAGAAATAATATACCTAGTGCATGCTTAGTTTTCAAAAAAAGAAAAAAATACCAATAAAAAATTACAGGAACACGAATGCGCGGCTGGGAAAGATATATAGAAATCCTGAATGTAAGGATTGTAATAATACCCCTTATTTTGATATTGATGACGAGCTCCGTGGCGCAGCGGTCATCACGCCTGCCTGCGACACGGATGGTCCTGGGTTCGATCCCCGGTAAGGTCAAGATGGAAAACGATCTTTTTCAGATTGACCGAGGTCTTGGATGTTTATCTATAAGTACATGTATTTGTTATAAAATATAGTATCGTTGAGTTAGTATCCCATAACACAAGTCTTACATAAGAACTTACTTTGGGGCTAGCTCAATCTGTGTGATTTGTCCGTGTATATTTATTTATTTTTAATCTATTCGTGCGATATGAATAAACAAATTTGTATGGGACAAATCACACTGGGTTGAGCCTATCGCTGCAGTAAGTAACTTGTGTTGTAGGATTCTCAACAATAGGTACTAAAATTAAAAACATATATTGATAAACGTCCAGTAAATTATGTTGGAATGAAAAACTCACAATTCGCATATCTAAATATATATAACTCAAAGGTGACTGACTGACATAGTGATCTATCAACGCACAGCCCAAACTACTGGAGGGATCGGGCTGAAATTTGGCATGCAGGTAGATGTTATGACATAGGCATCCGCTAAGAAAGGATTTTGATCAATTCTACTTTTTAACGAGCTCTGTATTGGTTCAACAACGAACCAAAATTAAACATAATGAATGCCACTTCTGCTGCTCAGTAGTTCTGTGCGTCCGTGTAATTGGTAATTTATATGTAAAACGGTGCGCGGGCGGCGCGGCGCGTCAATCATACACACAAACAGCCATGCATGCTGCGTGATGTACAAATAAAACTTTAATGTTGCTACTAGACATTAAAGATGCGTGCTTTTTACACCACTTAAAGTCCGGTCAAGTAGCAAAGCTTACTTGGACCTAGATGCAAAGTCCATAAAAAAGATGGACCGCTGTATTCGCTATGTAGTGAGTAATAGGCTCAAAATAACCTCGAAATTAATTTTATGGGTTGATTTTTTGGTTGTCAATCATACACACATAAATTCATACTTGCTGCCCTTATTTTGGTAATGCTCGCCTTAAAGTACAGGTTTAGGACACTCTGCCACCATATAAGTCCGGTGATGTAGCAAAAGCTCACTTGGAGCTAGCTACATAGTCACTTACACAGGTAACGCCCAAAGCCGAGGTCGGTCCCTCCTGGGGGCCTTTAGTGATGTTTGCCTAAGCATGGTTGAGAGCACTCTACGCTCACATCAAAAGTTCGGTAAAGCAGCAAAAACTCACTTGGAGTACATAAGTCTATTTAAAAAAATTGTTTTATTTGTAGTTAAATTTTTTGGTTGTGAATCTTCTAAAACTTATTTGATCTATGTTTAAATCAAAATGAGATTGCAAAGTATATAACTATGTATAATTTATCTATCATACAGTAGCAAAATAGAAACGTAGGATGTGCGAATTGCTTCTTTTTCCGCGCAGATCGTAATAATCGATCAAGGAAATGGGCATTAACCCGGAGATCTCAGTCACTTGTTTTATATTTTCAATTTCCGTTTTCCGTCTTCAAATCGATTATTTTGCTTGACCTTATGAGACGCAGTGAAAATAAAAATGTTTATCCTATTTTTGAGTAATTCCACAACTCGTCCCACATGCCTACGGCCATTTGGGACGAATTGCAGAAAATCAAAATTAATTAAAATTTCATTCTGCAATTCGTCGTCGTCGTCGAAAAAAGTCGAAGTATCACTGTACTTGTGTTTTGAAGGTATCAAAACAATGAAAATTTTTCTGGCTTCTACGCCTCAGAGATCAGAAGGGCAAGAGTATTAAAATCTTGCTACATTTATGACCAAGATTTAAAGACGTAAAACAATTCAATTATCCACAAAAATACCACACACCCACCTATATGTAATTTAAATATAAATTAAGGGCCATTCACGTTCTAATTCATATTTGTAATGGGCACTAAACAAACACACTAATTTTTGTCCCTAAAATACTAAAAATGTCATAAATTCTGAACTCTGACGCACCGTTGTTTTCTTTCCTTTACTTATAAAATCTTTGAGTTCAATGTATGTTTTTGAACTGAGGCTGTTCTCTGTCTACATAAAAATATAAAAATAATATATTTTAATAATGATTAAAATAAAAATAACGGTCAAGAGCGAGTCCAACTCGCGGGATGAGAGTTCCGTACGATGTGTAATTTTATGATTTAAATTCCAATTGTACGACACATTATTAAACCGTACATTTTAAAATATGGTTTTCTGTAATTTAAAAATAAAATAAAAAATTGTAAAAGGATTTTTTAAATTTTGAGTTCAGTGTTTTTATAAATACGTTAAAGTCTTGGCAAAGAATTTTCCTTTTACTCTCAAATATTTGAGATCCTTTCAACAAGCCTTTTCTATTAAAATATCACTGTGTACAGCCCTAAGAAGAGCCCTAGCCATTTGATAATTTCACGCGCCCACAAGCAAAGAGGAGGTAAGGGGTTACTGTTAACTACTCTAATAAGTCTATTTATTTACGTAACAAGTTCGTCATCATATCAGATCTTTTTAGTCTCCTCTGCAAGAGCATGAAAAATAGAAAATCCCACTTTAACTACACTACTGAATCGATTTTGATGAAATTTAAATGGGTCCAATAGAAAAGTACACCCTTTGGAAGAAATAATTTTTTAAATGAATCATAACAGGAATGAAAGAGTTACTAGTTAACAAACAAAAAAAAAAGATTACCATTAGATCCTCCAATTTTTGAAATCATAAATAACTCTAGCAACTGAATCTATGCCCTAGCAATAATTGCTTCAATTCACAATATTATAGTACCCGGCTTGAAGTTAACAAGATCGCGTTTACGAGGGTGGCTCGCTGTAAAAGTGGCGCCTAAGTTTTATTACGGAGTACAGCGGTTCTCAAACTTGTTCTTTCAACAATTAGCTAACATAATAAAACATATCACTAAATTGTGAACTATCGTTTTTGGAGTCGATTAATAAATAACTCTACTGATTGCTTCTTTTTAGGGTTCCGTAAAAAAATTGAAAAACGGAACCCTTATAGGATCACTCGTGCGTCTGTCGGTCCGTCCGTCCGTCTGTCACAGCCAATTTTCTCCGAATCTACTGAACCAAATTAGGGTAAGATGGTGTAATCCTATGACCCAAACACGGATGTGCAAAGTAAATAAAGATTTTTTTGAAATAAGGGTCATTTTCTGGGGCCCAATTACAAAATTTTAAAAGAAAGTTTTGCAAACCTTACTGTGTCATATATCAAACGAAAGGGCTCATTATGAGGATCTCAAAAATATTTTTTTTGTTTGGGTAAAATCAATACTTTTGGTTTTATTCACGAAAGAAGGCAAAAATTGACCGTCCCTCCCCCCTGATCTCCAAAACTACTGGGCCGAAAATTTTGAAAAAATTACAAAATATAGTTTATTCCTCGAAGATTACATGAAAAATAATAAGAACTCTGTGGTAAACTCACTATAATAAGTTCATCCAGAGAAATAGTTCACTAAAACACCACTAGATAGCGCTAGTTAATTAAATAAAACATTTTTGCACATTGTGTGTTTTCACGAAGCATATTGTACGGAACCCTCATTGCGTGAGTTTGACTCACACTTAGCCGGTTTTTTCTAGCAATAATTGCTACAATTCACAATATTATAGTACCCCGGCTTGAATTTAACGAGATCGCATTTACGAGGGTGGCTCGCTGTAAAAGTGGCACCTAAGTCTTATTGTGGAGTACAGCGATTGTCGAACTTGTTCAAGAACATATTTTTTATATCATCATCATCATTATCAGGTCCTTTTAGTTTCCACTGCAGGAACATACTCTCTGTACTTCCATAGATATTATAATTCAACAGGAGTACTACTACAGCCATATATTAGCTTGAGCAGTCAGAAGATTTGGCCTACACTCTCCACGCTCTTTTTTTACCGAGCCCGAATTATTAAATGAGCGGACGCGAAACTCTTTTTGTATTTCTAGAAAATAATATTTTGTGTATCCAGCTGTACGGCTGATCTCCTCTAGAGGTCGCATTTTTCAACCGACTGTCGTAAATTCTGTGTACAGATTGTAATGAACCACGGAGCTATCTTGACCGGATTTTACATTTATAAAGCCTGTATGAACATGTCAGTCAATAAAGTTTGAAGCCTTCACAATTTTTGAGTAAATGTTTGAGAAGCGCCGTGTTCAGCGCATCAGCGGTTTTATTGACGAGCAAGAGTTACGAGCAATTACCGAATATCAATTAGCACGAGATATATTGGACGGATCGTAAATAAAAATTCAATTTGCGGTGAGGTGTGTGGCGTTTGATATTCTCGAGACTTCTTTGAGCTTCTGTCATCCTGGTGTTTATAGCATTTTGTTTTATGTTTTTTTCTTTCTCTAACTTCCGTCCGCAATACAAATGTACTTATTGCATATTCAGGTACCTAATAAAACTATATGTATCGACTCTATTAGGTCCAATTACATTTTCACAACTACTCATTGATGTTCCTGGACGCTTGAAACTTCTTCGTCTACGAATCAACATACGTCTGACACTTGCAAAAAACTCGACGAATTGCGAACTTCCTTCTCCAATGCATGCAAATTGGTACCAAAATTAATACGCTTGTTATATAAATTATCACTTACCATCAGGTGACCCGCTTGCTCGTTTGCCTTGTCATATAAAAAAATCAAGTATCCACTGTTGTTCGATACCTCGTGGATTAAAACGGATATTTTATCATTAAATATGTATAGTTATAAAAACGTACCGTCGTCCAGTATACCATAGCTAATTAGATTAAAACAAACGGCCGTTTCCCAAGTGACATGTCGGCCGACACATTTTATTGAGGCAAAGGCAAATATTCTTATCTGTCCTTATCAAAGGTCCCAGCTGTATTCGAATTTTATTCGCTTGTCGCCAATAATTTACTGTCTTATTTAAAATATGTAAATTTCTGTCCCCTAATGAGACGTGTATTTCATCGGGACGCCGCCACTTCATGAAAAACAATGTTTGGAATTTAAAATGTAATATTTTTTTGTGGCAAGGTGGTTTTGTGTGACGGCTATAATGGCTATGGTAAAGATGACCAGCCCGTATTTACTAACTCGGATGACAGGTGTCGATGCCTATCAATCTAGGATTTGCTGTTACAATGCGGTTTTTGAATTCCAAATAAAAATTTCGAACACCCAAAACCCGCATTGTAACTGTAAATTCTAGATTGATAGGCATCGACACCTGTCATCCGAGTTAGTAAATAAGGGGGCAGTGCCTCTCTACTCTATGTTAAAATTAGGTGCAAGGCGAGAAATAGTGCGAGAAATTGCAACGTTCAGATCTATACTTCTATACTAATAATGCGAGTATAAAGAAGAAAGATTACATTGTTTGCTTAAAAGGTTTAATAGTTTTGGAGCCTTTCCACTCCAAAACTATTAAATCTTTTTAGGGTTCCGTTGTAAACTAGGAACCCTCATAGTTTCGCCTAACTGTCCGTCTGTCTGTCTGTCTGTCCGCCCGCGGTTTTACTCAGAGACTTTAAGTACTAGAAAGCTATAATTTGGTTGGTTGAGAACACCATTTTTCAATTTAGTGATCCGTTTCCGAAATATTTGGTTTTAAAGTGCAAATTTTTTTAGAGGTAAGTGTCCCCCCCCCCCCCCCATCTGCTAAACGGGTATATATGGATACGTGAAAAAAATTACAGCACTAGTATATATCTGAAGTTGAAAGGAAAATATCAGAGCTGAGTACCAAGTACAAACTAAAAGTTATAGGCAACCAACTTATAAAATGCGCTCGAAAATGTAAAAATTCATACAATTTTCATTGTTAGATGTTTTTGGTCGTTAAACTATGAGGTGCGATTGTGAACAGTGTGAACTCAAAGTTGTCATTCGCAACTACGGACGCCTACACTGCGAGTGGCCCAACACGCACTGTCCGGTTTTTTCAAAATACTGTCACTTGAGCATTAAGCCAATCCTGTCATCAATAGAAAAGTAATATATCTGTGGATGAAACAGGCTAAAATTTACGCAGACGAAGTCGCGGATAAATCGCTAATATTTTATAAACAAGTGGAAAAAAAAAACAAAACACGGCTGCTGTTTTTGACAATTTACGTCCGCCATATTGGTTTATGCTGACGTTACTTAGCCACTCCGGGAAAGAATACGAATCTAATGAAACCTTACACTTTAAAATGGGGCAAGCCGTTGAGGCTCAGGAGGCAACAATGGTATGTTAACATTGACATATTTAGTAACTTATGTATTTACCTACTAACACTTGCCCGCACTTCCCTAGTAAAACAAATTGACCAAGAATTAGATTAATGTAGACGTCTACATACGTTTTTAATTTCGTAATTTATAAAGAAAAACAATTAGTTACATTAATTATATTTTTTTCGTGCAATAAACCATTAAATAAGGTAGGAAAACTATAAAATAACTAGCAATTATCCCGCGACTTCATCCGCGTAAATTATAGCCTATGTCACCCGTAGATAAATTAGTTTTCTATGAGTGAAAGAATTTTGAAAATCGGTCTAATTGTTTTGGAGCCTATTATGGAGTTTGTTTGGATAAAACAAACAATCAAATCTTTCATGTTTATAATATTAGAAATAGATGTAATTTTTATCAGTATTTTCAGCTCATTATAAACACTATAATTAAAGTTAAATTCCGTTTCTAAGTATGAAAAGGAATGCCATATCTGATAGCCCAACTACCCTGTTTACAACCCAATAAAACCAATACTAATCAATACTACCGATCAGGGCAACATGTGTTAGCAATCAGATAAGCATAGGTCGTGGAGGACGGATGACAGTTGGCATGGGGCAGGGAACATGACGGAGTTCTTGGCGGGAATTTTAGCGGACTACACGGTGTCTGTTTTGGATTGTTTCGCAAATTGATTCTAGTGGACTTTGTAATGTGAAATTGGTGTTGTTTTGTGTTATAAATGCCCATATTTATGAACAATGTGTAGAATAACTAAAATAGACTGTCATTGTGCGGCTGTAGTGAGATTTACATAGCGGGCTGGTGGTTGTCCGCCTTGCTGCGTCGTCAATGATGAAACCAGTGGATTCGCGAAGAGTTGTCGCCAGGGACTCCGTGAAAACAACGAAATGAATTACACCATCATTTCGTTGACAACCAAGAAGAATAACTCGCCAACTGGCGAAATAAATGAAGAAAGGCTCTAAAGGACTTGTATCCAGGGCCGTAAAACAATACTTAAAAAAAAATAGGGAACATGACATGCAATGTCGTCAGGTCAAATGATGCTATAAAAATCTTTTCTGTCATAGGGTCGTTGCAAAGGACTAACTAGTATATATTGCAGGGATATTGTAAAAGTCGTGATATTATTATTTTACTAGTGACATTATAATTACACAGATTATTGTCAATCGTTTGTATTACTTACAATTTAACGGGCTCGTTTCAGTACCATTATAATTTCACTAGACCGATGCAGTGAAATTGTAAGGCAGTGATATTTTGACAAAAACACTGGTTTAAAAAAGCCGTTAGATTATCAGAGCGATCGCTGATTGGTCCGCATTCGTTACCACCTGACCAACAAGTAGAGTTAGGAAATAAAAAAAAAGATTTTAAGAAATATTTTTTTAAATTTAAGTTTTCACTTTTTATAGTACTATCTATACTATAAAATATGCTGAAAAAGTTATAACGCTTACTAATCAAATCATAACTTTAATAACTATAAGTTTAATAGTACGTAATACTGGTAGTAACATTTTAGTCACTAGCATCGATTTTTGAATTTGAATAAAGCTTCAGAACACGCGGGCTCCCACCACAAACGCAACTCATAATAAACCTAGATTTATTATAATATCACTATTGCGGCCCAGTGAAATTACAATAACTCTGAAAAGAGCCCGTGAAATTATACGAACCAGAGGTTATAATGTCACGTTTTTGACAAAATACCTGCGACATATACATACTTTAATAGGGTGAGCTGGTTTATTAAACAAAGATTATTTTGGATTCGCTCTTACTACCGCCTAATGTAACGAGTATGATTAGCTTAGATGTGTATGCGATTCTGCAACCAAAAGACAAATAAGCATGGGTCATAGCGTAGAGGACGGGTGATAGTTGGCATGGGGCAGGGAACGTGACATGCAATATCGTCAGCTCACATGATGCAACTGAAAAAAAAGAGAAGGCTAGGGACAGAGACACTTGGAGAAATAAAGGGAGGCTTTTGCCCAGTAGTGGGACATAATAAGCTTATAAAAAAAATATCCGCTCTATCTACAGGTACCACCTAACGTAACGAGTATGAAAAGCTTAAATATGAGTGCGATTCTGCCGCCGAAAGGCAAATAGGCATAGGTCGTAGAGGACGGATGACAGTTGGCATGAGGCAGGATCATGACATGCAATGTCGTCAGGCCAAATCCTAATCCTAACTAACCTAACTAACTCTACTGAACCGATTATCATGAAATTTTACATACACATAGGTTAGGGTACTGAGAAAGTCATAGGGTGTATATGACGCGGACGAAGCCGCGGGTAACAGCTAGTGATGCTATAAAAATCCCTCGTTGCTTCTCTGTCATAGGCTCGGCGGAAAGAACTAACTAGTATATTGGATATGGTGAGTTGATTTGGAATTTTAAATAAAGATTATTGTGGATTCGCTCTTACGTTCAAGCGTTTTAGTACCGCCTAGTGTAACGAGGGTGACCAGCTTATATGTGAGTCTGAATCTGCGGCAGAAACGGCAAATAAGCATAATAAGATAGTTGGCTTGGGGCAGGGAACGTGACATGCAATATCGTCAGCTCACATGATGCAACTGAAAAAAAATTATTCTCTTTCTCAAAGAACTTAAAATCGTATTCATTAATATGGTGTTTTTTTTATTAATAATTTTTTTTATCCGCTCTCTCTACCGGTACCGCCTAACGTAACGAGTATGAAAAGCTTAGATATGAGTGCGATTCTGCCGCCGAAAGGCAAATAGGCATAGGTCGTAGAGGACGGATGACAGTTGGCACGGGGCAGGGAACATGACATGCAATGTCAGCAGGTCAAAGGATACAATAAAAAAATTCCCTGTTGCTGCTCTGTCATAGGTTCGTCGCAAAGAACTAACGAGTATTTTGAATAAGGTGGGTTGGTTTTTTAGAGTTTCGCATCCAAAGAGTAATAGCGGGACCCTATTCACGAGATTTCACTTTCCGTTCCTCCGTCTGACTGCTTGTCTGTATCTCATGAACCGTGATAGCTAGACAGCTAAAGTATTCACAGATAATGTGTTTCTGTTGCTGGGGCTTCCATATAGCAAACGTGACTTTTTTCGCCCTTTTTTCTGGAGTCGTATGTTGTATAGATAATAGTACGGAATTCCTCGTGCGCCAGTCCGACTCGCACTTGGCCGAGCATAAGCATGTGTCGTATAGGAGACAGATGGCGGTTGGCAAATAACACAATAAAATATCGAAACTTCTATTGCGAACTAACACATCTCTCAACTTAGGAAAAACGCTCGGATGAAGAAGAAGAAAGATGAATGCCACAAAATATTCCCATGCTTATGGAAGCCATACAGTTCGTTAGTAATGAAATGAAATGAAAAATATTTATTGTGACACAACAACAACACAAGACAATACAGCTAAAACATGTGCCCACAGTGTCACAAAAGGTGACGGCTCAGTGTTACGCTGGACTAGGAGACCCTAGTGCAGCACTGATTTTCAGCCGTCACCTTACGAGGCATCACGAGCCATCCCACGACACGCAAACACAGACAATAATATAGTAGGTATCCTTAACCCCAAAAATTAATTTATACTTAGAAACTTTTAAGGAATGTTTCCGATCGCCGCGGGGAATTCGCCCGCTCGTTTTTATTTGGACAAGCCCAAGTTAAGAGATGCTCGGGTTATGATGGATGGGTCTCGCCCCGCGGGGGCGGCCCCGACTATTAAAAAACAATAAGCCATGGACGGCCTGTGTCCGACGCAATTTGTACCCATAGCTACTCATCTCTATACTTCTGATTGACCGATCAATTTTCGATCTTATCTGTAGATATATTAAATTTATATTCGCGTGAATCTTTGTTATCTTTGCTACGAATTTTATCGATTGGATTCGCCGATCGATTTTCGATTTTATTTCTTTTGGAATAGATGTTAAATTGTTATAAACTTATGGGATTCTAGTTAGTAGATGGAAATTGTTTATGACGGGTAAATCGTTAATTAGATTTTAATTGATGGTCAACACGTGTCTTTGGTTTTTTGTTGGGTTCAACCCGTTGTTTGGTTTGCTATGCAACAATAAATACTTAAGATAGGAGCTCTATGTTATTTTACGAAGAAAACCGATCAGCTGACCGCTCTGTCGTTTGGTAAGAGTACTTAAAAATCAAGATATAAAATCATGCGTTTGCTATCGGTTTCGAGGTGCATAGAGCTCAAAATAGGAAGATAAAGAAAATGTTGTTATTCTATAGAAACTCTATTTAATAAGTTTATTTCCATGGGGAACTCTACATTCAAATTTTTTTCATTCTTTACTGCAGGTATGCTTCTTGTAAAAGAAAACAAGTCCTGTGGACAAAATTTACCCTTAAATTGTTAAACCATTTTGTTAGGTGCGTCATGTCATCAGTGGTGGTGGTTCTTGGGATATACTATGTATTATTTACCGCCATTTTCTCCGCATATGAGAGTAATTGATTTTGGCTGGTGTAGTATTTTTGTATAATATTAATAATATAAGTAATATTTAATCTACCCTTTATGAATAATATGTTTTTTTTTTCTTTCAGGTAAGTGTACAAGGTGTTTCCATCGGATGTATCCTGAAGTTTGGAGGTGAAGGTAAGTAATAGTTATAGACATATATTTAACCTCCCACTGTCTCCACTGTTATGATTATACCTACGCAAACGTAAGGTATGATAAAAATAACAATATAAAAAAAATGCAAAACTGAATTCAAAACGAATCATGTACTTAGTAAAAACACACCTTTAACTTTTCGTTATTTAATTGCTTATGATTTATCAGAAAGCTCTCTAAATTGTACTAATGAATGTATACTTACGTCTGGCTAACTACGGTTAACTGTTACAAGTTGTTTCTTAAATGTAAATTACTTATTCAACCAACGGTTTTCGAAAGTGATATAACATTACTTACAATCTATTTGTTTCTCTGTAAGTGAATATCTTTGTAGTATCCCATAACACAAGTCTCGAACTTACTTTGGGGCTAACTCAATCAGTGTGATTAGTCCGTATATATTTATTTATTATTCTTTTGAGAAATAAATGTTTTATTTTTAAAACCATATGTTGTACGGGTTTGTATAATTTTGTATTTTAGACTCAACACACCGAATCTCGTTAAAACCGCAATTAATATCAATATGCGCGCAAATTTCGCGTCATCCGTCACCGGTCAGTCAGTGAGTCAACAACCTGTGCGCATCGCTCACACTGTTTATTTTTCAATTTAACCCGTCAGTGCCTGAGTAAGGGCCGCCACACACCGCGGCGACAAATTAATGCCGCCCGAACACGCCCTAGCCGCAAGCAGGGACGCGGAGTGCCCGGGCCAAAGACAATAAAAGGATTTTAGAGGTAATGTTATTGAAACTTACGCGAGATATCATTTTTATTTTAAACAAAAGAAAAATATAATATTTCATAAAAAACGTTATTATTAGGTATAAGATTTGGTAAAAAATCGAGGGAAAAGGCTTTCGCGTCGTAACAGCTCTTTTTCAACAGTCACTTCTTACAACTGATTGCTATATTATTTCATACCTTCCTGCATCACAAGCTAGCATTTGTGCTTCTCCTGCTGGAGGAAGTTTTTCTAGAAGATTTAAGAGAAAAATTCAAAGTTATAAATGTATTTTGATTTTTTTAATACAGGCACTCCGGAATTGCCAATAGAAGTGAAAACGTGAACAAAATTACGTTGTATTTGTTGATTTATCGGGAAGAAATTTATGTAAGAAATACTTTTATATATACAGAGGTCTGTGTCGCGAGTTCATTGGTTTTTCCCATCTCAAAAATACCCAACGCCTACTACAACCTAAAGAAATTTTCACTTTAAAAATAAATCGTGTTTACATACAAAAATAAACTTATTTCGACAACCCTGCAAACAAGCCCTCGTGAGGCGTCGAGAACCTACAATTAGGCCCGCGCAACAAAACCAGGACCGTTAATACGCACTCTGCCAGCTAGTTATACCCTTTACAAAATTAATTACCACAAGGAAAACGCGAAAAGCACCCTTACTTACTCAACTTTAGAGTTCACGAAAATCAGCACCGCGCTGGAGGGTTAAAACACTAGTATGAGTGATGTCCCAAGTTATTTTACGCAATTTTTATGAAATTTCAACTTTAACAGTACGTACATAAAGCATATAATAAGTGTTAAGAGAAAGTGGTAGTTGTAAGCATGGGAAAATGGTTGTTTATAGATTATTGGTACAGCAAGCGATCGCTTTCCGAGTTATTGCACGCGAAATCGCCGAAATTTCGCGTTAAAATTGAATTTTTTCTACATATTACCGAGCGTTGCCTTCCTTGGTGAAAATTGTCGGAGACGGTAAAGACCCAAGTGACGAGATAAGAGAAATAACACATGTTAAAATTACGATGCAAGTACGGTACGCTGAAATTAACAGTTTTTGTAGGCACAAGGCGAAGCCGAGTGCTTATAATAAAACGATGACTACGTCCGTCCGTAAGCATCATACGACGTTTTGCGAAGTAAAAATATTTTTAACTAAAAAAAACTGACTTCGAACAGGGAATATAAATGAACTAAATCCACACCCAAGATAGCTACTCTAAACTTAAAATGTCGTTCGTCTTCATCATCAGGCCCCTAATGACAGGCACATCAATGTGTAAATTTCTCATCAACACAAATTAATCAAGCCCAAACATGAGATAACTACTGTAAATCGGTGAGGAGTTTCCTCAATTGTCTTTCGGCTACATCATTAGATCGAATGACTAGTCTAGTAACGCACTAGTGTAGCATGCATTTCAAAGTATTATTTCGTCTGTACTTACATTAACTGTACCACTAACAAGGTTCGCAAGAAGCCCTAACAATTTCGGCAAAACTATTTAGGCAGTATTCTTTACGCCGGCTTTGCACGCAAGGCACTACCTACATCGCGTGAACGCCATTTTGAACGAGGCGCCGGACTTAAAGAGGCTATTTTAATTTATTTCGCCATTTGTGTATTTTTCATGTATGTTATATTATTAGTGTTATTAGCATGCATTTCCGAGTTTCAATATTTTGTTTGTAGACTACTGTGCCACTAGTTAACGAGGTTCTCAAGGAGCTCTAACAATTTCGGTGAAACCATTTAGGCAGTATTCTTTACGCGGGCTCCTTAATTAAGGCACATCGCGCCATTTTGAGCGAGGTGTCGAACTAATAAGAGGTTATTTTCATTTATTTCGCCATTTATGTATTTTTCATGTATGTCATATTATTTAGCATGCATTTCAAAGCTACTATATTTCATTTTGTTCGTCTGTAGACTACTGTACCAGTAACGAGGTTCGCAAGGAGCCCTAACAATTTCGGTGAAACCATTTAGGCAGTATTCTTTACGCCGGCTCCTCACGCAACGTACTTACATCGCGTGAACGCCATTTTAAACGAGGCGCCGTACTTAAAAGAGGTTATTTTAATTTATTTCGCCATTTATGTATTTGTTTTAAATGGACGCTTGTTTTAAAGGTAAAACATGTTTAAATTTTTACTTTGTTAAATTGAATAAATGAAACGGGATAATTTAAAAGCCACAACGAATTTGGATGCTGTTTGGGCTCACAAGAAGATAATTACTTGCATTACACAAATTGATTCTGACAACCTTCTGACGGATTGTTAAGTTGCTAATTATTAATTTTAGGTTACTTAAAACGTGCATGCCATTGTATTCTGGCTAAACATGACAAAAATATTATTAATAACACCATGTATCCACCATGTTTATCTAACTAAAATTAAATAAATTAAATATTTTCAAACGAAAATATTTAATTGTTCGTTTGCATTGAATAAGCCCTTAAAGTACAGGACCGATTTTCTAAATTCTTTAACCTAGGTATATAGTAAGCTAATTTATCTGCGGGTGGCATAGGCTATAATTTACGCGGACGAAGTCGCGGGAAAGTTGCTTGTTGCAAATTAAATTGATTGATAGATTGATGAAGAAAAGTGTCACTGAGTGAAGTCTTGACATGTGTCAGTGGAGTCAACAGAATACAATAGGAATTGTGTGCCAGGTTTGTGACGCCATAATGAAAAACTCTTCTTTTCCATTACGGGATGGACAGAGTTAAAGCGGCCAAATACCAAATTTGCATAAGTAAGATGGTAAACACGAAGATGATTCTCGTGATGTGAATACAATTTTCATATTTTTGTTGTTAGCCAATAGAATTTTATAACCACTTCATCATAACCATAGACTGAAACCCAACACCACAGTACCGTGGCCACACGTGCAGACCACCCACGCAGCAGTAGCTGACCATTTTACTCTGTGGTTATCGTGTATACCGCGCCCCACAACCTCCCACGAGGGTCGGCACCGCTTGGGACCTAATTCATTTCGTAAGGCGTAGCTTAACGGCGTTGTTATTTTTTATATAGCTGCCAGCTAGCCATCCTACTTTGCGTTTAACATTAACTATGCACGATAAGACACTTTTTATAGCCTCCTACAAGGTTGAAAACCATAGCATGTGTACACTTCATATTCTTCCTTACTATCTGAGCATTTACCCTGTAGCATCCTCAACTGTAGAACCCAATGTTATAGCAGCATTTTAATAATTCGTGAAGTAAAATTATTTGACTAGGGTCCAACCAATCAATGGCTCAATTCAACCTCGCATGTGGTAGCTTAAGTATCGCAGACAATACCTGTGACAGTGAAGTACAAATTATTTCGCTGCTCGGGCATTAAACTTTAACCAACTGCGCCATACACACCTACATCAGTTACAAAAATTTTTGTTATAACCCTTTTTTGCTTTAAAAAAATCAAGCAATTTTCGTATAATAAAAGAACTTGTCAGCAAATATATTTTTTTTTCGTTCATTTTACTTCGACGCCTAATCGATAAGATACGAAAGGGGCCCCGACTCAGCTTCAACAACGATTATTCCCAACATGATGTACGGCGTTCTGACGCGATCACTTGATTACAGTTATTATGTTCGTACGCCTTCAACCATCTCAGAATTTACTAGCAAACAAAATACTAAGAGCTGCGGATGGATAATTTATAAGGTACTAGCTGTTACCCGCGGCATCGCCCGCGTAATATATAGCCTATGTCCTTCTCAGTACCCTCACCTGTGTGTATGCAAAATTTCATGATGATCGGTTCAGTAGATTAGGCGTGAAAGCGTAACAAACAAACAAACTCACTTTCGCATTTATAATATTAGTTGGGATAAACCTACAGTTGACACATTCTTGACTGGGTAAACAACCCGTTGATTCGAACAACTTCTCCTTTTAAATTAATGCTGGCATCCCCACGGAGTACATGTCCCCGAGAAATAGTCTTCCTTTTTATACAATAATATATACAATATTATATATGCGGACAGATCACACAGATTGAGTTAGCCCCAAAATAAGTTCGAGACTTGTATTATGGGATACTAACTCAACGATACTATATTTTATTACAAATACATATATAGATAAACATCCAAGACCCAGACCAAGCAGAAAAAGATCATTTTTCATCTTGACCTGATCGGGGATTGAACCCGGGAACATCCGTGTCGCAGGCAGTGTTGACCGCTGCGCCACGGAGCTCGCCAAAAATGTTCAATGGACCGTACAATTTGAATTTGAGGTTATTCTGTGACATTAGAGAAAAAACGTTATGTTTTTCTTTCTAAGAAGGAAAATATGTGTTCCTAGTTGCACCTAATTTATATTCTTACGTGATAAGCGTTTTATTTGCCTACCTATCTTTTGAGCCTAAACACAACTTCTCTTTTAGAATAATTTAAGAGTAACAGTAAAATTAGCAAGATAATAAATATGCACAGCACTTAACATCAGTGTTAGAGTGTGAACAATTAATTTTAAAAGCTGTTACTGTCTCCGCAAACGCGTTGCATTGTCACAGAGCGCATGCATTATAGTGTGGAATAGAATCACAGAAATGAGGAGACATGAATGAAAATATTATTTAAGTACCTATAGTTTTGTTGTTAACAATTGTGTGGCTAATCTTGTATTTTTGCATAGTATAAAGTTCCTTTAATATTATGATAAAATAAATTTAAGAGTGTGAACAATTCATTTTTGAAGCTGTTACTGTCTCCGCAATTGCATTGCATTGTCACAGAGCGTATGCATTATAGTGTAGAATAGAATTATAGAAATGAGGAGATATAAAAATGATATTTGCATATATTTTCGCTGTCAACAATTGTTTATTTAAACTTTATTGCGTATGTACAAATAGGTGGATTTAATGCCATAAGGCTTTCTCTGTCAGTTACACCTGGATACCAATCTGAGATATATATTGGGTGGTGCGATGAATGTTAAAAGAAAAAAAAAAGGAAATGAATTAATTTATAAAAAAAGATAATTATCTTTTCACACAAATAATGAATTAACATATTGATTATCTAGCTAATCTCGTCTTTCTGCCTTTCGAAGTACAAATTGCCTTTGAAATAATAATAAAATAATTATTTGATTTGTATGTAGATTATAAAATCAAGAAGATTACCACAACGCAGTAAAGCAGCTTTATTAACGCTGAAGTAGTCATATAACCGTAAGGTTTCTAAATCTACTTCATTGGACCCAAACTTTACAGATTTAACTTGTGTATTATTATACGTCTAATTATCTTTTAATATCTTTTATTAACATCAAAAAAACATCTAGAAATAAATTATTTTTTATACTAGAGAGAGCGTTGTGGCAAAGAAAAAACAAAAGCCATGAAAATATATTTTTATAAAATTGATATTTATTTTTTACTGGTTATTTTATATAGTTTTTATCGTATTTCCGACTGTATATATCGCCTACTTTCACTAATCATTCCCCACATTGTATTTATCTCAAGTGCATTTAGTGCACAACCGTGAATCGAGCAAAAACGAGTAAATTATATGTTTACATACGAGGATTGGGTGTTGGGACATTTGCGTCGGTTCGCGAGATTCATTTGCCTTTGTTTTATTAAGTGCTTCTTGCTTATTGTAAATTCTACTGTATACAACACAGTATAATTTTGAAACTCGTAGTGATATTGAATGTGGTATTGGAACCTAATGTTATACAGAATTGCAAGAAAAAAAAGACCAAAAAATTGGCTTCCTATAGAAATTCGCCCAGCTAATCGGTGACTTTGTATGAAAGGTGTAATTTTGTTTTCTTTGCAATCTCCAGAATAAAAATCAACATTTTCGAACAAATTGCCCGACTGACTGAACACTTTTTTAAGCGGAAAGTCAAAAATTAGGGATACGGAAATTGCATCAACATAACCCAAGGGGTTAAAAATTGGTCTATGTCCGTGGGCCGCTTGCTTATTTGGGGACCCGGATAAACTGTATAAAAAAATCGAAAACAATTAGAAGAAGTCACGGCAGCGACCGCGTATCTAAATGAACGTTCATCATCATCATCATTTCGAGTAGGTGACACGGTCAGTCGACCATGCACACCCTGGTGTCAGAGTTCTTCGGAACCACCTCTCGGCCTCTGACGTGGTTCCTTTAACGACTACCAAATGGCAGCCGGGACCAACGGCTTAACGTGCCTTCCGAAGCACGGAATCATCTTTCTTATCAGACAATCAGGTGATTCAAGCCTGCATTGTCCTAACCAAACTGGAAACAACTTATCAAAGTAAGCTTCCCGTGGGAATCGAACCCACGACCTGGGGGTCAGTAAAGTAAACGCCTTGTATATGTGGTTCCTAAATGAACGTTGAGCGTGTGCGAAGCAGTTCGGTGAATTTAATTAAGCGCGCACTCTCAGGTTAACTTTAATATGAATTACACAGTGTGCCAGCAACACGATTTGAGCAAACAAAGCGAAATGCTTAACTGACTATCTACTCTCTAGACATGCCTTTATTTCAATGATAAAAAATCTGGCCAATTTTTCAATGCTTATGTGCGTGATAGTGACAGCTTTGTGTTAGCACATATGCGTCATGTCAACTTTTGACTCGGTAATGTTTTCTTATGTTTTTGCGATTGTTACACATTTAAATAAAATTATTTTAATACGGAATAACATGCCCTAGACAAACCCAACCATTATATGCGTTTTGATAATCCTCAAGTCCTTGCAAAAGAAAACAGATACATTCCAAGAATGCTTCGTGAGGCTATTGAAATTAAAAAACAACCTAATTTCAATAGAGAGGATGGTTGGCAGTTACCACCAGCTTGGGATCCAGTCATCAATTTAATCAAATCTCAAGCTAAGCAGAAGACTGCAAGACCTTCAGACACCGTGAGCCAATACTGCGTACATCCGGAACGTTATCAATAAATATTTTAGGCGGTAGATTTTGCAGTTCTTATAAAATACTAGACAAATGTCAACTTCGTCTACCTGCGACCACGAACACTGTAATGTAAAGTGCTCGAAACGTTAGGTGTATAAATAATGGAATAAACGCGATAAAAACCGTATTAAAATAATTTTATTTAAACGTTCAAATCGGTAGCTACAGTATTACAAGAGTCATTTGGCACGTGGCCATAATCGGGACTAAACGTTGCCATTGTCATCGTCTTGTAAAGCATCACTTTTGGAATTGATGTTTGCTGCGGATATTTCGTGCTTTTCATTCTGTTTATAAAACTAAGGAGATTTTTTTGCTAGTAGCCCTAATGACACTCGTAATTACACACCCACGCCCCCATTTCAATGTCATCCAAGTGCCAAATGATTCTTGTCGCTTCAGATTAATAATTAAAGCAACTTGTCGCATTGTATGTGTTTGCAACATGGACACATTTTTTTGCTACGCTTTTAGGCTATGGTATATTCGATCTAGACTCTATAACTATAATTTAATCTATTAAAATAAATCTTCGTGTGATAGTTGACTTAGACGCGCTCTCAGTAACCTCCCTTGTTTGTCTGTCTTCCTAGTAGATCTAAAAGAAAGAAATATAAACGAAAACAAGGAAACTCTTATTGTAATTATATACTCTAATATTGTCCATGACTTCTATGTAATCTTTTATTTTTTTATTTATTAGTTTCCGTTAACCATCTTCATCGTGGTGGCAGTGCCAATTTTTTAAATTTGGTATATCATCGTTTTCAAAATTTTGCCCTCTGGCTATATTAATAATGAAGTGTCCAAATACGAAAATAATATTATCAAAACAAGTAAAAATGTATTTTCCATCACTATTAGTGTTAAAGGGAAGTGAAAAACCACTCCATCTACTATATATCCAAAGGTTGGCTGGAAGAGATTGCTTAGCAATAAGTCCGCCTTTGTGTCATATATTTTGTAACTTACAAAGAACATATTTACATATATGCACATTACAAATGGCGCAATAGAGATATTTTGTGTTAGCCTCTTACACATACGAAAAAGACGAACAGTAACTGTATTGCATTGTGGAGTGTACGTTACTTTCAACTAAAGAAACGAATATTCCTCCTGCCGCGATTATTCAACCCCCATATTCGAGTCCATTAGTACGAGACCATAATTTTTCATCTACGGCTTGTGTAAACAAAGGTGGTAAATCAGTGAGATAGTCCTCGCCCGCGGGTCCGCCCGCCTCCGCCGCTTAGCGCCGCGAAAGATGGTCCTTGCACGCCCTTAGAGTCCTTTACACCGTCCGTCTTGCTTCAGAGCTGATTTTTAAAGTATCGTATTGTCGTGTCTATTCAGATCAGCTTTATTTATCTGCTTAGCACGCCCTTAGGATTCTTTATACTGTCCGTCTTGCATCAGAGCTGGTTTTTATCGTATTTTGTCTGTCTGTTCAGATCAGCTATCTTTATTTATCTGCTGCCTCTCCTTCTCTTTCGCCGCCATCGGTGTTAAATAAGTTGTGGACATGAGCATTATGCTTTCACGCCATAAAACGGAATCAATCAATGAAAATTTAAAGCAATCCCATAGGCAGGACAGTGTACGGTATAATTTTTTTTTAGAAAAATTCCCAGAATTCTACAGAAAAGTAAGTGAAGCCGCGAGCTAAATCTTGTAAAACTGTGAAGGCCGCCTCGTGCGTGACCATAAACAAACAACGAATTTAAGAGTACCTATGTCATTCTAATCCGTAAGCACATATACACATTCAATATTCTATTTAACGTCTGCAGTATTAGAAAGAGCTTATCTAACAGCTCTGCTAGAGATCCCCTCATCATCATTATTTCGTGTAGGTGACACGGTCAGTCGACCATGCACACCCTGGTGTCAGAGTTCTTCGGAACCGCCTCTCGGCCGATAACCTGGTTCCTTTAACGACTACCAGATGGCAGCCGGGACCAACAGCTTAACGTGCCCTCCGAAGCACGCTTAGTATGCTTAGATCTTTCTTATCAGACAATCAATCAATCCATCAGGTTATTCATGCCTGCAATGTCCTAGCCAAACTGGAAACAACTTAACAAAGTATGCTTCCCGTGGGAATCGAACCCACGACCCCCTATATTTAGGACATGACTGCATTTTTAAGGTTATGAATCTTAACAACTCACAATAAATTTTTGATGGTATCACTCCCACTACATAGTATAAAACAAAGTCGCAATCCCGCTGTCTGTCTGTCACTATGTATGCTGAGATCTTTAAAACTGTGCAACGGATTTTAATGCGGTTTTTTAATAGTCAGTAGGTAATTCAAGGAAAAGGTTTATATGGCAATACGTGCCCGAGCGCAGCCGGAGAAAGCTGCTAGTTATAATATATATTTTTTATCGGTTCCGAGTCGTACGGTTGTAAAGACCACTTTTCCGTCCTCCTCGGCTGAATTGTTTTTAATGGCGTTTTAACTGTTTAATGGTTTGTTATTTCGGTTTGGAGGCTGGAATTACAAGCGTTCGGCCGCTGTTAAAATTAAATCTTAACTGGCTGTTGATGTAAAGTTAGTGATATTTTAACTGTGGAATAAATAACGAAATTTGTTACTTGTAGAGTGACTTCAATCTTATAAAAAACCGGCCAAGTGCGTGTCGGGCCACGCGCAGTGTAGGGTTCCGTAGTTGCGAATGACAACTTTGAGTTCACTCTATTCACACTTGCACCTTATAGTTTTACGACCAAAAACATCTAACAATGAAAATAGTATGAAATTTTACAGTTTATAAGTTGGTTGCCTATAACTTTTTAGTTTGTACTTAGTACTCAGCTCTGATAGTTTTCCTTTAAACTTCAGTATATATACTACTGCTGTAATTTTTTTCACGTATCTATATATAACCGTTTAGCAGATAGAGGGGGGGACACTTACCTCTAACAAAAATTCGCACTTTAAAACCAAATATTTCGGAAACGGATCCCTAAATCGAAAAATGGTGTTCTCAACCTCACAAATATTTTTGAAAGACCTATTTAACGATACCACACACGATGGGTAAATACAGAAAAAAAAATTACTCCCCCACTTTACCTGTATGGGAGCTACCCTAAAAAAAATTTTTTTTCAAGTTTTTATTCTACCACTTTTTAGTCATGATTAATATACATACCCATACCAAATTACGGCTTTCTAGTACTTATAGTCTCTGCGTAAAACCGCGGACGGACAGACAGACAGACAGACAGACATGGCGAAACTATAAGGGTTCCTTGTTTACTACGGAACCCTAAAAAACCGACCAAGTGCGTGTCGGGCCACGCGCAGTGTAGGGTTCCGTAGTTGCGAATGATAACTTTGAGTTCACACGTACCTCTAATAAAAATTTGCACTTTAAAACCAAATGTTTCGGAAACGAATCCCTAAATCGAAAAATGGTGTTGTCAACCTCACAATAACTTTTAAAGACCTATTTAACGATACACACGATGGGTAAGTAGAGAAAAAAATACTCCCCAACTTCACTTGTATGGGAGCAACCCATAAAAAAATTTTTTCAAGATTTTTTTCTACCATTTTTTTGACATGATTAATATACATACCCATACCAAATTACAGCTTTAGTACTAATAGTCTCTGAGTAAAACCGCGGTCGGACAGACAGACAGACAGACATGGCGAAACTATAAGGGTTCCTTGTTTACTACGGAACCCTAAAAATGGTGATAATTTAGTAAGAAGAAGTAGATCAATAAGGAGGTTTCCTTTCGTATTTATTGATTGTTGCATTTGCTTCATTTATAAAAATATATCCATTTTGTTAATTAATATCTAACCATTCAATATGTGACAAAAATCTGAATATCTAAATCGTATTATATGGCTTTAAAGAGATATCTTGAAGCAAATAATATGAAATTGTATCTTCTTTTACAGGCGGTAAAATGACTTACTTTAAAAAAATTAACAAATGTAAATGGTAAATTTATTAATGATCCTTTTTAGTGAAGGTTTCTATAACACTTGTTCATATTAATGAGTATTTTGACCCCTTTTAGGTTCTACCTAAGCCCTTTTTCGAATTCTTATAAATCGTATATCAGCGCCAAAGTCAATTAAGATTACACAAAAAATGCGCACACTTAAGAAAATCGGCGCGATTTCTTTCAAATTGATAAACGCGACGGCCTAAGTACAGTCGCCAATAAAAATGCTCGATTTGTTTGTGTCGATGCTCTTATCGTATTCAGGGCTGGGTGCGTTTCGTCTTTTGCAATTGTTGAAAGTTCCTGTTCTAAACTCATTTTTTTTTATTAGCCTGTAGGTGTACTGTCCCACTGCTGGGCAAAGGCCTAAACTCATACTATAAAAATCTAAATATATATAACTCAAAGGTGACTGACTGACTGACATAGTGATCTATCAACGCACAGCCCAAACCACTGGGCGGATCCGGCTGAAATTTGGCATGCAGGTAGATGTTATGACGTAGGCATCCGCTAAGAAAGGATTTTGATCAATTCTACCCCCAAAACTATACCTCTTAAGAGTCGCCTGGAAATGCATGTCTTCATACAAACGGAAAAAGGGAATTGTGGCAATATTTGATAATTTTGGAGTAAAATTAAGCATTTAATCAATTAATCTAATTATAATCTACGTACGTTGCTATACAGCTTGGTTAAAATTCCAATGGTTTGAGAATTACAAGCCTTTTCAAATTTGTATGTAAATCTTGAGAAGCGTATAATCCTCAAACATTTGATAATTTAACCAAACTGTATAGGAACGTACGTAGATTATAATGAGATTAATTGATTGTATGCTTAATTTTGCCCTAAACTTATCAAATATTGCCACAATTCCCTTTTTCCGTTTGTATGGAGACATGCGCTTCCAGGCGACTCTTAAGAGGGTATACTAGCAATGCGTTTTCCATACAAATGTATTTCTCTATTTTCTCGCTGAAAACTGCTTCTAGAGGCACAATTCTTTTTACATACAATCTATTACTAAAATAGGTAAGTCCCTATGTTTTATTTTTTTCTAAAAATCTATTTATAAGAAAAAAATATTGTACAAATGAAGTTTTTTTGGAAAAAGTAAAAAATAGGGGCGTTCCTATTTTAGTACTAGATTTTATGAAAAAAGAATTGTGGCTCTAGAATCAGTTTTCAGCGAGAAAATAGAGAAATACATTTGTATGGAAACCATATTGAAAAAATACTGCTAGTATACGCTCTTAACGCGAGCGAAGCCGCGGGCAACAGCTAGTATCTTCATAAAACCTGTATATCTGCGTAGGATTGTGTTTAACATTCGCGTTCATCAGTGGCATATACCTCTATAGTCTACAAACCAAAAACCCTTTGAAGGTGTATTTTCCAATAATTTGTGATCCACCCTTGATTCCACTTCACGTATACTTATTCAAAACGGTAAAGTAAATTTCTCTGATGTTTTAAGAGCTATAAACTCTTGTTGGTATCATTGTATGGAAAGTAACGTCATAAATGACTATTTTTTTCCATGAAAGAATGGAGTAATTTGGCATTGCCTTTTCCATTTCACACACCAGTGGATAAGTAATTGGCTACATGACAATTTTTTTTTTGTGTCGCTATGTAAAGACCTGCCAAAAATAAACACAATAGTGACCGAAATCCATTTCAAAACAAAAAACTCTTTCAGATATAGAAGTTTTAAAGACACATGTTTTTAGACGTAAATTTTTAGACGTGAAAACGCACTGCTGAAATGCCTACATATTTGTGACGTCACAACTTTGTATTTTGTATGGGCGGCGTGAGAACTTTGTTTGGTAGATATATGAAATATTACGTTTGTGGTAATGGTTTCATAATAAAAGTTGCTATAAATTTAGCAGACTACAATACAGTATAATTGTAATATAAGATTTTTATACTTTTAAAAATGGTCATAGTCACTAAACTTTAAAGAAGCTTTAAGAACACTTAACGAATCGATATCTAATTAAAAGTGTTTTTTTTTTAGTGTTTTTAGATAGAAATTCGTATCATTGGAAACAAATTTTATATAATCTTAACATTAGGCAAATACCGAAAAATGATGTTTTCCTCATCGGTAGCAGGTAGTGTCTATAATTAGTGATTAAACGAACTTACCTGTAAGAGAAGTTCTATCGTAATTATACGAAGTGTTTCGTCCTCGAGATTAGCAATGTTATGGATTTATACTTATGCATGTGTGTGTATAAGTATAAATCCATAACATTGCTAATCTCGAGGACGAAAAACGAGTATAATTGGGCTAGATTGGTCATCAAACTTAAACTAACTGGTCAAGCTTGGCGGGATCTTATTGATTTATTTGTTGGAGAGTTGGAGAGATGCTTAGATAAACCCGGACTTTTCTCTTATAGTTCGCGCTCTTAGACCCCCGCGCCACTATAAACAACTACTAATAAAGTAGGTGTTTATTAAATAATAATGAGAGTTATTTCATAGTTTATTTTATTATTACAAGCGGTATCGAGCCACTGAGTTTAAGGAATGATTTGACACTACAGAATGGGGTTTTTCAAAGATTTCATCAGGTTCGGCAACGCGCGAGTGACACCCCTGGTGTTGTATGCATCCATAGGCTACGTTAACCGTAACCACTTTCCATCAGGTGGGCCGTATGCCTGTTTGCCTACTTGGTAGTATAAAAATAATGGAATGATTTTCCCATAAATATGAAAAAGTATAGACAAACCGATTTTGTTCTCTAAGTTAGATTTATTTTATCAATGTGTTTCTGAAAATCTCGAAATGGACATATCCCAAGCGGTTCCAGCCCTATGAACTGTCGATGCATTTTATTCTGCACGCAAGTTCGCCGTTTGAACTCGCCGAAACAGATATTGCTAAAAGCGTCCATCCATCGGTCGCCTGTGTAATTGCAGACTTGCAAGAAAAACGCTCTTTGAATCCTACTAAATCTATTAATGTAAAAGTTTTTACATATATACGTACAAACTTTTATAGAATTAATAGATGGATATCCATCGCTTAACGAATATGAATGAAACTAAGGTAAACTTTTTAAACTCTTTGTATTAAAAGTGTTCAAATGTATTTTCTCTCTCTTTCTAAGACATACACTAGGCTCTAGTAACAACGCAAGGTAAGAAATGCGCAGGTCATGTACATAACTATTTTGGGCAGAAATATGGGGATATTGCCTTCCACAATTCACACACTAGTAAATATATTAGTATTAAATTAGTACGTAAATATGTTAATAATTAACAAATAAGATAAAAAGTTCTACGACTTATTTTATACATAGTTACCTTTACTACTGTTATCAGCAAAAAATCTTCATTAATTGTTCACATATTATTACACTTGTTACAACTCACTTTTCATCATGCCAAAATAAATAATGTTCGGAGTCCCTTCGATAACAAAACGTAATTTATTTAAAAACAAAAACAAGGAAACATGCTACAGATTAAGCCAAATGAATATTCAAGAGTCCCTTGCCCTCGAGACTTCAATTTGCATGAGTGAAAATCTGCATTGACCTCCGGCCTGACTACATCCTATCTTTATGCAAGCTTTGTCATAATTATGCGATCCTGGTATAATGTGATTTTATCGTATTATTTTGTTGTGGAGTTCGATAGTCCAGAGGTGCGTGCGCTTACATAATTTCATCATCTCAGCCGCAAGAAGTCCACTGCTGGACAAAGGTCTCCCCCAATTATTTCCAATACGTTATACGATAGATTGGATGTGAGTGGCCTGTATCCAACGCCTTCCTGTGACCGATTCCAGGTTTATTTTAGCAATTTTTATAATTTGCATGAGTAAAAATCGGCGCTCTGTATGCAAGCTTCATTATGAATATGGGATCCTAGTATAATTGTGATCTTATCGTAATATTTTTTTGGGGAGTTCGATAGACCAGTGATGCGTGCGCTTAAATAATTTCATCATCATTATCAACATGGACAATGGCCTCCTCCGATGATTACTATCGATACCAATTCGTTTACCTTCGTCCTAGAGAACATAGATTATGCAAGCTTCGTCACGAATATGCGATCTTGTATGATTTGATGTAATTGTTTTATTTGTGGAGGAATCCCATCCCCTTACAGCGCGTGCGCTTACGAAGTACCACCTGATTGTACAACCAGGGTCTTGTTTCATGTTTTCCTCAGTAGGTACATTTCATTAAAAAAAAAAACGAAAAATCTTAAACAAAAATCAGTCATATTTGTTTATCAAATCTGTCAGTTGATTAAAATAAAACAATTTTGTATGTGCTTTTGTTTTTTCTAAAAGGTGTGCGAGTTCGATGTGGCCACGTAACAAGCGTTTTTGACATTATTGGGATTTGTACGTAACAAATAATAAAAATTGCCTGCGACATATTTAAAGTGTGAAAGCTACGTGTGAAAGTATTTATGAATGTTGGTAGGTCTTTCACAGAAAATGTGAACGCGGACGAATTCACGGAAAAATGCTAGATACGAGTATGTATTGATGTATCTGATAGTGGCTACCATTTCAGCTACCCTAAGATCGCGGAAATTGTTCCCCCACATCCAACACCAATCAGCAAAGCAATTGTTTGCAAAAAAAAGTGAAATGATGGACCGCTCCCTGTACAATAAATGTGTTTTGATTCATACTCGATTCTTTGTTTTATGCAAGCAGTTCCGTTTCTATATTTTTTCTGTCTTGTCTTAAAAATCTTGCCATAAGCTTGATCTTTTAATCTAACAAAACTGCAGCGGTTTGGCCCTACATTAAACGTCAACCAGTAGTTGTTTGCTACAAGAAAGGGACTGATTAACCGCTTCCGCTACAGCAAGCGCATTTTGATTCATTCTAGATCTTTAGTTTTATGCGAGCCTTGTGTCCGCTTCTATATTTTCCATCTGGTCTTAAGAATCTTGCCATAAGCGAAGGCTACTAAACTGTAAGTGACGAAACGGACAAAACTCCACCTGTGTGGCCCTACAAGAAACGTCAACCAGCGAAGCAGTTGTTTGCTACAAGAAAGGGAATGATTGACCGCTTCCGCTACAGCGAGCGCATTTTGATTCATACTAGATCCTTTGTTTTATGTATGCCTGGTGCCGGCTGTTCCGCCGCAAATTAATTTATGGTGATTTAATGAGGGAGACTAATTAAATTTGTATTTCTGTAGGCGGGTTTTTATGGGACATCGCGGTTGAGAGTATTTTTTTTTACTATGTCGAGTAAGTGACTATGTAGAGTCGTTAAAGTTGACCATACTTTTGAAATTTGGAACAGCTTAATTATTTTGAAATTTTGCTCTAATTAAAGCTGTTTAACCAAATAATGAAACAAAGCCACATTCAGCAAGTGATACAGGTTTAAGCTGCTGACATAAAATATCTTTGTGACCCAACTAGGAAAGGACATTCAAGACATTTTCTAAAGAGAACAGAAAACTTGCACCAATTTCTTAAATGCCTATAAGTAGGCATATTATATCGTAGACCACATTCTAAATGCAGCGAATGAGAACAATAAAAATCTGATATTTGTTTACATACTCGTATAAGTTTATATCTTTATGACTTATTTGGAGCCTAGGCTAGGACAATTTAAAGGCCTAAGCAAAGGTTAATGTAAAGATAAGCGTAAAGGAGGGTAAAAAAGGAATCATAATAGTTATGGATTGTCCAGCATTGACATGATTCGTGTGATAATCGCTCATTCCCTCAACCCGCTTTTACAGCCTGTCCGGGAAAAGACACACCATTTGATGCATTTTTTCACTCAGACCTGCATGGGAGTTTGTTTATACTATTTAATGCCTTCGATATAAAAAAATAGATTCAAAACCAACAAGTCATCCTCGATACAGATGCTTTGCTTCCCACCAGGGGACCATGAGCATAGAGGCAGTATTTCTTTATTTCTATACACACGATTAGGGTCAAATGGACCCAATTAATGGGCCGGTCGCACACGTCGTTGGAACAAAAAATATGGGATATATTAATAAAATGTTTATAGATTTTGTAAATTAATTTAAATTGCGAATTGATGGATCTTCATTATTGAGATGTTTTAGTTACAAACCATTAATCATCAATTAATTTTGTAAACGTTTGTGTTGTGTTATTAAAAAAAATAAAAGGTGTCTGTTTTGATTGATTGTCAAAGCTATTAATATGTTTATCTTGCGTTACTTTTAAATTCATATAATTTTCTCTGTTATAAGATGTTAAGCTTACGGTCACAATCACTATTATTATCAATAAGGGTATTACCGCAATTATTTTTACAAATACAAATAAATACAAATATCTTTATTGTTGTGTGTTTTAATCGACATATTGTCGAAATATCAGACAAATCTCAAAAATATTAAGACCGCTATTGATAATATTTAATTTCTCTGCCAAGACGAGACATATGTACTCGTACATTTTACGGTTTTCCTTTCAATTAGACTTTTTTGGTATTTGCTCGAAATAAAAATGAAATGATATTTGTCAGATCAAAATATTAGTGATAGTTTCGAATTATCAGTGCTGAAGTGGCCATCATAATGATAACAAAAATACCTTTTATTAAATTTTAATTCTTCCTCAGAATATTTATTATCTATGTTCTTCATCACTAGAAACATGAAACTGATATCTAAATCGGTATGCAATTGATATCTGTACTTAGAATATCTAATATGGGGTTCTTATTATAATCAATGCATTAAGCACATGTACTTTGCAATATAGTATTAGTTGATGCGAATCTACTAATGCAACATTGCAGCAGATGGATAAAGCTAAGGACACACAGGCTATATGATATATCGCTTGACTACGGAGTTGGTTAATCGTAATGGTTCGTATAGAAACGAACGAAACATGCGACTCTTCATATAATTATCTTATATACAAGATTTAATTTGATTTTTATTTTTATGCCAATTTCACCCTCACCACTTTAAGGGTATGTCGAAGGCAATTTACAAGCTGTATAAATCGCTCTCTTACTCATCTGGCCAGCGTGGAGGGTGTAGGCCATATCCTCTGACTGCTCTGGCTAATATGTCCTAGCTAATATGGCTCTAGTAGTACAAAGAGGGTCATGCTTCTGCAGTGGAGACTAAAAAAGACCTTACGATGATGATAAATCGCTGAAACACAATTAAAGATCTTATCTTATCTTAATTAGGGCCGATTATAAATCGGAAGCACGTCTAACCTTTGGGTTATTTTGTACTTACCCCATACCTTAGTCACCCACACGATGATTCCATGAGGAGCCCGATGGTCCAGTGGGTGTGAGCTCTGTGAGCGCTTACGTACGTTAAGCAGCCCCTGGTGCAGTCACTACTTGGATGGGTGACCGCAAGTGGCATAAAAATATCTCGAGCTCCTCCGTGCTTCGGAAGGCACGTTAAGCCGTTGGTCCCGGCTGTCATCGTTGATGGCAGTCGTTAAGCTATGTCAGATGCCTTAAGGCAGCTTGAAAAATCTGACACCAGTGTTGGCCACTTACACATACGAAAAACAAACAAACGGTGATTCCTGAAGAAGGACTGCATGAGCTTCAGAATATCACCTGGTGCGTAGTGCCTGTAGTACTCCAGATCAGGATAAGCCGATCCAAAGAGGTCCAACCGCTTACCAGCCAACGAGTCACAGCGACACAAAATGTGTCTCATTGTTTCCTCCGATTCCTCACATACCCTACATAGTGGGCTTTCGACGATTTTCATTTTGAATAGATGACTGTTGTTCTCAAAATGACCGGTCAGGGCTCCCATTAGAATCCTTGACTGTTTTCTGCTATATTTGCAGATCCTTTTAAACCACCTAGCGTTGTCCATACCAAGTGTCTCCTTCGAGTGTGTGTGTCCACTCAGGTTAGTCCATGCACGTTGATGTCTGCTGTCGACATGTGCATTTATTGCAGTTGTTTAAAATTAAAGATAGACTTAATGAACAAAATGTATGGAATATAGCGCTATCTGTTTTCATATACACTGCAAACGATATTAACGCGCTGTAAGACCGCTTACGTGAGCTTAGAGCTTGTAAAATGCAGATAAGGCAGGTCGCGGGTCAGGATTAGCATGTGTAGACATCCTAAGATGTCCTAAGGTCCTTATTTTATTATGTGATTGCTAGTTTATGTGATGTTTTGGTATAGTGTGTACTTAGTGTTGTGTTTTACTAGCCCTTCATTAGTATAAGCAAAGACAATATAATGGGCATGTTGACTAAAACTTTTTTCATGTTGCTATGTAAAGACCTGCCAAAAATAAACACAATAGTGTAAAATTAGAAGAAAATACATTTCTAAACAAAAAACTCTTTCAGTTATAAAAGTTTTAAAGACACATGTTTTTAGACGTAAATTTTTAGACGTGAAAACGCGCCGCTGAAATGTCTACATATTTGTGACGTCACAAGCTTGTATTTTGTATGGGTGGCGTGAGAACTTTGTTTGGTAGCTATACGAAATATTTCGTTTATGGTAATGGTTTCATAATAGAAGTTGCTATTAAAATTTTGCAGACTAAAATACAGTATAATTGTAATTAAAGATTTTCATACTTACTTAAAAAATGGTCCTATTCACCCAACTTTAAAGACGCTTTAAGATCACTTATCGAATCGATATCAAATTAAAAGTGTTCTTTATAGTGTTTTTAGATAGAAATTAGTCTCATTAGAAACAAATTTTATATAATCTTAACATTAGGCAACTACCGTATATTAACGTAATAGACTGCCCACCTCATACAAAAATATTGGACCAAATTAAGGTAGCGAAAAGCAGGCGAATGTATGGCGCAGGAAAGTTGCTTGGTAGTCGATACTAGATGGCGGTAATCTGCGTTAGCCTTTAACTTACTAAATATACGGTGTCATTTAAAAATATTATGCCTTAAATATTGTTTTGATTTTTAATAAGATATATTTTGTGAGTCATGTTTTTATATTGTTATAATACGGTAGATACAATGTTGTGTAGTTTCGAGTGGCGCCATCTATGCGAGTTTCTGTGAACAAATCGTACGATTAAGGCGTTGAGACCACATGGTATAAGTACTGGTTGCATCTGAACGGAGGCGTGGGTAAAGTGGCGTGAGGTGACTGGTGTCACAGACGAGCTCCGTGGCGCAATGGTCACCACGCCAGCCTGCGACACGGGGGCCCTGGTTTGATCCCCGGTCAGGTCATGATGGGAATCGATCTTTTTCAGATTGACCTGGGTCTTGGATGTTTATCTATATAAGTATTTATTATAAAATATAGTATCGTTGAGTTAGTATCCTGCGACACAAGTTCACAACTTACTGTGGGGCTAGCTCAATTTGTCTGATATGTCCCTATATATTTATTTATTCATTTATTTGTGACCTAAAATGCCTCAATATATCTCATCAAATGCTCGGGGATAGTATTTTTGAACGAATGAATACTCGTCTTCGAACGATTTTTGAAAAAACTGCTCGTATAGTTGGAGCGCAACTCTAGTTTATGTGAAACTTCGTGGATGCTGATGCTACCACCATTTTATATATTTTTTTAAATATTATATGGCAGTCGTTAACATCCTCTGTGGTCCAGTGGTTAAGGCGTTTGCTTTACTGACCCGGGGGTCGTGGGTTCGATTCCCACGGGAAGCATACTTTGTTAAGTTGTTTCCAGTTTGGTTAGGACAATGCAGGCTTGAATCACCTGATTGTCTGATAAGAAAGATGATTCCGTGCTTCGGAAGGCACGTTAAGCCGTTGGTCCCGGCTGCCATTTGGTAGTCGTTAAAGGAACCACGTCAGAGGCCGAGAGGCGGTTCCGAAGAACTCTGACACCAGGGTGTGCATGATCGACTGACCGTGTCACCTACTCGAAATGATGATGAGTCGTTAACTGACTCAGCACTGACCACATAGACACAAAAACAACAAACTATAAAAAATAACACAAGTTTAAAACTATGATTTAATATGCAGAAGCAATACAATATTCACAAATAGTTTCATCTAATGATAAATGGGGCGTCTAAGCCCGGGAGCCCGGTCATCCGTCACCCAGCTTCCGATACATATTGAATACAAATGACGCCCTCTGACCCCGGCGAGCTCAAAACTCGGCTTGGACGAAGATGTTAGGCATTCCTGCATACTATATTATCTTCATATTAAGACGAGCTCCGTGGCGCAGCGGTCATCACGCCTGCCTGCGACACGGATGGTCCCGGGTTCGATCCCCGGTCAGGTCAAGATGGAAAACGATATTTTTCAGATTGACCTGGGTCTTGGATGTTTCTCTATATATGTATTTGTTATAAAATATAGTATCGTTGAGTTAGTATCCCATAACACAAGTCTTTCATTAGAACTTACTTTGGGGCTTGCTCAATCTGTGTGATTTGTCCGTATATATTTATATTTATTATATTTATATTTTATATTAATACTTGAGTCAAGAAATAATCCTAACTAGAATTATAAACGTGTAAGTGCGTTTGTTTGTTACGCTTTTACGCCCTATCTACTGAACCGATCGTCATAAAATTTTGCAGGGACATAGGCTATATATATCACGTGGGTGGAGCCGCGGCTAACAGCTAGTAATACATACATACTGTCACGTCTTTTTCCATTGCGGGGTAAACAGAGCTCAGGTCTATGAGATTTAAAGCCACTTTATCATGGTGGTTGGTGGTGGAGGTAGAAAACGGAATCAAAATAGTGATGGGTTGCTAGCCGCATCGCATTATCATGACTCCTTAGATTTACGCCCAAAAATAATTATATTTATTAAGAACTAGCTGTTACCCGCGGCTTCGCCCGTTGAATTTATAGCCTATGTCCTTCTCGGTACCCTAATCTATGGGTATGCAAAATTTCGTGATGATCGATTCAGTAGATACGGCGTGAAAGAGTAACAAACAAACAAACTCACTTTCGCATTTATAATATTAGTAAGGATTAGGATAACATTATTGATAATCACTACATATTATCAAACAAAGTCCTCCGCCGCGTCTGTTCGCGATAAACTCAAAAAGTGCTACATTGATTTTCATGAGGTTTTTACCATTGATAGTGTGATTTTTGAGGAAGATTTAAGTATGATACACGCCCGGGCGCTGCCGGACAGGACGACTAGTCTTTCATAAAAAAAAACGACTTCAGCCAAACTACTTATTCGATTTTGATGAGTTGAATTTTGTTGAATAATCGTTAAGTGCGGGTCCGACTTGCGCACGAATGGTTTCCTGCTTATCATCATCATCATCATCATCTCAGCCACAGGAAGTCCACCGCTGTACATAGGCCTCCAATACGACCGGTTGAAAGCGGCCTGCTTATAATACAATAGTAGCTTGTCGAGCAAAAAATTGCTAAAAAATCGGCCATGTGCGAGACGGACTCACTCACTAAGGGTTCCACAGAACAACAAACTGTTGTTCTGTGAAGGGTTCCGTACCATTACATATACAACTGGTGTCATATGTACAGCTATTTTGTACGGACAGATAAAATCCTCATAAAAATATGTGTTCGGGAATATAATAAAAGTAAGTCGTAAAATCAATTAAAAATATCAGTCGCCTTTTTTTTAACTAAAAATAAATTCGGCACAGCGAGGCGGCACGTTCAGTCGGCGACGCGCGCACCGCGGGCGCTTGTAATTGCCGCCCAATGTTTGTTTTGTTCACCCCTTTACTCTTCACTATATTTCTGTCCTTCTCACTCCTTATAGATACCATATAGTGCTATCCTTCTCCCACACAGTGCCAAGCTACTTAAGGTTTATTTATCACAGTTAATTGTTTGATATCCACGTTGATTCGAACGACCTATACGTTAATAACTGTCATCGAATTATGTATTTTAGCAAGTAAATTTTAAGGTTTATTATCATTTGTTTGGAATTCTATTCGTTTGGTATCTGCATGGGCGTATTTACTGTGTGGATAAAAAGACCGTAAACCGGGGCACCACGATATATAGGCGCGGAACATTATGGTTTACGTTTCAAGCTAATAGCAAGCACATACATCCTTCTTCGACCCATGTGCTAAGCAAGCGATTTGTCAGACTCGTTTTGAAGACATGTTAAATTATTCTCACGACTTCTTCATGTCTTGTTATGAACGCAAATTATAGTGTTAACCAATCTTAAAGATTAAGCGATCGACAACATCGATAAATGACACAGCTTACTCTTTTAATTTTTGGAATGACTTACTAGACGGCAAAATTATTCAACCTGTATGTATAGCAAATTCTGTAGTAAACTCTTCTCGATAGGAAATGTTCTATCCGTCACAAAATAAACATGTCTTTCTCTAATTTTTGTTGGAGACTTTTAGATTTGGTGCATTATCTAAACATTAAAAATATATAAACAGTAGAGTATATGGGGCCATGGGAAAGAATGTATGGGATATGCTATACATATCTATTATGCGAATCGCTAAGGAGTGGAATTGTCTCCCAGCGTCGCTGTTTCCCGACACGTATAATTTTAAGTATTTTCAAGGGAAAAGTGAATAGGCTGCTCCCCATCAGGCAAGATAGGGTACGCATTCAAATCACTATACATATTATAAAACAAAGTCCTCCGCCGCGTCTGTCTGTCTGTCTGTCTGTTCGCGATAAACTCAAAAACTACTCCACGGATTTTCATACGGTTTTCACCAATAGATAGAGTGATTCACGAGGAAGGTTTTAAGATATAATACATGTCCGGGCGCAGCCGGGTAGGGCTGCTAGTATATCATAAAAAATACTATTCAGAAGGCGGCAAAGAAATTAAGACCCTGGAACCTTACTTTCTCGGACTTATAATACGCCGTTGGTAATCGGCAGATTAATCGTTGCTATTCTCTTTATGCATCGTGCATCGATTATTGATTGTAATTATCATGGCGTCCTCAGCTGAACGCGGGCCGGTCACGCGATGCTGTGGATTTATGGTGGATTTGGTGCATTCTCCATGCATCTGAAAGGATTAACAATACAGCCAAGTCTGGATTGAGTTTCTTTCGGCGTATTCTTCTCACCAGTGGTCGTTCCGAAACGCTAGTAGTTTTTGCAGATAAAAAAGTAATAGAGGCCATGGTACCCAGAAGCCAAAACCTTTATTAGTGAGATTGGACGTCGGTTAAGGAATTTAAAATATGACGAGCGCTCCGGATGGTACCTGGTTCAAAGAATTTCCATAGCAATACAAAGGGAAAATGCAGCTAGCATTATGGGAACCTTTGAACCGGGTACTATTCGGGTGGAATTTTTGATTAATTTTAATTTGTGTGTGTGTGTGTGTGTGTTTTTATCCATGTATTGTTATTGATTATTGAATAAATGATTAACTTCCATAGAGAAAATATGACTTTTATAAAGAGATACAGGTATCCAATTTTCCAGCGCTTTCATGCGGCCTTGATCAGGTCGTCCGACCACCTGCAGGCCTATTTGCTAACTTTTGACAGCTACCGTGTATATCACTTTCATGGTAACTTCAATATTAATTACGGCTTCGGTATGAAGGACTAATTTTATTTGAGATATGAAAACCGTAATGGATGTTAAAGTGACAATCAAATCGTTGTACACCGAGTTAGCAAATCGGCCTGCTGGTCTTTGGGTGTCTAACAGGGCACTTGCCGTTACGTGGTTTCCATTTGAGAGTTTTTTCTGCCCCAATGGATCATCGATTCTTCGCGCTCTATAAATGTGCGTTACCTCATAAAAAGCATTATCGGGAGTAAATAAAAGAATGACGTTTCTCGGGTCGAAATTATCTCTATACTAAATTTAAAAGAATTTGGTCGTGAATCGTAAAAGCGTGTAAAGATGTATCTCAACTTTTTAGATACGTTAAGCCATAGGCCTTTGCTGTTGCCAAATAATGTCGAAATCGTTTACGACCTCTGGCTCAGTGGTAATGTAGTATCGCGGGGTATAAGGTTCGTCCCGATTTCATTATTAGTTTTTTGACCGTCAAAGAATATCTCAAAGTACTGTGAGATAAAATCCTATCCTTTCAAACTATAATAAAATTAACAATTCATTAACCTCTTTTTAGACAGTCGGTTAATAAAATTAAAAGGCTCCTTATGTATGCCAAAAGAAAGGCACGTCAGGCGCGAGAACTCAAAGCGGCTGAAGGTCTGAAGCGGCTCGGTCTCACGCGAAAATGTTGGCCGAAAGTTTTTTATGGTCGACGCGCGAAATGTTGGCCGCGACGGGGATGAAGCAATTACGACACGAATTATTGTTTTTGTTGGCGTACCTGAAAGGCCGCTCTCTATAAATTAATTTAATAAATATACCTACTATCTGATGATTGAAGATTCATTATTTTTTAATAATTAAGCTGATAATATCTTGGCAATTTATTGTAGTAATCGCATTCTAACATGGGCATTCAGACAGATTTAAATGCTTTAGACATTATTTTTTGTCCTTTGGTTTAGTTCAAATGATCATCATTCTTTATTTGACATACATATTAACAATACTGATATACTGATTATTACCAGTTTTGCGCGTACTAAGTAAACAACACGTTTCTTGTAAATGTTACAACGCTGGTTAAAATTTCACGCTTAGTACCAGGAATGTAGAAACACGAGAAGATCTAGCTAATATGGCCTAATAAATAGTATGACGAATTAGATTAATAAAACTTACGCGCGATAAATTCATTATGAACACACTGCTTTACTCACGTTTTATTACGTTGGATCCGCCACCCCTTTCACTCTCCCCTATGATAGTCTTCGTAACAGACCGAAACTAGTCGCCGGATCCGACGTAATAAAACGTGCGTAAGTAAAGCCATGTTTTCATATTGACAAATTAGCCTCCCATCATCTTATAAAACTGTGGCCTTCAAATGTTGTCTAAATGTTGGTAAAAATTTCACGCTGTGTACCAGGAATGTAGAAATACGAAGAAAAATTTTAAAGAATGTAGAAGTTTACCACCAATTGTTATGTTGGTCCTCTTCAACGATCTTCTCTTGATCTTGCTGTTCTAAACTACCTATATCTGCTTTGCAAGAGACGAAGATATAGTACTGATAGTACAACACTGTATATTTAATGTGTAAAATGAAACAATGTAAATAACTCAGGTTAAAATTCCACGCTGAGTACCAGGAATGTAGAAACACGAGGAGATCTACCCGGTAACACAGTGTAATAAACATTATAACTGTTAAATAAATAAGCGGCGATAGCATCGCGTTCCTTAAAAACGCAATGTTTTAATTCCCTAAGGTCGGGAAACTTGATGCGGCTGGAGATAAGGCTCAGGATTTTTCAACTTTTTATTTTTCAAATTCTCTCGAGTTTTTAACGACGGGAGTTATGTTGACGGCAGCGGTAAGGTCCATCGCACACTCACTTATAAAAATAAATAGAAATACTTACAAGTTTCAACGTCGGTACTAGATTTAGTTTGCTATGTTTCTTCGCGTGTGTTCAGTGTCTAACACTGCAAAAAGTTCTTAAACGTCTTTTTAAAGGTCATTTCTTCTGCTTTATTGTGCATTGGCCAAGAGATTTTTCATTTTCCAGCCCTGACGTCCTCGTTCACTTTTGTCTTTCATCATTTACGCGTCTAGGGGTACTATTTTTGGTCACGGGGCTATTTTAGCGACTGTTTAAAAATAGTTCTAAAGGTCTTTGGGTTGGAATTAGCTACGAGAAAATGCAATTAACAAAGAACTTGACCTTTAAATTGATAAAGCTGTAACTGATGATTGATAGATAATTTTAAGAACAGCTCTGATTCTATTTATCCATTGACTACGGCGTTTCTTAGCAGAATTCAAAGTCACGTGTATTTCGATCTATCCTTGCCAACGTGCGAGTTCCATGGCTGACATGGCAGCGCTGGTAAAATACAGCGTCAGTTTTTTAGAGTCTTCAAATTTTATCAACCTAAGGCAGCTTATAATACCCACACCACTTTTGGTCACTCAAAACACAAATAAACAAAATGAGAGTTTTCTACCCAGAAGTGGGACCTAGAAACTAGTGAAAATACCTCGACCACGGACTGGCATGCCAGCGCTGGTAAAATAAAGCCGCTGCGCTTTTTTACTGTCCACAGATTTAATCAACTTTAGGCAGCTTAAAAATCACATCAATATTGCTCAAAATACGAAAACAAACAAGATGGGAGGCTTTTACCCAGAAGTGGGACCCAAAAATCTACAGAAAAAATTGTGAATTCTGAAAGTTGTGTTGACCATTAGACGTTTTTTCAGAGAAAATTCTCTTCCCTGATTGAATCTTATCCGGTTATTTAAAACGAGCTTTACTGGTGTAAGTCCTGACGGACAGTCTTTCAGTGTTCTGTCGATGAAGTCGTAACTGATGATTTTAACAACAGCTCTGATTCTAATAATCCATTGAATATGGCGTAAAAAATTCGTAATACTTCAATCTACGAGTAACTATGTTATTTTCCAGCAACCATTTGAAAATACGTCGACCGCGGACAGCGCCAACGCTGGTAAAACAAAGCCTAATCTAAATCTAACCTAAATCTGTGGTTAAATGTACGATCAGCCTTATTTTCCATCGGCCGTTTGAAAATACCTCTACCGCGGACTGGCATGCCAGCGCTGGTAAAATAAAGCCGCTGCGCTTTTTTATTGTCCACAGATTTTATCAACATTATCGAAGTTTAAATAAGAATTTGGAGACGTTGAGGAGGCGTCTAATGGTCTTCCACGGTGAAAAAGCTGGTTCTCCCGGAGAATAATTAGTAGGAGGAGGGCATTAAGGCGCGACAAAATTTCGTTTTAACATTTTCTTCTCACATTTGTCACGATCTGATTAAAAAATCGAATGTATAAATGGTCTCGCATTAACTGTTTTACTAAGGTATATTGGAAAGAGTAGCAACTAGGAAATGAGGGTTTGAAATGCTTACCACCAGATTGCAGCACTCGGGCGTCGACCTCGATAAGCCACAGCGGCTTATCGAGGTCGACGCCTCAGTGCTTGCATTGGATAATATTTGATAATCAGCAAGAATTGACACAATATATCAAAGTAAATATGCCCAATCACCTTACCGGAGTCGACGCCTCAGTGCTGCCGCTCCTTATTTCAGTCAGAACACCTTCATTAAAGAATGTGCCCTACCATGAAAATATGATGCCTTCGCAACTACTTTGCTTGGACTTACTTTCAAGACCATATCGAGTCTAAATGTACTCTTGATATGATCAATGCCCTTCAAATCGAACAACTTTTGCCATTGAACTAATGCTGGATGTTCGGATTTTTTGGACATTCCCAACCGAGTATAAGTAAGTATTTATACGGCAAGGTTCTTTTTCCCAGTATTGGTCCCATAGAAAAGATTGTACATATTGACGGGCTGGGTTAACCCTTCAGGGCTATAGAAGGTAAATTTACCTATACTAATTCAAAAACTAAAAACTACTGGAAATTATTTGTAAAATTCTTTCATCGATAATAAAGGCGGTATTATTATTGATGAAAAAATTTGTCAGGTAATTTCCTAATAAAATTTTTATGTAGTTTTTAGTTATTGAATTAGTCTAGGTACATCAAATTCATCGGCCAAAAAGCCTACTATGAAATATTTTCTCCACTTCAAAATCTTTGATCATTGACTAAATCATTTAACTAAACCCTTCGCCGGGCAATTTCGCAGCCAGACACATCACTCTCGCCAACATACCGATCTATCGATCTTGTATCGATTAGCGATCGAGCCGCCGATTGATCGATAGCCTATAGCTACAACTTCAAACACGCCGACGAGATGAGCCGAGTAATTCTTTACTTTTCATGGGTGCGTTGCCAAGTAGATTTTGCAATCTACTTACCTGAAAATATTTTATACAACTTATGAGGCTTAGATCACGTAAACTAGCGCCGCACGTCGTTTTATTATTTTACTCCTAAATAGTTAGTTAAATAATAAATAAATACGGACAAATCACACAGATTGAGCTAGCCCCAAAGTAAGTTCTTAAGAAAGACTTGTGTTATGGGATACTAACTCAACGATACTATATTTTATAACAAATACATATAAAGATAAACATCCAAGACCCAGGTCAATCTGAAAAAGATCGTTTTCCATCATGACCTGACCGGGGATCGAACCCGGGACCCCCGTGTCGCAGGCTGGCGTGGTAACCGCTGCGCCACGGAGCTCGTCAAAGTTAGTCCTCCTAGTTTTGGTCAACACAAATATAATTTGCCCGAGTCGATACGCTAATAATAAGACTCCTAAATCAGATCAAATTGAAAATTCCTACGCCAGTAGGTACTTCGGTACAAAATTACTTGCAGTATTTTTGGTATTACATTTTACGACAATCTTCGCATAATAACAAGGAAACTAAAGCCCTATTAAACCATCCGAAGTACAGTGAGTGACCAACAGATTGTATACATTTAACAACAAGCTGTATTATTTAAAAAAAACCGGGCTGCCGTTTTTGACAGTTAACGTCTACCATATTGATTCTTTGAGGACATCACATAGCCTGACATTTATTCTTATATCTCTTCTTGGTGGGATTAACAGCCGAAGCACTGCGGCGTTCAATAATTACGCCACTTCTGTACACCAATCCAAAAAGTAACCACTCCTGAGGTTGCTTAACTCGCGTTAGCGTTAATAATGCGTGCGCTATGCCATCAAGCTCTTGTATCGATTTAGCGATTGATCGATGGTCTATGACTTCAAACGCGCCGCCGAGCCAAGTGGCCGGTAATAGATTGGCGTGCTAGTACGATGTCATGATTGGTCCGATTGTAATGTTATTGTCTTATATTTAAATGTTGGGTATACAGGATCATGCCGTGTGTTTTCTCGTAGACTAGAATAGGACCACACCAAGTCTTCCCGTGGATATCGTAAAAGACGACTTAGGAAACACGAGCTAAATAGAGCTTATAAACTAAAAAGAGCCAGCCCGTCTGGCCAGCGTAAAGAGTGAAGGCCAAATCCTCTGACTGCTCTGGCTAATATATGGGTCTGGTAGAGAGGGTCGTGCTCCTGTAGTTTAGACTAAAAATACCTGATGATGATACAGCTCCTTGACGAGTTCCGTGGCGCAGCGGTCAACACGCCGGCCTGTGACACGGATGGTCCCGGGTTCGATCCCCGGTCAGGTAAAGATGAAAAATGATATTTTTCAGATTAACCTGGGTCTTGGATGTTTATCTATATATGTATTTGTTATAAAATATAGTATCGTTGAGTTAGTATCCCATAACACAAGTCTTACATAAGAACTTACTTTGGGGCTAGCTCAATCTGTGTGATTTGTCCGTATATATTTATTTATTATTATACAGGGTGAATCTTCTAAATATATATAACTCAAAGGTGACTGACTGACTGACATATTGATCTATCAACGCACAGCCCAAACCACTGGACGGATCGGGCTGAAATTTGGCATGCAGGTAGATGTTATGACGCAGGCATCCGCTAAGAAAGGATTTTGATCAATTCTACTTCTTAACGCGAGCGAAGCCGCGGGCAAAAGCTAGTTTGAATATAAGAAAGAGAAGAAGAAGGAAGCAAGAAATGTTGTAAAAAATCACACTATGCCGAAAATATGCGACCAAATTTTGGCGTGAAAGCACTTCGGTCAGGCGTAAGTACTGCGGTGTTTCAGTAGCAATGTTTTTTTTATAGCAGGATAAAAACATTATTATATTTTTATAATTAATATACGAAACCGATTCCGGTTCGATTGCTGGGGATGAACCTTGGCAGATATCCAGAACACACAACGTTGTGCAACTTAAGTACTGCCGCATTTTATGGCGCTTAATTATGCTGTGTCACATTAGCCGAATATGTCTGAATGTAAAATCAGCAACTTCGGACGCGTATCTTCGGCATAGTATGTTGCATGACACTTAAGCCTCTGCTACACGCGAAGAGTAAACGTAGAGTAGACTACTCACTATACTACTCGTACTAACTATTACAATATAAATAGCATCGGCGGTGTTCTAGAAATCGGTAGTAGAGTGACTAGCAACGTGGTCACGCCTTTGCTGTACTCTACCAATATTTGGTTACTCTACTAGAGTAAAGAGTGAGTACTAGTAACAGCTGCGCCGTCCTAACTCTACTAACAAAATTCAAATTTGCGTGTAGACGTCTATAATAATTAATACTTACGCAAGAGAGTGTCGCTACCCTTATCACTTGCCCTGATGATGGTTTTCGTAACAGACCGAAACTAGTCGGCGAATAGAACGCGACTAAAGACGGGTTCCATAATTTAGACTACGAGCTCCGTGGCGCAGTGGTCACCACGCCAGCCTGCGACACGGGGGTCCCGGGTTCGATCCCCGGTCAGGTCATGATGGGAAACGATCTTTTTCAGATTGACCTGGGTCTTGGATGTTTATCTATATAAGTATATATTATAAAATATAGTATCGTTGAGTTAGTATCCTGCGACACAAGTTCACAACTTTCTGTGGGGCTAGCTCAATTTGTGTGATATGTCCATATATATTTATTTATTTTAGACATCTACTTGACCAAATCTGGTAGAGTACTCCGATTTGGTAGAGTAGTAGGCTAGTGTACTCTCTTACTCTACGAGTGTAACGAAAGCTTTAGAATGTGTGTGGCAAAAAAGATTTCACCATGAATGGGAATCGAATGTGGCTCCAATCTCACGCTGTACCGTAGATATTTGATATGCAGACCGCTAGGAATTTACGTGACTGTGAGAAAGCTTTTTGCCATTCCACGCTAGTCTGCAACTACATAATCTGCTTATTAACTTATACACTAGCCTACTGGCTAGTGTACTCTACGTGTATACCGGAGGCTTCAGAATGTGTGTGGCAATAACTATTTTTAACAAATATCGTAACCTTATTTATCTCGCATAAGAATAAAATAGAAATAAGTTTAAACCGAACGGCATACGTGTACATATTTTTTTGGTTTCCCTCAGTTTTTCGAGGATCCCTTTATAAGAACCTGACTTGGTGACCATAGGACCACTAAGGGTCCACCTTTCAGAGAAAAAAAGAATTTCTTAAATCGGTCCAGGTGTCTTCGAGATATCGTCTTCGGGAACATACACAAAAAAAAGATTCCGATGAATTGAGAACCTCCTCTTTTTTTTGAAGTCAGTTAAAAATAGATTTCACCATGAATGGGAATCGAACGTGGCTCCAATCTCACGCTATACCGAAGATATTTCAAATGCAGACCGCTAGGAATTTACGTGACAGCGCGAAAGCTTTTTGCCATTCCGCGCTTGTCGGCTAACTAGAACCACTTGACTATATTACCTGCAGGCCGATTTGCGAATTCGGTGTACAACGATTTGATTGTCACTTTAGCATCCATTACGGTTTTCATATCTTAAATAAAAATAGTCATTCATACCGAAGCCGTAATGAATATTGAAGTAACCATGAAAATTATGTACACTGTAGTTGTCAAAAGTTAGCAAATAGGCCTGCTGGAGTAAATAAGGGTTAGTTTAACACGATAAATGGTTGGATTTAATATGCAACGAAATATTATAGGTATGGAACAAAGCTTTGGCTGGTTGATTGGAAGTTCCATTAATCGTCATTGTATGTTTACTTTTAAGTGTATATGTACGAGTATGTTCTGAGTATTAAATTTTTAAAAAATTAAGATTTTTTTATTGGATAATATCTAATACTTTATATTAATAATATTTTTATAGGTACGATATAAATAACATTTTAGAGCAGATTTCCTGCGACTTTGTCCGTCTATGTTACCCACAGCGTTCTACAGGTGAAAGGGTTTTCAAAATCGATCCAGTAGTTTCAGAACTCATTCAATGCAAACAAACAAGTATTTCCTCTTTATTATATTAGAAGACAACAGAAATCAATCAGAAACAACACTGCTTTCATAAAATGTCGGACACATTTTTTGCCGCCAAATTCCGGCGCAGCGCAAACCATCACGCCGGCCGTGTTTGGCATACCTTACGGAGACCTGTAAAAACAGACGGACAGACAATGGCACATAAATCATAATTAAGTTATTCGCGCCCATTATGTTGTATGTTGAAGGTATTTTTAAGAGTTAAATAAATAAAATATAAATAAATATATACGGACAAATCACGCAGATTGAGCTAGCCCCAAAGTAAGTTCTTAAGTAAGACTTGTGTTATGGGATACTTAGTCAAGGCTAATGTATTTTATAAGAATACATATATGGATAAACGTCCAAGACCCAGTTCAATTCGGAAAAGATCATTTTTCATCTTGACCTGACCGTGGATCGAACCCGGGACCATCCGTGTTTAATGCTTGCACATGCTTCCACTTCAGAGTTAGATGCTTCCACGCTGGTCTGGGAGTAAAGAAAAACCATAGAATGTACCAGCTGCTTCTCTTTCCGCGCAGATCGTAAAAGCCAATCAAGGGGATGGGCAATAAATTAAGAAATCATGGCTATAGTTGATGCGGCTAGCCACCCATTACTATTTTGATTCCGTTTTCTATCTCCACGCCCACCATCATGCTAAACGTGGCTTAAGGTATTTATAGACCTGGGCTCTGTCTACCCGGCAAGGGAAAAGACGTGACAGTATGTATGTATGAAGAGTTAAACATAGAAGAAAATAAAAGCTCTAAAAGTTCGTTGCGTCTTCAATGAGACGTTTTCTACAGCTTATGTGAGTCTAACGTGTTAACTGAACCTCGGTATTCCTTTCAGTGGCGACTCAGGCTGTAAATATGACCAAATTTTCCTATGGGACCAATTATGGGAACTAAAAAAATCGATCAACCCCATAAGATCGGATTGGGGAGACATCGTGCGCGCGTCTCGTATCACATTGAGGCCTGTAGCTGACTATTTACGTTAGTAAGCCGTTGCTACGTATTTTAATAAGAGATAGTAATTTCTATATAATGTTTTCTGTGAACATGTCATATATGGATATTTATATAACGATCCCAAGACAACTGCAACAAATCCCTTTCTTATTCAAAGGATATAAAATGTGTTGCAAAGGTACTTTTTCTTCCAAATGTATAATGCAACGTTACACGTGTCCGCATGTTCGCAGCGCGACACGACCAGCCAGTTTTTGCCGTACGATGACCAAGACAGACAGATTCCGAACGCTTGTAGACGAAGTGAAGATTCTTACACACCTTTTTCTTCTTTTTACACGACAGTTCAGAAATGGAGTGTAATGAATTCAGGGTTCTTACTTATGTGACGTGATTTGGACGTAAAAAAGTACCTGCAAAGGCCTATTTTCTGAATAAACTGTGAAAAAATATGTGACTTTCCTTATACACCTGTAAATGAAATGGTAAATTGTGTAGGAAGGGCGGTAAAGAAGACACAATTAACAAACGAGTGACTACCAAAAAGCACGAGGCAAAGCCGAATACTTTTAAGTAAAAAAAATAAATGCGAACAAATCATACAGATTGAGCTAGCCCCAAAGTAAGTTCGATACATGTGTAATGGGATACTAATTTAACGATACTCCATTTTATTACAAATACATATATAGATTAAGATCCAAGACCCAGGTCACTCTGAAAAAGATTATTTTTCATCTTGACCTTGTAATGCATTCTGGGCTCATACTTATGATAGTTTCTTTACTACACCCGGTGAACGAAATAGTACATTGTGTAGAAAGGGCGGTAAAGAAGACATTAACAAACGACTACTAACAAGCACGGGGCGAAGCCGAGTACTCTTAGTTGTCCGAGTTTGTAATGTCTATACCGCCCGTGAAACACTATGTATTTCATCACACCGAGTATATAGTAGAGTATTTTATTTATTATTTGATTAAAAATGTATATTTTAAACATAATTCATCTTGAAATTTGTGTTATTCACAGTAAGTTGTGAACTTGTCACAGGAATACTACCTCGACGATACGATATTTTAAAATAGCTAGTTATATCAGATAACATCCGAGACCCAGGTTAACCTGAAGACGCCATAGCAAAAGTTGTTCAGCGTGATTTTTTGTTGAGATATAGAAATCGAAGTTTTGCAAAAACTTATGCAAAACCAAGTTAAATTTATTTGCATAAACATGTGTCTAAAATATTATTTATCGACGTAAACAAAAGAAGTCACGGGCATTAGCTAGTTAAAAAAAATACAGTGGCACTCCGGGAGTGCCGATAGATGTAAAAACTTACGTGTTTATTTTTTAAATTATCAGGAAATATTACATTTTGCTAAATAAAGCTTTTAAACATGGTAGTCAGAGAGGGTCGTGCTCCTGCAGTTGCGACTAAAAAAAAAGACCTGATGATGAGATGATGATGATGAGTACTTATATAATATACAGAGGTGTCGGTTTTTTGGTAAAGGTGTCAGGAAAACAATGTTTTTTTTTCTCATCTCAAAAATGACAAACGCGCTCAAAGATTTTCATTTTAAAAAAAATTGCTTCGATATAAATTAAAAAACCTCAATTACCCAGTAATTACTTCAAATCATTAGCCCGTCTATGCGAACCTTTTCTCATTCGAATATTTCCAATCGAATATTTTATTCGGGCGTATCGATTTATTTATCGTAACAATAAATCACCGTTGATCATTACGTATAATAATTTATAGTAGGTAGGAGCGGGCACCAGGCGCCTATAAATCATGAAGAGCTTGTCATGGTTTCTGTGAGTCTGTTTGTTTTAACGGATATCATCTATCAATGTGTGATTTTGATGATCGGGTTTATCAATTTTCGGTTGCTGTATGTATTCTATTAGGTATTGATGCGTGGGCTTGTAACTTCTTTGTATTTTGATAATAGATCTTACCGACTATTGAAGTAGGAAGGTAATAGAATATGCTTTGTTTGTATTTGAGTATCTGGATTTCCTTGTACTATTTTCAGATTTTGGATTATTTCTTTGCAAATGGTAATAAGTTGTTAAATTGATCTTGCTTGTATATAATCTTTCCTAGTAATATGTTAATATTGATGGATGAGCTAAAGACGATTTTTTTTTTAATCTATGGCTTTGAAATTGTGTGGAAAAGATAATATAATACTCTGAGTCACCATCACACCGGATTTTCTGGGTTTGGCCGTTAGGTGTCTGTATCTCAACGCGCCCAGTCAGGTTTACTTCGGCCGTCCCCACGTGTAAACGAGACTTTTTTGTAACTCGAGTAAGTACTATTGAAAATGGAAGATTTTTGATTTCACGGACCAAAGCCAAGTGTGTCTAATTAGAAGCAGAATGTAGAAGGTTTACTGTTTTATTACTAATTTACTCTGTTATATCTGATCTGATTTCTTTTGTATGTACATTGTACAGAAGGTCTTAGGTAATATAGGTTTGCAAACATATAATGTGATAGATCAAAGTATTTGTCCACATTTCCGATTTTTCTTTTCCATCCCTCTTTTATTCGCCTATCATGCATGTCCTATCCAGCGATCGCAACCGCATCTTCCACTCTGCACACAAGTTTAACATATCATCGGCAAGTGGTGCAGCGGGCCATCGGGGACCGGCGACCACAAAGGCTGCCCGCGGCTTAACGATGCGGTTATTGATTGATAAATCAACACAGCCGCGAGCGTACGGGCTTTGTGCATGCCGCGGTCTTGCTCACGCGAACCTCTTTTTCGTTTATGATACCCTAGTATTTTTGCGACGAAAATTTCGATAAACTAAGATGCAAAGAAAACTTGCAATTTTCCTTCCTGTTTTCCTGCAGTAAGAAGAAGTAGAAAATTTTCTTCTCTTTTTTGCTTCTGTCTCTTTGAGGCCTACTGATGCTGTTATTAATTGATAAATCAACACAGCAGCGAGCATGCTGGCTTTGTGCATGCCGCGGTCTTGTTCATGCGAACTTCTTGCGCACTTTTGATTCCCTAGTACTTTGGTATTAAAAATTTGGGATAACTAAGGGTAACAAATAATGCAAAAAGAAAATGCATCCTTCCTGCAATAAAAATGAGTAGAAAACACTTCTCTTCTCTTTTTTGCTTCTTTCTCCTAGAGCCTAAAGATGCGGAAGTCGATTGATAAATCAACACAGCCCGGTACTCTCGGTACCAGCTTTGTGCATGTCGCGGTCTTGCTCACGCGAACGTCTTTCTCGTTTTTGATACCCTATTACTTTTTGGCGACAACTAAGGGCAATTTTCTTTCGTGTTTTCCTGCCAGTAAGTTAGAAAGAGTGATTTTTTTTTCTTTGGGGCCTAACGACGCATTTATTGATTGATAAATCAACACAGCCGCGAGCTTACGGGCTTTGTGCATGCCGCGGTCGAGCTCACGCGAACCTCTTTTTCGTTTATGATACCCTAGTATTTTTGCGACGAAAATTTCGATAAACTATGCAGTAAGAAGAAGTAGAAATCACATTTCTTCTCTATTTTGCTTCTTTCTCTTAATGATTCATAAATCAACACAGCCGCGAGCGTACGGCTTTGTGCATGCCGGCCGCGGTCTTGCTCACGCGAACCTCTTCTTCAGTTTTGATACTCAGAGCGACAAAAATTTGATTTCTTTCATGTTTTCGTTTCAATAAGAAGCTTCGAGCAACACGACCTCCGTATCGAAGATAAGAAGGGGTAGATCATTATTTTTACAAGGAAAGCAGGTTTCTTGGCGCTGATTCTTGGACAAGTTTCATCAATATCGGTTCACCTGTTAACAAAATAGAAGAAATAGTGGAACGCTAATTTTTTAAATTTTATTTTATTGTCCATTTTTGTTTCTATCTCCAAATTGAAAACAACCAAATAAATTCTTTCAAGTAGAATGCATTTTACGTAAACCTAATAAGTAGTAATGCAATAAGTGCAAATGAAAACTAATGTCGATGGGGTCCTGCGATCCGGACAATCTAATTTGTGGACCCTTGCTCTGTTGTGATGCAGACCGACAGATATATGAGGACTACTAACATTGTAGTGTGGAAAGAAACTCTACTTTTTTGGAAGGTATCATGTGTTTGCTAATAACAATGAGAAAATTAGTAAGTACTAGAAGCCCGATGGGCTAGTGGGCGTGAGCATTATTAGCCCTTACGCATGTTAAGCAACCCCGGGCACAGTCCCCACTTTGATGGGTGACCACAAGTGGCATAACAACATGTCGAGCTCCTCTGTGCTTCGGAAGGCACGTTAAGCCGTTGGTCTCGGCTGTCATCATTGATGGCAGTCGTTAAGCAATGTCAGATGCCTGTAGGCAGCTTGAATATCTGACAGTGTTGGCCACTTCCACATACGAAAAACAAACAAACAGTAAGTTCTTACGAGAAACTACATATATTTGATTATTTGTCTGCAAGCTCGTATTATATGTGAACATTATCCGTAAGGTGGATACCCACTCCGATCCCTCTCCGGCTCTGAATAGCCTGAGGAACCAAACAACCCAACGCACTTACCATCGGAATAGAGTACGTACATTTGATCGGATTGGCTCCGATTACTGGTGACCGCTCGTTAGTTCCGGGTGACTTGCGCCGATACTCCCTAGCAACTTAGCTGTCATATTATCATCATGCAAAAGATGAGAATTTGCTGCTTCTAAGCCTTGCGCACACAGGCAACGTTGTAAACTGAGCCACTTCGAAGGGTTATCTTTCGATCCCTTAGGTAACGTTGCTTATACAGATTCGAGGGTATTCTATCTTTATCTCTGAAAGCGCTGTATCAGTGGCAGAGTTTTAGTAAAGACAAATATAATTCAAGAATAAGTTCACAAATTACTGTTGAGCTCTTTCAATCTGTATGATTTTGTAATACATATTCATAGGTTTTAGCAATGTAGCTCTAGGCCCATACGGCAAATCATGCAAATCGCGGCTCATCAGGCATATGAGAGTTTCTGTCTCTCCAAGCCTTGCGCACGCAGGCAACGCCCTAAGCCGGGGTCCGTCCCTCCTGGAGACACTTTTGCGCCTTACAGGTTAAAGGCAGTCTGCCCTCACCTCACCTCAAAAGTCCGGTGTAATAGTCACTTGGAGACACAAAGTCTATCCAGAAAAACATACATATTCATACTAAGTCGTAGGTTTTGTACTATTATCAATGCAATGCATTTTAAGTGTACCTACTTGAAGTAATACCATAAACTTATTGTACAGTAATCGTTACTATCACATTTTCCAAAACAAACAATCCTCAAGCATCACGGAATTCGTCACGACTAATGCGCCCGAATGCGAAGGGTTGTAATCATTTTAGTGCATTGTAATCTCGTTACCTCCCTTCCGCACCCCGCGGGTCATTACCCCCTCTAATCTAATTCCGATTTCATTAGCACCCCTGTTTGGCTTTTGTTTGGGTGTCATCGCTGGGCCAACGTCTCGTCTGATTCATTCAAGTATATCCTCTGTTAGATTAAAAACTATTTTTAATGATTAAATAGCTTTTGTGAGCCGACGACATAAAACTGATTTCAGGAAAGAACTGGATCACGAAGGCTGGGGATAGAAAAGGGTGGGGCAAACAAAGAGAGACTTATGTCCAGCAGTCGGTTATGGAAAGCTGATGATGATGAAATAGCGTTTTGGAAATCTGTACATATTTCATGTTCCTTCCACTATATCAAGGCTGCTCAACCCTAAGCCCGCGGCGAACAATGTGACCCGTACATTATTAACTAACAGCGCAACCAACATTGGAAATTAAAATTGATACCAAACGCCTCTAACAAAACAACTTAAGATATGTATGACCCAAAAAAAAAAAGTGTCAGAAATCACATTTCTGATATTTATTATGCTGTTATTATTTGATTTAAGGTGCTTAAAAATACAGCGTGTAAATTACCCTCTGTATTTCCCTATCACGGCTGAAGATGCAATCGGGAACTAGGTAAAAGCAAAAGATGGAAAATATCCCGCAATGGGATTAAACAATCATCATCATCATCAGGTATTTGTTAGTCTCCACTGCAGGACGACGTCAACCCTCTCTGTACTGCCAAAACCGTATATTAGCCAGAGTAGTCAGAGGATTTGGCCTTTTTTCTCCACGCTAGCCAGGCGAGTTGGAGGGGTCTCATTGATGTTAACTTGTATTTCGTACGTCTTCTACGACATCCACGGGAAGACTTGGGGTGGTGCTATTCTTCTCTGCCGGGAACCACACGGCAAATCAAACAATACTACCGGTGTATTCAAAATATTTGCACAATTTTGGCCCGACTTAAAATCCTAAAGAAATATGACCAACATTATACAAATGGCCAACAATAAAATTGGCTGAGGTCCACACCTCGCATTTGTCATGCAATCGGATACTTGTAATTCGAACTTTAACAAATCTTTTGACACATGTCACAGCACGCGCCATCCGTCACGCCCGCGGTGACTTCTTGCGCTTCGCTGCTCGCCTAGTACTCTGAAATGACAAATTTGTAAAATTCATCGTGTTTTAGCCCAAAGATGTACACTTTTATTTCGTTCGAAATAAAGGTATCGAAATAAAAGTTCGACTTGAATTAGTCTGATCTCCCCACGTAGCCTTAGGTCATTGTTCTTATATCTTTTGATTTATCAACCCTGTCTCTGTAAAAAGGAAGAATATATTCCCGCTCCAGGATCACTCAGTGCCACTCGTGTAGCAGTCTGGCATGTTACCCATGCCAGCATTGAGGCTGTCTATACTATTTAGGTCCTCAAAACATATTGAAGGGTATTTGTAAATGCAGAAAACTAGGCGATCTTGGTTTTTCCTTGATATCCTCCTCTATATCTTTTAAGGCAATATTTGAGATTTGAATAGAACATTGTGATATAATTTGATCTTTTATAAATCTCTCGACACGTGACTCACAGCACGCGCCATCCGTCACGCCCGCGGTGACTGCTTGCGCTTCGCTGCTCTCCTGGTCCGTGAAATGAGATTCTGGATGCAGTTCTATGATGATGTTATGAGAAAATATTCAAAATCTTGTGTCTAGCTAAATTAAATCGATTAGTTAATGTCTCTAGGCTTGCTCAGACGAGAAATATAGTATCATCAAATTTGCCTTTTTAGTACGGATACTACAGAAGGTAAGTCAAGTTGTTGTTCACGACTGAACTCGTTCTCACTCAGAGACTATCTATGATACACATTATGTATATGACTCAACAAGAAAGAATGAAAGAAAAAATATATTGAGTTAAAATTTACAATTAATTTATTTATTTAATCGATGATACATATTAAATGTAATTTTTATTTTATATCTAAAAAAATAATTAATGGCTAACTATGCATTATATGTGATAATTGACAAGTTTGAAGTGAGGTTGGTCTACACAAAAAAAGAAGGTACACGAACCGGGCTAAGATTGAACCTGGGACCTTTTCTTATAGATTCACGCCCTTAGACCACTAGCCGAATCCGAAGTGCATAAGGTAAATATACACGATAAATGAACTTCAACATACCCTTAAAAGGGTGACTCAGCCCGTCAATTTGTACCACTTTTCCTACGGGATCAAAGCTACTGATCAAGGCAATTATAAAACGAGCCATAGCTACGACTCAAAATTTAAAAAAAATACGTCATTTCTCAAACAAAAGCGACTTGTTTAGCCGTCCGGGCAATTAGTATGAGACAGACTAAAAAAGTTCGAGGAGTAGAAGTCCTATAGGAGGTTGTTTATATTGACGCTTTGAGTTAAGGGCCCGCACTAGGCACACTAGCGACGCCAATCATTTTATTTCTAATACTTTACAAATAGAATGAAATTCAAGAATGTAAGTCATATAAGCATTAGTATAACCTGAAGTATTTTTGGAATCAAGTTTTGATATAATTAGAATCAGTCATTACCTAAGAGAACTCGTGGGTCAATTTACACTTTGTATAGATCAAAAGCTAACCCCAAACAGTTCGATTTTAAATCTTATAATTAAATTACACGTTTGTTCATTCCTTACGAGGTTCGAACAGTCAAGTTATCGGACAATTGTTTTAATGGGAACTTTATCTCCCTCGTAAATTCCTGGAATTTATTGTACTCATATAATTGGAACATGTGTATAATTAAAGAAAACAACTGTCCGTTTGACTTGATTTTGTTATAGATGCGATAAGATATAATAAGATATTTGTGGAGTACGGTTCATTGGAGAAGGTACACAAAAGGCAAGAAGAAATAGAAGGAACTTTGAGAACCTTTTGTCCAAAAATGGGCTACTAATGGCTGAAGATGATGATGATTAATGACAGCCTCCATGGCATAGTTGTAAACACGCCAGCTTTCGACACGAGGGTTTCGATCCCCGTTCAGGTCATAATGGAAAAAGATGTTTTTCAGATTGGCCTGGGTCTTTTATGTTTACCTATACCTACCTAGTACATATCATAAAATTTAGTACCGATAGTATCCTACTACACAAGTCCACAGTTTACCGTGGGTCTAGCTCAATTTGTGTGATTTGTGGGCGTATGATAAGTACAATAGGTGGAGCAGATTGGACTCGATAGGAGTTATTTCTTGCGTATTTTCCATTCAGAAGAAAAGAAAATAATACAACATGTGTAAAATTTACGCTAAGACACACTAATTGATTTTAGGAAAGCAGCTGTTTGTCGGTCGGATTTAGTTTTTTACGGCATTTAAGGCGATGACAGCTGGTCGCATTAAATCCTTCGTCTGCAGATCACTTTTGCAGTCATCTCATGGATTAAGCGCGCTTAGTGAAATCCTCGTGACAAGACAGTTTGTGGTCGGATCGAAAAACTCGCGAGTTTCGAATGAGTTATAACTTTACACCATAATCCTACATAGACCTTAAATATTTGTCTCAAATAGACGTAATAAAATAGAAATCTAATTTATCTTACACTTGACGAGGAAAGTATTATTTGTAGAAAGTACGAGTATACGTGTAAAACTCACGTTAAGTGAAACTATAATTGATTTTAAAAAAATCGGTACCTAGTTGGTGTTAGCTAGTAACTATTTATAAATTTGTGGTGTTGTTTTTTTTCGTCGTTTAAGGCGATGACAACTGGTCACATCAAAACATTCGACTACGGATCGCTTTTGCAGTAATCTCATGGATTAAGCGCGCTTAGTGAAATCCTCGTGACAAGACAGTTTGTGGTCGGATCGAAAAACTCGCGAGTTTCGAATATTGAGTTATATAACTTTGCACCATAATTCTACATAGACTTAAATTTTGATGTCTAAAATAGACAAAGCATTATTTCTTATAGAAAATATATACTTACGTGTAAAATTCACCTTTATCATCATCGTCTCAGCCGCAGGTCCACTTTATTTAGTCGGTCTATGAAATAGGCGAATATATTATATAAAAAAAATCGGCTGTGACAGACGGACGGACGGACAGACAGACGCACGAGTGATCCTATAAGGGTACCGTTTTTCAATTTTTATACGGAGCCCTAAAAACTAATCTATTATTTAATAAATAAGAAATTTATGAATTGGACCCGTATATGTAATATAACATTGTCAGAGTGACACAGTTTTTGTACATATTGGTCTAGTTTTATAAATCTACATTCAGGTTTCTTAGCCAGTAGCGTCGTGGGTAAGATTGCAGATGTCTTTAATGGGTCCCGAGTAAATGTATTGCACATTGCTGTATAATATGATCTGTGGTTTGAGCTTCTTCACCACCATCACACAGATCTGAATCCCGCAAGCCCCATTTGTGTCGAAAGGAATTGCAGCGCCATGGCCTGATCTCAGTCTGTTTAGCGTACATCAAGAGCTTTCGTGGCAGATCAAAGCCTTCAGGTTTGGCTATTGGGTCTGCAACTTGGGCAAAAATTCCAGGAGCTTCCTCTTTCCATTCATTTCACTGCAGGCCAAAGATTTCCATCATTGGTTTTGCCATATTCAACACGCTTTGGCAAGCGGGTTGGTGAGCGCTGTTTGTTTGGCTTATATTAGTTGCGACGCTGCTGCCCAATGAAACCGTTTCTTAAAGTCGAGGAAAAGGTATAAGTTTTTTGGACTGGGGAAGTTGGTCATATTTAAATTTGCAAAAGAAATCCAACCCTAAGAGTAGGAAAACTTGGTATGATTTAACCATTTTTTTTTGCGGTTTAATTTATTTTTTAACTCTTTATTATCCTGCCTGATCCATTCTTATAGAAGTCTGCGTACTACATCAACGTGAGATATTTCAAATGACTTACCGTAGCAGGAAGCGCGCCTACAAAATGAATGGCCGGCGAACTATAACATATTGGAGAGGCGTGGCGTGCTTTTAAATTCGTTTGGATGTCTTCCACTTTGATATCTTTCAGTATTATATCGAAGACTAGCAGCCCTCCCCGGCTGCGCCCGGGCATGTTAATACATATAAACCACTCTATCCATTAAAAAATGTTGCATTGTTATAAAGATCTAAGCATATATCACTGACATTACGGATTAGGATAAAATTATATTTTATTTAGAATGTACAGTCCGTTTAACAAGAACGTGACCGGCATAGTATTAAGTTTTAAGAGTGCAAAGTAAACAATATCACTTGGCCAGTGAGAGCACTCCTTTACCTAGAATGCTCCATCAAATAAACGTCAGTTTGCCAATCAGCTTCGCACTGAGAGCACGTGGAGAGCACGCTTCTCGCAATGAGTGCCGGCTACGCGTCCCGCTATGAGGCGGTCTTTCTTTGTACGCATCCCAAAGGACCTAAAATGTCACGCAATCAGGGCGCCAAATACATGAAAAAGTCTAAGACGTTCGTGACGAAGTGGGTAAAGAGATATTTAGAAACTAAAAGTTTTGACGCCCTACCAGAACGTGGCAAAACAAAAAAGACGTCGACCGCGGAAGATAAACGCATTGTTCAACTGTTTGCCAAAAATCCACGATTATCATTAGGATCTGGCTAAGAACAATTGAAGAAAAGGGGTCTTATATATCTTTAGACACCATCAAAAGACGTTTATTAGAAAGTGGCATTAAATACCGAAGCACAATGAAGAACGAAAAAACTGCAAAGGAGCGGTTTCTTTCTGGAAAGAAGAACATGGCATCAATGTTTTAGATTGGCCCTCACAGTCACCCGATGGGAATCCGATTGAAAATGTTTGGTCGTAGATGAAGCTCAAACTACGGAGAAAAAATGCAGTGACTGTTACTGACCTAAGTCGTGAATTAAGGTCCCTTTGGAGGTCTTTGCCGCGCAATTACGGTAAAAACCTGGACAAAAGTATGCCACGACGATGCTAGGCGATAATGGACAATGGCTGAGATTGGACGCCTTATTAATTATAAAGCATCCAAGTGTATATTATGAACACCTCAATAAAAGAAAAAATTGTTAACAATTCTTATTATTTCATAAAATTATGCCGGTTACGCTCTTATCGTACATAGTGTATATTCGTTGTTAGACTATAATGAGACAAAGTTGAGATAAGCAACAAGCCTTTTGGTTTATTTTATACTAGCTGTTACCCGTGGCTTCGCCCGCTTAATATATAGCCTATGTCCTTCTCGGTACCCTAACCTATGTGTATGCAAAATTTCATGATGATCGGTTCAGTAGACACGGCGTGAAAGCGTAACAAACAAACAAACAAACTCACTTTCGCATTTATAATATTAGTTAGGATTAGGATAGTTAGGATTCATATGTTACAGTCCACATCAAAAATCCGTGAAAATGATTGATTAGAAACAGACCACGAGTCTGTGTTTTCTTAAAGCCGCACACTAGGCACAGTAGCACAGAATTAATAATAGTACTAACGTAACAGTAGCGACGCCAATCATTTTATTCCTAATACTTTACAAATAGACAGAAATTCATGAATGTAAATCATATAAGCACTAGTAAATAACCTGAAGTATTTTTAGAATCATGTTTAATATTATCAGAATTATGAGAATCAGATTACCGCCAAAAACGGCCGTTTTTGGTGGTAATCTGATTCTCGTTTTCTCTTAATAACTGATTCTCATAATATTAAAACATGATTCCAAAAATACTTCAAGTTATTTACTAGTGCTTATATGATTTACATTCTTGAATTTCTGTCTATTTGTAAAGTATTAGGAATAAAATGATTGGCGTCGCTAACAACGTTTTTGTCACACCCCCGGGTGTTGCACTTGTCCAAGGGCAGCGGAGATCACTTACCATCAAATGACCTGCTTGCTCATTTCCCGTCCTATATCATTTAACTGTATCTCCTTTGGAGTCACGGGTGTTACAACGTACCTTTGGAAGGCTTGCGTGGGGATACAGATCCAACACGTAGTGGCCCTTTGGAGAAGTTGGTGTATTATTAGGTATTTTTATTTAATAGCCATTACTGTCCCAATGTTGCTTCTAGTAACATTCATACAATCACGTCGTTTTCCCTTGCGGGGTAGAGAGAGCCTAAGCTATTATAGACGCCTAAGGCATAATGTCCAAAGACCTCTTTTAGCATATTGATGGGCGTAGGTATATGTGGAAAACAAAATTGAAGTAGTGAAGGGTTGCTAGTCGTATCGCCTATGACATGATTCCTCACGCCCATTCCCTCGATCGGCTCCTACGATCTGCGCGAGAAGAGAAGCAGCTTTAGAATTATAAAATAACTAGGTGTTACTCGCGGCTTCGCCCGCGTGATATATAGCCTATGTCCTTCTCAGTACCCTCACCTGTGTGTATGCAAAATTTCATGATGATCGGTTCAGTAGATTCGGCGTGAAAGCGTAACAAACAAACAAACAAACTCACTTTCGCATTTATAATATTAGTAAGGATACTCTTAACTCAATTCCCTTCTAGTAAGTAGGGTAAAAATTATTCTAACCGCTACTCAACATTCCCCTTGAGTGCGAGAAAGGGACATACTCATTACTCGGTTGCGTACAAAGGGGGCGTGGCCTCGCCGCCTCCGGGCGTAGTGATGTCACATAAAATTGTCGATGCTTTTACCGGCGCACTACGTCTTCAGTTTTATCGACTGAACACAGATAAATGATAAAGGGCTGTTGCTAGAGGACGTTAAAATCACAACGGGGAGTAGCGTCGTGGCAGAAAATTACTTTACGTACTTAATAGAGCAAGCTTTTAATTACAAATATTTAGTTATTTATCGCCGTGTTTAGATTATTTATTATTACGTTTCCGTATTTAAGTGGGATGCGTACATGGTGCCGCGATAGGCTATTGGAGGATGTAACGATTAGAATGACATTAACGTAAGGCTAATTATGATACGATTATAAATTTTTGAATTTAATTGCTAGTGTGTACGTGAAATTCTATTCCGTTCGTAGTGAGTGTAGTAAATTGTGACTTGTATGATTTTCTCACTATAAATATTGAATGCTTAGTAATTATATTTTATATACGTGTCACGTTTAATACAGTGAAATGAGAAAGATAGTGTTTCTTTTGACATGTTCGCGTGACTCTCATCATGTTTATTGTTTATGGCTCTTGTACTCGTATTGTTTGTTTATGATTGTCTACCAAATTGTTGTAGACGTTCCGTTGTTATTTTATTACTATTAGGTATTTGCGAGCTACCGCTTTAAATGTTCGCGTATATAATATTAATTAATGTGGTTTGCGAATTGCAGCAGTTTAGTTTTATCTTATCATTCTAAAACAATAAATATAAAAAATTGCAAATAGATTTGCTTCAATACATACCGACAGATATTCGCTGCTTTTTTTTAATTGGTGGATAAAACAAATTGAAATAATAAATAGGGCACATAATTTTTCTATTATTGTTACTGATAGTGATTACAATTGTAAATAATATTGCTATTAATAAGAATATATTTCGTTTTGACTACTCTACCTAGCCCTAAAAAAAATCCCTTAAAAATTACATATCTTAAGAATAATGACCGAAGCTTATCATGGTATAGTTCATACGATCACAACAAGCATTACTAACAATTCGCCGGAGACCACGTGTAACGCGATACCTTTAATATCTAACGTCAAGCACGCTCGATCTCGCGACGAAATTGATACGACTTGACAAGCGACGCGGCGCGGACCACCTACCAGTCTATTTATTTTAATTATTTGGAAGACCAACAACAATTATAATTGTGATAAGAAACAGAAAAGGACACAGAATGTCATTTTCTCAAACATACTTGGAAATTCGAACATTATTTCGTCAACCTTGTTTGGGATAAATCGATAATGATGTACTAGCCAATCACTCTATCTATCGGTGAAAACAGTATGAAAATCCGTTCAGTACGTCTTGAGTTTATAGCGAAAAGACGCGGCAGAGAACTTTGTTCTATAATATGAACTGAAGTTATGATATAGTGATAGTGATTTGAGTGAGAAGTCTGTCTAGGGTTATACCAGCAAACTCAAAAATCACTTAGTAAAATTCAACCTACATCTCATATTGCAGACCATTACCAACTAATTATATTTTCAATTAAAATGAGACATAAAAATTATCTAAACAAATTGTGAAATTCGATGATCGGATAAGTGGGGAGTTGAGTGCAATAATAGTGTTGTTCATTTGAGCGCAAGATGTGTCGATAGCCGGCGACAGAGGTCGCACGCAAAGCGGCCGCCAGCCTGATAGCGGGCGAGTGCAAGTCTATAGCGAACAGCGGAAATATGCTATAAAACTTCTGAATTCGTATGTGTTAACTAGTAGCATATAACGTGTAAGTTATAAAAATATTCAGCTGTCCGGTCAATTAGTATATGAGCATGTCAATTGATTTTTTGAGTTTCCAGGTTTAGTCCCATAGAAAAGTTGTTCATATCGAAGAGCCGAGTAACCCCTTTAAGGGACTGTCGTGGCTCAAAAACACGTCGTATATTTTTCTTCTTCGTATGGGAGAAAAAAAAGTAAAATGTACCAGTTGTGTCTCTTCTGGCGCAGATCGTAAAAAAACCATCGAGGGAATGGGCGAATGTCTGCGGAACCATATCAATAAGCGATGTGGCTAGCAACCTATCACTATTTTAAATCCATTTTACACCTATACGAGCACACCAATATGCTAGACATGGCCTTTGCGTTTTATAGACATGGGCTCTGTCTGCCCCGCAAGGGATAAAGGCGTGACTTTTTTTAATAAGTTAATAGCAGCCCTGATTGGCGTGTGGACTTTTAGAAATGCCTATATATATGCTATAATAACTAACCTACAAGCCCACACAACATGCTAAACGTGACCTTTAGGTTTTACAGACTTGGGCTCTGTCTACCCCGCAAGGGAAAAAGACGTGACATTATTTTTGTTTTTAATGAGTTATCCGCTTCCGCTTATGATTTGGAACGCCGGTCATTTAGAAGACAATGCAACGCGGCCATGCGCCGGCGCAGGATTAGTGCAGCGCAGTGGAGCGCACGTGCGCACTAGACCTGATATAATGCTGCCGGCGCCACGACATAGGCTAGTATAGGCTTGCGGACGGTTAGACTACCAAACTGTAAGACAATTGCTATTATAACTCACTAAACCGATATATGTAACGTTTTGACGAGCTTTTTTGACGAACTCCGTGGTGCAGCGGTCAACACGCCTGCTTGCGACACGGATGGTCCCGGGTTCGATCCCCGGTCAGTTCAAGATGGAAAATGATCTTTTTCAGATTGACCTGGGTCTTGGATGTGTTATCTGTATATTATTATAAAATATAGTATCGTGGAGTTAGTATCCCATAACACAAGTCTTGAACTTACTAGGGCTACCTTTAATCTATGTGATTTGTCCGTACATATTTCTTTATTTATTATTTATTTATGTAAACTTCCCAAATTCAAATACATTATCTACTTATTGTTTGATATAAATTTAGCTTTGATAGATGAAAAATGCAGTAACAGATAATTTTAACAAACAAAAACGTTACCGTCAAACTTACTCTCATTTCATTCTTAGTTATAAGAACGTAAGTATATGCGATTTTTATATCTTGTTGATGAGCTGAATGGATACCAAATATTATCAATATTATTAGTCCAATAACGTTATTTTAGTTATTAAATTAACACTAAGTTCATCCAATTACCCGTAATCAGTTCGATTATGAAGTTTATCTTAATGTTAATTATTGTAAGTAGGTACAATACATAAAGATACCGTTATGTCTGATAAGAGATGCTTAAGGGGAAGCGTGGGTTTTTGGGAGATCCCGTTCTGCCCTCAATAGAAATGTATCGTTTGACAGAAAACGGAGATATAATTTTTTTCGACGCGGCCCTAGTTCACCTTTCAAACTATTTTATAAATATAAATAAATAAATATATACGGACAAATCACACAGATTGAGCTAGCCCCAAAGTAAGTTCTTAAGTAAGACTTGTGTTATGGATACTAACTCAACGATACTATATTTTATAACAAATACATATATAGATAAACATCCAAGACCCAGGTCAATCTGAAAAAGATCATTTTTCACCTTGACCTGACCGGGGATCGAACCCGGGACCATCCGTGCCACAGACCGGCGTGTTGTTTACGGTTTAAAGTGCGTACGTGAAGCTTTACTTAGCGTTTTCGCCCAAAATGGGCGTTTTTAATGGTTATCTAGGGCTTCTATCTGCGTTTTCGGTCTAACAAATTATATTAAAGGGATGCGCTGGACCCCTAATTTTTTTTAAAGGAGTATGTAGCTAGCTCTAAGTCATTATCATCATTTCGTGAAGGTGACACGGTCAGTCAACCATGCACGTGAGCTTTTGCTGCTTCACCGGACTTTGTGAGGTGACCTCGGCTTTGGGCGTTGCGTGGGTGCGCAAGGCTTGGAAAGTCAGCAAACTCTCATGTGCCTGATGGGCCGCGATTTGCATGCATTGCATGCAGAAACAATGGCAAAGCTTTTAGAGAGCAGCAACTCCCGTGTTCTGATATGGGCCGAAACCTACGGGTTCAGAAGGACCTATCCTGGGTACAATTCATCAGGGACCGCCAGGCGGTCACCAGTAATCGGAGCTAGGGCCCCTAAAAATCCACGCTTCCCCTTAAATACCGCCCTGCATTACCTGTATGTAAATTATTGTATTCTTAAAAGGTCGGCTCATTAATATTCATAAAGAAGTTGCATTTTGTTTCAGTTCAACATGAAATGTGGTAATTTAACAATGTGCAAAAACTATTGAAGTGAACCGACTTCGAACGCGTTAAATGCTAAATATGTTGGACTAGATAATGGAACTGACATCTTGTTATTATCGCAACACTTAGCAATAGATAATGAGTTTGTTCAGGTCTGTGGAAAGGCTAATGGAAAGTTAGTGATTTGTTTTTAAGAGGCTTACCTGCATCAGCAAAACCTGTAATATACATATATAATGGACTCCTAAATAAGATCAAATCGAAAAAATCTACGTCAGTACTACGGTAGTAAATTACTTGTAGTAGTTGTAGTATTTTTAGTACCTTTAACTTTTCATCAATATCATTCTTTTTGCGGGGATCGAACCCGGGACCGGTCGTGTCGCAGGCTGGCAAGTTAACCGACGCGCCGCGGAGGTCGCAATATAATTTTCCATTTCCTTGAAGGGGTGACTCATTCCGTCAACAATCAAATCTTCTTCAGCAATATGTATGATTTTTTAAACTTAAAAATTATCGGCATTTTCATACAAATCACCGGGCCGATGTAACACGTTTGTATGGAAATTATGATGCCCCATAGGAAAAGATGCTCAATTAAACGGCCGGAGTAATCTCTTCAAGGTAAGGTCAGGGATAAATTTACGTGCTGTATATAAAAAATATATATACCTACGCCTAATGAAAATGTGAAAATAATTCAATCTCGAATACACTTCCCAATTGAAATTCAAGTTTAGCACCATTTTAAATTCATGGCCTAAGAACCATTTCAAATAAGGCTCAAGTATAAATAAGGGCTCGCGCAGCGCCTCCCTTTTGTCGCGCGACGGCAAAAAATACTATTGCTCGCACAGTCGCACTACAATCACACGCCCTTTTAGGGCTTTGCACAAAGACGGACCGACGCCGAAAAGGATTCTGAGTAGTTGAGAACTAGGTAAAGTTGTGGTTTATCTGTCGGCGACAGTTGTAGTAAAGATTGTATTTGGCGCAGTCGAGTAAATATACGATCACACGAAATATTTGAATGAAAATATTTCACTCTCGATTATACCACCCAATTGAAATTCAACTTTAGCACCATTTTAAATTCAACTTTAGCACCATTTTAAAGGCCTAAGAGCCATTTCAAATAAGGCTCAAGTATAAATAAGAGCTTGCACAGCGCCTCCCTTTTATCGCGCGACGGCAAAAAATACTATTGCTCGCACAGTCGCGCTACAATCATAAGCCCTTTTAGGGCTTTGTACAAAGACGAACCGACGCCGAAAAGGGATTCTAAGTAGTTGAGAACTAGGTAAAGTTGGGGTTTGACTGTCAGCGACAATTGTAGTAGTGCTTATATTCAATAATACGTAAGTTTAGAACTTTTGTCAAAGACAAACCGACGCTGAACAGATTCTGAGTAGTTGAGATGTAGGTAAGGTTATGGTTTGACTGTCAGCGACATAACAACGCTTGTATTTTATTTAGCGCAGTCTGGTAAATATGCAATATCAGAATTTTGTATTAATTTTGAACAATGTCTAGGGGTCCGCTGTAAGTGGGGCCATACAGATCACGGTCCAGTTGGCTCAACTATAGAAATTTAAAGGCCTCAGAAACAAAAGGGGTTCAGCCGAGGGCCCTTTGAATCCAAATCCAGCCGTAAGCCTCTATAGCCATTGTTAGTCGGCCGATTGCCGTTTCATGCCGTTTTTTTCTTTTTTAGCGTAATGCAATATCTCATTGTTAATCCAGATGGATCTATTATCGTTGATCTTCACTTTTGTAAGTCTGGCTCCATTTTTGGTTGTAAGTACTTGACACCTGGTATCATTTTCTGTGTTTGTATCGTTTGTTGTGTATCTCTTATCTTTTTGTAATTGTATGAACATCTTAAATTTTAAGTACGTGTGTTTGATTGTCCGATCCTGACATCATATTTAGAAAACGAATCTCTTTGATTTTGACTTCATCTGTGATCCATTGGTAAAGGCGTTTGCCTAATGACCCGGAGGTTGTGGATTCAAATCCCACAGGGCAGCATACTTTGTGAAAATAGTATTCATAAAAGAAACCGTGCAGACGCATCCATATTGAAAAACTAGTTATTTCCCGCGACTTCTCCTCCACGTAAATTTTAGCCTTTGTAACAAGCAGATAAAATAGTTTAATATAATTTAAAGAATTTTGAAATTCGGTCCCGTAATTTCTGGGCCATTAAAAACAGACAAACAAATCTTTCCTACCTATAACATTAGTAAAGATTCTGTAAATTAATTTGGAATGGCCTTGTTTTAAAATAAGTTTACTTTAAATATCAATAAAATAAACAAAAGCATTCGCCCAGTTTAACTGAAATGGAAGATAAAACAAATAATTTAACGATCCAAAATCCACAATGTCGCTAAAGGCAAGAGCCGTCAAACAGGTTTTGTTTATTTTTGTTGTACACATATATGTACGTACTTACATGCATATTGGTGATGTTGGTCAACCTTACCTTAAAATACTTAAGGGCTTAGACCAGCCGACTTCGCCACCCCTCATTTTATATCTTTTACTTCTTATTTTACCTTTGCATTTGGTAAATTAAGAGAACTACTCATTACCGCCAAAAGCGGACAGTTTTAGCGGTAATGAGTGAGTAGTTCTCTTAATTTGATGTGATGATATTGATGTAAAGTTATACTAAAAATACTACAAGTATACTACCGAAGTACTAATGTAGATTTTTTTAATTTGATCTTATTCAGGAGTACAATAATAGAATTACGAGTGTCGCTAGTTTCGCTGATGATTTCTTTTAATTATCAATCTTATTGTGATGCACCTGGTGGGAAACGTGGCAACATCCTCCTCATCCGACCGCGTTCCTTCCTTATTACATCCTCAGCGTGTTCCCCTGTTATAATAGCATGTTTCATCATCATCATCAGGTCTTTTTTAGTCTCCACTGCAGGAGCACGACTCCTCTTGTACTTCCAGAGCTATATATTAATCAGAGCAGTCAGACGATTTGGCCTACACTCTTCACTCTAGCCTGACGGGTTGGAAAGGTCTTTTTGATGTTAATAGGCTTTGTTTAGCTTATATCCCCCTAAGTCGTCTACTACGACATCCAAGCGAAGACTTGGAGTGGTCCTATTCTACTCGCCGGGAGCCACACGGCGGTCGGTCCCGGCTGTCATCATTGATGGCAGTCGTTAGCTATGTCAAACGCCTTTAGGCAGCTTGAAAAATTAGACACCAGTGTTGGCCACTTACATAGGTACTCGAAAAAACAAAAACGAAACAAAAAGATACTTACTGTTTGGTAGCTTATAAACTCAAAATGTTTACTTTGCACAAAAGCTACAATATCCTTCAAAGTACAAAATAACCTGATACTCATCACAAACGGCAAGAGCCGCCTTTGTCCGTTTGTCTGACCGTCATAATCCCCAGAACGATTGTGTCGACAACCATTGTCCAAGAGAAATATACCCGCCCCAGTGGCGCTATCCCTTTTATAATTGAAATAAAAGTTATAAATATAATAACTTTGGCAAATACATACTAATGAGGTCATTTGCATATTGTTTTATTGATTTTGTTGTGAGCTTTAAGGCTGGAGATAACAAAATTATATTTTTACGTTCTTGTTTGCTTAAGTGATTATAGAGCCATATATTTTGACCATAAAGGTTAGGTTTATCTCATTTTCAATTATGCTCTTCCTTCTTAATTGGGAAGTAAAGTAAAATTACTTTTACTGAACCGATGGCCGATACGATAGGAAGGTTTTGACGTTAACTGTTAGTTCATAGTAAGCACATCGCAAATATGACACAAATGGTTGGATGATTATGTTACCTGACCAAATATGACCAAAGATACTGAAGAAGGATGCGACTAAATTGAAATTTCAAAAAAAAATACTTTAATTTCTTTATCTGCTGACTAAAAAAAAAACAAAATAAACGTTTAACAAACTTTTTATTTTGTTCTCTTCTCTCTATTCTTTTACAATATAAAAATACAACACTCAAAAAATACTTTCTGCAAGAATTTTTTTACCAAGACAATACGACGTGTTGATTGTGTTTAAGTGACATTCTACACTTTATTTGCCAGTGCGCCCAATATCACCTCTGAGGTTGCGTAATACACGATACACATCACCTCTTTTGATCAAGAGGGTAACCTCAAATAATTAAACATCACCAGAATCCACGGGCGATCCTTATGTCGCTTTGGAGCAACAGATTTTAGATTTAACCCTTCTTATAAGGTAATAAAAATTATAAAAAGAGATACTGAGTAACAAGACCGCCAACCGAAGGCATCAACGTTGCACCAATAATTCGATTGACATTTCACTGAATAACAACTAAACGTTGAACAACCAGCGTCACACCTCACGTTAATACCCCTTTTCATCTGATCGGACACACTAATTTAATAAACTATACCTTCCAAAGTCGACGACATCGCAGAGCACGAGCATAAAAATGTCGGGTCTTGTCCAATCAATCTTGGTTCCGTACCTGCCCAGATCGGACCCACAAGATAACCCTTCCTCAATGCGTAATACCATTAAAACAACGGTGACAATCCAACCAAAAAATAATTTTCAACAGCTCTTTATCGATAACACAAAACCAGTTTTGTCTCTACGTCCCCGCACTAAAGTCTCATTTCGTTCGACAACTATAATTTTATGTCCGATGATTAAAAATGTGAGATGATGATCATTGCGGGGGCTCCCACTGCGTTGGTTTGTTTAACCTCTTTGTTTTTCTGGATTCCTGCTCGTGGGTCCGTTTTAATTAATGCCCATCACGTATTTTTTTCGATGTTGGTTTTTATGTTTTTACTTTTTATAGTTTTATCTCCTTTTTTGAAATGTTGGGTTGGGATGTGTGATGCCGGTATCTGGATGTCGTGCTATTGTTTTCGATTTGATATATTTATGTGTTGGGTCGGGAGTGGTGTTCGCTGTTTTTTGTGGGGACTCGCTGACTGCTGGGTGACGCGCCACCATGCTTCATCGATTGTTCCAACGGCGACTGTTGAAGTAATTTATCGGCTTGGACCGAATTTAAAATGTCTACGAAAGTGACGGCTGTCCCCGCGGTTTCGGTATGAGCCGCATTATTCCTTTGTTAAATTATGGATATCTTTAAAGGATCTGTTCATCCATGGTTGTCTCGGAACTGTTTCGTCTCCTAAGCGAATCTTCGAAAATAGTCTATTTATTCATCGTAACATATTTTAAATATTAAATAATCAAAACCTTTATTTGCTCTAAGGCATTTACAATGTATATGTACAATACATTCGTTAGCTGATTCATAATATAACGTCGGCATTGTAAGTATTGCTAGAGCCTGGTGCCCGCCCTAAGTTTCACAGAAACCTCGGGTCACCAGTAAAATATCATTCAATGAACGTTAACTTTCAATACATATTGTTGTATAAAAGTAACATTATTGTAAACGTCAATAATTTACTTATTTGAACCAGCTGTTTTAAGTCTTTTATGAGCAAAAACTCGCAAATCCTGCCCGCGTGGAAGTTTTTCTTAAGGGGGAACACTAGGCACAGTAGCGACGCCAATCATTTTATTCCTAATACTTTACAAATAGAAAGGAATTCAAAAATATAAACAATACAAGCCTTAGTAAATAACCTGAAGTATTTTTTGGATCATGTTTATTACTATCGGAATCAGTGAGAATTATGAGAATCTGATTACCGCCATAAACGGCCGTTTTTGGCGGTTATCACTTTTTCTCTCAATGACTGATTCTCATAATATCAAAACATGATTCCAAAAATACTTCAGGTTATTTACTAAGACTTGTATTGTTTATATTCTTGAATTTCTTTCTATTTGTAAAGTATTAGGAATAAAATGATTGGCGTCGCTACTGTGCCTACTGTTCCCCCTTAATTTAATTAGAGTAACTGTATCAGAATAACATTGTTAATGCATAGAATACACCTATAAAATAACCCATCTTTGTAGTAATCAAGTCAAAACATCGTTGGCAACGCAACAAAAGTAGTTCGTAGCGTAGAAAGAAGAATTCTTAGCTTTGGAACCTTCAACCCAAGTTTACGGCTACACTATATCTTGACTCGATGTCTGTATCACGCTGACAATCTTAATTTCCCGAAACACAGCGTGTAGAGTCGTAAACCTATTTTAAAATTAATTAACGACAGTAAGACAACATATATTTATTCGGTGACAGCGCACTACACACACATAAAATCGGGTATGCGCACATACCTCCCCCTCTGTCAAGCGTGTACCCGGTTGCAACCTCGGCTTTAAACTATTTTTTATTGGACTATGCAGCTAGCTCCAAGTGAGCTTTTGCTATCCAATTCGCAAGACCATTAATGAGACTGTAGTTATATATGATTGAGAGAGCTAATAGGTCCGAGATTGTTTAATAATGTGTATTCTACCAAGAACAAAAGACGAACAATAATATAATTAGTATCACATAGACAATGTAAAAAAATCTATATTAAAAGGTTAAAATGTTTATCAACAACCGGATATTTGAGGTGAGAGTAGAGTGTCCTCAACCTGTAAGGTAAACATCACCAGAGATCCTTCAGGAGAGACGGACCTCGGCTTTAGGCGTGGCTTGGAGAGACAGCAAACTTTCATATGCCTGATGGGCCGCGATTTACATTAGCCTGAAGGGCCGAACTGAGAAGCAGTGGCAAAATCTTTGGAGATTAGCAACTCTCATGGTTTGCCGTATGGGCCGAGGGGCTTTTGGACCCCGGGTTCCGCTATTATGACGTTAGTTTGAACTGATTATGCTATGATATATTTACGTATTTTTTTTTACAGCTGCCTAATTTGTAGGAGATTGGCGTTCTAGTAACAACCATCCGCATGCCGGTTGGCAATTTTTTATTTATAATCTGCCTTATAACGCGGACCAACTATAGTATTTACTGGTTTAAACTATTATCTGACCAAATTAAGTCAACACTTATTACTTTGACGTTCGTTTAATTAAATACATACGGACAAATACGGACAAATCACACAGATTGAGCTAGCCCCAAAGTAAGTTCTAATGAAAGACTTATGTTATGGGATACTAACTCAACGATACTATATTTTATAACAAATACATATATAGATAAACATCCAAGACCCAGGTCAATCTGAAAAAGATCGTTTTCCATCTTGACCTGACCGGGGATCGAACCCGGGACCATCCGTGTCGCAGGCAGGCGTGATGACCGCTGCGCCACGGAGCTCGTCAAAAATCAATTGTTATTGTCAATTTGTTTTGTACGGATAATAGTTTAAACCAAGTACTTATGTTAGTCTTTATTTTTATAATAAGAAGGCACCTATGTTTATCACACGATAATTTCATCGGAATATTCTTTAGTCCAGGAGCTACACGACACATTTCTTGTCCGATGTATAAACTGTAGAGTCCAAATCGAGCGTCGCCCATAAAACCGTGTCGCCGGTAAACTGTACCTCTTGTACAGATAACGAAGTAATAAAGTTAACTTAATTAAGTTATTTATTAGACGAGTTAACCGAATAGCTGCTCGGAGATAACACGGCCATCTTGGAATTGGAAAGCGGAGATAACAAGCTGTTGGATTGCTTTATGGGCAAATGATTCACAGCTTCTTACAAGATGGCTTAAGCACAACGAACTATGTGACAGTGCTGTTTCATAAATACGTTTTTTGCCTGACTATGCTAGTTGGAGAGTTATAATTGTGTATATAAACAAAAGGGAGTTTTTGTAGCTAGCTAGCTACAAGTGAGCTTTCCCTTCTTCACCGGGCGTTTGAGGCAAGGGCAGATTCCCCTTAAAATCTGTAAAGGCAATATCACCAAAGGGTCCTTTATATCTTGAAGAGATTTTGGGTTAACGAAATATTTTTTTCACTGAACAATTTTCATAGCACAATGAACGAAAAAATAAGTGCAATTAATGAAATTATGGGAGTGTACCAAGAGTGATGCCGTGTAGATCCCGGCAGAGTAGAATAAGATCACACTAAGTCTTCCGTGGATGTAGTAGAAGGTGACTAACGAAACACGTACTAAACAAGCTTATAAACATCAAAGACACCTCTCCAACCCGTCTGGCCAGCGTGAAGAATGTACTGTGTGAGGGTGATGCTCTGTAGTGGAGCCTAAAAGAGAGCTAATGATGATGCTATCATAAAATATAGTATCGTTGAGTTAGCATCCTACGACCAAGAGAATACGACCAAGAGAATACTATCTATTTGGCAGTTAAAACAACCATAGACTGCCTATATAGGCGCCGGACAAATGGATGTATGGAGAGATAAAATACATCAAGCCATGTAAATAAAACTCGAAGCGATTGTGGCCTCCTAAAACGAATTAATCAAACTCGCTGACGTTTTAACAGCGTCGCGTAGAGATTGTTATTGGTGGGCTCTTGTTGAGTCTTGAAGTGGGGCGAATCGAGTTAAGACATAGCAAACCGTAGACATAAAAGTTACCGTGTATTTATCATATTTATACAATATTATTCTTAATATACTATATCATGCCTTAAAACGAAAGTGTAATCAATGTCTGCTACTAGTAATACTTACGGGTCCGAAGCGTGGTTCCTTAATAAAAGACATGTCATTAGCAAACAACACGATGCCCGCTTCGTTCTCAACCATGAAAAGCAGGTCATTGACATAAGCTAGAAAAAGAAATGTGCCTAAGATCGATCCTTGGGGTACGCCAAATTTTAAATTAGTACTATTTGACTTGACACCGATTTTTTTAATGGTCTGAAGCATATTTTTTAAAACCGATGAAATCAATTCTAAGGACTTATTTTCAAACCCGTACTGACTGAGTTTGAGCAAAAGTTTATATGATCAACGCAATCAAATGCTTTAAAAGGATCACAAAACACTCCAATAGCATCCTGTGAATCTTCCCATGCATCGTTAATATGAGTAATAGTGCTATTCCTGTATCTTAAAAGCTATGCATAAAGCGCGCACGTTTAAAAATAATATAAGGAAATATGGTTAAATTTACTTTTTGTTAAGGCCAAATCAGTGTTGACAGTGGGGAGCGCACCAAAAAAATAGAAGTCATAAGTAACTTGATAACGCTCCTACTACTTATGATTCATCGATTACTTAGTAAACGACAACTACCCGATTAATCATCTTTTTCTACCTTTTTCTTTTAACTAACTTATCTTTGCATCTTTCCAGGTAAGTTGGCGAAACTGGAGATTTTTTCGGACGAGACTGATCGAGATAAGGATTTATGTGTGCGTGGCCATGCATGGGCTGCAAACAGGTAAATGTGTGTTTGAACTTGGCTTCGTTGATCTAAAGTGAATTTAGGATTGCGTAATTTTGTAAAGGAGATATGTTATAATTATTAATATTAACAGGACTTAGCACGAACCTTTTTACTTATTTATTTTCGCTGACGTGAGTAAAAAGGTTCGTGCTAAGTCCTGTTAATATTAATAATTATGTGTTTGAAGCGCGAAAGTTTAAAAAAGAGATATGTTATTTTAAATACCTACTCAAAAGATATTTTAAAACAATTAACTTGCGACAATCAACTTGAAACGCTGCTGAAAAAAGTGCGGTCTGTTTAAGAAATTTACTTCGGCAAGTTCTTTTATATTTTGTTAATGTTAATTTAATATTTTCATTTTGATACTCGCGTGGATAGAAGAAAAGTGCGTGTTTCTATAATAACACAATTACAGTTATTATTCCTCGTTAAAACCACTAAAAGTAGAATTTCATTATTAAATATTTAAAAGTGTTTTTCTTGCTGCCAAGTTCTTTCATTAAAACTGTCTAACCACACCAACGGAATCCAACTCTACTTGGAAAGGTAAGTGATGTTATCCTGATATTGAAAAGGCCATTGCAATTGCAACATTGTAGTTCAGTGTCGAGTTTAGCCGTCGTTTACTAAATTGACTCTAATTTATTAGTAAACGTTATTCTTTATCTTGACATTATTTTACTGACTTGGTAATGGGTGGATCGATAAAGCTATTCTGACAGTAATTTGATCGAAACACTTATAAATATCTGTGTAGTTTTAATCGTTTGTTAAATCGACAAGCTGAATATACATTTCAAAAAGCATTCGATTGTACCTCGTAACAATGCAAAACCTAAATAAAGCCTCGTCCAAAAGAAAAAAAATACGACGTTCGAAATGTTTCGAATTTTCGCAAAACTAACCAAAACTCAACATTACATGATGGTAAAATACTTGATTATTAGCTTCAGCCTCAAACTACATTTCTTTGTATGCTCATACCAGGCATTCCAAGACGCATCAGGTGGGCCGTATGCCTGTTTGGGTTTACGTAATTAGTGGGCTTAAAAGGAATTTCACTAGGCATTTCTAAAATACCCCTTTTTGAATCGAGGAATAGGTAAAATGCTAGTAATGCAAAAACTCTTGGCATAAGTTACTACTGCTATTGCCACACACATTTCATATAATGTAAAAGATAGAAAGATAAGTTCTCCAATTACCTAGGGTAGGGGTAAGTTAATTCCGCATCGCAAAATATCATTAAAAAATTAATCAAGTCTACCTAACCTGTATACCTTGGTATTCTACTGTAAAAATAATAATCATCCTAATATAAAGTGGTATCAATAATTATTTTGTCTATTTATAAGTAGACATTAAACCAATGTGAAAATTTAAACCTAAATTTACGTCCACTTCACAGCATTAACATCCCTCTCACCATTTTATATCTACAATTTCAAAACGCAACAAAGTAACTCAAAAATAGAAACTTTATACCCCTCAGTGACAGGCACCATCATCCGCGTAACATACTGTTATGTGTGTACAAATTTATCTGTTTGTCCGTCGTCTCGTGTTACGAGTCCCCCGGGCCGGGATTACAACCCCCGACCCCTGGTACAAGTTCTCACTAAATTATTCAACAAATTGATGGCTGGAAATTACTGGCGGCGTTCGCAAAGTGCATAGTGAAATTTAGCTAATATTGAATCTACTAGGAGACCATAAAGTAGTCGAAGTTGTCGTGAAAAATGTATGGCGGAACCATTCCTTCCGTAAGCGTTTTTTTTTTTCTACAGAAAATTAATTTTAGGCTACAAGTTTTATTTAAGAGATAAAATTTTATTAAAATATTAATGTACTATTAATATAGGAGGGGTAATTTAAAGACAAAGAAAATTATGGAGATTGGATAAAAAATTACTCGACGGAAATCATACAGGTAGTAGGACCTCTTTATAAAGTTCATAGAAAATAAAGATTTTGTTCTACCCCCGGCCCCCGGGATACCGGTTCTCACTAAATTATTCAACAAATTGATGCTACTGCCGTTCACAAAGTGCCTAGTAAAATTTGCTAATATTGAATGTACCAGGAGATCATAAAGTAGTCGAAGTTGTCGTGAAAAATGTATGACGGAACCATCTCTTTTGTAAGCGTTTTTTTCCGTATAAAATTAATTTTGTGGCTACGATTTTTATTTAAGAGATAAAATTTTATTGAAAAATTAATTTTCTATTACTTATTTTAATGTACTAGGAGGTCATTTAAAGACGCAGAAAATTATTATATTGGATAAAAAATTACTTAGCGGAAATCATAAAGTAGTCGGAGATCTTTTAAATTAAATCCAAAAGTCATAGACACTAAAGCTTTTGTATCCAACACCCAACGTTGAAAAATTTCAACTTTCTTACTATTGTAAAGTTTATGGTATATCTATTTGTTTGTTATGAACTCATTAGGAGCCCATTTTCAAGGCGAGTGCGGGACGACGATGTGCCCCAGGGAAATATCGTCGGCAATCCCGACAATATGTAGTCACCTGTTTTTATACCTAACTAACCTCCCCAGCTGCGCCTCATCATCATCATCATCTTATAATATTCTTCTCCGTATTCCAGACAACGTATATACAAAATTTCATGACGATTGGCTTAGGAGATAGACCGTGAAAGCGTAACAAACAAACTCACTATCGCATTTATAACATTAGTTTGATATTAAATATGATATTAAATAATTATAAGATAATATCAATAGAAAAAATGTTTCAATGTCACAATAATTACATTTCGGAATAATCTTGTTCGGTCTAATTAAACACTTGTAAGGACATTAATAATTATAATAACGATTGGTTCGTAGTCGCAGTTAATCAGTTTTAATTAGTTTTATATCATCAAACTTAATTGGTTTACAATCATTAGTTATAATTTGCTGAGATAAATTGTTATCTTTTTTTGAAATACATACATATTATCACGTGTTTTTCCCTTGCGGGGTAGACAGAGCCCAGGTCTGTAAAACCTGGCCACGTTTAGCATGTTGGTTAGCTTGTAAGTGTGAGAACGGAATTAAAATTGTGTTGAGTTGCTATTCGCATCGCCTATTGATATGATTCCTGACGTCTACCATTTTTTAAAAACAGGAAATTTAATATTTTTAACGTCATATTTTGTATTTGACTTATTATTATTTTATACTTTTTTAATATCGAAATACCTTATTCCTATTTCGCCCAAGCAAGGTGGAAAGAACGTAAATATCTAAAAAAGAACTTTAGAATATCTTAAGACTAACCCGACCATTAATTTTACTAAGTGCAATTTATTAGACCGATTAACATGCGGTTTTGGCACTATGGCAGCAAAGTCCCATTCATTACGCTAAGGTAAATGGCTTATGACCATATCGGGCACGTGGGAGGGTGAGTGATTGCGAGCTTTTTTATGGAAATAATTATACCAAGTTTTCCATGTAGCAATAAAATTACGAGCCGTGTGGTTCTCGGCAGAGTACAATAGGACCACTTCAAGCCTTCCCGTGGATGTCGTAGAAGGCGACTTAGGAAACACAAGCTAAAAAAAGCTTTTAAACATTTTAAAATATCAATGGAACCTCTCCAACCCGTCTGGCCAGCGTGGAGGGTGTAGTCCAAATCCTCTGAATGCTCTGGGCAATATATGGCTCTGGTAGAACATGTCACAAAGACCTGATGATAATGATGACGATGAATGAAATTATTTAGACTGTGTCCGACTGTTCGATCGCGTCATCTGACTGGGTGAATGATACTTCCGAATATTTTATAATGTCGATATGATTGAGGCACCAAAGCGTAATAAACCAACTCGCCTTTGTATTTCATAGTATTTGTTACGTTCGGTTAGCCCGTTTCCTCACACGAGTAAAGTTGGTCATCCTAAAAAAATTGTGAGTGCATTTTTTGTAGTTTTAATGGTGTACCGAACACTTTGTGTGCGATTCCGACTCGCACTTTTGGACAATTTTTATTTATAACCAGCAATTTTCCCGCGATAACGTCCGCCTAAATTCTCTATCCTAGTCTACTACTCTAGTCTATCTCACACACAGTTTAACTGTGGGTGATATAGACTATAGTATACGTAAAGGTAATCTTTTTTTAATAAATAAATATACACGGACAAATCACACAGATTGGGTTGGGTTAGCCCCAAAGTAAGTTCGAGATTTGTGTTATGGAATACTAACTGACGGGGGATCGAACCCGGGACCATCCGTGTCGCAGGCAGGCGTGTTGACCGCGAGTTGTCGAAATTCCTTTTAGGTGAAATAATTATGAAAATCAATCCAATAGTTTCGAAAAACAATGAAACCTTTCCTCTTTATTATATTAGTAGGTATTCTTTACAGTATATAAGTCAGTACAATAAAGTTATTATACGAAGCTTATGTTATAACTATGTATTAGAATACAATTCTAATTTCGTAATTCGAATCGTGTACGAATCTCAATTCGACACAATCAAAATATAAAAGTAATTCATACAATTTTCAGCGTTATCACTTTTAAAATAAAGTTGTCATAGAGTGCAATTCTAATTTTGTAATTTGGACTAGTGATGGGCGCCGAAGTCCCTTGTTTCAATTTTGCGGCTCAGTGAACCCCATCGCTCCGAGATTGGAGTAATGCACGGGATTCGCAGATGTCGCGGGATCCAAAGATGGCCATGCATCAAAAGTTAATGGGCTGTCGCTGGGATGAATTAATTGCTTTATTATTTGGGACACGTGTTGTTTTGTGTGGCTGTGAGTAGTGTAGATACCTATGTATTAAAAAAAAAATTGCCAAGTCGTTTTAAAACATGAGTTACAAAACAAAAAATGGATGACAAGCAAACTTCGGGATATTTCGCTTATTAGAAGCATTCTCTATTTAAGAGGATGCAACCAGGGACGCCCTCAGATGACCGAGAGGCTAATACCTTTATGTTTAAGACGCAATTGCTTTGAAAAAAAATCGGAACTGACTCTTTCGAGAAGAAAGGCTGGGGCTAACTTTGAGTTTAGTCTATTGTTAGCATAAAAAGTCATATTTCAATAATATTAAAACAGCACAATACTTTTTGCAGTTTTTATTTTATTAGAAAATAATAACCATTATTTTAAGACGTAATCACTTAGGCGAAAGTACCTGTAGTAAGCAATATCCTAAAAACAATCTTCATAGAACCTCACTTACGAAATTGCGAACAAAAAACGATAAATCACGACATTATAAAAAAAGTTCGCCCCCAAGGCCGGTCCCCCGAGGAAATCGCAACTCGATAGTCATTTGAAAAATAATGATGTCATCAAACACTAATCCTAAAGCTTTCGCGAGGATTACAACTTGGCCAACTTTTATTTGCACTAGGAAAATCAAAATCACTATATTGTCAACCTTATATACTAAAATACACGGTTCTTCTTCACTTTTTATAGGAGCAAACGTAATTTTGTTTGATCTCGTTCTATCAAAACCACTAGTGTGTGTCCGTAACAAAGAAAATTGCACTTTAATGCATGTATCTATTCGCGACAACCCTACAGTCAAAAAATCTCAAGCCAATTTGAATCTTACGGATATATTTTTAAGGTAGATATTTGAGTGTAGTTTTTGCAAGGGTTGCCACTTGCTGGTGCGTCATTTCGATACATTAGGCGTGTGATTTATCCGTGGGATGCTGAGCAGTCAAAACACGCGGGATGCGTGTGCTCGGTGCTCGTACTCTACGCACTGTACCGTTTTATTAGGGATGAACATTTCTAGTCAAGGGTCTCTTTTGTATTAGGTACCTACTCTATTTTTGTCCGTCCTGTATGTGGGATGGAATGATTTTAAGTGGTTTCTTTTGTATTGTGTAGGTAATATATGCATCAACTTATTAGTATGTAAATATTTACATCATCTTCATAGATATGACTAATTATAATAAAAAGGGCGTTAAAATTTAAAAAAGCAACTTTCGAAAAAAATCCTTAGACACATGACATTACGACATTTTAACTTCTTTCTCCTGTTCTCTAAAAACATTTCATAAAAAACCTTGTAGATTTTCATTTTTGAGTAAAGTAAGAAGGTGATAAAAGTAACCGACTTCGATAGGACAGCGATGTTTTTCTATAACGCATAAACCCTGCATTAATTCGGCAAATTGTAAAAGCGCGCGGGGCCCAAGAGACCCAGGGGAGACGAGCGCTGCCAAATTACAGTAAGCGGATATTGCTTTTTGCTGCTTGTTATCTGTAAGGATGTGAGCTTTTTTAGCCTCCACCATCTGGAGTACACAACATCCTTATTAAACTTTTTCATGTTTATGGAAAAATTAGCTTTTTTCTGGATAAATGATAGTACCTTTGACGACGGTCACTCGTATGGCAAATTTTGTAATGATGTATTGCGTTAAAGCGTGATCATTTTAGTACAAAGTTGTCACCAGTCTTTGAGTCTGAGCGTAGCAGAAACCCAGTGAGGTAGGTGGATAGGGGAGGGTCAAATGTACGTATCTATACGTAGCCGTAAGTAAATTATTGACGTCAACAATAATATATTTTTGTAAACTAATCGTAATTATGAAAAAATTGACATTCACTAAATGATATTGAAATATCTTACGATGAATAAAATGATTAACTTTGACTTTATGCGTTGAAACGTAATAAGTATGAAAATTCAAGACATTAGGCAGCAATATATTTTGTTACAAGCTCAAGAATTAAATTTATAAGAGATTTATTCAAGATTCCATTCAAAATCTCCGAATCTACATAATATACACGGTTAAGATTTATTGAAATGTCAATTTGTTTACCAGAATCTAGGTTTGCAATACTTTAATCGTTAAAACACCTATCTTTTTGCTTTTAAGCCTCACAACTTAATTACTTTGCTCTTTCAATTTAATATATTAAAACACGACATCTGTGTTAATCACTCCAATAATAGACAATACGCACACCACAGCACATGTTTTATTACAAACATACACTGTCTTGCCTGTCACCAAACTACAATCCATCATAATTTAAACTGGGGTCGAAAGTACCAGCTCCGCTCAAAGGGTTGGGGGTTAATTCGCGTAGCAGCGAAGGGTTAACGAGGTACGCTAAATGTGTTTTATGCTTTTTAATTTGTTTTCGGAAAGCAATTTTGGGGGTGTCTCGTGTAGATAATCTAATTGTTTTGAAAGCTTGCGAAATTGTATTAGATGCGAACGTTACTCTTTTAGGGTTAAATTGCTGAAGTAGCTAGTTTTAAACAAAGCGGTTCTGAAAATATAAATTCGGAATAGTTTATCATGCAGGTTTGCTGGTATCCTTTTTATACATATTCTATAACGTAATATGACTTATCTTTAAATTTGTAATCATTTTCTATGTAAATTCCTACGCCAATTATGGTAGAATATGTCGCACTTATTTCATTGTTACCATCTTGACTTAATGTTACATCACCATATTCTAAGGAATAAATGACTATTACTATATGCATAAAACTCCTCCGGAAAATACTAAAAGCACCAATTATGCACCATATGAACATCAGGGATGATATAAAGCTTTTCGGCTTTTTAGGAAATCATGATATAGGTACCTATAAGAATTTAAAATGGTTTTACGCAATTAGAGCTACAATAGTAGATTGTTGCACTGAGCAGAAAGTAAGTTATTGCTGCACGAGTGTTTATTTGGAGCCCGAGCGCCAGCGAGGGCTCTAAAAAGCACGAGTGCAATTTAACTTACTTAATGCGAGGTGCATAATCTGCTTTTCTTTCAACTACTGCAATAAAAGTAGTTGAAAAATAAAACTGAAGACAAATTACAATAGTTAAAAATTTGTTGTTCACATTCCCGCTTTTTTTCTTATGGCCAGTATTTTTTTTTAGGCAAGGCAATACACACGTCCCTTTGTTAACTCCATACGGCCGTTAGGTTGGCCAACCTTCTTTATGACAGGTGACAACTATTGTCCACGATTTAAAAAAACTAAACAGTGCAGTAAAGGATTTCCATACATTTTTGCTGCTCTAGTGCAGCAAAAATGTATGGAAATCCTTTACTGCACTGTTTAGTTTTTTTTTTTTACTTTTAGTGCAGCAAAGTTCCTCTTTGTGCTGGATATGTAGTGCAGTTATGATAGAATTGCAGCGTAGTTGGAAGAAAAAATATTTGTGTATGTGAATGAAACTTACTCTTAAAAGAAATGTAAAGGAAAAGTCATAAAAGGTGGTGACATTTATTTCTAAAAACATCCATTTTGCAGACATTAGTTGTCACTTTAATATCATAATGAATATAAATTTTACGATATGTATTGCAAATTTCTAAAGTAAACACAATAAAAACAAATATAAATTGTTTCAATTTTGCAACTTAAATCATTAAAAATTGTCACCAACCAGAAGTTAAAATACCAGGGTAGCATATTTCGAGAGGAGGTTGAATTTACGACGTGTCCTAATGGAAGGCGACCATTAAACGCATCTCCTTAAAGCGATTACGTATTAATAGAATACACAGCGCGCCAGGTGCTGTCTTCCTGGTAATTGTCTAATAGCCATGCTCATTAGGGGTTGAAGGTAATAATTTTAAAAGGAAAAAATGTAATGGCAGCCACTTCGAACACGAAAGTACATTAAGGATATCTTTTAGCCTTTGCTGGGAATTTTAGCGGAATAAATGACTATATAGTTGTTTATTAGTTAATGCAATGCATGCAATAACGTAGTCGGGGAACTATACCTTTTGTAGAAATAATTTGACGTGATGAATAAGAACCAAAAATAAAGCAGCATTCTTTAAATATTACTAGAAGTTTTATTTGAATAATTGTAAGATAAAATTCTTATCAATCTTTCAAGTAAAATTTTGTGTCACATTTACTCTTACTAAATTGAATAACTAATTTCTTCAAATTAGAGGTAGGCAAAAGGTGTAAGACGTGTATGACGAGAGATGAGTTATAAAATAAAAATAAAAGAGGTGGCCGAAGACAGAGTAAAATGGTGCCAAGCCTTTTCAAACCTAATAAAGTGGGATGAGACCTGTTCTTGTTTCTGAAGATTTTATTCTTACCAAAATATAAAAAAAGCATTTTCATTACATTAAATTTTTCTAAACGCCGGAACTCTAAAAATTAACAAATTAAACTGATTATAAAATTAAAATTCATTTTAATTGATACTTTTATAAGCGTCGTTAAACGGCCGGGACAGAACCGGTCGCATTTTTTGTACGTTTAACATTTCATAACGCACTAAGCGTAGGAGTATGTATCAAATTTCTCATGGTTTTTTTTTTGGTAACGAACAACATTTTGTAGGTGACTAATGAAAGGAGGTGTCATATACTAAACTTCAATTCCAATGAGTTCTATGCATAGATTTAAAAAAACTCCTACTTCTATGGTTCTATGACTCAGGCGGGAGAGAAAAATGGTGTGTCGTGTGTCAGTGAGCAATGTTAGGAGTGTGGTGACCTTCGCCATTAGAACATTGCAAGCCTTTTAAAAACATACATAGCCTGTCTCACTCGGGAGGGATAAGGATCATGCAAACACATAGCTACCAATTTGACGGATTTTGATGGCATTAATTGACAGGACGCTTGTGATAACACAAAGCTGTCACGCACACAAGCATTGATAAATCGGCCAGTTTTTATCATTGAAATAAAGGCATGACGATGTCTAAAGAGTATTAGTCAAAGGTACTCCCTCACCATATTAACCTAGAGAGAATGCTTTGGTTTCAATTTTTTCATATTTCCCCATTATAAATAGACGACATTTAGAATTAGTCATTGGATTGGAAGCGAAATTATATGTTATGTCATGTATCATGTTTCGTTTAACTCAAATGGGCGTAACTAGTAAACAGAATGCTAAATTATATGAATATTCATTACCTATAAGTCACATTAACAATATGGACGGTAATAGGGAGTTATAAATAGCTGTACGAACTAAAGCGGACATAAGTCTTGGATACCTATCATCATTAAAGAGCTGGACTTTTGTCGGTGAAGCTTTTTCCATTACTCTCTTTCTTCCGACAGTTTAATGTAAATTGACTTTCGACAAACCAAGTAGTCTGTAGCTTTTGAACAATAATGCCTACAAGGGCCTATTTTATGAATAGATGAATAGATAAAAAATGTAATCTTTGACGTTACTACATTTTTTGCGCATGTTCTAGAAGATAATTTGTTCGTATTGACAGTCTGTGTCTCCCTTTTAAGGGATTGTGGAGGGTGTCAGTTTACTAGTAGTATCAATTTTATTTCGATTTTTCAGAATTATGAATAGAAAAGTATAATTTTCCATCTTGACCTGACCGGGTATTTTCGATGTGGCGACCATCGATGTAGTGGCTGGCGATTCTATGATCTAAACCCGGTGTTCACTGGGCACGCATCAAAAGATCGAACCAAATATCCACTTCGAGATGAGATGAAGAGATCTCGTATCTTCGGAGGCTGTCCATATTTTATACACCTATTTTAGTTATTGCGGTTGATATTCAGTCACAACGATTAATAAATATAGATACCGATGTCATCACGAACTCTATCACAAATGTTCCGACACCCGACGGTAAATATCGCCATTGTTTACAGCTTATTTACAAATTGTAAACGGCGACGTCGCCGCGACGACCGTCTAATATTCCTATTCAATTATAAACGTCATATTTAATCAGTCGACTAGGGAATGCAAAATCGGTTTATCTTTATAATCGGATTTTATAAAAATCTGGATTCCTATTTTCCATTTCAAGTCTTTATGTTATCTTTTTATGCATTATTTATAATCTATGTGCTATTACCCGAAACCTTATAAAGTTTCAAGGCAACAAAAGTTTTGCGTCAAGGAGCAACAATCACTCATGCATTAATTTACGCATCCTCACTGCTCATAATATTTTTTTCAGCGCGCTGAAAATGCGTGATACGCACTAACACCATTTTGAGCGAAAAAATCACACGAATAATTTTGTTTTTATAAACCAGCTTAAATTCGTCACCATATATATTTAAAAAGAAGACAATGGTAATCCACACTATTATGTTCCATCAAAAAAGTCACTGAGTGCATTTCTTTCCACACAATGAGACCACTTGCACTTTCACAGACTAACTTGGTGACAGCTGCGGTCAAAATATCAGGCAAATCTCAAAAATAATCGCGGTAAGTCCTCTAGTGACAATAGTATTGATTGTGACAGCGAAAGCTTAAAATCGTGTAACAAGAACTTTGTATATGCATAGAAAAAAAATGGCAGTCCGGTTTTTCCGTTACAGAATTATCCGAATATTACAGATCCGAATTGCAATCCCTAGCCGTACCGCAGAAAAATAAACGTTATTCAACATTTATCTATTCGAGAGCGTCGTCAATTGAATTTTTAATGGCGCGCGCGTGGTGCTCTGTCGTTTGTTTTGATTATAACCCCGGAATGCTTCGGAGGGAAGCCCTTGAAATTTGTACGCGATTTAGTGGCCGTTCGTGCTCGTTTATCTCATATTTTTGTGCTATCTTTTTATGGTATATCTATAAAATTTAGACTTTAATATATTATACTAGCATCCCTCTCCAACTCCGCCTGGGCATGAATTATACCTGAGGGAAATGTTACATAAATCAATAGGTAGAGAAAGAGATTAATACCCAGTGACATATTTCTTTTTTACCTAGCCTGTAGATTTTGTGTCCCACTGCTGGGCAAAGACCTCCCCCTGAATGCTCTACTCTTTCCGATCATATGCCCAGTTACATATAGCGATGTAAAAATCTAAAAAAAGAAAATGGAAGATGCGCTACTGACAATTTCTTTCATTACAGTTATTTTAGAAATTGACGAAATATTTAAAATATGTTAGTTTCTGATTTGTCTAAATATCATTGTTATCACTATCACTATATATAGTATAAAACAATGTCTGCCTATCTGTCTGTTCGCGACAATTTAAAAAACTAACCCAGGTACCAGGTGGTTTTTACCAATAGATAGAGTCCTTCAAGGTTTATACGTATAAAAGTATAATTTATGCCCAGGCGGAGTTGGAGAGGGCTGCTAGTATAATATATTTAAGTCTAAATTTTAAATGACAATAGAATTTTACTTGATTTGCGATAAGAGCTTTTGTGAGAACATTTACAATGTGTTTTTTGATCATTAAGTTTCATTAGGTTTTATTAGATAAACAGCCATAAATGCATTGTTAAATAATACATAGTTCATGCTCTTACAAAACCTTATGTTATGAAAGGGTAAATAACATTTTAATAAACATTAGGAATGGAGTGCTTATTATCACATTTATCTAAAGATGTTTTATTCAATAGATACTCTATTGTTTTAATACTTGATACGAGTAACTACGCGCTTGCATTTTTTATTAAAACATATGTATTTGTAATAATTAATCGACAATTAAACATTCATGAATATGTTTTACTTTATTACCATGAAATTACTTGGTTGTTTTCTCTGCTGATTATCACATTATAACTGTATTTCTTTTTACAGGAGGCATTTGATTGGCAAAGAAATAGTTCTCTAATAAGTCATTGGACAGGTTATCATTAATTTTTAGGGTTTCGTGCGATCGAACTGAACCCTTGAAGACCGCTTGTGTCTGTCCGTTTATCACAGCCAATTCATTTTGCAAATGTATTATACTGTAACTATTAATAATATCATAGAATTAAGTTGAAATTTCCAAGATTTATTAGACTCAAATACGAATCTGATGTAAATTAATAAATTTGAGTTTGGGGACACTTAAAGATAACCCAAAATTAAAAATAAAGGCAAGTATTGGCTCTAGATGAGCCTGTCCGACTCGCGCTTGGCTGGTTTTATTTATATTCAATTTATTGATATGCAGCGAATAACAGAGTTATTGTGCAGCAATAATTCACTGACACGCACTGTACTTTGCATTGTAATACATAATAAAACATATTGTCTACGTTTTTCATTGCTATAGCTACATGAACACAATTGCTTCAAGTGAGCATGCTAACTTTTGCCATATTTTAGTTTTTAGTTATGGTAGAACCACGCTACGGGTAAAATTCACTTTTGCTAGTAGCATGAATGGGTCAGCTCGTCTGGGAAAGTACCACACTCTCACAGAAAATCGACGTTAGAGTAACTACTCGAAAGTCTGCTGCTTTACCGCTTCTATGCTTCGTTTGGTGAGTGAGAGAGCCGGCGGCAACGCTCTTCTTTTACCTTTGGAGTTGTAGATGTCCATGGGCAGCGGTGATCAGTTACCATCAGGTGACCCGCTTGCTCGTTTGCCGTTCTATGACATAAAAAAAAACTATTCAATGGATACCTCCTGCTCTTTAGCAGTACTAAGATAGCATACACGCGGACGGTTACACCGGAGGTCCACGTAAGTGAATCTCATGATAAAATTCTGTTTTGTTTTGTTTGTAAATTCTAGTGTGAAACAAGAGTAGTGTCCTTAAAAATTTAAAATATGGTGAAATAGAGAAAAGGATACAAATCAATTTATTCGTTCTTAAGTAATCAACAATTCCATATAGAAACTTTACCTTACACCATTCTACCATCAGTAACCAAATTTATGATTACGCATACAAATATACGCACATATTAAATCAGCTCTTTACCGAGATATGCATAAATACATAATTTGATATTACTTTTTTTCCTTATCAAAATATTCGGAAACCTGTACCGGGATTAAATTCCCTTTAATTACTAAAGGAGCAGTACTAAGATAGCATAAACGCGGGCAGTTACACCGGGGGTCCGTGTAAGTGAATCCGATGATGAAACATTTTTTATTTTGTTCGCTCGCTCTGCGGGCGGTAGGCGCCGCGTGACTGCGCCGGACCTCGCACACAAATTAAAAAGAACCACGGACTGGCTATAAATATTAGGCATTAGAAATTAAATTTGCCAAATTAAAAACTTGCTCTTTAATATATTGATTAAATATAAGTAATTAAATATGTTTTTTTGAAAGAAATTAAAACAACATTTCACGGAGAGGCTATAAATGCGTAGGTATTTCAAATTAAATTTGCCAAATTGATAGCTAGTTCTTTAAAACATTAATTAAATTTAAGTAATTAAGAAGGTTTTTTTAGGAGAAATTAGAACCTGTGTCACTTGAGATAAGAAGCATGGATTCAAATGACACCGCCAACCTAAAATCTATAGGCTTTTGGACGTAATAGTGGAATAAAGAAACTCACATGCATACATACATACTTACTAATTATGTATTTTAATTTTTATCAAATGTTGGCATTTTAATTATCATCGCCATCGCATTCACCTGCAAGAAGTGCAATGTTGGACATAGGCCTCCGCCATGGATTTCCAATATGTACCACTGACAGAAAGTGATCTGCTTCTAGCGTCTTCCTATTTTGTTTTAATTATACAGAACCTCTTCTTCTTTTAGGTTTAGTTTTATGGTTAACAAATCCCGATTCTATATCCGGAATAAGCTTTCCCTTGAGGGAACTACTAAAGTTAAGAGCTCTGGCACTCTGGCACTTTAAAAATGGTCAGTGATTGCAAATGAAACGTGTACAAATTTAACTCCGTGAGATAATAATAGGGGTTTTATATCAATTTTATAAATTATAGAGACTTATTAAACTAATATTTTTATATCAACTTTATATAATAGGTTTTATATAAACTTTATAAATTATAGAGACTTAATAAACTTCCCAAGCGAAACAAAATTTCCATTAGAAAAATGATCCTAAAAGTTATCCTTCTGTTGTTATGTTATTTTGACTCAAGACGTCGCATAACTTAATACTGTGCGGTCGTGAGGATGCTACGAGTAGGAATCGTTAGGAATCTGAGCAAATTCTCCATTTTATGTGCTCTTATCCACTCGTACAATCACGATTCACCAAAACAAAATTTTAGCAACGCAACGCACGAAATGTAAATCCCTCTATCTTGTTAGCAGCTGAAACGATTTTAATAAAAATTTTCTTAGAACCATGCCACTTTAAGTACTTAGAAAGGAGTGAGCCACATCGAAACCGGCTCACTCCTTTTAGAGCTACGGTGCCTCAGACAGATATACAGACACATACACCCATAGTGGTATTGACACCTATAACACACCTTGTTTGCTTCGGGGGTTAAAAATGAAACCATTAGAAACTTTATTAACTTCAAAGTCAATTGCAAATAGAACTTTTTACACTCAAATAAACGAACTTTTGTATACTTGTATTTCGCTACAAGAAGAAACGAGATAAAATTCAAGTCGGTTGTTTTTTTTTATACAATACTCGCTTTTCTCGCGACTTTTTCCACGTAAATTATAACCTGTTACTTGTTTGATATAATAGTTTTCTAAGTATTAAAATAAATTTTAAATTTGTTTAGTAGTTTTTGAGCTTATCCAATACAAACAAACATACAATTCTTTTCTCAGCATACTATTTATATAAATGATATCTAAGTAACATTTAACTTTAATCAAATATAAACCAATTCCAGCAAACAAAGTAACAAAGTACTTGAAGATTCCTTTTAACATCCCGTTAGTGTAATAAATAATAAACGTCTCAAAAGCACTCATGACAAGAACGCTTAACACACGTCAAGTGACCACTTAGCCTCTCTAAGCTACTGCGGCGTACGTAGGGGATACCCCACTTGACACAACAAAACAAGCTTAGAGTACGCTAACTATTTTTACTCAAGTGTACAAAGGGAGGGTAATAATTTTCGGGTGATGAGGTTATATGAGTTAGATTTTTACTCTAAAATTTCAGGTAATGCTATTATGTTAGTTAACCCATCACTATTTGAAATTTCCTTTTTCATCTACACACACACACACACCGTCATGCTAAACGTGGCTTTAGGTCTTATAGACTTGGGTTCTGTGTGCCCCGCAAAGGAAAAAGACGTAACAGTATATATGTATGTTTTAGTGGTCAATCCGATATCAGATTTTTCTTTTAAAATTCAAAACTGAAATAAGAAACATACACGAATATTTTCACGAAAATTCAGAGCCTGATTTCTAAATGCACATATTTATATGATTGGCAACTTTGGAGACAAAATTTTACCAAAACACAAATTAAAATTTCAACAAAAAGTTTCCACTTATTTTTTTTATGTTTTCATACAAAGTTATATTATTACGGAGTAAATGTATAGTCAGGTACATTTTCTTATCGGACGATGTCCTTTAAGGTAGCAAAATGGCCATCTGACAGCACTCTCAAACTTTAGTGGGAATATTATCTTAACGCATTTTAAATTGTTGCCGAGCGCTCGTGTTATTGTTTTTATTGAGTATTATTAAATTTAACAGCGTTTTTAAGTGATTATTATTATATATTAACAACGTGTGTAATTTCAGTAATAATATCAGATAATCTAAGTGTACTTAGTGCACTTTTAATAAGTTTTTTCTTTTAATTACTGCTTAAACAAAAATCTGGCTTTGTTTGATTTTTACACACAACTTGCCAAAAACAGAGGTTATAGTTTCGACGTATATGTGTTACTTTAAACCATCAAAACTTTTTAAACTCTCAACGGATCGGTTATAGTTAGAATATTAGGTTACAATCTTAGGAATGTCATAGGCTATAATTTTCCAAGGCAGTCGTGTCTTTTATTTTTTAAAAAGGCTGGATAAATAGACTGATTAAATAATATTTTATCATCTCCTGATAAATAACAATCTAGCTCTGGTTCTAAATATTTGCAAAGAAAAAGCTGTCAGAACTTACTTTAAAAAAATATTCTTGTCCTATTTTAGCTGACCGGCCGGCCTGTCAGACACAAAACTACCTTGAGTATGCTTTTGCACACAATACTACTTAGTGGTTTTATTCTTAAGATGCCTCGTTCGCCATTTTCACGAAGAGACCTGGAGCTCAATTTTTGAACTAGTAGAATCGATCCGCTACTCGTTGTGACGTCAGCACTCGGTTCGTATTCACATATGAATAAAATCAACGAGTGGTCCTGTTTTTACGTATTTTTGAACCGTGCGAATATATTTTTTGTTTTTTCTTACATTAGTACCTTTGGTAGTTCTTGGTGTTCTTGACTTGGTGGATGGTACTACCAATGGTACCTAATGTGGCCCAATGGTACCTGTGGGACCCATTGGATGCATGGGACCCTTGGTACCCATGGGACCCTTGGTACCCATGGAACCCTTGGGACCCAATGGGACCCTTGGAACCCTTGGGACCCAATAGGACCCATGGAATCCTTGGGACCCAATGGGACCCATGGAACCCTTGGGACCCAATAGGACCTAATGGGACCCTTGGGACCCAATGGGACCCTTGGGATCTAATGGAACCCTTTGGGTACCTTTGAGACTCTTTGGGACCCTTGGGACCCTTTGGGACCGATGGGACCTAATTGAACCCATTGGGACCTTATGATACTTATAGAAGCCATTGAGATCATAAGTAGTCAAGTCAAATTTCATATTTTATTGTATACTTCTTTGAATCCGAGTGCTCTCGTGCGACCATTCGGAAAAACCATTCGAATAAGTTTCAAAAATAGAGCTAATTAAGATTCACCATGCGAAAGCTTCAAAGCGAGTGGTGGATCGATTCTATTGGTTCAAAAATTGACACCCTGTTCTAAGATAGATCCACAGAGTAAAAAGTGTTGTAAGCAACATATTTTCTACTGATTAATAGGTCAATAAAATAAACAATTTGAAACATTAAAATAAAGTGTGTTAGATGCTATAAACATTGCTATTACAAAGATATTTACGCTATGCTATTACGCATATCACTAAAACGGCGTAATAACAAGAAGTAGCTATCAATTTTATTAAGCCGTAGGTATATAGTTTTTCTAATAATTACTTATTACGTGTCAATTCTTGGATGGTGTGAAATTAGCAAATTAACATAGCAAGTCGAGCTCCGTGGCGCAGCGGTCAACACGCTAGCCTGCGACACGGGGGTCCCGGGTTCGATCCCCGGTCAGGTCAAGATGGAAAAAGATCTTTTTCATATTGACCTGGGTCTTGGATGTTTATCTATATAAGTATATTTTATAAAATATAGTATCGTTGAGTTAGTATCCTGCGACACAAGTTCACAACTTACTGTGGGGCTAGCTCAATTTGTGTGATATGTCCCTATATATTTATTTATTATTATTTATATACTAAAACCATTTTAATTTTAGTTATCGTTTAATAGGCAATTATTAGACACAGGGGTGGTCAAAATACACCCTCCTTCAGACATGGCCAGTCTCTTTAGGTATAAGTAATATCAAAAGAAATAACGCTAAGTAATATCTCTTTAGAACATAACTTTTCCCAAATAATTATATTATAAGAGTTATTACTGTAGTTTTAAAAACTGATGTAATTTTAAACCTTCTAATGTCAATTATCATAGGCAATGCTCAAAAAAACATACTCGTCCAACAGTCTATCCATTATCCATTTTATATTATTCAGACAGAGCCTGACGCCCAAATTCTCATAAGCATTTAAGATGTATCCTCACTAAAATCGTTCTCAAGTCTCGTTCGGTCACTGTGTAGATAAAAAAAGCCTGAGATTTAAGAATGTCTTCAGTTTTGATTACTTTGAATATTAGCCGTGTGGTTCCTGGCAGAGTAGAATAGAACCACTCCAAGTCTTTCCGTGGATGTCGTAGAAGGCGACTTAGGAATCACAAGCTAAATAAAGCTTACAAACACAAAAGAAACCACTCCAACCCGTCTGGCCAGCGTGGAGAGTGTAGGCCAATTCCTCTGACTGCTCTGGCTAATATATGGCTCCGGTGGTATAGAGAGGGTCGTGCTCCTGCAGTGGAGACTAAAAAAAGACCTGATGAAGATGAAGATTCGGGGGTAAGACTTACTAGGTATTTTCCATTTTTCCCAGACCAGCATGGAATATCTATATACTATTCTTATACACGTTAACATAGAAAATATCCCCTCTTTCCTTGGGGGTAGAAAGGACTTCCATCACCACTTGCAATGGTCCTTACTTCTCACTCGCTTCATCGACATTCATGTTTTCATATTTTTATGTAAGCTCTCCTTTCTCACATAATCCCTACTTTGTTTATGCTATAAGTAGATTGCTCACTCATCATATAAAACTTTAAGTAGCTAATAACAAGAGTTTAATCAGGTAATCACTTTATAATAGCAACATAACGGTTTTATTTAGTGCCAATAGTCGAGTGCATTGTTGATTATACTTATAAAAGTAAAGGTGCTATTATAGTTTTTATAGCTCTTAGTTTATAATAGCAATGCTTAGCCACTCGGAAAACAAACACTTTCATGTACAGTCATCTTGGATATCTTTGAATTTCATTCTAACTTTGAATCGCATCCAAAATGATGTTTGAATTATTTTTTACATACGGTAAAAATAAATTCAATGACATTTTTGTATATTATTGCAAAATTCTTTCTTATCGTATTTATAAAAAAATACATAAATACTTTTTAAATGCGATTCAAAGTTAGAATGAAATTCAAAGTTACCCAAGATGAGGTTACGTATTATCTATACTAATATATTTACCTGAAGAATTTTTTTGTTTTTTGGTTTAAAGAATAAACAACCATGTCGAACAGCTTTTATATTTCCGCTGACGTACCTTCTTCGCCATGAATAGAAAATTCATTTATTTGTATATTCAACGCTTTTGCCGACAAAGCCAACGGGAGCGGCCACAAAAAATGAATTATTCCATACGTATATCCCATTACGGGGTCAGGCTGTTCGTAAACCCACTCTATATTCGTTTAGTAAGTAATTACGCCGGAAGACGCCCATAACCGACCGCACTTAATATAAATCATCCACTTAACACTTTTTTTCACTGAAAACATCGCGACAATATCATCTAAATATACCAGGAACGCATAAAAAGTTGGTGTTTATTTTAGAGTACGCCGATGAGAAACTATGCGGTGTGGCGTGAGCTACGGCCCACGTCGCAGCAGTGGACGCCGCCCGTCCATCATACATACCTCCGTCTCACTCTTACTTGAAGACAAATGTTCTTCCGTCTCACGAGTCAGCGATGCGTGAATTGCTTGAAACAATAACGCTGATAATTTCGGGACTAAATTACAAAACATACCTTATTATTTGAAATTACGGTTCACATTTAATTGGTAGGTCCAAAATGTAGCCCTTTGATAAACCGTGTCAACCGGCGCGATGTAATAGCCTTTATTTTTACCTTTGCGTACTTATATTCGCCTAATACTTTTTTTATGCGTCGATATGGAAAAATGTCGAATGCATCACAGTCCTGCGCGTTTTTTTGTCGGACGACACCGAAATGCTTTTTGGCCGACGTTAGTTATCTGAGAAAACGGTAAAAAAGTCAAAAAAGTTTGCGACGGTCAAGGTGCGTTTGTATTCAAATAAGAAGGATTGAATTTTGGCCTGCCGTCGGCTGCCGCCGTATTTTGGACATGTATTTTATTGGCCAAATATACCTACATATATTTTACCATAATATACAGATGGATTTTCGTAAATATACAATTTCGTAGTGCAGTTTGTGTTTTTTTACAAAGTAACCCTTTATATCATACGGACGGGTAAAAGTAGAAAAAACAATAAACCAAAATATATCAAATATACTAATAACGCTTATCCAAAATTTTGATTCTTCTTTTGTAAAACCGTGGCTTCGAAGATTAACCTGAATTAAATTAATTAAAGTCTTAACTACAATACTAAAATAAAAATAATATACTCTCTAATTTTGCTGACCTATAATCATTAATTCTTTTTAATTGGTGTTTTTATTTTCTTTTCCGATGTTTTTTTTAAATAATAATACTGAGTTAACTTATTTCAAGATCAATTAATCTTAGTAACATACTTATGTAACGCAAATAATACGTATTTACGGGCTATTTCCCGCATATCTATCGTTCATTTAATTTCCATATCATAATTTATCAAAATTTGTTTGAGTGCTTAAACCATAAAATTAAATAGTATGAAAGATATCCTATATTTTAGGGTCTAAACTTTCCATACCAATTTTTAGTAAATTCAGCGGTTTTAAAGAGTAAAAAGCAAGTGATATATGTAGTAACAACCCCATAAACATGTTAGTAAACAAAGAAAACTTATAACTATGTTAGTACAATATCTTAATTGAATTTTTTTGACGGTTTCGTGTTTTTGTATGAAAATATGAATAATTAATCATACTGTACCTAGTTTAAAGAATATATTTATCTAACTTACGTTCATCAAAGTAAGTAAACAAAAAAATATAAACGCAGATGCTTCTCAAGCTCAATTATTTTTCTATGAACTAAAATTTTACGGAACTATTATAATAACAACTGCCGACCTATCTCCGAAATTACTCATTCATGTACATAAATCCTCCTTATTATCTATTATTATGCGCCTACATAATGCGGCTCTTTGTATGAAAATTCAAACATTATTCTTTATCAACAATGCGATATAATTTCTTAAAAGCTAGGGTGGTTTCAGTAAAAATTCAATGTTTTCCGGACCAGTGCATTGTACGTCCAACTGATAAGCTGACGCGGGTATTGCCTTTATACTTGTTCTGTGCCACCGTCGATTAGCAGCAAGTCTGTGTTTTGTCTGTTGTTTGCTGTCTTATACAAGTTTCATTTCGGGGAGTGTGCTCAGGACCTGCACGTTCTAATTCTACATCATGCAATCTTCGGACGGCAAGGCTTTCCAAAGGATTCCATCCATATATGGTCGATATTCCTGCCCATTGCACCTCTAGATTCTCCTCCTCCTTCATTATGCGAACTACGAAGGAATGGAATTCCCTCCTCGCGTCGCTATTTCCGGACTCGTCGCTTTTTCCTGTGACTTGTAATACTCCATTTACCTATACACAAACGCTGGAATTAACTGTTTTCAGCAATTTTCCGGATTTAGCCTACACTCGCCACGCTGGCCAATTGGGTTGGAGAGGTCTCTTTGATGTTTATAAGCTTTGTTTAGCTTGTGTTTCGTAAGTCGCCTTCTACGACATTGAAGTGGTCCTATTCTACTCAGCCGGGAACCACACGGCATGCATACATACAAGTACCTCAACCACTAGAAGAAATATCGAACAACGCTCTCCGCTCAGCCCTACAAACCGCTCTCTCTCATGACTCGCCCCACCCCACTCACGTCCATACACATTAAACGCTCGAACAGACACGCGGCCCGCTTGAATTATTAAATATCCGACGATGCGCTCTGTCTTGTTGTTTGTTTGCTGACGGCTCGTGTTTCTTGCGTTTTTTATGGTACTTGCACGCTCATTTTGTGTGTATGGACTGACGAAATTAACTGGAGAAAACTTGATATTCGTTATGTTAAAATTATATTAATAACCTCCATTTCATAATTTCTTATAGAGCTCAGTTATCATACTATTGTGCCATAAACATAATGGGTATAATTATCAGTATACCAAAATATAAAATATATACGGACAAATCACATAGATTGAGCTAGCTCCAAAGTAAGTTCTTATAAGTAAGACTTCTGTTATGGGATACTAACTCAACGATACTTTATTTTACAACATATACATGTATAGATAAACATCCAAGACCCAGGTCAAAACATCCAACACCCAGGTCAATCTGAAAAATATCATTCATCACATATCGGGTATCGAACCCGGGACCATCCGTGTCACAGGTGTTGATCGCTGTGCCACGGAGTTCGTCACATATATCTTAACCTTAGAGTATCAATATAACTATTTATACTCTAAGATCTTAACATACCTACCTAATTCTTATTCATTCAATATGTAAATAAAACCCTGTGCAATCCTCTACACAGCGAATCAGCCCGTCAATATATTCCTACGGAAAGAATTCGAAAAAAATTGACATTCCTATACAAATGAGTTCAGCCGAGTTCAATTTCATCATATTTTTTTCGAATTTCCAGCATTAGACCCATAGGCAAATTGTATCAAAATGAACTCGCGCAGCCGAAATATGGCGATGTCTAGAATTAAAGCCCGCTATGGTTGTTTTCGCTATGTACGCTAACGGCTCCAGTAGAATCACTTCGTTCGGATTTAGTACCGATTACTGGGGACCTGGTTAGCCGTGTGGTCCCCAGCAGAGTAGAATAGGACAACTCCAAGTCTTCCCGTGGATGTCGTAGGAGGCGACTTAGAAAACAAAAGCTAAACAAAGCTTCTAAACATCAAAGAAACCTCTCCAACCCGTCTGGCCAGCGTGGAGAGTCTAGGCCAAATCCTCTGACTGATCAAGCTAATATGTAGCGCTGGTGGCACAGAGAGGGTCGTTCTCCTGCGGTGGAGACTGAATAGGACCTGATGATGACTGGGGACCGCCCGGCGGTCCCGGGTGACTTGGACCCAGGATAGGCCCTTCTGGCAACGTAGCTTTCGGCTCATACGGCAAAACATAAGAGTTGCTGCTCTCCAAAGGCTTTGCCATAACTACTCAGTTCGGCCCTTCAGGCTATGCATGTAGTTCGCGGCCCATCAGGCATTTGAGAGTTTGCTTTCTCTCCAAGCTTTGCGCGCATAGGCAATGCCCAAAGCTGAGGTCCGTCCCTCCTGGGGGTTTGGGTGATGTTCGCCTTACAATTTAAGGGGGACGGTAATAGTAAAAGCTCACTTGGAGGCAGCTTCATAGTCCATTCAAACAAAAATGAAGTGTAACCTATTCTTTCCCGGGGTGTCATATGCTATGTGACAACGGCAAAAAGTAGTTGGAATAATCCACTTGTTATTAAAATACGTAACAACGGGTTACTAACGTAAATTGTCAGCTACTGGCCGACATGTTTCGACCTCATCCCGAGGTCTTCCTCAGTGCGAATGTGAATCAAGACGCGTGCCACGAAGTTGTCCCAACCCGCACGTCAGTTACGTATTTTAATAATCTATATCTCACGTTAGTTTTAATCAAAATATCCACTCGTTCTTGATACACGTGTACCAAAATTACCAATTAACCTTGCATATAACGAAAATCACCACAGAATGCCACATACTGACCATGGAATTGCAATTTCATGCAATCAAATAGATTCCACGTCAAAGGTCGCCTGAAAACGTCTGGATATCAATGTCTAGACGGCTAAATGTATTCTAGAATTTGTTATACAATGACTGAACACTAAAACAGTGCCTAACTCGACTGCCTAGGCTTTGACGTAATGCTTTTCAGATTTAATGCGGTTGATAAGACCTGGAGAGCTGGTTTTGAGTGAACAGAAAAAAGAGGAGGTTAACAATCGTCTCGTATGTGCATATGTATTTATTATTTGTTTGTATTTTATGCTTTTCCGCGCATAACTCAAAACTTAAGGTTGGATTGCAAGAATAATTTCTTGGTTGGACCATATACCTAGGCTAATTTAGTGGAGAGTGCAATTTTCTTCAAAATCTTTTCAGTGGTTCTTGAGATAGAGAGTTAACTGTATCATTACTAAATTTGAGTTTGGAATGGACGGTGGTTCAATTTTTTATTATTATTAAGGTTCAGGTAATCAAGATATTTTTATGAACAAAAGTCCTAATTTAGCTGTATTTATTTGTGAAACAAGACTTTGTTTCACATGTATATGTATGTATGCTTCATTTTTTTTTACACAAATTGAGCTAGCCCTACAGTAAGTTGTGAACTTGTGTCGCAGGATACTAACTACTCAACGATACCATATTTTATAATATATACTTATATAGATAAACATCCAAGCCCCAGGTCAATATGAAAAGATCTTTTCCATCTTGACCTGACCGGGGATCGAACCCGGGACCACCGTGTCGCAGGCTAGCGTGTTGACCGCTGCGCCACGGAGCTCATTACTTTTTTACTGCAACATTCAACTTGTAATCTCCATAATCTGGCAACATTTTAAACGAAGCCGTGCAATTTAAACGTTTATATCCACACGTCGCCTAAAATTAAAAGCAAACGCTTCGTTTATGCAAAGGAGACGCGCCAAATGACACAGATTTTATCAATTTCCTCTAATGACCAGTTCGCACATTGGCTACAATGTAATTCATGGTGCCAGGGGTCACCAGGCATATTCAGTAGGCTTTAAGTGTATTCCCTTTTGGACCAATAATACATCCCATTTTGTCAAATAATATGGATCCCGGTGATATTATAATTTTATTTACTATAGTATTCCGAGCATATAAATGAGCTTACCTATTGTCCAAGCCCTAAAACTGGCTAACATCATACATTTTATTCTTTGTATGTTTTGCGTGAAAAATAAGATACATTTACGAGTAAACTTACCGTAAATGTATGTTTGTAAATTTAATTTTCTTTATTTGTAAATTTTTACTTACCGTCCTGAATTTACATCCTGCGGTTTATGAGGTTCAGTTACATTTCCACCAGAGACAAATTAGCAAAATCCTCTGAAAAGTTGTCATACCGGTAAGTGTCAGTTGGTCTAGTGAATAATGATCTAAATAAAGTTGGCAAGTTTATCTTTAATAAAGTGCATGATACTCTAAACCAAGTTGCAAAATCGGTCCTCGTTACCAAAGGGAGTCCACCGCAAATTATAGAGCGCAGAACAGGTTACCAATATGTGCGTATGTGTATGGAAATCTGGAAATAATCGCATAAACATCGGGCGGCCATATTGAATAATTCATCGGGCAAATTGTAATATTATACAGATTGAATTTGTCGCCCCCGACGCTGCTCCTGTGTTTGTAGAAATTGCTGCAACTTATTTATTCTACAAGCAGATAGGCTGAGTACGGTTAATAAGAATTAATAAAATAAACTACAAACATAGAACAGTAATCTTCTTCGGCGTGTGGTTCCCGGCAGAGTAGAATAGAACCATTCCAAGACTTCCCGAGGATGTCACAGTAGGCGTCTTAAGAAAAATAAGCTAAACAAAGCTTATAAACATCAAAGAGACCTCTCTAACCCGTCTGACCAGCGTGGAGAGTGTAGGCCAAATCCTCTGATTGCTCTGTTAATATACCTACGGCTCTAGTAGAAATATATATGCATATTGCAGAAGCACCACCCTCTCTGTACTCAGAGTGAGTAAATGATAGAACAGAAATAATTTGAGGACTTCGGAGGCGCAGCGGCTAATACGCTTTCTGCGACTCGAATGGTCCCAGATCAAGTCATGATGGAAAACGAACTTTCTTTAAATGGCTTGGGTCTTGGATTTTTATCTACCGACATTCCCTTAAAGGGATGCCTCGGCCCGTCAATATGAACAACTTTTTCTATGGGACCTATATTTTCCTGTAGAGTTAGGCACCAAAAAGGGGCCACTCAGCATAAGGCAGTGATGCAATTGACATCACGCCGCTGGTCTTCCATACCTTGAATCAATTCAGTATTTTGTAAAAGACTCTATCGCCATGTGAATGCAAAGAAAATTCCGAGGGAGGTCTAAGTCCAAGAACTGACAATGAGACTCCAACAAAGTAGACAATACAAACAATGGCTAATATGGAAACCACAGACATTGCAATAAATCTCATGCCTTGTCTACATAACGCCGATGATGATGACAGCTTCACGATGATTCACTGCACATTGCTGAGTTAGATAGAACTCATTCTAGAGTTTTCGTAAGTTAAACAGCAATGTGCAGAAAATTGTCGCGATGTCAGTCGACCATCGGCGATTGTATAGAAGAGGTATCAGCATTTGAGGCGAAACAAATAAATATAGGGTATATAATAGAAATAAAAAATGGAAGTCACGGCCACGGCTATTACACTCGTACAGTCGGCCACACAGCACGCGTAACGCGATAGCTGTAAAAACAACTCTATTGCATTGTAGTAAGGTCTATGTTTCTTGATGAATGGACGTGCGTGATATGAGAAACCTACAGCATTGCCGGATGCGAAGTTTGCATTTAGTGAATTTTCTTATATTTTTTAATGAAATACCGGAAGTGTTAATGTACTATTAAATAATTTTATAATAACATACACGAATTGAGCTAGCCCACAGTAAGTTGTAAACTTGTGTGGCAGGATACTAACTTCGTGGGTCAATTATTTTATAGTTATAACATTTTGTCATATTGGTATGATATAGTGGTGTCTAATCCTTTGTTGTCATTTCATTGCTTTAATAAAAATATGGACTTAATTTTGTTAGAAAATACTATGTAAATATTATTTTTTATGATTTTTTTAAATAGTTTTTTTGCTACTTATAATTCCTTCATTTGGCTTTCGGCATACACATAGAACATACATACATACTCCGTCAAAACTAACAAAATCATACTAATAAGTTTGAAAAATCCAAAACGGCTCTACTCATAATTATGCTCATTCAAATTCGTGTATCTCCAAAACGAGCTATTCAATTTAAAACTACACTTACCTAAGTAATAATGGATCTCGTTTATTTTATTCTTTTAGTTGATACTATTCCTATTCTAGTAATACTTATTATGTGACATGCGACATTTTTCAAGTTCTGATTATGCCAATGCTATTTAAACATTTATAGTTTGTCAAGAAATAATAGTGTAATAGAATGTAACAAAGTGAACGACCTTTATTAAAGGTAGCTAGCTACTGCACACATTATTTATTCACGTGACAAACTTATAATACAGTATGGGATTCTTCAAAAAGGGCGTGAAAAGATTTCTTCAGGGTCGGCAACGCGCGAGTGACACCTCTGGTGTTGCAGGCGTCTATAGGCTACGGTATATAACCGCTTTCCATCAGGTGGGCCGTTTGCCAACTTAGTTGTATATAAAAAAAACGTGATGCATATCAGTATGCGCCGCGTCACGGCACAGGCGCCGCTGCCTAATAACTGCTCACCGTTATGGACGTGACAAAATATCACGTGATATGACTTTTTCAATCAAGTCTTTTAGTCTCTACTGCAGGAGCTGTACTACCAAAGCCATATATTGGCCAGATCAGTCAGAGGATTTGGCCTACACTCGAGCGCTGGCCAGACTTGTTGGTTTGATGTTTAAAAACCTTTGTTTAGCTTGTGTTTCCTAAATCGCCTTCTATGTCATCCACGGGAGAACTTGGAGAACTTCTGATTACCTATGCCAATACCTATGCTATTTCTATATATTAAGTAACTACTATTATTATATATTAAGAACTGATGTAGTAATGACAACATGAAATAAAAAAAATAAAAAAAAAATGATTTATTCATTATTTGGAAAAAAAATTTTTTTACAATTCTGATTTGCTATTGAGAATTTCTAGTAAGAAAGTAATTCTTGTGTTAGGAATTCTCGCTCTCAAAACAACGTTTAAGTACATTTATAAATTTACCTATGTTGGTTGAAATGCAATAAAGAAATTGAAATATTTCATTATTGGTTCTTTTTTTGAGAAATAATAGTTTCGTGGAATGTTATAAAGTGAACGACCTTTATTACCGGTAGCACATATTATAAATTCACGTGACAAACTTATAATACACGTACGTGACGCATCAGTATGCGCCGCTACACGGCACAGGCGCCGCTGCCTAATAACTGCTTACCGTTATGGACGTGACAAAATATCACGTGATATGATGACATAACTTTGATTAGTAGCAACTTATTAACAACAGATAATCTATGCCATCTCATGGCCCTTTTCTTCTTACGCGGATTTCGTTTAGCTAGTCCGTATGTGCTTTTAAGTACATGGCGCGTAAAATTTTTGATGTTTTTTGTAGATCTAAACACAGCATGAAATATCTACTAGTATGTCGAACGAAACTCGTTTTCAATACGTGCAAACCGCGTGTCAAAAAACAAACCTCAGCTCATTTAAAACATCAGTATCACAAAATGCTCCTTCTCCAGTAGGTGGTGAATGCCTTCCCTATGCCATTATCAGAAAGGTGTTGACGATAGACCTACCACCACCTTCACTACCCCGGCCGCAGCAATGTCCCCTTTTTGGGTTTGGAGGGATATAGATCCCTCTAACCTATCGGCATCTGATATATCTTAACGACTGCCTATCCAATCCGTCGACTTGAGGCCAAATATGAATTTTCCGGGTCAGTGTTGCCGTTTGAAAGAAATATTTAAATGAAAACGGAGTGATGATTCAAATTTTTGTTCTGCAAGCCGTGAGCGAAAGCTGTACTTCATTAGTAGCAGAAAGCACTCGTATAATTCGACCGGTAGGTACCCTACACTGGATTCACAATAGCCTTAGGAGCCCGATGGTCCTGTGGATGTGAGCTCTATGAGCGCTTACGTATGTTAAGCAACCCCTGGTGCAGTCCCTACTTGGATGGGTGACTGCAAGTGGCATAAAAATATCTCGAGCTCCTCCGTGCTTCGGAAGGCACATTAAGCCGTTGGCCCCGGCTGTCATCGTTGATGGCAGTCGTTAAGCTATGTCAGATGCCTTAGCGCAGCTTGAAAAATCTGACACCAGTGTTGGCCACTTACACATACGAAAAACAAAACTAAACAAACAATAATAGCCTTAAGAGCTATAAACATTTATACTTATGTTTTACAAATAACAATATTGTACTTTCCACGCCAGACATAGGTACATTCCTTTTATTCAGAAAAAGCACCTTATGAATGGGTGCGTAGCTTTTGGCAATAATAGCAAATGCTAAGGGCTGCTTCCTTATTTCATGGAGTTTACTTGGATTTACGCGAATGAAGCCGCGAGCAAAAGCTAGTATTTCATTAGTTGCAGATAGCACTCGTACATATACGACCGGCAGGTACCTATAATAACCTACACCGGACTTACTATTGGCCGCATAGCTATAAACATTTAATATCTTATTAAAATAATAATATAGTACTTTCCTCGCTGAGACATTTTCCTTGGATCGGACTAAAACGCCGACAGTATTCGCCGCTGGTTATTACTGTTTATAATTAACCGATTACGAAGTAAAAAAGAAGGTTTTGGTTTTCTCCGGTATGACATAACCCCTCTTTTCATAGAGCAGATAGATAGTGCGAACGCACTGATCAGTGCTGTATGAAATCGCCCAATTTTCAGGCGGGTGAATTTTAAAAGTTAACTATATGATGTATACGAAAATTTCGAATTTTCCGCAAATTCGAAATTTTCACATGTCCGTCGCTTTTCCGCTACAAAAGAGTTAGTAGAAACGGATACCGTTGAGAAATTTATATTTCACTACAATTTAAAGCTATTTATCCCCAAAATAAACTCTAAAACCCACAAACGGAGCACGTTACGCAACCGTATGATTTATCAACATTTTTATGACAAATAACAGTTATAAATAACGAATAACAGTTATAAATAACACAATGGGCGGACGTACACGCCGGGGTATTCAATAAAACACAGATTATCGCAATAATGAAGAGGCGAAAGGGGGCGTTGCGCCGCCGCGTCAAAACACACACAAAAAATATATTGTAGTCGACTACAGACTACGGACTTGCTATCGAGATACAACTGGTTCCAGTTAAAATACGTCTATATTTCTGACGGGATATACAGGAACACAGTTCATTTGTGATTTGTAATAAACACTTTACGGGATATAAAGAAACACGAAGTTGTAATGTAGTTTGTGACAATTAAAACACTTGTAGCGTAGAAACTTTGCTTCTGCTATTATAAAAAACAACTAGCCCTATTTTCAAGAAATTAACATGGCTTTGGAGAGCCCTGAACGCTTATATCTCCATACAAACGGAAAAAGGGAATTGTGGCAAAAATTTGATAATTTTGGTATCAAATTAAGCATTTGATCAATTAATCTCATTATAATCTACGTTTGTTCCTAATCAGCTTGGTTAAAATATAAATGGTTTCAGAATTATAAACCTCTAAAATTTTTTTTAAAATGTTGATAGGCTTATCATTTTCCAAGCATTGATAATTCTACCAACTTCCGAAAATTTTAGTTATAAAAATATCCGATTTCATTATCTTTTATTTCTTAAACATAACTCATTACGTGATTAACTATCGTTAATGTATAACAAAAGAAAAATATTGAATACAATCATAGGGACTTCTTTACGCAAACGTCAAAACAAGCCAATTATTAAGCCTTTGCTGTCCGTGCACCTGTCATAGCGCTAAATCTTTGGAACCGTAAAAGGTAGAAATTTGAAATATTTTTGGAGTAAATTTAAGTATGTATTTGCCGCTGTGCAACAAGTATTAAAAATAAATCATTATTATTAATTATTGTACCATATACTATTTGGGGTCAAAACCATGCCATACAAATAATATTTTTTTTGATATTTCATACTAAATATTGTATTGAATAACCCTTCATGTAAAATTCCGACTCGCACTTAGCCGTTTTATTTCTTTGTAAATAACTGAGCTTTAAACTCCTTTGTCCTATAAACAATAAAAGTGCGTGGGTGATCCATTTCAAATTCATACCGGACAAGTATTACTGGGCTTGTGGTAAAACTGTATTGTTATTCAATATTTTTCTTTTATATTGACGCAAACGGTTACCGTTTTGCCGGATCGGTTATTATGAAATTACCGTACAGTGGCCCTTTGCGGTAAACTACCAAAAATACTTTTATTAGTTCAATTTTCAAAAATAAATAACTACTCCACTTTGACATTTAGAGTAAGATCACACTGCAAATGTTATTAGAGAGTGATGGAATCGTATGAAAATATCTTGCTCGGTAAAGAAACTAAGTGCGACCGCATTACACATATTTTGTGGTAATATCTCCTTCATCAAAGACTAGGCCTTACTGTTTAGAAATCATAGGATATCTCTAGCCCTGACCTAAAAGTTAGTAAAAAATACTGCTTGAAAAGTCATAAATACTAAAAAAGAATAGCAATCTTTGTAATATTACATTTCCTCTTCATGTACCTAGTTACTACACACAAGTTACTGACAGAACTTAATACGAACTTTTCTTTATCTGTTGCAACTAATGTTTTAATAGAATTACATCCGTAACTGTTCTTTATTATTCTTATTAAAACTAAGAAATTATTTGTACCTAACGATAAACCAATATTTTTCTCTATTCTTCGTCATCAAATTGTTTCTAATCTTTTTGTTTCGCACATAAACCAAAACAGAGCGTGCGTCCAACATCTCAATGGAATTTCAAATAATAAAAAAATACTTTAGCATGGGTATTACTAGCTCTAGATCACAGAACTAATATTAGTACTTACGCCCTAGATAAGAAACACCTATGGTTACTAAAATAATTTCTAAATTTCTATATTCTGCATAATCAAATGCTTTTTAATCCTTTTGTTTATCACAAACGCAGAGTAAACGTTAAAAACTAAAACTGAGCGTGCGTGGGCGCGGGTGCGTCGTCGGACACTTTATTGCATCTGGTTTAATTGCCGCTGCTTGCCGTGTTTGTTCAAAGACAAGTTAGTGCTCCCAAAACAAAATACAGAGTGTACCAGATCGTGACTCATTCTTGACTCGGGGTCTTGGACTAACTTGTGAGTGCGAGCGAGTGATGCGTTGTTCTGCATTTATTTAAGAAGACTAATTATTTTTAACAATTTACTAATTCTTTATCATTAAAATTATCACATGTGTAGTACTTAAAATTGTAAGGTTTTTTTCTTTTCATTGCGCACTGAAATTCATGTGCACTTTTAGAAAGTCATAGTTACCTAATTCAACAAAGCTTTCCAGGTCAGGCAGACTGTTGAAAGGTTTTTTTTACAAAAATTCTATGTTTGTGATAAGCTGTTTTTAGATTGTAAAAGGCTTGCCAAGACAAATCCAATGAGCCCGAACACGATAGGTCTACTTGAGATCCCATGACTACCTTCTCAACCCATTGTCATTGAATTACCATTAATTAATATGTAAAATTTTTGTCCAATTGAACTGTCACGATTTTAAACGTTATTCCTACACAAGAAACTTACAGAATATTATGTTTTAATCTAAATCTTCACTATGCGGTTCACCATTTCTTCTGTAGATTTCTATAATTTATCTTCAACATTCAAAATGGTGGCAGGTTTTTTTTTAGGAAAACAGCATTTGCGGTTTAAAAAAATATGTATTTTCTGTAAAGTTAATTTCTTGTATTTGCTGCATACCTTTAAAATAGAGTCTAAAAGATTTTACTTGCAAAAAGGCTTAGGCATACTAGTTTTTTTCCGCCTCGTCATTTATTGATGAATTAGTTATACCATTGTAAAGTTTCATCAAATTTCGTCTCGGAGTTTTGCTTGGCAGAGTTACATCAACATTATTTTTAAAACATAAATCTCAAACCCCAACGTTTAAATCATAAATCCTCACCAAAAACTTTTCAAATTTATATTATTAGAAGAATCATTCAAAACGAAAAGTCTGTGCTGTACATACCATACATTCCTATTCAAAGCTTCACAAGCTTTTCCTGTTGCGAAACTCAATACGGCCGTGATGTTTCCATTATATTGATCTGCATCTAGCCGCAGTATAAACGCACAACGCGAAATGTTTACGCCGACGTCGGCCCACGGTAAGACGGGCTATTCTAACTGGACAATCTGGATACACGTGTGTCCAGTTCGTTAAATTGGTGGTCAATAAATATGCATCTAGCCGCAGTATAAATGCACAACGCAAATTGTTTACTCCGACATCGGCCCACGGTCAGGCGGGTTATTCTAACTGGATAATCTGGATACGTGTGTCCAGTTTGTAATATTGGTTGTGAATAAATATGCATGTGGCCGCCGTCTAAACGAACAATGCGAAATTTTCACGCCGAGTTCGGCCTACGATCAGGCGGGTTATTTTAACTGGATAATCTGGATACACGTGTGTCCATTTTTTTAAATTGGTGTTGGATAAATATGCATCTAGCCGCAGTATAAACGCACAACGCGAAATGTTTACGCCGACATCGGCCCACGGTCAAACTGGTAATTCTAACTGGACAATCTGGATATACGTGTGTCCAGTTTGTTTAAGTGGTTGTTAATCGATATTGTTTTTCAGCTTACAAGCGTGAAGCGAAATCGTTTCGCTTACATTGATCTATAGCTGGGTGGATTATTCTATCTATAATAATCTGGATATACTTATGTTCATAATGTTTGGTTCTAAATGATTTTCCTCTGTTATCCTTATAATTTAACGCGTCTTCTCGGTCAAAAACTTAAAAAACAGTTTTCACTTTCTTCAGTTCAATTTTAAATTCAATAAGAATTATCTCCATACACACTGTAATTGACGTGATACTATCAGTAGATAAAAAACAGACTCAGCTTTTAGGGTCCATGGAACTTAAGCGTCTGAACACGCAACGCTGCTGAATGATTTTTACTGCTTGCTATTGTTAACCTAATTTAAACGCCATAAATCACATAACAATCAGTCACAATAAATGTTTCTAGTTTATATAATCTACTAATAATTCTAGGTTTAAAGTCGTGTGATCTACTCATTCTTGATGACCAAACTCGGTTAAGGTTATTCTTTGATTCACATTTAAATTATTTGCCTGTTTAAACATTTGCATTTTAAATATATTATTTAAGTTTATTAGCGGGACACTTCAACCTTTAACTTTTTCTGGAAGGTTCGTGCTAAGTCCCTTTGATATACATAGTTAACACATAATTATTTTAAAATCTTTATTTTTCTCAATGATTCCTAATCTCACTAACTGGAATTAGTGTGTCCAGTTTCTTTACAAACTAGAGAAGTGAATAACCCGGACGGCTAAAATATCGTCGTAACTTGACACCCGTGGACGAAGGCCTACTCGGAATGCACCATCCTAGATCTTTGTTCTTTTGTGTATTAATTCAAGTTATTTACGGCACACGTGACTTTTATTAATTCTCGTGTGTCTCTCTGCTTTTATGCGGCCCTGGTGGGTTGAATGTTTGGTTTCGGATTTTGTCGTCTTTTTCCTTTTTTATCTCAAGTATCCGGACTAATTTTACTCCAAGCTAAAGATCTGGCGAGCCTTATTCTTATCAGCGAACTCAAAATTATCCTAAGCGCCAAAGACCCTACTAAAGGCATCATAATCATCATTAGGTCTTTTTTACTCTACACTGCAGGAGCACGACCCTCTCTGTACTAACAGAGCCATATATTAGCCAAAGCAGTCAGAGGATTTGGCCTACACTCTCCACGCTGGCCAGACGGGTTAGAGAGGTTTTATTGATGTTTATTGCTTTGTTTAGCTTATTGCTTTTGTTCCCTAAGTCGCCTTCTACGACATCCACTGGAAGACTTATTTGCTAATATCAAACCTGCTTACAAAATGTCACGAGAATCGGATCAATAAATGCATTTATCATCATTTTACATTCAGATTGTCTAGTGTGGATAGAAATGAAATGAAATAGGCAGGATAGAAAATAATGTTAGTAAGACCTATTGTCTTGAGTGAACTACATCAAAATGGAATATTACATTTAGTAAATAAATACATAGCAACAAATAATAAATACATATACATATAGGGACAAATCAACATGTTAAGGTGGCCCAACAGTAAATTGTGTATTTGTGTCGTGTGATACTAACTCAACAATACTATGGTATAATTTTATGTAGATAACCATCCAAGGCCAAGCTGAAAAATATCGTGTTCCATCATAACCTGGCCAGGCATCGACCCCGGGACCCCGGAACCACCGCGCCATGGAAGCTGTCAATACAAACTGTTCACCGCACTTTGGCTATGGGAATTTAATGGTTTTGGAATAACAAAACTTTCGTATCTTTCCAGTTAGGAAATGTTGAAATAAACTGTTTTATGATGTAAATTATAGTAATAACATTGTTGGTAGTTACTAGCAGTATTTTCCATTCTTATTTGGTTTGACCCTAATCAAATCTTTGTAAAGCGTGGGCCGCCATATCTTATACTGTCTTTATCTTGGCTTATCTTTGTACCAATACGTTAATCAATAACTGTGTAGTTTTACTCGTAATAACAAAAGTAAAACTAGACTAGAACAATATGATATATAGCCTGCCTCGAAGTCTATTAATCATCATTATTATAATTATTATTTACATACGATCGAGATCGTGCGAAAATCTAATTAAGAAATTCCTACAACTGATACATAATATAGAGTTCTGAATATATTTTATTTAATTATTTTAACTTCATTGCACAAATTAAAAAATTTACAAATGGTGGACTTAATGCCATATGGCATTCTTTGCCAGTCGACCATAGAACCAAACAAAACTTGAGTTTGGGTTATGCGAATGAGCGAAATTGATTAAATTTATAAAAGGCAAACCTCAACTGAACAACTTATATATCATCGCACAGCCGATACTACTGTACCTAAAAACTTGAAATTTGGTACCTGAATTTCTTTAATGATGTACGTGAGCACTGAAGAAGAATTTTTAGAAAGTCAACCCCTAAGGGGTTGAATAAGGGGGTGAAGGTCAAAGTCGCGGGAATATTTAACTATTAATATAAACAATAAATATAAATAAATATTTGAATATATGCAATATACTACATACACATAAGGATGAATTTTCTGTTATTTTGAGTAGAAATTACGTGAGAAATGGTGAAGCCCTAAAGTTAAAATGTATGGAACGCACGCTTAAAAGCACCTCGAATTGAGGCTCTTCTTACAGAGTTGAGGAGAGTATTCCAGAGCTGAATGACTATGATTTGAAATCTACTTTTTTGCCTAACCTTCTCATCTAAGGCTATTCCTGGGTACATCCTTAGGCTCAGATATAGTGCTTCGGATCCCGAGTCCGTTATTATGTCAGTTTTTAGCTATACGCTAGAGCGTATAGCTAAAAACTGACATAATTAATATTATACGCTAGAGCGTATAGCTAAAAACTGACATAAAACTTTGCATAAAACTGCTTTGTTTGTTGTTGATGATGATGATGATGATCTAGCTAAAAACGTGACCATAGTGAGGCTCTGTCTAGACCGTAAGGATCATCATCATCATCATCAACAACAAACAAAGCAGTTTTATGCAAAACTAGCGATTTTCCCGGAACTTCGACCGCGAAAATTATAGCCTATGTCAACCGCAGATAAATTAGCTTTCTATAGGTGAAAGAATTTTGAAAACCGGTCTAGTCGCTCAGTAGCCTATTCTAAGCCAACAAACAAGAAGTCAAATCTTCCCTCTTTATAATATTAGTATAGATAAGTAATCGCCCAGGCACCTTACATTATCATATTACCGGTAGGCCAAATTTTGTTAAAACGAAGTTTATTCTCAAATATAACTTAATAAAAATTTAAATTATGATGATAATGATGGCGGGTAATATGATAATTATTTAAAGACTATGATCCACGATAATTGAGAGACCTTATTTAAGGCCCTCTTAAAGTAACACTAGCGCCACCCAGCAATTAAATTCCTTAAATCATAAGTTGTATCGAATTTTAAAAATCTAACTTGTACAAAACTACTAAATTACTTATAGTATTTTTTGTATATTACAAGTAATTTACTAGTGCCATATTTAAAGAGAAAATCGGTTAACGCCAAAAGTGGCCACTTTTGGCGTTAACCTGTTTTTCTCTTATTTTATCAAACGAATATTAATAATAAAAATGAATACAAAAATACTACAAGTAATTTACTAGTTATGTACCTACTTGTTAGATTTTTAGTATTCGATATAATTTAGGATAAAAAGAATTAATTGCTGGGTAGCGCTAGTGTTACTATAGGAGCGTCTTAACGTCATAAATAATTATGAAAGTAAAAAAAGGGAAGACGGATTTATTGTGGTATTTTTTTGTTTCTCTATGACTGCCCAATTTAGAAACACAGAGGGAAAATACTACTTGAAAGTAATAGTCATCAATTTAAATTGATCATATATATCTTAGATCACCTGACTACAAGGATGCTCCACTTAAATGTGTCAGGATAGAGGAAAAGGAAGGCCGAGAAAGTCGTGGAGGGAATTGGTGAGGAATGATATGAAGATAGTAGGAGCTAAGTAGTGCCGATATCGTTGGGAATAGAAAACTTTGGAGAGAGTTAACACACAGATCCCAAATAGGGAAAAGCCGGGGAAGAAGAAGAAATGGCTTTATTAGAACCTATAGTTAAGCTGTGCTTTTATTTTAAAGATAATTCGTCCTTTAGGTGAGGAACTGATCTGACAGTTATCAACATCAATCGAATAAATGTATGTTTAGTTATTTAGTATTATGTATTTTTCATAATCTGATGATCCAATTGAAATTTTGCATATTTATGCATGTCATTTGAATGAAAAAGCAATAGAGTCAGAGATATTCTGATAATGAAGAAACCCTCAACGGGCAGGCACAATTTTATGCTTCTAAGGAATTCTTGTAACTTTGTTTATGTAGGCGTGCTTATAATTATTCTATTGGGCCTTGTCAGTATACTCGTATAAGTTTATTACCTTATTAGAATTGAATGGCTATGAATTATACGCCTTTGAGTTAGCAGTTTATAATATAAGAATTTAGGCCTATTTGAGTTAGCAGTTTATAATGCCTATTTTTTCCTTTATAAATTTTGCCAGATAGGTTAGGTTCGAAATCAAAATAATGACTTATAATTTCAAATTATTTATTTTTACTATAGATTATATTATAGATAGGTATTACGCCTACTTTATAAGATTTCAGTCAAATAAATACAAGATGATTTTAAATTAAATATATCACTAAAATTGTACAACAATAAGCTATTTACAGTATATCACAAAATAACGTATAAAGTCCCTAGTTATTAGTAGTATCACTTCTACTTACAGTCAGTCCGCTCCAAATGGAATACCGAGACTCACACAAACAAAAATACGTACAAGTCACTTCTCTCATACACTTCCTATTGGATTCACACAACGAAATGCATCTTTCTAAAACTACTAAAATGACTCGATAACGGATAAAAAATATAGGTTAATCACTGCACGGTACTGGGCGCACATAAATCGAGTAGCGTTCACAACTTCTCGAACGCTCTCGAGTTGGTCAGCATTTCCCTAGTCAGCCTCCAGACTTGCTTCGCGGCGTTCTCGAGCGCCGTCGGCGACTTCCCCTTGAACAAGTCCACGTGTGGTAGGAAATAGTGTGGACATCTGCGGCATTGGAGCGAAGATATTAGCTGAAGGAAGATACCATTGATTCTGTCTCCAATAGCAGCCTCGTCCCATTCGTGCTCCCTTGGATGCTTTTCGCATTCGTACAGTAGCAAAGTTTTCATGTGATAGCATGTGACTGGATTGCCGGGCAGGTCTAGATGTCTGTCTCTGATAGTTTTGAGTATACTTAGACATTTTCTTCGACAACCGCCTTGGAGCAGACGGTTTTCAGCCTCAAAGAAACTTAAAACCCAAGCGTCGCCTTCCATTGCAGAATTTTTCCCTTGTAAAGCTAAACATTCTTTAGATAGTAAATCGAAACCTTCGGTTTTGACTTCAGCTACTATATTTGGATGTGGCCACGGTATGGCCGGTAGGGGCCAATGGGCGGCCGATCTGGGCCAAAGACCGGCGCATTTGAAAGCCGGCGTTATTTGCACGATGTACCGCTCTCGAATCCGTAACTTCACTTCAGTAGTTTCAGCGATCATTTTGACACAATCTCTGTAGGAACACTTGTCGCAAGCCTGCGCGACTAACGTCTGGAACCTGGAGCGGATTTTCCGCGCCGATAAATATCCCGAAGCGGTAATAAACTCAACCCAAAGGGACATGGAGCGCTTCCTGCCGTCGCTAAGTTTCAGCACGGCGCATCCCGGCAGTGATCCGTCGTCGACGAAATTCAGTACACCCATCTGATTCAAATATATGACGATTTCAAATTCATGGGGCGAGACGACTTCCAAGCCGTCGAATCTTCCGTTATAATCCGTGAGGGATGAAATGAACCTCGGCTCCTGAAGTTCGACCTCTTTGAGAACATCCTGAACAATTCTGCAGACTTCATGAATAGTTTTGGCGATTTGCGCTTTTCTGTTCGCAACCCGTTCATTGTAGTACTTATTCATCTGGTAGACTAGCTTGGATTGGGCCGCCATCATCTCCGGAGGTACGAGCATGGTGGCTTGTCTTTGTGTCTACGCGAGCATGGCTTCGTGGTACGCACGCGCGCGCCCCGCGGTTCAATGCCGACTGAGCCATGTCGGATTACCGGCGATGAAGGTTGGGGAACGCCCATGGAGGTGAATCTCCCAACTGGCAGGGACGTTTCGCGTCTCGCTCGCTCTTATGGAGTTTTGTATCGTGTTCGACGAGGATGGAGCTGTTTCGTGTGGCGATGGTTGGAGTATTGATCGTGCTGAGGCCCCGCCCCGGTGCCGTAGGTATCCCGGAGTAATTACTCGCTCGGCTCCTCGCTCGTTAATTCAGTAGCCGCTACAAGTTGGGCTGTATTAATGACGACGCTCTGCGTGCTATCTCGTTTTAATTGCGTATTGATACATTTCATCGGGGACTAAACTCTGTTAATCTCTTATGATTTGACGTTGTTAGTTAAGTAGGTTATTTATTCTGCTAGTTATTTTAGAAAATACGGTCGTTTCTTTTAAATACTTTAATAATATTTCTAAATGATAGATATGTGTTAGTGATAAATAAATGGTTTTTATGCGATATCACTTTTATATTATGAACAACACTATTATTTTAGCAGTGACTTTCATAAAGAGAGAAATTTATTACATTTTGTTTTTATTATTAGATTTAGTTTCTTTAATTAATTTCAAGATTTTACTGCATACTTCCTGTATGTATGTCAATCAAAATTGTCTTGTTTGTCATATAGAAATTAAATATTTCCTTACATTTCTTTAGCGTAATTTAATTACAGATTATTTTATAATCACTAATTTAATAGAATGATATAGTGATAAACATGACAACGAAAATAGAGGTCCATAAAAAGCGATAGAAATGTCTAAAAACTTTTTAAAAGTTGTTAACTGGTGGAGATCGTAAACTTTTAACGTGGCCGTAACGCATTGTAGGATTAACTGCCGTTATAAAAAGAACCAATAAATTAATCCCTTTAACCATTATGATGTGGTTTATGAGTGCCCTGAAATCGTTTAGACTAAAGTATGACTCGTCCTTTATTTTAAGAATCCTTTATGAAGCATAATTCTTGTGTTATGATTCTCTACTTGAAAACTTTACGAGTATGTGTGTGTCATCATCATCAGGTCTTTCTAGTCTCCACTGCAGGAGCACAACCCTCTCTGTACTACCAGAGCCATATACTAGCCCGTGTAGTCAGAGGATTTGGCCTACACTCTCCACGCTGGCCAGACGGGTTGGAGAGGTCTCTTTGATGTTAATAAGCTTTGTTTTGCTTGTGTTTCCTTAGTCGCCTTTTACGAAATCCACGGGATGACTTGGAGTGGTCCTATTCTACTCTGCCGGGAACCACACGGCGCTCGGGAACCACACGGCGCCCGGGAACCACACGGCGCATATGTGTGTGTATTAAATAGTATTTAAAGAAATTTTAAATCAAAAACATCCTGGATATCTCATTAGGAATAGCTTAGAAGCTGTATGCTTGTTACAATTACATCTCTTCGTTTCAATATCAGAAACTTTAAGTTCTAGTTACTTGATTTAATAAATTACGACAGCGAATGTTTGAAAAACTTACGGAACTTACAATCTTTTGTTTGAAATCCTTATTATTTGACTTCAACACACTTAAACTTTTGCCTTATACATCTTTAACTTTGTAACAATGGTGCATATCTTATTCATGCTGCTGATTGCTATCCACTTTATTTCTCCTTCACCTCATTCTGTCCACCTTAAGAAACTATATTACAAATTTCGTTTTCAAATTCTATTTTCAAACTCTTCGCTCATCTCTTTTTTATCATAAGACTCATTCAACTTCCATTTTTCCTCTTTTCCATACAAAAATCGTTCGTAAACGAGTGTCACACTTTTTAAAAGGAGAACTAAGTAGTAATTATAATCGCAGAGTAATATTTTAAATTGTAATTATTGTATGTTACAATGTGATGTAAATAAGAATCAGAAAATTAAAATATAGTGCATTGCATATTATGTTTTAAGACCTCTTATTTCTTGCTACCTCTACTGAGCTACTACAAATTCTACATCTTCTTAAGGGTCCCACGTAAAGCCGCAATCCCATACAAACGTAGTTTCGTTTTAGTTTTACAACAGTTAAGTCAATCTCAACCAAATTTCGTACATACGACCGGATAAGGCATATTGATGTTTATAATCAGATTTCAATTTTAAAAACAATACCTATACAAAATTACAGCGAGTTGAAGTTTCGTATCGAAAACTTATACTCGCTGTAATTAATATCGTTTGTGAAAATGTAGCTAGATGTTAATGCATAAAAAATATTGATAGGTAAATCCTAATCTTATTAAAAAAACTCAATAATCATAAATCATTGAAGCTCGATCGATATATCATAAAATGATAATTTCCTATCAGCGGAAATTATGGTAGAGATCTAGGAATACATTTCTATCGTCTCACTTGAACAGTTCCATAAATATTACCCTCTGCGTTGTAACGTTATGGTTGATAAGGTATATGACCGATACTATAACAATGATTTTAATGTGATCCTAGGAACGATAAATACATAAGAAAGACTCTATTTTATTTAAAAAGAATCGTAGCTTTTATGATTTTATCTGGTTATTGCTGGGTCAAGAGTTTACGTCGTTTGGAATATTGTCAATTGATTATATCTGCGGTTATTAAATCTTAAAAGTCTCAGATTCCTAACCAGCCAAAAGATTTCCAAATAAATACATCAATCAGAATTAATTTATTAAATTTAACTATATTAATACGCTATACTAGGTAATTACTACGCTATACTAGGTAGCCAAAGTCGTTCAACGCCACCCCGGTCACCGGATGACTGATATACAATGATAAAACTATTGATTGCAATTCAGGCAGTCAAAGTGTTGATGAGGAATGCTAGAGCTGCATACTAAGGGTTTTACGTTCCAATTTTCACTTGTCTCTAGTAAGTGTAAACAAATCTTGCAATTTTGTAACAGACCAATACTGCATATAATTTTTAAAGAATGCCTGTAAATCACACCACTAAACCAATACGATGGCAACGATGTAGTTTATGGGGAAGTTATCATGGATTACTTGCGAACTTTTGTAGCACGAGAGTCAATTTGCTCATAACAAAAACTTGTTTGTTCTGTTAGAGATGGCGCCTTGCGACACTATTTCAACCAAGTTTTTGAAAGATATTGAAAAAACTGTTTTAAATAATTTCGGTGTAGTCCCTTAAATCAAAGCAACAGTTTCTCAAACAAATCTCCCAGATCGTTAATGAGGAATCCCAGGGCTGCACAAGCGTGCAGGAGCTTAGAATACTTCCATGTGAGGCATGCCCGCTCTATTTCGGGCGCTGGATTGATGTGGCGGCAGCGCTTGATGGATGGCCCGCGCTTGCTTGATTTACGTCGACGTGTCACCTATTCATGCGGTCCTGGTACCGTCGTCGTGATAGTTTTAGGCTGGGAAAGGAAATAAACCTAAATAAGCTCTTCAGTTTATTAATCTCATAGGACATGTATTTTTATTTTAAACTTTTAAACGTAATTACTGGAAAAATAGAATCTATTGTAGGTTCCAATGTAAAGTGAAATAATGTGTAACTCCTGTAGTCTGTGGTCAAGGTGTTTGCCTAATAACCCCGGAGGTTTTGGATTCAAATCCCACTGGAAAGCATACCTTGTGAAAGCTGTTTCCAATCTGGTTATTTCATTGCAGACTTGTATCACTTGATAATCCGAAAAGAAAGATGTTTCCGTGCTTCGGACGTTAAACTGTGGGTCCCGAACGCTATCTAGCGTTTGTTGAAACCTATACCAGGTCTACCCTTTGGGTTTTGATGGTCAGACGGCAGTCGCTCTTTGTAAATACCAGTTACTTCGTCAAATCTCGTACAATAGGTGGCGGACCCCAGGCTCTGAAGCGTTACTGCTGAATGCTCCGATGATGATGGTATTTTTACCAGAGTAAACTAAGAGCTAGCTAAGTAGATGCTTATTCTCTTCTCGCGCAGATCAAAATAGGTCATCAAAGGGTATCTAAGGGTTTCCTTAACGTTTGTCTATATTTCTGAATTTCTGATTTCCTTTTCCACCAATGAGTTCACCATCTTGTAAACCGTAAGAGAGAATTCTCTAGGCAATCTTTAACTATGTCAATATCGTAAGGGATAGAGACGTCACATTTTATCTTGAAATACTCCTTACAACTGTATCGTATAATACCTTACAGATTGAAATGAAACGAAAATAACGTGCTTTTAAAATATTAAAATAGCTTTTAAAAGCACTGTAGTCACTAAATCGACTTAATAGCGTCTTACAAAATTTCTCACGGGTTTCCGAAGAAAACACATTAAATCTTAATTTTAATAATGAATTGCCGAATAGATATGACTTGATCTAATAAAGCAACCAATGACCTCCCGACAAATTCTTAAAATACATAGGGAAACGTGTATTATGTAACCAAATTAAATGTTAATCTAAATTTTTAAAGGTAGCTGTTTTCATATTACTTTGGTGTCATTTGCTGTACACTAGTTTAATGTTCTTTGGCTGTACATATCTACTACAGATCATTTATATTTAGCTAGGTATCTTCCTTTATGTTATGTTTGATCATTTCCATCACTTTGATATTCTTTATTTCCAAGCTTGTCTTAAAAACAAACGACTTCCAAAGCTAGCAAGGATTATTCTTTAAATTGAAAAAATACGTTCATATTTTTTAAAATTTTAAAGATTAGATTGAGAATTTAGATTTCACGAATTAATGCATTCTTCGAACATTTGACGTAGATATAGGGAACAACATAACCTATAATTACACAATTTAGTCTCTGGTATACATGCGTAGAGTAAGTGGTAGAGTACACTAGCCTACTTCTCTACCAATTTTAGTATTTTACCAGTTTGGGTAAAGTAGACCTCTATACGTAATTTGAAATTTCGAACTCTGCAGCTGCTTGCTAGCACTCGAACTTTACTGAGTGTTACATGGATAAAGTAACCAAAAAATCGGTAGAGTTTATGGTAGAATGGAGGCAGTAGTTGATGCAAGTGGTAGAGTAACTTGCCCACGAAACGAGACTGATTTTTACAGATAATGTATTCGTAGTACAAAAATTGGTTTCACGTACTAATCGTGTGACTTGTTTATTTGTTTGTTTGTTAGCTCGCACCTATCTACTGAACCGATCATCATGACATTTTGCATACACATAGGTAAGGGTACTGCGAAGAACATAGGCTGTATATGTCATGCGAACAAAGACGCAGGTAACAGCTAGAATTACATAAAACAACAAAGACACCTAACCAACATTGTCTCAAAAAAATTTTTTCACCATTCAAATCCATATTACATCAAAGAACAAGGACACAAGAATCCCCGAATTTCTTCGCGCCAAGTTACCACGGCGCATGCCCGCGCAAAATGGCGGCGTTCCGCCCCGCCCGCCGGATGTCCGGGGCGGTTCGCTTACATCCCTCGTGTCGTGCTTAGCGTTGCTTAACTGGTTTATCTGATGTCTATTATATCCCTTTATATTTATTAACTCTATCTTACCGCTCTAGTTATTTGGTCATAAACAAATTATTTTATTGTAAAACGTGAACTAATATCACATTAGTGGTAGAAGCGGTTATCCTTGCAGCTCTCTCAAACTTAAAATTATTACTCGAAAATACATGGTCTCAACTTAGGATAAATGAGTTTTCCTAAGTTGAGACCATGTATTTTCGAGTAATAATTTTAAGTTTTTGTTTAAGAGCATATTTTATTCTTAAGGAGTATTCGATATTTCTTGAACTCGGTAGACATAATAATAATGATGTTACTATTGTATCTTATCAAATTCATGTTAATTAATAAATGATATTTCTTTTTGTTGCAGGTAAGCCATCCTATTTTTCAAAATGAATTTATAAAAGGTACTTTCGGAAAAAGGTAACTGCATATCCGTGCGGCTAAGTAAAATTAAGGTAAGTACATACTTAAAATCGTCAAACATCAAATCGTCATCGTTCGATTTCATACACCAACGACCTCAACTCCCCAAATGAACTATGTGGGACAAAATTCGTCGAAATTCACCCAACAATTTGTAGAAATTATTAGTATAAAAAACAATATTATAAGGCCAGACCTACCTAAGCGCGAATTTTTACTAGGATATAAAAAGTGGTGAATTTATTACTGTTGAATTAATCAAAATTAAGATACAGTTTGTCAAACAGAAATATTTGAAAAACAAAATATAGTCATTTATGTTCATCTCGGTTTCGAGTAGAGTAGTTGTTATAGAAGTTATTTGGATGTAAATCGCTCTTAAAGTCTCAAACAATCAAAGTATTGTTACACCTACTTAATTCTCTTACAACTGGCTGCCTGAGCTGAGATCATATTAAAACCTTAAAACATAGATTAAGATAGCTTGACCCTCTACCGCGGATATTTGAGATGTCAATCAAGGGAAGAGTTTACTGAAGAATATAAGAAACACACAAACTTGTTACCCATCTCTGTTAATTTTTTGGGACATTTACTCTTCACTATTTCTTAAATACTGAAACTTTGGTCTTGCAGCCCCTACCTCTGTCTTTTCCGTAAAGATTAAAACCGTTTAGCTATAAAATAATCACATTCTTTTATTTCCAAGAACTTCAGCGATACAATTCACGTACACATTCTAACAACACAGCCAATTTTCGTTTCTTGTTACTTTCCCATCCACTCATAATTTTACTTTCCCTAAAATCAAAACCTAGAATTATCAAACTGTACAGATTCTAGCCATAAGCACTGCTAAATAAATCACTTCAACGGAAAAGTCTAAACTGAAGAATATAAGATACCTACAAACAGGCAATTTGCTTCCCTTTGTTAAATTTTGGGTGTTGATCACCCTTCCCCATTTCCAATTCCCGTTGTCTATTTTAAATACTGAAACTTTGGTCTTGCAGCCTCTACCTGCGTCTTCTCCGTTAAAAATAAAAACGATCAGCTATAAAATAGGTAACCACTTCGTTTAATTTCCAAGAATTTAAAAGAAACAAATCAAGTACACATTCGAACAACACAGCCAATTTTCGTTCCTTGTAACTTTCTCATCCACTCATAAATCTACTTTATCTAAAGTCGAAACCTAATATATTCAAACTGAAAAGATTCTAGCCATAAGCACTGCTAAATATATTACATCAACGGAAGAGTCTAAATTGAGGAATTATAAATTAGATACCAGCGCACAGGCAATTGCTTCTTTTCTTTGTTACTTTTTGGGAGTTGATTACCCTTCCCTATTTCGAATTCCTGTTTTCCACTTTAAAGACAAAAACTTTGATCTTGCAGCTAACTCTCTCTTTTCCGTAAAGAATAAAAACGTTAAGCTATAAAATAATCACATAATTTAATTCCCAAGAATTTTAAAGATACAAATCACATACACATTCGAAAAACACAGCCAATTTTCGTTCCTTGTAACTTTCCCATCCACTCATAAATCTACTTTCGCTAAAATCGTAACCTAGTATAATCGAACTGAACATATTCTAGCCATTAGCACTGCTAGATCTACTGTTTACACATACTATGTCACTTGCAATAGCCGTCGTACTGAAATATTATTTATGGAAAACTCAATTCGGGATTGTGTCGTATGAACGATGGGCCCATACAGCCATCTGTCATCCCCCTCTTCTGGAGCCAGACTGACGCGCGTCCCACCCTTGTAAGCTGTGGTAGGGATAGCCCCGCCCAATCGCGTTATACCCTCATTTCAAAAACAGCTGAAGTACAAATACACTCCAATAGAATTTAGGCTGTATATTAAGGCAATATAGCTGAGTTTGGATTGGCCTATGTATTCGTATGAAAACGCTAGGGTTGCTCTATTCGATTTTTTTAATTATCGTATTTCTTTGGGTATTTCGGTCCCTCGTGCACAATAATTGGGTACATTCGGTAAAATATTAATGGTAACATCCACGCAGCTTCTTACGTTGTTGTAGAGTTCGATTAACAATAAAAATGTTAAGGTTATTGTGTAGTCCACCGTATAAGCCTTGGTTGCATACAATTGAGACGTCGGTATGTCCGTTATAATTATTAAAAAGATCTTGATAAGAACGTTTCGCCTTCGTTTCTTGCGGCATTTTCGAATCATTAGTGTAACAAGGCCATGGGCAAAGCGGACTAACATTGACATCTAAATTGAAACGCTACTATTTTTGTCTTATAAAAAATACTTACAGTGTTTAAGTAGGTATAATAGATTTGTTGAATGGTTGTAAATTATTTTTTTACTTATGGTTAAAATAAGAGTCAGTAAGTACCTATTCATTCTTTACTAAGAGGACTTTGGGCATTGGGCTAGGTAATTATTTATTAGGTTACCTTTGTAACTTATAAACATAAAATCCCTTTTTATTGCCTGAATTACCTACACAGTAAATTTATAAAAGGATTATGTCTTACCTTAGTTCATGAATAAGTATAGAAATTGAAATGCAATAAGTTCTAATTACTCCGCGGTGGTAATTGTCCAATAATGTTTAAAATTGTTTAGCAAATTAAGGTATAAATATTTATTAATTCCCTGCTTTACTTGAGGTAATAGGCGAGTATTCCTTTTTTTCTTCTTTTTATTTAAATCAACGCAGGTATAAACTAGTCCACTCTACGGTAGTATTGTCCATTGGCCTATAAAAGTGTGTAACATATTAAGGTACAATTATTAGTCAATTATCTGCTATACTAGGAAATGAGCGACTTCCTATTTACTTCCTTTTTTCTTATCAGCGCAGGTATAAACTAGTCCGCTTTACTAAGGGGCATTGTCGTTAACGATATCCTTTGTTCACGAATGTATCAGAGTAATTCAGATGCAAACAGATTCCTATAACTCCACGGTTTTTATTAGTGTATGTAAATTTAGCGGTTAACATGTGTATAGTATGGTCGATTTAATTAATCCGGTGGAGATGTTGTACGGTTTGTACAAGACCATTTGTATTCTAGCTGTCATTAAGGCTGTGTATCTGTGTATTTAAATAAAGCTATCTTGTATGTTTGAGAATTCATTGTGTCAAGAAGGTGAACATGTGTAGAAGTGTTATATTAGGGTCCGGTTGATAACATTGTTCTCGTCCCAAGTTCCCAACTAATACCTATTATAAATTTATTAATACGAAAGTGGGTTTTTATATTTGTTTGTTTTTCATCTCTTCACGCTCTATCTACAGAACAAATCTTCCTTAATTTCGTCTACACTTAGGTTAGGGTACTAAGAAGGAACCTTTCATCCCCGAAAAAATGCTGTTCCAGTGGAATTTGCGATGAACGACTCGGCAAATTTATGCGGAAAAATTGAACACGAGCGAAGCCGCGGGTAAAAGCTACCTAGTATTGAAATAAAGCTATTTTATTAAGTGTAGAGAATTCATTGTGATTAGAAGGTAAAATTGCTACGAGTAGTATTATATTTGGGTCCGATATCGATTACATTGTTCTCGAATATAATACGTAACTCGTATTAGGTTATCTTAAATTTTACAATGAAGTTCACCTCACCTCAACGAAGTTTCCCAACAAGTGGGCCTTAAAAAGAACATGGACAAGCCGAAAATTATGTCGAATGTCCATGTTGCGCCTTCACCAGTTATAGTTGGAAACTTCACCCTTGAACCTGTAAAGCAGTACATCTACTTGGGTCAATTGATCCAGGCGGAAGGACGAGGTCTTTCGTCGAATCTGACTCGGCTGGGCAGCGTTCGGGAAGCTCCGCAGTGTCTTCTCGTCCAAAATACCTCAGTGCCTTGTGCCATGTGTGTTACCAGTGATGATTTACGGGTCCGAAACGTGGTCCCTTACTATGGGCCTCATAAAAAAGCTCAAAGAGCTATGGAGAGGGCTATGCTCGGTGTTTCTCTGTGAGATCGAATCAGAAACGAAGAGATCCGTAGAAGAACGAAGGTCACCGACATAGCTCAGCGGATTAGCTCTTTGAAGTGGCAGTGGGCGGGGCACATAGCGCGAAGAACCGATGGCCGATGCGGCGGAAGGGTTTTCGAATGGCGACCACGTACCGGCAAGCGCAGCGTTGGACACCCACCGACCAGGTGGTTAGACGACCTGATAAAGGTCGCAGGAAGGCGCTGGATGCAGGCCGCTTCTAACCGGTCATATTGGAAATCCTTAGGGGAGGACTATGTCCAGCAGTGGACTTCTTGTGGCTGAGATGATGATGATGAAATTTTACAAAATAACATGTCAATAACAGTTAAGCAGATCAGTTTTAATAAACCATTTTTTAATATTCTTTCACCTTGGTCTGAGAAAAAAGAAAAAACGTAGCTGCTTTTCTACCCGCGCAGATCGTTAAAGCCGATCGAGGGAATGGGCATGAGGAATCTTGTGAATAAGTCATACGGCTTGCAACCCTATTTGGATTCCGTTCTCCACCTACAAGCCCACTAACATGCTAAACGTGGCCTTTAGGTTTTATAGACCTGAACTCTGTCTACCCCGTAACGGAAAAAACGTGATAGTATGTATGTAATTTTTGCCGTGTGGTTCCCGGCTGAGTAGAATAGGACCACTCCAAGTCTCCTCTAGGATGTCGTAGAAGTCGACTAAGGCAACACAAGCTTAACAAAGCTATAAACATCAAAAAGACCTCTCCAACCCGTCTGGCCTGCGTGGAGAGTGTAGGCCATATCCTCTGTCTGCCCTGGCTAATATATGGCTCTGGTAGTACAAAGAGGGTTGTGCTCCTGCAGTGGAGACCAACAAAGACCTGTTGATGACATGTAATTTTTTAAGTTATTACTATAAATAGTGCATTTTATCCCACACATGGTATCAAATTGAATCACGTCGTGTTCATAAGCAATCAAATACGTCATTAAGATACAAGCACATTAGTTTTACGGCCTTCCTATCTGTAACGACATGTAACGTGTCTCTTATCTAGAGTTGCCTGTTACAGTAGTAACGACGGATAAGCTGTTCTGATTATTTCCCATATCATTATAGTATTTTTGTAATACGTAGTATTTCTATGTGTAACTGCTTGAAGAAATCGTACGATTTAGAGGTTAGGACCACATGGATCGCGTCGTTCTCAACAGCAATCAAATACGTCATTAAGATACAAGCGCACAAGTTTTACGGCCTTCCTATCTGTAACGACATGTAACGCGTCTCTTATCTAGTTGGCTGTTACGGTAGTAACGACGATTCAAGCTGTTCTGATTATTTCCCGTTTAGTTAAGGAAGATTACAATTAACCTCCGCTTAAATTAAAAAAAAACCGGCCAAGTGTGAGTCAGGCTCGCGCAATGAGGGTTCCGTACAATATGCTTCGTGAACACACATAATGTGCAAAAAATGTTTTATTCAATTGACTAGCGCCATCTAGTGGTGGTTTAGTGAACTATTTCCCTAGATGAACTTATTATAGTGAGTTTATCACTTAATTTTCAAGTGATAGTATTCTTTTTATTTTTTATGTAATCTTCAAGGAATAAACTATATTTTGTAGTAGTAGTTTCGGAGATCTGGGGGGGTGGGGGGGGGGAATGGTCATTTTTTGCCTTCTTTCGTGAATAAAATCAAAAGTATTGATTTTACCCGAACAAAAAAAAATATTTTTGAGATCCTCATAATGAGCCCTTTCATTTGATATATGACACAGTAAGGTTTGCAAAGCTTTATTTTAAAATTTAGTGATTGGGCCCCTGAAAATGACCCTTATTTCAAAAAAATCTTTATTTACTTTGCACATCCGTGTTTGGGTCATAGGATTACACCATCTTACCAAATTTCACCTAATTTGGTTCAGTAGATTCGGAGCAAATCGGCTGTGACAGACGGACGGACGGACAGACAGACGCGCGAGTGATCCTATAAGGGTTCCGTTTTTCAACTTTTGTACGGAACCCTAAAAAGTGAGAATATTCACTTTATTTGTAAATAAATAGTAGTTTTAAAATTAGTTTGACGGCTTATCTAGGGCTTCGCAAACAAAATTTTAAATGATGTATCGCTTTTTTTTCAAATGATTTATTTCAGAAGCACTAAATACCTAAACCCCGTATTCATTTATCGTCTTAAAAATATCTATTCCTTCTTAATAAAATTAATTTAATACGGATTTTATCGCGTTTATTACATTATTTATACACCTAAGGTTTCGAGCACTTTACAGTGTTCGTAGACTAAGACAATAGAGAATAAGTAGGTAATCTATTCCTATTGTATTTATGAATATTGATCATATTAAGGTATCTCAGTATTTCAAATTACCAACCAAAAAGTAGACGTCGACAGTAACGTATTACTTTAAAATAATTCCCAGGACGTTTCCGAGTAACGCGCAGTCGTTTAGCAAATTGGCTCCGAGATTTAGACTGTCAGCTTGCCCTTTTTTGCTCGCGTAGACGGTGGCGCCGCTAACCGCCGACACGTGTGCTTCCGGCGAAGTTGTCAGCTCTGGTTGCGGTTACAGGATCATGCACTTTGATCGGATAAATAATTTGTGTTGTTACCGCATCCGAGGAGTTGAGAACCTGCAAAACATGCGAGTAGCCAGTGTCAGACTTTAAAAAATACTTCTTAGGACTCTTACTATCTATTCAGGAATTTATAAGTTACTAGCAGCCCTCTGTGGCTACGCCCGGGAATATATTATACTTATAAACGTTTTTCACGAATTACTCTATCTATTGATAAGAACTGCTTTAAAATCCGTTGAGTAGGTAAAAAGATTTAAGCGAACAGAGAGCGGTAACGCATGGCTTGTAAGGATATAGAAAGATAAGGATAGTATGAGACGATAAAGATGATAAGATGAGGACGATAGAATTAAGAAGCTCACATACTTACATACAAATCATCATCAACAGGTTTTTTTAGTGTCCACTGCAGGAGCATAACCCTGTCTGTACTACTAGAGCTATATATTAGCCAGAGCAGTCAGAAGATTTGGCCTACACTCTCCGCTGACCAGACGGGTTGAAGAGGTCTCTTTGTCATTTATAAGCTTTGTTTAGCTTGTGTTTCCGAAGTCGCCTTTACGACATCCAAAGAAGCTCACATACTTACATACAACATGAATCCTGAGAGCATGACTCTCCTTTTTGACCGCTCGTGTGGTACATTAGTCAAAGCGACAGCCCTGTCGCACGTGGTATGAATTTCGCGCGCCATTGCTGATGCTAATCGGTGAGGACTGAGGACACGCATTGGAAGTTGCAATACCGACTTAAGCTTCCCTCACACTGCCACGGTATTATCGCACGATGATAGCTCAAGCTATCCGCATATACGCCGTATGGTCCCTGGCAGAGTAGAATAGGAACACTCAAAGTCTTCCCGTGGATGTCGTATGTAGTGGGCGACTTCGGAAACACAAGCTAAACAAAGTTTCAAACATCATAGAGCTACAACCAGACTGGCAAGCTTGGAGACTGTAGGCCAAATAAATGGCTCTGGTAGTACAGAGAGGGTCATCCTGCGGTGGAGACTAAAAAAGACCTGATGATGATGATATTATACATTTTCAACTAAGTTCGAGCTTTTTATCGATCCCAAACACGGCTTTGAGGGGGCAGCTTTAGCACACTGTGCGCTCCGCTGCCGAGCAATCACGGTACACTGGCAGTCAATTTGCGCTTGCTTATCTTTCCATTTGAATAATTCATATTTATACATTTTCAATTAAATTCGTGGACGTTTTGTTAAGTTCTCCTAAGGCGGATGAAGGGTCAGACTGAGTTTTTGAGTGGCAGCTGAAAATACAAACAATCAACTAAACTTAAGCTAGAGTTATTCAAAATTTTGGTCCACAGAAAATCTTGAGTTTTCAGTAACTTACATAGACTTTAACTCAATTTTACCTGTCCGAACAACCCAGAAAGAGGGTAGTAATGTAATTCGCGAAAATATGAACATATTACCAAGTTTTTCCCTTGTGGGTTGAACACTTTTGTATGGCAATGTAATTTTTTTTTTTTCAAATTGCTTTAGTCCACTAGGAAATTTTAATCATATTTGACGGGCTGAGTCGCCCATTTAAGACTATCGAACAGTGTATTACTAACATATTGTATATACAGAAGATTAATAAAATCCGCCTTTTGTAACAAATTTTAAATTTGGAACAATAAAGTTTAACAAAATAAAAGATAGTACGTATATGTGATTAATGCCACGAAAGTAAACGAGAAAAACGACATAATTAAGAATAAAAACAATCTGAAATTATCGGTTTAAAGTTTACGAGATGCTATATGATGAACGACACTTTCCATCAAGTCAGAAATCCGCTGCTGAGTCTGGTCTGCCAGCCGTATTGCCATAATCTCCCCGAATTAAAGGCCGACATGTTTATGACGGCAAGAAACTAACGCAAGATTTGTAAATCGTAAATATCTTAAAAATCTGTTGGGTGGTTTAAAATATTTAAGCGAACAAGACATCATAAATAAAAATAATAAATATATACGGACTAATCACACAGATTGAGCTAGCCCCAATGGGATACTTACTCAGCGATACTATATTTTATGACAAATACATATAAAGATAAACATCCAAGACCCAGGTCAATCTGAAAAAGATCATTTTCCATCTTGACCTGACCGGGGATCGAACCCGGGACCATCCGTGTCACAGGCAGGCGTGTTGACCGCTGCGCCACGGAGCTCGTCATCATCAGGTATTTGTTATTCTCTACTGTAGGAGCACACTCTCTGTTCTTCCAAAGCCATATATTAACTAGAGCATTCAGAGGATTTGGCTTAAATCTCCACGCTGCCAGACGGGTTGGAATTTACACATGCGTTCAGGTGAATAGGTGAACTATGAAATAAGAAAGAAAGAAAGAAAGAAAGAAAATCTTTATTCGACAAAATACATATCTAACAACAAATGAATCATTAGCAATTCTAAGCAAATTAAAAATAAAAATTGTCGAAAAGGTGGCCAGCTCAGCTTTATGCAGCTAGCGGGGTGCTACAGCGCTGATTTTCAGCTGGTGCCATGAAGACGTGGGTTAGGTGACTTAATTATTAATTAAAATGGCAAAAAAAATTATTTAAAATGGCAATTTAAATGACTTAATTATCAATTAATTATAAATGGCAGCAGCAAGTGTCGCCCGTAGCCCACAGCCGCGAATGCGAAACGGAAGCGTTCCGGAACGAAACATTAGCGAAACCTCGAAACGCTGTCTAGTATGATTTTGTTTGGTGCGTCTCACACCGCAAGCGAAACGAAATCGTTAATTCATAAGCTGTAAGGGAAAAATCGCAGCGACTAACCGACGATTAAGTGCCTTATATTTCATAAAGTCTATTTTAATGGCGCTAAAATGCTCGTCATATTAAATTCAACACAGTCCCATACTTAAAACATAATTTAACTAACCACTGGAAGCATATATCACGTAATCCCCTCTCATCGGCGGATTACTTTACGACAATCTTTAAATCTACAAAAAACAAACTGAAGATTTACACGTCCGCGCGGAATTAAGGGATAAGGCGGAATAACCGAGGGTTTTGTAGTAGTACATTATTTTTAACCTCCGACGCAAAAAGAGAGGGATGTTATAAGTTAAACGTGTCTGTCTGTGTATCTGTCTATGGTATCGTAGCTCCCAAACGGATGAAACGATTTTTGTTAAGTTTTTTTTTTTTCAAATATAATTTTGTCCCGAGTGTTCCTAGCATGTTTCATTAAAATCTGCGTGTGGTTACCGGCAGAGTAGAGAGGACCTTCCCGTGGATGCTTTAGAAGGTGACTAAGGAAATAAGCTAGACAAAGCTTATAAACATCAAAGACACCTCTCCAACCCGTCTGGCCAGCATGGAGAATGTAGGCTAAATCCTGTGACTGATAGCTATATGGCTCTAAGTAGTACAAAGAGGGTCGTGCTCCTGCAGTGGAGACTAAAAAAAGACCTGATGATGATGAATTATTACTACTGTACTATATACGTACGTAGGTATAACTTAAATATACTGTAAACACTATCAGTAAATTATCTGTATAAATAAATATGAATATCTTCGTCCTTGGTCTTCCCCTCATGTCTATCTTTACGATATCATAAACTTCTAATTTAAAATAGTCACATATTTATATTTAAACCGTTCCACCCGAATAGACAGCGATTTATAAACGCGCGATCGAAAAAGAGCACTACGCCGACTTTAAAAAAAGCGGGGTATCCAGAAATAGAGGGAACGATGACAGGGAATTTATTAACCATTCGCCATGACAAACTGCGAAGTGTGGGATAGGGAGTACTGGTGGATCTCGATTGGAATGGGAGCGAATTAGAAGTGAGTTATTTTAATTTATGAAATTTGAAGCTGGTTATACGCATATAACAGCGCGATTATTATAGCGCACTATAATAAAGTGTACATGAAGTGGCAGAAGGCTGCTGCTTTTTCACGCAATACTTACACAAAAAAAGAAAGGTTTAAATGTAAGTAGACTGACTAACCCCTGAATATTCAAAATGATCTTTAATAATGACAATCTTAAATCTCAGGATCTTTTTTCTTGTGATTTTAGTTAAGATGCATACATAATGTCACGTCTATTTACTTTGCGAGGTAGACACAGCTCAGGTCTATAAAACATGTAAGATGCCTTTAAATATTCGGACATAAGGCTGCATTTAAGAATTAGCCTATTATGGAAACTTTCAGCAGTGACTATATTCCTCACTATCGAAGATTGCCACAACGGACGAGACCTAATAAATGTGTGAACAGAAATGTTACATGGTGTAATGAAGCCCGTTTCAACTGGATAGGAGTCCTTTGCAATCCTATTTTTTCATTTATATAGAGTCTTAGTCATAAATTAATTAACGTCTCTTTCAAGCCTGATACCTTAAAAAGATTGTTCTTGTATGTTGATTTATAAAATAAATGCGCCCTTTGCTTCAAACTCGCTTGGTTTTCGCACCAATATCTGATTTCCATGGTAAGGCCTCCAGTAATAGAGGTGGCGTCCGCGTATGACGTGATGTATGGAGTTTTAATTAGGACTTCCTTTGACGACCACCGCCGGTGCGCGTAAATTAGACGCGCCTTGACTGTTTGTTTGTTTGATCCTAATAGAGACATCATAAACTTTCATATAAGAAATATGAATTTCACCCGCGTGAAATTCACTTTTAAACTTTATAAAATTAGATAAAAAAATATTTGGATTCTTGTACTGAGCTTGCTCAGTTTGCATTTTGAAGTAGGCCAAAATTCCTTTATTGTCAAAACGAGTTATTAAAATCGTGAATGCAGTAGATACTAGGGCATCAAGATTCCACAAGAGATGACTCCAAAGGGTTCGTGGAAACGCGGTGCTCGAGTGTCTCGTGACCAGAGTTTGTTCCCACGACATTATTATGGTCCTGGCCACAAAATACAAGTATTTTTGAAAATAAAAAAACTGCCTCTCTACCCTCAAGCATTTTCCTGATTTGGAATCGGAAACCAGAACTTATTTTGAGCTTTTCTTTTGATATTTATATTTCAATATTCATATTTCAATAATGATTTGAAAAGGATCAAGTTTTTTTTTTTCTAAAAAGTATCATAATAGGTAAATAACACTTTCGCAAAACTGTAACCATGGGCCTATTTTGATATTGATATTTCAATACCAAAATTATCATCAAATAAGTAGGTCCATGTTCTTTTTTCATCAAAAATATCTAAAATATAAATATTAACACATCCAGCCCAAAACGGAATTTTATTTTATGAAGTCAGCTAAAAATAATCCTTTTTTGTCAAAAACAGAATATTCAAATTGTGAATGTAACTGACTGCATACCAGGGCACCAGGATTTCAAAGATGTCCCGGAGGAGTTCTTAGAAGCGAGTTGGCTCCCACGACATAAATAGTGAGGCGGATGTACGAGTAGTAAAGCAATGTCAGACGACGAATACATATAAATAGTTAAAAAAATTTATTTAAACTTGATCATAAAATAATAGCAGAGTCCACTTCTTTCACTAACATTATCGTTGACTAAAATAAATAAAGTTTACTAACCAGAAAATTTGATTTATGATTTTCTAAGTGCGTGCCAATCTACCAAGAAAGCAATTTCAGTCTTGGGTTAGTATGTAACTGGCCAGTGAGACTCTATTAAATATGATTCTACTTTTTAAACTGCGATTTTAAAATAAATTCTCTAAGTTTTAAATTATTCCATAACCGATTAAAATTAAAATTTCGTAAATAAATGTTCGATATCTGATAATAATTCATTTACCTTAGTTAATGATTTCAGGGTGTTCATTAAATTGTGTATAATAGGGGTGGCTATTACAATATCGCGTTAATATAATAAAGTATAATCTAATACAAGGCGGCGACACGTGGCGACAGGCGCATTATTTATACTTCCTATCTGTTTTGACACACCTTGCCGGTACGGTCGGCAGGGAAATGTAAAGCCTCTTTATTTTTCGTAAACAAGGCATTTCTGAAAATTCAGGTACATTTGTTAAAGTCTATCCGTTGTCTAAAATTGTTCAATGACTGGACTCTTCAGTTCCATCATGGTGATAAGCATATCTGATAACCAGCACGTGGTTATTCTTATTTCTTGACTATCAAAACAAATTTAAATAACTACTGACCTGCAGGCCTATTTGCTAACTTTCGACAGCTACGGTGTACATCATTTTCATGGTAACTTCAATATTCATTACGGCTTCGGTATGAATGACGATTTTTATTTAAGATATGAAAACCGTAATGGATGCTAAAGTGACAATCAAATCGTTCTACACTGAGTTACTAAATCGGCCTGCAGGAGCAAAATCGTTAGCGCGAAGCGGCTTTTATACTTTATTACCCGACTGACCCAAGGGTGGTTTTATTATTTTAATTACGAGGGTAATGTTTTTCGCGCGGGTGTATGTAAACATGTATGTATGTAATCTTTGTATGTATGTAAGTATGTCTGTTCCGTTGTTGCCTGCTGTAGCCTAAACGGCTGGATCGATTTTGAGGTGTGAGGTGAGATTCGTACTCTTCCCCGGAGTGACAGAAACTATGTAAAGTCAGCAAAAATTGAAAAATCGCAGTAGTGCTTAGAGTATAAATAGAGTAGTGTTTTTCATTTTATCAAATAATTCATCTTGCGTCACAACAACATTCACTGCTTTAAAAAACTAAAAATTTTAATGATTTTGTCAACCCTACATTTAGCAGGGCCGCACTAGGGCTGCTATTGCGCCGTTTTTTCGCCGTCAGGGCCTAATGGGCGCACTTGTCACGTCGCCTTATTTACGGCGAGAGATAACAATCGACCAGGCCCGGGACGAGGCCACGCATCCTTGTAGGGCTGACAGGACGCCTTTTTGTTTCAATTTTGCTCTTTTTTGCTTATGGTTTTTTGGGGAAAAAAGGATAGAGAAAACTGACATGACCGCGAAAAATAACTGCTAATGTTTTTTTTTCGAAAAAAAATATTCTTAGATAAATGGTCCGAGATTTTCTTTTTTTTATTTCTGTGTAAAAATAATAAATAATTTAAGAGACTGATCAGAATATACATATATCGGTTGCCAGCCGGTGCGGTTTTGAATATTGCATACTAGGTTTCACCCGCGGCTCCGCTCGCGTTAATGTCGTCCTCAAGAACAACAGTACTTTTCTCCGGGTTAAAAGGTAACCTATGTACTTCTCCTTACTCCAGACAACGTGTATTCAAAATTTCATGATAATCGGTTCAATAGATAGTGCGTGAAAGCGTAACAAAAAAACAAACTCACTTTCGCATTTTTAATATTTGTTGGGATTGACTTGACTTAATTTAGTCGAAGCGCCAACCCTACCGGCGCGCAGGGACGTGCCTCGTAAAAAACTCGTTATATGCGAATACGCGATCCCTTTCTGATATCTAGTTCCGCCACAGGTTTTAGGATAAATATCAATTTACCAGAAATGGAAACAAAAATACAGGTACCTTGCTCAAAATAAACAGTCTACAACAGCAATACGGTAATCCATAGATGAAAAAAACATTCTCTATGACGGTATCGGACTAATGTTGAGATGAAATGTGACATGTAACTAATATATTTTATTTAAAAATACTGCTATAGATATCACCAGAAAATGACAAGAGTCGTAAGTTGATCAATTTTGTAATAACAGGTGCGTGGGGAGCATATGCTAGGGCATTCATAGGAGAGCTAGGTCTACGTATTATACTAATGATAGTCGTTCCGCTTCGTATTTAGTCAAGAGGCTTGCAATAGCGATTCAACGAGGCAATGACGCCAGCATTATGGGAATTTTTGGGCCGGGTGCGATGCGAGGTGGACTTTTTGACTAACATTTTTGGACGAAACTTTATATGTAATTCTTGACGAAGCATGTGGCGGATGCATTTTTGTATTCTGTTTTTGACGACGCCTGTTACGGATGCGTTTATGTAACTTTAAATAAATTTTCGACGTAGTTAATCAACTTTCGAAAAATCATAAACGGCAGTTGAAATGTATTATTACTTATTGCGGCATAAACAGTTCAGAGCGAGATGTAATGCAGATTTATCCCCAGGTTAATTTATTGATTTTTTACTGCATGTCGCACTGTTTACACATGAGGTCTGGTATCCCCTGAGCTGATGCCTCGTCACGACCTTATCACTGACAGCTCCTGCATATTTATGAACTCCTGGTAGCTTTCGTTTGAAATATTCAAACTTACCCCCGGAAATATGTATTCTAGTTTTTATTTCGTCATTTTAATGAGAAGGGGGTTAAATTTTTTGATCGTAAAAGCTGATTGCTTTGATTAGCTGTCTGTCTAGGGTATGCTGTATTTTATTTTCAACAGCAAACAATACCTATATCTCATGGTTAATATGATGTTATATGGGATGTCTATGTAATTATTGAACCTGGTCACAAAAGTTCACGAAAATCGGTTGAGGAATGTGACCTTTAAGTGTAACAACCGGACTAGACCAAGAACATTATGCCCAAGTTAAAACAAAGACGCTTCGCTTGCGCTTGTCGCTCGCTCGGTCAATTAATATTATTGGGACTTAGCACGAACCTTTTTCAAAATTCTTTTATTTATAGAAAGCTTATTTATTTGCGCGTGATTTAGGCAATAATTTACGCGGACGAAGTCGTGGGAGAATTGCTAGTAGGCTATAAATTAAGTGAACGAAGACGCGGGCAAACTTATGTTTTGCCATACCCCGGCCGTCCTGGAAACTCTATACATTAAACCTTACACACATTTTCTATTCTATCCCAATTTGAGTTATGTCAGGATATAAATCAGAGCCACACGTGGTTTCTCTCACGGGGCACTCAGCATCCCTGTACAGTGGTCTCCATTATAAGCGTGACACACATCAGGTCTTTTCTTAGTCTCCACTGTAGGAGCACGGCTCTCTTTGTACCACCAGAGCCATATAACATTGGCCAGAGCAGTTTGAGGATTTGGTCTACACTTTCCACGCTGGTCAGATGGGTTGGAGAGGTATCTGCGATGTTTTCAAGCTGTGTTTAGCTTGTGTTTTCTAAGTCACCTTCTACGACTTCCACGGAAAGACTTGGAGTGGTCCTATACGGCCCTGCAAGGAACCACACGGCAAAATAAGCATGACAAAAGTCTAATATTTATTGAAAATTTCATCAGGCGCGTTTATCGATTTTTCGTCGGGAGTAAACTTAATGCACTGCCGAAAAACTTTATGGATATTAAAGCAGAGGACATGCGTCAATTGAGTTTGAGCACAGATTCGTAATATATTACTTTTAATCATACTCCTCTAATATTTGTCTCTATTGTACTACTAGAGCAAATATAAGGCATTAGATCGTCTGATATTAGTACCTATTATGCTTATGGCTTATGTTTGTTTACAAAACGGATCAAAATCAAGCAGTCATAGAGACTGCAGTCTCTATGACTGCTTGAATTTATTGCGGTGTAAAAAGGCCAACCTGCTTCCATACGCTGTCCTTCATTTTGTCTTTTGTGGCGGTCAAGCGAACATACCGCCTCACTCCCGCTGCACTACGTAGACCGCTACCGTACTGGTTTACTACTTATAGGCTACGTTAAACTTTCCATTAGGTGGGCCGTATGCCTGATTGCCAAAATAATTGTATAAACAAAATTGGACTATTGTATTGTCATCCAACATCCTAAAAACATCCGTGGTGTGTATCCCACTGTACCACAGATCATAAGTGCCACAATATCCCGTGACTGAGTGCCATTAGGCCGATCATCCCTTTATTGAGGGGCGCTTATCTAATTGTTTCACACCTAATGCGTGCTTCTATTCGCATAAAAGCCTATTGTTCGCTGTTGTTATTAATTTATGCTTCCATTATTATTATTTTTTATATTATACTAACATAAAAAAATACGTGAAAACGTGTTTCGCGATGGAATTTGTTTTTATTTCCTAATTGCTACAAGCTTGGTTAAAACGACATAAGCTATTAAAACTGAACTTACTATCAGAAACGAAAAACTGAAAAGGGTGTTTCGCACCTAGCCGTGTAGATTCCTTTTAAAGTACAATTCTACTTCCGAATAACATCTCGTACAAAAGCATGCACAAGGAGAGAAATCGTCAGGTTGCCAAAAACATCCCCAAATTATCTACCAGCATTGATGGTATAAACTACAAGTACCTAGCTCCTACGTTCGAGACTTAGTACTTGTTCTGTGTACGGCATAGAGAACCATGCTCTATCTAAATTTCACGGATTGTATCTATACCAGCCCCTTGTTCAATCATGTTTGGTGTTTGTATTTGAACATGAGATCTCTGTACGGAACCTGCTGACTGCCAGCCGTGGGGGATCAGCCTGATTGCGATCTGAACCGTGATTGATTGTGTGGGAACTTTTGGAATCTGTCTGCATTTCTTTTTACAATAAATTGAGAAACGAGTGTAATCAGTGCTTGTTTTGTGTCAATAAAAACTTTTTTCAAAATTCCATATTAGTCAAATTATACATCAACGCATAATGTTTTCTTATGTTTTCGCGATTGTTACACATTTAAATATTTATTGATAACGTTCCGGATGTACGCCTTCAGACACCGTGAGCCAATACTGCGTACATCCGGAACGTTATCAATAAATATTTTAGGCGGTAGATTTTGCAGTTCTCTTAAAATATTAGACAAATGTCAACTTAGTCTACCTGCGACCACGAACACTGTAAAGTGCTCGAAACGTTAGGTGTATAAATAATGTAATAAACGCGATAAAAACCGTATTAAAATAATTTTATTTAAACATCAACGCATAGCTGAAACTACTGTACCTAGACACTTGAAATTTGGTACAGGATCCTTTGATGATGTAAGTGAGCACTAAGAAGATTTTTAGAAATTCAACCCCTAAAGGGGTGAAATCTGTCCTGGATCCGCATAAAACGTTACGAGGGGTACAAAGGCGCGGAAAAATTGCTATGTACATTATAATAATTTCGGACTCGGACTTCGGGTTTTATGACCTTGGGCTCTGTCTACCCCTGCAAGGGATAAAGACGTAATAATATGAGTCTATGTATCAGGATGATCAAGGTCTTCGTCATCATACTTCGTCGCCACATTCAGCTCATTACATTGTCATCCGGCAAATATACCTAAAATTCTCTGATTTTTTTCTTTCGACTGCTAAGGATTTTTTATTTTTAACCTGTATTGTCCCACTGCTGGGCAAAGATCTCTCTCTTATCTATTTCCACTTATCCCCGTCTGGTGTTAACCTCAACCAATCCTCTCGAAAAACATCCAAACCGTCTTCTTGGCCTACCTCGGTGACGGCGACCATATTAAGGTAGCCACTCTGTTGCTACTCCGGCCCATCTTTCGGGATGCATTCTACTGACATGCCCCGCCTAATCCCATTTCAGCACAGCAGTTTTACTGCTGAGGATTATTGCTTTTAAATTGAGACGCAAGACTTAAAACCCTGATCCAAAAACACTAACATAAATACTTTGCGATTTAACTAAAAACTTAGGTGTTTTTTTACTACTAAGAAGGCAAATAGGCCCACCTGTTGGAAAGCGGTTACAGTTACCTATGGACGCTTGTGCCTGATATATTTTTATTACGATATAGGAATAGGCTTCTTAATATTCAAATTCAAATGATACGCGTGAATTGTATCTAATACATTATTTATACATTTGTTTGTTTTATACTATTGAATAGCTATTACGGTCTATGATCAATGATCGTTCTGTGAGTGGTTAATGATTCTTTAACATTTCATAAGTTATAATTTATTATACGGACTTTTCTGATATTAATTTCGCTTGCCAGTCAGTTTCGAAAGAATTATTATTAATGGTGTATTAACTTCTACTATAACGTTATAACTCTAGCTTTTTCCCGCAACTCCATCCGCGTAATTTGCTGTAACATTTAAAGAGTTTTGTCAATATCCATCCAGTAGTTTTTGCATGAAAGAGAAACAAATATATGGATTATTTGTTCCCCATTCACGCAAAAACTGCCATTGACACAACACGTGAAATATATGGACAATGTTTTGACAAGATTGTATAAAAATCGTGTAAATCACATTTTTTTTCGAAGGTTTCAGCGCTTTAATACTTTTCATAATGGTAAAAAAGTGCATGACTGTTATTGCAATTTTTAGTTTTCTAAATGCTAACCAATACATATTATGTATATGTGTATGTTTCTATATTATTTTGACAACTATTATGCGAGAGAAATACTGAAAGGCACTTAATATTATTGAAAAAATTATGAAACTGGATACTAGTTTGTGTTATTTATTTTTACTCTATTCATTATTTTTTTGCATGATTGGTGCTTTGTTTTTCATCAACTCTACCTTCGAACCCATAAAAGAATAAAGAGAATGTATCAGAGGGTAGCAACCCTCTCTGACAAATTGGTGTACAACGAGATGAGACAGACCCTCCCCCTCCCTGAGTAAGACCAGTTCCCGCGCACCCTCACATTGTATTGTAATTGTGTTTTAGTTTGTTTGGAGAACTCGTGATTTATTTTTAGAGAGGTAATTTAACTAATTTTGGTATTAACAAAGTCTACGTTAAATTAGATAAGCGTCTTGAGAGCCCGGGGTTCACAGCAGAATCTTCGGATTATACTAGCTGTTGTCATTGGCATTTTTCATTATTTTAATTCGACATTTACACAGGTAGTGTTCGCTCTCTCCCTCTTCGACATCCATCAAGCAACGTTTCGCGTAAAAGGGCCCAGAGTTTCAAACAGAACGGGGGTGTCGAAGAAGGATGCAGCCGAACTGGAGGCACCCGCTGTGGTGTTTTCTTCCTTGAACGCGCGTCCACACGGCACACCGAATTCAGCAGAAAACAATGCACATGTCGATCGCGAAATATCATACACGCGACACACAAACGACACGATTCCATTACAATTGACTGATACAATACGACGTCCCCGCTGACGGCAGTCTATCCAGAAAAACACAAGACACACAGCCCCGAGATTACTGTAGGTTTTTCGGATTTAATCGAAAAGCATTTCTCGACCGACGCCAAACGAACGCGTTCTTAACCTAACTTTTGACGTGACTGACAACTGACAGTTCTTTTTTTTTGTTGCCAGGTTTGATTCTTAACAGGTATTATCAAAAAGCTTTAACACAATTTAACGTAAAAATATTAAAACTTACGTCCGCGTTAAAGTTCATCCCCTTATGAGATGAATTTCTAAAAATCATTTCTTGGTGCTCACTTACATAATGAAAGGAACCCTAGTAACAAATTTCAAGATTTTTTATATACAGTACTTTCGGCTGTGCGTTAATATAAAACTCAGTGAGTCAGGTTTGCCTGTTATATATACAGAGTGTAACATGGCCCTCGACACACCCTTAAAGGGGTAACTCAGCCCGTCAAAATGAACAACTTGCTAAACTAAAAAAAAATCGTCATTTTTACGCAAAAGTGTTTAGCCATCCTGGCAAAATGTATAGGAAAGTCAAAAAAAATTCGAGTTCCCAGCATTGATCCCATAGTTTGCTATAGGATCAGTTGATTATATTGACGGGCTGAGTCGGCCCTTTCAGGGTGTGTCGAAAATCATGTTACAGCCTGTATAGATGTACAAGCAGTTATGAGGTGTTTGTTCTAACTACAATATCTGAAGAATAGCACCCGTTGCGAGCAGCCACACAATCTAATGGCCAACAGGTAATATAAACACATGTCTTATTTCCCAAACCGCATGTCCTCAAACCCACAGAGCAGGGAATGTTGTTCGCGCGCTACGAGAGACGCCTTTTCAACACATTTTTATTGAGGTTTTGGGTTTCACAGTAACTGTAGCAATGCAAAAATCTACTATTTTCTATTTACTTGTGATAAAGGTTAGATCACAATTTTGTTTATTAATCTTTTTACTGTAATTATGATACCATATCACAGCAAATTGGGCATTTTTTAAACACGAACTTGCAGGCCGATTATTCGACTATCGCCTATTAGGCGCGGGTTGACAGCGGTATTGTTATTACGAGCGAGCAACATTTCGTGCTCTGTGTCAAACCCCTAACGATACAAATCACAGAGAAGCAACACTAAAAATCCACCACCGAGCATCAATTTATTGCACGGATTGCTGTGTTGCGCCCCTCACATTGGTAATGTATGGGAAATAAACATATGTATGATGATGTACGAAGAGACCGTCATTTTCTGTTAATACGTCCAATTTAAAAAGGTGTTATGAATCTCGTTTAAAAAAGGAGTGATATGAATCTCACACATATGCCTATTTTTGAATTACTTTTCGAAGGATATGTCATCGTTTTTAATACAAACTAGACTTTTTATTGCTTTTATCATTAATTTGAGTTCAACCACCTTTGCTCTTGATAATATTGTATTAAGCTAAAAATAAATTATAAGTATAAAGTATAACAGCTCGAAGATAATCGCAGACAATTAAGCAAACCTGACTTATATATCGACCCACAGCCGAAACTACTGTTCCTAGAAACTTCAAATTTGGTAGAGGAGTTCCTTTCAAGATTCAAGTGAGCACTAAGAGAGGATTCTCAGAAACTCGACCCCTAAGGAGTTTTACGCGGACGAAGACGCCGGAAAATTGCTAGTTAAAAATAAAAAGGGTATTTATCGTCAAATTAGTAAAAAGAAATAAAACGTTTAACACACCAGATCATAAACGTGCACTAGCGTCGTATTGTTGTTCGTTAGTAGAAAAATTTATTAGGCCAATAATCGCGTGTAAATCAGACGACGCTTGTCTTAGCGACTGCTCTTAAATTACAACGTTTGCTGCGTGATTTGTTTAACGCTTTACGGCTACGTTTAATTTTCTTTTTGTTGATCATTTTAGAACATTTTTAATAAAATCAACGAAACTATTATTTTATGATATAAGATACATAAATAAATTAAACACCATGCACAAGACCGCAATTTGTGGCGATCTATGGGGAAGGCCTAGCAGGTCCAGCAGTGGACCCCTGGCTGCTAGATAGAAAGAAATTACACATCAAAGACCCAGGCAAAACTGGAGAAGATCGTTTTGCATTTTGACCTGACCGGGGATTAAACCCAGGGTTGCGACTTAAAGGCACTTGCGGTAAGACTTAACCAAAGAGGTCGTAATTTAATCAAATTTCATTTAAATACATAATCATTATCATCATATCACCACTGAGCCTTACAGGGACACGTACAACAACCATCCGTATTAAATAAGAATAAAAATATATGTCCTTTTGTTGAGCATCAAACTATTGTTCAAAGAATTAGTTTCACAAAAAAAATATACATCAAAATATGATTAAAAATTCGCAATAAGAAGAGCTTCGATAGAACTTTAATAGAAAATCTCTTTAAGGTAAAAATAATCACACCAGAAAATGAAACTGCCCTTGTACCTACGAATTGGTGGTATTATCAACCCAAACTAATGTCACTGTCTCTCTTCTTCCAGGTCCTCAAGTACTGCGAGCACCTCCACGGAAAATGGTACTTCAGCGAGATCCGCGCCATCTTCTCCCGGCGATACCTGCTGCAGAACGTGGCCGTCGAGATGTTCCTTGCCAGCAGAAGTAAGTATACATTTGTAAAAGTCCATACATAGCTTAAAGGAGAAAATTGATTGCACTCATTAGGCAGGCATAAATATTTAGCAGTATTATGAACCTTATGCCACATGAATTAGGTTGAAAATAATGTCCTTGTTTAAATAGTATCTGTAGCTACACGCTACACACGACTTTTTAAGCAAATTCTATATGGACTTTTGCAGGTAACGGTACATTATTCTTCTAGTACCTATGTTCGTTTCTAAGGATCATCATCAAAAGACTTACAAAGACCTGCTGTCGATCATCATCAGGTCTTTATTAGTATGTACTACTGCAGGAGACGACCCTCTTTGTACTACCAGAGCCATAAATAAGCCAGAGCAGTCAGAGATTTGGCCTCACTTCTAAACGCTGGCCAGAACCATACGATAAAAAAATGTCGTGTCTGAACCAATTAGATACATACGCCTCAGGCTTCATTCACATGGGAGAAGGCAACTATGGCTCTTCACTTGCTACGATCCTTACAAACCTAAAAGACTAATTAATCAATGATGCCGAAGATCTTACGATGTGGAAATCCTTTCCTTCGCGGTTCGCGCCAAAAGTTGCCACTTTTAGGCCGTGTTCAGACCAAACTGACTGTCAGCTGCCGACAGTGAGCGAGCGTTACGCAGTATTGTAATTCCATACATATTCGCTTTTTCGTTCACACCAAACCGACAATACGCTGTTTATTTTTACTTTCACACTGAGGCTCACAGTGAGCCATAATATTCTCTATGAGTGAGCCTGCTCACAATCGGCGGCTGACTACACGTTTGGTGTGAACACGCACTTAGTACACGTAATTATCTGAATTTGAAATGATGATATTGATAAAAAGTAATACCACAAAAATACTTCCTGTAATTTTCTGTTATTCCAAAAATACTACAAGTACTTTACTACGGAAGAACAGATTTGGATTTTTTTTTAATTTAATCCGATTTGGAAGTAAAAGTTAAATGTTCGTTTTCGTTTTCATACGCAATTATTTTAACTCATCGTCACCAACTTTTTACTACTCCGCAGCTACTGATAACTTTAATGTTTCATTGTTTCTCCATTCCAGCGTCGATCTTCTTCGCGTTCCCCGACCAGGCGACGGTGAAGAAGGTGATCAAGGCACTGCCCAGGGTCGGAGTCGGTATCAAGTACGGCATTCCACAGACAAGGTAAGTGCAGCTTTTATGCTATTTCGCAGGACAATGAGGAGATTTGTACTACAGGCTTTCGACTTTATATAGAACTTTTCAACGCAAAACCTTAACCGCCGAAAAGCATGAAATCAATGAAATCAATCATGCTTTTCGGCGATTTTTAGTGCTGGTGTGTTTGGGAGCTGTGACGATACATTTGCATGAATTTTTATCTGCGTCACTGTTAAATTTCTCGAGAACCTTCCCGATTATTCTGTACAGCACAGCGTTATAATTTCTCTTTATCGATTTATCTACATATTTTCTCGCAGAAAAAGACTAGTGCAATAGCTCGTTTATTATAATAATTATTTCTTAAAAAAAGTTTGATATTATTTATACTAATGCGTTATACGGATCGTTTTCATAAAATAAAAAAAAACTATTTGAGTTGCGCCTAAGCAAGTTTCTGTCATAAATATAGTATCGCCATCTATAGTTTTGATAGCGCACTAAGTGAAGTCGATTCGGTTCACATCAACTTGATTCAATAAAGCTGCTTTTGATATCATTAATCGCATGAAGTGCTTTGTTTTTACACTACACAAACATAGATGGCGTTCGGTGTAAAAATATTATTAGTGGATTGATGGATGATTAGTATATATACAGTTATATTTTTTTTGTTGTTGCAATATAGAAAGGATTTGTATTGGGTAGTAGCTTCTCTGATATAACTCTGATCCGATCATCGGTATTTAAAACTAAATTCATCATCAACATCAAAAACTTCCATCACGTGGGCCTAACAAGGGATAATAGTCCGGGTGGTACCTGGTTCAAAGGATATCCATTGTCATTCAGCGAGGTAACGCCGCTAGTGTAATAACCTTTGAGCCGGGTACAATCCGAGGTGGAATATTTGACAAAAAAATTTAAATGTACAAAAAAAATAAAAATAGTAAAGTGTATTGTATAACTCAGGAAATAATTTTGCAAAAATATTTGCAATTGATGAAATGTTGGGAAGTTTTATAAATTGGGTATAACAGACTAGCAATTTTCCCGCGACTTTGTCCTTTGAAATGAAATTGTCATTACTTATAGCCTTGAAATTGTCATAACTTATAGCCTACCTATGTCACCCGCAGATTAATTCGCCTTCTATAGGTGAAACAATTTTCAAAATCGGTCCAGTAATTTCGGCGCCTATTCAATGCAAAAACTCAAATCGTTTTTCTTTATAATATTAGTATAGACTAGCTGTTGTCCCGTAACTTCATCCGCGAAGAATTTTAAACAATCGGTTTCGATGTTTTGAGTTTAATAATTAACAAAATTTAATCATTCCTCTTTATGATATAAATATATATTTACTTATGTAAGGTATCATAAACTTATTTCTCTTCATCTCGGAAATGTAATAAGGCAAGCATACCTATATTTCAATAGTACCTAGTTGAAGTAGATTTCAGAAATAAAACAAGAGATGAAAAACAACACTTTATATTATTCACACACGGTATAATATTAAAAATATTCATTAGTTTCATATCATCACAGTCAGTACGAATTCTCAGTCACCCTGTAATAATTTACCTTAAAAAATACTTCGCGCTGTATTTGCGATTTGTGCCAAAAATACTTAAAAATATAAAACTGGTCTTGTAAAAAAATATTCCTTTAATAAGGAAGATTTACTTAAACTTAACCCGAGGAATGAGAGGGAAGAGGGGAAGTAACATTAAGCTAGGCCTTTTCAAATATACGCATAGGTCAAACACGCTATACTATGTATATTAATAACATTATTAAGAGGAACAGCATCAATTATACCATCTTATTTAATTATTATTCAAATTTTACTTTTAATTTTAGAGTCCCCCCCACCCCCTCGCTCCCCCCTCCCCTTCCATTCCTCAGGCTATTTCTAAGTTTTCGGATCTAGCTATAATTCGCGACCAGCGCATACACGAAAGCACGTTTGTACTTAAGATTAATTTAATACGTCAATATCGTCACCTTGTATACAAAATATAGCTAAATTATCCCTACGGAATGTAACGTCTTAGAAAACTATAAAATCACTCATAAAATGCTTATCTTTAAATCACAAACTGTACAAAGTCTCGGTAACTATTTAAATACTTTGAACTAGGTTGAAGGAACTTATTTCTTTTCAATTTGCGTTTCTTGAACCCAGTATGGCGACTTTTCTGAGTTCCCCTGTACCCAGTAAGGCGTGAAAAGGTCCTTATTTTTCTCTAACGACACAGCTGCTCCCGCACTGTGCCTCCTCTGAACTGGTCTACCTTCTACACTATATCTCTTCTCTTTAGTATACCCAGCTTCAGCATCTGAGTCTTTCCTTTCGTCAAATTGCTTCATAATCTCAGTCAGAGACTTCCCTTTCGTCTCTGGCAAGAACCAGTAACAATACGCAGCTCCTAATAATGCACAGCCACCGAAAAGGTACAAAGTACCATTGGAGGTCAACAAATTCTCCAATTGAGGGTAAGTCTTTATGTTAAAGAAGATAAGAACGTAAGCGCAACAAGATGTCGCGCCTGACATGACTCCTCGAATATCTTGAGGGTATAACTCTCCAGACATTATCCAAGGCAGCTGTAGGAATCCCACCATACTGAATGATACGTGTAATAGTACACACGCTAGTTTCACTAATGGAGGTCCATTAACACTGTCGCAAACGGCTGCTCCAAGCATGGCCATGCCTAATAGCAATCCTGAAGTAGCTGCTAAGGTCTTTCTCCTAAAACTGTTGATGAGACACGCCCCTACTGCCCCCATGAACACTCTCACTCCACCGACAATGATGGACGCTGTGAATTCGTTAACACTTGTCCCGACGGATTTAAAGAAATCTACCGCGTAGTACAAAATGACGTAGATTCCGGACATCTCTTGGAAGATGAAGAATACTATTAGAAGGATGAAGGGTTTTAAGACGCTTCTCCGTTTGAATAGACACATTTTTTCCTTGAATGACATGGTTTCGCCACTCTTGCGGTCTTTGGTGAATTCCATCAGTTCTTGTTGCGCTGTGCTGTTGTTCTGCCTAAGCCAAAACATTGCGTTGTAGGCTTCCTTCATATGCCCTTTAGAGGCTAGCCATAAAGGCGATTCTGGTACGAAATACATCAGAATCGGCGTAAGTAAAGATACTCCAGCGCATATTGCCGCGACTTTCCTCCAGTGTATGAAGGCTCCTAAGGAGTAGACGACGAATATCCCGGTGGAGACCAGGCCGGGGCCTAAGGCGCTAAGGACGCCTCGCTTTTCTGGTGTTGTGATTTCTGCTACGTAGATGTACGAGACTGTTGACATTCCTGGAAAAGAAAAGTTACGTATTTAAGTGGCGTGCATTTATTTCGGCAAAATTGAAAAAGTATTCAGCCAATTTTTAATTGGTATATCTTCAGACCTACAAAAGAGCTCGGTTTTGTTTGACAAAAGTCAGTCACTATTAAGTAGCAACTTCCATAAGATTCTAACTTTCAAAAAACTTTGGCATCTGTTATATTGTGAGTTTAACTAAACAACTCTAAGGACCACGAAAAGTTCTCTTGAAAACTACGTCCGAATACTGATAGGCATTTATAAATAAATATATATATAGGGACAAATCACACAGATTGAGCTAGCCCCAAAGTAAGTTCGAGACTTGTGTTATGGGATACTAACTCAACGATACTATATTTTATAATAGATACTTATATAGATAAACATCCAAGACCCAGGTCAATCTGTAAAAGATCATTTTTCATCTTGACCTGACCGGGGATCGAACCCGTGACCATCCGTGTCACAGGCCGGCGTGTTGACGCTGCGCCACGGATTTGAAAACATGAAAACGATTTTAATCCTAATTAAAATCGTTTTCAAGTCTCATTCTGTCACATTCTAGATTACCTAGCAAGACAAAGAAAGTCTGAGATTTAAGATTGTCATTAGCAAAGAGTGTTCTGAATATTCGGGGGTTAGTCTTCTAGGTGAAAGCAAATTCGTGTTGAATGCTTACCAATAGTAAATCCGGTGATAAACCGGCCGACGCACAAGAATACGTAGGTCTCCGAGAAGGCGATGACCAGCCAGCCGATCAGATTTGGCAGCACTATGCTCTGCAGCAGTAGTCGTCTCCCCACCGCGTCCACCATCATCCCGCCGAGCAACGCTCCCACGGGATTTGAGATCACGCCCAGGCTTGCTGAAAGATAAAGAAAAATAATAAATTAAATTGTATAGGGAAGGCCAAGGAGGACATTCACAGACGAAATAAAAGGGAAGGGAGATGTCGTGTCGTACAGACAGGTCAATGAGATAGCAGAGTATAGGAAAAGATGGAAAACACTCCACCGACCGCCGAATAAAATAATTGAGTATTGACCATTGACCGACAAGAACAAAGTTCTTAAATATATGATGATGATGAGGGACATATCACACATCTTGGGCATGCATGTTAGTTACACTGCAAGTAGTGGATTTATGTCGTAGGATACTAACTTAACGATACTACTAGACCATGGCCAATCTGAAAATGATCATTTTCATTATGAACTGGTCGAGGATTAAACCCGAGGCCTTATGATGTAAAGGCAATTGCAGTACCACTGAGCCACAGAGCGGGTCAATATATGTCAAAGAAAATATTAATTTGGTCAAGGTTATAATTAATCTTCATCTGAAAATGTCTGAGAGTAGTTTCTTACACTTAAAATAAAAACCGGCCAAGTGCGTGTCGGGCCACGCGCAGTGTAGGGTTCCGTAGTTGCGAATGACAACTTTGAGTTCACACTATTCTCACTCGCACCTTACAGTTTAACGACCAAAAACATCTAACAATGAAAATAGTATGAAATTTTACAGTTTATAAGTTGGTTGCCTATAACTTTTTAGTTTTTACTTAGTACTCAGCTCTGATAGTTTTCCTTTCAACTTCAGTATATATACTACTGCTGTAATTTTTTTCACGTATCTATATATAACCGTTTAGCAGATAGAGGGGGGGGGGGGGGACACTTACCTCTAACAAAAATTCGCACTTTAAAACCAAATATTTCGGAAACGGATCCCTAAATCGAAAAATGGTGTTCTCAACCTCACAATAATTTTGAAAGACCTATTTAACGGTACCCCACACGATGGGTAAATAGAGAAAAAAAATTACTCCCCCACTTTACTTGTATGGGAGCTACCCTAAAAAAAATTGTTTTTCAAGGTTTTATTCTACCACTTTTTTGCCATGATTAATATACATACCCATACCAAATTACAGCTTTCTAGTACTTATAGTCTCTGCGTAAAACCGCGGACGGACAGACAGACAGACATGGCGAAACTATAAGGGTTCCTTGTTTACTACGGAACCCTAAAAAACTAACTTTAAAACCAACTATGCCTTTTTCTTTTTCATCTTAAGAAATCAGTTATTATGACACCCTATACTACTTTCGAGTATGTTATTAGTAAGTGAAAATAAACATATTTGAGGTTTTAATGCATTTCTTTCCAATCTGGCTAAGTACCAAAAATTCTTGTCAGTTGAAGTCAACACCCCCGCCATATTTTAATGATTCACCACTCCGTTCTCAATTTATTTTTATTATCATCCATTGTTGTACGATTGTATTTACTTTCAGAAATCTGCGTTTTATGTTCTTTGGCTTGAAGAAAAAACAAACATGGACTTGATTGTGTCTAGACGCTGCATAATATTGACATGATATGTCTTTTTCCTACTAATATGACGATGGTAAACAGCTTTAAATAATGTACATATCTTTCTTTGTAATTTATTTAACAATTTACTGCCCTAGGTTGGAGATTCCTAGGCCATTGCGCTATTCCCTCCTCTTTCATTACGCGAACCGTAAAGGAATGGAATTCTCTCCCCGCTGATACCCGAATTGTACATTTTACGGACTTTTATTGTAGTTTTCTATCAAATCTATGGTCTGATATTTATGAAAAATTAGCAAAATGGCGGAAATTCGCTAATTTCGATTTGTAGAAAAATTCGAAATTTGACATTCTAAATCTTATTACTTACTTATTTATTTTATAGCAAATTTTTACAAATCGACCTTCTGAATTATTCGATTTCAAGAGCTCTGATCAGTGCTTACGCAAAAAAGGGATCAGTGCTTACGCATATATCAATTTTATGCCTTTTTCAACGTTTTTTTAATGAGTTGTATTTCTTAATCGTATCCATTATGCCCCTTTTCACAAGCCTATTATATCCTTCTATCTTACCCTCGATCAATAGACGTACGTGCCGCCCAATAAATGTACCTGCTTAAATGTTATCTACCTACAATGCGTACTCAAGCTGTGCACACATTGCTATCAGTTGTTAGTTTCCACTGGTGATTGCAACTGTAGGTAATAAATGTCTACTATGACTTTTATCATTGACATACGCGTGTGGGGTAAAACGTGATAAAAAAACTGCTCTTATTGGTATAAACATACAGATAGTTATTATAATTTTCCGAGTAGAATATGACTACTCAAAGTCTTTCCGTGGATGTCGTAGAAGGCGACTTAGAAAACACAAAATAACAAAGCTTATAAACATCAAAGAGACCTATCCAACCAGTCTGGCCAGTGTAGAGAGTGTAGGCCAAGTCCTCTGACTGCTGTGGCTAATATATGTATGGCTCTGGTAGTTCAGAGAGGGTCTTACTCCTTCAGTGGAGACTAAAAAAGACCTGATGATGATGACGATTTTCACATTAACAATAATACTGTAGACGAGTGTCTTCGAGTGAGGGTAGAGATGGAGTGTGAAAACAGCAATTATAAATACTGAAAGGTTTTTAGGGTGGGTTTAAGCAAAGCTTACCATGAATTTCATAAATGATTTAATAGGCTCATCATCATTTCGTGTAGGAGACACGGTCATTCGACCATGCCACAGAACTGTTTTGTGGACCATGCACACCCTGGTGTCAGAGTTCTTCGGAACCGCCTCTCGACCTCTGACGTGGTTCCTTTAACGACTACCAGATGGCAGCCGGGACCACCGGCTTAACGTGCCTTCCGAAGCACGGAATCATCTTTCTTATCAGACAATCAGGTAATTCATGCCTGCAATGTCCTAACCAAACTGGAAACAACTTAACAAAGTATGCTTCCCGTGGGAAACGAACCAACGACCCCCGGGTCAACAAGGCAAACGCCCTAACCACTGAACCACGGAGGCAGTTTTATAGGCTACTTTGCTAGTAGTTATTATGGATATTATCTATACTAAGATTATAACGCTGAAGAGTTTGTTTGGTAGAACGCAGTAATCTCAGGAAATTCTGAACCGATTTCCAACCAAAAATTTAAAAAAAATCTTTTAGAGTTGGATAAATAAGTACGATATCCTTGAGTGTCATAGGCTAGGTGTGCCACCAGCGAAGCCGGGGCGGGCCGCTAGTTTAGCTGTAACATGGTGTTGGTGGTATCAATTTTAAACCACGCGGCTAAAATTACCCTCTGGGAGTTAGTAGTAAAAAAGTCATAAAACTTCTGAATCAAATCTTTTTTATGTAAAATCATTATATGATGATCTTCAGGATGGAAACAGTAATCAGAAATGATGACAGGTTGTTAGTGTTGTAATGACTGTGTGATTGTCATCGCTCTACACGTGCTGTGTGAAATGAACCTACGATTTGCGGTGTTTATTTTCATACATAGAATTATTACGTTTTGGTTCATACAACTGTGATACTCTTTACCACCACGAAAACAGATGCAATTAAAGATTTATTCAGGGTCGGCAACCCCTAGCGTTGCATCCATAGGCTGCACTCCATAGGCTACGGTAACCGCTTTCCATCAAGTGGGCCGTATGCAAAAAAAATTAAGTATATATATATATATATATATATATATATATATATATATATATATATATATACTAAGTATAATAATAATAATATATTATATATACTTACTAAGTTAAAAAATTAACACTTCTGAGGTAAGGATTCTAACGATACTTCACACGTCTATGTTCAGGCATGGAGAAGTTATGAATATATACCTACCTGAAAACCATTACAACTTTTGCTAGTCGTGTGTACTAAAAGTCGTTGATTGACAGGAAAACTACTCAAAATAAACAACTTTTTCTATGGTACCAATGCTGGGAACTAAAAAAATTTTGACATTCCCATTCTGCCCTGGGATCTGGACTGTATTTTTTTTTCTAGTGATTTTGATTTTTCATACTACAAAAGAAAAAGTTATTCATATTGATGGACTGTTTTGTTTTGTTTTACGTGTGTGTAAGTGACCAAAGTTATGTCAGATGCCTAACATCTGACGTAACGTAACGATTGCCATCAATGATGAGTTGACAGCCGGGACTAACGGCTTAACGTGCCTTCCGAAAAACGGAAGAGCTCGAGATATTTTTATGCCACTTGCGGTCACCCATCCAAGTGGGGACTGCGCCCGGGGTTGCGCCCCAGGGCTGCTTAACATTGATGGACTGAGTCATGGCCATTTTCAGGGAGCTTTGCGGGTAAATTAACATGCTGTATAATAAGCCATGTTTTCAGCACTCATTTTATACCTTTCTCATTGTACCCTTTCAGCAAGTATACCTTTCTCACATTGTGTTAGTCATTAACGTTCAGATTATCATAAAGGCTTCATTGAATGTCTGTTTGTGTGTTGATATTACTGTATTCAGTTATTATTCATTGACCTGAAAACGTGATGTTTTGCCGAGCCCCTGTTTGGCACGGCGTCCGACTTAAAAATAAACACCGTCATTCACGTTTCATCTCTATTATTATTGTTATCTTTGCTTCCGTTCGGACCTACTTGTGATTTCTTTGATAACAAATGCTTAGATAGCCTAGATGTCATCTAAATGATTATTCATTACCCGCCTTACCACAGAGGACAGAATGTTGCTCGTGCCGCGAGCGACAGTCATATTCCCCTGCTCTGTACGTCATATGCTTTTTGATTCATGGACCTACGAAATAGGAATATGGACAGATGTGACGCATCGTAGCCCGAGATCTGCTAAAGAAAGTGTTAGTTACTGTATTTTAATACATGTTTCTCAATTTGAAGTGTACTCAAATGTTGTCCCAACTCTTATATTAGTTGACTAAAATAGCCAGTGAATTTTGACTTGTAAACAATGCTGACACTTGTTGCCTTTTTTATAAAACTTGAGTTGTCGGTTGGTTTATTATTGTCCACGGTCCGGTGTCTATTGTCGGACAGAACGAGATGGGTCGATCAAAATATAAAATTGGTAACACTAAGTGATGTTTTGAATGATAAGAATGAACGTTGAAAAGTATTGTACAAATTATGATGTATTGGAAGGGCTCTTCTTTTATGGACCGTTTTGTGGAATAAACGCGTGCTCAGGAATTGGCACAAATCTTTTATTCTACAAAAGACAAACCTGGTTCACTGGCTTATTATATCAACAAGCAGCCGAAACTACTGTACTTAGAAACTTGAAATTTGGTACAGGGGTTCCTTTCATGATGTATGTGAGCAGTCTAAGAAAGGATTTTTAGAAATTCAACCATGAAGAGGGTGAAATAGAGGGATGGTGTTCGTTTTTTTTTTGAGAAAATTTCCAGTAACTGATAAATTAATTCTCTACTTTGACGTAGCATTAGGCATTGTGTACCTGTAAAAGATATGGTAAATATATGATAGATTACTTTTTCCTCTATGTTTAAGTTACAATGCACGTGTCGCCTCACGTTAAGTGTTTAGCACGGAGACCAATTGATTTAGGAAAATAAATAGGTGTTGCATTTCAATTTACACTGTTTGTTATCGCAGTTTTGACTTTAAACGATTTTCAACCGAACTCGGTAAGTGGGAGTTCTGTTTTTACCAAAAGTAACTACTAAACGCATTGATTATTCTATGACAATTGTTAAGTGCGTATTTTAAAATAGTAGTACCTATCCAATTTTGTGTGGTTTCATAAGTTATTCAACGGTTTTTCTGTGATCATTACTATAATTATGCATATTACTTGGCTTCGCCTCGTGCCTATTATCACCTCGACTACAATACCAGTTGGTTGACTGGCAGAAAAAGCCATTGGCTTTAAGTCCGCCTTTACATTGTATTGTGTATACAGTAAAATAAATAAAAATAAATAAATAAATTACCCAACTTACCATAACTACCTCATAATGTACTATTTTACTTATTTATTGTTAAATTATTGTAAAAAAACTCTTACCTATCCATGAGCTCTGCTCGTATGTGATGTTGGGGTACTCGTGTGTGTACTGGGGCAGCAGAACCGCTGAGAAGCCCTGGCAGAAGCCCACCGATATGTTGATCGACTGCGCCGCCAGCGCCGCCAACACCTGCAACCAAATTATGAGCTCCTGGTAGAATATAATTTGACTACTAGGTTATACGATCAATATCTTCTATGCTATCATCATCATAGGTTTTTCTTAGTTTATACTGCAGGAGCACGACCCTCTCTGTACTACCAGAGTCAATTATTGGCAGAGGATTTGGTCTACACTCTCCACGCTGGTTAGACGGGTTGGAGAGGTCACTGTGTTGTTTATAAGCTTTGTTTAGTTTGTGTTTCCTAAGTCGCTTTCTACCACTTCCTATGGAAGACTTAGCGTAGTCTATACTCTGCCGGGAGCCGCACGGCAACTTCTATGCTATACTGTTAGAAAAGAAAGTTTCCCTGCAGTTTGTAAAAGCCTGTCCAGGAAATTTATAAATATGTTAGGAATCACGTTATACGGCTTGCACCTCATCACCATTTTGCTAAACTTAAGATATATCCACAATAATTAAATCAATCATAATACTAATTATTTGACAAATATTATAAAAGTGAGTGTGTTTTTTTTTTATTTGTTTGTTATGCTTTAACGCATAAACAACTGAACCGATAATCATGAAATATTGTACAAGCATTGACTGGGATACAGAGGAGTGTACTGGCTACCTTTTATCCCGTACAATCTCAAGGAACGACATTCACGCGAACGTAGCCTGGCTGGGGTGAAAGCTAGTATTGAGATAAACTAATGCACTATTGCATTACATCGTTCAGTAATACAAAACGAGTAAATTAAATTTATTTCATATTGTTTCCCCAGCTAGAGCGAATCTCATTTTGATACACCTTAGAAATATAAACACATATTACGTTTGCGATAATTCAGTTACTACTTTTCCTTATGACGACATAACTAGTAATCCATTCATTAAAACGTTAATGACCTAAAGTGTAAGCAGTGACTAATTTAATTATTTGTTTATGTAAGCTAAATATTAGTAAGCGACTTTCTTTATTTTTATAGTAGACATCCTTCAGGGACGTGTAATAAAAATAAAACCTGACTATCCTACCAAAATTTTTATAGCTTAAGATACTCAGGATAAGGCAAGGATTCCAACAAAATCTCATACATTCAATCATCTGTACAGGCATTGGTAGAACAGAAAGCTTATATTCACATATAAATACATGCAGGTTTGTAGGTACTACTTTTAAAACAAAACTCTTTTTTTGGGCAATCTTTTAAAATCAGAGAATTTATATTTCTAGTCGTTTTGTTTTTAATATCGGCCACTACATCGATATTGAAGTTGCCTGTGTTAAAAAGACCATCATCATCTCTTTCCTGTAACTGTTCTTTAGGATTTAAATTGGGGGCCATAAACAACTGAATTGACGCGTGGTCTTTGCCCTAATACCCATAAAGGCCATTTTCGACAGTCTTCTTTACCATGTGTACTGCGCATACAAGCATACAACCAATTTTAATGAAGATTAGGTAGTAATATTATCACTCAAATTGCAAGACTGTTCTAGGCGGCATAATGACCGTGACTTCATCCGAACGACGTAGAAAAATACCATTTGCTAATGCATTGTTGCATTTGTTGCGCAATAATAGTATATTTTTGTTAGGATATAAATAGAACGTCCCAATTTGTTATCAAAAACACGTTGATGCTTTATAGGTATATTCTTGATAGAACCATAAATCATAGAAGCCTTTGATCCTACCATTTTGGAGCTCAAAATTAATATGATTATAGACATACTTATGCTACAAATAATATTCATCATCATCTTCAGGTCCTTTTCAGTCTCCACTGCAGGAGCATGAACCTCTCTGTACTACCAGAGCAATATTTAGGTAGGGCAGTCACAGGATTTGACCTACATGTGCCTACACTCTCCACGCTGGCCAAATAATATTACTTTCCAAATAATTAAAAATGGCTTAATGAATTTAGTCTTTAGGCTGACTAGCAAAGATACCTCTCCTATCTTCTTCCACGAGTCCTGGGAGAAAAGATATCTCTCCTATCTTCTTCCACGTGTCCCCGTTAGATGCTACTCAAGTATCTTTTCTGAAAAGCCTTAAGTTTTCTTTTTCAGTGCTTTCTCGGTTTATCTAATAAATTTAATAATAATGGTACACGGGGTACATAAGTCCCAAAGGTCACATTTAACATCGTAGTGGGCGTAAAGATGGAAAGTGGAATCAAAATAGTGATGGGTTGCTAGACTGTATTAATTAAAAGTTAATAATTGTTGACTTCAATAATTTACTTAAAGCTAAGTTTATACCGCATACAGAACTTGATTCCTAACTTTGGAATAAAATCATCATTTACACTTTTTTATAATTCAAATGTTCCGCCATCAAATTATCATCAACGCAATTTTCCAGCTCTGAAATTGTGCTCATAGAGCGAGACGAAATAAACCCAACTCTGTAATTCTACTACCTAATAAAGAGATGAAACAAGTCTGCGTCTGTACGTCGAATGTTTTTCAAGTCTTCCCTTTAGACGTGTTTTTGTTTTTTGGTATGTGTGCAAGTGGCCAACACTGGTGTCAGATTTTTCGAACTGCCTAAAAGCATCATAACTTAACGACTGCCGTCAATGATGGTAGCCGAGACCAATGGCTTGTCGTGCTTTCCGAAGCACGGAGAAACTCAAGATAATTTTACTAAATGTCACTTTCGGCATAGAATTAAATATACCTAATATATATTTTTTTATAAGGCAGCCGACAGACAAACCGTGGAACAGTTAAAACCCCTAAAAATAAGACTTTACGCGGTTAAAGCCGCGGATAAAGCCTAGCCAGTGGTAATAGTAGCAACGTTTATTCGTCGTGATGCTGCTTTAGGTGTAATTAGAGACCTAGCAATTACGGTGAAGATGTTCGGAGTCGTGAACGCTATCTTGATGCTTATTATTATCATTTATTATTATGCAATGTGGCTGTAATCAGATTTATATAAGGCAATGTAGTTAAATAAGTTGTAGACAGAACTGAATTAAGTAAATAACAATGTGGTGAAGTTGTTCGCAAACGTAAGAATTGTCTTGATGATTGTTGTTATCATTAATATTATGCAATAGTAACGATATATTGTAAGTATAATCAGATTTATTTTAGGTAGTTGAGTATATTTGTGGGCAGGCAAAATCAAGCAAAATGCATTTTGGACTGGACCTTATAAAATGCGGTCACCGACATGGGTCAACGGATTAGCTCTTCAAAGTGATGATGGGCGCATAGCGCGTAGAACCGATGGCCGGTAGGAAAGAAAGGTTCTCGAATAGCGATCACGTACTGGCAAACGCAGCGTTGGAAACCCACCGACCAGGTGGTCGGAAGACCTGATAAAGGTCACAGAAAGGCGCTGACCGCAGGCCGCTTCCAACCGGTCGTATTGGAAATCCTTAGGGGAGACCTATGTCCAGCAGTGGACTTCTTGTGGTTGAAATAATGATGATGATGATGAATTTCTGCTTACTTACAGTCAAATAGTCTCCAATAGACTCGAAATCTGCCTGTCCGGACTTTATCATACCGTTGGTCCTTATATCTTATTTACAACTAAACCTTGTGCACCGAAAGTCATTCAATTTATACCCGACTGGGGTACCGGTCGCGAAATTAAAAAATCTAGAAATGACACTCGAAATTCAAATGTCAACGAGCTTGCATCATGTGATTTTATTCATGTAAAACGCGTCACAGAAATCGGCATTTTTAGGAGTGCGACGCACACTGCTTTGCGTCTTGCGCCGTAACCACCACACCGTGGTTATGGATGATCTTAAACCACTCCTTTGTAGCTCGAACCACGTAAGTAAATGCATATATCAGATAAACTTAGTCACAGTTCTTGAATACTTCAAGGAAGCTTTTCCTGAGATTTCACCTAAAACGCTCTAAGCTTTCAAAAATAAATTTCGCTAAATTATGATGATCTTGTAAGTGTCAGTTCTAAAATTTGTTTTACACTTCTCAAAGTAATGTCCAATGCCTGAAGACAGTTTAAAATATCTGACACCAGTGTTAGCAAAGCAAGCCAGAATTAGTACTGTATACGTTTTATTTCTTTACATATTAACATGATGCAGTAAATAAAATATCTCACTATAACAAGCTAATCATGCTCAATGTCACGCATATTTATTTTATTTGAATTCCGGTAAAAAATTCACTACGTCTTGTACATTATTATATAAATATCCCATCTAGACATTCACGTTTCATCAATAAATCTATAAGAGCAATTATATACTGACGTCTATTTTTAAATACCTTTAAATACTGGTTTGATTAGTATATTCGGCGTATGTGGCACCTGTTCTATTATATCATTCATAAGCTCATAATGAGTCTAATTTTAAAAAGTCTCTTCCAGATGACTCAATGCTCCTTGTAAGCGAGTGAACGTAAGGTCATGTGTCATATGTGTTTCCTATAGCCCTATGGTAAGCCATAGTATAATTTGTCATATGCTTGAAGTTTCTAGACATTTTAATGATAAAAGAACCCGTCCCACTATTTTATAATCTTGGTCTCTCCTTTCCCATTACTTTACATCAATCCAAAAAAATCCATACTTTCTTAGTTTACGGTAACCGTTTTCTTGCAAATTAACGAGTATAATAAGGATGAAGAGAAAGTTATTTATTTTTGAAGGTCGCATTATCAATAATTTGACTGAAATTGTTTTACTCTTTATGAAAACGTCATCACATTACAAAGAAATCACGTATCCTACATAACAAAATGTAAATAGTGTTAACCTTATCAGAACTTAATTCATTTGAAGTACAGTAATAAGCATAATTACAGTATCAATTTCAGGAAATGTACAGTTAAAAGGAAAAATTACTGCAAATTGACACACATTTTACTACCGGCCATGACCGTATTCGGTCGGTAACCCCAAGCTTTCCGCGAACTTTAGTTAGCTTCCGTAGCAAAGGTACTAGGAGATAATAAGCCGGAAGGATATCGTCTAGTCTGAACGAAGTGAATGTCGACTAGTGTAACCTTGACCGCTGCGTAGTTCTCCGAACTAAAATCCACCTTCTATTAATGCTGTACTCCTAGTGAAGTTGGATATTGTACTAGGAAATTATGAGTCGGAAGGATATCATCTTGTTGGAATTTAAATGCTTCGAAGTTCACAGAACCGAAGTTCATCGTCTTGTGATTCTATTATATCTATCTACTTAATGTGAACCAGAGTTAGAGCTTCAAATCTTGCTTAAAAGATCGGCTGTTTGACTGTTCGTATTCTATCCTTTGGTGGTGCTGCAAGTGCGTTTTGAACAGAAAGGCCCCGGGTTCGATCTCCAGTCAGGACAAGATGGAAAATACGAGCGTCTAATTACGTGTGTTTATTCCTATATATCTATTTATTTCTTTATGTTCACTTCATTTTTATATAAAACCTGTCGCTTTGTTTTAAAAACTTGTTGTCACAAAAAAGGAACCCATCTTTCAAGTTATTTTTACAACGGTAATTATATAAAATTATGCAACACGCTGCAAGAGATTATATTCAAGCGTTTTGAGTTATAATTGTATGAAAATAAATTACTCGTTTTTTTACTGTTACGGAATATTATATCATTAAACTGATACACATTAATATAACCTTAACATTTAGCGAGGCTGGTCGTCGACCTGTTTAATAATAATACAAGTATCAAGAGTCGATTAATAAATGGGTATGTAAATCAGTGTTAATTAAGATTCTAGAAAATTCTGGTTCGTGCGAGCTTTGTCTCGTGAATGCAAATTTTTATATTAATAAGTTTTTATCGACGTGACCCATAAAAACAAAGTAATTGTTACATCATATGTTTAGTTTCCGTCTGTTTGCATTTTTTTGATTAGTATTATATGAGAGCTAGATTATTTTCTTCTCATCAGTGTCATTATGTAAATTAATGCACACAGTTTTAGTACTTTCGCTACGAAAGCTTTCAAAGCTCAATCGAATATGGCAATGGACGACTATAAAACGTGTCAATTCGGCGTATTTTTACTTTTAACTGTAATGTACATGTCCCGAAATGTATGTTGTAATTATGATAATTACTGTACTTCATCTGAAATTAGGTTCTGATAAGATAAAGCTTAAATTGTAATTGTTCCATACTTTGTTAACCAACCGATCAACAAATCCATTCAGGGTATACGCCTGTTATCTTTAATTATCAAAATCTATTCATGTGGTGATCAACAAAAATGTTAATTCGTACTTGATTTATTAAGACAGGGATACAAAATTGATACTATTAGGTCATAATCTGACAAGTAGACTACAATCTATCAATTTTCAAGTATATCTTATCTACATATGTCAAAACCTAGTCACACACAGTCACAAAGTTTAGGGGAATACCAACACAGTCTGATTGAGGAGTTTATCTTTTTATGGACGAATTATGTAACAGATAGGCATCGGATCCCACAATTACGGGTTAATGGCGGACAAACAAACCGTTTACCTCGGCACGGCACATTATCTTTATCTATTTATATAGAAAACAAAGTCGGGTTTGTGAAAACACTCATAACTCGAGAACGGCTGGACTGGTTTTCAAGGTTTTTTAATTTTTTCGTTTTGCTTTCACCCGGAATAGCAGATTAACCATATTAAACGTTAGATAAAAAAGTTAACAGGGACAGGTAAGTAGTTAATAATTAAAAAAAAAATTTAATTGACTGAACCGATCATTATAAAGTTAAAGTAACAATTGAACAAACTGAACCTATCATCTTTTTTTTATTTCTTCCATCGAGGTTTCAGTGGTTCTGCCAATGTCCAGTTTAAAGAGATACAAAGAACGGATGACATCTAAACATGTCTGCCTATAACTGATTTTGTACGTGATTATCCCGTATTTCGCATATTAATAACAAACTGTTTACTAAACTTGACCAGTTTTTATTAATTGTACGTCAGTAACCGTTGACATCTCCGGCTTCTTGAGAGTAATTTACTCGAAACCTATTGATACAAATCTGTAAACAATCATCAAATGCCAGTTAACGGTGAGAACTTAAATACCCAGACGACACTCAAGGTTTGTATAGATAGCATATCAGATTTCTTGCTGTGTATTTTCCAATTGATGCGTTAATTTAATAACGCCTCCATTAAGGCGCTGTGGTATTAGATACTAGCGCCACCCAGCAATTAGTTCAATTAATCTTAAAAAATGTAATAGCTGAATTCCCTTGTAAATTACTTGTAGTACTCTTGGTACAAGTTTTCACTATTATTAATTTGATGAATTAAGAGAACTATATTACTGTATAAAGTAGCCACTTTTGGCGGTAATAAGTAATTCTCTTAAACGTTAATTATAATATATATGAAAAGTAATATCAAGAATACTACAAGTAATTTACTAGGGCATTCAGCTATTACATTTTTTGCATTTTATATGATTTAGGATTAATATTCGCCGTGTGGTTCCCGACAGAGTAGAATAGGACCACTCCAAGTCATTCCGTGAATATCGTAAAAGGCGACTAAGGAAATACAAGCTAAACAAAGCTTATTATCATCAAAGAGACCTCTCCAACCAGTCTGGCCAGCGTAGGCCAAATGACTACTCAGGCTAGTATATGGCTCTGGTAGTACAGAGAGGGTCGTGTTCCTGCAGTGGAGACTAGAAAGACCTGATGATAATGATGATGAGGATTAATATAATTAATTGCTGGGTGGCGCTAGTGTCTGATACCACAGCGCCTTAAGAACAGATTTCAGTAAAAGAATACAGTGGCACTCCGGCACTGCAAGTAGAAGTAAAAATTTACAAAAAATACAGAGTTGTCTGTTTTTTGGTAACGGTGTATAGTTTATTGGTTTTTCCCATCCCAAAAATGCCCAACGCACCTCTAAAGAAGTTTTGACTTCATAAATCTCTACCTTGGAATCTGTCTCAATTTAGAGGAAAGTTATACCAGTAATATTCCACTTATACAGTATACCATACCTAATAATATAAAAGTAGTTGGATTGCTATTTATAGATCGTGTTTGATACTTGACAGGTTTTTTTGGATGTCGTATCAGATTTCTCGAAATGTATTTACAATATCACCTCCATTAGGCACTGATCTATTTCTGTCAATTTTTTGTGTGCTGCGAAATTTGTTTTATTTTAAAATAATCCAGTTACAGGCCACAGTATACCGTACCAAACAATATTAAAATTATTGAGTTGCTATTTATAGATTGTAGTTTTTTTGTTGTCATAACAGGTGTGTCGAAGTTGATTTTCTAATTAGTAGATTATTTGATTACGCCTCCATTGGGTACTGATCTATTTCTGTCAAGCTTTTATCAACTGCGAAATTTTATTACAAAGTTTTATTCTAGAGTAATGTTATCAGTTATATTCCACACTTACACAGTATACGATACCAAATAATCATAAAATTATTGAGTTGCTATTTATAGTTTGTGTATCTCGACGAGTTTTTTTTTTTATGTCATATCAGGTTTCCGAAGTGTATTTTCTAATCAGTAAATAATTTGATGACACCTTCATTGGGTACTGATCTATTTCTGTCAAGTTATTACCGACTTCGGAATCGGTCTTATTTTATTTTCCATGCATAAACAGTGCTTTTTGTACTATTTTTAAAGGCTGTTCATTGAAATGTTGATTTGAAGTAAAAGTTGCAGATTGATGGCGGCATATAATGAACCCATCCTAGATTTCTATTAAACATGTCTGTTTTTCATTTTGATTTATTCCGTTGTATTACTGGAAGTTTTTAATTGAAGGGTTCTTAGATTAGTAAGTTATAAATAAATAAGCAGGGACAAATCACACTAATTGAGCTTGCCCTACAGATAGTTGTATGTTACACATACTAAGTTACTAACTCAACTATACTATGTTTTATAATCGATACTTATATAGAAAAACATCCCATGAATTTCTCTTTACTCAGCCGGTAATTTTTGAAATTACCTGTTGACCGGTGGACCTGGACATAGGTCCAGCAGTGGACTTCTTGAGGCTAAAATGATGACCCATGAATCGTATCATGTATATCATAAACCTTAATAAATGATTATTTTAATAATTATAGTATACTTTTCAGTTAGAGTTGTCTTAGCCTATAATTTGGCATATGTTTTTGTGCATCGAATAATCATTCTATTTATAGACTACTGTTACAAAAACCTCCAACGTCACACATCCGAACCGTCGTGGCGTGACGCTAATGGCATTCGGCACTGAACTTGACTCGTAGTACGACCTCCACCAATGTCAACATAATGATATGAACTACAACTGATGATCCGTCATTATGCCACGGCAACTTATTTCTGAATTTCATCTTTTTTTTATGTCATAGGACGGCAAACGAACAAGCGGGTCACCTGATGGTAAGTGATCACCGCTGCCCATGTACAAGTGCAACACCAAGGGTTTCACAGGAGCGTTGCCGACTTTTGATTTTTCCCTCCCCAGAGGGGAGAGGGAGATGGGCCTCCGGCTCCCTTACTCACCAAACGAAGCATAGCAGCGGTAAAGCTACTACTCGAAAGTCGATTTTCTGTGAGAGAGAGTGTGGTACTTCCCTGGACAAGCCGGCCTATTCATGCTACTAGCAAAAGTGATTTTTGCCGGTAGCGAGGCTCTACCACAACTAAATCTCTATTATATTTCTTAACTAGAAGCCCGCCCCGACTTTGCCCGTGGTACATGCCTATCCTATGGCACTCAGAGATAACGAACCTATCCAACGGTGAAAGAATTTTTGAAATCGGTCGGTTCCTGAGATTAGCATTTTTACCCAAACAAACAAAATCCTTTTTAATACTAAGTATAGATTTAGTCTGAAATGTTAGATTATGTCAATTTGTGTCTAGGTAATAAAGCAATTATTTTTAGGGCACATAGGGTAGGTTTTTACACAAAGGGTAAAAACGGGAACCTTTTAATGAGACTTGTAGAAATTCACACGGATGATGTATTTCAAACAAAATTAAATAATTATTTAAGGGTGACTTCCATATTTTGTTTTTTGAAGTGTAGAATATATTGACACACCAGCGGAATGAAATTATTTTTAATCCAATTGAATATGTCTTATATAAAAAAAACTGTGTTACTATGCATTTAAACCTTTATTGCACCGGCCGGCATAATATCACTTTTTGCCGCCAAATACCAGTTTTTACTGCGCATCAAATGATAAACGGGCAAAAAGTGCAGTTAATTATAGCATAGCGCCCTCTAATGATAGATCATTAGGATTGCATAACTTTTGACATTGCCCGCGGCCAGCCAGTCAAGTTCATTGCCGAATGTTAATGCTCTGCCTTCTATTATGTTGTGCTTAGTAATTAGGTACATTGTTGGCTTTTCAAGATGTTTATTTGTTTGTAGAATGGGAAATTTGGTAAGCTAATTAGAAACAAACCTTAAAAGAGATGGACAGATGACTTCTCTGGTTTTGGTAAGAGATAGAGAAAGGTGGAAAAACAGAGCGGTATTTTGCTAATATTGCCTTTTTTACTAATATAGCTTTTTTACACGACTGCCGAAAAAGAGTCTCGTTTTAGAGTTCATGTATTATGTTAATCTATGTTGGCTTTTCAATATGTTTATTTTTTTTGTTGAATGGGAAATTTTACGTAGTTTTAATATCGCTATATCGCTTTTTTACATGACTGCCAAAAAGGAATGTATTGTTTTTCGAGTTCATATAATATGAACCACGTCAGAGGCCGAGAGGCGGTTCCGCAGAACTCTGACACCAGGGTGTGCATGGTCGACTGACCGTGTCACCTACACGAAATGATGATGATGAATATGACAGAAGTACGATGATCTGTATTGATCAGCATCATCGGATTGATGAGACTAATAGGTCTCATTGTCCGATCATCAGGCTAAATCATCGAACTACTGATACTAGAGGGTTATATGTAAGTAAATAAAGGTATGTTAGTTTCTATTTTTACCATACTTTTAAATGCGTGAACAATTTGTGTCTGTACGTAATAATAAAAACTTTATTTAGCCAAGTTAGAAGAAATGGTTACAATAGGTAGTCTCTTTCACCAACCAGCAACAAGCCAACTCCGAAACAGACGTTAGTCTGTATCTCAGAAGTAGCATGCTAACAGATAGGTATGGGAGCAATATTTTTTATGTTCTCAAAAAGGCAGTAAGGTCTTATACTATGACTTAGAATTTCCCAAACTAGTAAGGAGTAGTGGTAGAGCGACATAGGTTAGAAATCTTTTGGATTTGGTGTCTTCTTTTATTCATGAAAAAGATACTTCCCACTACTACAAATTAAAATGATTATTTAGATACTACAGATTCAGTTGCACCCAAAGATCCAAGCCAATCTGAAAAATATAGTTATGTCATCATACAAGGCCGGGGATCGAACCCGGATCCATCAGTGTAGCAGGCAGACATGGTAACCACTGCGCCAAGGAGGCTATCAAACATAAGCTAACATAACTGAACCACTAGTTATAAAAAACAAGATTTATTTTTACAGCTCTTAACTTTAATTAATACTTGAGCTATCTGGGGGGGTTTAGTCATACATATCACTGATCTACATACACAAATCAATGCCAGCCGTCAGTAGTGCTTTACTGTATGACTATATGCTGTAAGATCATATCTTATCACAGCGGTACACTTCGGAACTTGCCTGTCAACTGGCCACTTCCGCTTCCGACTATTAAGCCGTAAATCACCTTCGCTGATTTGCTACATATATGCTTTTTGTATGTTTTTGCAATGTTCGCTCGCAGATTTTGATTTTTGTTATTTGCACAAAAATAGCTTTTTGGATTTTAGAGAGATTTGCAGGTAATTCAGCATGTAACATAATAATACGGACGAATAAAGTTTAGGCTTGCGACTCAATTAGTAAGATAGCGGCTAGAAATGCAGTGGGGGCAATTTTGGGGTAACTGTGGGAGTGGTTTTGCCCAAAATTGCAGTGGGGGCAATTTTGGGTAAAACCACCCTATACGACGAAACAATTAGACATACAGGATCTTTTTGAACAAACTGGCAAAAGGTTAATGTCGGAATCAGAACCTACATCTACAAAATAATCTACAAAAGCAAGATAAAAAATGCAAAAATTAATAATATTTTGACTTCTCATCCAAACCCTGTTAAGACAAACAAACAATTTTGTTCGTATATCAAAGATAAGGGTTCCTTGTTTACTACGGAACCCTAATTATGCGATTATTTATGTTTCACGTTGTGGATATTTTTGTTATTATAATAACGACAATTCCTCCTCATATTGCCGTTCGTATTATGGTCGTGTAATGTTATTTAAAATAAATAATTTATACAGAAATCCAAATGTCTATGTATCTTCTTTCTCATGTAGTTATATGAAGCCTGCCTTTCTCTTTTGAAGCATGAAGTACTAACGCATTTTCTTTATGAAGCCATGAGCGGAAGCTAAAATTCTCAGCTATTAGTAAATAGCATTGTTTATTTCGCACCGTGACTATCAGAATTCATATTGCCTTTTCGACATGTGATTTAAACATTGCCAGGATTTATCAAAGAAACGTTTCACCTTGGGACTTTATAAATGATATTTGATATGATAATTTCTTTATACACTGACTAGCTAGACATTACAACTGATCGTTCGTTTTATTATGTCTACTGGCTGGCTAGAAGAGTTTATTATAGTTGAGTTTGCGTCACCAATTAAAAGCTTAGATAAACTGAGTGATTATATATTACTCTTCGGTTTAGAAGAACGAAACGAGCACCATTATTTTACGGTAGAGTAGAAACACGATAGAATCCACCAATCTTGAGTACCAATTGATAGAGTAGAGTGACTAGCAAAGTGGGCAATCTACTCTACCACTAGCCTTTTCCCACTAGTGTATCCACCACAGAACACAGAAAGACATTTCTGTGTTCCGTGGTGTCCACTCTAGCATGCACTCTACCAATATTTGGTAATACCTTTGTATACACAGCCGCGGCGGTCTAACTATACTTACTAAATTAAAATTTTCGTGTAGACATCTATATCACCAAAACTGGTAGAGTTAGCTGAATTGGTATAGTATGTTAGTGTACTCTACCAGTTACTCTACGCGTGCACCGAAGGCTTTACTCCTAAATCAGATCAAATTTATTTATTTAAATAACATAAAGATTGCATGCATGCAAGATGTAGTAATTTTGATATTACTTTTCATTTGTTGTCGAACAGTTATGAAAATTGTATCGTGTACTCAATACATATAATAAAAACACAAAAGCGAAGCGACACACCTCCTTCTGCATAGACCCAATTGGGCTAGGTCATCAATTCAGCATTCCTTCCATCATAAATGGAGTTATTATGAATGAGTTCACATTTACCGCCACCTCGTGTTGTGTTGCAACACCCCTTATAAGGGAAAAAGCAATATCTGGCGCTGTGGGTGTTTTCTACCTTGTGGTGAACGAGTTTTGCAATTTTTGGGACAATGCCACGATTTGACCACTAAAGTTTGGAGACTCTATTTATATGCTAAGTATTCAGATACGGAGTCACATATTTCAAGACCAAAGGCAAGATAAGTGACTAGCAATTTTTCAGCGACTTCGTACGCGTAAAACTTCACCCCCTATTTCACCGGCTTGCGTTGATATATATGTATGAGTCAGTCAGGTGCTGTTTATATATAAAGAAGATAGATCGCCCTTTTTATCTGACCGGGGATCGAACCCGGGACTTTCGGTGTAACTGATATGGTAATCACTAGGCTGCAGAGGTCGTTCAAAAACAAAAATTATAAATGTTCCAAATTAATATAGCAGTAGCCTTTTTAATGATAGTCTCAAAAAGACGCACATTTCCTTGATCGCCATATTCATTTTTATCATGACGGTAAGTTCATCAGATCAAATAGTATGTACTGCGCAAAAAATGAAAAAATAAATAAATGCGATTTTAAAATTCTTATCGATGAGTCAATATATACAACAGTTAAAAAAACAGTATTAGTTCTAGAAACAATTAAATCGATCGCGCGATTTGCACGAGATGCGCCAACAAACTAATTTACATACCGATTATGGGCAAAAACTTGCCGAATTAAAATACCGATTATACAAGACACTTTTATTTTGTTGCCAAATTGTTCACGCTCGTTTGTTTTCGTGCAAAAAATAGATAAACTGTGCAAACATTCTCGATTGCACCATCATAATTTTAAACTTAATCTTTAGTCTATAGACTATCTTTAGTCTTTAGAGCACTTATTTTAATCAACTTGGGGTTGCCTGTGTAAATACGGATTTTTTTTTTATTTGGCTGAGGCAAAAGTGACGTCTGCTTGTAAACAATGAATGACAGTCGATTTGATTTGACAGTTACATACAACAGGAGTTTGCAGGCAGTAATCACGGTGTGTAGCGTTTTGGCGGCTAGGCTGTTCTCAGATCCTTAACTATGTGTATGCAATATGTCATTATGATCGCTTCAGTAGATAGGGCGTGAAAGCGTAACAAACAAACTCACGTTCGCATTTATAATATTATTAGGATTTGGGATTGGGATTTAAACTAGAATGCTGAATTTGTTTCCTCTCCTTGCAAAAAACAAATTAGAATATATTTATTAAAACGCTGCCCATGCAGGCGTTTTCATGTTTCTCTCTCGCATTGTAGATCGTTTTATGTTGAAAAATAAAATAATACGCACCATGTAGAGGTCGCCATATCTGCACACCTTCCAGAAGTCCTTGATGCTCGCGAGCATGTTGCGCGCGCGCCGCTCTCTCCACCGCGCCGCGCGAGCGCCTCTAGCGCCCCTGGTGGCAAACACAATAAAACTATTTAAACCAAATACTTCTATATACCTACTTACTTAAAACTGAGGTAGACGTGCCCTACCTACTCCTAGAAACAGTCATATAAAAGTAATCGTGTTACGTGACGTCGACGGTTTCTCCAAGGTACAGAGTTTATATAGCTCCCTTTCAACGCTTCAGAATTTGGTACGTACGGCTCGTCTACCTGTTTGCTTATATAAAAATACATACATATATATATTCCCCCCAAGGGAAAAGACGTGATAGTTTGTAGAAGTATTTAATAAACATTATATTATTTTTTTTATTAAAACACTGTTTAAACGGATAAGCACTTTCCTATGTAGTCAATGTACAAAATAATAATATAGTGCTTGTTGAAGTTATAGTTATTGAATAGCTACATATTAAACATGTCATATCTATGCTAATATTTTAAAGGTTTGTTTGTTTGGTTGAACGCGCAAATTTCAGGAAACCCTGAACTGATTTCAAAAATCCTTCACTCACAATCCTTTTACCATTGGATATGCGTTTTCTCCTGAGTGCTGTAGGCTAGGTATGTACCACAGGCAAAGCCGGGGGGACTGCTAGTACATGATACAAGTGAAGCTATTTAATAAACGACACCACATACAATAAAATTACAAAAGTAGAGGTTACTCATACATTAAATAAATATAAATTGTGATTGTGAAGGGCCAACCACTTAACGTCAAGTGTGTCATCCAATTCAAGTGATAGCATAAACTATATGTGTTACGCAGTGATATGTTGCTTATCTATAAATGATTCACTTGAGTGCCAAGAATCTAGAATGCTGTAATTAATTCGCAATATAAATATATTGCAAAAGTATTTATAATACATAAAGAAACTAATCTATTTCAATACAAAATGTGAGGGTCTTGTTAGACATTTTTATTATTACCGCGACCTGCTAAAAAATATAGACTTTCATCATCATCATCAGGTCTTTTTTGGTCTCCACTGCAGGAGCACGACTCTCTCTATACTACCAGAGCCATATACTAGCCAGAGCAGTCAGAGAATTTGGTCTACTATGATATATACTCTTATATGATGGACAAGCAAAAATCTACGCGACGAAGTGAATTCAATGATTACCCGACTGACCCACCCAGAACGAGGGTAATGTTTTTCGCGCGAATATATGTAAGTGTGTCTGTACCATTTACGCTTCCTAAAGCCTAAACGGCTCGACCGAGTTTGAAGTGTGAGCTGTGAGGTGAGGCAACGTCAGCAAAAAACAATATAGCAGACGTCGTTCTTACATTTATTTAAATAATGCTACTTGTTAATAGGTACGTATTGATTGGTAAAATATCTTTATACTATCGCTGTTTGATAATGATAGAATGAATTAATGTTAAAATTACTGTGTGATGATATTGAGATGATGTTTCTTCATCATCATGATTATAACAGAGAAAGCGGTTGCATATTGCCGTATCTTATCAGAATCTTGTATCAAATGAACATATTTGAATAGAATGTTTGACGATGATAACGCTACGGATATGTGATATTATTGACGTTATGGAAATATTCTGCGGTTTCTTAGCCATATCAGGTATTTCCTCGCAAATTTTCATAATGTAAGTATTAAAATAATACCAACCAAGCCCTATTGTAGCCGAAAAATATATATAGTTTATCTCAATGGATGAATTGCATTATAAATGTATGTAGTTTTTAATGTTACCTTCGGAAAAATAAAAATTTTACCTATTTGTTTATTTCGTCAAAGTCTTATATTATTTTTGTCATTAGCTAACTTACAGTTTATTATTATTGCCTTTGAACATGAGAAGATGGAGAAATCGAAGATATGGAGAGTTAACCAACTTGAGGTCGAATATCTAAGTAATTCAAAATACAGAAAAGAGTGTCGCATCATTTATCAGGGCAACACACAAGCATAATTTCAGCAAATGTATGTTTACACTTTCAGCAGAATTAGATTTAAGGCCTATTAAAGAAGTGACGTTTTTTATGTATCGATGCTCAAGTTAAATTTTGATTTAAGTTCTGCTAATGAGTAATGATGAATAGGTAGAATAGGTAGTAATCTAGTAGTATTTACTCGCCAGTCAGCCGCTCGCTACCACACGCATATCAAATCCGGTGTTTTATTTCACATCCCCTGCACAGCCATTTCTGGTGAAGTAAACAAGGAATGAATGAAGCAATTTGGCACAGACTCTAATAGAAATACCTACTCTAAGGTTCAAGACCAGGTCATAGCTATTTGAAAAACAGTCCAGTGGCTAAATGCCAATAACGCGTGTATAAATAGCCAGCAATAACAAATCTATTGATATTGGAGGGCGATTGGTTTGGAGAAAACACAGCTACGTATGAAGAGACGTCACATGTAAACAATTTAAAACGTATAAAAATTTATGAGATGTAGATACGTATAGTGTAAACAAACTTTGAATGTTATCTATTTTTAGGTCACGACACAAATTTAAAGATGAAACATTGATGACGTTTGTTATAATTATATGTTTGGTTTAGTATCTGTACTAATAATACAAAGAGGAAAAACAATGATTGTTCGTTTGTTTGAATTGAATTCGAATTGGCTTCGAAACTACGGGACCGATTTTCAAAATTCTTTCACGAATGGAAAGTTAATTTATCTACAGGTGACATAGGCTATATTTGATGCGAAGGAAGTCGCGGGAAAGTTGCTAGAATCCGTAATTAGGTAATTAAGATTGTCGGTAAAGATCTCTAGAAAGATACTATGATATTTAATATTGTCATTGACGGAAAAATATTCTACAATTATAAAACATTCATGATTAGGTTATAATTACAGGCATATTTTAAAAATTCATAGCCTTTTCACAATCTATAAATTAACAAAGATCTAATTCGTTTGTACATAGCAAGCTTCGATCTATATGAGTGAGCGCGATGAAGCAAATTTTCAAGATTTTCTTACACTTACTTCTTAACACACATTTTGTGTACTTTTTCCTATCATATGGCTAAAATTTATGCACAAAAAGGCAAAAAGACTCGAAGCGCTCAAGTTCCAAATTTATTTTTGAAATTTCTATTTATCGTATCAAAATGTTGATAGATGTCATCAGACTGCTTGTCTCCCTATATTATGTACAGTTTAAATCAAACCGCGCATGTCAATCAACATCAATACTGTTATCAGTATCACTATCACGGGACGCCTTATCAAACACTTTATTTATTGTTCTATTGCGCTCTTGAAAGTTATTTCTGCCTTCACATTCATCTGAGATGTCGATTGTTGATTTGCATATTTTATTAGCAGCGGGCTCTGACTCCAGCATGTACCTATCAAATGTAGGTTATTATAGAGTTCCTGCTATTGGCGGTCGAGTTTAAGAATCTGTTTAAATAAAATTATCTTTAATATGGTTTTATCGCATTTATCACATTATTTATGCAACGATTTGCACACTTTACAGTGATCATGTTCGCTGACTTGACATTTGCACTATGCAAAACTACCGCCTAAAATATTTATTGATGACGTTCCGGATGTACTACGCAGTATTTTAGAATCTACACAAAATTGTCTGAGGGCCCATAATACTTAGATACCTGAAACATATAACCGGAATATTTCGTTGGTGGTTGGGCATATGGAAGTAAACAAAGGATCCAGGCAATGCCACCCGACTGAAAAATGTTTGCAGGTTGCAGACTGAAAAAACTATTTCTACAGGAAAAACTTATCAATTCACTACTGAAACTTGATGACGTCAGAAATTTACTTATAGCGAAGTTAACTGACATGTGTAATGAATTTTTTTTTTTTAATCTATGTGTAATACCAATAATCCTAGCAGTATTTTTTGTGTTGTTGTTGAGGTGACAGATGCCTTAATGCAGCTTAATCTGATACATACAAATAAAAGAAAAGCAAGTCGCGAGTCTGAGCTGTGAGTCAACTTCAATTGGACCAAGAAGTAATGCGTTTACTCAACTGCATTACAATACATATTAGCATCAAAATAAACAAAGACTCCGGTGAAAACGAACCGGCATTGTTTTAATTGCACCAAAGGTATTTGTCAATGGCAGAATGTGCAACACAAAAACCCATACGAATATAAAAAGTATTCTGAGTTTCGCATGAGTATGTGTGTGTGTGTGTGTGTGTATGTATATCAATTATTTGCATTCGGATGATTTAACATGTTGAATACTTTAAAAATAAACAATTTGTCGTTCTTCACGTATTTATAACTTTATTGTTAAAGTATTTCAGTCAAACTTCTTAAAAGTCTTTAACCTCTGCCTTGCTTGTAATACTTAAAATTTGTGCACACAAAGAACTGACAAACAGATAATTTATCAAGACAAGATGCAGTATAGAATAAAGTAGCAGTAATTTTAAGAGCATTTCTGTCACAGAGTATGAGTCGCAGGTCTTGCTCGCGTATGGTTTTATTACTAGAAATATATAGGTATATGTACGTACAGAATGAATATAAGCTAACCTAAGCACAAACATAATGATATACTTTTTAAATAAATGTTTTTGTTCACAAACTTTCACGCACAGAAAAATTACTAATTCTTAGTCAATCACATCACATAAGTTTTTTTTTATGCACTTCACTTTAGTATAATTTAATTACTTACACGAACGCGCCTACGTGCCCGCACTATCGCGCACTATTTGTTTATCACTATCACTTTTAGGCCGTACCTACGGACGGACGTCATTTTTTATTATTAAACACGTGCGTGTTTCTCAAACAAATACTATTGTTCCGGCGGATATCGAATGCCGATAGGATGAAATGTCGACAGCTTGTTTTATCGACTAGACTAAATATTTTCCGTTTTGGATTCCTTTTCTTTCGGGTTTGTACTCGCCTAGATTCGTTTTAGAGATAAGAATAGTCTTTTTGGCAATTATTAAAGCTTAGGAATAAGTTTGTGTAAATTTCACTTGTATTTATTATGTGAAAAAAAAATAAAATTGTGAAATTCTTATATACTTCACACTACTTAGTCTTGATCAGAAATAGGCTACCTTCAAGGTACGATCGATCGCAGTTTTCAATTAATGACACTTGCAACGTATAAAATGATTTTAGATGTCGCTCTATACTATTTCTCAGATTTTATGTTTTGCTACAAGATTTTATTCTAAGGCTTTCCACGCTTTTTACAAGATTTATTTATTGATTCCCAGAAACCCCGCCGCAGTTTTCTCGTCAAAACACGAAACACGTTTTCTTATAAACAATCAGAATCTATTTGCGCCGCGTCACGTTGCTTTTCTTCTCTAACCTGGCACTTTTCCAGGGAAATCACATTTTCACTGTTCACACCATTTTTTGTACGTACACTATTACAGGAATTCCGAGCTGCCTTAAAGCATCTGGCACGGGTTAACGACTGCCATGTCGTTAACCTGTACCAAGTACCTGTAACCAAGAGAAACTCCATAATTTTTCAGCTCCTTTTGGTCAGCCATCATGCTTATCTTTTCAACTTCAGCCAGAATATCTTCCGTATTTTTTGTCTTCCATTTGAGGCACGAAACCACTAACACTCAAACCTCTGGAACACCTTTGCGACTACCATTCACGAGAGAATCTCTATAACCTTTCAGCCCCTTTTGGTGCCAGCCCCCATGCTGAGCTATTGAACTTCATCAACAACAGCTAGCGTATTTCATATCTTTTGTCACAGACGCACAAAACACTTAACACTCACGAAAAAAACATTTACGATATCGAGACTTACTTTTCCGAAAACACAGCATCGGATGACGACATTATCACGACTAATCAGAGAGAGTAAAAACCTCGCGAGAAAAGTAGTGGTGTCACGTCATAGTAATCATATCGATAAACACCGCGAACCGCGACAGATATGCGTGAAGCCTAGCATAATATTATAAATAGGTACTTAACATCTATTAACACATTTCGGTAATAGTTGCTGATTTTATTAATATATTATAGAAAAGATTCAAAGATAAAAGAAAATAGGCCCTTTCAGGCATTTTTCACGTCATTTCATAATTTAAATAATTCTAATTTACTTAGAAATATTTAATACTATTAATTAGTGTTCAAAAGCTACAGACTACTAGCGTTTCGGAACCGACCACTGCAGAGAGGAAACGCTGAAAGAAACTCTTTTTTACAGTATGAGAACGTAAATATAAAGAAATTTAAGAACTGCTTTGTAATAACCAGATCCGTCAAATGTGGGATCATGACTGAAAGCGTACCCCGGGCTCTGCAGCCTACCATAATATTATAAATACCTACATAGGTACTTAACATGTATTAACACATTTCGGTAATAGTTTCTGCTGTGATTAATATTTGTGCGTATAGAACTGCTGACGATGGCACTGTTGGTCCTGAATAGTTGTTCGTATTAAATACATGTACCTAAGTTATTATCGAAATAGACAGGACATTCAAAAACCTCAATTAGTAGATTTCGATTTGTCGAATTAAAATCTCTAGGCAAGATGTTCTACTTTGATATCGTGTAGATTTGCAGGAAAAGTTTGAAGAATTTTAAACGGATAAAGAAAATTAAAACTTTGAACGATTCCACTGAATTGACTAAAGGATGGGTGATTTAATTTTATTGATTTTTTTTATGTGATAGCTGAAGCTTCCATCCTGGGAAAGGTAAAATTAGTACGAACAAAAGAAATAACCTATTAGATAATTGATGTGGTACATAAATTCAAATTAAAAAATATAAGTATTTATTGCAAGCACTTTATTATATGGTGTGTTGCGCAGCAATGGGAAGTCATGCAGCAGAATTATTTACTTGTTGAATGTAATTCACAAGTGGAGAGAGTAGGCCAAATCCTATGACTACTATGGCTAATATATTGCTGTGGTAGTACAGAGAGGGTCGTGCTCCTGCAGTGGAGACTAAAAAAGACCTGATGGATGGATGGATGTAATTCAATTCATAAAACAATTAATGTAAGTAATTAGAAAATTATCCAGCTTTAAAATGATGGGAATGAGTAATGATAAGATAATGAGGAAATAAATATTACATATTGACACAAATGAATTCAGATCCAAATAAACACCTGCTGAATACAATTAACTAATTAATATTTTGCTAGTACATTTAATATTAATATTTTATGTATTCATTGGACAAAGTAGAATACATTTAAAAAGGTTAATATGGGAGTTTTTTCGTGTTTTTAACGACCTTATTATGATCATATTTAATAACAAATATAAAATAAGAAATATTAAAATTATGAATACTTACTAGTAAACAGTAAAAGATCTTTCCACGATCGTTACAAATGTCGCACAGATTTTATTCCGTTTAAAATAAATCAAACAAAACAAATCAATAGAACAGTACAACACAGATTTTCAACAACTTCCACCTTCACAGCTTTTACGCGGGAAAATCCGCCGCACGAGAGCTTGCGTTCAAATTTAGAACACGCACGTGTGCGCACGCGACTACGTTTTTAATTTCCGAATTTTTCAGCCAGTATTTTGTTTTAATTTTTTTAACTGCCAGTGTTTTTTATTTTTATTATTGTCCTTTTTTTAATAGTGAGGCTATGTCACATCACGTTTGGGGCCGGCGGTCGACTGTTTTGAAAAGAGCCCCGGTGCTCTTGACCTTGCGCAGTTCTCCGGCAAACTGAAGCGGCTTTTCGTTCACTCGCCGTGTTTTATAACGCTTTATTGTTGTCATAACTTTTACTGTGTGTGGCACACTGATAATGAGCGGTCGCGAGCATGTCACCCTTTTGTGGAGTACTGCCCACTGAGATTGTTTATGGGTTTAAAGCACGCGGAAAAACTGTTAATTTATTGGTTTTGCGACAAAGAAGCTGCGTGCGGATGAATTGACAATAAATTTCGATTTATTCAGGAAACTATGCTTGACATCGTTATTTTTATTTAGTATGAAATAAATCAGTAGTTGCATGTTCATCCCCAATAAATTCCTTGGAATTATTTTATGTTTTTCTACCGACTTTATAAAAAAGGAGGAGTCCTAACTTTATCGATTTTTTATCCTCATTACTTTCCCAATTGGTGTCCATTAAAATTTCATCAAAATGGGTTCCGTAGTTAGGTCGTTTTTTTGATAGAGAAGGTTATGATAAGCAAGCATAGTACATCATACATATACAAATTTGACGTCACGGTTCTTGGAATAACCACCCACGTGACACGTCACAAATTCTTTAGCACTTACACCGTATTCATTATGTTTTGATTTCTAATTTGGTGCCTTTTAGTTACAATTGTCACATACGTATACAAACATAGATCGTCATACAAACTCAGCAATTTGATGTCTGTTACTGCTCTGCACTGGTGGATATGCAAACAAATGGACATTGTTTTTTTTTTTTGGCATATGTAGCACGGATAGAAAAAAAATATTTAAATTAGAAGAGGATATAACGATCAATTCAAAAATATTATGTAAGGCAAAACATGAGAGTTTCTGCTCTCCAAAGGCTTCGCCATTGTTTCTCAGTTCGGCCATTCACGGCTATGCTTGCTAATTGCGGCCCATCAGGCATATGAGAGTTTGCTTTCTCTCCAAGCCTTGCACACACAGGCAACGCCCTAAGCCGAGGTTCGACCCTCCTGGGAGCCCTCTGGCAGAACGGCCCTTCAAGGCTATGAATGCAAATCGTTGCCTATCAGACAATTGAGAGCTGTCTCTCCAAGCCTTGCGCACACAGGCAACGCCCAAAGCCGAGGTCCAGCCCTCCTATGCCCTTTAGCGATGTTCGCCTTACAAGTAGGATAGAGGTGGTGGAGGTAGGAGAAGGTAGAGGATACTCTGCCCTACCTCAAAAGTCCGGTGAAGTAGCGAAAGCTCACTTGGAGCTAGCGACATAGTCCATTAAAAAATGAGCCATCTAGCTCCTGAATCTTCAAAGTAATTTTAAATTACTTTAATTTTTTTTAAATACGGAATTGTAAATTAATTTTTAAACTTGGGTTGAAAGCGGAAAAGGTTTTGGTATGAAAGCGAAATTTTACAAAACTGGGATGAAAAAGTGGGACGTAACCGGAAAGTCCCTTAATTACTTAGTAGGAAGCTAGAAGGTAGGATGAAACTAAAACTGGTGGAATTTTCAAGAAAATAGTCGTACCACGTGGTCGAAAACTGATTCCTGTCATAGATGATCTTCCGCGATGACCCGACGAGTGGCGGAAACCGCACGAGTACGTTGACAAATCGGTGGTCATCATGTTGCATGGGTAATTTACTTTGATATACTTACGTAAATACACTATGTTATTTTTTTATATACTACATGGTATGGTATCTTTATCCTAACTTCTCAACTAATATTATGAATGCGAAACTGAATTTGTTTGTTTGTTACGCTTTACTGTTGTTGAGAATACCATTTTTCGATTTAGGCATTCGTTTCCGAAATATTTGGTTTTAAAGTGCGAATTTTTGTTAGAGGTAAGTGCCCCCCCCCGATCATCCGAAATGCTAGTAGTCTGTAGCTTTTGAACAATCATTAGTAAATGCATATACTTACTTAATATGATAATTTTAAATGTGCTTTGACGTGAAAAAGTACCTGCAAGGGCCTATTTTCTAAATAAACGTTTTGAATTTTGAACTACAAAGATACACTTTTTGAAGCACTGCTTGCGAAAGCATTTATGGTTAAATAGATGTTACACGCGGCTTCGCCCGCATGATTTATAGCCTATGTCCTTCTCAGTACCCTAACCTATCTGTATGCAAAATTTTATGATGATCGGCTCAGTAGATACGGCGTGAAAGCGTAACAAACAAACAAACAAACAAACAAACTCACTTTCGCAATTATAAGTTAGGATTAGGATTATTTTTGAGAAAAAATAAAATCGACTTCCACCCTATACGTAATTGTACAAATTGGAACTAAAAATTAGGTTTTAGTGGGTGTGGTAGTTCATTCAAAATAGAGGAACAACAATCCTCGGAAAAGCCGGCCGACCAAAACCTCTCCATGTATCACGTCTGATCCACGATCATGCTGACAAGAGTGAACGACTGAGAAAAATTAATGCGATATGTTGAAGTCTCAATTTACTTGTGGCTAACTTTAGTGACTTAACGAGAGTTCTAGGACTTGTTACACCGGTGTTACTTTCTCGTGAGCATTGTGAGCCATCTTATCAGATAGCAGACTAGGTCGATGGGACAGTTCAATGCTATCAATGCTATCGTCTCCGTTTGTTTACAGATCTTTCCTTCTGTCACTGGTAGCGTATGATCGTATGGATCGTCCTAATGATCTAAATAGATTGTTGTTGCTTGGAGAAAGTGTAGGTCTATCTACAGTCGAGGGCAGAAGTACCTGACCCCGTTACAACCAGATTTTAGGCTTTTCATTAAGAGCGCTCGATCTTTGGAACTATATAAAACAACATGTTGAATTAATATTTCCACAATTTATATTTTATTTCAAAGGACATACCGAATGGAAAAAATGGAGGGAGGCCTTTGCCCAGCAGTGGGACAGTTAATGGCTCAAAATGAATTCATCAACAGGTCCTTGCTAGTCTCCACTGCAGGAGCACAACCCTCTCTGAACTACCAGAGCCATGTATTAGCCAGGGCAGTCAGAGGATTTGGCCTACACTCTCCACGCTGGCCAGACGGGTTGGAGAGGTCTCTTTGATGTTTATAGCTTTGTTTAGCTTTTGTTTCCTTAGTCAACTTCTACGACATCCACGGGGAGACTTGGAGTGGTCCTAGTCTACTCTGCCGGGAACCACACAGAGGACATATTATGAGTATTTCTCATAATATGTCCTTTCTACAAAATAAATCATTTAGGTTATGAGAAAGCAAACTCCGCAGTATTGTAAATTATAATGATATTTTATTCAAAATATAATTTCAGCAAAATGGCCGCTATGACTCCGTTGTATAGGTGATGTACTCTGGTGGACCAATTTTGCATGACATCTTTGCAAGTTTCAGTTCAAAATTAACACATAACAGTGACTTTTTCGGATTGTAAAGGTACTCTCCCATTTAGTGTTTGTAACATGGTAATTTGTCATGACTAAATATGTATTCCCGCCAAATTTGATAGCTATCGCTTTAACAAGATTGCCCTATAGCGGCAAAGTTCGAGCGTCCCTATTGAAAACCCCCATATTATTGCAGGGGGGTAGGTTTATATGCCCCCGACTATACATTGATTTGGTTAAATCAAGATTACTAGACTAAATTGTATCATTAATTGTACTGAATATATCGTCATATTTAACTCAACTGGCCCACCCAGAAGAGGGGTAATGGCTTTTGCGTGTATGTTTGTATGTCTATTTTCCTCCTGCAGCCTAAACTGACCGATTCTTAGATGTGACGTGCCATTAGATTCATATTATTCCCTAGAGTGCAATAGGCTATGTGACGTCAGCAAAAAACAATATTGTGGAGTAATAAACTAAGAAAAGTGAAATCTTCTCATTGTCCTCTATGACATATTCCATTTCCTTTAAGGATTTGATGGTCGGGTTTTTTTAATCTAAATATATATAACTCAAAGGTGACTGACTGACTGACATAGTGATCTATCAACGCACAGCCCAAACCACTGGACGGATCGGGCTGAAATTTGGCATGCAGGTATATGACGTAGGCATCCGCTAAGAAAGGATTTTGATCAGTTCTACTTCTTAACGCTAGCAAAGCCGCGGGCAAAAGCTAGTTTTTCTTATAAACGTTATATCATTTTGTTACCGGAAAACATACTTTGTTACTAATGCCCAATAAAGTTGATTTATAAATCGCAGACATATATTTCGATAGGTTGCAGAACAGGTTCTTAGAAAATAATGTGATCTGAATGTACCGACTAGTCGCCGGATTCTGAAGATGACAAAGTTTTCTATTAATCGACTATTTCTTTGTCTACCTTTTTCCAGTAATTATGGCGAATAAAATAATTCTTTAGAATTAACAAAAACATATTTCAAAATTTAAAAAACACAGCTTTTTAGCGTGAATCGTAAAGGAAGATACAGAGAGCGACTGCTTTGTCTTATTTCTGATAGTCACTATATTTGGAAAGTTTTACCCGACTGACCCACCTAGTAGGAGGGTAATGTTTTTCGCGCGAATATAGGTATGTATGTAAGTGTAAGTATGTCTGTTCCATTCTTGCCTTCTGGAGCCGAAACGGCTTGATCGATTTTGAAGTGTGAGGGATTATAAGATTCGTATTTTCTCCGAAGTGTCAATGTAACGTCTGTATAAAATCAGTATGGCGGACGTCACTGTCATACATGGCAGCCGGATTTGTATTTTTTTTTTTCAAATAGCGACTTCTCAGCATTTTAAATTACATACTAATCAAGAACCATTTCTATTTCTGCGTCAGGTTTTTCCACTAATTTGGTAGCAGGTATCATGCTGCATAATTGCTAGCTGCAGCGGAAGGCAGACGGCATCGTGTTATCAGATCGCATGCATGCAATTATTGTTATGCAATCCTCAGACGTCGGTTTTGATTGCTTTCTGTGAGTTATGTTGTGTAATAGCATGATTGTAGTACGAACAGATTACTACAAATATCATTCGTAACGTAAAAAAGTATACTAAAGTAACCTTACACAGGCAGATCTTAAGGCCAAAAGACCTAAAAATAGGCCAAATGCGAGTCACACTCGTGCTCGAAGGGTTCCGTACTATATCTATACAACATTATTAAAGTTAATCCGCGTAAACCTAAACTTGCTAAAACTGAAATATAATTTATAAATATTGTTATGTTATTATTTCGTGAATAATATTTTTTCTTCTCACAAAATGGTAGATACAAAGTTGTGACGCTACCAATATATTGTCATCTATGTGCAACTTCTAGAAAAAATCGTTTGAACTAGAGGTTAGGACCACATGATGGAGGTATCTTCAATACAGCAATACGTTACTTTGCGTTATATTTTCTCGTGTAACATATACATAATGAGAAGAGGTGAAGAACACCTGACTAAAAAAGTTCTAACTTAATTAATACTAACGTAATGGACTGCCCTCCTCATACAAAAATATTGGACCAAATTAAGGTTGCAAAAAGCAGGCGAATATATGGCGTAGGAGAGTTGCTTGCTACTCGATACTAGATGGCGGTAATCTGCGTTAGCCTAAACTTACTAAATATAGGATGTCATTTTAAAATATTATGCCTAAAATATTGTTTTGATTTTTAATATTTTTATAATCTCATAATGCGGTAGATACAATGTGTAGTTTCGAGTGGCGCCATCTATGCGAGTCTCTGAGAACAAATCTTACGGTTAAGGCGTTGAGACCACATGCTATGAGGGTTAATGGGTAGGTATAGGGGAAGAGGTAGGCCAAAACAGATGGATGGATTGTGTTAATAGGGATATGAAGGAGGTAGAGGTGGATGGAGAAATGGTAAGGAATGGAAAATTGTGGAGAGAAAAGACATATTGCGCTGACCCCAGATAATGGGATATGGTAAGGCAGATGATGGTGTAACATATACGTATCTTATGTAAACCTATACCTACATGCATTATTGTGAATTATGTCATTCGATATTTTCCTGTTATTTGTATAATTCGAATAATAGTATCGTGAATCAGTTCTGAAGAAGTTTCTACTGGTCTTCTTTCAAAGGCTTTTTTTAATTTTATTCACAGAAATACTAGACATTATAAAACACGGTAAGCCTTCAGAAATAGCAATTAAAACACAACTATAGGAATTAAACCTAATGTCTTGTTCTACGAAGAGATATGAAGTAAGCACAGCGATGCGAAAAAAAAATCTTTGCTGCTATTAATATTTTATGAAATTCTTGTGCCTGTATTCCTTATTTTGCTAGTTACAACGGATATATTTATATGATTTCGTAACCATTAGGAGTCTGAAGTAATAATGTTAAGCGGACATACTACTATAGTGGACTTTTTGACACGTTGGACATTTTGATACAGTAGATGATTTGATAAATTGGTCATTATGTCGCTAAAGTGTAATTCTCCCGATTGACCCATGGGAGGCAGGCGGGTTTTTTTTTAAATAATCATTTGTTCGCATTGCTTTGTCTTATTATTAAAAAAACAGAAGGTTTACTAGAACCGCGAAATAATGCATATATTTATTGATGGAAATAATGTGTAATTGTTTAAAAAATAATGGAAGTTGCCCGACCATTTGTGTAAACACTCTATCACATATAGCTCTTCATTCATATACTTGTAAGGCAAGCAAAAGAAGACCACAGAAAGACAATCACATATGTTTTACCATAATTTTTTTAATTATTATCAGCTTTTCATTCATACTTGTTAGGAAAAACAAAAGAAGGCCACAGAAAGACATGGATTGCCCGCTGATTTTTCGAGAAAATATCGTATAACATAATAGCATGCCGTTTGGTTCCCGGCAGAATAGAATAGGACCACTCCAAGTCTTCCCGTGGATGTCGTAGAAGGTGACTTAGGAAACACAAGCTTAACGAAGCTTATCATAAGAACTCTCCAACCCGTCTGGTCAGCGTTGAGAGTTAAGGCCAAATCCTCCTGACTGTTCTGGCTAATATATGGCTTTAGTAGTATAGAGAGGGTCGTGCTCCTGCAGTGGAGAATAAGCAAGACCTGATGATGATGACTATAATAGCAATTTTACCGCGACATCATTCACGTAAAAATTGCGCGAGCGTTGTCTTGGTAACGCGAACGTCGATAGGCTACGTTTCGTTACCTCTTTCCACCAGGTGGGCCGTATGCCTGTTTACCAAAAATAATTGTAAGAGATGCAATGCTGGTCTAGGAGAAAAGAAAATTCGTACAATAAACCAGCTGCTTCTCTTCCCGCACAGATCGTAAAAGCCGATCGAGGGAATGGGCGTGAGGAATCATGTCAATAGGCGATGCGGCTAGCAATCCATCACTATTTTGATTCCGTTCTCCACCTACAAAACATGCTAAACGTGGCCTTTAGGTATTATAGACCTGGGCTCTGTCTACCCTGCAAGGGAAAAAGACGTGATTGTATGTCTGTATGAAAAGAGGCAAAATCTAATACAAAGCAAGATTAACGTAAATCCTTCTAAAAATGTGTTATTAATTTTAATTACATTACAATTACATTATTTTATAAACAAACAAAATGATATAGTTATCTACAGGGCCTTAGGAATATTTTTTGTTAATTAAAGGGACTTTTTGTGTGTTTTCAATGAGCTCGAATTTTATTTAATTTCAATGGCAATTATAATGGCATTATAGATAACGGTTTAGGAGATATTCACACGCCTAGCATTGCTACTGGTGTTCGTACGTAGAGTTAATACGATAGAGTCGACAGCTTCTACTTTTAGCATGTAGCATTAACTTTTATGACAAAATCCCTACTAATATTATAAATGCGAAAGTGAGTTTGTTTCGTTGTTAAGCATTCACGCTGTATCCACTGAATCGATCATCATGGAATTTTGCATAGGTACACATAGGAAGGACATAGGCTATATATTACGCGGGCGAAGCCGTGGGTTACAGCTAGTAAAATATAAAGCTAAAATGTGATGTTTGATATCAAAATATAAAAATGCAAACTTTCGCCCGCGGGTCCACTCGCGTTAGTGTCGATCCCTCGGGAACAGTACTTTACTCCGGGATGAAAGGTAGCCTATGCCCTTCTCCGTATTCCAGAAAACGTGTACGCAAAATTTCATGATGATCAGTTCGGTAGATCCTATCAGATAAACAAACTCACTTTCGCATTTATAAAATTAGTTAGGATATAATGTCTGACGGAAAAAAAATAAAAGAGAACTACAAAAACCCCGGAAAATTCAAAATAACCTTAACTAATGACGACCTTAAATCTCAGATCGTCTTCGTTTTGCTAGGTTATCTAGACAGTGACGGAACTAGACCAAGAAAAAAATTTGTTCACGTTTATTTACAAGATACTTGAATTGTGTTAAACTTTGAAATGCAGTCTAGAATCGAATTATTTGAAAATAACAATCACCTTTGTTATTTTTAAATAATTATGATTTGATTCTAGAACTCATTACATACAAAAACATATTACAAATATGAAACTCTATACCCACTTTCTTGATGGGAATAAATTATGGATGTTTAACATAATGAATAAGACAATACCTGTCAGTCACCAAATATTTGATAAACAGGAACATTTATAAAGAAGCTGAACAAACATCTTGAATTATAAAATATTATTTGTCATGTTGTGAGATTATTTATGGATGAGGTTCTCAGAAACGGTGAAGAAAAGTACAAAATTAATATAGCTGACTAGTAAGCAAGAATAAATAGTAAGGGTGAGGAATTAGTTCTTCTTCTGTTTTATAAAATGGCCTCCACCGAGACTTCAGTGATTCTGCCAATGTCTAGTAAATTGAGATACTAAGTATCGGTGTTGTACGGTAAACTTGTAACAAGTAGCATCAAAGATGGCGTATGTTCTTTGATACCTCGTGGTCGGGAGCGGTGACAAGTCTATACGAGTCTTTATAACAGTCCACTTTAACTATTTCACAAATTATTTATGAGCACGAGCATTTATAACACCAAACTACACCAATTTCACATTATAAAGTCCACCAAAATCAATTTGCAAAATCGTCCAAGGTAGACCCCAACTGCACCCACTTGCCACCACAAACTCGAGAGGAATTAGTTGACAAATATTGTCATATGTTGACACATGTTGTCGAGTGTGCTGTATTTTCCAGATTCCGGCTTAAGTTTACTTACTTTAAAGAATTTTATGTTATAACTATTAAAATACATAGACACAAACTCTCAATGTAACCCTTAAATGGCAAGCGACGCGCATTTATACTTTCCCGCGACTTCTTCCTCGTAAATTACAGTACAGCCGGTGTCCACAGATATATTAGCTTTCTATAGGTGAGAGAATTTTGAAAATCGATCCAGTTTCGGAGCCTTTTCAGTGCCAACAAACAAACCGTCTCTTTATGATACGAGTATATGTGGTTTAGATGATAGGTCTCGCTGCAACCTGTGTCGCTATCACTTCATATAGTATGCGCGACACTTGCCGTTGCCGCCGAACTTCAATTCAACCTTTAATAGGACCACGTGATTGGACATGAGTAGATTGTTAGTCCAAGCAACATGTCAGCTCCTTCGATTTAACTCAATGAATTTTTTGTCTATTCGTTCGCACGAGAGAGTAGTTTCTCACGAAAAGTACGTGACCAATAATAAAAAAAAATGTTTATTCATTATGTACATACATTTTATTGCGTGTTCTTCAGAATTGTTAAACATGGCATCATCTCTTATATAGAAAATCGGAAAATACACCTGTACAAATAAGTACTATTGATCTGAGTTGCGGTAGGTTTTCCAAGATCTGTTTGTCTAAAAAGTTAGTTTATCCGAATTTGCATGTGAGCACTTTTAGTGGAATATACTTGAAGTAATTGAAAATAAAATGGATTTGGTGTTTGTATGGGATTTTCTGTTGTTATTACTATTTGGTTGTTAAATTCATTCTCCATAGTGGGCCTCGCTAAATCAAACTGTACACATAGTTTTGGTCCTGTCACGTCATTTACCATGACGATATGATTGTTAAAGAAAGAAATATTGAATTCAAAGATTTTTTAAAAATCTAATGCGCGTCAATGGAGATTTTTTTATGTATTACCAAAATTTTAAGTTTAGACTTGAAACTATTAGAAGAAAAAATGAAACATAACATTTTCTGTATTTAATTTTCATAATGGTCAGGAGAATAAATTTTATACACGGCGAAATTTTGACCGCCTTGAACCTTTAAAGGGTGATAAAAAAAAGCCCATCGATATGAACAACTTTGTCTATGGAAGCTCAAACTATACATTTTCATTACATTTCCGTATAAAAATACCTACCTATTCAGCCGCCCCGTCAAATAAATGTAAATATACGATTAGGTACCTGATAGTGTAGAAATATATCAATCTTGGGTTCTAAGTTACTATGCAGACAAATAGACGTCATTTCCCTAATACCTCATAGAAACCGACCTAATTGATATTAATTATTCATTACCAATAGCATTGAATAATTCGATTCAAAGAAAATTCACAGAAGGTTTTACCATTTTTAAACATACCTACGTTATAATCGCATCTTTATTTCTTACAGGGATAGACAGAACCCTGGGTCGTAAAGCCAAAAAGTTATTTTTTGATTAAAACTAACGTGAGATTATTAAAATACGTAACAACGGGTTACTCACGTAAATAGTCAGCTATTGGCCGACATGTTTCAACCTCATCCGGAGGTCTTCCTCAGGGCGAATGTAAAAAAAAAACTAACGTGAGATGTTAACATTATTAATATGTAAAATACGGGTCACTCAAGTATGAAGTCAGCTACTAGCCGACATGTTTCAACCTCATCCGGAGGTCTTCCTCAGGGCGAATGTGAACCGAGACGCGCGCACGAAGTCGTCCCAGTCCGCACTGACGTTAGCGCGAGACATCTTCGGCGGCGCGGATGAGGTTGAAACAACAAAAAAGTTATGTTTAGCGGGACTGTTTGCGTTGTTTTTCGGATGTTTAAGAGTCGCCATGAAGCGCATGTCTCCATACAAACGGAAAAAGGGAATTGTGACAATACTTGATAATTTTGGAGTAAAATTAAGCATTTAATCAATTAATCTCATCATAATCTACGTACGTTCCTATACGGCTTGGTTAAAATACCAATGGTTTGAGAATTACAAGCCGTTTTAAATTTGTATGGAAATCTTGAGAGGCGTATAATTCTCAAACTATTGATAATTTAACCAAACTGTATACGAACGTACGTAGATTATAAGAAGAGTAATTCATTGGATGCTTAATTTTACTCCAAAATTATCAAATATTACCACAATTCCCTTTTTCCGTTTGTATGGAGAACATGCGCGTCCAGGCGACTCTTAAGTGGCTAACACTGGTGTCATATTTGTCGAGTTACCTAAAAGTATCTGACTTAGATTAACGGCTGCCATCAATGATGGATGGCAGCCGGGACCAACGGGTTAGCATGCCTTCCGAAGCACGGAAGAGCGCTCGAGATATCTTTATGCCACTTACGATCACTTATCCGGGGGTCGTGGGTTCGATTCCCACGGGAAGCATACTTTGTTAAGTTGTTTCCAGTTTGGTTAGGACATTGCAGGCATGAATCACCTGATTGTCTGATAAGAAAGATGATTCCGTGCTTCGGAAGGCACGTTAAGCCGGTGGTCCCGGCTGCCATCTGGTAGTCGTTAAAGGAACCACGTCAGAGGCCGAGAGGCGGTTCCGAAGAACTCTGACACCAGGGTGTGCAAGGTCGATTGACCGTGTCACCTACACGAAATGATGATGATCCAAGTGGGAACTGCGCCCGAGGTTGCTTAACATGCGGAAGCACTAATATGCAGTTTGTTGCCGTTTCTTCTGCACTCCGCTTTGGAAGCGGCGTTAAACTTAGTCATAATTAAATTACTGACGATAATTATATGTACGTATGACAATTAATAAGTATTCTAGGAAACCTATATTAGGTAAAAAACTTTTTGAATTAGCTACAGTAATTTTGGAAATTTTTGGTTCAGCAGTGGACTTTCTCTAATATGATGATAATGATGATACAATTCAAATTAAATTATTTGATTCAAGGAAAATTCGTTCATTTGATTTAATGGGTTTTACCATTTCGATTTAGTATTCAATGCATTGTAGGAACATAGACTTAGTGAATACCAATTAGGAATTCGTCACTTGCGTTCAGGGTTTGCGGTTTTTTATTGCCCTGATTTATTGGCTTTGTTGGTGTTTCTTTGAAGCCACGGTTTCATGACTAAAGAGGAAGCATGAATTTTTCGGGATCCAGTGCTACATCCATCATCATCATCGTCATTTCGTATAGGTGATACGGTCAGTCGACCATGCACACCCTGGTGTCAGAGTTCTTCAGAACCGCCTCTAGGCCTCTGACTTGGTTCCTTTAACGACTACTTTATGGCAGCCGGGACCAACGGCTTAAAGTGCCTTAAAGCACGGAATCATCTTTCTTATCAGACAATCAGGCGATTCATGCCTGCAATGTCCTAACCAAACTGGAAATAACTCAACAAAGAATGCTTGCAGCTTTTCTGAGAGTTTTTGTCGTAAACGGCCAAAATTTCAAAATGATATCTATTTTTCTTTCAAATGATTATTTTTATAATTCTTTCGATTTATTCTTAGATCCATGATCATGACTTAGCCGGGGATCGAAACCCGGGACCATTCGTGTAGCAGGCTGGCGTTATTCTATTCAAACAATACATCGGGTCAACTGGTATATTATGTAGATACAAATGCAAAGTAAGTTTTTATAGGCACCTGGCAAAGCCTGTCTGAATTTTTTTTTCAAGATAAGTACATACATTTATTATCTGTATGACGCAATCTTACTTATTAGTGTCGTAGTCGTCAATCCAGATTGAGAACCTAATTATTGGCGAAGTGTACTGTGGGACCTTTAGTTTCAGGCATTTAATAAAAAATAGTTAAGAGTCAAATAATAATAATTTATTTTAAAAGTCAATATTTCTTAATAATTTATAAAACAAATTCAGATATTATAGAATTACTGCAAGTAAATTACTTGTGCATTATTTAAAGAGAAAGGGGTTTCTCTTAATTTATCAAACGAATATTAATGAAAAGTAATACCAATGTACTACAAGTAAGTAAATTAAAAGTTGTGTGTGTGCATGTTAGATTTTTGAAATTCGATTTGATTAATGATTAAAAGAATTACTGTGTTGTTATATACAGCGCCTTAAGCGTCCAAAACAAAAAATATTTCACCGAGTATTAATGAAAGTAGCAAATAATAAAATCGTAACTGTTCCGTTTGCTCTTGACATTGAAGGTGATGTCGTTACCCTGGATAAGCGTGATCGTGACACAAAACTCTACATGCAAAACTGCATTATGCATATTATTATTATACGTCGATATATCAGCAATGGAAAAGATAAGTCGATAAAACAGAGCTATACATACAGGGTTGCGATCTACTGTATGAAGAGTAGATAAAATAAATATATAGGATCATCATCATCATCAGGTCTTTTAATGTCTCCACTGTAGGAGCACGACCCTGTACTACCAAAGGTATATTACCGAGAGCAGTCCGAGGATTTAGCCTACACTTTTCACGCTGGCCAGAGAGGTATTAAAGGACAAATCACACAAATTGAGCTAGCCCCACAGTCAGTTGTGAACTTGTGCCGCATGATACTATCTCAACCATACTATATTATATAATAGAAATAAAATGCTTATAAATATAAGCATCCTAGACCCAGGCCAATCTGAACAAAGATCATTATCCATCATGACCGTCTGGAGATCGAACCTGGGACCGCTCGTGTCACAGGCTGGCGTTTTAACCGCTGCGCCACGGAGGTGCTAAATAGAAATTCCGTTAGTTTGTGGCTAGTTTCAATCTCCCATGCTATAAGTCTTTAGCCAGTCTATGAAGCCGGCATTCGAGATTGACTCGACGTTCGATATTCGACTCCTGACGAGAAACGTCACTAAGTGAATAATTGCTAGTGAGAAAAGATAACATAAGAGGTGCAAAATAGGGATATAAATATGATTTATTTCTCTATCTGTTGTCTTTATAAAAATCCTGACACATATCTTACACTAGCAATTTTCCCGCGCTTCGTCCGCAAAAACTTCCCCCCTGTTTCACTCCCTTAGGGGTTGAATTTCTAAAATTTCTTTCTCAGGTCACGGTTAGCTACCAAATTACAAATGTAAATTTTCATACAAAAATCGATAATGCTTCCCACTAGTTCCCACCCTTTAAACACAGTCCAATTTCGATAATTTTTTTTACACATTATTTATAAATTGGAGAAGTACGGTTTTGATATTTAAGATATATTGCTTACAACAAAAGTTATGAGCATCTAAGTAAATAAATATCCATATTTTTACTTAAAAATACCCGGTGCATTTTAATTTATTTAAATTAATCTAAACCGAATCAATAAAAAAGAAACACGGTTTTAAGCCCTAGATTAAGGTGTGCTAAATCGAATGTCGCCAAAATTTCCTCATTTTGAAAAGGTTTAGGGGATGAAAGAGTTATCGCTTTTTGTATGAAAATTTACAGGTACCTACCTAGTCGATCCTCTTAAGTCCGTAGTCAGCCTATAAGCTCCAAGTGTGAGACAGCCTTAAAGCTCCTTCCTCTCACGCTCGGAAGATAAACATTAAATTAAAACCCGTTCCGATAGGAAGTGGCCGGTTTCCTCATGTTTTAACATTTATCGCATTGTTTCATACGAGTTTTATTTATATGCCGCCCACTGCGGACATAATCGTTGTGTAATTATTTCGTAATATAGATCGCTGTATTTTTATTTTTACTGCGTTTTTATTAAGTCGCTTGTTTGTTCTTGATTTGGGGGAGTCAATGTCGAGCTCCGTGGCGCAGTGATCAACACGCCAGCCTGCGACACGGAGGTCCCGGGTTCGATCCCCGGCCAGGTCAAGATGGAAAACGATCTTTTTCAGATTGGCCTGGGTCTTGGATGTTTATTTATATAAGTATATATTATAAAATTATAAAATATAGTATCAGTGAGTTAGTATCCCACGACACAAGTTCACAACTTACTGTGGGGCTAGCTCAATTTGTGTGATGAGTCCCTATATATAAAAAAAAAATATTAATTTCCAATAAAATTACTAGAGATGAGTATATTTAGCCGTGTAGTTCCCGGCATAGCCGTGTGGTTCCCGTCATAGCCGTGTGGTTCCTGGCATAGCCGTGTGGCTCCCGGCAGAGTAGAATAGGAACACTCCAAGTCTTCCCGTAGATGTCGTAGTAGGCGACTTAGGAAATACTAGCTGAACAAAGCTTATATCAAAGTGACCACTCTGACCCGTCTGACCAGCATAGAAAGTGTAGGCCAAATCCTCTGACTGTTCTGGCTAATATATGGCTCTGGTAGTACAGAGAGGGTTGTGCTCCTGCAGTGGAGATTAAAAAAGACCTGATTATGATGGAACAAAAGGAGACTTGAAATTTTCACAGCATGTTAATAGCTATTGCGGATGACACAGGCTATAATTTACGCAGACGAAGTCGCGGGAAAGCGCTAGTATGTAATAAAGTGCGCGCAAACTCCGTGTCATCCACGATGATTCTCATACAAGCATCGTGGCGACCGGTGGTTTGAGATAATTTGATTAAACACATATATTTAGCCACGTGCCTCGTCTGATGACAAGATGACTTGGTGATTCCGTAGGTACTTGGTACTAAGTAAGTAAGTAAGCTAATTTGATGGTGGGTACGTTTTCTTGAGAGTCATAGGTCTTTGCACCCTCGAGTTCAATTTTCAAAACGCTCTTTTCGAAACGTATGCGATTTATTTCCAACAGAAAAACACTAATATTACAAATTAAAAAGGATGTACAAAAACCTTGTTAGGTTTATCTGTTTTGGAAAAAAATTCTTCATTATCATACACATTGCCCGGCCACTTTTGTATGGGAATGACAATTTTATTTCGAATTTCCAGCATTAGTCCAATAGAAAATGTTACATTTTGAACTAGAATTAGATTGACACCATTATTTGAATGATCGCACGATACCACTCGTTCAAATTACGCGCATACGTAAGTAATTTTTGCAGGAATTTTTATCTATCCTTTTGTTTTTTACTTAATTGAAGAACTATCTTACAATGTAGAATGTAAACAAAATGTAAAATATATTAAATATAGTCCCTGTTCGTCAAAACTTAGTTTAGATTGAAAATCAAGGCCGAATTCGTTTTGTTGTACTTTTTTTTTTAATTTTATTTTCTACACATATAAAATATTACACAGTAGTGGGACCGAATTTGTACGTATTCAATATTTTTTGCAATTTTTTACTGTGCTTTACCTATTCATAAAGACAACAAATCACCTATTGCCAAGATTCAAGTCAGTCTGTCTGTTTTTCGGTCTGCCTGTCGGTCGGTTTGTAAGAGATTATGTATAAATTTTTTTTGTAAATTAACATTAATAATGCTTCTTATTTTTTCTGTAGTTTATATGGACATTCTGGGACTTAGGATTTGGACATTTTGGGATTTGGAAATTTTGGGATTTGGATATTTTGGGATTTGGACATTTTGGGATTTGGACATTCTGGGAAATGTACGTTTTACAACCTCTGGACATTTTGGAAATTGGTCATTTTGAACCTAAACGTTTTAAATTTTGTATGCGTAAATTTGGGTTTCTCCTAGTATGTACGAGTACCACTGGCCTCTAATTACTGAGTACATACTTGACTATTTTGGTTTCAAAACAACCAATCAAAGGCCATTGACCATGTTATACTTACTGTAAAAAATATTGAACACATTATTTTTAAACTAACGCACTCGCAAACTTGAAATGCCTGTTTTAGGGTTCCGTACTAAATATTTATAAAGGAATACTTAAGGACCTAATAACGAAGCCTCTGCTGTCCGTTCGTCCGTACGTCTATCAAAGGGCTTGTATCTATTGAATCTTAAGGTCATACATGAATTTTACGGGATCTAGTGCTGTCCCCATTTGAAATAAATCATGTGAAAGATAAGATAACATTTAAAATTTTATTCGGTGAGACCCTAGACAAACCTTCAAACAACCTGTCTCAAGTGGCAGTTTCTAACAAAAACGATCGTTTTCCATAGGTGGACCGTATGCTTCTTTGCCTACTAAGTACCTAGTATAAATTCGGTTCCCGGGTTCGAACCCCGGTCAGGTCAAGATGGAAAATGATCTTTTTCAGATTGACCTGGGTCTTGGATGTTTATCTATATAAGTATCTATTATAAAATATAGTATCGTTGAGTTAGTATCCCATAACACAAGTCTCGAACTTACTTTGGGGCTAGCTCAATCTGTGTGATTTGTCCGTATATATTTATTTATTTATAAATAAATGCGAAATTGCGATTCCGACTGGCGCTTTGCCGGGTTTTATTTATAATACATGTTATGACTTACTTCACTATGTAATGTAACACGATCGCGCATAGATAAGAGAATTAATTTATTTTTAACGGCCTCAAATAACCCAACGGATTTTAACATATTATGCGCAAGTCTTTTTCGGGGCACAAAAAAATATGACGGGCAAAATGTATGACTTAATGATACAGTCATCCTGATCCATAATTTTCCATGCGACTGCGTTCGCGTAAACACGATTTATTCAAATATTTAAATTGTGTGTTTTCCTAGCGAGTTCTGTTTGCTACAATGTACCTACCAACTTCCTACAAAATATCTTTGGTGTAAAGAAACAGATACAAACACCCGATGTGAAGAAATAAGCTATCGCATCCAAAACGTATTAGGATATAGCGCGGCACTACACAAAGTTCTGGCGTTCAAGCTTCCAAAACTTAGAATACTTATACGTGTTAATGAAAAAGCGCAAAACCACAGACACCCCAACTTATTTTTATATTAAAAGAATTATGTATGTAATTTAATTTTCGCGGATTATAGGTATACGAAGATATTAGCTCACTTTTGTGTAGTAGGTTCTTTGTGTTTGTTGTTAATTAAAAAGTCTATGGTAATTAAAACACGCGATCTAGGGCGACGTTGCCGCTTCGCGTGCAGCCGCATGATAGAGAAGTAATGATCAAACACGGCGTAATTAATATATTTTTTAGTTAAAATTTTACCCCCATTTTGATGTTTGGAATCGATTTTACTCTCGATTCTGAAAATATTTTAGACCTATACTGGTATACAAACACAAATCTGTTTATTGCAGAACACAGGTTACAAAAGATGATGAAGATACATACTATCACGTCTTTATCCCTTGCGGGTTGGACAGAGCCCAAGGTCATAAAACCTACAGGCCACGTTTAGCAACTTAGTGGGCGTAAAGGTGGAAAGTGGAATCAAAATAGTGATGGGTTGCTAGCCGCATCGCCCATCAATGTGATTCCTTAGATTTTCGCCCAATCCCTTGACTGGCTTTTACGGTCAGCGCGGGAAGAAAAGCAGCTGGTATACTCTATGTTTTTTCTTTTCCCCAAACCAGCATTCATTGATCCCATAGCAAAAGTTATTTATGTTGATGGACAGGTCGTTGTCGTCGTATCCAGTACAGAGTACAGATAACCTAATATTAAATCTAGCTTTATTGTTAATTTCGTATGATATACCTACAAGATTCTCTTTGTTTCAAGTTTCGTGACTTTGACTCGTAAGCCACGATGTGTCCTCATTGTTTGATGATTTTTATTAATATTATTATGAACTAAGAAGAAACATTAACAAATTGGACTCTTGTATTCAGTAATTTTTGATAAAACATTTGTTATTTAAAAGCCAAAAGATACGGCCTCACTCGCTATGGCTTACATAAATATAGGTAACTAGCTTTTACCCGCGGCTTCGCCCGCGTAATATATAGCCTATGTCCTTCTCGGTACCCTAACCTATGAGTATGCGAAATTTCATGATGATCGGTTTAGTAGATACGGCGTGAAAGCGTAACAAACAAACAAACAAACTCACTTTCGCATTTATAATATTATAAGTTAGGATTGGGATTATTGAGTTAAAAATAAAATCGAAAGAAAAAGACTATCATATCTCTCAAGTTAAACTTAATTAAACATAATAAGCGGTCCAACCCAGTCCGACCCGGCTATTATTTTACATAAACTTTCCCGGAGAGAAGTGTTTAGTTCGTGAAAATCGCATCAAAATCGTGCAATTCGTTTACAAGATTAGTCTGTACGACGTGAAAATTTACCCTCCACCGACCTTCAATATAAAAAACTCTTCCTATGTTACCAATGCTGGGAAACGATTTTCGACATCCCATTCAACGGGCAATTTTTATGGGAATGTCGAAATGCGACTAAATTCTTCTATATGAAAATGACGTTTTTTATGAGTTCTGTTCTACATAAATTAATACCCTAGGTATAGTTGGCTATAATTACGAGCTGAATTACCCCTTTAATGGTATGTTTTGAAAGATGTGCAAATTTTAATCAAAATTGTTTTAATTGTTACGTGCAAAAACTAACGGAGTCATAACACATGTAGTTTGAGGTTAAATTACATAATTTAAATGAAGTTGGCATCCAATGGCTATAAAAAATACTCGCAAGAAATCACCAAAAGTACCGCATAATTTGTCCATAACAATATACAGGGTGCGCGTTGCGGTTTACCGCCCACAGGCTGTAATAATATTTATATTAACTTGTAAATTGTAAATATTATTTTTAACTCAACTGTACGGAGGTCGACGAAAATAATGTTGAGTTTATATTAAGTTATTATTGAACGACCTTGTGTGAGGAGTGCAAGTTTATATTTCCGAATGAAATTCGCACTTTTTTGTCAATAAGGCATATCAATTTATAGATCCTTAATTCTTCTTTTTATTAATAATGTGCCTTTTTTACCGTTAATGAATAGTTCTCTTAACTTTATTTAATTCTCTTTATGTAAAATGATAATATTCATGAAAAATTTACCAAAACTAATTAGGCAAGTAATTTACCTGGCGTACAGAATCATATTTTTTCAATTTGATCCGATTTAGTAGTAATATGTTTGTTTTTCGTATGTGTAAGTGGCCAACACTGGTGTCAGATTTTTTAAGCTGCCTTAAGGCATCTGACATAGCTTAACGACTGCCATCAACGATGGCAGCCGGGACCAACAGCTTAACGTGCCTTCCGAAGCACGGAGGAGCTCGAGATATTTTTATGCCACTTGCGGCCACCCATCCAAGTAGGGACTGCACCAGGGGTTGCTTAACATACGTAAGCGCTCATATAGCTCACACCCACTGGACCATCGGGCTCCTCAGTAGTAATAGAAATAAAATGATTAAAAGCGCTTTGAATGATGTAAGGTAGCGCTAGTTGACTCATCTTACCCCTCTTTAAAGAAGAGTTGGTTCCGGTTCAACAATAATTGAGCAAATTTAGCATCTTACAATTCAGGGATTTGCAAGTCAAGGATGAATACGCAGAGAAGGATAGCGCAGATAAAGGGAGGATTGATGAATGGCGCATGGAAAGCTAACGATGATGATGATGGGTATAAGAGCTTGCGTGCTAGACCTCATCGTTGCTTCCCATCAGGCAAGAAAGAGGTCAAACGCACTCTAATTATTCATTAAAAAGCATGTTAATTTGTCATTACGTATAAATAAATGTACAGGAGAATGTAATAAATACATTTACATACGTATATTATAGCTAATCGCATAGGGTAAATACATGGCAACAATTTTATCGTTTTGGTCCCTTGGGTGAGTCATCTCGTCAATGTGAAACAAATTTTCCCATGGAACCAATGCTGTATACTGAAAAAAATTACATTTCCATACAAAAAATTCAGCGGCCCGGTCAATTTGTATGGGAGTGTAATTTTTTTTTCAGATTATGATTCAAGATTCAAGATTCAAGTATTTACATGGGTTCCAAAACGATAAAAATTTCGCCATTTATACAATGACGTGGAATACAGACGCTCTCTGTAAACTGATAAAATATAACATTATGCATAATAACAATAATAAAGCGGTAGTGTATGTCAGGTTGTGCGTAGGCGAGAACGGTACTACAATATTTTATTTACAAATACGACCGGAAGCGGAGCAGAGGTCGTGTCGTGAGACTTTGCCGCAAAATAATGTAGAGACAGAATGGGCACTTTACACCGTGCTTTTTAAGCAATTTTCAACTTTTTGAGACTAAAAGTGATTAGTTCACTTTTATATTGTAAATCATATCGTGATAGTCGTTACGTAACGTTTACTACTACGCACCCGAAATATTGTGGCTTTTAAACCGGATTGACACTCTTTTATTAGCTTTTCCCGCGAAATTCGCAGCTTTTATGCTGTTGATTTATAAACCTCTACATTTTTTAAATCCGTCCAGTAGTTTTTGTGCGAAGGGGTAAAATGGGTGTATTTTACCCCTTTGTGTATTGTGTATGGGTGTATTTTACTTTTAAATTTATAATAAGCTGTGAGCTCCGACAATATGAAGTTAAATTATGACCCCACATATTTTTTTATTTTATTTAGTGTATGGAACCAAAAAATAATATATAGTTGTACATAAATCAACTACCTTTTCACATAGTAACATTACATATTAATATTACCTGCCATCACATCATTTACTAGCTAAACAATAGTATATTTTCTGATGGATGTAAAGTTATTCCTCATGTTAACAACATACAAAACAAAACGCGTCTTACTTATATACTTAATGGTGGTAAGAAAGTTTCCTTAATAAATAATAATTTCATTAAACTATTGTCATATTTTATCGCAATCCATACAAATATTGTTAATGCAAAAACATAACTCTACCTAACTGTCCTTTTACATGTCCAACCGTAAAATGTTTATGCTTTAATCACTTTACCGATGAAGTTGACATTTTGTATGGAGATAGATAAAGGCGCGTAGAAAGACTGCAACCTTTCGTTCCGTTAAAAAGTACATTACCTTTCCAATGCATATTATATACAATTCTAATTCTAACTATCCTAATCCTATCCTTACTTCCTAACTAATATTATAAATGCGAAAGTGAGTTTGTTTGTTTATTTGTTTGTTTGTTGCGCTTTCACGCCGTATCTACTGAACCGATCATTATGAACACATAGGTTAGGGTACGGAGAAGGAAATAGGCTATTTATCACGCGGGCGGAGCCGCGGGTAACAGCTAGTATGTTCATAAAACCCTATCCGATCCTTAAAGTGGTGACTCTGCCCGGCAATATAAACAACCTTTCCTATATGAGACTGATGATGGAAATTCGAAAAAAATCAACATTTTCATACAAATTGTGATCATTTCTTATGGGAATGTAATTTTTTTTCGAATTTCCAGTACCTACTCCTAATATTAATAATATATACGCCATTGTCAATAGTCAATGGGCAATCATTTTATTCATCGTAAAATATTTCAATATCATTTAGTGAACGTCAAGTTTCATTTCAATTTGTTTACAAATTGATATTATTGTTGACGTCAATAATTTTCTAAACTAGCCATCTACGACTCGAAAGAAGAAGAAGAATAATAATTTACTTACGGCAAAGTTAACACCGTTAACGCTGCTCTAGTTATACTCAACAGCTCAAACTCTGCTCCAGCTAATTAATATACAATCTAGGATGTAACTACATTGTGAAGAGAAAATAAACGTTTTAGTTATATACTTTTTTTATTATCATTCATTATATCAAATACAAAAACCTGGATCATTTATTATATCAAATACACTGTTAAAAAAATAAATATAATAATACCTGTTCTGCACTTTATATATTCTTCCAATTCATATAAACAATTATTACTAGGAAACAGAAGTGGTGCCGTTTTTTGCGACGTTGATGAATTATTCAAAGTTGATCAGTTTTGTCAATGCCCATTTTGAATTCGGTAGCGCCTTGCCAAAACCTACGCGATCAATACTGCGTTGATTCTTGCATACACTGTTAATGCTGTTAATTGTTTTTACTTCCGAAAACAATTTATTTTACTTTAGACGAACCCAAATTTGATATGTACTTTAACGCACCTTTTTGATTATTAAATTATTCTTACAAACAAATAAACTGATTTATTTATGAAATCATTTTCTTGAAAAATGCCAGCGCGTCCTCTTTTCCGCTGGACATACTTAGCAATGCAATTTAAGACAAAAATATAGTATTTTTTTTATAAATATTTTCTCCATTTTTTAGCTTCACATTTCTGTAATATTATACCAGGTCCTTGACTTCTTAGTAGACGTACTAAATGTTAGTAGCAAAAGAGAAATGTACAAATCTTTGAAAAAGACGTTACCTATAGTATGTATGTATATATATGTTAGTGATCGTTTACTAAAGACTGTTTAAATTCTCTGTTTACGTTTTCCCAAAGGTTGACTGGGAGAGAATGCATTTAGCATTAAGTCTACCTATTGTAGCTTTTATAGGGTACATAAAGTTTTTAAATAAATAAAAATAAAGTCATGCTCCATCTAAGTATATTAATAATAACAAACGACTATTCTATAATATTCTACGGTTCTCCAGATGCAAAAGAAGTGTGACGATAAAAATAGTATCAAACGGTTAAAACAAAGAAAATTGAGTTATAAATTTTCTAGCTAGGTATGTTTTTCTTCGATACAATCGTAATGGTTGAATTGCTGAAACAATATATTTGATAATGTATAACACAGTTTTTTTGTGAGTTGCGATCGAATGATCTTTGATAACATTGTTTTTCTTCAAAGAAAAAAAAGAAATGTAGTGGAGTAAGTAGATAGATATATGGTATTTGATTCTTAAACCCCTGACAAAATTTTATTCTCGGAATCAGGATTGCTTATAAAAAGCAAAAACGCAACGCAAGAAATTAATAAAAATCAATAAACAGATTCAGTTACTCAAAATTCAGTGTATAACCACCGACATTCACTTTAAAGGGTGAATCGGCAAGTCAAAATGAACAACTTTTCCTATGGAACCAATCATGGGAACTTAAAAAAATTACTTTTTCATAATAATTGCCGGATTGTCCGGATATTATATGAAATTTTAGGGAAAAAGAACTTATTTTCTCTTGCAAATTGAGATTTAAAAATTTGGCAACACGGCAAGTAACGGGCACATAAACCTTCCCATTACTATACTATTTTAGCCATTGAGTGTAGGTAGACCGCATTATGACCACAGTTTAATACAGACAGTGTGGCGGGTCGTCGACCGCGCGCCCTTGACACACTCAACGCGCCTCGAAACGCGGAAGTTTGCTATCACTTCAGTGACAGTGCAGAGGTTCCCAAACTTATTTTTTCTCGTAGGTTCCTTTTGAAATTTAACTGGTTTCGGTGAACCCATAATGTTACATTATTTGTCTAAAATTTTGAAGATCTATCGATCTATGCTCTATCTATGTATCAATTAAATTTTGCGTCGATGTTAAAATTAAAAGAAAAATAGTATATTTTTTAACCGATTTTACAACCTTTTGTTTTTAAATTTAGGTTTTCTTCTTGTAACTTCAAGTTAATGTCATTAATTTTTGGTATACCGAATAATATCAGTGATGGGTCATAGCCGCATCACATGATGATCAGCTGGTACATTCTCCGTTTTTTATTTCTCAGTGCAGTTTGATTGATCCTCTACACCAACAAATTGTATGTATCAGTATTGTCTATATTATCTTTTCATGCAATTTAGCTGTCACATATGCTGGCATAATATGCTATTACAGGAATTATACTGAGGCTCGTAGTGACCTTGTACAAGCGGCCAAAGAAACTGAATCGAACTCGCGCTTGACACAGTTCACATGCAACGGAGTATTGTCAATAGCAATACTTCGAGAGCTATCATTAGCTACATTTGTATTCTAATCAATTGGATTGGTTCTCATTCTTTGTCTCCCTTCTCACCTATTGCGTCCTTAGCTTCGATCTCGGCTAAATTTCTAAGGCTAAATCGTATGAAAAAATAAAAGAGAATAAATAAATATGAGCCCATAAAAATTTACCATTATCACATTTACGTTTATCAGAATCCAATGGTCCAATTTCTATGATGTCCAAATTTTAACTTTAATTCTTGCGTATTAGTAATATTTTCATGATGACTGCCAGTATGTAGAATGTAGTCCATATTATCTGCCTGGTCTGGCTAATACCTTTATGGCTCTGGCAGTACAGAGAGGGTCATGCTCCTGCAGTAGAGACTTACAAAGACCTGATGTTGATGATAAAAATGCCCTATAGAATATAAATCTACGTGGGTGAAGCGTGCAACAGCTAATAACGTATAAAATAAGACGAAACTACTCGACTAATAGCAACTTCTATTTGTTCCAGACGAGCGTCGATGATGTCGCCCCGGCAACTCATGCGCAACTCCAACATGACTCAGAAGTGGCAGCGGCGGGAAATCTCCAACTTCGAGTACCTTATGTTCCTCAACACCATTGCTGGTGAGTCTCCCACACAAATCCTCTAGATTAGACTTAAGTGGCACAGATCGTTTGGTCAGAAAGTCCTCAGACGAGCGTCAATGATGTCGCCCCGGCAACTGATACGCAACTCCAATATGACTCAGACAGAAGTGGCAGTGACGGGGGATTTCAAACTTCGATTACCTTAGGTATATTCCTTAACAACACACGACACACATCTTTCTTTCTAAAAATATGTTTCAAAAAGATTTTTTTTAGAAAAACAGTTTTTTACAAAAAAATTAAAAATAGGGCCATACCTACTTTATAACTAGATTTTATTTTTTGAGGAGCCCGATGGTCCAGTGGGTGTGAGCTCTATGAGCGCTTACGTAAGTTAAGCAACCTCTGGTGCAGTTCCTACTTGGATGGGTGACCGAAAGTGGCATAAAAATATCTCCGTGCTCCTCCGTGCTTCGGAAGGCACGTTAAGCCGTTGGTCCCGGCTGTCATCATTGATGGCAGTCGTTAAGCTATGTCAGATGCCTTAAGGTAGCCTGAAAAATCTGACACCAGTGTTGGCCACTTACACATACGAAAAACAAACACTAGATTTTATGAAAAAAAATTTCAACGAGAAAATAGAGGAATACATTAGTATGGAAAACATACTGGTAGGATACGCTCTTATAAGCAGCATGGTAGCGGGTGGAGCTAATGTCGCCTGGGCAGAATGTCCTCATCAGGACATTTTGTACATACTTCGAGAGATATATTACATGTTTGTATATGTAAATTTGTAATACCTTCTAAAATGAAACGCTGACTCACAATCGACTGTATGTACTCAGTATTGTTTGCTTTGAAACGATTTTATTGAATTACATGAGCACCCCTTTAGTGGGTATTGAGGACGTGCGGCCATTATCACTTGTGTGTACGTTCGTGTGTGTGCCAACCTGACTATTACTCAAAAGTATCTGAAAATTGAAAGGTTTTGGGTCAAATACGATAATATTAAACATGATTCCAAAAATACTTCAGGTTATTTACTAGTGCTTATATGATTTACATTCTTGAATTCCTGTCTATTTGTAAAGTATTAGGAATAAAATGATTGGCGTCGCTACTGTGCCTAGTGTGCCCCCTTAAGTGAGCAATAAGAAAGGATTTTTAGAAATTCAAGCCCTAAGGGGGTGAAATAGGGGGTCGATAACTTTAAGGCAGACGAAGTCCCAGGTGATCATTCTTCGGCCACTGAGAGGTTCTGGATTTGATTCCCACCAAATACAGACACTGTACTTTATTTTCAATGTATTTGCCTGCTTTTCTGCTTGAGTGTCTGTCTTGTGTTTGTTTCCATCTAAATCACGTCACTACGGCAGAAAAACAGTCCGTCACGGCCACGGAACAAACCCAAAGTCGTCGCCAGTGACACGTCTATTAGAAAATAACATCATTGCAGTCAATTTAGCGACACATGCATCATGACACCCGTTGACGAATAACTCTCCGTGACGCGCCTACTATATTATACCTCCTTCGTAATCTACGTTGTGGATTGTGACTCGCCTTGTCATGTGACATTATCTATATAAAACGACGCCACCAACCCCAAATTCAATAATTTAACCAAACAATTCAAGTTCAGTGGTAGATATAAGTAGAAATTCTTCATTTGGCGACTCGTCTAACATATAGGTACTTCTTCTTCTGCTTTATATTAAGGCTTCCACAGAGGTTTTAGTGATTCTGCCAATGTCCAGTTTAATAAGAAGCAATCAAAGACGGCGTAGGTTCTTTGATTGCCTCGTGGAAACATCTGATGACAAATCTAAGTATACGAGTCCACATAACAGTCTACTTTAACTTTTTCACAAATTGTTCATGAGCACGTGCCCTTTGCACGAGCCCTTATGACACCACCAATCCCATATATAAAGTCCACTAAAACGAATTTGCAAAATCATCTAAGGCCAACCCCACTGTATCCCTTGACTTCCCACCACAAATTAGATCGTATTTGTAACTATTATTATAATGTGCTCCGTGGCGCAGCAGTCAACACGCCAGCCTGCGACACGGAGGTCCCGGGTTCGATCCCCGGCCAGGTCAAGTTGGAAAACGATCTTTTTCAGATTGGCCTGGGTCTTGGGTGTTTGTCTATATAAGTATAATGTCATAAAATATAGTATCGTTGAGTTAGTATCCCACGACACAAGTTCACAACTTACTGTGGGGCTAGCTCAATTTGTGTGATATATCCCTATATATTTATTTATTTAATGTCATGATACACGAACGACGTCACAACCGATTCGACCCCAAATCTTAAAATTGTAATCTAAGTAGGAATTCTTCATTTGGCGACTCGTCTAAGATGTAGGTACTGTTATTGCTAGTTACTATATTTTATTGCCATGACACACGAACGACGTCACAACCGATTCGACCCCAAATCACAATTTGCACACAATTAACTGAACAGTTTAAAATTATAATCTAAGTAGGAATTCCTCATTTGGCGATTCTTCGTCCACTCGAGACGTAACAATGCAAATACGCCAATTACGGCCAATCATCGTGACGCCATAATTGGCCTGGTTATCTTGTGTTTACCTCGTTTGATTGGAATTAAACGTGCGTTCTGTTTACAGCCATCAGTAGGGACAACGTGTTGAGGCTTCTCAAGATGTGTTTCGTTTATTACATAATCATCACTATCAGTACACATTATAAAACAAAGTCCTCCGCCGCGTCTGTCTCTCTGTCTGTTGTTTTCATGCAGTTTTCACCAATAGATATATTGATTCATGAGGAAGGTTTATAGATATAATATATGCCCGGGGGCATCCGGGGAAGGCTGCTAGTTCATCATAATTTCTTCCTTGTTGGTACGGAAAAAAAGGAAAACATAGAATATACCAACTGCTTTTCTTCCCGTGCAGACCGGTCAAGGGATTGGGCTTAAGTCTAAGGAATCACGTCAATAGGCGATGCGGCTAGCACCCCATCACTATTTTGACTCCGCTTTCCACCTTCACGCCCACTAACACACTAAACGTGGCCTTTGGGTTTTATGACCTTGAGTCTCTCTCTACCCCGCAAGGGATATAGACGTGATAATATATTTGTATGTATTCATTATAATCATTTCCTTGGTGACGCAGTTGTAGGCATAATCAGCGCTTATGTTTGTTAAGCAACTCCGGGCGTATTCCCCAATGGGTATTAGCTCCTCACGTGCTTTGAAAGTCACGTTAAGCTGTTGGTTTCGGTTGGCATAGGATGGCAGTCGGTAAACTGTGCCAGCTCAAAAATCTTGACATGTCGGCCACCGACACACACGAAAAGGTAGCAAGCATCACCTTTTCAGCCGCAAGAAGTCCACTGATGGCCATAGACCTCATGACCCGAATATATTGACTTAACCCAAGACTACCAGCGCCCCAAAGCGTCTATCATACTTCATACTAATATTATAAAGAAGAATGATTTGTTTGTTTGCATTGAATAGGCTCCGAAACAACTGGACTGATTTCCAAAATTCTTTCACCTATAGAAAGCTTATTTATCTGCAAGCTACTTAGGCTATAATTTACGCGGACGAAGTCACGGAAAAATTGCTATATTTCTAATATTTGTAATTTGACGTCAAAAAGTTCAACCCTAGACCTACCGTGGTTAGAATGATGGAATCCCTATTCCATCCTCCAAAGTTGGTTCTTAAATTTGAAAATATTTAAAATAACAGATGTTGAATCAAAATTAAAAATCATTGAATGATTCTAAGAATAAGACATAAATTATAAAAAATCAGCTGACCTACAAAACAAGACATCATATTTTTTGCATAAATACTTAAATAACAAAAACTAATAGGTATCAAAGCCTTCATCTTAGTTATTGCAATTAAGCTTTTTAAGTTGTTATTACAGAAAATAAAAATAGGTACATAAATAATTAGCGGAGGGGCAATGCTCGTTACTTAAGTTTCGACTTCTATGACCTGTTTGAATTGAAAAAAATTGTTTATATTTGAAGTAAATGCATATTGAGCGTAGTGAAGTACTTACGTGAATATTTTGTTACCAAATAAAAAGATAATTTACTTAGGAACGTGCATCTAAGAATAATCAGAATAGGCCCCTAAGATATGTAAACGTGTCGCGATACAAGCTCACGCACACATCGATTTAAAAAATGCAATTTTCCCTACAGTTTCCTCTGTTCGAAATTCAAACTACTTATTCCGAATGTGAAAATATCCATAACTTAAATAGAGAGTGCTTATTAAGGGTCTACCATAGTCTCTAAATCGTATTTACTTATATTGTCTAATCGTTACGATATTGTCAGTTTATAACGTCCTATATCCTTAATATACTTGCTTCAAAGCGGTACCGATAAATAAGAGGAGAGCCTATTAAATATTAAAGACAGCGGAAATGTCACACATCCATCTATATGATACACAACTATCTTTATGACAGACGACCGTTCGACATATTACGTTACGTAGGTTCAACTAGTTTAAAATAAGATTTATACAAAGAAATCACACTAGTTTACGTAGCACCTACGTACATATGTAAACAACTGTGACTAATTTGACCACGTACTCGAACCCATATCATATGGGATGACACAAAAGACTTATCTAATTGACATCTCTGCTTACGTTATAAATAAATTTAAATTATCTGTGTAAGACTCACCTTTTCAAAATCTCCATTGCCTTACTTTTGATTCTGAACATTTCGCGCTCCAAAAATTCGTATTTCGAACACTCGATTACCGACTGTCATTTGTTTGCGCGCCAAATTAACGTCACACGTGTTGTCTGTGTCAAAATTAAAAAAACAAACCCGCACTGCGGCGTGGAAGACGAGGGATTTTGCCGCCAAATCCATGTGAACTGTAACAGAATGGTTTGGAGCACTCTCACTTTCGCTTCGAGCAACCGTTGCAACACTTTTTATTGTAAACCGTGTCTGTTGTTAAATTCGCGTATTATTTTTCGTGTTGACGACTGCGAAAGTTGGCAAGCGTTTGACGAATGGCCCGCCCGGACGCCAGACGGGAAAAGTAGGCGCGACCACGTGATCATAACAATAGGAGAGATGGGGTAGCTTCACTCTAAACATATGATCTATTGAGAAAGGAAACTTATTATGCTCAATGTCCTTTCTGATAGAAATTGTGGTTAGCCTTGAAATATAATAAAAAGTGATATAAACCAGTGATATTTTCTACATGAGTAATCTTTATGAAATATTAATATGCAAAGATATATTAAAATTATAAAATAAATAATCCGGGCCTTTGCACTTTAAATTTAGATCACACCGTGAAAATACCAAATGTCTATCATACTATTTATTAGTGTTTTATAGGAATCTCTATTATTGTTCATCTTAAATTCCAAAGAAAACTAGGTATTTGTTTTTTCATCAATAAAAATTATATACATACAAGATATCAATACATTTCAATCTGTGATTTCAACTGCCGTTTTCCGAAAGTTGTTTAACTAACTCGAAAATTGATCAACTTACGATTCTTGTTATTTTCCGGTGACCCATACAAATGTATCGACAGTAAACCTTTTGTCGTTAGTTTTGACTCGCTTCGGATTATACTATCAGAGTGGACCAACCCGAGAGATGCAATGGACCACAGATAATAAAGTTATCACGCGCTAAGTATTATTGACGAGTAGCATGACATCCTTTTAGGTCGAAGTTCAGCCAAGTACTTATGTTTATTGAGACTGAGTGCAAACATCGTCCGGTCGACTTAAATGTCGCTTAGTAACAATTGTTGTTTTATTAGTTACTAGCAATTTTCCCGCGACTTCGATGGCGTAAATTATAGCCTATGTCACACGCAGATAAATTTGCTTTCAATAGGTGAAAGAATTTTGGAAATCAGTTCAGTAGTTTCAATTCAAACAAACAATGAAAATATGAAATCTGTCCTCTTTATAATATTAACTAGTATAGACTAAACGTAAACACCTTCAAAATAACCATTGGTCGTGAAAAAAAAAAACAATTTTCGTTTTCACACTCAAGTTTGAGACTTTCATAATAAAATCTTAGCAAGAGAAGAGCCTCTCCAAGCCGTCTGGCCAGCGTGGAGAGTGTAGGCCAAATCCTCTGACTGCCCTGCCTAATACATGGCTCTGGTAGTACAGAGAGGGTCGTGCTCCTGCAGTGGAGACTAACAAAGACCTGTTGATGAAGAGAAAAGAAAAGAATTTACCAGCTGCTAATCTGCCCACAAAGATCGTAAAAGCCTATCGAGGGCATGCATGGAAAGTCGGTCATCCTCCGTTGGTGTTACCCCGCTACATACAACATCTGGAGAAAAACGATGTGTTTACGTTAAAGAGTTCATGTAGATATGTTAATTTATTTATTTCGCCATACCTTCTAAAGGCTATATGAATTTGGATGTGTGAGTTATTAGTGTCTTGCCTTGTGACTTAGTGATGATTCTTGTTATGTTCACTTAAATTTATTATCGAGATACTTAGCTTAATGTAAACTATAGATATGACGTTGGTGTGTTAATTATATCTATATACATGGCGAAATTTTGATCGTTCAGGACCATTAAAGGGGTGATTCAGCCTGTCAATATAAACAACTTTTCCTATGGGACAAATGCTGTAAACTCGGAAAATAATTTCGACATTCCTATACAAATTGCCCGGGCGGCTGAACACTTTCGTATGAAAATGTCGAAATAAAATTTGAGTTTCCAGCATTGGTGCCATAGGAAAAATGGTTCATATCGACGGGCTGAATCACCCCTTTAAGGGTCCAGAACGATCAAAATTTCGCCATGTATATACTAGTAGTAAGCGTTTTCTCCTTAGAACCCTATTAGAACTGTTTCAATTTTTGATATGCGAAATAAACTCTTACTCAGCTTATGTTACAGAGCATAATTCTGTACGGATTCTGGTTGACTGTGTGATGGTTGACACACATATGCAATTGTAGGTATATAAGAATTCAAGATTTTAAACGTTTATTTAATAAAGGTTTCTTTGAACTTTGTCATATTTCGGTTTTCAATTTTTACAACAAAAAGTTTTTGTTGACGGCAATAATTTACTTATGGCTACGTTTAAGTCGCTTCCAAAGCGGAGGTGGAGTGCAGAAGTAGCAGCAACAAACTGCACAGTGCATTTTCTCAAACTTCATTACTATAGTTTACTTCATGCAATTGCATATGTGCGGTCGGGACAGCAACCTGTATTCCCGTCTCTTTTAATGCCAAAAATAAATATGGGTACGCTGTCCTTCTAATTTATAAGGTCCTTCGGTAATCATGACAACTTCATCAACATCATCATTATCAGGGTGCTATCAGGCCTTCTTTTTCTCCACTGCAGGAGCACACAACATGACAACTTGTTTAGCACCAAATCTGATACGGCAACGACTTATCACTTGTTTGTGGCAAACAGCTGTCTGTTTCCGAAACTTCGACCTCTACGCGGTTCATGCCCCCCTAGTACCGACACACAAAGCATGCGTCAATACAGACACATTTATTTTACTCCTCTTGCAAATTTTCTGTATAAATGACATGAGTGTACAAAATTAACATATTTATATTTAAACTGATGTAAATACAATAAGTGACATTATAAGGAACATGTTCAGAGAACAGTTATCTACAAGAAAAGGTGTTCGGAAATTTGGCTAAATAAAATTTTTGTTTTCGTCTTGGTCCCTTCAAGGAGTAATTCAGCAGGTCGATATGAATATCTTTCCCCATGGGACAAATGAAGCAAACTCAAAAAATAAATTAATTTCCCATACATGTAACGTCCTTGTCTTTATCGTCATTTACCATCAGGTGAGTCGAGCTGTCATAATTCACTGATCATAAACTTGATGATTAAACATGATTGATCCATTTTGACAGCAGCTGTCAAAAATACCTCTCGACACACTGTCGCCACCTGGGGCAAAAATCTATTCTGAAAACCCTCATTCAATACTTAATAAAAAAAATACAAATTAACCGGGCGGCTGAATATTTTTGTATAGAAATATAATTTTTTTTAGGAAAAGTTGTTCATATCGACGGGCTGAATCACCTATATGAAGCAACCTTGGGCGTACTTAGTCCCTCCACTGGTATGGTGACAACGATCATAAAAATATCCTGAGCTCGTCCGACCTTCAGAAGGAACGCTAAGCCAAAGAGCAGTCCTCTTCTTTACCATAAACTACACGACTCAGTAACCAGTTAGATAAACAGCACATGATGCATCACGCAGCGTCAGTTATGTCGCCGATTGACTATATAACTATGTTTTTATGTAATAACAACCGCTGTGTCAGTTATCGCCCGCTATCAGAGAAGGTTACGAGTGTATCTCGATGCATGGGGAACCTATCTATCTATAGATGTACACATTATCATCATCACAGCTGAAAGAAGTCCACTGCTGGACATAGTCCTCCCCCAAGGATTTCAATCATGGAGGGATGTTGCCATTCTCACTACGCTTAGCAGATGGGTGCGCATGCGCAGTTGGTTTGGCTTATCTTGGTTCCTACCCTCCTGCCCATCGAAACGGTTTTTTTAATCGGAGGAAGCGTTGTTGAATTGGGGGAATGGGATGTTACTTGCTCGGATGGATTGGCGATTCGAAAGTAGCAGCTTGGGAGGCCGGGCGCGCGTACCCGATGCCACTCATGCAACCACTGGACAGGCAGTTGAGGATGACACCCCTGATCGAGATGTTTACATCTATGGGGTAGGAAAGAGGAATAGAGGATCCATTTCTGACCAGAGCTAGATCTTGAATTCAAATCTCCATGAGTAATTTTGTGAACATTTGGAATTCTCCGTCTATTTTCAAATCTAAAATAACGCTCAGAAAATTTATATTTTAGAGTAAACTTACTAACATATTCCTCAATTCAAAAAGTATCCTAGAATATCGTTCTTCTTTTGGTTCCGTCTTTCCTCGTGGCCGTGAAGCAGTAGTGTCAGATTTTTCATCACAATAGCTGCCATTTGAAGAACAACTGAAACTATCAATTTATGTCCGTCAAGAAGCAACGATTAGCTGGACATACTCGTACTATGGGCTAGAAGTGGACAAAAGTTCACTTTTGGAACTGACTAACTAGCTCAAAGTAAGCTTTCGCTACTTCACCAGACAACTGAGGTGAGGGCAGAGTGCCCTCAACCTGTAAGACGATCATCACCAAAGGGGTCCTTTGGTGATGATCGCCTTACGATCGCCAGGATGAACGGACTTCGGCTTTGAGTATTGCCTATATGCGCAAGGCCTGAAGAGACACCAAACTGTCATATGCCTGATGTGCCGCGATTTACATGCATAGCCTGAAGGGCCGTGGCTACATAATATTCTGATATCTATGGCCGAGGCTCACAATCCAAGTCGAAGTCACAAACGCGTACGCCTAACGAACTCTTCTAGAAAACGATAAATTATTATTTATTCTACCTTTTCTACCTGTTATCCTAGACCAGCATGGAAGTAAACCTAGACCTAATAAAATGCGAAAATATCTAATCTCAATCACCTTGACATAGCTCTGAAATACTTAGTTGTTTTTACTCCGTAGCTGGATGCTGGGCCCCCATGGCTGGCAAGGTGATTGCACCCACGTGTGACAACATATCACTTTGTTTATTACAGTTGAAGACATATCCTTGTTTGCATTATTCCTTAAATTCTCTGCATAACCCAAAGGTTGACTGTTAGATGATGCTTTTAGCGTTAACTCTATCTATTATGCGTTTACATCGTTTTTCGTACAATAAGGATTAAATAAATAAATAAATACTTTTTAATTTTAATGTTATTTACCATGACAGTGGTTTGTAGTTTGTTTTATAAATATTTTTATTATCAGTTTTAAATTATCCCACTGCTGGGCAAAGGTCATCGTTAATTTTTTCCATTTTTCCCGATCTTGTGCTTTTCCAGTTTTTGTTGATTTGGTGAGTTCATCTTGCCATCACATTTTTGGCTTGTCTGGTGGTCTCCTATATGTTGGAACCCAATAGGCGTTGATATTAGTTATGTATGGCTTAATTTGGCTCAATGTAGAACAATGACATTTATTAAACGAATATTAATAAAAATGAAATACCACAAAACTATCAAGTAATTTATTAGTTATGTACATGATATATGATTTAGAATTAAGAATTAATGAATGTATTCGATATGATTTAGAATTAAGAATTAATTACTGGGTGGTGCTAATGTCGCATACTACAACGCCCAACAATAACGATTTTAAAAATCACAGCATAGAAGTTTAATTAATTACATTTCAAAGTAATTTCAAAAAAATTGTCAGTTGCTCTGCTGCATTTCCAGGGCGTTCCACAAACCTTAATCGGCTTTCTACCAATGAGACCTAACCTAAAACAATGTCAAGGACTCGCGAATGACAGTTGGGCAACTGTTGCGCAACTCGGTGAGGTCGCAAACCATGGTGTGACGATGTTGCATTGTCAAATACATTTAGCAACCATAGACTTACAAATAGGCAACACCTGACACAAATGAACAACGAAATTTACAATGAAAATTCTTCTGTGTCCCTTAAGTCAGCTGGATCTATTCTCGATTTATTGTAAACATTTATGAGCTCGATCCAACGCGTCTTTTGACATTAGTGACAAATATGCTAACAGCATCAATTATTTACATAATTATGAAAAACGCAAGACTACATTTTTATACAATGTTTTCCATCTTAAGGTTTCTGTCTCGTAAAGATGAATAAGGCTACAGATGGGAGGCCGCAGAAATCCATGTTTGTAGATGCAGATGTGGGAATTGAAGAGTAGCGTACATATTGACTCAAAAAGAAAGAGGAATTGAACAGGACTGCCCTTTCTTTATTAAATCACCTATCTATGGACGGTTGGGTTTTTGACAGGAACCTAACGTAATTTAATAGGATCTTAATTGTCAAAATCCGAAGTCAAAATGGAAGATACGCGGTCATAAAGAAAACAAAGGTACAAGATACGCGCGTAACATAAGCCCTTGGTACCTGGATAAAAACATAACATTCCACGACAGGTCTGTGCTTTAAAAGTCTATGGTTGTCGTACGATAAGGCTTTCAGTAGTTTTGAAAGGTTTGTGAAATTGTCGTCATGCTTGCAGGGGTAACTGTCCCATGGCAAAATACATCGAGGTTTCTGTAGACAATACGATTACAAGTATTTCCTTAAAACTGTAGGGTTTAAAAAAAATATTACTTACCCATAATAAAAAAAGGATTGAATTTTAATAAAACTTGTTTTTTTTTTAGTAGTTAATTAATATTAGTAGCAAAAAATGTATTTTTATAGACTGACCCTGTTATTCAGTAAAATGACTAAATGCGTATTAACCTTATTTAAGTTTAAATATGTTTTGTCCTTATTCCTCACCTTACAATGTTTTAAATTGAAAGAACGAGACAAAATGTATTTAAAACAATAATTTAAATAAGCGTTTCCCAACAAAATCCTGAATATTATTTTAATTGGAAAGTCAAATTATTGCTAGTTTTCTTTTTTAATTTATATTAATTACTTAAAACCGGGTGTAAAATTCACTAAAACAGTATGTATTTTTGTGTTAATTACACTGTCAAGTATACATATCAAAAAGACTAGAAGTATACTGAAAAATATTGGAAAATACAGTGCTGAAAACAACACACGTATACCGCTCTCCCTTATAAAGTATTTTAGAAGGCGCCTATATTAAGATACAAAAGTCACACAGACGGAACAGACGAACGCACAACTAAATATGTTGTGACAGCAACATCCACACACACTGATTAGTTAAGACGTTACTAAAGCGCATGCGTAACTTTTTACTTTTTTTAAACGTCAATTATGAAGTTCAGGCGCATGCGCACCTTTTTTTTACTTTTTTTATGTTAATTATGAAGGGCAGTTGTCGCCAAACAGCTTGAGTAAAAAGCATTTTTAACTTATTAAAAAAATCAGCCAAGTGCGAGTCGTACTCGCGCGCTAATGGTTTCATACTGTTATCTTATACAACACTAGACTACCGATAGTTGGTGGGTGTTATGCCAGCACCAATATTTTTGGATCAAACGATGAGCCTTTGCACACTTGTTCCTTAGGTGGACTAGTGTGGAAAACGCCCGGGAGTCAGCGGCTTACACCCCGCTGAGGGGTAGACGTAGGGGGTGAAGTTTTCTTCCTCCGCGTGCAGTGTTTCTCGTCATATATCTGAAACCACGGGTTTAAATAATATCTTTTTGACAAAAAACATTAAATTTGCAATTTTAACAAGAATATTCTACTCTTAATAGTTACAAGTCCTTAGCGACACATATAAGTTGTTTTTGTTGTCCTATATATCTCTGTCCAGTCTCTCTCGCGTTGAGTTATATTTTTATTTTAGCGCGAAATTTGATATGATTTAGGATAAAAAGAATTTATTGCTGGGTGGTGCTAGTATCGCATACCACAGCGCCTTAACATGAAGGCGTGTTTTCTACTCTTCTTTTTTTTGTCTCGTTTTTATGCCTTGTGTCTAATGTTCGCTCTCTCTCTTCGCAGGTCGCACCTACAACGACCTGAATCAGTACCCGGTATTCCCGTGGGTGCTGACCAACTACGAGAGCGAAGAGCTGGACCTCAGTCAACCATCCAACTACAGAGATCTATCAAAGGTTTGATTGAGACTTTTTTTATGTCATAGGGCGGCTAACGAGCAGGGGGTCACCTGATGATAAGTAGTTAGCCTGCATATATCGTGCAGCCTTTACCCAACGAGCAGCCTGTATTCAGCGCATCGAAATGAAGCTGCACTGAATCCCTAAAAAATCATCATCAGCATCACATATTGAAGAACTTTGTTCTTAGAATTAAACATATCGGGATATTTACCGTGATTATTCTTTGAGTTTTCGATATTTCGATCCAGTTACATGGACCATGATCACGAAGGAACTGGTCCTTCGTGATACCTACGTGATCATGGTCCATGTAACTGGATCAAAATATCGAAAACTCAAAGAATAATCACGGTAAATATCCCGATATATTTAATTCTAATGTTGATAACCGGTAAAAAAAAAACTTTGTTCTTGTCGGTGGAGTATTTTCCATCTTTCCCTATCCTCCGCTAAATCTTTGACCTCTCTGTACGACACGACGAATTTATTAAAACCATGTTAGAAGGAAAGATTGAAGTTAGGAGAGAAAAAGGAAAGCCAAGGAGAGCATTCAAAGACGAAATTAAAAATTCATGATTTCTTTTAATTTATTATTGGATTCGAAACAAATGCTAGAAAAGGCGCGTCTATCGAAGCTGCCTGACGATTTCTTGAGGCGCTACTTTACTAACAGTTTGTTTTTATTACTTACAGCCAATTGGTGCCCTCAACCCGAGCAGGCGGGCGTATTTCGAAGAGAGGTACAACACCTGGGAGCATGAGTCCACCCCTCCATTCCACTACGGCACCCACTACTCAACGGCGGCGTTTGTACTCAACTGGCTCGTCAGGATTGTAAGTAACACGACACGCATTGTTTGTTTGTTTTCGTGTGTGTTAGTGGCCAACTCTGGTGTCAGATTTCTCAAACTGCCTGAAGGCATCTGACATAGCTTAACGACTGCCATCAATGATGACAGCCAGGGACTGCGCCCGGGGTTGCTTAACATGCGAAAGCGCTAATAATCCCCACGACCACTAGGCCATCGGGCTCTTCCACGTAGTAAGAACTGCTTAAAAGTGTTTCTTTCGGCGTTCCGAAACGCTATGACGAGGGCCATCATAGCTCTTTGAGAGACCTTGAGCGTTCTTATGAGACGATAGATGTTTGAGAAACCACTAGCAGTATTTTTTCAATATGGTTTCCATACAAATGTATTTGTCTATTTTCTCGCTGAAGACTAATTCTAGAGCCACAATTCTTTTTTCATAAAATCTAGTACTAAAATAGGAATGCCCCTATTTTTTATTCTTCCCAAAAAAAGTGTTTTTGTTCATTTTTTTTCTTTTTAGAAAAAAAACAGGTTTTTAGAAAAAAATAAAACATAGGGACATACTTCTTTTAGTAATAGATTGTATGTAAAAAGAATTGTGCCTCTAGAAGCAGTTTTCAGCGAGAAAATAGAGAAATACATTTGTATGGAAGACGCACTGCTAGTATTACCCCTTTTAAACTTTTTTATGAGAGAGAACACACATTTCTTATGAGAGTAAGGGACCACATAAGAAATAGTCATGATAATCGAAAGCTTTTCTCCTGCATTAATGAAACGAATGATTAGCATATTTCCTACTATAAACTTATTTTGAATCACCTTTTAATTATGCTATTCCATGACCTGCCGGAATTCCGCTCTCTTTCCGTAATTCGAGTTCATTGGTCAAAGATTTGTGTTATTTGTCAGCGATTACAATTATCTTTATTGTGAGGAAACGAAATAGCCATGACTCGGTTTAAATATAACGCATTTTTACGATTTTGAGTATTGTCGCTAATTATTTGCATCTTTCCCAATTATTTACCGCCAATCAGTTGTGGTTTAATTTGAAGGATATCTCAATAAATAAATAAATAAATAAATATATACGGACAAATCACACAGATTGAGCTAGCCCCAAAGTAAGTTCTTAGTAAGACTTGTATTATGGGATACTAACTCAACGATACTATATTTTATAACAAATACATATATAGATAAACATCCAAGACCCAGGTCAATCTGAAAAAGATCATTTTCCATCTTGACCTGACCGGGGATCGAACCCGGGACCTCCGGGTCGCAGGCAGGCGTGTTGACCGCTGCGCCACGGAGCTCGACAAAATTTATCTAGTCAGGGCAATAATGTATGTAAATTAATTTGAATACACTAGATATGTGATTTAAAAATTGTATACTACTTTTTTATTTAAAACTACCGTGAGATACTAAAATTACTTAATACTTATGTAAAATGCGGGGATGATGTCGAAACATGTCAGCCATTGGCGAGAACTCCTTCGGAATATTTTTTCTTCATTAGTAAATTTTCCGTGTAGTCGACTTAATCCACCTGGGTTAATTCACCTAGGTTAATTAAGTATACTTTTGGTAGACTTAATTCACCTCTTTCTTATTTTTTGCTGTGGGTGATTTAAGTACTCAACTTATCTAGGTCTATTTTGAACCGCTTAGCTCTTAAAAATCCTTGGTTGTTCGGATGAAGCGTCGACCCTTTATTAAAAATATGTTTCCTAATACGTATCGATAAGAATCATAGCGTTATCGGTCACGGTTCAACGAACTTTGCTCGCGATATCTTCGGCCATTGTCGGTACTTGCCCCAGAAGATGAAATAATGACGTTTGGATGCTTTTATAGTAATATAAATTAGTGGCGGCAGCACGAGTAACTGACGATTCGGACAATAATTGTTCGGACAGGCTGTCCCAGTTGACACTTACCGCTATTATTTTTGAATTTCGTAATGAAACTAAGTAATAGTGATTGTGACCGCGAAAGCTTAAAATCATTAAGCATGTGTCAGTTGATGCTGCTTATCAAATATTATCCAATGACTATTTAGAAAGTTTTAGCCACAGAAAGGCGAAAAAAAAAAAATTATATCTATGTTTTAAGCATTATATTTCGATGACATAAAAATATAAGAAAACAAAAATTTAATGACTGAGCTGACTCTACTAAATTCAAATTGTATTGTATTTGTTTGGAATAGAAAATGATTAAAAATTCAAAGTAATACCAGTGGTATTCGTTCTTGGTGTTAGGTTGGAATAAAGTGCTGCTATCTCGTGGCAAGCATTTCAGATTTTTTTTTCAATTTTATTTTTTGTCTAGCTTTTATTATGACCAATTCATAAAATTAAGCTCTTGCCAAGACAAATTACAGGAGCCTAAACACGATTGGTTTATCTTCTTTAGTTTAGTAATGCCTATCGCTACCATCAGACTCTATTAAAAATTTATAATTGAAAATTCTTAACTATAAAAATAAGCCAAGAAAACTAGTGCGTATGTATAAGTATATTAATTTGTGGTATGTTCAGAAAAGACGCATATAAATGTTATTTACAACAGTTAACTATTGATCGATGATAGATTTATAATTATTACATTACTAATTACGCATAAATGTCATACGCGGGTGAAATAGCAGATAAATATAGCGATCATTAAATAAATAGAATATCATTACGATATGCTTACGCCCGTCACTCATCCCCTGTACACGAGCTAAGTACACTTGTACGCGTACTTCTAATAGCTAAGTCGCCGTGTGGTTCCCGGCAGGTAGAATAGGACCACTCCAAGTCTTCCCGTGGATGTTTTAGAAGGCGACTTAGGAAACACAAGCTAAGCAAAGCTTATAATCATCAAAGAGACCTGTTCAACTCGTCGGGCCACCGTGGAAAGTGCAGGCCAAATCATGTGACTGCTCTTTCTAATATATGGCTTTGGTAGTACAGATAGGGTCATGCTCCTAAAGTGAAGACTAAAAAGACCTGATGATGATGATGTTTTCCATACTAACTTTCAACCCCGCTAACCGATGAATTGTTCAAGCCATTCATTCAAATTAATTTTAATATTTACCCAAGATCATAATCTACATCTTTAATAGCGACGCTTGTTAGAAACCCAACCTTAAAATTAAGCAAGTTATCATTTTTAGGTTTCCGTACAAAAATTGAAAAACGGAACCCTTATAGGATCACTCGTGCGTCTGTCTGTCCGTCCGTCCGTCTGTCACAGCCGATTTTCTCCGAATCTACTGAACCAAATTAGGTGAAATTTGGTAAGATTGTGTAACCCTATGACCCAAACACGGATGTGCAAAGTAAATAAAGATTTTTTTGAAATAAGGGTCATTTCCAGGGGCCCAATTACAAAATTTAAAAAAAAAGTTTTGCAAACCTTACTGTGTCATATATCAAATGAAAGGGCTCATTATGCTGATCTCAAAAATATTTTTTTTTTGTTCGGGTAAAATCAATACTTTTGATTTTATTCACGAAAGAAGGCAAAAATTGACCATTCCCCCCCCCTGATCTCCGAAACTTCTGGGCCGAAAATTTTGAAAAAATTACGAAATGTAGTTCATTCCTTGAAGATTACAGGAAAAATAATAAGAATTCTATCACTTGAAAAAAAAGTGGTAAACTCACTATAATAAGTTCATCTAGGGAAATAGTTCACTAAAACACCACTAGATAGCGCTAGTCAATTGAATAAAACATTTTTGCACATTGTGTGTGTGTACACGAAGCATATTGTACGGAACCCTCATTGCGCGAGTTTGACTCACACTTGGCCGGTTTTTGTAGGGTAACACTTGTTCGTTGTGTGCCTAGTAAACGACACGTTGATTTTTATATCTCGAGGATTTTCATTTACCAGCCTATATACAACAGTCGACTTACACTTATTACAATATCGTTAAATAATAAGATTCCGTTACAACTTGCAACTTCAAAAGTTATGTTACTAAGCTAGAGTGACCAGGCACTAATAGCAAAAGAAAGAGATCACTTACAAACAGCTTTCGCTAGAATATAGAGGTTTCAGATGTTCTCAGTATGTTCTATCTACTACATAAAATAAATAAATAATAATAAATACATACGGATAAATCACACTAGATTGAGCTAGCCCCAAAGTAAGACTTGTGTTATGGGATAGTAACTTAACGATACTATATTTTATAACAAATACATATTATATAGATAAACATCCAAGACGATCAATCTGAAGAAGATCATTTTTCATCTTGACCTGACCGGGGATCGAACCCGGGACCATCCGTGTCACACGCCAGCGTGTTGACCGCTGCGCCACGGAGTTCGTCGAAATACATAATTATTATGAGTTCATACAACACATATTAGTCAGAATTGTAACAAAATAGGGAAGTTGTTCGTTTTTCCTTATCTAAGATGCTTATTATTTTCGAGAATAGAGTTCTCAGAATTTCTCTATCCACTTAATAGAGAGAAACGTAACAAAATATTTAGTTACACCTTCCTTCTTGCAAGTTGTTAGTTTCTCCTAAGAAAGTTAAGTTACTAAGCTAGTATGACCAGGCACTAATAGCAAAAGATAGATCACTTAGACTTACATAAGTGCATGCGCATGCCTCGCCGTCTGCAAATTGTATCTAATCGATATCACTGTAATTATTATATTATTGATTAACTTCAATTATGCATTTCCTAGTTTACATTACAGAGTTGTTAACAGATGAATAAACTTATATCATCGACTGTCTTGCACGTGAAATAATTTTACGACGTCTTTAAGGGGAAGGGGGAAGGGGGCTTCTTCCACTTTTTAGTGGTTCATCGAGTCTATTTTAGTCTCCACTGTAGGAGCAGGACCCTCTCTGTACTACCAGGGACTATATTAGCCAGAGCAGTCAGAGGATTTGGCCATCTCCACGCTGGCCAGATGGGTTGGGTGTAAGTCTTCTGACTATTCTGGTACTGGCTTATATTGGCTCTGGTAGTACTATCAGAGCCAATATAAGCCAGAGACTACCCTTTCTGTACAGAGAGGGTCGGGTACGGTTTAATATATTACCGGCTTGTATTCGTAATTTCAGTGTCGGTTTTATTTTGAGCAGTTAGTATCACTGTTGTAAATGTTAATAAATATGTATACGAAATTAAAAGACGGAGTTACTTTAGATGCTGATCTGACACATCAGAGACTACGTGACGCCACAGATAATCAAAAATATGATAGAAGTATGACAAAGGAGTTTTTAACCTTTACAGAAAAAGTAGGTTGTAAGCCGATATGTATATACACTACAATCACACTAAAATTAGTTGGTGGATCATGATTTTAAAATTTTTACTAAAACTAAACTTTACAAAATGTAAATGTAAATACCGCGAAGTCGCGGGTATAAGCTAGTTTATGATAATTTTAGTACAAAAAAAGAATTACTTAATGAGTAAAAAGTAAGATACAACGTTAGTGAGCGGAATTGCTCAAAAAACCAAAAAGCTCTCGAGATTTATTTCCGGCGGCGCTTTAGCGAGCTTTTAACTTTTTTACCTTTTCCGCTGTCGGATTGAGTTTGGGGAACGCGTGTGCGCAAGTGTTTGGGCGCTTATACAGTAAGGGGAGCTTTATTAAAAAGTGAACGCTTTTGTACAAAGTACATGCTACATGTTTACATTTTATAAAATAGCAACTCTTCCCACACTCTTTCTTCGGTATGACTATCGAGTAGCAATTCCAAGCAAAGTCAAAGTTTTTTTTTATCTATTCTAATATTATAAAGATTACGATTTGGTTGTTTGTTTATTTGCATTGAATAGGCTCCAAAACTACTGGACCGATTTTCAAAATTCTTTCACCTATAGAAAGCTAATTTATCAGCGAGTGACATAAGCTATAAATTACGCGGATGAGGTCTCAGGAAAATTTCTAGTCCTTTATCATTTGATATTTAAGATAGATAGTTGGCGATTTCTTTTTTAAAAAAATAAACATTTACTTCAGAACGTATAACGAAATGAATGAAGGACTCTGACACCAGGGTGTGCATGGTTGACTGACCGTGCCACCTACACGAAATGATGATGATGATGACGAAATGAATCACTACATATTAATAAATAAAGTCCTCCGTCGTGTCTGTCTGTTCACGATAAACTCAAAACCTACAGCACTGATTTTCATGTGGTTTTCACCAATAGATAGAGTGATTTATGAGGAAGGTTTATAGGTATAATACATGCCCGAGCGCAGCCGGGGAGGGCTGCTAGTAATGATAATAAAATAAACTGACTTCAACCAAGGTACTTAAAAGTATTTACGACCTTGGTTAAGTCATCGAGAGTGATTAAAACATTTTTTGGATCAATATTACATATACAATTTTTTTTTATTTTGTATCCAAAAATATAACTCATCAAAACGTATAACTAATCGAATAAGCTTGTGTAATTTCTGAACTCCATCATCTTTCCCTCAGGAGCCGATGACGACGATGTTCCTGGCGCTGCAAGGCGGCAAGTTCGACCACCCCAATAGGCTGTTCTCGTCCATCGCACTCTCCTGGAAGAACTGCCAACGGGACACTTCCGATGTCAAGGTGAGGAATTAGTACAGTGCCATGACCTCTTATACTTCTTCTTGCCGAGTCGCAATGGAAATTAAAAGGTTATACTTAAGAGCGTATACTAGCAGTATTTTTTCAATATGGTTTCCATACAAATGTATTTCTCTATTTTCTCACTGAAAACTGATTCTAGAGCCACAATTCTTTTTTCATAAAATCTAGTACTAAAATAGGAATGCCCCTATTTTTTATTTTTTTCCAAAGAAACTCCTTTTGTACATTTTTTTTCTTCTTTTAAACAGGTATTTAGAAAAAATAAAACATAGGGACATACCTATTTTAGTAATAGATTGTATGTAAAAAGAATTGTGCCTCTAGAAGCAGTTTTCAGCGAGAAAATAGAGAAATACATTTGTATGGAAAACACACTGCTAGTATACCCTCTTAACTTCAACAAGACTGATCAACATACCCGATATATCTATATTACTATCACTACATCACTCATCATCAACAGGTCTTTTTAGTCTCCACTGCAGGAGCACAACTATATTATATATTATTATGACTACATCACTCATCATCATCAACAAGAGGTCTTTATTAATCTCCACTGCAAGAGCACAACCATATCTGTCTACCAGAGCCATATATGAACCAGGGCACTCAAAGGATTTGGCCTACACTCTCCACGCTGGCCACACTGGTTGGAGTGGTCTTTTCGATGTGTTCAGCTTTGTTTAGCACTAAATCACTACGTATTAAAAAACAAAGTCTGTCTATCTGTCTGTTCGCGATGTACTAAAAAACGAATGCACCGATTTTCATGCGGTTTTCACCAATTGATGAGTGATTCATGAGGAAGGTTTATAGGTATATCACATGCCCGGGTGCAGCCGGGGAGGACAGCTAGTTTTAAAAGTAAACAATATAGACCTAGACCCCATCGTTGCATCTTGCTTCCCATCAGGCAAAACAGGGGTTAAACGCACTCGGCTATTATAAGTATAATAAACAAGTCTGAACGCATACTACACGTAATTGTTTAGGAAGAAACAATACGTTTCTTAAATCTCTTTGTTTCTGTCTAATGCGGAAGTCCGAGCCATAGACAGAAATATTTAGAGCACAAAGACTTAGTCTCATTTGATGTCTGATTTTAATATAGATATATTCTCAGTACTCAGAAGTCATACATAATAAGGCTAGGCGACATAATTCACAGTATAACAATGCAATATATTAACATAATACGCAGACGGCGCTACGTACAAAATATTTGATGTTTTGTTCGAGGAAGTACCTCTTATACCTATACAAGCAGTGGTCAATCTTTGTTTAGCAGGGAGGTTAGTATGTTAAATATATGTTATAATAGGTCTTTGTTGGATTAGCGTGTGGTTCCCGGTAGGATCACTTCAAGTCTTTCCGTGGATGACGTAGAAGGCGACTTAGGAAACACAAGCTAAACAAAGCTTATAAACATCAAAGAGACCTCTCCAACCCGTCTGGCCAGCGCGGATATTGTAGGCCAAATCCTCTGACTGTTCTGGCTAGGTATAATATTTTAGCTTAGATAGTACAGAGAGGGTTGTGCTCCTGCAGTGGAGGGAGACTAAAAAGACCTGATGATAATATTAACATAATACGCAAGCGGCGCTACATACAGAAATATGTTTAACTCGAGGAAGTACATACCTATAGAAACACTGGTGAATCTTTGTTATTACCGCACGGGCAGGTTAATAATAGCTCTTTGTTAGAATTAGCATATTTTTTTTGCATGAATATTATGTTTTCGCAAAAGTTAATCACATAAATCGGGGCCGCTACGGTCCGTTAGTGACGCGCGCCTAATTTTCGCAAGTTTGGTACAAGTCATGGAATGTTGCGAGTATGAAAGCAAAAACAAAGATAAACAAAAAAGCGAATAGTAATTGCGTATTATAGTAAAAAATACATTAATTATGCTTGACAAAGAATATACTCCTTATGTTGTAGTTATAGGTATGAAGATCCAACAGTGGAGATGGGAGTTTAAGTAAGCTGTAATTTCCCCTTACAGTGCGCAGTGACGATATCTCGCATTTAAATAAATAAAGAAATATATACGGACGTACAAATCACAAATATTTAATTAGCCCCAAAGTAAGTTCGAGAATTGTGTTACGGGATACCAACTCAACTCAAAAAAAAAACTCAACGATACTATATTTTGTTACAAATACATACTTATAATAACATCCAAGACCCAGGTTAATCTGAAAAAGATAATTCTTCATGTTGATCTGACCGGGGATCGAATCCGGGACCACCCGTGTCGCAGGCCGGCGTGTTGACCGCTGCGCTACGGAGTTCGTTCACAGGGCTCAATGAAAAACGCTGCCCTTATAACTTGAGGGGTAGGAAACCAGCAGAATGGGACACTCAACTTTACGTAACGAGCATTATGCGATCTCACAGATTTTGTACAATTTTATAATCTTACAAACTTAGATCTTTGTAAAACGCTGTCGCCTATGACATAAGGCCCTTATGTCATAGGCGGCAGCGTTTTACAAAGATGATAAGGGTTGGAAACCAGCAGAATGGACCTCAACTATACGTAACGAGCACTATGCGATCGCATGGATTTTGTATAATTTTATATCCTTAGGTACGTAGATCTTAAAAAACGCTGCCGCCTATGACTTGAGGGTCGGAAACCAGCAGAATGGACCTCAACTTTACGTAACGAGTATTATTTCGCGACAATGCGAGGTGAACGATCCCGTGGATTTTGTGAAATTGCTCGGAATGAATGAATAATGGTGATGGTGGGAAGGGAAAGCCTTATTTTTGGAGTTCGGAAATAATACAGAAGTTTATTTATAGACTGAACAATAAGACAACGGTACATAGACAATAAGTGCTTACTAAGTACCGTGTCTTTTTGTTTAGTCTATAAATAAACTTCCGTATTATTTTCGGTCTAGAAGAAAAAGAAAATATAGTATGTACCTAGGTAATATGCTATCTGCTTTAAAAAGAATTAAAGAAGAAGCTCAGGCCAGTATATATGGAATAATTTGATTTAATTATATAATAGCTTGAGAGCAAAATAAACTAAACTGAGCTTCTAATTTCCAGTAGTTTTATACAATGAGAGTTTAAGGACAAACTTCCTATATTAGTTCTGTTTCTTCAGTTCTTCGGTTCTCCCACAGAGCAGCCATTTCAATGCTCGCGCACAGAGCAAAGAACTTCTTTCGAAACATTCCTTGCTCTATGGGTTCCACCTCGACGATGATTCTGATTTAAACTTACTCTCGATATAGCCTGCGTAATAGGATTTTTATTCAACTCCCCAGCATTCCACCCTAAAGAAATGTTCGTATTGACATTGACATCATATTGTTCTACTCCAGCCTATATCGAGGATAAATTTTGACCCGGTAAAGTAGGAGGTTTATTTTGGAAAAGAAAACCTGTTATATATTTTCCACCGGAAAGTGTCTTTATCTTCATTTTAAGAAAAGGTATTTTCAAGCCGAAACAACAAAACGTAATCACTTTACTTGAAATCCTTGCGTGAGCTTGCTACATGAAGATAATATAGGGACAAATCACACAAATTGAGCTAGCCCCGCATTAAGTTGTGAACTTGTGCTGAGTGGTCCCAACTCGAACGATACTATCCCAATCCCAATTAGGTAATATTATAAATGCGAAAGTGAGTTGGTTTGTTTACTTGTTTTTTTGTTACGCTTTCACGCCGTATCTATTGAACCGATCATTATGAAATTTTGCATACACATAGATTAGGATATTGAGAAGGACATAGGCTATATATCACGCGGGCGAAGCCGCGGGTAACAGCTAGTATTTTATAATGGAATACTTACTTATAAAGATAAATATCCGAAGCCCAGGTCAATTAGAAAAAGATCGTTTTCCATCATGACCTGACCGGGAACGAACCCGGTACAACTCGTGTCACAGGCTGGCGCGCTATTTGTCGATCTCCGTAGCGCTAATGATAAATAATTATAATTACTTCAAGTAGGATCTTTAGTAGCAACAGCAACAAAAACAGCCGCAGCGACAAAATTTACAAACCATTGTTCACAATAAGTAATTTTATTTCCCCAGGAACTGATTCCAGAGCTGTTCTTCCTCCCGGAGATGCTGGTCAACAGCTCAGGGTACCGCCTGGGCATCCCCGAGTCTCCCTCCGGTGACGTCATCCTGCCTCCCTGGGCCTCCTCCGCTGAGGAGTTCGTCAGGATCAACAGGATGGCTCTCGAATCGGAGTTCGTCAGCTGTCAGCTGCATCAGTGGATTGATCTGATCTTTGGATATAAGCAGAGAGGTAAGATACCGAATACGGTAAGGGGTGTCCTCCATTTAACGGCTGGCAAGATAAAGACCCCCCCCCCCCCCCCTTCCCCTTAGTAGTCTACTAGAGGAATACGGAGGACACTGATATACTAGGAAAACATGATAAGCCCGAAGTGCCTGTCTAACACGTTTAATTAATTAAATCATCAAGAATCGCTACGGGAATAAGTTTTTACAATGACGACATCCAAGAAAATATTATTTAGGTCGTAGAATACTCAACACTTTGTTTGCATCCATTCACTCTCATTTGGTTTTCCTAAGAGATTAAACAAGACCTTGTTTAATGTTATATCTTGGGTGGTTATAAAATATAGCTTTGTCCACAAAAAATAACATAACCACCTTTGACCCCCAAGAGACGTGTTGTATCCTACAAATTATTTAAACTAATATTTCCAGGACCTGAAGCCGTCCGAGCGACAAACGTCTTCTACTACCTGACGTACGAAGGAGGTGTCCGACTCGAACAGATTACTGAGCCAGTAACGCGAGCAGCCGTGGAAGACCAGATCAGGAGCTTCGGGCAGACTCCAGCTCAGTTGCTGAGTGAACCGCACCCACCCAGAGCATCTACTATGCATTTAGCTCCATTGATGTTTGCAGCGGCACCTGACGATGTGTGCTTGAGGCTCAAGCTACCTTCAAATGCAGCTGTTGTTCACGTATCAGCGAATACGTACCCTCAATTGGCCATGCCAGCTTGTGTTACGGTAAGATATCTTGATCTTCTTTAACTATAGTACTAGGCATCCATAAGTTACCAGGAGATTCCTGTGACCGAATCCACCGAGAGCGTCTACCGTGCATTTCCATTTGATTGCTTGAGTCAAACTGCCTTGGAATGCGGCTGTCGCCCATGTTGGCGAAACGGTGAAAAAAGTGATATAATTTTCATAGTTACATACTAAGATTGACCATAGTCTTGCATAGTTTGCGTTTTCTTTAAAGATGGTATTAGGTGTTCTTAAGTTACTAAGGAGATTATTTTATGCATCTTGTGTAGTAATAGTAGATTGTTGCACTGAGCAGAAAGTAAGTTATTGCTGCACGAGTGATTATTTGGAGCCCGAGCGCTAGCGAGGGCTCTAAAAAGCACGAGTGCAATATAACTTACTTAATGCGAGGTGCATAATCTGCTTTTCTTTCAACTACTGCAATAAAAGTAAGTGAAAAATAAAACTGAAGACAAATTACAAAAGTTAAAAATTTGTTGTTACCATTCCCACCTTTTTTTTTTTATGGCCAGTATTTTTTTTTAGGCAATACACACGTCCATTTGTAAACTCCATACGGCCGTTAGATTGGCCAACCTTCTTTATGACATGTGACAACTATTGTCCCGCAATTTAACAAAAGAACTAAACAGTGCAGTAAAGGATTTTCATACATTTTTGCTGCACTAGAGCAGCAAAAATGTATGGAAATCCTTTACTGCACTGTTTAGTTTTTTTTTTACTCCTAGTGCAGCAAAGTTGCGCTTTGTGCTGGATATGTAGTGCAGTTATAATAGAATTGCAGCGTAGTTGGAAGAAAATAATCATGTATCACACACCACTAATGTTTGCTGCTGCACCTCATGATGTGACCTTCAAAATTGTTGTTCACGTATTAGCTAAATTGCCTTAGAATATTCAATTGGCCATGCTGTAAGAAACTAGATAGTACTAGGCATCCATAAGTTACCAGGATATCCCTGCGACGTTACTGAATGAACCGCATCCACCATGAGCGTCTATATGTTTTACTTAAGGACGTACCTAGTAATGTGATTTTTTAATCCTTACACCTATCTCATTGAGTTCTCGGGTTATCAAGGAATTATTCCACTGCAGAGCTTATTTTTGAAAGCTCTTTCAATGAGACAGCGTAAAAATGTATGAAAGTTTTGCATTACCTCACGATGGTACCAGGCAATCATCGCCCACCAAGAGCTAACAAATGCTCGCTACTTGTATTGCAGGTGAGCGCGGCGCGCGCGTTCGCGGCGCACCGCTGGGCGGGCGGCGGCTGCGCGCACGCGCCGCACGGCCCGCGCCACGCCGACCACGCGCCCGCGCCGCCGCACCACCCGCTGCTCATGGACCCCGTGTGGGGTGAGTGTAGATTCACAACATCATCATCAACATCATCTTCTAATCACTTCAATTCTGTCACTTGACATATAAGGACTGGCGAGGATTTCCAATGAGACACATTCGGATTGCATCAAATCTAAAATAAGACTTCAAGTCTCAATATATTAGTAACATTATTTAAAATAATTACCTTTCTTTCAAGGAAATTAAAATAATGTGTCCTAATGAAATTTTAAAAATATTGAACGTAATGCTGACCGATTTAGTTAAGACGATAAACAATGAAGACAAAGTTATATATAACTGGCGAAAAATGTAAATGGGCAAAAAAACTGTATCTACTCTTTTTGACATTTTGATTAACGTACTTACTCGAAAAAAAGAAATCAAAAATTGTCGTTCCTTTTTGTGTCCTCTATTTATTGCATATCTCACTGATTTATTTTATTACAAACACAAAAAATAACTATTAACTTCCCGTATTTTCTCTTTAGGATAAAGTTTTTAGATCAGGTCAGGTCAGAAGATAATGATTTATTGTATTATAACTAGATGTCAAATATCAATAGACATATAGCTTTCTTGTACAGTCCGAATCAAATTTTATGGCGTGTCGGACCATCGCGCGAGTCGATGCGCAGTAAGCAATATTAGGATCAGCAGGGCGCGCGCGGGGAGGCGGAGCGCGTACTGCGCAGCTCGCAGCTATTATTCGACCCGCCATAAATTTTGATCCGGACTGTACTACCGTATGTCAATAAAAACCTTATAACATTGTTTGGTCTATTTTTCAGCGGCCGGCGGCGCGCAAGCCCTATCTCGCCGTCAACTCGGCGACAACTTCTCGCAGCGCGTGCGCGCGCGCAGCAACTGCTTCGTCACCACCGTGGACTCGCGCTTCCTGATCGCGGCTGGCTTCTGGGACAACAGCTTTAGGGTCTTCTCCACGGAGACAGGTAAGACCATCTTGACCATCTAGCTAGAGATCTATAGATAGATAGGTGGTCTTACTCCATATTCCAAAGGCCGGCGGCGCCCAAGCCTTGTCTGGCCGTCAAGTGCTTCGTCACCACCGTGGACTCGCGCTTCCTGATCGCGGCCGGCTTCTGGGACAACAGCTTCCGGGTGATCTCTACAGAGACAGGTAAGACCATATTGACCATCTAGCTAGAGATTGATAAGTAGATAGGTGGTCTTACTCCAGATTCCAAAGGCCGGCGGCGCCCAAGCCTTGTCTGGCCGTCAACTGCTTCGTCACCACCGTGGACTCGCGGTGACTTGGTGAAAATTTTCTTAACCAGAAACAAAAAAAACTAGGTACATATTTCTTTTCCATGCTGGTTTGGGAGTAAGGGAAAAACAAAATATACCAGCTGGGATTTCAGAATTATAGTGACATATTCAGAAGTGTAAGTTAACTAGAATAAGTTTTATAATCTATGATTGTACAAGAAGAAATAATATTTAAAAAAAATATTTTGTTTTTCAGCCAAGATAGTACAGATAATATTCGGCCACTACGGCGTGGTGACCTGCGTGTCACGTTCTGAGTGCAACATCACGTCGGATTGCTACATCGCCTCCGGTTCCGAAGATTGTACAGTCCTACTGTGGCATTGGTAAGTTTATTTTATCTTTATTTCACAAACTAGCTTCCGCCCGAGGCTCCGCTCGCGTTAGTGTCGCTCTATGAGCGCTTACATATGTTAAGCAACTCCTGGTGCAGTCCCCACTTGGATGGGTGACCGCAAGTGGCATAAAAATATCTCGAGCTCCACCGTGCTTCGGAAGGCACGTTAAGCCGTTGGTACCGGCTGTCATCGTTGATTGCAGTCGTTAAGCTATGTCAGATTCCTTGAGGCAGCTTGAAAAATCTGACGCCAGTGTTGGTCACTTACACATACGAAAAACAAACAAACAAACAGTGTTGATTTCTCGGGAACAGTACTTTTCTTCGGGAAGAAAGGTAGCCTGAAATACGGATATTTTGTTATACTTGTGTCAATTCACATGTTAACTGTGCCGTGGGTATTTCTTGTAGAACGTTCACCCATTCGTCCAACGTACATACGTGTACAGCCGTCAGTTACCTACTCTGTTACAATGAAATCCTAAATTATTTAGTCGTATAAAGACAAAGATGCAGGTTCAAATCCTGCCCAAATGGATTTTTTTCCCATTTCTTAATTGAATAAGCATAAAAACAAACAAAAAACACCTATAGAAATCAATGGAATCATAATAATTTTGCAGGTCAGCCCGTCACGGTGGCATCGTAGGCGAGGGCGAAACGCCCGCGCCCAGGGTCACGCTGACGGGACACGACGCACCCATCAACGGAGTGCTAGTTTCTGCAGAATTGGGGCTGGTCATCTCTTCGTCAGTTAGTGAGTATCATCATCATCAGGTCTTTTTTAGTCTCCACTGCAGGAGAACGACCCTCAGTACTACCAGAGCCGTATATTTGCCAGAGCAGCCAGAGGATTTGGCCTACATTCTCCACGCTGGCCAAGGCAGTATAGCAACATTTATTTCAAAATATTTTCTAATCTTTGCACGCTCACACACTTGCATTCTTAACTATGATGCTTCAGAGCCCTAGGTCCACTTTCCGACGTTTCCATCTTTATTTTGCACAGTCATAAGTCTTAAGCAGAGGTCTCACGGCCATGGTGCCATGTCCGTGAGACCTCTGCTTAAGACCTCTGTTATTCTCTTATGAAAATGCTTTCCCGGGCCAGAGAAGACATGTATTTTGATTATACCTATTAGGCAACAGTAACAACAGCCAAAACTTTTGTCCAATATCGATTGCATTCAGTAGTGGCGTGAGACTGGACTTTCTTTCGGCGTATTCTTCTCAGCAGTGGTTGTTACGAAACGTTAGTGGTTTGTCGCTTTTGAAAATATAAAAATAAAAAAATAATATGACGTTCAAAAAGAGATACATGATATCCAAACTTGAATAAAATTCATCATTTCATTTCGAAGCGCCCGAGCTGGGTCGATTGGGTGTTTTTTTTTCTTTTCATACTGTACAGTGTTCGGCATCCTTGATTATTAGACCATTGACAAGCTTATCATTCATGTTGAAGGGAAGCCATCATTTCTTGAGTTTATAATAATGAGTAAACCTTCAATTTCCAGATGGCCCGGTCCTAATCCATACGACGTTCGGCGAGCTGTTAAGAGCGTTGCCTGCGGCGGAAGGTGTATCCTCTCCGCAACAGTTGGCATTGTCGAGAGAAGGCGTGGTGGTGGTCGCGTATGCTCGCGGTCACCTCGCCGCGTTCACACTCAACGGCCGCCGGCTGAGACACGAGACACATAACGACAACTTCCAGGTTGGTTATGGATCCCTGGTACTTTTGTTGCAGTTGATAAAATTTCGTTAGTGTCGTGAAATTAAACCGACGGAACGACGAAGACGTTGTTTCTGGAACTTTTCTAAGATTGTCAACTCCTGACATATTTTTTTAATGTTTTCTTATGTTTTCGCGATTGTTACACATTTAAATAAAATTATTTTTATACGGTTTTTATCGCGTTATTAAACGCACTTAAATTATTCATTAATTTTTTAATGAATAATTTGAGTGCGTTTGCTCTCTATCTTGTCTAATGGAAAATTTTGTAATTATCCTGAAATTAGACCGATGTAAAATTTCAGAAGTCATTGTTTCTGGAACTTTTGTAAGATTGTCAACTCCTGACATATTTTTTTAGTGAATAATTTGATTACTTTTGCTCTCTATCTTGCCGGATGGAAAGCAACAATGAGAGCAATGGTGGTATACGCAAACTCTACTCACTCTTCGCCTTGAAAATAGGGATTGTACGAGTCTCTCGAGCTATTTCTCATAGCGACGAGGGGAGGGAATTCCATTCCTTTACGGTTTGCATAACGAAAGAGGAGGTGAATCTAGAGGTTCGATAAGTTGAAATATCGACCACATATAGATGGAGTGATAAGCAAATACCGCGTGGGCCCTCACCACCATTTGCTTTTCACTCCACTCTTTAGATCTTAAAGTGCTGAGTCTAAAGTGACTTAATATGTTGTGGCTCTAACTTTAAACTTGGTTAAAGCTCGAAGAAGTTGGAGGGGTACTTTCTCCACTATATAGATTGGTTTTGTATAAATGACTTTCCTTTTCGTGTGTAAGAACTGACTTGATACACTCTCCCTTGCAGTGCCTGGCGCTGTCGCGCTGCGGCGAGTACCTGGCGTGCGGCGGCGACGCGGGCGTGGTGGAGGTGTGGCGCGCCGTGACGCTGGCGCCGCTCTACGCCTTCCCGCCCGCCGGCGCGCCCGTCTGCTCGCTCGCGCTGTCGCACGACCAGAAGTCAGTACCTCTTTATGCTTTCTGATCTCCTGGTACTTGTTTTAAAACGACGAGCTCCGTGGTGCAGTGGTTAGTACGCCAGCCTGCGAGACGAGTGGTCCCGGGTTCAATTCCCGGTCAGGTCATGGTGGAAAATGATCTTTTTCAGATTTACCTAGATCTATATACCGCCGGCCTGTGACACGGATGGTCCCGGGTTCGATCCCCGGTCAGGTCAAGATGAAAAATGATCTTTATCAGATTGACCTGGGTCTCGGATGTTTATCTATTATTTGTTATAATATTATATAGTATTGTTGAGTTAGTATACCATGACACAAGTCTTACTAAAGAACTTACTTTTGAGCTACCTCAATCTGTGTGATTTATCCGTATATATTTATTTATATATCTATTAGTAGTTTAAAATATAGTATCGTTGACTAAACAATCCTAAGACACAAGTTTGCAACGTACTGTGGGGCTAGCCCAATTTGTGTGATATTTTACAAGTAACTCTCTTGCTTAATAATTAAAATAATGAATGAATAATTTGTCAGTTACACAAAAAATTATAACCACCAGGTAAATATCATGTTGAGCAAAAAGGCCGCAAGTCACTCACTAAGCAAGAAAGACGTAAGTGCCGAAAATATAAAAGTATTATATCATATTTTCAGGTTCCTCTTGGCGGGTCTCGAGAATGGATCCCTGGTGGTATTCCACATAGACTTCAACAGATGGCACCACGAGTACCAGCAACGATACTGAGAGTTACTACGCCTCTTCTACTCAGATCGAGACTAAAGTTGCCAATTGAATCTCTGTAAAGATGTCACAGGAGTTTGAAAATTTACGAGTCTATTTTTGCGCAAACATCTCTTGTTAGAAATATCATCAAGTTATTATGGATGGATAAGTTAAGCTCTCTTAGCTTATTCGAAATCGTGTCTGCTTATTTATTATAAATAAATTTCAATATGTAAGCAGATGACACATTAAAATCTGTGACTCGATAGGACATGTCTTATGACGTCACTATAGAGATTCCTGCGTTCAAACGCCACGAGCAACCTTTGTTTAGTAGTAGGCAAAATTGGTAGCATTAAAGCAGATGGAAAAAGTCCGAATTTTCGTTCTGTACTGTTAATAAAATTAAACATTATCGTGACAAGTCAACATGGTAGTATTTAGAGTAGTAAGTGCCATCGATAATAGCAAAACATATTAGATCCCGATTTCTCAATGACAAACTGTATGTAAACGTAGCTTTTAATGAGAATAAGGTTTATGCTGTCACTTACATAGACAGTGAAACTTTTTAAGTTTTAGGGCCAGAGAAGGCGTGTCTTTAGATAGTATTAGGCAACAGCAACAATCCCAAAATATCTATCCAATAACAGCTTATTGTGCCTGACTTGTTGAGCCGCCTACTCGCATTTCATAAAGTAAATGTCAAATTTTTCAACAGACTATTTAAAAATCATCTCTAAGAGTGTACATTTAGTGGTGATTTTAATTTTTTTTAATAGTATATCGTAAGGTTAAGCAAATGGTACCTTTTATTTAGTTTTGTAATTAAATATTTGATATAGGTACCTATAAGTTGATGCGACATGTTTGTGATTAGTATCAAATGTATTAATTTTTATTAATAGTACAAGACCTACCGGACTATAAAGACACTTAACGCGTCAGTAAAGAAATATCTTTCGTCTGATGTACTTTAATATTAGATGTAAGGGTAAATTTTAAAGCTATAATGACATTCCAATTTCATGTATTATGAAAATAGTAATAATTTAATAAGATTTTTATTTATATTATTATTTATTATTAAAATATATTAATATGTAGTGCCATAGGTAATGTTGACTGCATTCGTGTACTTAATTGGAAATTACTAATGTATTAATTTAAAAGTATTCCTTCATATTATTTACGTCCATATTTTGTGATTATAAGTACTTACTTAAAGTAGTAATTTTATTTAAATTTATTTGTTTATTTGTGCCGATTACAATTACACACAAGTGCAATATATTGATTTATGTACTTATTTTATTGTATATTTACTTACGACGTAATCTATATTTTAGAGTATTTTCGGTTAAACAATAAAATTCACTTAAATCATTCCATTTTGATCTTTGGTGATGGGTTAAAGTACTTATTTTTATTATTTGATATTGTTATAGCGTTTTGGTTTTCATTAAATGGTTGGATTGAAGTTATGATTTTGTTTTTTTTTTTATTTCCCCGATCTTTTCATTATTCTATAATAATTTTTTTCAGTTTCTCAAATATATATCATGTCTAGCTACACGAATTCGATTTACTACACCACATTTCAAGTCGAAAAGGTCGCAAGTCACTCACTAAGCGTAAAGAGCGTAAGTGCCCTTGCGCGGTTCTATGCGTCATAGAAGCCTAGCCTATAAAATTTATTGTAGGCACTTAAAAGATACTGCCACATTATCGCGATTTAACGCAAGCATTACACTTATAATGTCAAATAAAGCAGGCTTTATAAACTGACTTAAATGTTAAAAGTCCCAACATTGGCACTTGTAAAGAAGATTTTGAATTTCACATAATTTACGTCAGTTTATGACTGTGTATTAATTACGCATGTGTATTAAGACACAATTTATTATATAATTATAAACTATATTTTTGCATCTCTCCTCCGCTCCGCTCCTTTCGTTCTGTGATGTAGGCATATAGCACTAAATAGTCATAATACCTTCTCTTTTCCTAAACTGTGCCAAATATAAGATAACAGATAAATCAAATATTAACGAAATCTAATTAAAACAAGCTTTTTCAGACTACTATTAACTAGGTAATGGTTTATAGAATAAAGATTTTTTTCTACTTTAGGATTTGTCCTCATTTGATCATAAGGGTTGTTTAAAATAACACATCACTTAAAAAAGTACATGGATTCATGTATAAGTTGTCTATTATAATGTACTAGCAGCCCTACCCGGCTGCGCCCGGGCATGTATTATACCTTAAAACCTTCCTCGTGAATCACTCTATCTATTGGTGAAAACCGTATGAAAATCCGTGGAGTAGTTTAATAAGCGATAACAGAGGTGTCACGTTTTAAGAAATTATACATTTTATCAAGTGATGTGTTAATTTATACTGTTTCTTATGGCCAAAAGAGTGTAACCGTTACTCTAGCTACTTCTAGAAATTGTACAAATGACTCTCGATCCCTTATTCTCACGTCCCATGGTAGTGTCTATCTAGAACCCAAATGTTATTGTAGATTGTATCTTCTAGTCTAGATGTAGTCTTTGCTTATTCTGCCTATATCTAGAATATTCTGTCACTTTTTTTTATATTTCGTAGCCTAGAAAATATATTTATTCCTGATAGCCCCAACTAGAAACGTATATTGATTGTTAAATTCTTCGTGTAAAATATTTATGCATCTGAGCTCTTCCCACGTTTTCTTTGTTTAGGCAAATTAAAAATAATTCGAATCGAGTAGTTGATTTTGAAACATCTATCACAAATCTGCAAATCTTTCATGTTAGTTAGTCGTCTTCACATTCGAACACGCGTCACGCCACTTTTTGATCGAACACGCTACTGACACGCAATCTGTCCATTAATATAAGGTATAATAGGTAAATGTTGGCATAGAATAATTAAAATAAACGTTTTTATTTATAGGTTTAAGTACACCTTGTGTAACATAATAATCACTGTCCATTTAATTATAAGCGAAATTCAATTTATAAGCATTTATTAATTAAAATTAAGATAATAATTTGATGACACAGCCTGGGGTAGGATATTTCTTAGTATGAATCTTATGTCAGTGATGCTACTGGCATGAATTTTTCACCGTATGCTATAGACAGGCTTTGCATGCTTAACGCCTGCAGAAAATGGATTGTTACGATACACAAAAATACAATTATGTACAGCTTTCCTCGCCCGCGATCAAGTTAACGCTTAGTTTAGTTAAATCTTTACTTAATAATGTTGTTGAACGAACCTATGATTATATAACAATAAAATAGTAATAGTAGAAACGTAGATGAAGTAGAATAGTCCTGTTTAGGTCGTTAGCATTTTTTTAATGTTTGTGGATGTTTAATTAGATAATTTATGGTTACGATTCTTTCGGGGCAGATTGCTACAGTGTATATTTAAAACCATTTGTGAAAACTGATGAGGAAGTATTTTAAAATCTTAACATTTAAACTAGCAAGGAAAGCCGCGAAAGAATTTTTTGTTACGTATTTTATAGTTAGCACACTGTAGATGGCATGGACATGAGAATTTTGTGTGTTCCGTTCCGACAATTTGTACATTTATTTTGGCGGTTTGCTGACGCCACCCCACTTACAGTTTCTATGACTACTTTAGCATTTTTAATCCAGTGTAGAGTAAAGAGCAACATCTAAAATGCAACCGGCAAAACAATTGCCTTATTATTTATCTATAGACAATTGACTATGTACACTTAGATACTTTATTCATGTTGTAAAAACTTTAGTAAATGTATCACATAAAATAGACTTTTCCTTGCATTCACGTGCTTTATTTATTTGGACTATTTTAATCTACAGTTTAGTAAATATAGATGTGTCTCCTTATTTACCTCTATAGTGTAATTTTACTTTGCTGTATATTCAAGATTGTTAGTTTGCAGACACAAGTCTACTTTTCAATATTTTACAGGACAATGTGTCCATAATAATAAATTATTGTTATGCTAAGTATATGGTGCGTTTGTATGTAACGAAAAGATCTTGAGTAATAATTAAATTGCATTGAATAAAATAACAGTATTTTATTTCTGGTCATTTAAATATGTAAACCACGAAACGACAAAAATTAGAGGAAAGAGAGGAGGCTTATGCCCAGTAGCGAGACATAGAAAGCTAGTAATAAAGAAACAGTTACTCTAAAAGTACTTAAACTTTGAAGTTCGCCGGCACTTGATAGAGGCGCGCATTTTTATGGAATGGCTAGGGTGCGTGACATGATGTGTCGCCGGCTGACTAGTACACAGTACTGGACAAATCCAGGCAATGTAAAAAAATCTGCATTGGTATCCAACATAGATGCAATCGGCGATTATTTCACTTTCGCGGATGCTGGTGAGGATGCGGATCTTCGGTCGTTTGATCTAAGATAAAAGGACGCATGTACAGATACGGCTTTTTATCTTAACAATGGTGGCTGTCAAACAGCACCTTCACTGGCGCCTTGGCGACGTGGACACACAAACACCTTCTAGAGGCTTCACTTCATATATGACTGACCGACCGGCCGCCGGAACGGCGCAAACTCGATGCGTGGACACAAGGCAAGGCCACAGTCCGAATCAAATCTCCTGGAAAATGTGATGATAAATAATAAAATTTAAATATTAATCTCAAGTCCAATCTCACTCAACCCTATTTGACCTCTTACAAGTTTCGAAAAACTTTATTTTAGTAATTTAACTATTTACCTGTTATGTAATTACCGACTTTCACTGTCCATAATGAATTAAAAACTGTAAATTTTAAACGTACTTGTATGTACGTATCACTATAAAGATATAATTATTATATTTCATATTTTATTATAAAATTGTTACGAAATAAATTTTGTTTTTTTTTTCACATGTATAGGTTCCTTCAATGCTGCAACAAAAAATACTTATTCCGGAACGCAGCCATTGTTTGAGTTTGACATTGACATTTCATTTGACTGTTTCCGGTCTTTCAAGTTTTTCTCAGCTCCCGTTGCAATCATGGCGGTGAACAACATTTCTAAAAAGCGAAAAGTACGTTGAAATGGCTTATTATAATATAGAAATACGTTTGCAAAAGCGTAGCTGAAGGTTTGATAAATACATATCGGTGGAAAGTTATCTCGTTTTGCAAGTGAAAAGTGCGATGTCAGTGGATGAACTCAGTACTTGTGTTTTGCGGTTCTTGTATCATGTTTTTGGGTAACAAAACAGATAAACTGACGTAAATCTAGAGTTATTTTAGTAATCTTGTTGTTTGAACTATGTATGTCAGTCAAAATCATCGCGGTGTGTATCTAAAATCATGACCAAAACATAACCTCTCGTGAACGTTTCAGTTCGTCGGTGACGGAGTTTTCAAGGCGGAACTGAACGAGTTCCTTACCAGGGAGCTCGCCGAAGATGGCTACTCCGGCGTGGAAGTGCGCGTCACGCCAACGCGCTCGGAGATCATCATTATGGCCACCAGGACGCAGAGCGTCTTGGGAGAGAAAGGCCGCAGGATTCGCGAGCTGACCTCTGTCGTACAAAAGAGGTTCAACATTCCCGAGCAGTCTGTTGAGTTGTACGCTGAGAAAGTGGCGACCCGTGGTCTTTGCGCCATCGCACAAGCAGAGTCTTTGAGATACAAACTCATTGGAGGTTAGTTCACAATTAATATTTCTAACAGGTTACCTAGTTTAAATGCACCCTATTATCTACATAAAATAATTACTAATCCATTGTTAGACTATCCTATTATTTTGGGTCTTTCCGTTTTTGCATCAAAAGTGGGTTACACTCCCCCTAATACTCTAATATGTGCATGGTAGTGAGAATACTTAAGGTTATAATATCTGCGTCAGTTACATTACATTGTGCCAGAATAATGTGACAAAAGCACAGCAATAATAGTACAAAATTTACATGCTTTCCTAAATATGGGCTGTTGCTCAGCTCATAAGCAACACATCTTCAGGGTTACTACCTGGAGCACCCTTTGATGAGAGAGAGAGATAATTTTGATACTATTTTATTATTTTTCTTTCATCATCATCATCAACAGCCTTCTGCATCCCACTGCTGGGTATAGGCCTCTCTCAATGCATGCCATCCATTTCGATCTTGTGCCTTATGTAGCCAGTTTCGACCTGCGATTTTCCTAACATCATATTTGTTTATGTTGACATTCTGCATTATTGGCTGTCCCAAATCAAAACACAGTAAAGAACTTGGAATAAATTTTACAGGAGAGCAATATTCATGATTTACTTTAGGCTTACCAAACTATAAAAAAAACTGGCCAAGTGTGAGTCAAACTCGCGCAATGAGGGTTCCATACAATATGCTTTGTGAACACACACACAATGTGCAAAAAATGTTTTATTCAATTGCCTAGCGTTATCTAGTGGTGTTTTAGTGAACTATTTCCCTAGATGAACCTATAATAGTGAGTTTATCACTTTATTTTCAAGTGATAGAATTTTTATTATTTTTCCTGTAATCTATAAGGAATGAACTATATTTTGTAATTTTTTCAAAATTTTCGGCTTAGTAGTTTTGGAGATCAAGGGGGGGGGAATGGTCAATTTTTGCCTTCTTTCGTGAATAAAATCAAAAGTATTGAATTTACCCGAACAAAAAAAAATTTTTTGAGATCCTCATAATGAGCCCTTTCATTTGATATACGAAACAGTAAGATCTGCAAATCTTTTTTTTTTTTCTTTTGTAATTGGGCCCCTGAAAATGACCCTTATTTCAAAAAAATCTTTATTTACTTTGCACATCCGTGTTTGGGTCATAGGATTACACCATCTTACCAAATTTCACCTAATTTGGTTCAGTAGATTCGGAGAAAATCGGCTGTGACAGACGGACGGACGGACAGACAGACGCACGAGTGATCCTATAAGGGTGCCGTTTTTCAATTTTTGTACGGAACCCTAAAAATAGAGAAATATAACTATTGAAAATGGTAGATAAAATTTTTAACTGCTTTTCTTATTTTGGGCTGGTAATTGCCCCGTGCTAGGTAGGGGTGAGTTGGGGATTGTGGTTCCATCTGTGCACTTACATACTAGCTTTTGTGGTACCGCTATTTCAGGAATGGAAATTGTTATTGCCAAAAAAGGTACCTATTTTTGGATTATTTAGTGTGTTATAATTATGTAAAAATCTGAATTTTGAATGTCACTTACTGTGTGTTGATTTGGGACAGCCGCACTGGATAAACTTTTCAATAAAGACGGTTGAGTTGGAGGTCGATATTTTTTGTCAAAAAGAGTAACATCCAAGGAGTCACTGACCGAAATTTCGAGTTGCGGAAACTTGCAGTTTTTTTTTTTTAATTAAATAAAATAAATTCCTATTTTAGGTTAGAAGTTCACCGCTTTTGACGTTTCTTGTTCATTTCTGACGTTTCGATTTGAAAGGTAGGTACATAGTGTTGATTGAGAGCAGAAAAGAAGTTAGGTTTAAGTTATTTTTTTTTTTTATGACCACCCAGAACGAGTGAGGGCAGAAAAGAAGTTAGGTTTAGGTTATTATTTTTTTGTGACCACCCAAAACGACTAAGTGCAGAATAGAAGTTAGGTTTAGGTTTTCTTTTTTGTGACCACCCAGAACGCCTGAGTGCAGAAAAGAATTTAGTTGCGACTTATTTACGACGATTTTCATACAAACTTTAAATCGCTGTAACTTCGTAAATATGGTTTCCGGAAGTTGGAATGGCGCAGGAGGGTCATTCTAGTCCCCCCCTCCCATTACAACCCTTATATCCACCGTCCGTATTAGAAAGTTTTACCGCCGCACTGTTCCTAAGACTTCAATCCCTTCTTTCCACTTTATTTACTAGGAAAAAAATTAATTTCAAATGACCTGCCCTGCATTGCATGTAATTTTAACTGCACATTTATGGGCTTGTATTGCTGTATGATGCTTTTCTGGCACATTACAAATCAAAGCTAATATAATTTGATTAAATCAACAAGCATAAAGAAGATTGGATAAAAGTTTAGGACTTTCACCCACAAATCAGGGATCGCTAGCCTGATGGCTTGTGGTCTAATTAATTGTGGTATATCATGCAGCAAGTTTATTGGAGGGTCTGTCCCATACAGGCTCTTGTACGGTGCTTGCTCTACAAAATTCTTAAAATTTTTTCTTACTCATTATATAATAGAAATAGCAAATTTGCTTCATTCGCAAAACTTGTCTAAGTTTTCAAGTTGCCTAAGGCATCTCTTTTGACGACAGCAGTTTAAAATTTCAATAACGACACTTTGTTTGTACACAATCACTTGTCTAATCTATTTTAGGAGTTTACTGAAGTTGAATAGGCTCCAAAACTACAGTGATTGATATCCTTTATGTTTACTAATAGAAACCAAAATCCGTTTCAGGCCTTGCCGTCCGTCGTGCGTGCTACGGTGTGCTGAGATTCATCATGGAGTCCGGTGCCCGCGGCTGCGAGGTGGTGGTGTCCGGCAAGCTCCGCGGCCAGCGTGCCAAGTCCATGAAGTTCGTCGACGGCCTCATGATCCACTCCGGAGACCCGTGCAACGACTACGTCAACACAGCCACTAGGCACGTACTGCTCAGGCAGGGAGTGCTTGGTATTAAGGTGGGTTTTATTCTTATTTCAAGCAAAACAAAGCTTATAAACAACAAAGAGACCAGCGTGCCAAGTCTTTATAGTTGGCCTCATGATCCACTCCAGAGACCAGTGCATTTTTCGCGCCTTCATATTTAGTCTGTGACGAAAGGGACGCCTCAATACGTTGGTCACGTAAAGAGACTTAAGATAGCATCATGTAATTTGCTGCTTCAGAGCTGTTTTTAGGTTGTGTAATTAATGATGGCATTTCACATCCCTATATGGTGTTCGCATTTTTTTTCGGGTCCTTGGGCGCTTTATTCGTGTCGAAGTCCAAAGAACACAAATACACCGTCTACACATCGGTCATGAACAGCGGATAAGCCGAACATTACAATTTTTTTTGTTGTCACTACAGCAGTGGCCTACTATTTCATTGTGCTACTCGTATGTAATCAAAGTATCTTTTTCTTTTATAGTGCCTTTACTTCATTATTTACTTTTAATTTTTATGAGAGATATTTTGCCGATTCCTTATGCAGGGATGCATTTGATAAAAATCATTTGTACATGCTTCCATGCTGGTTTGGGAGAAAGAAAAAACATAGAATATACCAGCTGCTTTTCTTCCCGCGCAGACCGTAACAGCTGGTCAAGGGATTGGGCAAAAATCTAAGGAATCACATTAATAGGCGATGCGGCTAGCAACCCATCACCATTTTGATTCCGCTTTCCACCTTTACGCCCACTATGATGCTTAAAGTGGCCAAGTGTTATGACTTTCGGCTCTGTCTACCCCACTTGGGATAAAGACGTGATAATATGTATATGTGTGTGTATTTGTCCAATACATTATGGCGCGAACGAGCTGTAATCAATTTTGTTAACACGTCCGAAGTCCGCCGTTGTCGTGCACGGCACACTACAGCGAGAGCAATGTGTGGACGGTAAAAGGACATATTTTTGCAAAAAACCGACAGTATTTTTGCGTATTCGTCCTGTTCGTGATAATAGGCAAATACAGACGAACCGCGGACCTTCTTCACATTTTCACGTTGGGCGAATAAGGTCATTATGCGAACAGCGCTTTGAAATTCGAGCATTAGATATTTTGTAACTAGAACGGGTGTTTCAGTGGATGATGTGGATTTTTCAAGAACATAGCCAGTTTGGGCTCTTGTGGCTGAATACTTAGAAGGTTTTGCCTTCCACAAATCAGGGATTGCAAGCCCTACATGGCTTGTGGTCTAATTAATTGTGGTATATCATGCAGCAAGTTTATTGGAGGGTCTGTCCCATACAGGCTCTTGTACGGTGCATGCTCTACAAAATATTTTTACCATATTGTGTACTATCAATATATCAACTTCAGGCATAGTTTATATTCTTAGACATAATGCCTTATATACCATTCTCAATCTTTAAGCTGGCACCTTGCATAATCTATGTATTATTGGTATATTGCACTTGCATTTATAATGTCATTGATTGCGCCTTTTGGTGTCAAAATGTCATGTTATTTTTATCACTAATTACTTTACTAATATATAAGGTAATAAAAATCGGCCAAATGCGAGTCGGACTCACGCATTATAGGTTTCGTACATTGCCATAATCATGGCAAAAAACAGGTAGTTAAAAAAAAAAAGTAGTTCCTGTACAAGTAATGTGGGAGTTTGTGTTATTAGTGTGGGGTATTGTTAAATAGGTCTTAAAGTAACAATTTTGTGAGGTGGAGCACCATTTTTCAATTTACGGATCCGTTTCTGAAATATTTGGTTTTTAAATGCAAATTTTTGTTAGAGGAGAGTGTGTGCACCCATTTTTGGCTAATCTAAGCTTGCTTCTACGGAACCCTTCATGGGCGAGCTCAATTCGCACTTGGCCAATTCATTTTTATTAGCTTATACTGTCCCGCAAAGGCCGACCATTATACGCCAGTACACCCCTCAGCTGCAGAAACTGATGAGTGCTTACACCCGTTGCTGATCAGTGGTCGCCGAAATCGCCTACTACAGACAGACAGACGATTTTTCAAACTTTATGGTTAGGTACTTCTTCTCACTTTTCCTGGCTCAGTCTCATTCAAAAAATGTCTAGTACCTTATCAAAATATCTGGTAGTAAAGAGGGTCGTGCTCTTGTAATGAAGACCAAAAACGACCTGAAAATGATGATGAATCAAAATATCTTTTTGTCCGCAGGTAAAGATCATGCTTCCGTGGGACCAGCAAGGCAAGAATGGCCCCAAGAAACCCCAGCCGGACCACATCCTGGTCACGGAGCCGAAGGACGAGCCCGTGCCGCTGGAGCCCACGTCCGACGTGCGCTCGCTGCAGCCCGCGCCGCTGCCGCAGCCCGTGCCCGCTACCGCTTAGACTTTAAGCTAATAATAAACAAAAAAACCTATAATTTAATCGTTTTATTTCTACGGCTTATGACAATAACTGTCAGACACTTCCATGTCATTAACAGCTTCCTTGTCAGAGACCGACCACCTGTCAGACAGTGACCGCTAATCAATTGGCTACCCCTTGTCTGAGACCGACCTCTCGTCAGACACCGGCCTCTTTTCAAATAGGTACCGGCGCGTCGTCTGACATGAAAAATCATGGGGATAATTTCTGACAAGACGTCTATGTATCTGCCGCAGTCTACCATGTAGCTGTATATTCAAGCAAATAAAAAAAAGCTTTTTATTAACATTTTATTTAAAAAACATGACTACAATCACCCCAAACCAAGTGCATCGTTATGATAACAAATAATACAAAGTGTCAGCGTTACATCGGTATTGTACCTTATTTACAAATTCACGTATTGAAGTGGAATGTACAAGGAATAAATCAAGTTTTATACAATCTTTATGAATTATATAATTTGGAAAGTATTTTTTTTTTTTATCAAAATGTTTTCACATCAATTAGGTACGTAGTACTGAACTAGTAATCCCTCTAATGAGGGATTACTAGTTTGAATGCTAATGCATTCAAAGTTTTCTTGATGAAACTTTAAAACAGGCACTGGTACATAAAAAAATAGTTGCGGGACTTTTAAAACTTGCTGACACATCGATATCGTTGCAAACCTCAAGATTTTCTTTCCAGTCTTAACTTAAAATCTTTAATCCTTAAATTAAATTGGACCTTTTATATTAAATAAACTTTAACTTAGTATAATACCGTTCTTATACCGTAATATTATGATTAAATACAACCAAACGATAATAAGTAAGAAATGCAAGGTAACTTGTGTCAGTTTGTATAGAATAATAATACATCTTGTTCTAAAGTAGTGGGGTGATATGACCCAATTATTGACACCTAAAAGGCACCAATTATTATTACATTTTTGCCATTTTATTTATTTATAATTAATATATTTATGAACAACTCCTGATTTTTATAAAATTAGCCTGGAAAAATTCATATTTTTGCTGTTCATTGATCGGGTAGCAATTATTGGGTCTTTCACCTACAAGAAAGTATAGTGTTTGTGAAAAACGATTGCGACATCAAAACATTACAAAAAGAAATATTTAACACCATAATGATTTTATACATTTGGGGAATTGAAGATTCACATTGCCGTCAAAAACCCTTATCAATAATGATTTATCTTACGTTAATAGACCGCGAACACTTGATACTCTAAGTGGCGAAAAACTTTGTTAATTTTGGCATTAATAACTCTTGACTGTATGAAATTGTAGCCAAAGCTCAATACCACGTCCCTTTTAGCTTCTAGCCATAACTTTCTATCAAGGACAAGAAATACCTATGCTACTGTATTTCATACCACACTACCTGAACCCAATTTTTTCATGATCGACAAGACCCTGTAGAGGTTAATATCAGTATCTTGGTACGCGCGGATCTAATGTTCTGAATTTGTTTAGTTTGTTTCTTAAGTTATCTGGTTCAAAACGCTTTACCAACCATATAACGACTACGCTTCGGGCTCTGGTTACACGTAGATTGTCGCCGCTAAAATGTCAAGTGTGCGCGTTCGTGTAGCTTATAATTTGATATAAATGAGCGACCCGTTTGGATAATGTTGCTGCGACCGCGACTGATGTCTCCACTCCAGATGTCGCTTTACGGCCGTTATCTGAAAATACAAATAGTATTGTCCAAAACGCTCATGTTCACTCTTGATTGGATTGACGCGAATTATGGTTTCTTTGTAAGTAAATTAATCTTCTCTCACAATCAGTTGTGAACTCGTGTTGTGGGATATTAACAACAATACTTTATCATACATACTTAAACATCCAATGGCTATATCGAATGAAATCTTTAATAAAAAAATTATAATTTCGTAGTTTAAAAAGTAAAATTTTCTATATCAACTGATTTTCGATTTAATAATAATATACGGGAGAAGATAACATAATAAATTTAAAACATAAAAATACTGATTTTGATCATCTTGGGGTCTTCATAATGAATGTGCACCTACTGAAGTCGCCCTTCGTCGACTGAATTATATTCCGTCGTTATTAGGCAGCTCTTTAGAAGTTCATAAAAGACTGTCTGTCAACTCCCTGCCATACGTATCTATTAAACAACAATAGATATCTCATTCGGCAGCACGTTTTCAGGCAATAACTTTGTAAAGCTTAGTTCCAAAAGTCATCGTTAGAGTTGGTTCACTGCTGGTTAACTAGATTATTAAGAGCAGCTCCAATACTGGAATGCATGGAAACTTACTGCTGCGCTACCTCTATAGACGGCGGCATGCGGCACTCGACCTGGATACCGCTGAGGATAGCTCTACTATCTATAGCGAATACTCTGTAACGACACTTTGGCACTCGCCGCTACTACACAGGTAGCGTCATAAGGCTCATGCATGAGAACTTACTGCTGCGGTGAGGAATCAGAGGAGACAATGAGACATATCTTGTTCTACTGCGACACTTTGGCTGGTAAGCGTTTGGACCTTTTCGGATCGGCGTATCCTGATCTAGAGGACTACAGGCACTATGCACCAGGTGATATCCTGAAGCTTATGCAGTCCTTCTTCGGGAATCACCGTGTGAGTGAGTAAGGCATGGGGTAAGTACAAAATAACCCAAAGGTTAGAAGTGCTTACGATTTAAATTTGACGAGCTCCGTGGCGCAGCGGCCATCACGCCTGCCTGCGACACGGATGGTCCCGGTTCGATCCCCGGTCAGGTCAAGATGGAAAACGATCTTTTTCAGATTGACCTGGGTCTTGGATGTTTATCTATATATGTATTTGTTATAAAATATAGTATCGTTGAGTTAGTATCCCATAACACAAGTCTTTCATTAGAACTTACTTTGGGGCTAGCTCAATCTGTGTGATTTGTCCGTATATATTTATATTTACAATCGGCCCCAATGAAGATAAGATACTGCTGCGGTACTTCCTCCATGGGCGGCAGACAAGCTGCACGCCGCTGAGGATGGCGCTGAGCAGCACTGTGGGCAGCGCAGGCTTGGCGGAAACTGACACGTTAGCACTCGCCGCTGCTACTCCTTTCATAGGCAAGCAATAGAGGCATGCGTGTAAACTTACTGCTGCGGCACTTCCTCCATGGGCGGCGCCATGCGGCACACGAGCTGCACGCCGCTGAGGATGGCGCTGCGCAGTACAGCGGGCAGCGCGGGCTTGGCGGCGGCGCGCTCGGCGAGCACGCGCAGCTCGCGGCACGTGTTGCGCGTGTAGGGGTTGCGGCGCGACGCGTAGCGCCACGTCACGAAGTAGTAGTACACGAACGGCGTTAGCAGCCCGCAGTAGCCGCTGGAAAAAGTTATTCGTTTATAAATGTGTCGCTAAAATACGTTAAATATATACAATTAGGCTAAATTTAGGTATTAATAGAAGTTGTAGAGTAACGACAGAAACTTCCTCTTAGACTTTATTTATTTAATCAGAACCTTATATATTTGTTAAGTCATTTGTAAATGGCTGCCAATAATAATCTTTTTTGGTCATTGCAAGATGACTAGAAAAGTTAAATCAAAAATTCTAAATAAAAAATAAACAAATATTCATACATACATACATATTATCACGTCTTTATCCCTTGCGGGGCAGACAGAGTCTAAGGTCGCAAAACCCAAAGGCCACGTTTAGCGTGTTTGGGAGCGTTAAGGTGGAAAGCGGAATCAAAATAGTAAGGAGTTCCTAGCCACATTTCGCCCAATCCCATGATAAGCTTCTACGGTCTGCACGAGAAGAAAAACAGCTAGTACATTCTATATTTTTCCTTTTCTCCCAAACGAGCATGGAAGAGATATACAAAATAAAGTTTAATAAAGCTGGTCACACACAACTGGAATTCAGACTGACGAGAAATATACTATAGTATTGCAGAAAGGAATCCATCCTCCATACGTACTCATCAGTCTGATTTCCGGCTGTATAAAGCCGTCCTAAAAGTATAATTATACAAACCCGAGCGCCATAAACACGACGATGGGGAACAAAATGATCTCTGCCAAAGCGGCAGCGCGCAGAATATTTCTTGATTGGAACTCAACCAATGAGATTAGAAGTCGCGCCACCCACATAGAGTTCTGGCCAAGCGTCTGAAAAAAAGTATGAATTAAATAACCAATTATTGTCATAAGACCTAATTATCGACAACACTACCAGCAGTTTTCTCTTATGAAATAGGTACTTATGATAATTATTTCGACGACACGGAGCTAAACAATTTGAGCTCTATGGCGCAGCGGTCAACACGCCGGCCTATGACACGGATGGTCCCGGGTTCGATCCCCGGTCAGGTCAAGATGAAAAATTATCTTTTTCAGATTGACCTGGGTCTTGTTTGATGTTTATCTATATATGTAATTGTTATAAAATATAGTATCGTTGAGTTAGAATCCCATATCAGTCTTTAAAGTCTTTCTTAAGAACTGACTTGTGTGATAAAAAAAAATATTCATCATCATCATCTCAGCCACAAGACGTCCACTGCTGGACGTAGGCCTCCCCCAAGAATAATTATTTGTTTCTTTTTTATTTTCTATTAGTGTCTGCAATGTTTGCAATCTTTTGGAGAGTGACAATAATTGGTTCTCTAAATTGGTTCTTAAAATAATTGGGGTGAGATGAAAAGCTAGCTTTTAACACAAGCTGATCTCATTTCGTTGTAATATTATAATTTTACAGCCTATTTGAGTACCTAATCTAAATGTCGTGTTTAGATTAGGTACTTTACATTTTAACCAACCTCCAACACTCCTTATTTAAAATAAATATAATATGAATAGAAATAGTGCAGTTCTAATAAAGGTAAATTTCTGGAGAAAAAAAAACAAATAGAAGAAAAATCTATTCGTCGATCGAGAGCATATTGTCACCAGAACGCTGTCGCGTCCGAGCGTCACTTTCTCCAAGTTATCGCTTGCCACCACGTAGGTAACTCCAATCACGCACGACCAAATTGTTATTTGATACTTGATAGAAAATCACTGGCGTCAGAACAGTCAGTACTTTTCAATAATAGACGAAAATTTTCAATGTTATCAAGAAATACAAATTAACGGGTCCAATAATTTATTTAAAATATCTATTAGATGAGAATAAAATGAACAAAATAAATCAGCCAAGTGCTAGTCGGACTCGTGCATGAAGGGTTCCGTACCATTATAACATTATCGACAAATGTATGAATAAATATTTTCTTGATATTTTAATTTAAAAGAAATGTCACAATAAGAAATACAAAATAAATTGAATTAATTTTAATATTATAAATTGAATTATAAAATAATTTAATTCAATTATAAAATAAGTTGAATTTAAAAAAAAACACGTTTATTTATGTATTATTGTATGACAAAATCCAGTCAATATTAATTTTATATTAATTTGATTCTTTACTTTTAAAGTGATTATAAAACGTAATATTCTGTATTTCAAGTTGTTGCTGTTATTTATAACGAGGAAAAAACGGGTTTCAATCACGTTTGTTGTTTTCAAGCCCCCTTAAATATTAATTTCATTCGGCTTATAATATTTTATTATACCGGCAACACAGAAATTAAACTGAGTAGCTATCACGGTTCATGAAATAGTCAGTAGTTCAGTAGATAGAAGTCTTGTGAATAGGGTGCCGTATTTATTCTTTAGGTACGGAACCCTTAAAAAATATCATCTATTCGCCGCTAAAGAGCATCTTATCACCAGAAAGCGCCACTTTCTCAGAGTTTCAGCATGCCGCAACTCCGGTCACGCACGGCCCGATATCTTTCGCTATTCAACGGAATTACATTGAAACTGAAAGTCAAATTAGCATCACGCAGTTTATCTCTAAAAAAACCGGCCAAGTGTGAGTCAAACTCGCGCAATGAGGGTTCCGTACAATATGCTTCGTGAACACACACACACACAATGTGCAAAAATGATTTTTCAATTGACTAGCGCCATCTAGCGCCAGTGGTGTTTTAGTGAACTATTTCCCTAGATGAATTTATTATTGTGAGTTTACCACTTAATTTTTTAAAGTGATAGAATTCTTATTATTTTTCCTGTAATCTTCAAGGAATGAACTATATTTTGTAATTTTTTCAAAATTTTCGCCTCAGTAGTTTCGGAGATCAGGGGGGGGGGAATGGTCAATTTTTGCCTTCTTTCGTGAATAAAATCAAAAGTATTGATTTTACCCGAACAAAAAAAAATATTTTTGAGATCCTCATAATGAGCCCTTTCATTTGATATATGACACGGTAAGGTTTGCAAAACTTTTTTTTTTAATTTTGTAATTGGGCCCCTCAAAATGACCCTTATTTCAAAAAAATCTTTATTTACTTTGCACATCCGTGTTTGGGTCATAGGATTACACTATCTTACCAAATTTCATCTAATTTGGTTCAGTAGATTCGGAGAAAATCGGCTGTGACAGACGGACGGACGGACAGACAGACGCTCGAGTGATCCTATAAGGGTTCCGTTTTTCAACTTTTGTACGGAACCCTAAAAACCGGGGAAATGTGCCGTTTGGTTCTTCTCATTTACTAGATCCCGGCTTCGCGACATAAAAATATTATTGCAAACTGAAGTACATAAATTACGAGTATACTAAAGCGTTACTTTATTAAAGACCAGTAACCTCGCAGGAGTAGATAGCTAAAATCGTTATTTATACGACTTTTGATAATGTATTAGGAGCCAGGTTCTTACGCCGTATATTATCACGTCCTTATCCCTTGTAGGGTAGACAGAGCCAAAGGTCATAAAACCAAATAAAGGCCACGTTTAGCGTGTTAGTGGGCGTTAAGGTGGATAAAACCCAAAGGCCACGATTAGCGTGTTAGTGGGCGTTAAGGTGGATAAAACCCCAAGGCCACGATTAGCGTGTTAGTGAGCGTTAAGGTGGATAAAACCCAAAGGCCACGATTAGCGTTTTAGTGGGCGTTAAGGTGGATAAAACCCAAAGGCCACGATTAGCGTTTTAGTGGGCGTTAAGGTGGAGTGTGGAATCAAAATAGTGATAGATAGCTAGCCGCATCGCCAATGTGACGTGAAAGGTTCCATAGATTTTCGCCCAATCCCTTGACCGGCTTTTACGGTCTGCGCGGGAAGAAAAGCAGCTCGTATATTCTATGTTTTTCCTTTTCTACCAAACCAGCATTTCCATGAATAGGGTCTCGAAGAAAAGTGATTCGCAGACACGTACGGGACCCCTCTGAATAAGAGTAGTATTAAAATAGACATACATACATACTATCACGTCGACGTAAGATGGAATCGATTAAAATAGAATCGACAAGAAAACAGTCCCTACGCCGTATATGAAGTGTATTAATAATATACCGATTATGTATATGCGATATATACCTGATTATTTATCCTGGTAGTTGCCCATGAACATTGCGTTGATTGGCTTATATTCGATAAGAGTTTAAAGGCCAGCCATTATCAAAATAAACATGTTTTCAATATTTTATAGGTGTTTTATGCATTCACAATGCTATTCTGATATTTGCTTACTAAATTAAGAAATAATGAATGCCGTGTGGTTCCCGGCAGAGTAGAATAGGACCACTCCAAGTCTTCCCGTGGATGTCGTTGAAGACGACTTAGGAAATAGAAGGTAAACAAAGCTTATAAACATCAAAGAGACCTCTCCAACCCGTCCGGCCACTGTGGAGAGTGTAGGTCAAATCCTCTGACTGCTCTGATAGTACAGAGAGGGTCATGCTCCTGCAGTAGAGACTTAAAAAGACCTGATGATGATGATAATGACGATGAATGGGGAAAATTCCACGCGGGTTGGATTTGAACCAGCAGTCTTTGTACGACTAACGCCTTACATGCCAATTATCCCAATCCCATCCCAACTAATATTTAAAATCATCATCATCATTTCATGTAGGTGACACGGTCAGTCGACCATGCACGAGGCCGAGAGGCGGTTCCGAAGAACTCTGACACCAGGGTGTGCATGGTCGACTGACCGTGTCACCAACACGAAATGATGATGATGACCCTGGTGTCAGAGTTCTTCGGAACCGCCTCTCGGCTTCTGACGCGGTTCCTTTAACGACTACCAGATGGCAGATATTATAAATGCGAAAGTGAGTTTGTTTGTTTGTAACGCTTACACGCCCTATCTACTGGACCAATCATCATGCAATTTTGCATACACATAGGTTAGGGTACTGATATGGACGTAGGCTATATATCACGCGGGCGGAGCCGCGGGTAATAGCTGGTATTATTATAAATGCTCCGTGGCGCAGCGGTCAACACGCCTGCCTGCGACACGGAGGTCCCGGGTTCGATCCCCGGTCAGGTCAAGATGGAAAATGATCTTTTTCAGATTGACCTGGGTCTTGGATGTTTATCTATATAAGTATCTATTATAAAAATATAGTATCGTTAAGTTAGTAACCCATAACACAAGTCTCGAACTTACTTTGGGGCTAGCTCAATCTGTGTGATTTGTCCGTATATATTTATTTATTTAATGCGAAAGTGAGTTTGTTAAGCTTTCACGCCCTATCTACTGAGCTGATCATCATGAAATTTGGCATATACATTGTCTGGAGTACGGAGAAGAACATAGGCTTAACTTTCATCCCGGAGAAAAGTATGGTTCCTGAGGCATAATAAACGCGACAAAACCGAATTAAAATTAATGTTATTTAAATATTTGAACTCCACATAGAAATGTGACCAGGTGATTGAGGGTTTTTTTTTTCATTTTTCACCTTATTTTCTTGCCGATCTATATTCTTTTAAATAAAATTATTTTAATACGGTTTTTTATCGCGTTTATTACATTATTTATACACCTAACGTTTCGAGCACTTTACAGTGTTCGTGGTCGCAGGTAGACTAAGTTGACATTTGTCTAGTATTTTATAAGAACTGCAAAATCTACCGCCTAAAATATTTATTGATAACGTTCCGGATGTACGCAGTATTGGCTCACGGTGTCTGAAGGTCTTGCAGTCTTCTGCTTAGCTTGAGACTTGATCTGATCTAAGCAGAAGACTGCAAGACCTATAATATAACGACCTATAAATAATGTAATAAACGCGATAAAAAACCGTATTAAAATAATTTTATTTAAATGTGTAACAATCGCGAAAACATAAGAAAAGATCTATATTCTTCTAGGCATTCTTATTCCAAAATTTAAAGTTTCTGAATACCTACATCAATCACTCTTAACTATACGTTTCGGGTCACCGCTGATGTCTTGATAAGTTTATTACAATCGTTTAATTATTCAGAGACGCCTGCCTGCCTTCATTGGGTAGATGTAGTTAATTTACATATTTAAGTCAAGGAGTTTTTATACCAGAGCAAACACAAGGACGAGAGACTTCGTCAACGTATTTGTGGCCTTTGTGTAATTATATTGACTCGGTTATAACAAGTAAAGGTTTATCAAAATCATAAATTACGGGCGGGGCGACACAGTCGCAGGGTATTCTAGGGATGTAAATTAGTAAAATTACTAAAGTTATATAAGGTTGAATGCGATAACTTTTAGTATTAAACGTTCCGTAGTTATGATTGTATTAACCTACTACAATCATAACTTAGTGTCTTATTTATACCTTACGATAAGAACCGAGTGTTTGTACGTATCTTACTATTTCATATGGATATGAATCATACTCACAGATATTTCTTTATTTTGTACATCTTACATATGTCTACGGCCATGTTATGCGGAGAGAAGAGCCACATTACTAGAAGGTACTGGATATGAAAGTTACTGGAAACCAGAGAGGAAGGCCAAAGAAAAGATGGATGGAGTGTGTGAAGGAGGATATGTAGAAAAAGAAGGTGACGAAGGAGATGGCTCGTGATAGAGCGAAATGGAAAAAGCTTACATGCTGTCCTGATCCCACATAAGTTGGGATAAGATGTGGAAGAAGAAGACATATCATCATCATCAGCTTTCCATAACCCACTGCTGGGCATAAGTCTCCCTTTGTCTGCGCCATCCTTCTCTATCCCTAGCCTTCGCAATCCAGTTCTTTCCTGAAATCTGTTTTATGTCGTCGGCCCACCTCGCTACCGGACGTCCAACACTACGTTTCCCATTTCTGGGATACCACTCGACATATGTCTCAATTAATTTCATAATAATGATACATACATACTGTTACGTCTTTTTCCCTTGCGGGGTAGACAGAGCTCAGGTTTATAAGACCTAAAGCCACATTTAGCATGGTGGTGGACGTGGAGATGGAAAATGGAATCGAAATAGTGATGGGTTGCTAGCCCTATCGCCTATTACTATGATTCCTTAGATTTTCACCCATTCCTGCGATCGGCTTTAACGATCTGCGCGGGAAGAGAATCAGCTGGTACATTCTATGTTTTTTCTTTACCCTCAGACCAGCGTGGAAGTGTTATTATAGCGTGGATGATGATCATTGTTTATTTATATACTTACATCAAGAATTGTGAGCGAGTAGGAGGCGGCGTGCAGGAGCGCGAACAAGAATATCGGCGTCAGAATCACTGAGTAAAAGTCGAGGAAATCATTGCATACAGTTGTATGGTGCAATCGTTCACCTTGGCGTCAATTGAAGTACATTTTGTGCGATTTCATTGTCAACTGGGTAATTAGCTGTTAAAGTAGGTACTTATAATTTTGCTACAGGATACCTAAAAGAGATATCATCATCATCATCATCATCAGGTCTTTCTAGTCTCCACTGCAGGAGCACGACCCTCTCTGTACTACAAGAGCCATATACTAGCCCGAGTAGTCAGAGGATTTGGCCTACACTCTCCACGCTGGCCAGAGGGGTGGGAGAGGTATCTTTGATATTAATAAGCTTTGTTTAGCTTGTGTTCCCTTAGTCGCCTTTTACGACATCCACGGGATGACTTGGAGTGGTCCTATACTACTCTGCCGGGAACCACACGGCAAAAGAGATATATTCAGTCCGAATCAAACTCTAAGGTGGTTCGGATAATAGCGTGACCTGCTCAGTACGCGCCCCGCCTCCCCGCGCGCGCCCCGCTGAACCTAATATTGTTCCGAGCCGCCATTAAGAGCGTATACTAGCAGTATTTTTTCAATATGGTTTCCATACAAATGTAGTTCTCTATTTTCTCGCTGAAAACTGATTCTAGAGCCACAATTCTTTTTTTATAAAATCTAGTACTATAATAGGAATGCCCCTATTTTTTATTTTTACCAAAAATACTGATTTTGTACATTTTTTTTTTCTTTCAACAGGTTTTTAGAAAAAAATAAAACATAGGGACATACTTATTTTAGTAATAGATAGTATGTAAAAAGAATTGTGCCTCTAGAAGCAGTTTTCAGCGAGAAAATAGAGAAATACATTTGTATGGAAAACGCACTGCTAGTATACCCTCTTAAGTTTGATTCTGACGGTTAAATATTCATCATCATTTCGTGTAGATGACACGGTCAGTCGACCATGGCACACCCTGGTGTCAGAGTTCTTCGGAACCGCCTCTCGGCCTTTGACGTGGTTCCTTTAACGACTACCAGATGACAGCCGGGACCACCGGCTTAACGTGCCTTCCGAAGCACGGAATCATCTTTCTTATCAGACAATCAGGTGATTCATGCCTGCAATGTCCTAACCAAACTGGAAACAACTTAACAAAGTATGCTTCCCGTGGGAATCGAACCACGACCCCCGGGTCAACAAGGCAAACGCCTTAACCACTGGACCACGGAGGCAGTTAAATATTGATCGTTTTGGACCCTTTCAAGGTGTTATTGCAATGCTGCAAATTTTTGTCATTACCATACAAAAATATTCAGTCAATTTTTACACGACTTCGCGTTAATTATGGCCTATTTCATTCGCAGATAAATAAGCCTTTAAAGGTGAAATAAAGTTAAAAATTATTCCAGTACTTTCGGAGCCTATTCAATTGAAACAATCAAATTGTTCCTTTTTTTGATTAAAACTTTGAGATACTAACATTAATAAAAGTTCTTATTCACCCTGAGGAATAATAGTTCTTAGCCATTCTTTACAGCATGCAAATTTTGATAATATGTTTTTTTTTAAGTTTTTAAATACATTTTTTGATAATTTTGATTTGATTATTCATTTGATTCAATTTTTATTTACAATACTTAATTATAATAATTACCATAGATATAGTTAAAAACCAGTAAAAAGGATACACAAATTAGGCGCCACGTTGATGAATATGAGCGAGTAGAACAGGTAGTGGGCGCTGTCTTCAAGGAAGAACCTCGTAAGGAACTCCCTGGACAGCGAGATCTCGCGCGGCGGGATCCTTTGGTGCAAGCGTAGTGCTGACGTGGCCGCGTTGGCTAGGAGCGCCTTGTAGAACGCTGACACTGGGCTGTCGACAAAGCAGGCTTTGAGCATCTAAGAACAATCAGGATAGGCCCCTAGAACAATCAGGATAAGCCCCTAGAACCATCAGGATAGGCCCCTAGAATAATCAGGATAGGCCTTTAGAACAATCATGATAGGCCCCTGGAACCATCAGGATAGGCCCCTAGAACAATCAGGATAGGCCCCTAACAAAAAAGACTTCTTTATAAACTGAGGTAGACACCGTACGCCCTAATTGTTTCGAAAGTCACAAAGTTCGTGTTGATGGCGCAGCGGTCAACACGCCTGCCTGCGACACGGAAGGTCCCGGGTTCGATCCCCGGTCAGGTCAAGATGGAAAATGATCTTTTTCAGATTGACCTGGGTCTTGGATGTTTATCTATATAAGTATCTATTATGAAATATAGTATCGTTGAGTTAGTATCCCATAACACAAGTCTCGAACTTACTTTGGGGCTAGCTCAATCTGTGTGATTTGTCCGTATATATTTATTTATATTTATAGATTGTTGTTGTTGTTTCGCGATTGGATTCTGTCCATATTATTCCTTGGTCATTTAGTAAAAATCCTTTCATAGCGCTCACTTACATCATGGAAGGAACCCCTGCAGCAAATTTCAAGTTTCTAGGTACAGTACTTTCGGCTGTGCGTTGATAATTATATAAGTCAGTGAGTCAGTAGGGTTTAAATAAATAAATAAATACGGACAAATCACACAGATTGAGCTAGCCCCAAAGTAAGTTCGAGACTTGTGTTATGGGATACTAACTCAACGATTCTATATTTTCTAATAGATACTTATATAGATAAACATCCAAGACCCAAGTCAATCTGAAAAGATCATTTTCCATCTTGACCTGACCGGGGACCGAACCCGGGACCATCCGTGTCGGAGGCAGGCGTGTTGACCGCTGCGCCACGGCGCTCGTCAATCGAGTCGCTTTGCCTTTCATATACATATATAGATGAGTGCTATAATACCGGAACCTGGGATCCCATGTGTTACAGCTGAGGGTGTAAACGGGAAAAACGTTCAAATTAAAGAAATATATACTATAGTTTCTATATATTATATAATTATAGTAATAACTAATATACACACAAAGAAGCACTTTCAAATAAAATTACTTTTAATACGGTTTACTCGCGTTTATTGCATTATTTATACACCTAACGTATCAAACACTTTACATGTTCACAGATAGACTGGGTTGACAATGTCTATTATGTTATAAGAACTATGCAAAACTATCGCCTTAAATATTTATTGATTTACGCAGTATTGGCTCATGGTGTTTGTTGGGTACGTGTATAAATAATGTAATCATAATCAACGCGATAAACCCTTTTAAAAGTAATTTACATTTATTGTGTAACAACTGGGAAACATGAAGCACTTACTTGTTAAAAATAGGTATGACATATCCAATAGTACACAGTACTGTGAGCAGCCGGATGCCCCAGAGAGCGACGTCCACTTTGTTAGCAATCACATGGGCCTTCAGTGCTGGGATACCCTTTGGTGGGCCCGTGTCTCCCGCTTGAGGGTCTTGTTCGGGCATTTTCTGTAGACAATGACAAAATCTTTAATTCTATCCTGTAGGATAATAAGAAAAATAAATTAATAATAAAAAAGAAAGAAAAAGATAACTAAACTAAATAATCAATGGAACCCAGATCGCTGTCATCATAGGGTAATGTACCCAGGAGACCGGCCGCATTAATACTCAATACTCAATGTTTTATTGCAAACCATAAAGTACATAAGATGACATTGAACAAGAAGTCTCCATGGCGAAAGGTAGAAATATGTAGTAAGGTAGGTAATAATTTGTAAATAGACATGTGCAATATTCAGCAGTGGAGTAGCTATATCATAATTTGACCTGTCATTTGAAAAAGTAGAGTACATATAGTTACCTAGACTTAAAATCGAAACATAAACAATGCTACTGCTAATTAATGCCACAAAGAAAACTTGTTTTTATTTTCAATTTAATTACCTATTACTTCATAAATAATTATTTACTCATTCTATTCATCTCAGTAGCATGTAGAATAATAAAATATTTTACCTGAAATTATTTCATAACCAACTAGATTTATTATTAGATTGTCTGACTCAAAGTGTGGTCATGTCATGAATATTAATAAAGAATGAAACCTGAATGTCTAAAAAGCTGCTTTGTAGAAATAAAAAAGTAAAAGTAGATTCAGAAATGCAATAGATTTGGCAAGGCCATTCTTTTTGTTCAAGATCATGGGCTCTGTCTACCCTGCAAGGGATAAAGATGTGATAGTGTATATGTATATATTTTTTGTTGAACTCTTTAAAAGTACCTTACTTATGGTATTTCAACTGAATTATTTTAAACCTCTTATTATCTGATTAAACTTGTCACCATAAGGCTACTTAACAGTTTTATTGGTATGGATATTTTTATTAATATGTATGTAATTTGAAACTTAAATAGATACACAAAAATAAAGAAGCAGATACAAGAATAATGTACACTCTCAATAATTTTACAGGTCTGGCTAGTAAGGTTGCTAACCGTATCATAGGCGAGCCTATACCCTACTCACTGTAACCTAAACCCTTCTAAAGATAAAGGGAAAATGGTAAAGGGAAGGGTTGGTACAGGGAAGTAATAGTAAGGGGAAGGGTTGGTAAAGAGAAGAGTGGGTAAAGGGAAGGCTTGGTAAAGGGAGAGTACTCCCATTACCAACTTAAAATATCAGATTTTCTTCACAGTCCCAGGTTTAATTTAATATTGATCTAAGTAAATTAAATTTTGCTTTGAATTTTATTAATTCATCATTAATATCTGAAATATGTCAAATCAGAAATATATAGCAATATAAAAGGTAAAAAATTTCATTAGTCCTAGTTGAAAATGTAATTTTTTTGGAGTTCATGATTGTTTAGCTTTTTTGTAAGCCATATTGTCCCACAGCAGGGCAAAGGTCTCTCTCAGCTCTTTCTATATGACGCTGTCTGATATTTGTCTCGTATGACAGAAAATTAAGTTGGCAGATTAGCTAGTGATAAACACATTATCAGTAGATAAAAATTGTCTGATAAAGCAATAGTGAAATGGCGCTGGTTCATAGTCAGGTGAATAAAAAATAAAAAGTACAGTTGTACATACCGTTTACAGGTAAAATAGCTTTATGAATGGTAGAGAAAGTGTTCAAGAACACCCCAAAAGTAGCTCAGTGGGACATCAATGAAATTTTAAGCAGAGCACTATGCGGCACTTTACGATGTCTACGACGAAGCCTTCACATAGTAACTATTAGCATAAATGACAACCAAGGACTCATTACGAGAAAACCTGTTTCTATGATCAATTATTTATCAAGCCAACAAAATATGAATGATCGAAGTGACAAATTATGAACTTATGATAGATATGACTATTTCCATATAATTGAAAGCAGAATTAATACTTACTTATATTTATAGTATTAAAACGCACAAAGAATATAAAATACAGTTAATTATCACTAATTCTACGTCCACAAAGCGATCAAAAATCCAACATGCATGATTTGCTAAATGACAGATTTTGACAGCTGACAAATAGAGTTGCCAGTATGTATTCTCATTCAATCAGAAATACAAATATGTCCTCTTGTTTCTATCGTAAATAATCGTAATCGAACGATTGGAGATATAAAGTAACCGACCAAGTGCGAGTTGAACTCGCGCACAGAGGGAATCTTACATTATTAGACTATAAATAAATATAAATATAAACGGACAAATCACACAGATTGAGCTAACCCCAAAGTAAGTTCGAAACTTGTGTTATGGGATACTAACTCAACAATACCAAATTTTATTACAAATACATGTATAGATAAACATCCAAGACCTAGGTCAATCTGAAAAAGATCTTTTTCCATATTGACCTGACCGGGGATCGAACCCGGGACCATCCGTGTCGCAGACCGGCGTGTTGACCGCTGCGCCACGGAGCTATCAAGCAAATAAGGAAAAAAAATCAAGTTTGTTGTATGGTATGGGAGCCCCAATAATTATTTACACTTAAAGAAATACATCATCTGTAAAAGTCCAACTGTTTAGCAATCACAGTTTATGAGATGCAGTGCAGCCTAGTGACAAACAGACAGACAATATTGAAGTCTCAGTAGGTAGGTAATAGGATCCCGTTTTTACCCTTTAGGTCCAGAGGTACTACTTTTGAATGCGGGACACTCGTTTTCAAACGATTTTTCCGTACAAAAATCGTTCGAAGACGAGTGACCCGCGTTCAAAAATAGTACCCCAGAACCCTAAAAACGACTATGTGCAAACACTTTACAAACATAAATCTCCATGTGTGTAAACAAAACGCAGCCCATCCGTCAGCCGTACAAGCTGTCAATGTAATCAATGTCAGATTTTTATAACCTCTAAATCTATTTTACTTTGAGTAAATTAAGTGATAAAATAAGAAAATGTGGCCCAGTAGAGTTTTCAGTCAGATTAGATATTGCCTTAAGGGTACTGAATGCAGGAAATACAGTGTTATAGCTTCTGTATTGGAAAAAGCTAATGTCGGCGATTCCACTGAAGTTAAGGTGAAATTTTGCATATTATTGCAAACTTCTGCTATAAAACTGTTAAATAGTACTATAATTATTGTAATTTGTTCCTTTCAGGGCTGGGTAAAGAACTTACGTGTCCAAAAAGAGTTTATATTTGCCGACGTGAGTGATGGATCTTGCGCACAAAGATTGCAGATATTGATACCAAAAAGCTTGAAAACCGACTCTTTGTCGTTTGGAAGCTCAGTGCACATTACAGGAAAACTCTCCAAAAGCCCTAGAGGCCAGTTAGAATTGGTTGCAGAGAATGTTGAAGTTCTTGGAGAGTGTGTTGTTTTAGACGGATACCCCTTCAACCCTCGGACGACGCATCCACCGGAGTACGTTCGTCAGTATATACATTTACGGTCTAGGACGAATTATATCTCCTCCATTTTGAGAGTCCGTAATGCTGTGACGAAACACATACATGATTTTTACACGACACAAAAGTATTTAAACATACACACACCAATTCTTACATCAAATGACTGTGAAGGGGCTGGAGAGGTGTTTAAAATTCAACCAGATTGTGAAGAAACAGTTAAGGCTATGATGCAAGAGGGGAGAGATAAAGATACAGTATATTTTGGGTCGAAAACATATTTAACCGTATCAGGACAGTTGCATTTAGAAGCCGTATGTAGAGGAATGGGCAATGTATATACGCTAGGCCCAACATTCCGTGCCGAAAACAATAGATCACGGTTGCATTTATCTGAATTTTATATGTTAGAAGCAGAATTAGCGTTTTGTGATCATTTAAAATTACTTCAAGAGAACATAGAGGATTTATTGAAATATGTTTACGTTGAGACTAGAAATACTAATGAAGCAGACTTATGCCTGATAGATAAAGAGAATAGCACTGCTCCTAAATGGCTAAATAAAAGTTTTGTTACACTGACTTATGAGGAAGCAAAGAACATTTTGGAAAAAAAGAAAATAGCATCAACTGAAGAGGGTTTAAATAAGGAACAAGAGTTGGCCCTGGTGGAGTATTGTGATGGAGTGCCCGTGTTTGTGGTCAAGTGGCCAAAAGATCTCAAAAGTTTTTACATGAAAGAATGCCAAGAGGACAGTAGCAAGGTAAGTGCTTCTTACAACAAAAATAATTTGCTATCATTAAAAGTTAGGGTTCTCCTGCCCTTTACCCAGTTTATCTGGGTTGGGCCCCTGTGATGCGGTACCAGGATGTTCTACCTGCGTTGTCACAACCAGACCAGGCGTAGCTAACTGCAGACAAATGCAGAAGTATTTATTTGTTATTCTTATTCAGCATGGATCTGGAGGGAAAAGTAAAAACCACCAATACCAGTTGCTTCTCCATTTATGCAGGTGATAAAAGCCAATTGCAGGGATAAGAAAAATCTGAGAAATTTATTCAAGAGATGATGCAGCTTCCACTATTATTTTAGGCCCACAACATGCATATTGTGGTCTTTGGGTCTTGTGGCCCCAGGCTCTGTTTACTAGTGGACGATACCATGTGGAAGGGAAGGAAATCCAAGAAAAATAACTGAATCTAATAAAATATCTTTTTTTTTTATTAAGCTTTATTTCCCATATAAACATAAGTATATATCTGTTATTTTTTAGTTAGTAAGTTTAGTTTTATTTCCGTTTACACGGTCCCTTTTTGGGTGAAAGCCTCCTCCATCTTTAGCCATCTGCTTCTATCCGTGGCGACGCTCATCCATTCTTTCCCTGCCGCCTGTATTATATCGTCGGCCCATCTTTTTCTTTGCCTGCCGACGCTCCTTTTTCCTAGCGGTCCCTGCCATTTAGTTACTTTTTTAGTCCATCTGTTGTCCTTGTATCTTGCCACATGACCTGCCCATTTCCATTTTTGTTTTAGGGTGTACTGCAGCAATAAAATATCTTAACAATTTCAAATTAAGTAACTGTGGAACTATTTGGGGAGTGCTGATAATCAGCAGAACACAACAACAAGATGCTACTTCTTACATCCTCATAAGACATGCATTACATTCTGGAATGCCATTAGGGTCTCTATAGACCCTGATGGCATTCCCCTGAGGACCCCTCAGGATTGTTCCTGAGAAGTTAACATCCTCAATCCAGCTACAGTTGCCAGGACCAACAGATTTGTCATGCCTTCTAAAGCATCTACAGCACAAAAAGTGACAGTGAACATAGCACAAATTTTTTTTTCCTTGGAAACCTCAATCATGTGCCGATTGATCCACTCTTAGTCAACTCCAGATATATCAATTCCATGTGATTTCCATTTATTCCTTTAAACTTATATTACAAATGCGAAATTGAGTTTGTTTGTTTCTTTGTTACGCTTTCACACCCTATCTACTGAACCAATCATCATGAAATTTTGCATACACATAGGTGAGGGTACTGAGAAGGACATAGGACATATTCACGTGGGTGAAGCCGCGGGTAACAGCTAGTTCCTTTATAAATTCCAGGTGGATGCATTAGACCTTCTAGCTCCCATCACGGGCGAAATAGTCGGCGGAAGTCTTAGAGAAGATAGCTACGACAAGCTTAAAAGCAAACTGCCCTCAGACAAGCTGAACTGGTACTTGGAACTGCGGAAGTTCGGAAATATACCTACTGGAGGATACGGGCTGGGGTTGGAGAGGCTTCTGCAGACAATGTGCAGGGTGACCAACATAAAGGACACACTGCCGTTTCCAAGATGGCCGCATAATTGTAGCATGTAATAATAGTATACAAAGTAATAGTTGACAAAATATTGTAGAATTTTTTGATGACCTTCGTGGCACAGTGGTCAACTCTACGACACAAGTTCATGACTTATTGTGGGGCTAGATCAACACGTGGATTTGTCCGAATGTATGTATGTATTATTATGTACCTATTATTGTAGTATTCCTAAAATAATTTGTATGATGGCAGTAGGCGCGCTGTCTGTCAGTTGGACTGGCATCAACTGGAATGAGCAGCTAGATTAGTAGCCTACGACTTTCGACCATTTACAACTCAACGCATCAACGTTACTTTCTGAATCACTATTATGCTATTGGCTATGTACAGTTAGTATACAATACAATTAGTATGATAAGTTTTGACTCCACTTTTGATGCTGGGCCGCGCTACACTGGATTGGCATCGGAAGCGACGCGTCATTTCAAAACAACCTTTATTCTTAGTTTCATAAGATGCATAACTGCTTGAACGTGGACTCGCGCGGACTAGACGCCCGCGAGCGTGCAACCGCCGTTTTGCATCTTATTGGCTTGTTTTGAACTGCACAAGCAATTTTACACCATCTGTGGCGGTGGTAGTCATTTTGGATTATGAATTTGTGTAAATATAGCAGTTACCAGTTGTGTGTGACATATAGCAAAAATGTGAACGCCCCTCCACCAGTAATGCTTACTCGTCTCGCTCGCTCACGGGTTTTGTGGCCTGCGCTCTTGCGCAAGTTGGTCAACATATCGAATGATCGGAAATTTTACAAGTTTTTTTTAAATACTGATAGATAAGACCGATTGTGTTGTGTATATCAGTCTATTTCTGTGAGTATTAATGTAATAGTAATATTGGAGGGGCGTTCAGTTTAAGATTACGTAATCGCTAGATAGAGATATACATACTGTGCAATGAGGGTTTTCAGAAATGTACACAACCAGATTGCAGCACTGAGGCGTCGACCTCGATAACCCGCTGTCATTGGATAATATTTGACAAGCAGCAACAAATGGCATGTTGTGACCCAATAACAGCTTACCGGACCCGACGCCGCAGTGCTGCCGCCGCTTATTTCGGCGTTTATTCATCATGTACCACATTTTTTGTGTATGCAATTAATTAATTGTTCTAAATAAGTTTTTGTTGACTGTGCTGAATGTAGGGTATTTCTGTTTTTATAAACTTGTAAATAGGCTAAGGATGTTACAAATAAAAGAAGTTGAATTATCAGTGTAAACATTTATTTACATATTAACTAAATTGAAACAATTGATTCGAAGAATGAAAGAAAAGTACACCATAGGTTACACCTTCATTGAAATAGAAACAAAAAGAAAACCACTCGCTTGTGGACAGTTTAATGGCAGTCGCCAGTTGTGATAAAATAAGTCTTAAGTTATTCATATTATGCTAAAACATGAGAGATTCAATATAGTACACAACTCACTCAAATATCAACATACAAATTATATACAGCTATACAGTTCTAAATATACATTTTAAGATTACGTCAAACCTAATACCGTTGCAACCAAGGAACTTATATTAATATCACATTTCATTAAATAAATCGGTACACCATTGCAGTTTTATGGAAACCATATTTTTTTTGTTGTAGCTACTTAAGTAACGCTACTAAATTTGATTATTATTTTATTTTAAAATCAACCCTAATCTAGAACATGCGTCAAGTGATTTAATACTTTCAAACTGTGATTCCTTCGTAATCAATGAGATGACATAAATAAAAAACAATTGTGACAATAATTCAATAATTTGGCAAAGATGTGATTTGCTTACACACTTTGTACATAAGTTAGAGACCTTAAAAATCACAATATAACATGTTTTAATCCCTTGCACCGTTTAACACTATACAACTACAGTCTTTTATGGTATTTGCCCTGCACTAAAAAGTTCACTAAAACCCAAAAAAGAAAAACAATTTCAAAGCAGAGAATTTCAAGTTAAATAATATATTACTGATTGATACATAAGTAATTTTGTAGGTTTTAACAGATTATATATTTTAATCTGTTAAAACCTACAAAATTACTTTTCCTCATAGGAACAAGCTTCAAACAAAAAAGGCTTTTGATACAAGATATTGTAACATTGTTTTGAAATTGTATTTCCTTGAGCAATTTAAACTGATGGAAAACAGACATTTCATCCATGTATTCTGTTTCTAAAGTCCACAATTGTCATTTTTACATCATGCGCAACACAATAGCACTGTGCAGTTACACAATAAGTATACACCTTCCAAATTCAGCTTCATTTTCTGCTTTTCAGCAAGCAATGTAATGTTTCAACATTGATATAACACTGATTCATTGGCATAAGTCCACGTCCATGATCACAAACAACCATGGCATAAGCACTGAGCGGTTACATTGAGTATACAACTTCCAAATTCAGTTTTGTATTCCGCTCCTCATCATACATAGTGTTTCAACAACGTTGAAATAACACCGATTCGTTGTCACACACAAGTCTACTTCCGTGATCACAGTACTCTAGTACTGAACGGTTACATAATAGAACACAGGCCAGACAGTTGACTGTCTTGCTGCACTGGAGGTTATCTACTAAAGTAGACTCTTTCCAAGCTCGGCTTCAATTTATATTCCAGCTCAGGTTCTTCGCCTGGTGGTGACGGCTCATCGTCCACACTGATGACTTCAAGCAAGGGCCCAGGCTCAGTTTGTACACTATGACACTAGAATTGGTTACATAATAGAGCACAGTCCAGATAGTTCACTGCCTCGTTGCACTGGAGGTTGTCTACTAAAGTGGACTCCTTCCAAGCTTGGCTTCAATTTGTATTCCAATTCAGGCTCTTCACCGGGTGGTAACGGTTCATCATCCACACTGATGTCTTCCAGCAATGGCCCGGGCTCGGGCTGGCTGAGCAGGCCGGGCAGAGTGGAGATGTTGATGCGGATGCCGAGGCCGGCGGGCGCGGGGCGCGGAGCGGCGTCCAGCTGCACGTTCCCGTCGATGGACGACAGCACCATGGCGTGCGTCGTGTCTGCGATGGTGGTGGAGACGTTTTCTTCTTCGGCTGTTATTATTGGCTCGTCGTCTGTAAATATTGAGAGATTTTATTCGTCGGAACAGAAGATTACAAACATCAGAGGAGACGCTGGTTGGAAAGATCTCTGATCATCATCAGGTCTTTTTAGTCTCCACTGCAGGAGCACGACCCTCTCTGTATCACCCGAGCCATATATTAGCCAGATCTGTTCGAAGATTTGGCCTACACTCTCCACGCTGGCCAGACAGGTTGGACTCTTTGATGTTTAAAAGCTTTGTTTAGGTTCCTCTGAATACTCAGGCTAATATATGGCTCTAGCAGTATAGAGAGGGATATTCTCCTGCAATGGAGACTAATATAGACCTGATGATGATGTTATTTGTCGTATCACTGGCTCCACAGAAGTAGGAGAAGGATGATAGGACATGCCATATTAGGCGATCTCCGTAGCGCAGTCACTAACTCAACGATACTAAATCTTACAATAAATACTTATATAGATAAACATCCAAGACCCAGGCCAATCTGGAAAATATCGTATTTCATCATGACCTAACCAGGTAACCCAGGTCCACTCCTGTCGCAAGCTGGCGTGTTAACCACTACGCCACGGAGGCCGTCAATTTGGCCGACTTCTACAATTAGTGCAGGGTAACAATACATGATAAGAATTACGCTCAAATAAAACTGGTACTTCCATGCTGGGCTGAGAGTAAACGAAAACCGTACAATATATCAGCTGCTTCTCATCCTGCGCAGACCGTAAAAGCCGGTCAAGGGAATGGGCGAAACATAAGGAATCATTTAAATAGACGATGCGGCTAGCAACCCATCACTATTTAGATTCCGTTTTTCACCTACTCGCCCATCAACATGCTAAACGTGGCCTTTGGATCTTATGAGCTTGGGCTCTGTCTACACCGTAAGGGAAACAGACGCGATAATATGTATTACTTGTATTGCACGAAATTAATCTACGCCTACGAACTGGGGTAGGCCAATGTAAACGCACAACTTAGCCAAGTCTACATATATCATACTACATCGACCAAAACAACGTTCACTGTTCTACGACATCCACGGGAAGACTTGGAGTGGTCCTACTCTGCCGGGAACCACACGACGTCTGCCGGGAACCACAAGTGGGTCACTTATCCAACATGTAAGTTCCTAAAGCTAAACACTCAAATAAAACTGGTCTTTTAAAATTAGCTGTATCCTCACCAGGGTCAATAGGTTCCTGCTTAATCTTGATCTGAGCCAGCAGCTCGCTCGCAGCCTTGTCCCTCTCCGCTCTGCTCTGAGTAGTCTCATCATCAGTGTCCGCGTCATCTTCCACCACAACCTGTTCCACTGGCTCTGCTTTGAACACTACGTCGTCTTCTTCGCCTTCATCAATCTGTAGGCAAGAGATGTATTTTTTTTAGAGAAGTACGGAAGTAATGTAAGTTTAAGTACTTCAAAATCACAATATAACATGTTTTCAATCCCTTGCACCGTTTATCACTATACAATTACAGTCTTTTAAGGTATTTTTTTTTTGGTAAGGATTATTTTCTTATGGTAAATATGATATATTTACCATTAGGATATGATATATTTACCATTAGAAAATACCTTAAAAGAATTGAAATAATAATATTGAAAAAAAGGAACCGCCATCAAATAACCAACTCAAGGATACTTTGGCTATATAGTAGTACCATGGTGGTACCTATCATCTTTGACATGTCCACAAATTGCCATACAAACGGGAGTTGTACTTTTACTATACTAGAGGGCGCTACGAGCTATACTTATAGATATTAATTATTACAACTAACTGAAAAAGGCATTTTCGAGTATTGCATTAAATCAGAATTACATTTTTATCTTCCAAATAAATGCTTAAGTACTATCCTTTTTACACTTTAAAACTTTCTAATTAGTCTAGTTGACTAAAGTCCCCATCATAAGAAGCTATAAATAATGTAAACAAATGTTCAGGGTTTCGCAACATTTGGATGAAATAAAAATATTTTTTGTTGTTTTTTGTGTAAAAAAATAAACCAAAGAAGAGATGGTTAGAATTATTTTTCCATAAAGAATGGAGAGAGTTTGCAGGTGAAGTAATTATTTGCGAACGTAAAAAAACTTTTGCCCTGCATTGAGACTCAATAGCTAATAAAAAAAGCAACTTATAGCAAAAAACTGCTACAGAAACTTTATTATAAATCAGTAAGACTCAATAGCTAATAAAAAACAACTAATAGCAAAAACTGCTACAGAAACTTTATTATATCTCAGAAATGCGCCTAATGTTTACATTCACGGACTCGGACTCGTTCCTGTACCAAAAAACATTGAGCGACAGCGTTTTGTATCTTTAAATATAACCCGACTAATTAGAATTGGTCTTTAGTTTCGTATTACCCGTATAGTAATTTAAGTCAATTGTATTTGGTTAACTCATAATATTGTCGCTAGGTAACTCGAACTCAGTAGAAGTTTATTTAATGTACTTAATTTATAGCTTCTCGTGGCGGGGAGTTTAGTAGTGAACATACTGCCATCTAACGGTAGCTTCTTAAAACTGAGTTTGCCAGAGCGTATGCCTCCGGAGATGAAACATATATTAGTATATATATGTAGAATTATAATATCTATTGTAGTACAGAGAGGGTCGTGCTCCTAGAGTGGAAACTAAACAAGACCTGATGATGATTTATACCAAAACCTTTTCCAGAGTGTAACAAATACTTTCTTAAATCCACATCACAATTGATTCAGTCAAACGCGAGATAATTATGGACGAACTTACGGGTCAAACTCAAACCATCTTTTTTTATGTCAATTAAAAACCCCGAGAGCAGGCAAAATCCTGACTGCTCTGGCTAATATATGGCCCTGGTAGTCCTGCAGTGGAGACTAAAAGACCTGATGATGATGACGATGATTACTAACCTCAACGGGCTCTGGTACCTCCACAGGTTCAACGACTTCGACCACCGACTCGTTGTCAGACTGTGAGTTGATTTCATCCACGTCTTTGATCTCTATGGCCTCGTCTGGGTCTAGTTTGTCTATGGTCGCACTTTCGATGACTTCTGCTTCCGGCTCTTCTTTTGTGAGTGACGCCTGCGGAAAGAACGATTAGGGTTAAAAATTATTATTTTTTTGTTATTGTGAATTAAATTATTGAGAAATGCTCTCATGGAAATAACTACGAGTAGTTTCAGATTTGTCTGATTTAATCAAAAAATAGTCATTATTCTGTTATTTTTTAATTTTTTTGTAAATTTTTAATGTTTAAATAAGGGTTACTGTTGTTCGTAATTTCTCGCAAAATTTCACTTTTGTTGAAATTATCAAAATCTAAATGATACTCTACGAATAAGTAATAAGTCTGGAAGTGTAACTCTGAGTAAAAAATGACCCCACGCAAATGTTGCCCGAGTGGGCGGGGCTTACAAATGTTGCCCAACAGGACGTCAGTTTGTAGTTTGCTCTAAGCGGCGTACGTTAAGAACGAAAAAAAATATTTTTCGACATTTAAACACAATGCCATTGTGTGTAGTGAAATGGTGCAGAAGCCACACGAAGAACAAATACACAGGGATAAGTTTCCACTCGTAATTAGCAGCTTTTAGTAATATAAACTGAAAAATAATAAAAACATTATGGCCAATATTATGTCACATGTAGTCAGGCAGTTTAATGACTTTGGTTAAATTCGATATCCATGTAATGTTTTCACATTTAATAATTGATTTGTATGAAAGGGTAAATTTTTGAATAAACTCTAGGTAAACAGGAGGTTCTTAATTTTTCCGTATTTTTATTCCGATGTAACTGATAAAGTGAACTGATTTGTATTGTTTTTCTAATTTGTCCACTTAAATTATTAAATTAACATATAGTTAATACCTTTGTTTAAGGAAGGTATAGGTATAAATTTTAATCCACTTATGGTCCCTTGATGATGTGACAAAATAATTTAAGTCACATTTTTAGTACAAATTACATAAGATCCTTTCGGTATAAATAAAATGTGTAAATGCCTTTTGTACCAGAAATTGTCCGTATTTAAAGAGATTTTGATGCCCAATAAACCTGAAATTTGTACTGGTAATACCTACATAAATTTTAAATACCATCTCATTTAGATATATGTGTAAATATGTCTACATACAAACAATCATAAGATTGCCCCAAATTGGATTGAAAACCTTGTTCGCTTCACTTGCTAGGTCAATAAAATAGGTTTTTATTTCACTTGTTCGTTTATTTTGTTCCTAGGTTTCCTTTTGATGAAGTGCGAAAAAGTCAGTGAATAAATGCAGTTAGACTTGAGGACTGACCATTGCACTTGGCACCCATTTAGATCTCACTTCCTTTGTCATTAAAGTCAACAACCAAAAAAAAAACTTATACGTCTCCATATCACATCACAACATGAATGCTAACATAATAGCGGAACCCTGGTTCCAACGCATCACAGAAAGCTGAAATGGAGGAATTTGATTCTTCGCAAAGTAACAACATCAAAATGGCCGTTGAAACAATTCAGCGATATAAAGAATAACTTGAATAATAATTAAATAATTAGTATAAATTATGAAAATGTTAAATTAATAAACTTATAGTGTAACATTCTTATTTTGACTTATCATCTGAATTTATTGCATAAACTCATCCTCGCGTTTTAAAAACATTTGACAGTTGCGCATTGCTGTTGTACATTGCAGCAAGTGTGTGAACCAATGGTGGACGATTGATTTTTATGTAAACCAATCTACGATCTTGCCGGTATGCCACGCCCTTCAACGCCTGACACAAGTGAAGTTAATTGGCCTTGTTTACATGTGTTGTTCTATTGTTCAAATAGTCGAGATAAAATGTCAATGTAATGAAGTTTGGGGCCAGATTTCTAGACAGTTTTGTTCACAGTTACGCTTCCAGACTTATTACTTATTCGTAGATGATACTACACATGTAAAACTCATTTTACTCGAAATTATCTATAGAAAACGCCTATTTCAATGGTTAAGGATCATGTATATGATATATTTTTAAATTTAGTAGAAGAATAATATATAATAATAAAAGAATTGATTGATTGTCCTCATTATAGAACTGGTCGAAGGCGTCACCACAGAGGGCGCAGGCTTGGTTTCACTCGCTATATGTGTAAGTGGCCAACAAGAAGTCTTACCTTGTAGTCTTCATAACACAGAGGAAGGAAGAGCACGAAAAAGTCTTACCTTGTAATCTTCGTAGCACAGAGGATGGTAGTTCTCTCCGTTGTGACTAACAGAGTTCCTCAGATGCCACTCCTCCTGGTCCTCATTGTAGAACTGGTCGAAGGCGTCCCCGCAGAGGGCGCAGGCGGCGTGTCGCGGCGCGCCGGCGGCCACGCTGGGCGCGGGCCGGGCCTCCTCGGCGCGCTCGGGGGGCGGGGCGCCCGCGCCGCCCGTCTCGAACCAACTCTTCTCTGGTGATGGAATGGACATATCACTATATTGTATATACTTGCCTTCAAATAGTAAAACATACGGAAAAGACCAATACGAAACGCTAAAACAAAGTTTTGAAATATTACAGAATTAATAATAGACTATTATATATAATGTTTTCTTATGTTTTCGCGATTGTTGCACATTTAAATAAAATTATTTTAATACGGTTTTTATCGCGTTTATTACATTATTTATACACCTAACGTTTCGAGCACTTTATAGTGTTCGTGGTCGCAGGTAGACTAAGTTGACATTTGTCTAGTATTTTATAAGAACTGCAAAATCTACCGCCTAAAATATTTATTGATAACGTTCCGGATGTACGCAGTATTGGCTCACGGTGTCTGAAGGTCTTGCAGTCTTCTGCTTAGCTTGAGATTTGATTAAATTGATGACTGGATCCCAAGCTGGTGGTAACTGCCAACCATCCTCTCTATTGAAATTAGGATGTTTTTTAATTTCAATAGCCTCACGAAGCATTCTTGGAATGTATCTGTTTTCTTTTGCAAGGACTTGAGGATTATCAAAACGCATATAATGGTTGGGTTAGGACTTAGGTTCACGGACTGCAGACTTCGTTGAGCGCCTATGCTTCATAAATAATAAACATGCCTTAGACAAACCCAACCATTATATGCGTTTTGTGATACTAACTCAACGATACTGTATTTTATAACAAATACATATATAGATAAACACCCAAGACTCAGGTCAATCTGAAAAAGATCATTTTTCATCTTAACCTGACCAGAAATCAAACCCGGGACCATCCGTTTCACAAGTCAGAGTATTAACCGCTGCGCCACAGCACTCGTCAAAACATAACATAAAACCTATTAACAAATTTACATTCGACCCGGGTTCGATTCCCAGCCGGCAGACATATTTGCAAACTTTTGACAAGTACAGTGTACAATGATGGTCACTTTAACATCCATTTCGCCCTTCTAGCAGAATCCCTCTCTCTCCTGTTCTGTGATATACTGATAATAATATAAAATATAATATAACTATAACAAACCTCTTTCCTCCAAATCCTCCACCTCTTCATACTGCACCCAATCAGACAGATCGTAATGCCAGTGTCTGCTATGAGCTCTTCTGGCAGAATCCCTCTCTCTCCTATTCTGCCGGAAGTGCCAGTCGAGATGCTGTGAGTATCTGACGGTGTGCTCTGGGGGGAATCTGGCTCCGCAGCCGCTGCACTGCATGCCGCCGTATAACTTCGCCACAAGGGCTGGTTGCTTACTGAAAATAAATTGAAAATTAAGAATATTTCACACAATTATTGAGCCAAAAGGCATGCTATTAAACTCGTACCACCCGATAGGTTATTGAAAACTAGTTTCAAACCCTCAACATTAATATGATACAAAAAAATATGTTTTCAATAGTTACTAAGATTTTTCCTTTATACAAACGGCAGTCTTCCTTTCATAATAAATTCGCCATTCACAGGCCTGCTTTAAGAAATTTCTTACGAAATAAGTAAATCCAAAATTATTTCTCTTAATACTTAATCAATACTTACATTTTAAGCGTTTCAGGCCTCAGCAAGTCGACTCTATGCACCACGCTTTTATCTTCCTTAGGCTTCGCTTTTTCTGGACTAGGTTCCGTCTTGGGTTCCTCTTTCGTCTCATTCTTCATTTGCACCAACCCTGTGGCTACCAGCTTAGCGAAGAGGTCATTGACGTTCATATTGGCGAGTAGGGGGATGGGGTTGGGGTTGAGGGGGTTGGGTTTCTCGTCCGCGGGGGTTTCGAGACCGGGGATCTTGTCGGGCTTGTCGAAGAGGGGCTCCGCTGAGCTGTACTCTGAGGCGGAGGCCGAGGCGGGCGCAATGCTGGATGGCATCACGCTAGCTAGCATGTCCAGGCCTGGTATTAATAAAAAATAAGGTTATTAAGAAAAAGATCTACGCGGGCAGGATTTGAACCAGCAGTCTTGAGTCTTTGTACGACTAACGCTTTACCATATACATAGTTATGCCACCGCGCTTCATATCATACACGTCGAATTTAAAGAGTATGTCAGAATAGCATTGTAAATGTATAAAATATGCCTACTGAAGTATGTTGTGATCAATAAATATAATTAAAATAAATTTTGGTGGGCGCAAAATGTTCCAGTCTTTAGGGCCAAGCTCTACCAAAGCTGGAAGATTTAAGGCTAATTGCTGGCTGTTTCTGCTACTGCTCAGTCACTCCATTAAAGGTGACCGAGGGAGAGATGTGGGGATAACGAAATCCTTTTTTTTTTGTTTTTGGAATTTTGAAAAAAAATGTTTGAGAGTCCAACTAGCTTTTAAAAATCAGATATAGTCTGTCAGTCTCAAAATTTATGGCTAGTAAAATCATCATTAATTTAATTAGTGTCATATATTATATTAACTGAAAGTTAACTAACTCGCGAAATCAGCAATAAAGTAAAACAATTGTCCAAGTTATAAGAAAACAAAATAATGTCTCTTTATTAATAGAATAACTAGCTGTTACCCACGGCTTCGCCCGCGTAATTTATAGCCTATGTCCTTCTTCCTACCCTAACCTATGTATATGCAAAATTTCATGATGAACGGTTCAGTAGGTTGGGCGTGAAAGCATAACAAACAAACAAACAAATAAAAAAACAAACAAACTCACTTTCGCATGTATAATATTATAGTTGGGATGGGATTACCTTGATTTTCGAGGTTGCCCTCAGGGCTGGGTGTCTTCTGCGGTCTCGGCACCTCCAACTGGTCGACATCCATCGAGTTCTGATCGTGGATCTTCTCAAAGCCGAGCACGGGCATCTCTGGCGGCAGCGTCAGTGGCGCCCCCTCCATATTAGCTATTTGCACATGACCAGGCTTTATGAACCGGGGTAACGCTGAGAATCTGATGAAATATTTCTCGCTGCCAACGGTTATCGGTTTAGGCAAGTCTCCGAACTCAACCTTAAATGGCTGCTCATTGATCAAAACAGTCCTTAACGAATCCACGAATCTAATTGTGAATGGTTGATTGTTTATTTGGAACATCTGCACTTTAGCGTCTAAGTAAACCGGGCACATCTGTGTGGCGTTCACAATAAGGTTTATTTTCCCCGCCACCAAGTCTTGCCGCTTGGTTTTCCCTATATCCACTTGTGGTAGCGGACCTTCTAAATGCACTAGTCTTGGCTTCCCATCTATAATAACTCCTAAAGGCTGCCCGCCGAAGAAACATTCGAACCATCTACCGTTTATATAAAACTCCCGAGTCGGTGCACCGAATCTAACATTAAACACTTGATCATCAATCTCCACTTGCTTATATCCTTCGTTGAAAGATAACACAACAGAGTCTTTATTATCAAAGGTGACTCGTCTACAGCCTGGCAAGAATTTGATTTCTCTAGGATCGTCCCAATCCATCATAATTATAGCAGTTTCATCGTAAAACCTGATTTCTCTGGGAATACCATCGATTTGTATTGTTTTGACCGGGTCTTGGTCTATGTATTCTAAGATTCGGTAGTCTGTTGGAGGTATGATGACACCAGGTGCTCCGAGTGGTGGGGGAGTCATACTTCGTTCGTACGGCAAGAGCGGACACTCTCCCTGACACATTCCTATCTGTGGAGTGGGTAATGGCGGTGGCATGGGTCGTGGCGGCTCGAATGGAGGCCTAAGCGCCCTGTTTCCTCTGTAAAACGGTGGTACTGGTCCTCTGAACCTTCTTGGTCCGAATTCCTCCATCCTCGGTCTAGGTCCCCCTCTCCACATTGGAGGGAAGGGTCCTGGTCCAGGCGGGAAGACTGGCATCATAGGCGGTAAAGGCAATAAGCCCTTCTTATGATGTCCGTCCATATCCATATGATTCATTCTCATATCGGAGTCTTTCAAGAACTCCTGTTGGCTGTCCGGTGGGGTGTCTAAGTAGACTGCAGGGGTTATTCTCTCATCGATATCTCCGAAGGTGTTCCGTTCGCTTGGAGATGATTTGGGACTGGCTACTTTATGGTTTTTGTCTATGGTGTGCGCTTTGAGCTTTCTTTTAGATTGCTCTAGGGATTCTCTCTGTTTGGCCTCCTTCAACTTGAGTTTCTCGTTGAGTTGTAAGACTTGGTACATGAGCGCGTTGTATTGGTTTTTGTCGAGGTGTCCGTCGCTGTACTGCTCTTTGGCCTGCGACATGATAATGGATATGGTCTTCTTGTGGTCTTCTGCGTCGAAGTCTTCGGGGTTCTCTACGCGAAGGTCAGTGTCTTCCGAACTGAGTGTACGCCGCCTTTCTTTCTCGACGCCTAATAGGGAGAAAGCAAAGTTTACATAACGATTATAAACTTAATAATGAACACATAATTTTTTCATAATATCTGCACTTTGTTCTCTGGAATTTTTGTTTTTTTTTGTTTACAAGCTTAAGTATAGCCTATGTCACCCACAGATAAATTAGCTAACAATAGGTGAAAGAATTTGATAGTCGATCCAGTAGTTGCTGGTCATGTTCAATATAGTTTAGTTTGCCATATGACTATAAATTACACATTTCTTTTTTAAACATTTCATTCTTAAAAATACAATACTTACTAGGCGATTTGCTGAACAACAGCGGCCTGCCCAGCCCGTCCTTGACTTTGGTGGCCTCGGCTAGCTTGGCTCGCACAAGGTCCAATTTAGAAGGAGTCTTTTTCACCTCTTCCGATTTCTCTTTGACTTCATGCCAATCCTATGAAATAAAAACATTGCATCTTGAGTTTCAAAGGATTTATAACATCCAAAGCGCCTAAGGTATATTAATCGAGGTATGTAAATGAAATCAGCCGTGTGGTTCCCGGCAGAGTAGAACAGGACCACTCCAAGTCTTCCCATGGATGTCGTAGAAGACGACTTAGGGAACACAAGCTAAACAAAGCTTATAAATAAATAAATAAAATTAAAATAAAATTTCATTTATTTCGGATAACAAAGATCCATATTCACCGTTACATTTTACACTACACATTTTATATTACGAAGAAAAAATATACAATAACTTTATATTACGAATAATTTTATATTACGAAGAAAAAATAAACAATAAATAAACATCAAAGAGAACGGCTGTCCAGCGTTGTTGAGAGTGTAGGCCATTCTCCTACTGCTCTGGCTAATATATGGCTCTGGTAGTACAGAGGGGGCGAGGGGGCGTGCCCCTGCAGTGGCGACTAAAAAAAGGTTTGATAATGATGAAATGTAATCAGCAAGATAGGCGAGATATAGAACAATCTCGTATGGAGAGCCCCAATGCGATGGTTGTGGGTTTGAGGCAAATTAATGGTCAGCTCAATTAAATTTACATTCATATTTACCTTCTTAGGAGAAAATGGCGTTGGTTCTGGGTCCTCCTCCATTTTGGGTTCCAGCTTGGGAGAGTCGTTGAGCTTCGGCGGGGGAGGGGCGGACAACTCCTCAACTTGGGGCAGTTGGCGGAGGTCCACGTCTTCATTGCCGAAGAGGCTGAAAGAGGAACTTATATTAGGAACGAAATATACAAATCCATACTATGCATACTAATATTATAAATGCGAAGATAACTCTGTCTGTCTGTCTCGCTTTAACATTAAAAAATACATAATAATATTTTTTATGTATGTATAGTAAAAATACATATACATACATAAAAAATAAAATGCTTTATTTATTTATGTATGTATTTACTGTTGATGCAGTTCTACACAGGGTATTCAATGGTAGTTTGTGGCTGTTTGTGATGGAGGCTGAGGCGCGGGGGAGGGGATACCCCACAAACAAGGTCATAAACGTTGTGTTCCTTTTTTATATGTAAAGGAGAATCTTCTGAGGTACAGAGGAAAGGCTGCGCCAAACTTTATTGCGATTCGGACTTTAGCTGCGAGCTGCGCAGTACGCGGCCCGCCTCCCCGCGCACGCCCTGCCTAACCTAATATTGTGTACTGCGCATCGACTCACACGAAGTTCGGACTCGCAATTAAGTTTGGCGCGGCCTGCAACTTAAATTCCAACCCTAGTTCTATCTTTATTTGCGTTCTGCAAAAAAAAGCAGAGAGCATGAAGGTTGCTAACAACACGTATTACCTACATGCTACATTCGATTCCTAATGAACCAAATTTTTTTTTCAAATCACTAATTGAGCCATCCCGGCAGTAAGTTGTGAACTTGTGTCGTATGATAGCAACTCAATTAACAGCCTCCGTGGTCCAGTGGTTAAGGCGTTTGACTTGTTGACCCGAGGGTCGTGGTTCGATTCCCACGGGAAGCATACTTTGATAAGTTGTTTCCAGTTTGGTTAGGACATTGCAGGCATGAATCACCTGATTGTCTGATACGAAAGATGATTCCTTGCTTCGGAAGGCACGTTGGTCCCGGCTGCCATCTGGTAGTCGTTAAAGGAAGCACGTCAGAGGTGGAGAGGCGGTTCCGAAGAACTCTGACACTAGGGTGTGCATGGTCGACTGACCGTGTCACCTACTCGAAATGATGATGAATAATAATATATTTTATAATACGAGTAGACACATCAGATAAACATCCAAGACCCAGGGCAATCTAAAATTTATGGATTTCCATCATGACCTGAACGGGGTCGAATCTGGGACCACTCGTATCACAAGCTGGCGTGTTAACCACTGCGTCACGGAGGTCGTCACAGACATTTTGTCCGCCTTGCCTCGCTTTCGATAAGCAAGATCTATTATTTTCACTAATGTTTTTGTTTTCATTAAAACAAGTAGATTAATTATTGCTATTTTTGAATTACATGCTCTATCCAAATTTACGAAGTAAGTAAATTAAATTTCGCCTTAACGTAAGACCTTCTTCGTTTATTATATTTCAGAACAAATCAGTCCATCCCGTTTAAGCCGTATCGATTTACCTATTTTTATACCAATCAAAAAGGGATTACACATTTTCTTTTCGTATCAGCCAACATTGAAATAGAACTCACTCCTACGCGTGTCCTGGGTGGGGTTCTATTATTGAACCCGTGACTTCACAAAGCGAGTGATTTTTGAAGTGATAATTTCTTTACACGCGCGTTGAGCACTTTTTGGGTGAACAATAATCATGGAACTCGCGTCATCGTCACCGAAAGCTTTGTATTCTTTGGGTGAACAACAAGATACTTAATTTTCACTACTATCGGCAATCCCCAAATACTGCGGTTTGTATTTTTTTTCCATACAAAAATCATTCGATTTTGAGTGATACGTATACAAAAATAGTGCCCCTGTGTATTGATTTTAATACTCATTCTACTGTGTAGACGCGATAAATTTGTAATGTCTGACTATCATATATCGTGAATTCGTGACTAATTTAGCAGTTTAAGCACATCATTAAAGGATTTAGTCGGTGATTATCGGCGTGTTTCAGAAATATTTGAATTAAACTGAAGCGTAGGTACTGTTTGTTTTGATTTAAAAAAAATACAGTGGTACTCCGAAAGTGACGATAAAAGTGAAAACTTGAACAATTACGTGTGTATTTTTTTGGATCGTGGATTTTTTTGGATATACCGTCTGTGCAGGAAATACGTTTATATATGTACAGAGTCGGTTTTTTGGCAACGGTGACGCGAGGTCAATGTTTTTTTTCCATCACAAAAATACCCATCACGCCTAAAGATTTTTTTACTTCAAAACTTATTTTACTTTGGCCAGGCGATGTGATTAATTATACCCGTCTGACTATCAACAATAGTGACTAATCACACAAATAAGGTGATTACTCTTAGTGATTTTGTAATAGTGTGTCTGGCCAACACTGGTGTCAGATTTTATATTCTACTAGCTTTTGCCCGTGGCTTCGCTCGCGTTAAGAAGTAGAATTGTTCAAAATCCTTCTTAGCGGATGCCTACATCATAAGATCTACCTGCATGCCAAATTTCAGCCCGATCCGTCTAGTGGTTTGGGCTGTGCGTTGATAGATCACTATGTCAGTCAGTCAGTCACCTTTGAGTTATATATATTTAGATTTAAACGACTTACGTTTATTTAGTTATCATCAAGTATTTTAGAAACATAATTTCTTAAATCATCTTACTAATATAAAAACCGACCAACTGATAGTTAGACTCGCGCACCGTGGGTTCTGTACAAAATAGTTGTTTATACTTCTGTTGTATAATAAATAAGGTGTGTTAAAAAACGAATGTGCTAATATAACATGAGTGTGTAAGGACGCGTTAATTATCGAAAAATGAATTAAATTATTTTGTGAAACAAAATCCAAGATATTTGGACTAAGTACTTATTATACTTGACTATTGTCCTAAAATAATTAACCAATGCATTATTCTAGTTTTTCGCTATAATAGTTAAATACCGTATTCCTTTATGCGTCAAAACTAATTCAATTTTTGGGGCATTTCTGTCGCCATTCGAAATAATTTATTTGAAAGAAAACAGAGATAATTTTAAATTTGTTTTGTGCGGCCCTTCAAACTATGAACTATTTCATAGTTTACTTACTTCAAACTATGAATTAAGACATCACTGATGAGGGCAACACTGAATCCTAAATAATTATCATGAATAGGCCTTAACCAAATTATAAAATATGAAAAGTACGTACATATCAAACTTGTCATGTTTGTTCTTCTTCGCCTTCCCTTCCAGCAGCTCAGTGGAGGGCCTCTTCTGAGAAATAAGGGCCGGCTTGACCTCCACGGTCGGCAGCACTCTAAGGTCTACATCCTTGGTCTCCACTACTTCCGGCGCATCTGAAAAATGCACTTAATTTTTATGTACTCAAAGTCGACAATCCACTGCACTTCAACCTTTTGCCTCTCACCGTTGATGTTCCCTGGCGGTTACTGACCCCGTGATGTCACTACGCGTCCGGTGTGCCGCAAGGGACGATACTCGGTCACACTTAGTTTTTATTTTTCTTTTTTTTTGATTAACCTATGTTGTCCTACTGCTGGGTAAAGGTATCTCTCATCTCTTATTTTCTTATTAAGATCTTATTTGAATGTGGAACTTGCATTTATATTCTGTTGTGCTAAGTAAAGCTCTCAATAATACGAATATCAGCGAAAATTTACTTTACTAACCCAAAAACTTAGATGTAAATGTTACAAAGTCAGACTTTCCTCAGCGTAAACATTGCTAAAAGAGATGTGACGTTTCTTCTAAGGATTTTGTATGGGTGTTGTGAGATACTATTAAAATAATTTTAATTTTCATACTTTTGAACTGGACTTTTCCAACCAATTTTTAACAACCTTAATATATTAGATCAAAAATGTATATAATTATATTAATCAAAAGTGTAAGTCATTTTCAGATGCTCACTTACATTTTTACAATCTAGGTACTCTTCATGCAAGTTCCCAATGTTTTATGTACTTAAATTGTTATAAATTATTTCCTTTTCACATGGCAAAGTGATTTGTGAGTGATGTTATTATTAATTATTTATATTTACAAACATTAATTAGGGCAAGTTGAATTATTGGAAAAGCTACAAAACATTTTTCCATTAGTCTGGTATACCAAAGTGTGTGAAAAATGACGTGTGTTCTCATAAACCGACCTTAAGATCTAACTAATGACGTATCACTTATACGTCATTATTATGACCACTGACGAAGCTCAAGAGTATGTTACATCTGCCTGAGATTGTTGTCATCAATCGGACATGGGTACAGTGGCGTAGCTAGGAGGGGTGGCGGGGGTGTGACACCCACAAATAAAATATAACGTTATATTTTATTTGTGATCAAAGTCCAAAGGGCGATTGGATTTTTTTTATGACATAAATCAGAAAACAAACAAGCGTGTCAACTGATTGAAAGTGATCACCGCTACCCATGGAACCTTCGAGCAACACGGAAGGGAGTAGCCATACGCTGCATTCCCCTCTGTCAAGGTACAAGCCAAAATTAGGCATATGCATGTCTATGTGTTAGTTGTGTGACTCATCTGTACACAAATTATTTTTTCTTTTTTATGTCATTTTTTGTGACAATGTCATAATTACTATCAAGTGACAGTTTAAGTTTTGTATGTAGGTGTGCGGAACTAAACTTGTGTGCACATTTCCCCCCGCAAAAAACGCCAGAAAAATTGTCATAGTAAATTGTCGCTTTGCCCACTCCCTCCGTCCGGTACGGAGGCCGTGTTGCTCGAAGCATGGAACAATGCAACACCATGGGTATGACATGAGCGTTGCACTCCCCAGAGGGGGAGAGGGGATGGGCATCTGGCTCTCTCACTCACCGAACGAAGTATAGGAGCGGTAAAGCTACTACTCAAACGTCGATTTTCTGTGAGCACCCTTCCGCTATTCCCAATCTAGCTACACCCCTGCATGAGTATGATTTTCGGCTTGCCTTTATGCCGGTATACCTCTATTGACTGAATCTTGTTTTCCAGACAAACATGAAGGTTTGCGTGTGTGACTACCTGGCTCCACAATTTGCGACCGTACATAAATAGTTAGTGTGTCTTAAATTTATTTTACAAATAGTGTTAGTGAATATTCATATTTTACTTGCAACAACTCTCTAAAGTAAAGGACACTATACTTAAAATTATTATTTTATCTCTTACCACCAGTTTCTTATTCTTCTTACCACAAGATCTAATTGATACATATTTATTTACAGGCTTTTACCTACAGCAACGACCTGTATATATATCATTCCTGTTCTCTAAAATTGGCGGATCAGACACGTCTACGTTTTGGTATAAATCTGATACTCAAATTCAAAATGTAAAGGTGATACTAATGATGACATTAATGTTTCCTAAATACATTGGCTCACAAACTCAAATCTTTCGCGGTAGCATAGGTGTTTAGAAGGCGGCGGCGGCAAGGGCAGTCCGCCCGGGGCGTCATCAATTCGGGGGTGTTACACCTTAAAACCTTACAGAGAGCGCAGGGCCCTATGATTTGCCTCGGTTGACACCCATGGCTGACTAGCTACGCCAGCGCTGATTTCTAGGGTTATTTTTATACGTGGAGAATAATGGGCCCTGGCTGGCTCACGCCAGAGAAAATAAAATTGTGCGCTAGCACCTCTAGGCCTGAATGGTCATGGACACAACTAATGTCCCTGATGCTTTCAAAGTAGTATTTAAACTGTGTAAATGTAAAACATCAAATAAAATAAATGCTTTTCGTTCCAACAAAAAATAAACGCAGTAGCTCAATAAGAACCTCAATAGTACGTAATCTGCACAAATATGACTCATCAATAAATATGCAAGATCTTATTAATGATATAAGCAAGGGAAAAGTGCCAAGAGGTCAAACACTGATTGCTAACGAAAGATGGAAATTACTCCATTAACAAAGTTTATAAATAAGATATAGAGATCTTAGGCCATTGACTTGGGACATTCATTCAACAAACTGCATGTCTTAGTTTTTATTTATACCTCTGAATTTGAAAGCCTAAGTTATTTACATGTTGTATACTATTTAGACAATGGCAAAATTCACTGAGCAATTCCATTTATGGGTCGTACACAGGGTGATATAGAATTGGCATCCGGAATTTTTTTTTATATTAATAAGTAATAACATATCTTGCGTCAACATTAAATTGCTGGCTTAGTACCGGTCTCACGTACCTTACGCATTTTGAGTGAATTTCGCTGACCGACTATTTGTTTAAGTGAATTTAGTCTTCGGCGTTTTTAGTAATTCAGTCCTGTTTTGATTGTTGGTTTTTATTTAGAGTAAAAGCCTCATCTATCAAACCAAGCGTTACAGGTATTTTTTTAAAGTTTCTTAAAATGTGTAATTTTAATTTACCTAATAGTCCTAAATTATTTTGAATAATGGGTAAGTATTAGTCTATATTTAGAAGTACCTATGCCAATGAATTAAAAAAAACCGGCCAAGTGCGTGTCGGGCCACGCGCAGTGTAGGGTTCCGTTGTTGCGAAAGACAACTTTCAGTTCATACTGTTCACACTCACACCTCACAGTTTACCGACCAAAAACATCAAATAATCAAAATTGTATGAAATTTTACATTTTCGAGTACATTTTATAAGTTGGTTACCTATAACTTTTGAGTTTGTACTTAGTACTCAGCTCTGATAGTTTTCCTTTCGACTTCAGTATATATACTACTGCTGTAATTTTTTTCACGTATCCATATATTACCGTTTAGCAGATAGAGGGGGGGGACACGTACGTCTAACAAAAATTTGCACTTCAAAACCAAATATTTCGGAAACGGATCCCTAAATCGAAAAGTGGTGTTCTCAACCTCACAATATTTTTGAAAGACCTATTTAACGATACCCCACACGATGGGTAAATAGAGAAAAAAAAAATTACTCCCCCACTTTACTAGTATGGGAGCTACCCTAAAAAAAAAATTTTTTTCAAGGTTTTTTTGTACCACTTTTTTGCCATGATTAATGTACATATCCATACCAAATTTCAGCTTTCTAATACTTATAGTCTCTGCGTAAAACCGCGGACGGACAGACAGACAGACAGACATGGCGAAACTATAAGGGTTCCTTGTTTACTACGGAACCCTAAAAACACCCTGTTTAGACCTAGGGCCGCTGTTTCAAACTAAGATCTGTATATTTTTTGTTTCAAACCCTATCCGCGTGGAATTTTGCCACCATATTTTATTTCATATTTAAGAGTAATTTCATCTATATACCTGAACTAAAGTACACACAATGAGTACCTTCAATTTATAAATTTAAGTATAGAGCTACATTATTAGCGCGTAACATAGGCTAATTTACGCGGACGAAGTCGTGGGAAATCGGTTAGTATTCTAATGAGTTGTCGGACGCCGTGCCTGTAAAATCTAACAGTAAGCGTTCGTAAGGCTATATGATTGTATATAATAATTATATAATAAATATTGTCGGGTCTTGAAAACCGCATTTAGCAGATTCTCTAAAGAATATCTCGCAAAAATTCAGATTTCAAGGACGAAATGAAATGTTGTGGGAAACTTTTCCCTTACCTTGTTGTAAGTACAACAAAACGCTAAGCGTTTTGTTGTAAGTACAACAAAACGCTAAGACCTGTTAGTAGTTATAAGAATTTACAAATATTTCCTTAGGGGTAACTTTAAGTCATTAGTGTCCCAGCATTAAGTATAAACAGATTTAACATAAAAAATTGGATGTAGGTAAATAGTATATTGTATAAATATAGGAAATGTAGGTTACATTTCGATAAAAAAAAAACTAAGTACTCTAGAAACAAGATAGCCAGAGAGATGAACAAACCTACATATTTACAATACGGGAGTACTCACCTTCTTTACAGAAACACTTTGAACACTCGCGAAGATTTGTTAATTTTGTTTTTGGCCTTGTTTATTATAGCCACATCAGTGGCTTGTTAGTGCCCATGCCTCGGGCGGCAAAAGCACAATGTTTATGTGTAGGTTTGAAGACGCGGGGGGCGGCAAACTACGCAAAATTGCGGTGGCGGAAGTCAAGTTGTGGGGGCGCAAGACAGCATGATCGTAGTTTTGCCCCGGGTCTCATAATTTCTAGATCCGGGGCTGAACCGCATATAAATTATAATCGAAATAATAGGCGCGCCGTTCGTGGTGGCTTTTTACAATATATTCGCTCCATTGCGAGACCGGAAGCCGAGAAGACACCTCTTTCCCCTCGGCAACCACCAACCCTCCTGACACCCCTACCCTACCCCTACCCCGATGTGGTGGATATTACTATAATTTAATTTAAAAAAGGACATACGACGAATCTGCATACTGAGACTGTGTACCTGGCCCAGGTTCAGAATCCAAGAACATTCCTTATATTGAGGTAAGTTGTGGTTAATCTATGAGTCCAATTTTTTTCTTCGGTTGCTTCTGTTTTAATGGTCAACACTTTCATCTAGATAACGAGTGAGGCGCCTGTCTACTTATAATGGGAACGGTCCGCAAGAAAAATTCCATAAAGAACTTTGACTGTGTGTCAAAGAGCTACCCGCCTTCCCTCCCCTCTGTGACAAAGCGTGTTATTTTGGAGACCCTATCTTTATCTCCTCCTATCTCCTCAACTAATCACGTAGTCGGTACGTTCCCTGAGAATTCAGAGAACAACCATCCTAACTTCATAAATTACAGTTGTATAATTGAACATTCTGGATTAGTCCTATTTTAAAATATCCCGTATAAATACCTTAAAATCACACTCATTTGCAGCAGCGTGACAATACTGATTTATGGATTTACTTACAGTACATTTTGTAACAATTATTTTGGGTTCGTCTTTATGTGAAAATCGTGAAGTGGTAAAGTTATTAATCAAGTACCTAAAACACAAAAATTTTAACATTTACATGTATGTTTTTGTAGTTCAGACACTTAAATTAACTACTAATTTCGACAATTAAAAAAGGTAATTTTTTTAACAAAAGCTAACGTTACTGTACTTTTTATTAAAATAGAGCAAATTTTTTGTATATTATGATTATTCTATAGTGTGAAAATGAATCTTGTTATAAGTACCTACTGCATCTTCTACTGTTAATTTTTAAGTGAGTCAATTAATAGTATGAACTTTACTTTTTAATTATTTACAATTGAAACTTCAGCTGTTGGTTTTCTAAAATACCTACTCATAGACATTGCAGACTCAAAACCACTTGTTAAAAAACGATTTTTGGAAACATTGACGGACCTAGCACAGCCTAATGAATGTGTTACCTTTTTTCAGAAAAACATGTATACTGTAAATATATCTAATCTGGTACTACTTAGGTCTGCTTTTTTTAGACTTTCAGTTGAAATATGCTGGCTATCTCGTCACAACCATGGTACTCGCCGTAGACATAGACCCATCCAGTGCACTTAGAACCGATGGTGATGTAGACCAGAGAATGACATCTTCTTCACAGCAGGAACGTCTTCAAATGTTTGGAGTTTTCGGTCACTTCCAGAATTTTTATATCTTCTTATAAATCAATAATATTGTATGGTTGTTGTATGGATAATTTATACTTCCTATTGGTATAGTGTCGAGAAGTTGCAAGTAAAATCACCGTATAGTGTTAATCACAACAGGAACCCATAGAAAACTTACGTGCAAAGTGTAACGGGTCTTGCCCGAAAAAACTTGTGACTGTGCAACTCAGATCAACACTTAAAACATTAACCTTAATAGTAAAGGGTGGTAAGATCCGGCGAGAAACACGTTAATATGAATACTCCAAGAGTTGAAAAATGTTTTATTTCCACACAACTTGTTGGCGTTCCTATACTAGTATCACAGTGGCGACTAGACTTTATTCGTACAACCTAACCTCGCATTCTGTTAACATAGAATGATATCTTACTTGATGACTCGGTCTCTGGTTTTTCCTCTGGAGTTTCTGGAACTTTCTCCGGGCTTTCAGACTTCTCCTTGTTCCGTCTCATGTAGTTCCTCTCCTTGTGGTGGTAGTTCTTGAGCTCCTTGAAGGCGACCACATCGTTTTCGGGCGGTTTCTCTTTCTCTTCTTCCTGTTCCCGTCTCTCTTTCTCCTTCTTTCTCTTTTCTTTGTTTTTAGGCCGTTTCTCGGGAGAGGAGTTGTTGGAGTCTTTTCCGCTGCTGCTGCCGTCGCGTCGCGCCTTTTTCTCGACGCGAGCGATCTCTTTTTTAATATCTTCTTTGCGTTTCTTGGGCGATTCTTTGGCGTCGTCCGTCTTACTGATTTTGGGTATCGGCGGGAGTTTGCTGATTTTTTTGACGTCGGGTATTTTGTTGATGTAGTCTGGGACAGGCGCGGGTGCGATCGGTTCGGGCTCTTTGTCTTCCTTCTTTTCGATGTCGAGCCGGCGCAATTCTTCGCGCTTGCGTTCCTCTTTACGGGCGCGGGCTTTCTCCCTGCGCTCGAGGCGCGGGTCGCGGCGCCGGGGGTCGCGCGGCCGGGGCGCGGGCTGCACGTCGGGTTGCACGTCTATGGTGATGACGTTTTTGCGTTTGTGCGCGAGCGGTTTGATGTCGAACACATTGGGCGCGATGGGCGGCATGGCGACGGGCGGCATGGTGGGCATGACGGGCAGCGAGGGCACGGCGCCGGGCGCGGGCGCGGGGTTGTGGTCGCGGTGCCGCACGAGGCGCGGGTCGCGGCGCGCGGCTGCGAGCGCGCCGCTCACGGGCGCGATGCGGGACTGTTTGTTTACCGGCTGCAAACAAAGGATACACTGCAATTACTTAGAAATTTTACATATAATTTAATACGAAAAGATTAGTTTAATACTCAATTGTAATATTAGCATTCACCTTTGATTTTTTTTATATATTGACGTTCTACGCGTGTCATTCTTATCGTACTACCTGCTAGTACTCTAATGCAGATGCGCTCTATAGGGTAGTTCGCGTGCGCATTTTTACCGTATACGCAGTAACAAGCAGCAACACTGAGCCATCAACCGTACGTCTATCCGTCTCTCCGTCCGTCTGACACAGCCAATTTGCTCCAAATCTACTGAACTAAATCAGGTGAAACTTAGTAGGATGGTGTAATCCTATGACCCAAACTAATTCTAATCCTTAAACATTTTTTTTCAAATAAGTGACATTTTCGGGGTACAAATCGGGAAATTTGAAAAAAAAAAAAAAGTTTTCATAACTTACTTTTTCAACATGTTACAGTATCAAATAAAGGGCTCGTTTTGAAGATTTAAAATTTTGTTATTATTGTACAATAAATAGCTTTGATTAATTTCATGGAAGAAGACGAAAAGTATGTAACCATTAAAAATTAAAAACCCAACAAAAAATAAAAACACCTTAAGAGTCCCACGTAAAGCCGCAATTCCATACAAACGTAGTTTCGTTTTAGTTTTATGACAGTTAAGCCAATCTCAACCAAATTTCGTACATACGACCGGATAAGGCATATTGATGTTTATAATCAGATTTCAATTTTAAAAACAATACCTATACAAAATTACAGCGAGTTAAAGTTTCGTATCGAAAACTTGTACTCGCTGTAATTTTGTATAGGTATTGTTTTTAAAATTGAAATTCCTAAAAATTCCTTCAAAATCCATCTATAGTTGTTTGAAGATACGAGAAAATAAAAACAATTGCAAACAAGATACGCGCGAAACTTTCCTCGGCAGACGGGTAAATAAACAATGTTTCTCAACAAGTCGCTGGTGCGTTGAAACCAATTGCCAGAAAGCAAGATACATTTTCATTTGGCTACTTGACTAAAAAATTTTTCGTGACGCTATGTAAAGACCTGCCAAAAATAAACACGATAGTGACAGAAATTCATTTCTAAACAAAAAACTTTTTCAGATATAGAAGTTTTAAAGACACATATTTTTAGACGTGAAAACGCACTGCTGAAATTTCTACATATTTGTGACGTCACAACTTTGTATTTTGTATGGGCGGCGTGAGAACTTTGTTTGGTAGCTATACGAAATATTAAGTTTGTGGTAATGGTTTCATAATAAAAGTGGCTTTAAATTTAGCGGACTACAATACAGTATAATTGTAATTTAAGATTTTCATACTTTAAAAAATGGTCCTATTCACCCAACTTTAAGGAAGCTTTAAGAACACTTAACGAATCGATATCAGTTTAAAAGTGATCTTTATAGTGTTTTTAGATAGAAATTAGTACCATCATTAGAAACAAATTTTATATAATCTTAACATTAGGCGAATACCGAATTCCAGATAATGATCACCTATGCAGAGTATGTAGTTGTTTGAGGCGTTCTACACATTGATTTCCATGGACCACTTGCTACCATTGAAAAAAAAAAAATAACATTGTAAGGAAACCTTTATAAGTTTACGTGGGTGAATATATGTATTGTGTGTGATTCAAAATTTTTTTTATACAACTTAGTATGCAAACAGGTATATAGGCCCACCTAATGTAAATGTAAATCTAAATATGTTCAATGTAGACTGTCGTCCCGCGATTTTATTATATTGTTTGGAGACTATTATACATGAATGGGCATTTCATTAGCGAACATAAATATCCAATCCGAATAGGAGGCGAATCGATTTTGAAATTTACAAAATTTATTTAAAAAAAATTGTATTTATTATGTTTTATCGAAAGTATTTTACTGATCCGAATAGTTTAGACCCATTTCTGTCACATGTTTATAGCATTGGCCCAAACTTGGTCACGGCTCAGAGCCATATATCTAAAATGTGTGTATATGATAAGATGATGAAGCTACATTTACCACGTATGTTTCATGAAAAAAAAAATGTTTCAGTTCCACGTTACGTTAGATTAAAAAAAAAGCCCTAAAAAGAATTATTTAGGGCTTCTAGCCATAAATAATTTTTTTTTTTAATTATTGTATCAAACTCGTAAAGCGGTTCACAGAATACCAACCTACCAAGTTTCAGTGTACTCTTAATAGTTTTGAAATAAAATGACTGTGACATACGGACAGACAGACATGAAGACTATGGGTTCAGTTTTTACCATTCGGCTACGGAACCCTAAAAAGGCGGCAGATGATTGAAATTAAACAAAACCGGCCGTATAGAAGTCTGAATACTACAAACTTACTTTCTTAATCCTCGACGTAAAAGAGGGGTATAATAAATATGTGTGTGGGTCTGTGTGTCTGCTCCCGTAGCATGGCTCCCGCGACGCCGTTTATATCGCGCGATAAACTATCTACTTCTCGCTCTTCAGTATTGCGAAAAACAAGATGGCGATAGTCGATAAAAGTTGTCGCGCCATGCTACGGGGGCTGCTGATGCACCATAGCTTTAAAACGTGTGTATTAACCAATTTCGTTGCGGTTTATTTTTATTTGAAGCAGGTTTTTTGGCAAAGTTTTATCAAAATCGGTTCAGCCGTTAACAAGACGGTAATCCGTAATCGTTTGCAAGATTAAATATGACGTATGTGTAAAATGACCACATACCAACTGCTTCCATTTAAAGTTAACTCATAGACATTTGAGTACCCCATATACTTTAGCTTCTTTTTTTGTAGGAGGGCTTAGGCTGTGACCGTATCGAATGCCTTCGCCAAATCTAAAAAGTTTCATCTTCGCCACAAAGCAACGAATGTGAATATCGCTCGCACGCTAATAGAGGCGCATTTACAACATATTTCTTACAAATCAAGCGTGTCAGGGGGTGGTACTGTTTATGGATATTTTGTGTTTCAAGGTAATTGTATAAATGTTAACCTGCTATTTTCTATGTGATATTAGCCTTTTTAACCGACTTCAAAAAAAGGAGGTTTACAATTCGTCGTAATCTTTATTTTTTTTATGTATGTACCCCGATTTCTCGAAGACGCCTGGACCGATTTAAGAAATTCTTTTTTTGTTCGATAGGTAATACTTTACAGATAGTCCCATTAAATTTTTATCGAAGCGTGTCGAGCGCTTTTTGAAAAAATACACAAAAACCAAAAAAATGTTAATAGGTATGCCGTTTGGAACACACTTATTTCCATTTTTTCTTATGCTTATTAAAAAAATTATAGGGTTGAAGTCGGTTTTTTTTTTTGTTAAAAATATCTTAAATTATTCCTGTAACTGATCATCATCATTTCGTGTAGGTGACACAGTCAGTAGACCATGCACACCTTGGTGTCAGAGTTCTTCGGAACCGCCTCTCGGCCTCTGACGTGGTTCCTTTAACGACTACCAGATGGCAGCCGGAACCAACGGCTTAACGTGCCTTCCGAAGCACGGAATCATCTTTCTTATCAGACAGTCAGGTGATTCATGCCTGCAATGTCCTAACCAAACTGGAAACAACTTATCAAAGTATGCTTCCCGTGGGGATCGAACCCACGACCCCCGGGTCAACAAGGCAAACGCCTTCACCACTGGACCACGGAGGTTGTTCACCCGTAACTGTAATTGATTTTATAGCACATTAGGGGATTCTTCGGTTTTTTGTGCATGCACTGCCAGGCCGCGAGTATGCTTCTTTCGCCTTCAATTTCGGTATTATTATTACTTTCGTCTCTTGTAAGGCGCGAGCGACATTTCATGATGTCATCTGCGCAATCGGTCAACGCTATTTACTAATTCGGATGACAGGTGGCGATGCCTATCATCTCTATGCCTATATCTATGCATATAAAAAGTTCGAGCAAGCAAAACCCGCATTGTAACAGTAACTTCTAGATTGATAGGCAACCCCGCTTGTCATCCGCGTTAGTAAATAGGGGGGCAGCGGGCCTATTTGCTAACTTTTGACAGCTACGGTGTACATCATTTTCATGGTAACTTCTCTATGAGCGCTTACGTATGTTAAACAACCCCTGGTGCAGTCCCTACTTGGATGGGTGACCGCAAATGGCATAAAAATATCTCGAGCTCCTCCGTGCTTCGGAAGGCACGTTAAGCCCTTAGTCCCGGCTGTCAACGTTGATGGCAGTCGTTAAACTATGTCAGATGCCTTAAGGCAGCTTGAAAAATCTGACACCAGTGTTGGCCCCTTACACATACGAAAAACAAATAAACAATGGTAACTTCAATATTAATTACAGCTTCGGTATGAATGACTATTTTTATTTAAGATATGAAAACCGTAATGGATGCTAAAGATCGTAGTACACCGACTTAGCAAATCGGCCTGCAGGTAATGATGGAAAACTTTCAACTATGTAATCCCAATGCTCCGTGGCGCAGCGGTCAACACGCCTGCCTGCGACACGGATGGTCCCGGGTCAGGTCAAGATGGAAAATTATCTTTTTCAGACTGGCCTGGGTCTTGTATGTTTGTTTACATATGTATATATTATAAAATGTAGTATCGTTGAGTTAGTATCCTACGATACAAGTTCACAACTTACTGTGAGGCTAGCTCAATTTAAATAAAATGAAATTTATGACCCATTTCATTGCAAGATCACAATACTTTGATAATATGTAACTGAACACAAGAAACAGAAATTAATGTTATGTGTGCAATACAGACACATTAAGACGAATCCATTGCTCAGCCATCCACCATCGAACTAGGAATAAACCTGTATCTGGGGGCGTTATGAGAGTTCATTGTTTATTGATTATCTTCATAACTTTCGTTACATGTCAACTCTTCACATTATATCAAATTATAAATTATATTGATACTCATACTGATACGAGGAAATTTGTCAAATGTAGGTTGACAAAATTCCTCGTATGAGTATGGTGCCAAATCAATGAGCCAGTTTTTCAGCTGTTGAATTTGTGTGATTGTCCCTATATATTTATTTATTAAGATATAAAAAAAACTCACCGGCCCGAGCCTCTGCTTGACTGGCACCGCTGCGACTTCAGCGGGCACAGGCAGTACTGGAGCGACCACAGGGTTGACCATCGCGCGAGGAATGGTTGAGGGCGCCACTGTCGCACTTGGAGGAGTTATGGTTGATACCTGCAGGAAAGATGGCATTTAGTTACGGGTAAAACTTAAGCTTGGTCAAAGACAATTTAAGCATTATGATCAAGTCTTTTTTAGTCTCCACTGCAGGAGCATGACCCTCTCTGTAGGGTCGTTAGTCGTTTCGCACCACTAGCGATTCGGACCGCGGTGCGAATCGCCCAAGAGCTCTTTTTGAATGGGTTCTTTGGCACTGCGGTGCGAATCGCTCAGTAGCTCTTTCTGAATGGGTATTTCACACCGTGGCGGGAGTTTGAATAGCCCAAATATTTATATGAATGAGTCAAGTGAATAGTGATTCAATAAGTGATTATGCCATGTTCAAATTTATTATTTTTTTAAATATAATCATATCATAGTATCCCGCAAGTCTTTTTTTATTGTCCATTCTTCTTCTTATCTGTACAAATAAATAATTCGAATACATCGGACCCATGCGAAGAGTATTGGATTGTTTCGCCCCGTGGTTCCATTCCCAGATACCTTGGGCCATTCGCACCGCTCCAACGACTGCGGTGCGAAAGAACCCATTCAAAAAGAGCTCTTGGGCGATTCGCATCGCGGTCCGAATCGCTAGTGGTGCGAAACGACTAACGACCCCTCTGTACTACCAGAATCGTATTTTAGCCAGAGTAGTCAGAGCATTTTGCCTACACTCTCCACGCTGGCCAATTGGGTTGGTGAGGTCCTTTTGATGTTTATAAGCTTCGTTGAGCTTAGATAAAATAAAAATAAAAATGGTTTATTGGGAAAACTAGTTAATTACAGAATATTTATTGTTGGAGCCTCCTTTTAAGCAAACATTTGCTTGTGCCAGGAGACTCCGCTCTTTCTTATCTCTAAGTTTTTGTAATCCTAAACAAATTTTGTAAATAGAATATACAGTTTGCATGCAATTACGGGTAAAGTGCTAACAATTAACAAAAACGTCATGTGACATTAAAAATAACGATGTAATACATTTGTGATTATTTTATATGAGTGCGTGTGATAAAAGTGCTATGTTTATATTAACATAATATGTAAATATATATTCATATCATATAATATATATAAAAAATACATAAATAAATATACATATTCATGTATATATATATACATATATATAATTATAAATAATAATTGTAAAACATACATACAACATAGATAATTAACTATTCTATATATATATAAGTAAATATATTACATATATTTACTGAAAAAGTCTGTAAGTAAAGTAAATGGACCCTGGCTCCGAGGAACTGCACCGAAGCCTAGGATACAATCGGGTACACGCTTCAACGAGCGACTGATATTATTATTATTTTTTGTAGTCTATAACTTTGGGTTATTGATAAGTGTTTCTAACTCATCATAAGTTTTATTCTTTAGCCAGGAAATTAAAGTTGACTTGCACTCATAAAATGGTTTGTTGTATATATGTAGAATATTGTTTACTTTATTATATATAAAGGCAGCTCGAAAATCGAGCTGTACTCCCGCAAATTGGGTTCTAACAAGTGGGACGAGAGTAACATTACGCCTTCTACTCCTTCGCCCTTCATTATCTGAGACATACGGTAAGGTTTTATGTTTATTTAGTACCAGATGATAGATATATAATTTCCTTACAGACAGTAAATCGCTGAGTTTGTATAATTCAGTTGTAGGAAAGGTTCGTATCTTAAAGTACATTACTTTTAGCAATAATCTTTGCACTCGCTCCACCTCCAAGAAACGGGTTTTTAAAGCACCTCCCCAGACTCGAATACAGTAAGTAATAATCGATTGTACCAACGAAATGTAAATTTCATTTAGAAGTTTTTTAGGAACTATATGACGTAAAGCTTTGAACATCCAAATAAATTTGCGAACTCTGTCAGTTATTTGTTCAATTTGGGGATACCATGTAAGTCTCTCATCTACAACTATTCCTAGGTATTTTGTCTGTTTAACTTTGGTTATTGAAGGACAAGTACAGTTATAATTTGGAATTTTGCCACATGTGTGAATTTTTATGTTAAAATCTTGATTTGGTTGAGTTTTATTATTAATAGAAAAACATATATAGTTTGTTTTAGATGTGTTGAGAGTCAGTAAGTTGTGTTTTAGCCAGTTAGCGAGCCAGGCCATACCCTCTTCAGCATATTTACAAACCTCATTCCAATTTGCGCCAGTAAAGACTATTGCAGTGTCGTCTGCATAAGTGAAGATCTTGCCATTTTTGAGTGACATTTCGCATAAATCGTTTATATAGATGAGGAAGAGGGTGGGACCTAGCACGCTACCCTGGGGTACGCCATACGTTACGCCTGTACTATCGCTAACAATGTCATCAAGTTTTACTCTTTGAGTTCGGCCTGAGAGATAATCCTTGAATAAAGCTAACTGTTTACCTCTTATTCCGATTTTTTCTAATTTTTGCACGAGGATGGGGATGGAGACTGTGTCAAAAGCCTTCTTAAGGTCTATAAAACAAGATACACATTATTAGATTTTTATTTTTACACAACATTAGATTGTTTCCTAATTCGCCTTCTACGACATCCACGGTAGGACTTGGTGTGGTGCTATTCTACTCTGCTAGGATCCACTCGGCTGACTTCATTTACATCCCTCGATTATTAAACACCTCAAGCGCTTTGGATGCTTAAATACTTTGAAACTGAAAATGCATTGCTTTAATTTCTTAGGATTCAGCAAATAGCCTAGTAAGTAGCCTTCTAGTACAACCATGGGAAGACTTGGAGTGGTCCTTTTCTACTCTGCCGGAAACCACACAGTCATGCTGTAAACGCTTACATGATCGAGGACACAAATCGCAGTCCTATAAGTAAGACGAGCTCGCCCTAGATTCAGAGAAAGCAAGTGACACTTTCGCTTTATGGACCTTGTTTTGTACCGTGCGGGTAACAAGCAGATAATCCACTTGCCTACAGATACCTTTGATAATAAGAGCCCGATAGTATAAAAAGCTAAATTAGGCGCACTTATATGCTTTGTTTAGCTTGTTTCCTAAGTCGCCTTCTACGACATCCATGGGAAGACTTGGAGTGGTCCTATTTTCCTCTGCCGGGAACCACACGTCCATGACACAAATCGCAGGCCTATAAGCGAGACTAGCTCGCTCTAGATTCAGTGAAGGCAAGTGACACTTTCGCTGTATGACCTTGTTTTGTGCCGTGCGAGTAACAAGCAGATTATCCACTTGCCTAAGAGCCCGATGGTATAAAAAGCTACATTAGGTGCACTTATTTTTTTTAAGCTTACTTTTTTTAGCTTGTTTCAACTGCCTCCGTGGCCTAGTGGTTAAGGCGTTTGCCTTGTTGACCCGGGGGTCGTGGTTCGATTCCCACGGGAAGCATACTTTGTTAAGTTGTTTCCAGTTTGGTTAGGACATTGCAGGCATGAATCACCCGATTGACTGATAAGAAAGATGATTCGGTGTTTCGGAAGGCACGTTAAGCCGGTGGTCCCGGTTGCCATCTGGTAGTCGTTAAAGGAACCACGTCGAGAGGTTCCGAAGAACTCTGACACCAGGGTGTGCATGGTCGACTGACCGTGTCACCTACACGAAATGATGATGATGATAGCTTGTTTCATAAGTCGCCTTCTACGATATCCACGGGAAGACTTGGAGTGGTCCTATAATTCTACTCTGCTGGGTACCACACGGCCATGACTCTGTAAACGCTTACATAATCGAGGACACAAACTCGCAGGCCTATAAGCGCGACTAGCCCGCCCTAAATTTAGTGAAAGCAAGTGACACTTTTGCTTCATGACCTTGTTTTTAATGCCTAGCGAGTAACGAACCAAGCAGATAATCCACTTGCTCACAAATATCTATACGATAATCCTAATCCTATCCTAACTTCCTAACTAATATTATAAATGCGAAAGTGAGTTTGTTTGTTTGTTTGTTACGCTTTCACGCCAAATCTACTGAACCGATCATCATGAAATTTTGCATACACAGGTGAGGGTACTGAGAAGGACATAGGCTATATTTCACGCAGGCGAAGCCGCGGGTAACTGCTAGTAATTTAATAATAGTGGCTCAGAATCAGTATCAATTATTTGCTCTAAATACAGTTGTTGTTGTTTTCGTGTGTATAAGTGGCCAAAACTGGTGTCAGATTTTCCAAGCTGCCTTAAGGCATCTGACATATCTTTTCGACTGCCATCAACGATGACAGCCGGGACCAACGGCTTAATGTGCCTTTCAAAGCACGTAGGAGCTTGAGATATTTTTGCCACTTGTGATCACCCATTCAAGTGGGAACTGCGCCCCGGGTTGCTTAACGTGCAGAAGTGTTTTTAATGCTTTCACCCACTAGGCCATTGGGCTCCTCAAGATCTTAATATTTTAGAGAACTAAATATAGTAAACAGATCTTTATCCAAGTGTTGGTTTTTTGTCTTCTAAACATAGAACTAAATCTAAGGTATGTAAATATTGTTATGTGATGAGGCCACCTTATGTGCCTGTTCGTGGTTTTTATAATGTTTTTATTACTATTGTTTTTTGTTTCTATTAGCAATTAAGGGTAAACATGTAATACAGATAGAGATAGGTTTATGCCAGCCTATAAAAGCATTTTGATAAATTTATTTTTATAAAATTTTTATTTGAGCCTTAAAAGCTACAAAGCCAACCTTAAGAAAAAATAAATTACTTTATTCCATGAAAAATCATTAATTTACGAAGCCGATTTACGTAATGAAGTATTTATTTAGTGGATTACTTTCACTTAATTACTCGGTAAACCATTATCATTATATAAATAGTTCTGGGAAAAACAAGTTGTTTACAAATATACATATGCGCTGTGTAAATACCTGGTTGATTCATGGCTTTACTCAGAGCTAGCAAGGTTATTGATAATGCATTGAAAAGAAAAACCATTTCAAAAATTAGAAGACTTGATGGTAAAGACATTAGATTAAGGCGCTCTTATAGTAACACTAGCGCCACCCAGCAATTAAATTCTTTAAATCCTAAATTATATCGAATTTTAACAATCTAGCAAGTAAAAACCTAGTGAATTACTTGTAGTATTTTTTTATTTATTACAAGTTATTTACTAGTGCCATATTTAAAGAGAAAAACAGGTTAACCAATATAAGTGAAAATGAATACTATAATACTACAAGAAATTTACTAGTTGTGTACATGTTAGATTTTTAAATTCCATATAATTTAAGATCAAAAGAATGAATTGCTGGGCGGCGCTAGTGTTACTATAAGAGCGCCTTTAATCTATACATAATATATAGTTATAAAACGAAAATATTTGATTGTTTGCATTGAATGGGTTCCGAGACCGTTTTAAAAAATTCTTTCCCGTAAACACAGTACTATTCTAACTAATTCTGTAACGTGAATTTACAAGAGAAGCTAACTTATCTGCGGGTGGCATAGGCTGTAATTTATAGACGAAACTATAACAACATTCAAAAAACTAAAACTGTGAAACGAACATACCAATTTACACTGTTAAGTGTTGGAAAGTTAGGTGTATAAATCCTAAATAATATTGCGAAAGTGAGTATGTTTGTTAAGCTTTCACGCCCAACCTACTGAACCGATCATCATGAAAATTTTACACATAGGTGAGGGTACTGAGTAGGACATAGGCTATATATCACGCGGGCGAAGCCGCGGGTAACAGCTAGTAATGTAATAAACGCGATAAAACCGTATTACAAATAATTTTATTTAAATGTGTAACAATCGAGATGTCAGATAACATAAGAAAACATAATTGTAGTTCTATTATTATGTTATCAAGATAACTGACGTGTTAAAGACCCAAAAGTCTTTCCAAGCTGGTTTAGGAGACGAAGAAAAAACATACAATATACCAGGTGCTTTTCTGGTGCTTCCCGCGCAGATCGTAAAATCCGGTCAAAGGATTGGGCGAAAATCTTAGGAATCGCTTCAATGGGCGATGCGGCTAGCAAACATCACTATTTTGATTCCGCTTTCCACCGCTTTACGTACTACGATGCTAAATGTGGCCTGTTCTTATGACCTTGGGCTCTGTCAACCCCGCAAGGGATTAAGACGTGATAGTATGTATGTCTGTATGTATGTTAAATACACGTCTGCAATTACGAAGCAACGTCGGATGGCTACAGCGTCGGGTGTTTACAAATATGCGCCATGGTCACAAGGTGTGTCCAGACCAATCTATTCTGGGACAAGGGAATGGCAGCCTGGGTGTTCACAGTGCACTTTAATGCATTCAGGAGAGGATCAGTTCAGTGGGTTGGTGGTTTGCCTTTAGGTCTTTATTGCATGGATATCATCATCGTCATGACTTTTTTTAGTCTCCACTGCAGGAGCAAGACCCTTTCTGTACTACCTACCATATTGTACGTTACACCTTGAAAATGCTGCTGATATACTAGAGATAAATGATAGTTGCCGCTGGAGGTAAAATCTAATGTATTCGGAATAACTTAATTATGCTAAATGAGTACACGAACGTAATTCGCGGCGATGATGTGACAGTAAGTCATGAACGTGAACTGATTGATTTTACTTAGTTACACAAAATACGCGAAAATGCTGAGAATGCTATGTGCGGTTAAACCGTACACATATATTAGCCTAAGCAGGAAGTTTTGGTCTATATTCTGCATGCTGGCCAGAGGTGTTGGAGAGGTATCTTTGATGTTTATAAGCTTTGTTTAGCTTGTGTTTCATGAGTCGCCTTCAACGACATTCACGGGAAGACTTGGAGTTGTCCTCCACGCGGCGGGCTTGGCTCTGCTACCCATAACATATTATAAATGCGAAAGTGAGTTTGTTTGTTACGCTTTCACTACTGAACTGAGCCATATCTACATGAAATTTTGCATACACATAGGTTAGGGTACTGAGAAGGACATATGCTATATATATACTATAGGACTATAGGCGAAACCGCGGGTAACAGCTAGTGTATGGAGAAATAGTAAACAACAATCAACTCACCAGTTTAGTACTCTTCTCTGTGATCTCGAGCTGCCTGCGAGCCTGCTCAAGTTCCATTTCAATCTTCTTTCTTTGCAGCATGAGTAGCTCTTGCTCTTTCTTAGCGACGATGTTCCGCATTTTCTCCTCGTCTTCTGTTGAAGTGGCAGTGGGCGCGGCGCTGGTTGTTGCGACCGGCTGTGGAGGAAATTCATTGTCAGAAAGCATAATGGAAATACATATTATAATACTAAATGGAATGACATTTATGTAATTCTATATGGAGTGAAAATGTTGTAAGTCATCATTTAGCTGGGGTTCAGAGAAGCTCGGTCATAAAAAAGGCTGTATTTTTATTGGCGGAATATCACAATTGAGATAGTCTTTGTGCTGAATGTCATCATTAGCAGACTATGAAGTTTAGGCAGCTAGAAATTTCTGACCTGTTTTGGCTAGACACATGCAAAAGAAATCTTAAACTGTAATAACAGTAAATATTGCATGAGAGAAGCTGTGATAATTTCTCTTTCTTCCCTGACATGAAAATCTTATGGCTGCATTTGTAAATATTTCGGTTCAGTTCAAGTTAACAACTATAACAGAAATTATCCCTTATGGGTTGTATCATATTAATATTCAAAATTATTTATGACATTTCAAGGAAATTGTATGCTAATTATATTCATATTTATTCAGAGTATGTAGATTATGCGAATGGAAAATATGAAATTGCTTGAAATAGAGTTGAAATATGTTATAATGAAACTGTTGAAATAGTTCCATGGATTTCATATTCAACCCATTATTTGAAGAGGTATGGCATTTACCCTCTAATTCATCCTAAGTTTACTGATCTGTGAGTAGGATGAGATTTCAACTATGAACTTTTAGCATAATAGCATCAGAAGGGTATACTTATAAAGCTAAACCAATATGAAAACATAATCAACTAAAAAACACCTTTTTCAGAAAATTTGGATTTACATGGATGTTTGACTGCTGTGGCTGCGCTTGTATCGGCCATGCGGGGTCGATCAAGTTCACTTTTACATCCAACTGGTACAACTTCGTGGCTGGGAACACATCATGCCATGTCTCACGCAGTTTAAACATCTGTGACCTTACTTTTTCGTCAACCTGTAGAAAAAAAAACATGTTATCACAAATTCTACAATATAAAACATCAAATTGACAAATGATTATAGAGTTTTAATAACGTACCTGTTTGAAAGTCCTTGTGAACATGTTGACTATGCTTTGAGAGAATTTCTGAGTATACGCCCGTCCGACATTCTTGATAATGGAATCGACTAAATACAGTACAGGCAGCTTGATGTCTGGAGAAACCTGTGTAGAGGAAACATATTGTCTAGTCCCAACCCCGGCTGACCAAGTCTACGACTTCAACGTCAACCTTTATCTTCCCATTGAGCTTATAGAAATGGTACGGGAAAGAATAAGACAAAAGTTTAGTTAGAAACCTGTTTAATGTTCTGCATGCGTAAAATAAATAAGAACTCAGTTTTGAAAACCTTTATTTCAACAATTGCTTACACAACTGAAATGAATAGCTGTTTGTTTTCTACATACCATAAAGGTACATTTTCAAAGGATTTACGCATTTGTAACTGTTTTGAACAGGCATCTCCAGTTTCACAATATATTGCAATATAATAGCATCATGAGTTAACATCTTAAAATTGCAGGAAATCGTATCTAAATGAAGGAAACAAGTTTTAAAAATAATTGTTAATGTAGGTACCGCAATTTAGATATCAGCAAAAAATAAATACCATGTCAACATGTTTCACTACAATCTACAGCCAATGAGAGAGCAGCATTTTTATCTCTACATTATATTTGCTCAGCCATGTAGTTTCAGAAACTCAGATAATGATCAGAACTAATTGGCTCAAGGAGATACCTGTTCTTATGGCTTGTTACAAGGTGTGTCATTAAACAGCCGTCATACGAACATCTTTGGCACGACAAACCGTGCGTCATTCTTTGTGAACACTTTCCCTACTCCTCGAAAGCTCACGTGACAGCGTGGCATTTATTACAACACTCCACGGCCGTGAAATCTAAAAATTTAAATTCACCTTCTCCAAGTGCTTTTCCACCGTCTCAACGATAACCCCGGCGTGGTCGATGTTTTCCTCCGCGAGGATCGTGAGCATGTTGATCAGCGGCTTGCTGTTGACGGTCAGGTCCGCCAAACTCGACGCGTACTCCTCTGCGATTTCCTTCGACATATTGGCTGGTGACCGTAGTCTCCGCTCTCACCATGCCAAGCACTATCTTCAACTGCACATCACTGTAATCGAACAAAACGATGGTATACTCTCAGATTACCTACGTGGTTTCTCAATATGGCGATATTTTACAAGGAAACACGTAGACTTACGTTATCAAAGATAACTCAGCACTGTGGTTGATTATCACACATTGAATAAGTTATCACCTCACGTAACACTTATTTGTCCATAATTTAACTAGAAGCGAACACAACCGTATGTAATTTCTAAAATTACAATCTGATGATTTTGGTCCGTGTTGGTTGACGTAACCCTCCTTCGCTTTTGTGAAAACAAAATGGCGACGAACGAAGTCGTCGGTCGCGCGGCGCGATTCTTCTAGGGATGGGTTCTGACTGAATCGGAAACGGCAATAAATCGAAGATAGATCGGATATTCCAGTGCATACCTGTTTACCTAAAGCGGTCTACACACGGCCCTAAAATCAGAGGCAATTTCAGAGAAGTGGTGGGGAGCGCCCTAGATCGTTCCCTTAATCGCGACGTGTGTAGGCAAATTTGAAATCGGTTCGGGCTAGCTCACGATTTAGGGACAAAAATCTAGGGAGCGTTGTCGTGTCGTGTGGACTGATTTCGCCGCAGTACCACAGACATACAAGTTATATATCTGTGCGCAGTACACGTGCGTGTGCGGCGGCGACTGGACGGTTTCCTAATTATTTTGATTATTTCGAGTATAGAAAATGTCGAAGGAGAAGGAGCGAGAGGCTTGGATGAAAGCCCTCGACCAGCAGATGTAGAAAAAACAAGAAATATTTTAACAAAGATATGAGGCAAGATGCTTATAAAATGCTGTTGTAAATTTTTAATGATGAGATGGGCAAAGATTCAACGCTGGCCGATTTTAAGAAAAAACTAATGCCAAAGCGATACCATCGGCGGCCACCTTATCGACTAGCGCTCAGCTACACGGTCGGTCACGGTCACGTACTAACAGGCCGTGTGTAGAGTGGTAGCCGATTTCACCCCCGACATCGCTCTCCCTGCGGCCGTGTGTAGACCGCTTAAAGCCGACACCAGCCGCTTAAAGCCGACACCAGTGTTGTATCCGCTAGCTGGCATCGCGCCGCCTGAAGTTCGTAGATCAGTGATTTGCTCAACAGAGTTCTCTAGAATGCTAAACGACACGCCCCACCCCTTACATAGTCACACTGATGCTCCAAATCGACTAAAAAGCCGTCGTAGTTTTAAAAAATCCGTTGAACCCATGTCGTCCAATGTCAACCAAACAAGGTGCTTACTTTGGCAAAACAAATGGGATGTTCCACCTCCATTTGTTCCTCTATCCGAGAAACTTCCACCTGCCCCCTTATTTACTAACTCGGATGACAGGTGTCGATGTCTATCAATCTAGAATTTACAGTTACAATGCGGGTTTTGCTTGCTCGAAATTTTTATTTATAATACAAAAACCGCATTGTAACAGTAAATCCTAGATTGATGGGCATCGACACCTGTCATCCGAGTTAGTAAATAGGCTGGAAGTCGTTAAACCGACTCCGGACACAGGTCGGCCGATGCAAGGAGAACCTGTCCAGCCGGCCTATAGCTGGCAAATAGGGGGGCAGGTGATACAACACTGATATATTTTGTGAGTGTGGTTAGCCCCAGACAATGCCACATCTTCTATCTTGCTCCACGTGTCCCTCCTGTACTTTGGACGACATGATGATCCCTACTAATGATGCAATACAAATAGCCAAATTTTGGGAACAGAAAATATAGTTTCTATATTGGTTTGCCACCGATACGAAAAGAAGAAGAAGACCATCATTTTACTGCTGGAAACTTCAGCTTGATAATGGCTAAATACATCACGTTTAAAAACGTAGACAGTGTCAAAGCCATATAAAAAAAGTAAAATGTCAATACCAGTCATGTGTCAGTGTCATGCGTTATCAATGAACTGTCAAATTTGTCAAAAAGTTAGATTCGATGACTGATGTCGATCAATTCGTTTGTAATTTTATTTTAACAGTAAAGGAACTTGAATAACTCCTTTCTCCAGTTATCTCTACTCGTCATCAAAGTGACGATGTCTAACGTAAATACGGGCCAGCTTTTAAACTTCCAAGATTATTCTCCCGAGCACAATGATGGTACGGCCAGGATCGACGTGGAAGCCGTGCATACGAACCAATACAACAGTGCTATGGCCAACCCGAATTACGATTTTGGAGCTGGGGAGCCAAAGATTGAGGAAGAGGAGCCAGCCAAACCTCAAAGTTAGTATAATGCAACCTGTATAATGCGTTCCTTATATTATTGTTGTAGCTTATGTTCACTATTCTATGTATGGCTATTGTTTATTTTCTTGCAGCTCTAGTTACAAGGAGCAATCTGTGCAATAGGCAATAAGAAAGACTTACTGCCATCATTGTTGAGTTCTCATTTTCCCACTTATGATGTTTTTAGGTAACCACAACTTCTGGACCATAGAGTATTACCAAAAGTACTTTGATGTTCAGACCAGTGAAGTTGTAGAGCGAATTATATCCTCTGTGCTACCCCAGAAGGTGTCACCCAACTACTTTGATGAGAGGATAAAGGGCAAGCCTGATCTGTACGGCCCGATATGGATATCTATTACTTTGGTAAGAAATTAATGTTATTGGTTTTTGGTTTTCATGAGAGATTATTACTGATATTTCAACAACATTGCAGCTGCCATTTTCACAGCTGCAATGATGTTGAAATATCAGACAGAACTCAAAAATAATCACCGTAAGTCCCATAGTGAACAGAATAGTGATTGTGACTGTGAAAGAGATTATTATTACAGACATGAAAACTTAAAATTTGCAAATCTTTCTCTGATGTGTTGACTTACAAGTACATGTTGACTTACAGTCATCAATAATGCACTTCAGGATATATAATAAGGAGATAATAGCTATTTTTAACCCTCTCCCCCTCTTGCCAAAATAAGAAAAGCTTTTCTCCTTACCCACCAAAGCTTATAACATTGGTATCATTTACACATCATTATCATCAGGTAATTTTTAGTCTCTACTGCAGAAGCACAACCCTCTCTGTACTACTAGAGCCATATTTTATTATTAACCATAGCAGTCTGAGGATTTGGCCTACACTCTCCACACTGACCAGACGGGTTGGAGAGGTCTTTTAGATGTTCACCTGGTTAAATGTTAATAAGCTTTGATTAGCTTGTGTTTCCTAAGTTGCCTTCTACGACATCCACGGGAAGACGTGGAGTGATCCTATTCTACTCTGCCGGGAACCACACGGCGAATCATAAACTTATGAAATGTTACAGATGTCATATTCTCCAAACCCCCTGTCCCTAATATCATCAAAAGTAAGCCAAGCCTAGACATCCCAACTCCCATTTCGCTGCTTTTGTAATGTTTGAATGACCATTAAATATGTATAGGGACTAATCACATGCTTTGAGATTGATTAAGTTAGCCCCCATCCCTTAAACCATACCAATCTAAAAACAGTAATTTTTCATCATTAACTATCCGGCTGGGGATCAAACCCGGCACCTTGAAATTCAAAGGCACTTGCAGTATCACAAAATATAGAGGTTGTCCCTCTTTGAGGGGTACTCTAATAAAGGCTTAAATAAAATGAAGAAAATGAAGACAGATCAATGAAATGTCAACAACTTAGATCTTGACAATTTTACTCTTTTCCAGATCTTCACCATAGCTGTAAGTGGCAACATTGCCAGTTATCTTCAGAATGCAAATAAGATGGTTCACTGGCGATATGATTTTCACCTGGTGTCCTATGCGGCGACAGCTATAATATGCTATGTGTGGGTGGTGCCTCTTGCGTTGTGGGCTGCTCTCAAGTGGTCTATACCTCCTGCTGGGCAAGATGAAATTGAGAATCAGGTAAGGGATTTTCAGGATATTCAAGATTTGCACTACTAGTTTTGCTACAGAAGATATGAGACAATTCAGGTTAAAAGAAAAATTTATGGTAAATAATGATCAATCTTATTCCTTTCAAACAAAGCTTAAAATAGTAAGCAATCAATCAATCAATTTATTCATTAACAATTTACAAATTGTGTTTGAAATTCACTTAAAATTAAACTTAACATAGTATACATAATTACATAAATAACACACAATATTATAATTACCTAAGCTGTCCCGTTTTCTGTACTGAGGACCTTCATCATCATCATCATCAGGTCTTTTTTTAGTCTCCACTGCAGGAGCATGACCCTCTCTGTAGTACACACGACGACTTAAATAGCTGGGCACACCTTTTATTTGTGTGCGTGCCAGGATGACACTACAAAGACATACTGACCAGTATGGTAAACATATTTCTATGTTTGCGTGCAATTAAATATGTCAGATATACCCACACAAACAAATTGTCTCAGCATGAAATCTTTCGCTATTCGCTACTACACATACTACACTACGTAAAGTCTAATGAACAAATTCGTTATCCTCGTCATAGATCGAATGGCGCAGCGGTCTACGCATCGAACTGTTACTCAGAACCAATCAGAACGTTACTAGATCGAGCCGTGTGATGTCGAAAGATTTCGTTTTATGTTTTTCTTTTTAGTTTATACGATGTCATTTTCTTATATTTTTCTTGATAGTAATGACTTGAAAAATATAAAAAAGAGAAAAAAAAACAAGAAACAGTTTTATTGAATATTCTTTTTTTATTACTGACTTACTTTATTGTAACAAAATTTTTAATAAATAAAAATACAATTGCATGTAAAGTTATAATATAATTGTATCCGTAAGGAAACATGTGTTTATTAGAGATATTATTATTACATTAGGTAATTCTAAAATTTAACATAACAAATCAGATTAATTACATGCAGTTTGTTAATAATGTTAGACATTTTTTAACAAAATATAGACAAAAACTTTTTTTTTAATTTGGACAAGGGCAGACATAATAGTAGGCGAACTGCTTTGCTCACAAATTTTGATAAGTGAGAGAATAAACATGTTACTTGAAGTTAAATAAAACTTTCCATAACAATAAACATCTCTCATTATGTATCGATTTCACAATGTTTTTAACAGATAAGGTAAATTCAGTAAGTTATATAATTAAGCTTTATTTAAGTTATATATATATATATTTAATAAATAATATTTTACGTCCGTCCTTGTCAGATTTAAAACATTTTTCGTCGGTAAATATTACGAAATTATTTATCCAGTCGAAGTTTAGATACTCTTTGGCGAATCTTATTCTCTCTCGCTTGTGTGCATCAGTCAGTAATTTTCTTTTTGCTGGTCAACGACATCTGAGACCTCCTTCACGCAAATGCCTTCTCACAGTTTGAAGCGACACTCCCTCAGCAATTGCCGCTGAGCGAAGGGTCCAACTCATGCGTTGCAACGATGTCACAATGACGCTGGGTAGCTTCTCAATATATGACACGACACCTTTTTGGGCCAGGCCGACGACGATCAATATGCCCTGTATCTGCATAACGATGCACCCATAATTGAACTCTCCTCTGTGGAAGGAATATTAAAAGCAGTTAATTACTATTATTTTAAATTATAAACACAAGCTTTAATCACTACGTAACTTACTGATGGCTTTAGTCTCCTTGATTATTAGCTGTTTCCTAATCTTAAGAGGTTATTATAATATTCTATGATAAACAAGCTACAATAATTATGTAATAAAAACTTACCGATATCATTAAACGTCGAGCGATCTCACTTATTGGAACATTTTGTTCATACAATGTTATTATTTCCTCCAGATTAATCGTATTCAGATGAGAGCAATCCATTGTCATTCACAAAAAAAAGCTTTTTGATCGAAAACCACATAGAAACAATAATCACAAAATAGTAATGGTCACTTGCAAGCAGACAGGACAAGTGAACGTATAAAACAAAATTACCCGAACTTCAACAAGTCGATATCGGATCGGTGGGTAGTTTAAACTGTTAGAAATGTTCGCGTAGTTCCATATTTAATTCTAAGTTAGTTGCTTGCAACTTCATGTTAATATAGTTACTTTATAATAACAAAACAACAAAAACATTTTCTCCCTAACTGAGATTTGAACCATGTAGGATTCGCATCAGGCTTTTTAAGTGGTTGTCTTATCCACTGTGCTAATGATGCATCGAGATAGCGTAACAAAAATAGCAATTACTATTTGGTTGCGATGATTCACAAAGTCCCAAGTGCATAGGTGTGCGTAGATGTAAACTTGTTCTGCTAGTTGAGTATTGATAGGCCAGCGATTATTTCGTTACACGATGTCAATACGCACACAAATGTTATAGTAGTGTTAGCGGTTCAGCTTATTATGGCGTTGTGTGTACCAGAGCCATATATTAGCCAGGACCAGCTGAGGAGCTTATTGAATTCTAAATTATTCTTTTTATTTTTGTGTATGCAATAATATGCTTATATGCTATGGGCTGAATTGAAGTGGTTCATATCATCAACTGTTGGTGTGAGACTAAGAACTTGGAAAAGTACCAGGATCCTTAATTGAGATTTCTATGGCAAAATTGAATGGATGTCTTCTGTTCACACACAATGGGCCCGAATAGGCGGCCTAAGTGTGGAAAATAGCCCACGGTAGCAGTAAGCAGACCTTTCAAGCAGTGGCGGCTCGTGACTTCAAGGAGTGGTGGTTCACCTGCTTACCTACTGTCTCTCAAAAGCAAAACGACCTATTGAAATGCCGTACGGTCGTCAATTATTTGTAGTCGACTGCCCCTATGCACATACTTAATAATATTTGTACATACATAATCAGTTACTCTAGGTACAATAATCTTGTTAATATTAATGCATGTTGTAAAACCATTTCTGTATAAAAAGTATCAGGTACTTATATACCTACATGCAGTGAAATATCTCATCATCTTGACTTACCATTGGTTTAGTGAGAGGAGCTGCGCGCTAATGAATATTCTAATAGGTACTTATCTAATTCAGGTTGAAAAGCACGAGAAGATGGTTTCAAAAAACAGATTAGGCGGCATACCGCCTAAATAAGCCATAGCCTATTTTCTTTTTTAGTTCTTGTTCAAATAATCCCATTAACAACACACTTTGAAGCCACTTTCAACCACTACACTTTGAAGCACACACAAAGTAGAAAACCATAACTATGAATAATTATTGGGTAATTTCGCGCGCGTTATCTATCACACCGTGTCACAGGTGCGAAATAAAACAAACAAACTGATTTGAGTAAGGTCAAGGACACGCCTTCGCAACAAAAATCTTCAACGAGCGAGCGAGACACCCCGGCCGGTGTCGCCCGAGCGAGCCCGTTCGGGAGTATTCGGGACTCGTGCGCCGACCCGATTTTTCAATTTTTCTCATACATTGAGTACGGATCATCTTCCGTTTCACCTGCCGGAGCATTTCTGTCTCATTCCATATAGTTTCTATGGAGACGCTTCGTGCGCACTTTGAAAGCGCTCGCCCAATTTTAGGTTTAGCTAAAATGAGTCTTAAATTTTAATTAATAAAGATCAAGCTTGTTTGAAAATATTTTCTTTTTCAGTGTGTAATTAAAGTTACATACTTTTGGATAAATAATAATTGTGTCGAAAGAAAAATTGGGAAATACATAAAAATCTGGTAGTGCAGTGCACGAGTGCACTGAAGGAGCGGCTGCCACTGCTTTCAAGTATAACGTATTATTAGAGGGTGTTCATACTACATATTGAATGAATAGGTTACCTGACTTTACGTAACATAGTGCATCTTGCTCGTAAAATGAGTCAAAAACTGTAAAATTATTAATATTGACAGATTTTCAAAAATGTCACTACATAATGTTCCAGATGATGAGACTGAAAACTTGGATTCTTAAATAATCTAACTTTTTAATTCCAGCAATCGCCAACTCCAACAATGATGTCCCTATTCTGCCTCTACGGATACTCTCTAGCCATCTACATCCCTGTAGCCATTCTGTGGACGATCCAGGTCTCCTGGCTTCAATGGCTATTCGTGATGGTGGCTGCGTCTGTCTCCGGAGCCGTACTGATCTTCTGGCTGATGCCCGTACTGAGAAAGTCCCGCTATTTCCCGGTGCTAATAGGCTGTATTCTTGGCGTGCATCTGCTGTTAGCTACAGGTTTTATGCTGTACTTCTTCCACACTCCAAACTCAAGTGCTGTTACACCACCAGCATTAGTAATTAGCACTACGCAAGCCGCTGCATAATTTAGTAGTAAATTATAACTTGCCCCTTCTTGAATTCAGTTTTTTACAAAATCACGTCATTGAACCTTTATGATAATGCACAATTTTAAGCATCTGTTATTCGGTAAAATAAAATAAGATTTTTTTTTATTTTCATAAAACTACCCAATTTAGAAAATCTACAGATACAGCAGACATCTCATCGCAGACTAAAAATGCGATTATTTATTTATTCACAAAGTAAATAAATAATAGCATTTTTATACAAAAGTATGCAGACTTAAATTTGGTTTGTATGGGAATACCGAATTTTTTTGTTTTTATTTAATTTAACTTTAGTGATCTAGTCTATATCTGGTATCAATTAATTACGCATAAATGACTTTTCATTTCAATTAATGTATTTCGTTTTTTGGAGAATATGGAACATGAAAAAGATGTTTTACTGTAAAATAATTGTATTTGCCATTCATGGCTATTATGTACTGTAGTTGCATAATTTACTTTGGCATTTAATTCGTCCAAAATCATTAATAATCTGTGTCGATGGATGGTTAAAAATGGCCTTATTGGTTATATGGAAACATTAAACATTGACTATGGGCCGCGCTACACTGGATTGGGATGGGATGGCATCGGAAGCGACGCGTCATTTTCAAATAAGCTTTATACTCAGTGAAATAAGATGCATAATTGCTTGAAGTGGCTCGCGGCCGGCGGCCTGGCGCGCACTCGCGCGGACTAGACGCCCGCGAGCGTGCAACCGCCGTTTTGCATCTTATGTCACTAGACATATGGCTTGTTTTGAAATGACGCGTCGCTTCCGATGCCATCCCATGCCAATCCAGTGTAGCGCGGCCCTAAGTGTTTACATTTTACCACCAGCACAAAAACTTGATTAACGAACCATTAGTTTAAAAGTAGTATAGCAGTGTGATTTTATTGTAAATGTAATTAATATTATTTTTATTTTGTAAGACTGGCTGTTGTAAATGTTATGTTACAATATTATTTTTTTAAACCGCTCTGTGTATGAAGATTTTTTTCCTTTGTAAGACTGTTAAAATATTCGGAAGATATGGGATTTTAAAAAAGCAACAGAAGGTTTTAAAATTTTAAGACATTCCTATTTATATTAATTTAATATTTTCTGTGTAAATAATTATGTTGATGTGTAAGAACTTATTTTATTTATAATAAAAATACAAAATATATTTAAAATATTTGTTTTTATTAATTTTCAATAATCATATGAAGTACAAAATTAATTTCTAAAAGGCTCAGAATGATTAGGAAATTGGTAGGTCTAATAAAGCTCTATAAAATACCCTAATGTACCTACACGTCAGCATTTTGACAGCATACATAAATTGGAAATCATACTTGACAAACTCAAGTTTTTAGTACATGCGTTAAGTGTAGAGTTCCGTGACGTGTTACCCCAAGCTTCAGCTTTTGAGAACTTAAATATCCCTCTCCTTTTGAACTTAGTCCATACTCGGTATTACTTCATTCTATCAAAATTTTTGGCAAAAAATTCGCTTAAACTTTAAATTCTACATACGTTCACCACTTTAGTACATTCAACGTTAATAATCACCATAATCCTACTACAACACGCGGCGTATAAGTTGAACTAAGTGTGAGCGAGACACACCTATATTAATCAGTGGCAATGTATTGCGGTGTCCTACTCACACTTAGGTCAACTTATTTGCCGGGCACTATACTAATTGTAACCACTCATACTAATACTGTCATCCCCATACTAACTATATGTTGTGTTTGTATTTCCTTTGTGTGTAATAACATTGGTCTTTTTCCCTCCCCTTTCAGATAGCTCACAAATACCGACCAATATCGAAACTTGGTGTCTCTTCAAACCATGACGTTGGCAAAATCACCGGAACTTCGGTGGAGGCCATAATATAAAAAAGAAAGAAAGAAAGAAAGTTTTTAGTACACGCTTAAAGTGTAGAGTACTTACTATGCTATATACTTACTGGTTTAAACAGCGTCGATAGAGTACTACAAATTGGTAGAGTAGAGTGACTAGCAACGTGGGCCAGCTACTCTACCATTAGCCTGCCCCACCACTGCCTCTACCGTCTACACTACCATTTACTCTGCGCATGAACTTGATGCTATACTGCCTTGGATAATGTTCTGCTTATCACCTATAAACCTTGTTCATTTTCAAAGCAGTCTGAACCTTTTAATTAATTGATAATACATTTTCCATAAATAAATGGTATTGTTAAATACTTGCTTATTACTATTCACATATTTACAAGGACATATTCGAAGTTACAATAGCTGGAGAGCTGATGCAAAATTTAAGAAGCTTCTTCAGGCATTAAAACTTGTATAATGGCAAGTTTCCTGAAAACTATAATTATGCCGTCAGCAAGATAATCAAAAAATATTGGACATGTATATTTTCTTTTATTAAAACCTAACTAATATTATACATGCGAAAGTGAGTTTATTTGTTTGTTTGTAAGGCTATCACGCCGTATCTACTGAACCAATCATCATGAAATTTTGCATACACGTTGCCTGGTATACGGAGGACATAGACTGTGATCCCGGAGAAAAGGTTACTGTTCCCGAGGGATCGACACTAACGCGAGCGGAGCCACGGGCGGAAGGTAGTTGACAATAAATTATAAACATAAAGCCCATTAAAATTGATCAGTAAGTGATCACCGCTAAATAACCATGATATTCCACCGAAAGGTCTAAACTGTAAGATTTAGTTAAATAAATATATACGGACAAATCATACAGATTGAGCTAGCCCCAAAGTAAGTTCGAGACTTGTGTTATGGGATACTAACTCAACGATACCATATTTTATAACAAATACATATATAGATAAACATCAAAGACCCAGGTAAATCTGAAAAAGATCATTTTTCATCTTGACCTGACCGGGGATCGAACCCGGGACCATCCGTGTCACAGACCGGCGGGTTGACCGCTGCGCCACGGAGCTCGTCGACAATTGTACAAGTTTTACGCTGCCTAAAGGACCTAGGTACTCAAAAATTTTGACAGCTCTTGTATTATGACATTTTACTACCTAGAATCAAACTTAGTGTACATTTTATGTTAAAAGAGCGGGTTGGTAAACATTTCTAATGTAAGAAAAGAAATGTAAGTTTCTCTAATAAGTAAGTTATATGTATTCCTTATTTGAACAAAACCGAGTCGGCGCAAAGCGGTTATCGACGGCTGCCGACACGCTATTCAAATTTGAAATTTATCTACCTTACATAAGGTTCTATTTCCTTTAAAACTATGTCAGATGCCTTTAAGCCACTTGAAACATCTGACAGTATCGGCCACTTACTAAATACAAAAATAATTTCCTTTGTTTTATTTAATATCGTTAATATCGAATGCGGCCCGAATCTGATAGTCGAAAAGATACTAAAACTGCACCAATGCGTTGTACATATATTCTTTTCATTTTTATACTCTAATCAAAGTTATAAGGTACAATTTAAGGTGGTCTTTACGTATTCTCTATGTAAGTGTTATGTTTACAGAATTTTATGGAATACTCGGTGGTAACTCGGAAAGCATACTTTGTTAAGTTGTTTCCAGTTTGGTTAGGACATTGCAGGCATGAATCACTTGATTGTATGATAAGAAAGATAATTCCGTGCTTCGGAAGGCACGTTAAGCCGTTGGTCCCGGCTGCCATCTGGTAGTCGTTAAAGGAACCCCATCAGAGGCCGAGAGGCGGTTCCGAAGAACTCTGACACCAGGGTGTGCAAGGTCTCACTGACCGTGTCACCTACACGAAATGATGATGATGACTCGGAAAGTGAGGAATAGATTGTATGCACGTTTTTTTGGCAATTGGCATCCTCTTACAGACACTAGTCGGCTAGAGAGAAGGTGTGGAAGCTGTTGAGCCAGGCTTGGCGGTGGTAGGAGGCGGGCATGTCTTCCGGCGACGGCTGGAACGTGCCCGATATCTCGGACAACATGTTGCCTGAAACACAACTGTACATTACATACGTACACGTTTTTGAGGGTTTTCAGAATTGAAGTTTCCCCCAGGTGGCGGCACTGTGACAAGAGGTCGAGCTGTCAAAAACCACCAATAATAAAATTATTATTAAACAAGATTGTGGATTATGACAGCAGCTGTCAAAAATACCTCTCAACACAGTGTCGCCACCTGGGGAACAAATCAATTCTGATAACAGGTTTTTTTGGTGGGAAGTCAAGGGGTGCAGTTGTCGTTTGCCTTATACTATTTTGCAAATTGATTTATGTGGACTTTATAATATGAAATTGGTGTGGTTTAGTGTTATAAATGCTCGTGCTGGAGAACAATTTGAATGGACTCTTATAGATTTGTCACCAGAAGCTCCCACGAGGCTACCAAAGAACATACGTCATCTTTTTTTTACGGACAAATCACACAGATTGAGCTAGCCCCAAAGTAAGTTCTTAGTAAGACTTGTGTTATGGGATACTAACTAAACGATACTATATTTTGTAACAAATTCATATATAGATAAATTCAAGACCCAGGTCAATCTGAAAAAGATAATTTTTCATCTTGATCTGACCGGGGATCGAACCCGGGACCATCCGTGTCACAGTGTCCGTGTTGACCGCTGCGCCTCGGAGCTTTGATGCCACATACCATACAACACCGATACTTAGTATCTCATTATACTGGACATTGGCAGAATCACTAGAATCTCGATGGAAGCCATAATTTTAAAGAAGAAAGAATTCTGAAAACCCTCATTGATTGCCATTTTTTTTTCATAAGTGTATGTTTGTATGCTTGTCTGTCCATATCCCAAAAACTATAAGCTGGATGACAGTATTTTTTTCATAGTCAAACTTGTGCAACTTAGGGAACAGTACAAGTTTCATCGAAATCGGTTCAGTAGCTTTTAAGATAGAACGTTAAACGTGTTTCAGCCATTAGAAAAATGTAAGTAGCTTTAAAATTTTTAAATTATGTCTTGTTTTATTCACGCTAATACATATTTTTTATTTTTAACAGCAAATACACTCTAGGGTTTTTTTAAATCAAGTACCCAATTCTTTCAACCTTAATATTATTATTCAAAAATCCCGAAAAAAATTCTAAATCTGAAAACGAAGTTAGCGCATACCATACAGCTCGCTGTGCGAGTATTCCTTCAGTACTTCGCAGAACTGTATGAGATGCCCCTCGTTGTGGCCGAGCTGGGAACCGAACTCGACGTCCCGGAGCACGCAGCGGTACAGCACTTGTATGCCACTGCGGCATATGCCTAGGAGATCGGCATTCGGGTCTAAAAGTCATGAAAATTTTCGAGAAGTTATTTATCGTGGTTATTGAGCTCCAAGTCTTCCCGTGGATGTCGTAGAAGGTGACTTAGAAACACAAGCTAAACAAAGCTTATAAACATCAAAGAGACCTCTCTAACCCGTCTGGAGGAGTCAGCGTGGAGAGTGTAGGCCAAACCCTCTGACTGCTCTGGCTAATATATGGCTCTGGTAGTACAGAGTGGCCTGATGATAAAGATCATCTCAGCGACAGGAAGTCCAATGCTGGACATAGGCCTCACCAAGGACTTCTATATCGCGGTTGTTTGCGGCCTGAATCCAACGCCTTCCTGCGACCTTGGTCAGGTCGTCCAACCACTTGGTGGGGAGGGTGTCCAAAGCTAAATATAAATAAATAAATATATACGGACAAATCACACAGATTGAGCTAGCCCCAAAGTAAGTTCGAGACTTGTGTCATGGGATACTAACTCAACGATACTATATTTTTATAACAAATACATATATAGATAAACATCCAAGAGCCAGGTCAATCTGAAAAAGATCATTTTTCCATTTTGACCTGGCCGGGGATCGAACCCGGGACCATCCGTGTCGCAGGCAGGCGTGTTCACCGCTGCGCCACGGAGCTCGTCATCTGCTGCGCTTGCCGATAGGTGCTTTTGTGCAGAAAGCACACATTTACGAAATTTTTAATCGGTTTGAGCCTATGAGCTCATATAGAAAACAGATATAATGTTCTCACCAGATGCTACCTGTTGGTACAAGTAGCCGTGTTTATAAAAAATACCCCGACTACGGTTTTTGACGGTTTTCGTACGCCATATAGATTTAAATAAAATTATTTTAATACGGTTTTTATCGCGTTTATTACATTATTTATACACCTAACGTTTCGAGCACTTTACAGTGTTCGTGGTCGCAGGTAGACTGTTTATTTAAATGTGTAACAATCGCGAAAACATAAGAAAACGCCATATAATTTTTTTACTGACGTTACATACACTTCGGGGAAAATTAGAATACGAATCTAATGACATTTCACACTTGAAAATCGGTCAAGCCGTTAAGGCTACAGGAGACAACGACCATACATACCTACAGTCATACATACATGGCGAAATTTTGATCGTTCTGGACCCTTAAAGGGGTGATTCAGCCCGTCGATATGAACCATTTTTCCTATGGGACCAATGCTGGAAACTCAAATTTTATTTCGACATTTTCATACAAAAGTGTTCAGCTGCCCGGGCAATTTGTATAGGAATGTCGAAATTTTTTTCGAGTTTACAGCATTTGTCCCATAGGAAAAGTTGTTTATATTGACAGGCTGAATCACCCCTTTAATGGTCCGGAACGATCAAAATTTCGCCATGTATATGTAGATTCATACATACATATGCTAGAAAAACATTACTCTTCGTCAAAAGAATTTACTTACCATCGTTTTTAGAATGGTTATTTTTTAGCATCACGGCACATATCCGAAGACCGTACACTATAACTTGTATTAACACTAGTTGGCAGTCACACCTGAAAAACGAATGAGCACAATCAAGTCTACGTCCGTGCTTCGGAAGGCACGTTAAGCCGTTGGTCCCGACTATCATCATTGATGACATAACGACTGTCATCAATGATGACAGTCGGGACGAACTATGCTATGTCAGATATGCCTTTAGGCAACTTGAAAAATCTGACACCAGTGTTGGCCACTTACACACACGACAAACAACAATCAAGTCTACAGCGTGTTGACTACTTGACATTTCCTTAAAGGGTGATTCGGCCCATCAATATGAACAACTTTTACTACAGGATCAATGCTACGAACTCAAAAAAGCATTACCATATTCATATAACAGTGTTCAGCCGCCCAGGCAATAAGTATGGGAATGCCAAAAAAAAATTCGCCTTCCCAGCATTGGTTACTCGGAAAAAGTTGTTCATTTGACGGTCATTAAGACGACATTTGAGGTTTTCTGCATTCACAATCTATTCTTATTTAAATTAAACAAAAAGATATGGAAAAAAATCCACGCGAGCAATATTCGAACCCAGTGGCGGCTCGTGACTCAAAGACCTGGTGGTGCACATCATAAAACATGCCTAAACAATATGGATAATTCCTAAGTGCAGGAATAATTCTCTTATTTATATAGGCATTTTTAATTACATATACGCATAATAAGATTAATTAGTAAAACAAAACATAAAAACAGCGAAAGTAAAATACGAACAAATACAAACGTAGGAGACAATTTACACAAAAACTGCCTTATCCGAACATTTCCGAACGTTGGCGTTCGTCCCGCGTCGGGCCCCGTGCGGCGAACGAGATTTCACTAAACTTCTATACTAATCTTCCGTCTCACGCGCCAGGCGTTTCGTCGCCTTTTCCATAGTAGATGTATAGGCGCGTTGCGTGCACTGGGAGCGGGCGCACGGCAAATTGTTTTGTCAAGCGAAAATAATATTTATTCTGTTAAACACACAACTGATTATCATTTGACACAAAATTAATATATTTTTATGTTAAAATGCTTATTTATTTTTTATATCAATAATATATTTTTTTTTGTATATATTTAAGCTTAAACTGGTAGTGCGCCGCACGAGTGCACTTAAGGAGGAGCCGCCACTGTTCGAACCTATCTTTATACCTACCTTTAATCTTGACGAGCTCCGTGGCGCAGCGGTTAACACGCCGGCCTGTGACACGGATGGTCCCGGGTTCGATCCCCGGTCAGGTCAAGATGGAAAATGATCTTTTTCAGATTGACCTGGGTCTTGGATGTTTATCTATATATGTATTTGTTATAAAAATATAGTATCGTTGAGTTAGTATCCCATAACACAAGTCTTTCTTAAGAACTTACTTTGGGGCTAGCTCAATCTGTGTGATTTGTCCGTATATATTTATTTATTTATTTATATTTGATCCTATGACATAATAAAACTCACTTGTCCTGTCGTCGTTCCACATCCATTTCAGAATGTTCAACATTCATGTTGCTGTAAAGGGCCATAAGATTCTGCGTCGTATTAACTGTCGCTCCAATGATATTCTGTTTCTCCATACACTTCAGAGCGGCTTCAATCTGTTTTAGCAGGATTTGGAAGTAACATGAATCTGTAATGGATGGGATGGATTTAGTATGAGAAGTCCATTAGGGTTCCGTACAAAAATAATAAAACGGGAACCTTCATCATCATCATCAGCCTATACTCGTCCACTGCTGGACATAGGCCTTATGGGATCACTAATGCGTCTGTCTGCCTGTTACGGCCAATTTTATCCGAATCTACTGAACCAAATCAGGTGAAATTTAGTAGTTTGGTGTAAACCTTTGACCCAAACACGGATGTGCAAAAGTAAATAGATATTTTAAAAATACTGTGTATGGCCTTACTGTGTATTAAATATTAAATGAAAGGGCTCGTTATGAGAATCTTAAATATAGTTTTGTTATTATTTAAAAAAACTAGATTTCATTTTATTCATGAGAGAAAACGAATATTGACCATTCCTCCAGACGAACCATCCCCCAAAATGACAAAATCATAATCTTTTTTCATTATCGATGAGTTTTTTTATTCATTAATACATAATATAACAACCTTGTATATTATTGGGATAAATTGCCTGTGTTAGGAGACACCGCTCTTCTATATCATTATTATCTAATCAAATTGTACAATAGGTTAATTTAATTAATTTATAAAAAATACTAGGTACTCTAAGTTTATATGATAATAGTTCAAGTTCAAGACTGAACTTAAAATAGCAAATATTGTTAATTGCTTCAAGATTACATTTTTGCTGAGGTCGTTTTTGTCACAATATACAAATAAACAAAAATAAATTTGACCTCGGTCCCCAACGACGGTCGCGAAGGTTATTCCTCGACCCGCTTCCGTCATCCCCCTCCCCCCATAGCTATGCACCTGAAAAAACTAATGCGTTAAAATAAAACACGTACCTTTTTTAAAAAGCAGCACACCTTGATCATAATCCAACTTAAGGTTCCCTACTGAGCCTCCCGGGCATAGTTTCTTCAGAAAATCTTCCGGTTCTCTTCTCAGCACATTCAAAACATCACAAGCGACGAACGGCATAGTTCGCGAAGATATTATAGCTTTGACTGTGTGCAGTTTGAGATCGCTGAGGTATTCGTGGTTTATGTTGAGCAGTAACGTGGTTGTTGATAGAAGGAGACCACTGTATAGAGTTGCGCATGACTGAAATATAACATAGAATTAATTTATTTCAGCGGTTTTTGCCGTGCTTCGGAAGGCACGTTAAGCCGTTGGTCCCGGCTGTCATCGCTGATGGCAGTCGTTAAGCTATGTCAGATGCTTTTAGGCAGCTTGAAAAATCTGACACTAGTGTTGGCCATTTACACAAGCGAAAAACAACAACAACAGCGTTTTTTCTGTTGGTTCTTTTTTTAGGGCTCCGTACCCAAAGGGTAAAAGCGGCGAACGGCATAGTTCGCGAAGATATTATAGCTTTGACTGTGTGCAGTTTGAGATCGCTGAGGTATTCGTGGTTTATGTTGAGGAGTAACGTGGTTGTTGATAGTAGGAGACAACTGTATAGGGTTGCGCATGACTGTAAAAAACACAGAATAAATTTATTTCAGCCATTTTTTGTTTTTTTTTTGGCATTCACAATGCATAAACCTGTATGAGATCTTCAATACAGAATATATAAGAACTGTATATTCTTCCATGCTGGTTTGGGAGAAAAAAACCTAGATTATAACAGCTGCTTTTCTTCCCGCGCAGACCGTAAACGCCGGTCAAGGGGTAGGGCGAACATCTAAGGAATCACGTTATAGGCGATGCGGCTAGCAACCCATCACTTTGATTTCGCTTTCCCCCATAACGCCCGCAAACACGCTAAACGTGGCCTTTGGGTTTTATGACCTCAGGCTCTGTCTACCCCGCAAGGGATAAAGACGTAATAAGTCTAACTTATATTATAAATGCGAAAGTAAGTTTTTTTTGTTTGTTTGTTACCCTCTCATGCCCTTTCTACGGTTCAGTAGAAAGGGCGTATCATCATTAAATTTTGCATACACATAGGATAGGGTACTAAGGACATAGGCTATATATCACGCGGGCGAAGCCGCGGGTAACAGCTAGTATGTATATATGTAAGGGTAAGCCCAAAAGATAAATACATAATTTAAGATATTTTTAACAAAAAACAAAAACCGACTTCAACCATATCAATTTTTTTAATGAGCATTTTTTTTTTGTTTTTGTGTATTTTTTCAAAAAGCGCTCCACACGTTTCGATAAAAATTTAATGGGACCACCTGTTAGTATTATCTATCGAACAAAAAAAGATTTTTTTAAATCGGTCCAGGCTTCTTTGAGAAATCGGCGAACATACATAAAAAAAAACATGACGACGAATTGAGATCCTCCTTTATTGGAAGTCGGTTAAAAAATTAAGGTAAATACAGCACTTACCGTGCTATCCAGTAAATTACATATCGTCTGAACAACATCCAACAATTGAAACTGCTTATTTGTAGTTGGAGAGTTCCGCTTTTCCATATCTATAAATAATTTCATAGCGCGGCTATTCTTTAGGAGGCACGCTAAAATGGCCACCATTCGCCTGGCTAACAGTGCTTGTTCTTCTTTGTACAGAGTTCTGCAAATAAATAAATTATTAAAAAAAATTGTTTAGGGTGAATAGGTATCATTAACAGTACTCGGTCGCAGTCCCCACTTGGATGGGTGACCGCAAGTGGCATAACAATATCTCGAGCTCCTCCGAGCTTTGGAAGGCACGTTAAGCCGTTGGTCTTGGCTGTCATCATTGATGGCAGTCGTGAAGATATCATCATCATCATAAGGTCTTTTTTTTTTAGGCTCCACTGCAGGAGCACGACCATCTCTGTACTACCATAGCCATGTATTAGCCAGAGGAAGGTTAGGGTAAGGTAGATTAGCTTGAAAAATCTGACACCAGTGTTGGCCACTTACACACACGAAAAACAAACAAACAACAGAACTTGCCTTAAGAAACACAAGCTAAACAAAGCTTATAAACAGTTGATAAGCGTTGTTTAGCTTGTGTTTCCTAAGTCGCCTTCTACGACATCCACGGGTAGACATGGAGCGAGTGGTCCAAATCTACCATAGATATCAGAATATTTACAAGGTTAGATCGGTGCGCGAGTGAGATTTGTTTGAGCCCCGATGTCTCCAGAAAATTTTACACCTACATGCACATAAACATAGGAACACTAGTTTCACGCACACAATGATAAAATATTTTACGCAAACAAATCAAACGGGCCAACGAGAGTGACAGGCACACATTCGTGTTTGACGCGTAAATGCGAGCTCACACATTCAAGAAGTTCACACCTACGCTAGTGATTGACAATCGATAAACTATTATCGATGTTTCTTGCGCGTAGTACACGTTTATGGTTCGTGATTTGTTTTAATATTTAATTATTTATATGGAGCATCGTTAAATAAATAAAAATAGTTGAAAAAATAATAGATTAATTCATTTATTGCGGGGGATGATTCAGTGCAAGCGGGAAAGGACAGTGTTTATTTTGATATCTATGGACAGTGCCGTTCGACTATATGGGAAGTGGCACCTTTTTTCATAGCAGGAAATAGCGTACAAAAACAAAATGAGGGTTAGGAATTTGTGATTTTTATAAGTAGCTATTCGTGACTTAGGTGTTAGTTCGGTGAAAATTTATATCAAAATGTTTAATTATATGTGTGTATTTATTTATATCCTAGCAGCCCTCCCCGGCTGCACCCGGGCATGTACTATTCCCATAAACCTTCCTCATGAATCACTTTATCTATTAGTGAAAACTGCATGAACATCCGTGCAGTAATTTTTGAGTTTATCGTGAACAGACAGACAGATAGACAGACAAACGCGGTGGAGGACTTTATTTTATAATATGTAGTGATAGATACATATACGTACTTATCGCACCTAAAGCTATTACGGGGCCGACAGAGCCTAGAGCTATAAGATTTAAAGACTATGCTGGGCTTCGATTGGTGGGCATTTAGGTGAAAAGGGATTCAATAGTGAAAGGCTGTAGCCGCGTCGCCTGACATAGTCTGAGATAATTTTCAATGGTCTCCATCTATTCGATGTTTTATTTTACTTATTTTTTATTTATTTATTTTATCGAATATCTTTTATTATCTGTGCGGTAATAGAAACAACTAGAACAATCATAGAAACACATATTTATTCTTTTTTCCCAGACCAGCTATGAAGAATTTGATTTTTATTGTCTTCGACATGGTAAAAATTGTCCCTCTTCACCAGATTGCTAACAATCGAAGTGAATTAATTGTCTTTTGGATCACATAACAACTCTGATTGTACGGAGCACATCTAGTCACGTTGCAGTAACCGCAAGAAAAGGTGTCACCTGAATAAGATACTTTGTTCATGATTACAACCAGATGATTACCAAAAGTTGCCGTTGCATTACATTTATCTGGACAAGTACAGCGTCTGCTGGTGAACAGGGTGTGCGCCATCTACTGAAAGTGCCGCGAAAGCTCTCTCGAGAGTTTTAGAAGCAGTTGTTTTTTTTTTCTACCAATAATGTAATGGGCGAAAATCTGTAGAATCATATCTCAATATAAGCCCACTAACTCGCTGAATGTGGCCTTTGCATCTGATAGCGTTGTTTACCCCGCAAGGGGAATAAACGTGATAATGTGTATGTTTGTATAATAAAGAGAAATAATGACAACACTTAATTTTACTTCTTATTTTTTACGAATATTTAGATAAATCTATAATAATATAATGATAATATGCGTACATAACATTGTAGAAAAAATAAATAAAAAAATATTATTTTCTAATCACTTTAATTCAACAAACATTAAAAATGTAGGTAACTGTAGATAAAAACTTTAAAGGTCTTTGACTTGTACACTAGCATCAGGCATAAATGTATTTCTAAACTATTGCTAGATCAGGAAAGCAATAAGGGCTGCTTTTTATATATTTTTTTATTTTTTGTATCTATTTTGTCTTCATATTCAATCAAAACTATTTTTTACGCCTGTGGCACAAGTATACTTAATTACTGGGTCTCTTAAAACAAGACATAAATCGATACAAAAGGCATAATAGTACCTGTACTTTCATCTGTCATTTATATAGTCAGAAACACAAACATAAGAACATCCATTATAAGTCTATACTCTATTCTCCATAAAAGTGCGACACAGACGTATTATTATGTCGCTATAACGATATGCCTAGTAAGCACAGACTACTAAACCTAGATATCGTGATTGCAAAACAAGATTTTTGAAAAAGGTAACCATATTGACAAAATTTCGCGAGTTAGTTCTCAAACTCAAAATTGCTGTTTTACTATAGTTTTGCAGGCTCATATTTAGGATCACTTGTTGTATTTGTATTCTGGAAAATAATAATTATTAACATATAGTAATTTTATTTCTCATAAAAATATCATTAAATAAAACATTGAGTTTAAGTAATAATTGAAAAACAAACCGTGGCAAAATTAGCCGTAATTTCACTGTAGGCACAGCCCAATCAAAGAGTCTTCGTGATTTTTTACATGGCTGAAAACACTTAGCCTCAAAATGCATCGAACATATTGTGCTATTTTTTGTTGGCCACCAATTGTCCACTTTTCTTTAATAGCTGCTTCACGCGGAAACCTAGAATAATAAATACCAATCGTTTCAAAGAATTAAACAATCTCCACCTGAAATAAAATAAAATGTCCCCAAGACATTCTTAGGCATCACGATAAATTATCGATAAAAAGATACTGGGACATCCTTAAGTCGCAATGTCAACCAGCCCCCCTACTTCGATATTGGTAAGGCGCCGCACGTTTGCTTGACGTCACATACATTACGCGGTCAAAAGAGTCTTATTACTGCTAATGAAAAACTTTACGCGCAATGTAATACGTCCATTCATTTGATTACATTTTTATAGCAATGTCACCGGCATGACATTCTCGATGGCATATTATTTCTTGATTTTAAGTTTTTGCTCTAAAATGCATTAAAAACACTAATATTTTGGTACTTACTTATGGTAGGTGACTCCGAAATGTTTCAGGCTTTTATCGGAACTTCTATTTTTGCACACAATCACTGCACAAGACGGCATTTTCGTAAAAATCGTGACGTACTACGCGAGTGCACATAAACTTCCGACTGACAGCGTGTTCGAGAAATATGCCCATGTTGCTCATATTGCGTTCCCACCTGCCACGCCCTCGAGCCCACTCTATATATCTCTGTGAAATCTACGCTGCCGGGAATCATACGCTTCACATATCTCTAAAATACATTACCTTCCCATCAGCAGATCTCGTGTCTCTACAACAAGGTAGCTAGAGGAAGCTTCAATGTATTTTTCGTCCATGTCTTTCTGAAATGCCGTCGTTGCTCGCTGAGACACTGTCTCCAACTCGCTCTGTACTTCTAATAGCACCGATTTAACGGCTTTTATCACCTTAAATGCAAAATAGGTATACGGATACACATTAGCGTAAAAACCTATTTTTTTATCTTTATTTATTTAGGAGCTTTTGTCTCTTTGACATGACAGCTCCATCGGTACAAAGTCGTTACAACATAACACTTTACAAATACAGACATATAATTATATACTAAACTCCCCGCCACGAAAAGCTATAAATTAAGTAGGTACGTCAATAAACTTCTACTGAGTTAAAGTTACCTAGCGACAATATTATGAGTTGACCAAATACATCATCATCAGGTCTTTCTAGTCTCCACTGCAGGAGCACGACTCTCTCTGTACTACCAGAGCCATATATTAGCTAGAGTAGTCAGAGGACCAAATACAATTGACTTAAATTGCTATACGGGTAATACGAAACTGAAGACCAATCCTAATTAGTCGGGTTATATTTTAACGATACAAAACGCTGTCGCTCAATGTTTTTTGGTACAGGAACGAGTCCGACTCCGTGAATGAAAACATTTGGCGCATTTCTGAGATATAATAAAGTTTCTGTAGCAGTTTTTGCTATAAGTTGTTTTTTTTATTAGCTATTGAGTCTTACTGATTTATAATAAAGTTTCTGTAACAGTTTTTGTTATAAATTTTTTTTTTTTTATTAGCTATTGAGTCTCAATGCAGGGCAAAAGATTTTTTACGTTGCCAAATAATCACTTCACCTGCAAACTACCTCCATTCTTTATGGAAAAATATTTCTAACCATCTCTTCTTTGGTTTATTTTTTTACACAAAAATCAACAATATTATTTTTATTTCATCCAAATGTTGCGAACCCCTGAACATTTTTATAGCTTCTTATGAAAGGGACTTTATACACCTTATTCTATAATTAAATTTCCAGTACTTGTGTAGTTTACTGGCCGTACTCCACTAAACTACACAAATACAAGGTGGCGTCAGAATTAGGGCTGCTCAGAATACTCTGAACATACCCTATGTCTAGTTTATTTACATTGAATTTTTGCATGAATATTTCTCTTTGCGTTCGATTTCGCTTACATAAAAACCTGTAGTATCAGTAGTTCCATGAATACATTCTAAAACAAAAATCTTTTTCATATTCAAAATTTAGAAGTTAATTTTTGACGTTTTCTTAAATAGCATTGCTGTATTGCTTATACATTCGTGACGTATAAGTGGATATTTTGTAAGGTTGGCGTGAGAACTTTGTTAAGTAGCTAAATAAAATATTTAGTTTATTGTTATGGGTTCATAATCAAAGTTGCTATAAATTTAATGGTAATAATAATAATATACTACAGTAAAATAGTATTTCCAAACTTCGTACTTTTAAAAATGGTCTTCGAAAGACTTCATCGTTCAAAGGAGAATTAAAATAACGAAGAATTTTTGCATAAACATATAAAATATTAGTTAAATTTGACTTAAGTTATATATGATGCCAACATAAGTCCGATACCGCATTAGATGTACTTACATTACAATACTTATCAACTAAGTCTTCGAACTGCTTGCTAGCAGCTATATGGGTGAGATCCTCATACAAATTCGCCAGTATGACTTTTTTCCTTCCCACCTCTTTGCCATTACTGGGTGTCGATGGGAGTCTGAAAAGGGACAATGAAATTTAATTTTATTAATGCTTCATTAACTGAGCCGTTAGAATTCTACTGATGGACATAGGCCTCCCCCAAGGATTTCCATGATTGGGAGGTTTTGCTATACCCACCACGCTCGGAAGGTCGGTGAGCGCAGTTTGTTTGGCTCATATCGGTTCCGACGCTGCTGCCCATCGAAGCCGTTTTTTAAGCGAAGGAAAATAAAGGTATTTGTAATGCTGCTTGCTCGGAAGGATTATGGATGAGAAAGTAGGAGCTGTCACAAAGAGAAGGTGTTCCCGCTGGGCAAGGTGTGCGTGTGTGCGCTCAAGGATCTGTATGCGGCTCCGACCGAGTTCCATCGGAAGTTCTATTTATGTGCTAGAATCGAAGAAACTCTGTTTGCGCGTTTCAGAATCGTTTAGCGCCATCTTGTGAGAAGTCTTGTAGTTGTTTCTTATGTTGCCACCTTAAGAGTTCGTCTTCGAATTGATTATTGTGGCGAATGTAGAGGTGAAATAATAATAACTAATTTAAGACCAAGAGTTAGTTTAATAGATTTTTAATTTACCTGTGGAATGTGCTGTAGACTCTACATTTGTTCTGTGAGTCTGTGTGTTTCTGGAGCTTCTCGTTGTAATCCAGTAAATTGTGGTGCTGGGCAGTCGGCTCGAGAACGAGCGGCAGAATGTCTGCGAAGTCAGTTGTATCTGAAATAAAACCGGCCAAGTGTGAGTCAAACTCGCGCAATGAGGGTTCCGTACAATATGCTTCGTGAACACACACACAATGTGCAAAAAATGTTTTATTCAATTGATTAGCGCCATCTAGTGGTGTTTTAGTGAACTATTTCCCTAGATGAACTTATTATTGTGAGTTTACCACTTAATTTTCAAGTGATAGAATTCTTATTATTTTTCCTGTAATCTTCAAGGAATGAACTACATTTTGTAATTTTTTCAAAATTTTCTGCTCAGTAGTTTCGGTGATCAGGGGGGGGGGGATGGTCAATTTTTGCCTTCTTTCGTGAATAAAATCAAAAGTATTGATTTTACCCGAACAAAAAAAAATATTTTCGAGATCCTCATAATGAGCCCTTTCATTTGATATATGTTAATATGTGTTTATATTTTTTTTTTAATTTTGTAATTAGGCCCCTCAAAATGACCCTTATTTCAAAAAAATCTTTATTTACTTTGCACATCCGTGTTTGGGTCATAGGATTACACTATCTTACCAAATTTCATCTAATTTGGTTCAGTAGATTCGGAGAAAATCGGCTGTGACAGACGGACGGACGGACAGACAGACGCTCGAGTGATCCTATAAGGGTTCCGTTTTTCAACTTTTGTACGGAACCCTAAAAAAGGAATAATAATTTTACATCCATCTAGAAGGAGGGCAATCTTTACACGCGTAAGTATGTATATATGGGTAAGTATATATTAAATAAAGAAAATAAGAAATGGTGAAAAAATCCACGCGGGCAGGACTCGAACCTGCGGATTAGATCTCTGTACGTATCGAACATAGATCTAAGACGCAGGTTCGAGTTCTGCCCGAGTAGAATTTTTCACCATTTCTTATTTTCTTTATTTAATAAACAAGGTCTCTTATGGAGGTGTATAACGTTGCTTAGATAAATTTTAAACTAGAGGTCCCCCATGAGGCTGGCATAGGCACATCAAGTGTACTGAAGCCTCGAAAAAAATAGATTGAAAAAAAAAATAACTCCACACTGGCCAGACGGGTTGGAGAGGTCTCCTCGATGTTTATAGCTTTGTTTAGCTTGTGTTTCGTTAGTCGACTTCTACGACATCCACGGGGAGACTTGGAGTGGTCCTATTCCACTCTGCCAGGAACCACACGGCAAAGGCATCATAAGGCATCTTATTCAATCCTTTTTTTGTTCGAAATGCAAGCTTGAATGTGTGGCACTCACCCAAAGCATAACTCTTGTTCAGAGTGATAAATTGCTCCTTGATTACGGTAGTCTGAGCTGCAGTCGTTGTGGTTTTCACCCTTCTCGTGTGTTGTGAGATTAAGTCGTTCTGAACCACTATACTGTTATTGTTCCTATGACTGAAAATAAAGAGCCGAATATAAATGAGATGAATTTAATTTTTTTTTTACTTTATTGCCACATTGTGTCAATGCAGCAATGCAGCTTCTGAGGTTTATCTACACTGTTTGTTTGTTTTTCATGTCTGTGAGTGGCCAACATTTTTCAAGCTTTGACAAATTTTTCAAGCTGCCGCATCACCTCTGACATAGCCTTATGATTGCAATCAATGATGACAGTCTGGACCAACGGTTTAACACGCCTTCTGAAGCACCGAGAAGCTCAAGATATTTTTATGCCACTTGCAGTTACCCATTCAAGTGGGAACTGCGCCTGGGGTTGCTTAACATGCGTAAGCGCTAACAATATTCACATCCACTGGGCCATTGGCCATTGGGCTCCTCCATATACCTATACTTAAATAAGGATAAAGATTTGACTGTTTGTTTGCTCTGAAACTAGTGGACCGATTTTCAAAAAGTCTGTCCTATACATAGATAGCTAATTTATCTGCAGGCTGTAATTCACATCAAATCATATGATACAGGCTATAATTCACGCGGACGAATTCGCGGGAAATTGCTAGTGAGATATAAAATACAATTATTAAAATTATGAAACATACAATATATAAGAAAATGTACAGACCTGGAGGATATGTCATTGTTACCCACAGTAACTTGAGTCAGTCTTATTTTGGAAGATTCCAGCTTTTTGCATTTCTCTTTTATACTAATTATTTCTAAATTCTGAAAATGAGAGAAGATAATAGAATAGAATATTTATTTAGCCAATCACAATTATAGGCTTAGCTTACTGTGGAAGACATAGTTTTGAAACACATGTTATACAAAAAAATATGAGGAATAAACTTTTTTATTATTTAAGGCAAAGTGAGTTCACACACTAGCGCAACCCAGCAATTAATTCATTTACTCCTAAATCAAATCAAATTTAAAAAATCTAATAGCTGATTGCCCTAGTAAATTACTTGTAGTATTCCTTTTGTTACTTTTCATAGATATTACAATCTAAGTTTAAGAGAACGAATTTTTACCGCCAAAAGTGGCCACTTTTGATGGTTATATTTCGTTCTCTTAATTCATCAAATTAAAAATAGTGAAAACTTGTACTAATAATACTACAAGTAATTAGTAGGGCATTCAGCTATTAGATTTTATAAATTTGATCTGATTTAGGACTTATAGAATTAATTGCTGAGTGGTGCTAGTGTGTGAATTCACTATGCCTTAAACACAGACTGACAATGACTCTTATGTAGATTCCCTTTTACCTTTTGACGTAGGAGAATCCAAGAGTTGAGGTAAGTATAAAGCCTTTTATCACTTAGCACCTGAGAATGTTCTTATGGCATATGCTAAAATTACTTGCTTATCATTAAAAGGAAATGTCCAATAATTGGGACAGTAATAAAATTAAATCTTATACCTTAAAATCTAACTGTGTCCGTAAATCATGCAATTGCATGTTTGCCGCAGACAATTTATCTGTCCACTCCATCTGCACCTTCTCCTGAGCTTTTATCTTCTCCAGCCTCGCATTATCGACGGCAACCTGACATGTCTTCAACTGGGTTCGCAGTATGGAAGCTTCACCTTCCTTTGTAACACATTTCTCTAATAACTTTCCATTCTCGGACTTCAATTTTGCATTTTCCTCTTGCATTTGAAGTAACTGCCTATACAACTGATCAGAATCCTGTCCTTTATACACTTTGTCATTAAATATTAAGTCGTCAGTGATATTAACAGGCTCTGGTACATTTGACATGACTTTCATTGACATACCAGGTAAGGGTGAAGATATTGTTGAACATTTATTCTTTAAGTTTGTGGATATGGCATAAGGTATGGCTGTGCTGGGTTTTTTGAAGGTAAACCCTGTCTTAGAAGTGCTAGGACCTGGGTCAGAGATCTGGGTACTGGTGGACTGTGGTTGCATACACATACTATAGTCTGGTAATGAGCTGATGTCATTATTGTATGCTTGTTCGCAAGCTTGACTAGCCAGGAGCAGAATTTCATCGTCATTATCATCCCCCCAGTTGTCTGGGTCGGCTTCTGGAGTGAAAACAACAAAAGTTTTTTGTGAGGTTATGATGTAAACAAACTTAAGTTATATTTATTTTCAAAGCAGAATATTAGGGAAAATGTATAATAACTAAGTACAAAAGAAAGTAGAAAGCGCATATAATTAATTGGAACAGGAAAATAGTAACAAATAGCTTTATTATTTACCTTGTCCTTGTCCCGGGTTTTGACTCAAAGGAAAATTATGATCTGATATAGTCACATCAAGTTTGGCCTTTTTACGTTCGCCCTGCTGTTGTGGAAATATAAATCGTTTAGACATTTTGAAAGTAAATCTTTACATCACTAAACAAATAATAATGTTTAATTTTGGCGGCCCCTTTCATTTTTTAATAGCAACTGGCAGTGACATTGACAGCTGTGACCAAATGTTGCCAAACCAAAAAAGTTTTTCAAATTGAATCGGTAATTATCGGTAGTTATCGGTTAAAATTCTGAAGTAGCATAGACAAAAACAGACGCTGAAGTTTGAGTTCTATGTTTGTTTGATAGTTATCTCTGGTTAGTTCGTCGTGGAAAGTCGTGTAGAAAGGACGTGCGTCATGTCTGTTGCTTATAAACTTGGTGATCTAGTTTGGTATGTAAAGAAATAAAGCTAAAACAAATGTATATTGTTCGTAGTTAAATTTAAGAACGTGTTATTAAACTCGTGTATTTGTTTCAGGGCCAAAATGAAGGGCTTCAGCCCGTGGCCCGGCCGGGTAAGTGACTCTTCATTATAAATATCTTTCTCAAATAGATAATTCTTATAAAATAATATGATTGAATCTGAAATCCACTTACAAAACTGTACGTTTGGTATCACATTGTGTTTGTTGTTGTATTGCCATATATACAAACATATATTATGGGCGGGAAATTCCTATTATGCGTGGTTCCACTCCTACCTGCTCATAGGACAACCCTGCACAGACGAGCTAAGTTCGGGTGGACCTCAATAACTGCTCAAATAAATAGATGTTCCAATTGACAGAAGTTTGTTTATTTTGACCAAAAAGGTAACCTAATTTGATGATACTTGGTTTTCAGGTAGCCGTACCTACCCCTGAACTGAGGCATCCCAAGAAGACTACAAATGTGCAATGCATTTACTTCTTTGGCACCAACAACTAGTAAGTGTTTCCATACTCGGTGGTCAGTGGATATCATGCCAGGCTGGCACTTGGAAGCATCTGAGTTCAAACTCCAATCAAGCCATGAGGGAGCCTGGCTCTGGGATGGTTATCTTTAAATGCAATTGTGCATATTCAATATAGTTTTTTTGTGTTAGTATCCCTTAATAAAAGTCTGGAAGTTGCTTCGGGGCATGCCCAATTTGTGATATTTGTCCAAATATATATTTTTATTATACTTCCAGATTTATATCTCCTTGATAACATTCTTGTGCAAACCATACTTCTCTCACTGTAGGGGTATTCAGCAAGGTTTGCCTACATCTTACTTACTGTCATCACATTAAAGCATGTATCTATCCAAGATTACTTATTGCATACTCTGCAGTAAAGCTTCAGAGCTTGGATAGGATTATATTAACGCTAGATAACGTTTGGGACCCACTTGGAAACCAGGTAATTCCAGCCTGCAATATCCTAACCAGATTGGAAATAACTTTCAAGAAGTATTTTTATCACTAGGATTGGAACCCACAACCTCTGGGTCTTTAGGCAAACATATCTTACATTCTGCACATTTTCTGAGGCGCAGTGGTTACACACTAGTTTGGTAAATAAGGCTCTGAGCCTTACTCCCAGTTTGATTATACTTGTAGTTAGTAGAGGATCAGGTTTATTTGCGCTTGACTGTACATGCAGTATACTTGTAATTCTCCTTCAGTTGTAATGGTGATGGTTAGTAAAAAAAAGTTATGGAATGAATTACTGCCATGGTTTTCAAAAAGGGCGTGATCAGATTTCTTCAGGGTGGGCAATTTGCTCATAGGATACAGTAACTGCATTCCATCAGGTGGGCCGTATGCCTGTTTGCCTTATTAGTGAGGTGGCAAACACTGGTTTCAAATTTTTCAATATTTAAAGCATTTGACATATAACAACTCCCATCAATGATGACAGCCGGGACCAACATTAGCCTGCCTTCCGAAGCACAAAGGAGCTCGATACATTTTAAAGCCACTTGCGGTCACACATCTCAGTGGGGACTGTGCCTGGGAGTACTTAACATACGTAAGCGCTTGTAATGCTCACACCTACTGAACCATTGGGCTCCTGTGTTATTATTACTTATTTACTACAACATTCACTATCCAATCTTCTTTTATCCTAATTTTCATTTCATGTCTACTTACCTGTAATGGGCCCTCAAAATGTTCGACCATCATAGTAGCGATTCACTGTATATTGCTGCTTTGAATGAAAACTCAAGAGCTTTTGTAAGTTAATCAGCAATATACAGAGAAATCGCCGATATGTGGAGGGCCTATTACTTACTACTCCTCGCCTATTGCAAGCTCTCACTGACATATTCATCTTGTGGTTCCCGGCAGAGTAGAATAGGTCACTAGGCCACTCCAAGTCTTTCCATGGATGTCGTACAAGGCGACTTAGAAAATGCAAGCTAAAAAGCTTATAAACATCAAAGAGACATCTTCAACCCATCTGGCCAGCATGTGGGTCAAATCCTCTGTCTCGTCTGGCTAATATATGGCTCAGATAGTACAGAGAGGGTTGTCCTCCTGCAATGGAGACTCAAAAAGACCTGATGCTGTTGATAATGAATAAAGCTATACCTATGATGTTATTATATCAGTTAGTCAGCATTAATTACCCTGGATACCTCATATTCTCTGTACTACTGATATGAATACTGATGATGATGATGATGACTGACATATTCCAACAGTGCCTGGATCGAAGAGAGCAACATCAAGCCGTACCATGAGTACAAGGAGCAGCTGATCAAGTCCTGCAAGACGCTCGCCTTCAAAGAGGCGGTCAACCAGATTGAGGAGTACATTGTGAACCCTGAGGTGAGCATCATTGGGATAAGATTTATTTGCATAAAAATAGGGCAGAGAAAGATGTTACATGTAAGAGTGAAGCTTGTTGGTCGAGCTTCCTCCATCTTTTATTTTACCCTGCCAACTTTTTGGTTTCTTGGTATATACTGAACCAAAAAAGGTAAGGTTTAGGCATCACATCTGAGCATGATTGAGAGAATCGCGACGATTTTATCGTCGTGCCACCTATTTATTTTTAGTATTTTTATTTATTAACACACAAAACAGATTACAAGTTTACAACAAAAAAAAAACCACACAAAAATACAATAAAGAAAAAAACTGGTTGAAATCCAAAATATGTGTGTATAAAAAAAAATAGTAACCAAGAGAAGAATCAGACTTGGTAAAAAATAAATAAAAAGTAAAACATAAATTTCAAACTCTTGCCAAGCTAGAAAACGATTGGAAATCCCTAACTCAGACGGTACATTGTAAAGAATACACTATAGGATTTTGTAATTCGTCCTTCCATCTTATAGCACGGAATGGGCTACGTGACTAAAAAATTTTTTGTGTCGCTATGTAAAGACCTGCCAAAAATAAATACAATAGTGACCGAAATACATTTCTAAACAAAAAACTCTTTCCGATATAGAAGTTATAAAGACACAATTTTTAGACGTGAAAACGCACTGCTGAAATCCCTACATATTTGTGACGTCAGAACTTTGTATTTTGTATGGGCGGCGTGAGAACTTTGTTTGGTAGCTATACGAAATATTAAGTTTGTGGTAATGGTTTCATAATAAAAGTTGCTATAAATTTAGCGGACTACAATACAGTATAATTGTAATTTAAGATTTTCATACTTTTAAAAAACCGGCCAAGTGCGTGTCGGGCCACGCGCAGTGTAGGGTTCCGTAGTTGCGAATGACAACTTTGAGTTCACACTGTTTACACTCGCACCTCACAGTTTAACGACCAAAAACATCTAACAATGAAGTTTGTATGAAATTTTACATTTTCTAGTACATTTTATAAGTTAGTTGCCTATAACTTTTTAGTTTGCACTTAGTACCCAGCTCTGATAGTTTTCCTTTCAACTTCAGTATATATACTACTGCTGTATTTTTTTTCACGTATCCATATATAACCGTTTAGCAGATAGAGGGGGGGGACACGTACCTCTAACAAAATTTTGCACTTTGAAACCAAATATTTCGGAAACGGATCCCTAAATCGAAAAATGGTGTTCTCAACCTCACAATATTTTTCAAAGACCTTTTTAACGATACCCCACATAATGGGTAAATAGAGAAAAAAAAATTACTCCCCCACTTTACTTGTATGGGAGCTACCCAAAAAAAAAATTTTCTTCGAGATTTTTTTCTACGACTTTTTTGCCATGATTATACACACTCATACCAAATTATAGCTTTCTAGTACTTATAGTCTCTGAGTAAAACCGCGGACGGACAGACAGACAGACAGACAGACAGACAGACAGACATGGCGAAACTATAAGGGTTCCTAGTTTACTACGGAACCCTAAAAATGGTCTTATTCACCCAACTTTAAAGAAGCTTTAAGAACACTTAATGAATCGATATCAAATTAAAAGTGTTTTTATAGTGTTTTTAGATAGAAATTAGTATCATTGGAAACAAATTTTATATAATCTTAACATTAGGCAAATACCGAATTAATAATAGTACTTAGTTACGTACAGAACGGAAACTCGCGACGTTCCAAGCAATATGACACATCTTCGCTGGCTCAGCGACCCGAAGTGGATCTTGGCCTCCGACATTAAACTGCGCCATTCTTCCCTATTCTGTGCCACATCTGACCACTCCTTTGGTGGTCTTTGGCGACTTCACCCTTCCATCTATATTCAATATGGCACATCTCCTCATTGTTAAAGAGTTATTAAGGTTGCAGGTGGCCTGCTTACCTTAAGCAAAAGCTTATTTTAACTTTCAAGAAGTATGATATATGGCGCTCAATACAAGCGGAGTGATATTTATGCCTAAAACTACTACAAACGAAACGTTACATCCGTGCACTTGTCTGTGTGTGAGTTCACATCAGGTTCGACACTGCAGAATGAGGTACTAACGCACGTATAAGAGACGGTGCGTAACGTGCGACTGAGAACAGTTGCAGCTAACCCTGTTCTGTTTATCGAAACCTAAGAACTCCTAGCACGGAGGAGAGGTGCGGGGACGCCATATTACGAGGGACACTGCGAGTTTCCGTTCTGTACGTTAGTGCTATTATTAATTCTGTAATATACACTTAAGAGCACCCTGAAAAATATAGCACGCTTCAAAAAAAATATAGTATTTCAGTATGAAAGAATAAAAAATAGACTGTTATATTTTTTACTCATTTATAAATGTACGTCTGTGGAACGAAAGGCGCGGATTTATCTGGATTTTTAGGGTTCCGTAGTAAACTAGGAACCCTTATAGTTTCGCCATGTCTGTCTGTCTGTCCGTCGGCGGCGACAAAATTGGTGTCATCCTCAACTGCGTGTCCGGTGGTTGCAAGTTTGGCATCGGGTACCTGCGTCCGGGCGCTCGCTGCTACTTTCCCATCCCCAATCTATCCGAGCTAGTAATATACGAGTACCTTTATCTCGTTCCCCCAGTTCAAGAAACTCCTACCCTTTCCTCGTTTAAAAAATGGGTTTCATGTTTGAAGAGCGCAGTTGCCTTGCGCTCTCCAACCCTTCTGCCAAACGTGGTCAGTATGGTACAGTTATTTTTTCATATGTATAAAAAAAAATATTTATTTTATTTATTTCCTAGCCTGTTAAATCCCACTGCTGGGCAAAGTCCTCCTTCTCTGCTTTCCATTCTTCTCTGCTTTGGGCTTTGTTTGGCCAGTCTTTGGAGTACAAATCTAGGTCGTCGCCATGTCGTCGCGTTTTCCATGGAAAAAATATATGGATAATAAATAATTAAACAGTTTTATAAATAATCTACGTGTTTATCATTTTCAACCTACTACGGAAAGGAATATCTCAATTCGACTGATATTTTTTTTTATTTGTACGTTTGCTACCTCATCAAAACCGTTGTTTGTGGATCGTTATGAAAAAAAAGAACTTTCGTCGCATCGTCGAATGTGTCAAAAGGTTGATGAAGGCGGCAATAATAATATAGCATCATCATCATCATCATCAGGTCTTTCTAGTCTCCACTGCAGGAGCACGACCCTCTCTGTACTACCAGAGCCATATACTAGCCTTTACTATAATATAGCATACGGGCGGTAAATTGGTAAATCCGTCTCTGTCCATAACTGTATGTCCCTCTCAATATTGGCAACAGTATCTAATTCCTCCACATCAGTAAAGATCCCGTGTAACATTTCTTTCCAAATTGTTCTTGGCGTACTCGGTAGAGTTGAACTACACCTACACAAAGAAAAGAAGAGTGTGACCCCGCTCTCTTTCTCGCTCTTGAAATTAGGGTTGCCAAAAGTACTTATATAGTATTGTACCATGACTCCGTTCTTTATGCTGTTGAAGAAATATATAATACCTGAAAATACTATATTTCACTACCAGTAGATCAATGTTTAAGTTTTGCAACGTTAAAACTAATAAGAAAAAATCGGCCAAGTGCGTGTCGAGCCACGCGCAGTGTAGGGTTCCGTAGTTGCGAATGACAACTTTGAGTTCACACTATTCACACTCGCACCTTACAGTTTAACGACCAAAAACATCTAACAATGTAAATTGTATGAAATTTTACATGTGCACTTACCTCTAACAAAAATTTGCACTTTAAAACAACAAATATTCCCTAAATCGAAAAATGGTGTTTTCAACCTCACAATATTTTTTTAAGACCTGTTTAACAATACCCAACACGATGGGTTTGTATAGAAAAAAAATCTTACTCCCTCTTTACTAGTATGGGAGCTAACCTAAAAAAAATTTTTTTCAAGATTTTTTTCTACCACTTTTTTGACATGACTAATATACATACCCATACCAAATTACAGCTTTCTAGTACTTATAGTCTCTGAGTAAAACCGCCGATGGACAGACAGACAGCCAGACATGGCGAAACTGTAAGGGTTCCTAGTTTACTACCCTAAAAATCCAGATCCCGCAATTTATGACCGCGCCTTTCGTTCCACAGACGTACATATATAAATGTAAAAAATATAACAGTCTATTTTTATTCTTTCATACTGAAATACTATATTTTTTGAAACGTGCTATATTTTTTAAAGCTTTCTTAAAAAAATATAAAAATTCAGACAAAAAAAGTTGGCAACTAGTAATTGACGGTTCTGAATGTAAGAAAAGGAAAGAAGCACAGGCAATTGTGATTCAGTGCTGCCAAATATTAGTTCAAGGGGACGTCTCCACGAGCGAGAGAATCGCGACGAGTCCGCGCTTCCATCTATATCTTTTCTGTAGGCGATACAATTGACATTATTTAGTTTAGTAACATTGCTTAGTACTAAGTTGCTAGGTACAAACGTACCTTGATTCCAAAATTTGTGTTCTGCCTTTCGATATGTATTTAACTACATTACTTACAATACATTGTAATTTTTGTCCTGTTTGATGTTTTAGGCAAAATAAAGATGTATTTATTATTATATTCGCTCGCACTCTGCCACCCGTCGGAACGTCGTGATAAAATCGCTGTGTGTAGACACGTTCTAAGAGAGAGTATAACACTGCGTGGCGCGGGGATAAAATCGCCTCGATTCTCAGTCTCGTTGAGACGCGCTTATAGTTAACTGTATGCCGTGCATTAAAATTTAATTTTAACAGAGATGAGATTATCTAGCTACGGCTACTTCGTTTATTCTCTCAACATGGTCATTATGTTCACAAACGATGGCTCTCCCTCCCAAACTAATCCTTCTGTCATAGCAGATGGAGACAAGGGGGTACGAAGCCTTTAGGCCATACGCATTCATAGGATTGTGAGCCGCTATTTTTGATAGATGTAAGTAAAGCGTCATCGTTTCAGTCATGGAGCATTCCTTTCACTTACTGAAAAATTCTTCTTCTTCTGCTTAACTAAAAATAAAGTGCCTCCTTAAAGTTTCAAAGACTGGTTTGAGAGGGCTAATGTTGTCAAACAATAACTATACTTTCCAGTCAGGTTTCCAGGAGTCCATGTAAAGCCGGACACAGTTTGGCTTTTTGGTGCGTGTCCGGCCGTCATCTCTAGCGCTATGTCCCACACCCAATGCCACTTCAACCAATCTAAATAAGAGCTTCTATTATAGAAATTCGGTGATATCGACGACCACGCTCGCAACGCCGAAGAAGAGTTTGACAAGCTGAAGGATGTGCTCGAGGGGGAGGGTGCGGACGACGACGAGAAAGCGGAGGGCGCGGAGGGGGACGCCCCCACCGAGGAGAAGAAAAAGAAGAGCGCTACGCCTAAGGTAGGGATTATTGAAAAAATATTTTGTATATCATCATCATTTTGTGTACGGTCAGTCGACCATGCACACCCTACAGGCCGGTTTGCTAACTCGGTGTACAATTTGTTTGTCACTTTAGTATCCATTACGGTTTTCATATCTCAAATAAAATAGTCATTCATACCGAAGCCGTAATGAATATTAAAGTTACCATGAAAATGATGTACACTGTAGCTGTAAGTTAGCAAATAGGTCTGCTGGTGTCAGAGTTCTTTGGAACCGCTTGTATTCGGTATTTTGTATAAATTACAGATAAGTTAATATTTGCATTAGGTTTATTGGGCTAAAAGGGAGCAAAGACTTTTTATACCTAAAACTTTGGGAGGGAGGGGGTCACGCTAATGTGACAAGGTTTTAAAACCATGAAATTGGTGACGGAGTTTTAGATTGGTCCAGAGTTTTAAAATATAAATTCAACGACTTTAGTCCAAGTTTGAACACGTAAAGAAATATCGCTATACGTGTCTAACGTATTACGGTGTCCCTCTCGTCAGAGACTAATTATCGTGTCGTGTAATAGCCACTAACCGCCTGATTCATAAAAATTAAGAATCGCTTATTACCTATTTTAGTTAAAATATGTTTTGTCTCATTCTTTCAGTGTCAAACTTTAGAGCGTGGGATAAGGACGAAACATATTTTAACTAAAATCGGTTTAATTAGCGTTTATTACTTATGAATAAGGGGGTAAGTAAATATCTTTGCATTCTTGTGCGAAATCACTATCACTACATATTATAAAACAAAGTCCTCCGCCGCGTCTGTCTGTCTGTCTGTCTGTTCGCGATAAACTCAAAAATTACTCCTCGGATTTTCATACGGTTTTCACCAATAGATAGAGTGATTCACGAGGAAAGTTTTAAGGTATAATACATGCCCGGGCGCAGCCGGGTAGGGCTGCTAGTAAATTCAATAAACCTAATTGAAATGTGTGCATGCTTCCTCGACCTAGGAGCTAGCACTCACCGCTCTGAACATTTATAGATACGTTTGGGCATTTCAAAGGTGAAGCCTATCAAACGCTCGTCCTCCGGCGTGGCCAAGACCCCTCGCAAGAAGGCCAAGTCCAGTCTCTCTCGCTCCTTCACCGACAGCGACGGAGACAAGCCTTCCATGTTGAACCATTCCTTCTCCAAGAAGTCCAGCTTGCTGCATCGTCCATCTAATATTCTGAGACCGGTAAGTTTTTATTTTCTTTCTTATTTTTTATATGTATATCAGATTCGTTGGCTTTGATAAAGGCTACGGAGATTGCTTTCCACGAAGGTGGAGTTAGCATGATGAAATGGATATTAAATAATTGTCTCTTCATTATATAAGTTGTCAGTTAACGAGTCAATATCAGGAGTTTGGTAAGTATGTTATACAAGAAGCTAGATACCGAGTCATTAGTAGACATTGCTCCTAATCTACAAGTCTCACTCCTTCACGGACAGCAATGGAGACAAGTCCTCGATGCTGAACCAAACATATTCGATGAATTTTGACAGTTTTGTAGCAGAGATGCTTACCTCTCTCAGTAATTAGGCAGTCATAAATTTGCTGGCATTAATAGGCTACGGTTATGTTAACACTTCTATCAGATAGGTAGGACTTATACTTAACCGAAAAAAAAAGATCTATTAATATCAGTCTGATACCAAAGTTGCCAGTTAGTGAGACAAAATGTTGCGTCCTATCAATCTTTTAAAGGTATTTCATATGCATTTACAATACTATTCTGACATACTCTTTTTAAATTAAGAAGTGAGATATGGGAAAAAATATCCACGAACCAGCAGTCTTTACTCTTTGCACGAGTAACGACTTACCATTGTAAATCCATAAAAATACTTATAAATATTCAACTACCTTGTAAAATGGATTAAATTAGATACCACACTTGTAATAGTGGGTTAGTTATGTTAGGTGACGCGAGCAATAATTCGAGGGGAATAGGTGATGGTATGGTGGAGAAATTCGACGTGTAGGGTGTGAAGCGCGGTGGCCTAATTGGTAAGGCGTTACTCGTATAAAGGGATTGCTGGTTCAAATCCTGCCCGCGTAGATATTTTTCCTCATATCTTATTTCTTACTTTAATAAGAGTCTTGTCAGCACTGAACCTCAAAAAATCATGCAGAGTCTTAAGGCGCTCTTATAGTAACACTAGCGCCACCCAGCAATTAAATTCCTTAAATCATAAATTGTATCCAATTTTAAAAATCTAACAAGTCAAAACTACTAAATTACTTATAGAATCTTTTGTATATCACTAGTAATTTACTAGTGCCATATTTAAAGAGCAAAATCTATCAACGCCAAAAGTGGCCACTTTTGGCGTTAACCTGTTTTTCTCTTAGTTTATAAAACGAGTATTAGTGAAAATGAATACAAAAATACTACAAGTAATATACTAGTTATGTACTTGTTAGATTTTTAAAATTCGATATAATTTAGGATTAAAAGAATTAATTGCTGGGTGGCGCTAGTGTTACTATAGGAGCGCCTTAAGACCTGTAAATATATTTTTTATATTTATAGACTACTGTTCAAAGAGGGTATAAGTTTCGGTACTTCTTCTTGACAAGATTTGTGTTACATGAGCTTATTTCTTTACATATTAGGAAAAAGGTAATGCATAGAATGTATGCTATGCGAGTGGTCACGAAGTGTCAATATTGTAGGATATGTAATTTTGTTATATCACATAGCTGCCAGTTAATACTCAATCATTTATTGCTTTCTTAATGTATACATAACATACAGATCTTCATTTAAATTAAAGTAGACATTAAGGACCCTGACGGGCGATAGCACTAGTTGATACTTCTCTGTTTGATTAAAGTTTACTTAGTCAAGCTGGCTTTTAAATCTTCGGACGCGGCACGACGGCGAAACTTCGCAATTTTTGAAATAATATCATACAAACCATTTAGTCCCTTTTACATATCTATACTAATATTATAATGATTTGATTGTTTGTTTGTTTTTTGTTGCATTGAATAGGCTTAGAAACTACTGGACTCATTTTTTACTATGACCTACCTATCCACTTTAAGGTTCGCTTTGATGTTCAGTGGTAGCGGGCAAGTGTCACGCATTTTATATGACACTGCTGTTACCCGCGGCTTCGCCCCCGTGATATCCTAGGTCCTTCTCAGTACCCTAACCTATGTGTATGCAAAATTTCATGAGTTCAGTAGGTAGGTCGTGAAAGCGTAACAAACAAACAAACTTACTTTCGCATTTATAATATTAGTTAGGATTAGGATGCATGTCAGAGACACGTCGCGGCGCGACCTGTCCCGGAGAGATTGGATGTGCAAGACCGAACCGCGGTGGCCTAATTGGTAAGGCGTAAGTCGTACAAAGACCAAGACGAAGGTTCGAATCCTGGCCGCCTGGATATTTTCCAATATCTTACTTCTTTATTTTAATAAGAATATATCAGAATAGCATTGTGAAGGCATAAAAACACCTAAAAATATTGTATAGCTTCTAACATATTAATTGACTTCAGTGTAAAATAAATCAAATACCACACCACACTTATATAGTGGGGTAGTTATGTCAGATGACGCAAGCCCTAATGCGTAAAGTCCTCTTTACGCATTAGGAATATGGTGTAGAAATTTGACTTGTAGGATTGATGGCCTAATTGATAAAGTAGAAAAAAATGGGTATCTCTTGGATAGGCATGTAACATCCTCGTCTTCATCGTCACTTACCATCAGGTGAGATGGGAGACAAATGCCTAAATCTATAATTATTAAAAAAAAAGTCGTACAAAGACTAAGACACATGTTCGAATCCTGCCCACGTGGATTTGAGTGAGTTTGTGTAGTTTCTCCCTAAATATTTATTCAGTTATCTATGTCCTATAAAGGACAATAATCTAGCTGGAATGAAAACGTCATAATATTTCAAACGTGACTAACCAACTCACAATTTTCCAGGAAACTCCGCCTCTAGACCTGGAGAACGTCTCAGAGACGCTTCTGGAGAAGAACATCAAGGCGAGCCAGATGAAGTTCGGCTTCCTCGGGCTCGGCATCATGGGCAGTGGCATTGTGAAGAACCTGCTCAATTCTGGACATAAGGTGCTCGTGTGGAACAGGACTGCTGCGAAGGTAAGTGCTGCTTGACAACTCAGCTGCTGGCTTTATTTCAGTTCCTTTTCGGTTCGAGTAGTTAAGGTGTCGAATGAACTGCCTCCGTCTATATTCCCAGACAAGTATAGTCCTGGGACATTCAAAAGTAGAATAAATGGGTATCTCTTGGATAGGCACGTCACATCCTCGTCTTTATCGTCACTTACCATCAGGTGAGATGGGAGACAAATTACTAATTCAATAATTATTTTAAAAAAAAGTTAAACATCTTAAAATGTCCTGGAGGCGCATATCTCCATACAAACGGCGAAAGAGAATTATGACGATGTTTGATATTTTTGGTATGGAATTTAGGTATCGACTAGTAGCTCTACCCGGCTGCGGCCTGGCATGAATTATACCTATAAAACTTCCTTATGAATCATCTATCTATTGGTGAAAACTGCATAAAAATCCGTGCAGTAGTTAATCGCGAACAGACAGACAGACATAAGCATAGATAACGACAAGACAAATCGATAGAATAAAAAACTTTATACAGACGATACCGAACAACCGAGTCATCACCCTAAAGAATTTGTATGGCGAAACACCTGACTAGCGCACCCTTAAACTTCAAAATCGGTTAAGCCTACATGCACAGCCTGCATGTTACAGGGTTGCAACAGAAGGCATTCATAAAACAGACATACATACTTATTAATTATCACCATTAGGTCTCTTTTAGTCTCCACTGCAGGAGCATGACCCTCTCTGTACTACCAAAGCCATATCCCAAAAATAAAGCCAGAGCAGTCAGAGAATTTGGGTTGAAGAGGTCTTTTTGATGTGTAAGCTTTGTTTAGCTTGTGTTTCCTAAGTCGCCTTATACGATATTCACGTATAGACTTGGAGTGGTCCTATTCTACTTTGCCGGGAACCACACGGCTCAACATTAATTTAGTAATAAAACAAACCTATTTAATACTCACAAAACCTTGGTTGCAGGAAAACTGTGTTTTTCTTGAATTTTTGGTTTACGAAATCGGGATTTGTTATTTCATATTTACAATTTTGACATTTGGGACTAGATGCGTTTGATTGATTTTTTGCTATCGTTTCGTCCAATAACACTCACTCAGGAGAAAAATACAAATGTAATGACACTTCACACTTAAAAATCGGTCAAGTCTGCAGGCTACAGGAGACATCTATAGAACCGACAATTCTTTATTTAACGAGGTCGTGTGACGTTACACTAGTAGATGTACGTACAGACATGTGGTCTCAACGCCTTAATCGTACGATTTGTTCTCAGAGACTCGCATAGATGGCGCCACTCGAAACTACACATCATTGTATCTACCGTATTATGAGAATATAAAAACATGATTCACAAAATATGTCTTATTAAAAATTAAAACAATATTTTAGGCATGATATTTTAAAATGACACCGTATATTTAGTAACTTAAAGGCTAACGCAGATTCCCGCCATCTAGTATCGAGTAGCAAGCAACTCTCCTGCGCCATACATTCGCCTGCTTTTCGCAACCTTAATTTGGTCCAATATTTTTGTATGAGGTGGGCAGTCTATTACGTTAGTATTGTCTTTGGTAGAGATATAAGATAGTAAAATAGTGTTCTTTATTTATCGAGGACGAGTATCGTCATGTGTCGTCATCACTCGACATACTACGTAGATGTACGTTGTACGTACACTACAATACTGATTCATTATCATCATCAGATCTTTTTTAGTCTCCACTGCAAGAGCATGACCCTTTTTGTACTAACAAAGCCATATATTAGCCAGAGCAGTAAGAGATTTGGCTTACACCCTCCACGCTGGCCAGACGGGTTGAAGAGGTCTCTTTGATGTTTATAAGCTTTGTTTAGCTTGTGTTTCCTAAGTCGCCTTTTACAATATCCAAGGGAAGACTTGGAGCAGTGGCGTAGCGTGCCCAAAATTGGGTGTGTGCGAAGTGGCTTTGCGAGGCCCACCTAGGGTTTGGAGGCCCCCCTTTTTAGGGTTCCGTAGTAAACAAGGAACCCTTATAGTTTCGCCATGTCTGTCTGTCTGTCTGTCTGTCTGTCTGTCTGTCTGTCTGTCTGTCTGTCCGTCCGCGGTTTTACGCAGAGACTATCAGTACTAGAAAGCTGTAATTTGGTATGGGTTTGTATATTAATCCTGGCAAAAAAGTGGTAGAATAAAATCTTGAAAAAAAATTTTTTTTAGGGTAGCTCCCATACAAGTAAAGTGGGGGAGTAATTTTTTTTTTCCCTACTTACCCATCGTGTGGGGTATCGTTAAATAGGTCTTTAAAAAATATTGTGAGGTTGAGAACACCACTTTTCGATTTAGGGATCCGTTTCCGAAATATTTGGTTTTAAAGTGCAAATTTTTGTTAGACGTACGTGTCCCCCCCCTCTATCTGCTAAACGGTTATATATAGACACGTGAAAAAAATTACAGCAGTAGTATATATACTGAAATTGAAAGGAAAACTATCAGAGCTGAGTACTAAGTATAAACTAAAAAGTTATAGGCAACAAACTTATAAAATGTACTCGAAAATGTAAAATTTCATACGAGATGTTTTTGGTCGTTAAACTGTGGGGTGCGAGTGTGAACAGTGTGAACTCAAAGTTGTCATTTGCAACTACGGAACCCTACACTGCGCGTGGCCCGACACGCACTTGGCCGGTTTTTAATTAGTAAGTAAGGTAATGTATTGAAATAAAATCAACATTGCTGACTTACAGTTATAATTTATGTAATACGAGATTCATAAAAAAGAAAAAAAAAGGATTAGCAAAATTTAACTTTTCTGCTCTTGTGTTCACTGAAAGTTATTATGACTTTAGTATAGTCAACCTTTGAGGCTAATCGAGCCTCTACAGGCCGTGCCCGTCCCAGTGCCAGTTCATGGGTGCCTCAAGCCGCCGGCCTGTCGGCCGGCGGCGTGAGACCCTCCCGAGGCCCCCCCTGCCCGGAGGCCGAGTGCGGTCGCACACTTCGCACACACCTCGCTACGCCACTGACTTTGAGTGTTCCTATTCTACTCTGTCGGGAACCACACGGCACATACTTATTCTAATCTAAAATTGCATGCTTGATCAAAATTTAAAACAATTTTTTTATTATACTGCATTATGGAACAATAGTAGATTGTTGCACTGAGCAGAAAGTAAGTTATTGCTGCACGAGTTATTATTTGGAGCCCGAGCGCCAGCGAGGGCACTAAAAAGCACGAGTGCAATATAACTTACTTAATGCGAGGTGCATAATCTGCTTTTCTTTCAACTACTGCAATAAAAGTAAGTGAAAAATAAAACTGAAGACAAATTACAAAAGTTAAAAATTTGTTGTTTACATTCCCACCTTTTTTCTTTATGGCCAGTAATTTTTTTTAGGCAGTACACACGTCCCTTTGTAAACTCCATACGGCCGTTAGATTGGCCAACCTTCTTTATGACATGTGACAACTATTGTCCCGCAATTTTAAAAAAAACTAAACAGTGCAGTAAAGGATTTCCATACATATTTGCTGCACTAGAGCAGCAAATATGTATGGAAATCCTTTACTACACTGTTTAGTTTTTTTTTTACTCCTAGTGCAGCAAAGTTGCGCTTTGTGCTGGATATGTAGTGCAGTTATAATAGAATTGCAGCGTAGTTGGAAGAAAATATATTTTTTGCACACCTTTCTAAGGTAAAATGTATTAGTGCTACAATATTTGTTAACATCCTATGAATTTACCTACATTTATACAAATAACAGCCTCTGTGGTCCAGTGGTTAAGGCGTTTGCTTTACTGACCCGGAGGTCGTGGGTTCGATTCCCACGGGAAGCGTACTTTGTTAAGTTGTTTCCAGTTTGGTTAGGACAATGCAGGCTTGAATCACCTGATTGTCTGATAAGAAAGATGATTCCGTGCTTCGGAAGGCACGTTAAGCCGTTGGTCCCGGCTGCCATTTGGTAGTCGTTAAAGGAACTACGTCAGAGGCCGAGAGGCGGTTCCGAAGAACTCTGACACCAGGGTGTGCATGGTCGACTGACCGTGTCACCTACTCGAAATGATGATGTTGATATGCAAATAAAGAATTTGGAATTTATTACGTACTTATTTTCTTTATACTACAAGTAAGCCGACCTGATGGAAAGCGGTTACCGTAGCCTATAGACGCCAACATAAAGGATGCCACTCGCGCGCTCAGAATATATGACTGTGGGAGGTGGTGTTATAGTAACCAGGTATTTCGAGTAAAACTTTAAAATATAATAAATAAATTCACTTTTTACAAATCTTTAAAACATCTTACAGCTTAGCGTCTTAATCGTCTTCCGAAAATCTATTCTTTCTCTGCATACTTAATTCAAATCTAGCGCGCGTCTCTTTCTTTCTCTTTCACTCCCATACATACATCACCTCTTCCGATTCTGTCTTGCAAAATACGTTCCGGTCAACTTATTAAAACCTTTCATCCTACATGACCATTAAAGTGCAAAGACATTTTATTAGATTGAAGAAACGCAATAAAATTCATTGTGAGGTCATTAACGTCGTCAAACTATACTGAACGGAAAATATTAATTGGCGTGGGTGTAGCGTACGAGTACAATACATTGATCTCAGATGTCTGGCGGACAAAAAAAGATGTCGTTATGTCAAAAAACATAACGACATTTATTTATGATTTCCAAAAATGCTGGCGGATGTTCTATAAGCCGCGTATATTTTACCAATACCCTACCCAGATAGTCTGTTTAATTCTCGCCTCCTATAGCCTAAACTTTCCAACCCTCTCCAACCAGTCTGGCCAGCGTGGAGAGTGTAGGCCAAATCCTCTACCTGCCCTGGCTAATTATGGCTCTGGTATTACAGAGAGGGTCATTCTCCTACAGTGGAGACTAAAAAAAGACCTGATAGCCTTAACGACTTGCTTGACCGATTTTGAAGTGTGAGGTGTCATTAAACTCTTATTCTTCCCTGTCCCCGTAGCATGGCTCCCGCGACGCCGTTTATATCGCGCGATGAACTATCTACTTCTCGCTCTTCAGTATTGCAAAAAACAAGATGGCGATAGTCGATAAACGTTGTCGCGCGTGCCATGCTACGGGGGCTGGATTGACATAGGCTGTCAAAAACGGTAGTCAGTTGTTTATTTTTTAAGTTATTCTTGTTGTAGTGAATATTATCTTACGTGTAACGTATTTTTTCGAGATATATAGGAATTATTTACCGACAACTTAAGGGTTGCGTTACCAAATGGCATCCTTATAGATTCGTCATATCTGTATGTATGTCACAGCCATTTTATTTCGAAACTATAAAGACTACACAGTTGAAACCAGTTAAAGACTCGCAAATGAATCAGTTTTTTTTTATACTTAAATGACGACCAGATTTCAACTTATATAAGAATTTCAGACTGAATTTTCACGCATCATTAGACTAGTAGGAGTCCCTAGACTGCGGTTAACTTCATGATTAGCTCTGTAGTCTATTGGGCTTACGCATTGTTAGCGGTTATTCATGAAAAGCAACCCGGGGCGTGGTTACCACTTGGATTGCTGACCAACCAAGTGGCCTATGAATATCTTAAACTCGTTCGTGCTTAAAAAGGCACGTTAAGTTATCACAGATGCCTGTAGACAGCCTAAAAAATCTGACACCAGTCATCATCATCTAAGCGTTTCCTCGGTTGAATCCATATCAGCATCGAGCCAGCGAAAACTACTACTAACTACGGTTCCCTCTTTACGACAGAACCCTAAATGTATAAAAATGCCACCTATATAGAAGTATATTTTGCGATTCACACGATTGTCTTGTATGTAAGCAAACCCCAGCGGAAGCTTCGTTTAACCTCGTGTTAGCAACCTGATACGCGCCGCCAGATCGACATGACAGGTTTGCTAAGTGTCGGCTTACAATACTTACTCGGCTACCAGATTTCTGTAGGCTTGCTTTACTGATTCTTTGTCTACTATGGATCCTTGTTTACTACGGAACTCTAAAATGTATAAAAATGCCACCTACATAGTAGTATATTTTTGAGGTTCACATGAATGTCTTGTATGTAAGCAAACCGCAGCGGAAGCTTCGTTTAACCTCGTGTAAACAACCTGATACGCGCCGTCGGATCGACATGACAGGTTTACTAAGTGTCGGCTTACAATCTTACTCGGCTAGCAGTTTTCTGTAGGTTTGCTGTAAATTCTTCTTCTTCTTTGAGTGCCACTCTTTTACTGGATGTTGGCCGTCAGCTTTCCGAACACTTCTCTATCCATCAGGCGAAAAGTTGCTCAGTTCTGGCGTTTCCGGTCCACTCCCTAATGTTCCTCAGCTATGATTTTTTTACATCTTCCAACGCGTCTATTGCCTTCAATTTGCGATTTTGTAATAATCGCATTAAAAATTATCAAAAGAGCTGGTTTTGGGCGAGCCGATTTTATATTATTTTGTTTTTGCACGTGCCCACTGCCGCAATCATGGTTTTCATGGTATTGCCATTGATCTAAGAAAGACTAAGACAAATCATAATAATAATAGTCTGTGTCTTACAGCGGACAGGCAGAGAGACATTCATACATGGCGAAACTATAAGGGTTCCTTGTTTTCCATGGAACCCTAAAAATGCCACCTACAAAGTAGAATACACTTGTGATTCACATGAATGTCGTGGATGTAAGAAAACCCCAGCGGAAGCTACGTTTAACCTCGTGTAAGCAACCTGATACGCGCCGCCGGATCGACATGCCAGGTTTGCTAAGTGTCGGCTTACAATCTTACTCGGCTAGCAGATTTCTGTATGTTTGCTCTACTGATTCTTTGTTTACTACGGTTCCTTGTTTATTATAGAACCCTTAATATATAAAAATGCCACCTACATAGAAGTATATTTTTGCGATTCACACGAATGTCTTGTGTGTAAGCAACCTGATACACGCCGTCGGATCGACATGACAGGTTTGTTAAGTGTCGGCTTACAATCTTACTCGGCTAGCAGATTTAGGTTTGTTTCTTTACTGATTTTGTGATAATCGCATTAAAAATTATTAAATGAGCAGTTTTTCGGCGAGCCTATTTTGTATAAACTAGGATACACTCCGGATACTTTTCTCCGGGATGAAAGGTAGCTTATGTTCTTCTTCGTACTCCAGACAACGTGTATACTAAATTTCATGATGATCGGTTCAGTAGATAGGGCATGAAAGCGAAACTCACTTTCGCATTTATAATATTAGTTGGGATGGGATGGGATTGTTTTTGTCTGTGCCAACTGCTGCAATCATGGATCTAACTAATTAGGATAGGCCCCTAAAAACGAGATAGTAACGCAATACCATGCATGGCATAACTACGCTACGACATTATTTATGCCAGCAATTTTTCTCAAATTTTCCCCTGTTCGACACTTGTTTCGTACTTATTTATGCAGCACAAGGAGACGAATATATATTTTTTAAATCTATTACAGCACATATTTAACATGATAAGTTGTAGTCTTTTGCAAGTTCCCCCCGCGCCCGGTCCATTTTATTCCTAGCTCCATAGATATTGCATGGCATAGCACAACCATAGCATGGCCAAGATTCAGATAAAATAGAGCTTTCAGTTTTATAAAAAGTTCCAGAGGCAATCAATTAACCCAAACTTGTCTATATTATTCATATAAAAATAGGCCCTAAAATTTCTTCTGGCGAGGAAGTTTTATTCTTCTTTATTATATATTTGTGTAATTATTTAGGTCTACAGTTTACTAATAATGTAATCTGAGTCCTAACTTTTTAAAACTAGTGGTAGTGTGGAACATGTTTGGCAGATAGATATTTTATTTGTACTAACAAAGCGCACGTAACAATTATTATGATATTATATCCTAAAACCTACTGATTCAAACATTTAATTTGCTGCGAGTCTCGAATTTTTTTTTTTTTTTATTACTTTTATCTGTAGTAAATAAAAAATAAACATATAAGGACAAATCACACAATTTAAATAAATAAATATAAAGCGACAAAATCACACAAATTGGGCTAGCTCCTTAGTAACTTGTGTCATAGGATACTAACTCAACGATACTATGTTTTATAAATGTGTAAAAAGATATACAATCAGGACTAAAGCCGATCTGAAAAATGCCTTTTTCCATTATTATGATGGCCGGGGATCGCACTCGGGTCCACCCGTCTCACAGACTGGCGTGTTGACCACTGCGCCACGGATTTTAATTAATTTACTCAAACAAAATTAATTAACAAAAGTATTATACAAAACAACGAATTTGTTCACAGGCAAGTGTATATAAAAATTTAAATTAAAAGATTGAAACGATAAATAAATGAGTGAAAAATAATAATTAAAATGTAGAAAAGCATAGCTTTTTATTAGAGTAATTAAACAAAAAAATGTAAGCTTTTTGTTTCAAATCCGAATTTACCTACTAATATAGTAAATACTATAAAGTTAAGAATGCTAAATATTTAAAGTTCAAAATGCTAAATTCATAACGTTTAATCATAAAGACATACATTTTCGTATCTATTTTTTGTTTCATATAATAAAACGTTGAAAAGCATTCTTATAGATGTTCATGAGAGGTATTATATGAAAACGACGAAGTGTTATACGATCTGAATGAACCTAATAAATATATATATCTACGTTCATATAACGAATTGTCAGATTATTTTATATTACTTTATAAATCTGATGTTTACGAGTAATATTATTATTTATAAGAGTTAGGTCTACTGTTAAAATATTTTAAATAATTATTGTATGTATCTTTAGCACGAACTGTTTGAAGCGCGAAAGTTTTGAATTTTTTTTTTATTTTTTACTACGTTCAACTTTTATCTGTCCTAAAACGAGAATAAAAGTAAGGCCTATGTTTAGACTTTAAACCATTTTCTTTCCCTCAAAGCAAGAATTTAATCTACCTTTATTAGGAAATTAGCTACACCGTGGGAATAATGTCAATAGTTTAAATACACCCGTCAATATTTTTTATTTATTCCACCAATTCGCCATTTTCATTTAAGTTGACCTTTTGGAATTAAAATATATCTATCACGTAATTCTGTGTCCACAGTGAATGATTAATTTTGTCCGTCTGTATTCCGTCGTTTTATTTTTAGATTTTATGATTTATCAATATCTGTGTTTATAGTCGTCAGAGTATGTCGTCAACACTTTTCATGCCAATAAACTGATGATAAAATTCAAGTGTTTCATTTAAAACGTGTTTCATTGTTGTAGGTTTACGATTTCAGGACAATCCTTTTTGGTTACTATGCGAAGGATTTAGAGTTCATTTCAGTTAGATATTACATTCATGTTCTTTCTATCCATACTTAGTTGCCATTGTGGTGGCACTATCAGTTTGTGTAAATAGATTACCTATTAAGAAGATACACAAACATATATTAGTTGTACACTTGATTCGACAAGACTGTCAAAATCCTAGCTAGATGAATATTTTCAAATGACGCTACTAATTTTATTAAATTTATATTAGATGAAAAGTTATAACCTAACCTAAGCTAGCGGTATTAAGAATATTAAGTAATATTTTATATAGGCCAAAGATATAAGTTGTGAAGTTATATTTTCTGCAAGTGATGAGAGTAAATGATACCAAATATTACATTGAAAAATAATTTATTCTCCATAGTTAGCTGCTTACTCCTGCTATATATTTAGAAAATCTTCAACAATATTTGTATATTTTTATATTAAGAAACGTTATACAATATAATCATTGCTGGATTGTATTATTTGGCATATCACTGCAAGACTCATTTCATGCAAACTGTACGACAATTTCACAAAATATATATTAAGTGTACATAAATACTCTATCATATTATGTTAAGTTTATTAAGATGCAAGTACTAGACGTCGAATGAATAGATCTACGAATGTCTGTATGATATCGTTCAGTTGCCGAGATCTGGGCGAGCCCCGGCTCCGATACACCAATGCAATGACCGCGCAACAATTACAACAAGACAGTAACAACATCCTTAACCTCACTTTAGTCTACGGATTTAAGTTAAACAAATATAAAAATGCATAATGCTCTAAGAGTTTACCCTAAAAATACATCAAAATGGAAAACGATTGAAACAAAGACGTATTTACAAGACCTAAACCACAGAACTCTTAAACCACGATACACTACAGATCCGACTCGGTATACCTTACAACCTATCACTAGACGGTACGAATAAGTCACTAACGTACGTAAATTCAAATCTAGTCTATCACAGCTTACTTAGAAGTACCGTAACCGGTCGCGTCACACGAAGGAGGGTCCGCACGGCTCGAGCGGCAGGTCGCGCGCGCGCCGTGGCGCCAGGCGCCCGCCCGACACCGCGTAGATCTTGAACACGCGCGTCAGCAGCCTGTACTACAAGGGCGACGCGGCGCACAGCTCCGCGCACTCGCCGCACACCAGCTGCCCGGCCGCGTGCCGCAACTGGCACTCCGGCTTGGTCAGCTCCACGGCCAGCAGCACGCGCGCCTGCGAGTGCAGCTTCTGTCGCTCGCTTTCAGACTCCTCGTCTCCGTAGCGCAGCTCGGGCGAGCTCACGCTGGCCGGCAACTGGCACTTCCGGCGCCGCTCGTGCGCCTCGCGGTCCCGCCCCAGCAGCGGCTCGCTCGACGGCTTCTCCTTAGCCTCCTTGTACCGGCTGGGGCCCTGCTCCGCGCGCCGCACGGGCGCGCCGCACTCCAGCGGCAAGAAGGGCCCCGGCGAGTCGTCGGCGGTCGGCGGCGGCACCGCCTGCAGCGGCTTGATCATGGCGAGCAACCGCGGGGGGCCCTTCTCGATCATGTTGATATGGATGCCCTCGGGCAGCGGCACGGGGGAGTTCCTTCTAGAATTGACGGACCGCTCCGTGGGGGTGTAGTAGACCGATATCTTGCTTTCGTCGTCTGCGATAGGGCTCGGTAGTTTGGACAGCTTCTCTATCTTGCTCTTGAGGTACATGTCGATGACCTCGACGTCGGGGTCGAAGGCCATGGAGTCGCTGCGGCCGCAGGAGCCGCTCCGACAGTTCTCGAAGTACAGGCTGGGCAGATTCTCCAGGACCTTGTTGAGAGTCTGCTGCTGATACTTGTACGACTCCCGTAGTCTCAGGATCTGGTGTGCGGAGAACTTGCGGATTTTGTTTCTTTGGAACACGTAGTTCTCGCGCACCCAGTTCAGCTGGCACGTGGAGTAGTCTCTCACCCGTTTTACCTGAGCGAAAAAAACAATTAGTTATTTCTTGCATGATCAAAGTGCGTTTTTTCTAGGCCATGAGCTAGAAATCTAGTATTATTTCTGATATTGGTTTTAAGGCCTCAATTAAAAATTAAAACTAACAATAGTGTAATTTAGAGACAAGTCTATAAAATAATATAAAAGCAAATTGTATTACCGCAACACAAGTAAACTAATTATCTTATGTAAATATTTTTGTATAATATTTGCTCTGCAAGGCATATTACATAACTTGAATACAATTGACGACAGACCACTGACACAGATCACATAATAATCAGACCAGTAATGGTCAAGACATAAATATTCATGCACATACCTGATCACAATAATTGTCTTTCATAGACGATAGGTGGTTACTCCCGATGTCTCTTATGTTCCGGAGATGCGTCGCCTGCGTGGAATAACTGTTCTGAATCCATTCCATCTGCTGCGTGCAGTTCTCCTTGATTCTGTGCACCTATAGGAAAAAAGAACAGTCAGGAACATGCCAACTTAACATATTGTTTACATCGGTCGACGACAACTTGACAACTACATACTTGTATAGCATAATTCTCACGTAATTTCTCCAACTGCTGTCTTTTGTACTGCTCAATGTTGTCCAACATATTGTAGATTTGTCGGGAGCGAGGCGCGTCGCGGTTGACGCAAGTGCAGCAGCTACAACACGTTTCCATGAGATGGAACCTGAAAACGTATAAAATATATGTTAATAAAACAATATTGAGGTTAATATATGATATATTTGGTAGCGATAAAGTTGTGCAATGCATAATAAAAGGCTAACCTGTGGAATATGTAACGCAGCGCCTGTACCAGCAGCGTCAGACCTAGAAACGCTGCCGCGCAAATCCCGCCGCACACTAAACTGTTTATTTTTATTTCATACATCGTCATCGGGTCGATGTTTAGCACGACTTCCGCCGAAACATTCCCCGAGGGGTTCGTTGCATAGCATAAGTATGTTCCGCTGTCTTCTCTGTGGATGTCTCCTATGAATAGCGACCCGTCGTCGCGGATCCTCAGTCTAGAGTTAGTGTTGTCTATGATGTTGTAATACTGGTCGTGTGCTACTCCGTGCTTGTGGTATATGTCGGGTATCAGCGGGTCAGGGTTCCAGTGATAAACGTCCCGCGTCGGCGTGATCCAAGTTATCGACGGCGCAGGGTTCCCGCTGAACTTGCACTCCAACAGCGCGTCAGTTTTAAGCCTGTTCAGCGTGAGAGGCGTGCTCTCGACCAAATAAGGTTGCTCGCAGTGCATGTGGTTTAATATAGTCAACATGTCGTTTGGATATGCTAGTCTACAACTCAGATCATTCTTTATGATACCATTCTTATTCTTCTCCTCGCCCCACGCCGCAAACCACGCCATCCGGCAGTCGCAAGCCCAGGGATTACCATTTATCTTAAGCTCCACCAGCTGGCCCAGATCTTTCAGAGACATTGGTAGGTTGGTTAGGACATTAAAACTTATGTCCAAGTGGGTTATCTTGGGTGTGTCTTGGAATACAAATTGTTCTATATCACGTAAATATAAATTATTCCTTATGTAAAGTCGCTGTAGATTATTTAAGCCATTGAAATTAGTATTCTCTATAACCGTTATTTCAGTGCGTTCGAGGTAGAGCGTTTTCAGGTTCTGGTTGTGTTGGAAGAGCATAGCAGGCAAGATTTTCATACGGTTTCCACCCAAGTTTAACCACCTAAGATTTAATAGATTTTTAAAAGCATCTTGTGATATGTTTTGGAACTGATTGTAGCTCAGATTGAGCTCTCTCAGCTGCTTGAAGTTGTCAAACATATTTTTAGGTATATAGTCTAATTTGTTACTAGATAAATCCAATGTCTCCAATTCCTTTAGGTTGACTAGAGCGTTAGACGTAATTTTGACTAGGCTATTGTTGTTTAGGAACAGTGCTTTCAGTTGGCGATTAGGATTAAAATAGAAATCTAAGAAAGTAGCTATTTTGTTATATGATATATCCAAATATTGCAATCTAATCATTGGCCCGAAGACCTGGAATGGTATGACATGGAGTAGGTTGTGTGACACGTCTAGGACTTCCAGATTCTCCAGGTCGCTGAAGCTGAACCTGGGAATGTCATCGAGTTGGTTCCTCGATATGTTCAGGTGCTTTAAGCGGCTCAGTCTAGAAAACAGTCCATGTTCAGTCCTTATGATTTCGTTTCTGCTAAAGTCGATGTACTCTAAATTCTGGAGCCCATCGAACAGACGCGGTTCCAGTGTGGTTAGTTTGGAATCGGTCCATGTTATCTCCTGGAGATCAGTCCCAAAGGGTGCAAGCAGTGCTCGAGTGAGGCGGTTGTCAGGGACAATGTTACCGGAGCACGAGAGGCGTGTTGGGGTGCATGTGCAAGTGGAGGGACACCCTGTGGCCTCCACCGCTGCGCAAAGAACTGCCAGCGTCAATATTTTGTGCACCCACTGCATTATATTGCAACCCTCATAGTCTTATTTACTGCAACAACAGAAATATAAAATTTACACAGTTATCGACTTTGAATGCTGTCAGAATTGAAGTAATTTATTATTATCGTTGTAAATTGACTCAAATGCAAGTGTTTGTGCAACTCATTGCTTAACAATTTAGCCTACGCGTAAACATTCATTAGTGTTATTGTCCTTTGAATGCATTAATTGATAATGGTCGCCGCGCGGAGTAGGAGGTCGATTTTATCGGCAGACTGGCAGAATCCACCATTTTACGGGTAATCGTTCAACAATGAGGCGCTGATACAGCTGCAATGAGGCAACGATGTTTACCTAATTGTTCACATCTTGCGGACGTCTGCTCGCGGGCGACTTACCTTTCGCAAACTGCTGCTACCTCCAGAACATTCCCACTAAAGCATTCCTCGTTTACAGCACACTGACACAGACACGGAAACATTGACTGCGGTAAAACACCTTCAGATTTGCTTAGAAAAGCCACATTTTTACTTCAAGCTTGCATAATCCACGTTTTGTGTTGACAACAGATGCCTTCCGACCGAACATTTCGTTTTGAACACTCGTTTCTTTCACAAATAATACACTTTTGATAACATTTCACACGATCACAAAACGACAGCGCACCAGTTTTTTAACTTTTGCGTAAAATTTAATATATTAAATTCACAAGTAAAACGAACAAGCTCTTCGCTTTTGATATAATGTAAACGCTGTCACTACCGCGGAGGCGAGCACTGAAAAGAAATAAAGGGCGACTGGCAGAGTTGCGCGGAGCGCCGTCTCTGTCTGACGCGGTTGCGTGACGTATTTCCGTCCCGCTCGCTCATTGGCCCAGTCAGCTGTGGGGAGCGAAGATAGCCGACGGAGGCCGAGTGTAGGCGAAAGTGCTTTCGGTTCGAGCCGCGGCGTGTCGTGTGTCCACCTCGCATTCTTGCAGTAGATTTTCTTGGCTCATAGGAAGGAACTGTGAGCTATTTTATTAGGGTTCCGTTCTGAAATTGTATGAATGAATTTATTATCTCTTCGTCCGGTGCCAATTTGTGTATTCGCACGTTTGGTTTGCATCTTCATAAAATGGATGAGTCTGAAATAGTTACTTAGGTATAAATTATTTTAAATAAGTAATGGAGCTGCGTACTTACCTTATTATTTTCCGAAAGCCTTGGATTATATCTTTAATTATTTTTACAGTATATTATCCCAATCCCAACTAATATTATAAATGCCAAAGTGAGTTTGTTTGTTACGCTTTCACGCCGTATCTACTAAACCGATCATCATGAAATTTTGTATACATATAGGTTAAGGTAAGGTACCGAGAAGGACATAGGCTATATATTACGCGGGCGAAGCCGCGGGTAACAGCAAGTAATATATAAATTTACCGTTTTTAACTAAAAACCAAAAACCAATTTTACAAGTCCACCAAATTGCTAAATGGGTTTTATAGACGGGCTTTCTACTCCGCAAGGGAAGAAGACATGGTGTATTACAGTATGTATGTACCTATGTTGATTTATAGGAAAAATCCTAATGCCAACTAATATTATAAATGCGAAAGTGAGTTTGTTTGTTTGTTACACTTTCACGCCGTATCTACTGAACCGATCATCATGAAATTTTGCATACACATAGGTTAGGGCATAGGCTATATATTACGCGTGCGAAGCCGCGGGTTTTAATAAATGATGCTAGTTTACAATAAATGATTATTATTGCACTGTAGCACTGATTAAGTAAATTAGACCCTATATTACCGGCACGTTGCAAGTTTATTTGCCCGTGTTTTTTTAATGAGTTGTTACGTTTCACAGTAAACCTACGTCGGTATTGATAGCTTTCTTTAAAAAACACCGGAAATGTGTAATTTCTGATTTTCTGATATACTTTTACCCTGAGGGTTTTGGTTATTAAGAACGAAAATCTCCGGTAGTAGTAAGTAGGTAGGTACCTTCGCAGTAAATGGCTTTGGGCCCTGTCTATTCTTAACCTTCCGGCTCCACGGCTCAACTACTATGCGTCTACAACATGTTTATACCTAACCAGCAATTTTCTCGCGACTTCGTCCTTGTATATTATAGCCTATGACACCCGCAGATAATTAGCTTCCTATAGTTGAAAAATTTATTAAAATCGGTCCAGCAGATTTGGAGCTTATTCAATGTAAACAAACAAATGTTTCCTCTCTATGAGTATAGATTTATCAGTCGTCGATTTGATTACACATTGAATACAATAATACAAACCACTAAGCAAGCAGCCATTGCCATTATCCATTATGTTATTGTATAATGTCGCTTGACCTTTGCATATTTAGTGCTAGCGAGCGGCACATGTAGGCGCGGTTTATCTTTAGTTTACCGGCGGCTCTATGAATGCCCTGAACGCGCTTATCTCCATACAAACGGAAAAGGGCACTGTGGCAATATTTGATAATTTTGGTATAAAATTAAGCATTACATCAATTCATCTCATTGTAATCTACGTACGTTCCTATACTGCTTGGTGAAATTATCAATGGTTTGAGAATTATAAGCCTCACAGAATTTTTATACTTATACCGAATTTATTTTTGTTGTTAGTTACACAATATAATACACGTCGAAGACCCCGGTCAATCTGAAAAAGATCAGTTTTCAACGTAGCCTGGCAGGGGATTAAATCCGGAAACCTGCGATTCAAAGGCAAACCAATTCAAGGGTAGATACTATAGTAACTTAGCACAGCCTTAGTCGCAGAAGTTGTCATATAAAACAATCGTAAACACCTACTGATAAAAGTACGTTCAGAGTACTTCGGGTACATAACCTACGATTCAAAGGCAAACCAATACAAGGGTAGATACTATAGTAACTTAGCACAGCCTTAGTCGCAGAAGTTGTCATATAAATCAATCGTAAACACCTACTGATAAAAGTACGTTAGTACTTCGGGTACATTCTCTTAAAATCTTATAGGTCCGTTGATAAAACGTAGATAAATTTAATCTAACCAGTGTAGATCGTTCTCTTTCTCCTATCGTATTTAGGTTGCTTTTCTGGGATGCTGCGACTGAATTTTGATCGACTTTGATAACCCAATAATTCTTTTTAATCCTCTGTGTATCGTTATTATCCTTCATCGCGTGGCCTTATGGCGTTTATCGGTCTAGGTCTGTCTACTCCTTTGGGAAAAGACGTGAAACAATTACCTGAGCACAGGTTACACTACACACTCGTTATTTTGCCTTCGAGCGTGCAAGGTCATCGAAATACACCAGTTTTAATTTAATGTAGTTGTATGTTTCTGTTCACTTGTGCAATTTTAAAGGATTATCGGCTCGCCAGCTGTACAGTCCTCACACCACACCAGTCGGTACACCACTCTTTACTCCCAGTCCCGCGTCATCTCTAGCCCAAGACAACAGAATATATATAATTAATATAATTAACAAGCAATTTTCCTGCAACTGCGTCCGTTTAAATTATAGCCTATGGCACGCTACCGGCAAAAATCACTTCAGCTGGTAGCATGAATGGGCCGGCTCGTCCGAGGAAGTGCCACACTCTCACAGAAAATCGACGTTTTACAGCTTCTATGCTTCGTTCGGTGAGTGAGAGAGCCGGAGGCCCATCCCCCCTCCCCTCTGGGGAGGGAAAACAAAAGGCCGGCAACGCTCTTGTCATACCCCTGGTGTTACATTAGTCCATGGGCAGCGGTGATCACTTACCATCAGGTGACCCGCTTGCTCGTTTGTCGTCCTCTGACATAAAAAAAAAAAATTACCTTTCTATAGGCACTCCAGTAGGTTCGGAGTCTATTCAATGCAAACAAACAAACAATCAGATCCTTTCTCTTTATATTAGTTTAGAAGATGAAATAGACATAGACATCTATGCTTAGCAGTGAGCGAAGTTGGGCTAAGATGATGATGACACCTACATTCATAATGAGATTCATGACGTTGAGAATCGTGAAGAATATTTACGTGCTACTCCTTGCTGGAACTTTTCAGGCACTTAGGAACCAAGTCTGGATTGAGTTTCTTTCGGCGTATTCTTCTGACCAGTGGTCGTCCGTTCCTAAACGCTAGTAGTTTTGCATATAAACGAAATAAGGAAGAAAAATATGACGTTCGAAAAGGCATACATGTATCCAATTTTAATAAAAATCTTTGATGATTATTGCCCCCTGATTCTAGAATCCCGTGGCACTTTGCCCACTCTGCACCCTGTTGTTACGACACTGCAGTCGATTTAAAATTTATTCTTATCTTCCGAGTGGAAATATTTATAAAATGATCCATAAATACTACAGAATGTCATCGCCAAATCAATCTTCTTAATCAGGTAATGACACTGATAATTTGGATATTAATTAATTCGCCATTTGCTGATTGCAAAAACACGTGAGACGTGATTGTTTTGTTTTTATCAATGACTAAACACGAATTGGTTTTTTCTAGACTGCCCAAAAAAGTACCTGTATTTAAGTTTAATTCCACAATTACTTAGAAATCCTTAATGGATTTGCAGTTGCACTAATGGATTATCATTAGAAGCCTTCCATTTCTAAGTAAAATGGGAATTTTATTGGGTAGTTTAGGTTGTTACAGTTACTTTTTTTTTATTAAAAAAATTGCTTTATTTTTATGTTATTCTATACTATACTGTTGCGGGAGGTAACATTCATGAAATAAGCCACCTGCTTTCCCTCCTTCAACTAATCTTGGGTATCTACTTAATTTGTATAAAGTCATATCATCATCATCATCAAGTCTTTCTAGTCCCCACTGCAGGAGCACAACCCTCAAAAAAATAAATAAAATCATATATTGAGTTGGAACTATCCCTGGGTCGTCCTTTCGTTCTTCCATCTACAGTTTATCATCATTCATTAAGATAAATTCTTCGATAGTTTAATTTTTCGCGCGTAAGCTTTGAACCTTGGACCAAGCACATTTTTTTTACGGACAAATCAAGTTTGTTCGAGACTTGTGTTATGGGATACTAACTCAACGATACTATATTTTATAATAGATACTTATATAGATAAACATCCAAGACCCAGGTCAATCTGAAAAAGATCATTTTCCATCTTGACCTGACCGGGGATCGAACCCGGGACCATCCGTGTCGCAGGCAGGCGTGTTGACCGCTGCGCCACGGAGCTCGTCAAAACCGCACATGAAACCGTTAAAATATCTCGCTAAAACAATTGGCGAGTTATCGCGTGTTCTAAAAGAGGAAAACGTTTTCATGCTTTATCTGACACCTCGGTTACCGATAAAGTTTAAACGGGGACGGGCCGATTCAGAATGAATGGTATTTAATAATCCGAATCAAACATTATGGTGGCTCGGCCTGATGAGGGATGAATCATACAAAGCCCTTCAGGCGAGTAGGCGACCTATACTGTTGAAAAGAGTTTCTTTCGGCATTTCTCTTCTGCAGTGGTCGGTTCCGAAATGCTAGTAGTCTGTAGCTTTTGAACAATAATTAGTAAATGCATAATACTTCATAAGATTTTGAATCTTTGAATCTTTTGAATCGGAAATTAGCTGCGAGCTGCGCAGTACGCGCCCCACCTCCCCTCGCGCGCCCCGCTGAACCTAATATTGTGTACTGCCCATCGACTGGCGCGATTTTCCGAGCCGCTATAATTTGGACTGTATCTAATATCATAAAATGCAAAAGTGACTTTGTATCTTTGTTTGTTGCGTTTTCACGCTTTAACTACGTAATGACCTGCCCCCTTATTTACTAACTCGGATGACACGTGTCGATGCCTATCAATCTAAAATTTTCTGTTACAACGCGGGTTTTGTTTGCTGTTATTTTTTATTTGGAATACAAGAACCGCATTGTAACAGCAAATCCTAGATTGATAGGCATCGACACCTGTCATCTGAGTTAGTAAATAGGGGGGCTGAACGTGAGAATTTGCATTTATGTTGCGAATTCACCGCGTTCTATAAACGAGGGTAACGTTTTCACGTGTTTTGTGTTACTATTATTAAATTTTAACGTGGGTGAATTATAACGACAAATAATTTCTATTATAAATGCGATAGAGATAGTATATCCGTTTCCCACGCTTTCACGCTTTGACTAGTCGAAGTTCCGCCCTTGATCAGAGTGGATTGCCAAGGGTACTTCAAATCGGCATCATACAGGGCTACAGTTTTAATTTTTTTTAAATCATGACTGTCATTGCAGCCAAATACAGCCCATGTCACTCGGGATTCTATCGATATTACGATGTGTCCTAATCCGTTTTGGCATTTAAAGGTATGGAATGAAGAAACTCGCAAAATGGACTGTAATTAAAACTCAAAAACAATACAGTCCATTTTCGATCGTGGAATCGACGATATCGCGAAGCTGCGAGCAAAAGCCACTTATTTACATTCGTATGTATATAACAATATTGATATGATTAAATTTCATCTAATACCACCTTACCTTGACCTTCTTTTGACTTTTTTAAATGTCTGTAGTGTGTCCAGGTGTTACCGATATTTAAGGGACATAATTTTTAGGAATCATTGACCAAAATTTCGTTTCAAAAAATTGTTCCAGTTTTAATCTGAATTTACCTTGTGGTAATATTATACTTATATTTCGTGCTCCTGCAGTGGAGACTTGAAAGACCTGATGATGATGATGATAAATATTATACTTAATTTTGAACTTTAATTTTAATTTAATGTAATGTTGTTCGATGGGTCTGTAGTGACCTGAAATAAATGAATTTTAATTTAATTTAATAATTTTTAAAGCAAACCGGTAATCCTTCCCTCTAGTCTTAGCAAAGCGATCTGCGAGAGAGAATTAATAATACTTGTATGCAAATATCCGTTACCGTTTGTGTTCCGCACGTTTCAATTTCAGCGAAACCTTTTGTTGCCCGTTAATCATTTTTCGCAACAATAGCCCGAGCAAGACTTTGTTTATTGTTATGCTCTCATTTTTGTTTCCAGGATGTTTAAGTAGCAATATTATTTCTATTACCTGCATGACTCGTTGACATGACAAACCCTGAGATTGGACTTCTGTTTAAAAGTTAAAGTCTGCGCGCCTTATGTTTGGAATTGGGACCATTAGATTTCGTTTGAACTTTATTTGTAACTAACCCTTCATAAGCTCCTTCATCCAAGCGTTTTCGATACGCCTAATTCTTTCACTCTTTTGATTTGTCGCTAAATAAAATTGTAAATACATGAAGCAATAACAATTCAGTAAAGACTTAGCTTGGTTTATTGCTCTTTTGAAGATCACCCGCATAATGATGATGAAAATAAATAAAATCATCTTCAAGATAACTAGAAAGAAACCCACAATTAGAACGTAACCTGATATAAACCGAACTAGTCATTCCGAAAACAAACTACAAGTCTAAAATCTAGTAAATAATACCCTTTTGTTACTATTGGATTTTTCATACGCTTTTGTTTGCCATTCGAACAAAGGTTTTGTTTTTGTGAAGCGAAATTCCAATTATTGTAATTTGTAAAGTAAGTACTGTGCCACGTCAATCAATCTAGTATTATTCTTTCATATATTCGTCATGTAGCATTATAGGATTTTAGTTTTCTTCCTTCATCTTCCTTTTAATTAGAAAATGGAACATGCATATGTATTATCATCACGTCTTTATGCTTACTGAGTAGACAGAATCTGAGAACACAAGACATTAAGGCTAAGTTGCGTGTTGGTGGATGTATACAATAGGAAATATAAGTGTTTTACCAGTTTTAAAAGGAATTCTGTAAACCGGAAAGATCTACGTCGCACTAGCCGAGTTTAAAGAACTAAAATAGCCTTTTGAATGGAATGAAATGGTTTTTGTTTCGCATTTTAGTGTTTTGAGTAAAAGACGAATGTCGGATTGCAGGTTATATTACATGGGTATGGTCAAATCTTCCAGTTCGATTATACTCTCCTTAAAGAAAAGAAAAGCTTTATTTGCTCTATACTCTTTTTTATATAGAGTAAATAAAGGGTTTCCGACACAGCTTTTCTTTTCTATCTTATCTTAAACCTTGACGTCTTCGTAGGAACCTTTATCTGGTATTTTACTTCTGTGATGAAAATATCTATAGGTCTAGTGACTTAAGACCTACAAATAGTGACGTTGAACAGGAAGATTTATTATACTAACATATATTTAAATTTTCTGCTATGTTGCTCTTCCATGCTGGTTTGGGAGAAACGAAAAAACATAGAATATACCAGCTGCTTTTCTTCCCGCGCAGACCGTAAAAGCCGGTCAAGGGTTTGGGCGAAAATCTAAGGAATCACATTGATAGGCGATGCGGCTAGCAACCCATCACTATTTTGATCCCGCTTTCCACCTTTACGCCTACTACGATGCTAAAAGTGGCCTGTAGGTTTTACGACCTTGGGCTCTGTCTACCCCGCAAGGGATAAAGACGTGATAGTATGTATGTATGTGTATGCTATGTTTATGTAATATTGGTCTCTGAATCTTGATTTCGAGTTGATATTCAATTAATCTTCTTGTTACATACTCCTTATTATATTAATGTTAGCAAATGTTGATTCATTTAAATGAAGTAAGATATTTGAATGAAATGAGTAGGAAGAAGTTGTTCATGTCTAATGATTGATTGTTTCTTTGTAGTACGTTACATGTTTAAATACGACTTTTATGAGTTTCTTTATAACACAATATAACATATCTTTCAGGTTATTGAACTCTTGTTACTAGTATTTTAATGAGATTTTCCCTGTTTTGGTATTGTTATATTTTATTTTCTTTTCTTGACGAGTTTTATTAGTTATTGTCTGATTAAATAACCTGAAAGTTGACATTTACTGCCTGCCTATTAACAGTTCACTTAATGGAACGTTTTTGCGGCACATAAACTCTCATTAATACTGAAACTAGATAGTCTTAGTCGTAATTAAAACGTCTAAAGAAATCTCAAATGACACATCATTACAAGTATTTAAAGCCACGCAAGTTTTCATACTAATAGCTGCTGTGTGTAGACGGAACCGGTTTGCACTGTCACCTTCAACATGTCGCTAATATTAGTCGCTTTGATGATAAAGGCCACACTCCTTTCAGTTCTGATAATATGCCTACATGGTTAACTTTCCTTAAAGTATTTGCTTTGGAAACTGCAAAATCGTCAATTTTAAAACTTGATAGCCGTACAAATACGAATACAATTTCGTTTATTCACTATATTTAACAATTTGCATGGTTTGAAATGGACGATATCAGCCATTTCATGAGTAACCAAATCACTGATGTAGTTCTTATCATTCGATAAGTATAACTATTCAGTCGCAGTATGCGCCATATTCGTACGTACATCCATATGTTTATCATTTTGGTAGATTATATTTCAGCGTTTATTTGCGTTGCTGTTTTTGTAGTAATAGACCTTACCGTCATACGGACTTCAAACTAAATCTGAGTTCAATGATTGGATTCAAGGCCAATAACCTCCTTTATTGATTTAAAACACCACAGGTCCATAACTTCAATTTTGCTTTCATTGAGTTGAGAAGTCTCTAGATACCTATGTACTTTGCAGAGATTCTAGCTGAGAAATTATAAAGTAACGCACCAGACTGTTTCTAAATAGAATAAAATAGAACAGAAAATCGTCATTCAGTGATTTTCAAATGGTGCAGAAGCCAGAAGCACAATAGAACACGAGGTTAATACAGTTTACCAATTTTGTAAAAAAAATAATTAATTACCACTGAAATAGAGATATACTTAGAGTATCAATAAATATTGATACTCTAAGGAGATATACATATCATTGTGCGTCCAAAAGTGTGCCGCATGAGAATAACGGCTACGATATCAGCAGCCCGTGCGTGATTGAAACTGCCTACATTTAGAACGAGTCGTTATGACGATTGTCGTGGCAACAGTATCAATTGTAACCCATTTTCCGAGTACGATAAAACCGAAAGTGTTATGATAATCAATTTAATCCATTTTTTGTCTAATGTGTATTTCAATATTTGCACCATATTGAAGATTTAAATATTTATTTTCACGAATTTGTACTGGTTGTTTCAAAAACATACAGAATAGATGTTGTGCAACCGATGACATTAATCTCATTGTGTGCAACAGTACATCTAATCAGCTTATCCAGATAAATAAATATACTACTCAATCGTAGGCATATAATGCAATAAAGATAGGTAATAAGGTAATAAAATAAATGTATATTTTAAATAAGAATCTACAATATAGCTTTACACGTGCAAGAATATACTATGCGAATATATTTCTAAACTACAATTATAAATGTCAGTCTCTTCATTTCAAATCTTTAACAATATAATGAAGCATCAAATAGGCCTGATGTTTTTGCAGGTACCTACTTACGCCATTGGAAATTTTACCACTAAAAAGTTCTGAAACTTTATTCAAATGTTAAAAGCTAGGCAACAATGCTTATTAATATATATATAAAAAAAAAGATTCCGTCTTTCCAATTTCCATGTTACCTTTGCGGTTTGAATTTTGCGGCTTCATCAATCCACTTAAACTCTTTTTGATAGCTCTATCTGCATGGAAAACCAGTTCATTTGGCGTACGCCCAAATCAAACATTACTTGTATCCGACAGACAATTTGAGAAAGCCATTATTATTAAGTAATACCAAAGCCGTATATTTTCAACCAAACCGGTTTCAAGCACGTGTTACCTCATTCATAACTCGTACCTGCGAAAGGGACACAGTGTCATGGAAATAGACCCAACACGTGATTTTTTCTCCAACGAAGACACGAGACTTTAATTATTTTATCGTGTTAACGCCGCCACTTACCTGTCTAGAGTTACCGTTATCGCCCTCCCACTCTCGCGTTGGCTTAAATCTATAATTTAGAAAGAGAGAGACGACTGGTGTTTTGTCTTGCACGTGAATGTGGCCGTTGTGAAACGATCTTGGCCTTGTCGCGTAGGGCTTCGGGCGTCGTAGACAGACATAGTACAGTTTTGCCGTGTGGCATAGATCGAAAGTAATTTGGTTTATGTATGACTGGCTTGCTTGTATGCCATTTTATGGCTTTAACTGCTTATTTGCACTTTTCAATGTTGCCGAGTAGGTATCGTACGAACAAGGCGTATTGACGTATAGGCATATGTAACTATTTACTTTTCTCATTGATAAGTCTATTTCTTTAATGTACTGGCAAAATAAAAACGTATAAATACTTCGAACAAGTATAAAAACACTCGATCGAAGTATAACAACATCAAACTGTCAATAATGTTCATGTTATCTTATCAAATAGCCCAAGCACAAGGTCGACAAATTAACTAAATAGTTTCCTGACGATTGTAATTTTGTTTTTAATTTAACTTAGTATTCATTTTTACCGACACTCTTTTATTTTTAAAAATCTTTCTGGTATTAAATAAAATTATTATTTTTCATTTTAAAGTTACACTAGTTAAAATATTTATTTCGTTTATTTATTTATTTTCTTACTGTAAATATTCTAATAATGCCAACAAAAATAATCGTATGAATAACATTTACAATGATACATAAAATCTATGCGTTCTTAAAATAGCTTAAACTAACTAGATTTTTTTTGCGATGTATTTTATTTTCCCACTTAGTCTTATTATGAACTTACATTGTAACAGGACAAAAAAAAAAACAAATCATCGCTATTTATTATATGTATGTATAATATACGGAACCATTACAAAATTTCATGTTTGCCCTTGGAGACTAAAATATTAAGAACTGAACCAAATCAGTAAAAAGTTTTACTGTTTATTTCTATTGTACGGAACCAACGTTTATCCTTGAGAAGGTTTATTTATTATATGTATACTACCGAACCATCAATATTTTTGTCCTTCGTCCTTATAAACTTAAATATTAATAGCAGAACCAAATAATATGGAGCTTTACTTTTTTATTGTTGTACGGAACCCATTAACCCTATTCACGTTTGTCCTTGAGAAGGCTTTTTTGAGAGAGAATTTTGGCAACAGTAGCGGTAGGGTCAACGGTTCTTATAATAATTAACTTCGGCTGTCTGTCTGTTTAGATAGCAAAATTGCCAATTTGTTTCGGTATAAATATATTATACTAGCAATTTACCCGCGTCTTTGTCCGCGTAAATTATAGTCTTATGTCACCCGCAGATACATAAATAAGGTTTCTATAGGTGAAAGAATTTTGAAAATCGGTATTTTCTGAGCCTATTCAATGAAAATTAACAAACAATCAAATCTCCCTTAGTAAAGGAGACAGACAAATTTTGATTAATAGTAAAGAAACATCCTGATCTGTGAATTCATCTCTATACATTTCTTAGCATATTTTTTTTAATCTATGTTTTTTAGCATTACCTTCCAACGTGTCAATGCTGTCGGTCTTCTGGGTAGTTTCCGAGTGACTAATACCTGTTCTCTGTTAATCTGACCTAATAGTATTTAGTAGTAGTAATATTCTTTATTGCACCAAAAATATACAATAAAAATAATATACAAAACATACATTAGTTCACAATAGGCGGTCATATCGCTACTGCAATCTCTACCGAGGTGTGATAAGGTATTTACTATTTTATGGCACCTACTTCATTCATCATCATCATCATCATCATCAAGTCTTTTTAATTATTCTCCACTACAGGAGCACGACCCTCGACCACGAGGGTCGTACTTCATTCATAATAATCTGTTATTTGAAAAAATAAACCTACAGAATATTTACCCATAGTGATTGTTCGGATGGCCTGTGGGATGGCCTATGGAGCCCAAGGACATAATACCTATTTGCGAGTACGACCACACCCACGCTAGGCTTTCAGCCGATTGCCGTTGCGTAGGTTTTAATATTCAAACTATTAAGCCTATTTTAGGAACATCTACTATCATATCACATTACGACAGGATGCTGTCTTGGAAAATATAATTATTTCAGGAATAGGTAGATAAGGTGGTTATCTCGACGGCCAATGATTTCTATTTTCTAATGTGGGGATTTTTTTCTATATTTTTATTGTTTTATATAATATTTTTTTCTATATTTGTTTTGTTAAAATTAGTCAGTGCATTTGCAGTTTCGCAACACATGCATACGAGTCAGGTAAACTTAGTTTTAACTAACTAGAGAAATAAAAAATGCACTTGGGTATAACAAAAATCTTAAAATTATCGTAAAAAATGTCAATTGGCTCAATCAGGCGTGTTGGGGTTCGATATACCTAGCTACTTCTTATCGAGTCGAAATGGTTTTATTTAATTAGATATCATATGACCAGTGTTTGCTACGCTGATTGCTATCGCTGGCCGATCGTGATATAGCACACATACTAGGTACCAATATGATTCTCCTCACTCTTCCCGGTCATCAGGAGCTCAATTTTTTACTGTTAGAATCGATCTGCAACTCGTTGTGAACTTGTGACGTCAACAATAGGTTCGTACATGTAGATAAAATCAACGCGTGGTCCTGTTTTGACGTGTCAAACGACGTTGAACCGAGCGAAAATATTTTTAAAGTTTTTCTGAGAATTGTAGATTTGGCAGTGCTCGTGCGATCATTTGGAAAACCCATTTAATGGTTCAAAAATAGAGTCAATTAAGATTCACAGTGTGGAAGCTTAATGGCGAGTGGTGGATGGATTATAACAGTTCAAAAATTGAGCTCCGGTTGTGACATGGTACATAGGAAAATAGTATACGAGTTAGCTGAAATCTGTGGTAGGTAACCGTAATGACTAATAACTGTAATTGTTCATCTGTCACAAGGAGAGTAACAACCATATAATACATCTGTTTAAAAGAAAGAGGTTAATATTTTATTGCCTGTTTTTATACCTGACTTGCACATCATCTTACCATGTACATGTCGCAGTCATCTGGTTGAATCTGCTATTTGATTGAATGACTACTTGACTAGCGCGTTCATTGAATAACCACGTTTAATTGAATGACTAGGCCGAACGTTGAATGAGCAAGCGTCGCTCAACGTCCAACTAGTTAGCGGGTTGTAACTTTGTAACATAGCCCTTTGAACAGAGCGGACATAAAATCAGTCAGGTGATTCAAATTTAGTTCATTTTTTACCACTGCGGTGCTAGTAGTCACCAAAACAAATATGGCGTCAAACAGCTCGAACAGATGGCACGGTGTTGATATTTATTTCGATTAAATTTACATAAAAGTGCGTTATTTCTAATAAAATAGTATGACATTATGGATTTACCTATTATTACGCCGCCGCCGGCTACTTTAAAGACTAAGAACAATTTGCAAAAATATGAGATTAAATAACTAACTAAACTAAGACGAGGTGGTCGGATGACCTGCGGGCATTCGACAAGTTTTGGATGGAAAGGACCAACGACAGAGATGAGTGGAGAGAGGGAGGGGAGGCCTTTGCCCAGCAGTGGGACACATATGGCTAGCAAAAAAAAAATGAGATTAAATAAAGCTTTGGAAATCATGCTGCCACCAAATATTACAAAGTCGGCTAAGATTCCACGACTTCGCTAAATGACATTTATTCAGTAAAGACGTTGAAAGTTACATTCAACGACTTGACGAGTTGTCCTTTAGTCATTCAATTAAACGTGGTCATTCAATCAACGCGCTAGTCATTTAATCAAATAGCAGATTCAACCAGATGACTGCGATATACATAATACGTTTTAGCGTACCTCTATATTTCAGCATGTTATCGATACAGGAAAAAAAATAATAAATGTGAATCACATTACGATAATAGGTGTACTGAAATGGTCAGTAGTTAGTAAGACTTAGGTGACAATTCATTTACAAAATATCTCATCCGCAGATGAATTTATTGTCACTATTTTCAAATTACTACGACAGTCGGATTTTTTTCATATTAAGGCGCTGTAATTCACGAACTGCTGTAAAACGTCTACTTTTTCGTCGCGCAGTTAGCCTTATTTTTCATGCAATACTAGCATGAAAAAAATATGAAGTACAGTTCAAAGATCAAAATAAATGATTACATCAAAATATTTTCAACAAAATATTTAAAACCTAGAAAAATAAAATGGCAAAAATCTATATCCAGAAAAGATTTCGTCGCGAACTACTTGATATTTTCAGCGATAACTACCAGTTTTTTTACATCTATAAAAAGTAAAACTTACTGAGCAGAATGGATACCTAAAAATATTACAATATTTGGTTATAATTAAGGAATTATTAAATTAAAACCGACAAAAAGCGGCCGAAATGACAGATACGAGTTCGAACTGAGATCGCCTACCGGTATCGCCACTTTTAACCTTATTTCATTACCAGTACGTACTATTATCGCGCGATTACCATTACGTACTATTATTACTAGGTGTTACAGCGCCTTAATGCATCTTGTTCAGAAGTCGAATCGTAGTATCGGAGTGTTGGCAGCGATCAAGGCCGAGCAATAATGACCATTTAGCAACTAATACCTATTATATGAGGCGTATGCGAAATATTGTGAGCGCATTTTGGGTCAAGGACTTGAAGAATTGTAAACTCTGTGCAAGGAAGTAAGGAAGCCGTTTTGGCATCGTATGAGGCCATACAATATCAATTAGCTACTAATGTTTGTTTTATGAGGCGTATGTGAAAACCAATACAAGTGTATTTTGGGTCAGGTTTTTTGTATCCAGCCGTTACCCGTGACTTTTATTGTAATTAATTAATACACCGAATACAGGAACAATATTACAACAGGAAGTTAAAACATGCAGATAAAGAGAGAGGAAACATACCTAGTGTTGCCCTATTATTGACAATCGATTATACAATCTTCCACGCTGGTCTGGGAAAAGAGAAAAAAACCTAGATAGGTATGTACCAGCTGCTTTTGCGAGTGCCAAACATCATCAGAAACTAATAGGTACGTTATGATAATAATAATGCGTACTTTTATATGAAAACAAAAGGTAAGTATGTTACAAACGAAGGTTGAGTGCATAGTGAGTTGCACAGAATTTATAATAATACCTAACAGTAGATTGAAGACAACCTACCTATTAACCTTTCCTTTTATTTAAAATGGCGTTTGGTAAAGAAGGTGTTTTACGAGTAGTGTGTAAAACAACAATATACAACGAATACTACTCTAGCCGTAAAATGGAGTTGGGTCAAGGATATATCGGCATCGGCTCGGTGCAGAGGCAGACTTCTAACAGCAATAACAGTCTCTATTGCAAGGACGATGCTGCCTGCAGTAGAGAGAACACAATTATGAGTACTGAATCTACAAGGCCTTTTTGATTTTTTTCATTATGCAGAACTTTTTTAACACTATATCGACTTTTTTGTGCAGTAGGTTATTTTTTTTTTAAATAAGGTAGGTTTTTCTGGCCATAGCCTACTTTGTAGGTGTTTTGTATGCATTCACAATGATATTCCGATAAAATAAATTCGCCGGTCCGTAATAAATTGTAAACTATAGTGAGTATGCTATGGTTTACAATTTATTATTATTAAATCAAAAAATAGGATATGGAACAAAATTCCACGCGTTATACTCACCTCACCGCCTCTTCACCATAGATCATTCTGCTCCCGGACAACACAGAACACTTTGGAAATCAATTAACCAAAAAAGAATTTCTGGTGCATGATTTATCCAACTTCACATCCATGCATGATTAGGCAGGAAAGCCATTGTTTTTTTTTATTTGTAATCGTCTTCCTGATTCGCGACGTGTAACGTGTTCCGTTATGGAAACCAGCGTCAGTCTTTCCATAAATAGCCGTCTGCCTAGCCATATATACGAGTAAATATAGCTATTAATACTTTATTTATCGCTAAGGAGTTACTAAGCTGTGGTTATTGACACATGTAGGTGGGTTTATTGATTGATTTACATTGTTCATTTATAACTTACGTACGTAACCTACTAATTGCGATCTCACATGCACATTACATATAGATGCTGCCTGAGCATCTATATGTAATGTGCATGTGAGATCGTCCAGGTTCAAAATTGTTCTTCCCATTTTCTCGTAATTGATCGGCATTGACTTTTTGTTTTGTTAACTTTACTTTTAATATATCAATATTTTCTCTGATTATTTTCGTTGCATTTATCTATTTGCCTCGTATCCATTGTTTGATCCGACTATCTAAAGCAGTTTGTGATTTATATTTGATTTTACATACTCTCAAAACACGTCCGATTAGGCTATCGAAAATAGTAAATAATAATCGCAGTAAGTCCTGTAGTGATAATAATATCGAAAATAGGTCGTTAAATATCAATGAGAAACCTAAGTATAATCTTAATGTAAAGAAACTGTACGTAAAAGTTTTACACCTCCTTTTAATAACAGCTTTATCTTTAAGGTGAATTTTCCCTACAACTTAGCTTCAAATTATTTATATTTCCTATAACTTCGTACAAAGTTGCTACATGTCGATCCAGGATATGGCACGAAATGCCATCAATAGGGCCTAAAATGACTATTGAAAGGTTGATTGACTCTCAGATGGCATCTAGCGAGGCAACGATCTGTAATTACTTGTCCCGCGGTGAACTACGTCTTTGTCTTAATGTAATTGCCATTCTAATCGATATTGATGAGTTTGATGACTGCAACGCTGAGCAAGACGTCATAGATTACTTAGTGAGATCAACATGATAGGATTCATTTGATTTTAAAAACCATTTACCGAGAACACTGGGCATTCCTTTCTTGCCATATTGCCGTAGTAGGGCTAAGTGGGGTAGATACAATGAAATGCCGATATCCGCAAATTCCAAAACAATGGTTGCAGTTGTTTTAGATAGGAATGCTTGGCAACTAACGGAGAAGACCTCTGCCTTACCGTGACAAGAAAACACTCCGTGTTTCCTTGTACACATACGCTAGTAAGTTAGGTTACTCGTATGCTAAAAGATAGGATATGTACTAGTATTGTTTCTTCTTCTTCTTCTTTACCTAACTACACTTTTTTCTACGTGGAGTCATGTTATTTTCTTCCAGGCCACTCACTCTTTCTCAGAGGCCACCTCTTTTGATACACTTTTTTATTCCATACTTTCCTTTATGTAATCCATCCAATTTTTGAGTCAGTTCCTTGAAAACGACAATTTACCGTTTTTCGTCTAGTAGGTTATGCTTACTCATTATACTAATTAGAAGATTAATGACAACTACTATTCCTTATTTTTTTTTGTTATTACTCCATATTATGCTGGTTTGCATTTTGTATCAGTTCCTTGAGAACGTCAATTTATCTTTCCTCGTCTAGTAGGTTATGTTACCCTTTTGCTAGTAGAAGATTTACCGTTTGCATTTTGAGTCAGTACCTTCAAAAGGACAATTTAACAAAGTCATAAAGCGACTAACTGACTAGCAACGATCCAAAATAACTGCCTCCCGCGGCGAAGACGTAAAAATGCGAAACTACTCGTTAACCTTTTAATACCCAGCCCGAAATAGCTGTTCCTAGAACGAATTAAGTAGTACGTTAAACTTTACGTAACCCGGGTCATAGATATTATTATTAAGCTACTGGATTAAATGCTCAATAGTTTCGCGACTCCCATGGATTCCTTGAACATTTTGTTGACGTCATTAATTTACCTAACGTTACGTGATTCCTATTCGCAATAAAGACCGGACGCTTCACGAATTTTTCCGATGTGAGTTAAGATTTCTTGAATGACTTACCAGGAAGGAGATAATCTACAGAACCCTACCAAAACGGAAAAGAGCAAATGCGGTAGAACCAGATACAAACGACACTTATGTATATAAAGTCGAGGGCGCCGACAGGGCTACATAACATAGCTGTCTATAATGTCATCTGAATGTCACCTCATTCCCATTATGTGGGGTCGGCATAGCATATCACTCTCTTTTACTTCTATATGGCGCTGTTCCTCTGTTAAACTGACACCCTTTTACCCACGTGCTCGTTTACGCTCTCCATACATCTTTTTCTTGGTTTCTCCCTACTTCTACGCCCTTTAACTTCTGTTGTCAAAACTGTTTGTGTTCAATGATTTCTCTCCCTTATCTAATAACTTGAACCTCCCAAAATCTACAAAGGAACACCGGAGTTTTATGAAAATAAGTGTGATACTCGTGAGATAGAATACGGCGCAGCCTAAAAACATCAGGTATGCATAAATAACGTTACTGCTATCAGCTATCTAATCTGCTGATAACAGTGAGATTGAGCTTTATCTGTGGGAGGGACGGTATTGTAATTATTATGACATCATAGAAGCACAAAACCAGGCATTTCTAGTATAGTGAACTCAATTATTAAAGTAACGAAAAAAAAATAACTAAACATTTTTATTTAATGGGCTAAACGTAAAATAAGATTGTTGTCACCTATAGCGGCATCATCATGAATGCCGATCGGAGTCTGTCCCACTTGTCACATTGCCCCAGTCTCATAATGAGACCAGTGGGAAGACTTTGTCCAACTAGTCTCATGGGAGAGCTGAAACAAAATAATATTTTTAATGGAACTCCTTATTATTTCCAGTTTTGATACTCGTAGAGCCAAACAGCGTGAATTCGCTACTTGTAAAGATTAAAGGAAAAAATATTTCAGGGAACAATTCAACAAACAGTAGAGCGAGCGCGAAACGTGAAAGCAGTGGCTCTGCTTCAGATTGGGCAAAACTTCGTTGGTATATTTCACATTTCACAAACGATTCTCGTGAATTTTTTGCGATGAGCTGGTTATAATTATTCGGCGGAAAATGGCGGAATAGCTGTCATAAAACTCGCACGGTCTACTTACTCCGTGGGTCTACAGCTCACAGAGCTACTATTGTTATAAATTATAAAATGTGAGGAGCCCGATGGTCCAGTGGGTGTGAGCTCTATGAGCGCTTACGTATGTTACGCAACCCCTGGTGCAGTCCCTACTTGGATGGGTGACCGCAAGTGGCATAAAAATATCTCGAGCTCCTCCGTGCTTCGGAAGGCACGTTAAGCCGTTGGTCCCGGCTGTCATCGTTGATGGCAGTCGTTAAGCTATGTCAGATGCCTTAAGGCAGCTTGAAAAATCTGACACCAGTGTTGGCCACTTACACATACGAAAAACAACAAACAGTTATAAAATTTGCACAATTGTATTACTCTCTCAAAGATTTGCAAAATAACGAAGAAGAGATCAATGGAATACAAACCTTAAGTTTAAATAGTTCAACAATTCATCCTTGGCCTCTGTAAGTGTGCCGCGGTTCGATCGGCTCACAGGTGTTGTCTATTTTTATCCAGACTGCAACAACTGTATACGAGCACTTATACGTGCATCCGCTTTGCTGTGTCGCCAATATCTCAAGCAAGCTCGACTGAAATATTATATACGAGACAAGCGCTGTGAATTTGTGAAATAATATGTTTGTCGAATGATGAATTTCTCGGCTAGTTTCACCACCGTATTGTTCCTGACATTAATTGAAGTTTCAGCCTTACCACCTGGATAACTAACAGTCAACACCATACGTTTTAAAAGAAACTTCTTGCCACGTACGACGGAACTGTGGAATCAACTTCCTGCGGCGGTATTCCCGAATGGAACCTTAAAAAAATAAGTACATATATCTTTTGCTAAAAGGCTGGCAACGCTCTTGTTCTTGCTCTCACACCCCTGGTGTTGCAGTTGTCCATGGGCAGCAGTGATTATTAATACTCACCATCAACACGGGGGTCCCGGGTTCGATCCCCGGTCAGGTCATGATGGGAAACGATCTTTTTCAGATAGGCCTGGGTCTTGGATGTTTATCTATATAAGTATATATTTTAAAATATAGTATCGTTTAGTTAGTATCATGCGACACAAGCTCACAACTGACTGTGGGGCTAGCTCAATTTGTGTGATAGATATGTCCTTATATATTTATTTATCAAGTGATGCGCTTGCTAGTATTCCGTCCAATATCAATAAAAAAAAATAGTTTATATTTGTGTGAAGCCGCATTGTTTAGTGCAAAGCATAGTCGCCTGAGAAACTGTACATAATCGGTAACAAACGCTGCTTAGCAAAGAACTCAAACCTTCAGAAGGCTCGAACACATAAATTCCCGCAGGTGTTGTAACACCAAACTAAAAACGTTATCACCACCCAAGTCATCGGTGATCGCAGGATGCCTGAGGATATGTGGGTCAAAGCGTATTAATCGGGGATACCGCCTAACGGTAAAAGAAGACCTGGCAAGCTCAAGAAAAGATGGCGGGATGACCTTGATTCTTTTTGTAAAGATTGGACTACAAATCCCTCGATCGCGAGAGTTGGAAGGAAGGGAGGCCTTTGCCCTGCAGTGGGATAGCATAGGCTGAAAATAGAAACAGAATCAGTAGTCATAGCACAAATAGGGTTGGGGTGGAGGCAGTCTCCCGTAAGATATTACCAACGTTATCGATGCTAAAAGGACTGCGTTGTGACGTAATCCATCACAGATTATGCTACTGTCATAAAAGCGTTCATTCACTAATATCTCTTAAACATACAGCTTCGTTCATTCTCATCATGGAGCGAGTGTTCCTTTTTTATGACACCATTAATGCTGTAATAGGATTCGGCAAATTTTACGGCATTCAATCAGCAGTGAATTAAATGGTCTTCTTTGACGATCTCTTATGTCTGGGAGAAAAGAAAATACTTAGAATGTACCAGCTGCTTCTCTTCCCGCGCGGATATTAGAAGTCGGTCGAGAGAATGGGCGAAAGTCTCAGGAAATATTCGGCTGGCAACCCATCACTATTCAGATTCCTTTTCCCATATATACGCCCAATCAACACGGTAAATGTGGCCTTTGGTCTTATAGTCTCTGTCTACCCCGTAAAGGAAAAAGACGTGATAATATGTATGTATGTACTTTGACGATGAATTCGCATAAGACCTCTCTCGGGGAACTAAAAAGCGGAACTAACAGTCCGAAATGCGTTTTTTTCCATTCGTTCACTTCAAAGAGAGTAAGTAATGTTTACAGCGATAAAAGTCGTAAAATCGATCGTGTTGATTTACGAGCCATCTGCACGTCTTCAGTCGCCGTGACTTGCGAGTAGTTATTATGAGATAACATTTTATGTTTACATGAGCTATCGAAACCAATTGGACAGTCTGCGGCTATAAATCTATTGACAAAAACTCGGTCACTGCTACTGCTCCTATTGCTGCGGGAACGACGCGAGCAAGTATTCACACTCACTCTTCGTACTTCTTGATTTACCAACTCGCAATAATGACTGTAAACACTGGCTCGTGCTCATGCTGCCGTTCAGTGGCGGATTTACCAATAGGCTTAGTAGGCTGAAGCCTAGGGCGGCATATTTAGAGGGGCGGCAAATTTAGCCCAAATAATAATAAAAAAATATAATTATATTTATACACATTACGTTCGTAATCCGTATATAAAAGACTAGCTGTTACCCGCGGCTACTTCACTATATCACCTACTTCACAATCATACTAATAACGGGAAAAAGTCGATGTAATGAGGACGATAGAACACATCATAAAGTAGCAATTTCTGAATAACTAAATGTAATTAATATGATTGTGAACTAAACTAACGTATTGAATTTCAATACTCAGTAGGGGCGGCAAGTTTGAATAGACTACTAGCGGCAAATTTGTAAATCCGCCGCTGCTGCCGTTCCTTTTTCCACACCTTTTCGACTTCCGCGCGTACACGAGCTATCGAAACGAATTGGACAGTCTACGGCTATAAATCGTTTGACAAATTTATACTCGGCCACTGCCACTGCTCCTGTAGCTGCCGGAAATAATTCCCTAAATGATTCTGCGGCAGTAACGACGCGAGCAAGTATTCACACTTAGTCTTCAAACTTCTTTATTTGTCAACTCGCAATAATGACTGTAAACACTGGCTCGTGCTCGAGCTGCCCGTCCTTTGGCTTCCGCGCGAAAAACCGACAATCGAGGGACTGCCCCGGGCAGCGGCCCTACGGGCTGGTGGCCCCATTGCTCATCTCCACCAGTGGGGTCACGAGGACTTTCAAGTTCTGATGTCTTCACTGTGGTGGATCAGTGGGGTCACGAGCGGCATGAGCAGTGACAGCGCGAGCATCCTATTTACACACGCGCTGCCCACTTCCCTGCCCAATAAGGCTAGTGTAAATGAGGCATATCTCTCTCTGATGTGAGCAACCAGGTAAATTTCCGGTTGCACCTTCAGCTGTGATGCGTCGGTGCCCGGGGTCCGCTTTAAGACAGCACTAGCTGTGTGCCCTTGACTTCGCCCGCGCGTTATTTCGCATAAGAAAGTAGCCTATATTTCTTAGGCTCACTCCATCAGCAGTAAATTAAAACTTTTATTATAGACGTTATTTTTCTCTTAAACTCCAAAGATGTTTACAGCGATGAAACTCGTAAAATCGATCGTGTTGATAAACGCCGATCCGTGGCATCTGCCAGTCCTCCCGTTGCCGTGTCGTGTCATGTACAGTGAGCCGCATAGAAAAGTATACTATCCCCATACTATTGGAACTATTACATGAGTATTATTAGTGGTAAGTATACTTTTCTATGTGTCTGTACCCACAGAGCAAGAAATGTCTCGTTGCTCGAGTGCGCGAGCTACATTGAAATTCCTTGCTCTGTGCATGTACCTATGCATGCAGTCATGAGATAGCATAGTTCGTGTTATACACATGTAGGGATAACTAATGTGTGAGACTTTGTATCTTATATAAGCATAGATTTAAAAAAAACGGAGTATTCATACTTCTATGTATTTAATCCACATTTAATCCATCACTGTACCACATTTAACGCAATAAAGTTAATTTCATTTCAGTGACATGTGTGTGTATTATAAACTAAACTATCGAAACCAAATGGACAGTCTGCAGAAATTCTGGAATCATTTCATACTTGATATAGGAGTACAAGTTACCGTGAAGATTTCAGTCATTTGAAAACTTATAATTAACGCAGAATCTCCTAAAGGTTTCCTGTAACTTAAATGCTTTCGTCTGCGGCTCCGCTCCCTATGGAACAGTCCTTTATTTCAGGATGAAAGGTTGCCTGTGTCTCAGATATATCACGATCTTCATTAAACGCACACACGTCGTCTGGGGTACGGAGATGGTCAGCTATCTTCCAACGTCTGGTTCAGTAGTGAAGGCGTGAAAACGTTTACAAACAAACAAGAAGATATATAAACAAACCAACTAACAATTACAATTTTAGTTAGGACATCTATAACGCAAACATTTGGCGCAGATAATCTCGACATGTGTATCACTCTATTACCCAAATACATGTTTTATTATGCGCATAATCTTATCATCATATCTGGCTCGAGATACAGGTTAATGAAGATGTATCTTGACTTGAGGCCTTGGACTCTTCAACGATATCAATTTAACGTAGTCAACGATTCAACGTTACGGTTCTCATCTTAGGGCATTACATATACCTATTACTTTTTTTATCTACCTTTTTACATTGTGTTAATTGACCCTCAACATACTCGTAAAGGGGTGACTCAGCCCGTCCAAATGAACAACTTATCCAATGAGACCAATGCTACGAACTCAAAAATTAAACACGAGTTTGGCTGATTTTGGTTCCAACGCTGCTGCCCATCGAAACCGGGTTTTTAAGCGAGGGAAGGGTAGGAGTTGGACTAAGAGAACGGGATAAATGTATTTGGGATGCTACTTGCACGGATGGATTGGGGATAATAAAGCAGCAGCTCGGGAAGCCGGATGCGCGTACTCGATGCCATACCTGCAACTACCGGACAGGCAGTTGAGGATGGCACCCTGACGGGAAAAATTAAAAATAAAATAGGTATTCCTCGTAGCGCAACCATTTTAAAGCGCACCTAAACGTGTAAAATTATTCTTCGGGAGCATCTTTTAGTTGCGCTCAGGATAGAATTTTCAATATTAAAATTTTATTCCGCGAAGCGCACCTATCTTTAACTTTTGAATAGAGCTGGGAACTAACTAAAGCTATCGAAAACAAGTAATGCACGTTCTTTTTGAACGTGGGTGCGCTTCGCGGAATAAAATTTTCAAAATTGCTATCGTGAGCGCAACTAAAAGGTGCGCTCGGAGGAATAATTTAGTTGCGCTTCAAAATAGTCGCGCTACGAGGAATATCTCAACAAAATGTATATATTTAAAAGGAAGTATTTCGCCTCGATAAGAGTATCAAAACTTTTAGTGGTAATGCAATGTTCTTATCTATGTTTAATGAAGGCGACACTTATCAGGGGTACTCGTATTAAAACGAATGCATAGTGATGATATCCATGTTTTCGCATGTTTATCATTGTAAGACTCATTTAAATTAAACATGTAGGTTGACTGATATGGTTCGTCACACACAATACATATACATTTTCCTCGGCGTGTTCAAAAATAAATCCAAATCCTAACTTCCTAACTTTCTAACTTCTAACTTAATATTATAAATGCGAAAGTGAGTTTGTTTGTTTGTTACGCTTTCACGCCCAACCTATTGAACCGAACATCATGAAATTTTGCATACACATAGGTTAGGGTACTGAGAAGGACATAGGCTATATATCACGCGGGCGGAGCCGCGGGTAACAGCTAGTAAATAATAAAAATAACAATATACTTTATTTTTCTCCACAACAAAACTCTTAACTAAAATACGGACACACATGCTATTTGGTAGCTTGCATGCTTCCGAGCTAGTTTTAAGCGTGCTTCTTAGTAGCACGTGCGGACAGCCATGCATGAGCATGCAAATGAGCATGCTACTTTATTAAGAGGGTATACTAGCAGTGCGTTTTCCATACAAATGTATTTCTCTATTTTCTCACTGAAAACTGCTTCTAGAGGCACAATTCTTTTTACATACAATCTATTACTAAAATAGGTATGTCCCTATGTTTTTTTTTTCTAAAAACCTGTTTAAAAGAAAAAAAAATGTACAAAAACAGTTTTTTTGGAAAAAATAAAATTCCTATTTTAGTACTAGATTTTATGAAAAAAGAATTGTGGCTCTAGAATCAGTTTTCAGCGAGAAAATAGAGAAATACATTTGTATGGAAACCATATTGAAAAAATACTGCTAGTATACGCTCTTAAGTATGCTACTGCATGCTCAAAAATCGATAGCGGGTCGATGTTTTTGAGCATGTGTAATCTTAGCTTCAGATGCAACAGACGTTTAAACCCACGTGCTTATGATTTATCTCGTGCGGCGAGCGCAGCACGTGACGCTACCTGCCGCCAACGACGAGGCCCTTCCGACGACTATTTCCGAACATCGGTAATATCATTGTGTATCCGAATATGGTTCTATCGATTTGTTTTAGTAAAAAGTTCTTTAGTTACAGGCTGCATTGCAACTGCCTTTTATCTCCTCCGGATTGACGAGAAACGACGAGGCGCTTCCGACGGGTTTTACCGAACATCGGCCATATTGGCTCTATCGATTTATGTGTCGAACGCTTATTTGTAGGTCGAACGCTTTACTTTAAGGAACCTTCAATACTACGAATAAGCTTCTATACTACTTTAGTAAAGAGTCCATCCGCTGCAAGCTGCAACAGCCGTGTGTAAATTGACACGTGCTATTTTAATATCCCGTGCGACGAGCGTAGCACACGAAGTTGCTAACCGCCCAAGACGATGTGCTTCCGATGGCTTTTACCGAACATCGGCCATATTGGCTCCATCGATTTATTTGTCGAATTCGAGAAGAAAAAATTTTCGACTCCAGTACATAATAAGGATTACAGCAAATTGTTACGATGTTGAATTTTTGTATACTTCCAATTTGAAGTTATTTACACACTACATAATATCTTAGTTATCGTCTATACCGTATATAGATGTACAATGTGTTTGGTAGGACTACTTAGCGATAATTTGAATTCACGTTCTCAACCTGAAAACGAACAACTCTTGTTCTGTGCGTCGACGTTGACCGAGTTGAGAAAGTGAATTTAAATTATCGCTAGCTATACCAAACAATTGTATACAGTGTGCTATAAATCAAGACGCATAATTTTTTAGATTTCTTATCAATTCTTAAAGAATTGGTGTGTATACAAAACATATGTATACTATAACGACACTCATTTAAGTCCGTAAAAATGTGTGCGATATCAAAAATGAACAACAATATCCCTTTTTGAAGTATTGTGATAAATTTTAAGAAGAACTGATGTGATGTATTCATGTCAATAAATCAGATTGATTGATTGGTCAAAATGTCTGAATATTTCTATTAATTCATTCGTTTCTAACGCAGCCGTGTCGATTGGTTCTGAGAACACTTTGTGGCGATTTCTCAATAGGAAACCTGCCAACTTCATTGTATCATTAGGAGAGTACACTTCGACAGGCGAATTTATCGAATAATTAACGCAATTCACAAATCGTCAGGTGAAGGTTGTCCCGTTTTTACCCGGCTGCCGAATGGGGGTAATGTGTTTCGGTGTTTGAAGTGGAGATATATTAGATTAATGCTCAACCATTCGTTTAACTCGTAGTGTAGTTAAAAATACATATAGCTTATGAAGAACACAAAATTATGAAGAGATAATTTAAACTACATTGCACCAAGAGTAGGCCAACTCCTCTTGACTGCTCTGGCTCTGCACCAAGAGTAGGCCAACTCCTCTTGACTGCTCTGGCTCTAATATACATATAGCTCTGGTAGTACAGAAGAGGGTCGCGCTTCTGCAGTGGGATAGTGGGATTTCAAACATTCTTTCGCCTTTAGTAAGCTATTTTATCAGCGGGTAACACAGGCTATAATTTACGGGGACAAAGTTGCAGAAGCATAGCTAGCATGTATTTCGACGAAATGTATGGATCAAAATTGTGAAAACACTGAGATTGCTGCAACATGAGAAGGATATAAAAAAGTTTCATACAAGCGGAGTGATAACATAAGAACCATAATCAAAAAATAGCTTTGAAATAAGTTAAAAAACAAAAACTGCTTCCAGAACGGTAGAGAGAGAGAGACACACTAACACACACGCACACACACACACGCACACACACACAAACACACACATACACACACACACACCCTAAGCGGTTAAGCTTATATCACCCATATTTTTGCACCGCGGTTTTAGAAATATGACGTTTTAAAACTGATACATGTATCCAATTTTAAATGAATATTTTTGACTTTTATGCATACGAAAAATATGCCCATACGAATAAGCACGCGGAGTCTAATTTTTAATTAAAAAGCTTGTTATGTTAAATGGATTCTCTTGTTGAAAATTGCTCTCAGCAGTTTTTCATTGCCATTCAGAAGACCGGGCTATTTCTATATTCTGAACAAGGGTGTTTTGAATTAATCCATTGCGAGTGTTTATGGGAAACTGATAAGGATGCTGAACGTCCTTTGCTTTCAGCGTTTAGCCTGATGCTGTGGCATAAATTCTTTTTCAATACATTTGCTAATAATACGGTTCTTAAGACATCGAAATCTGTATCGTAATGATGTATTTTACGGCACTTGTGCTTTTTACTTTACACCGATCACAACCCCTCAATAGCTCAATGCCACAGATGCAAAATTTAAACATTTTCATACAATCCGAGCAAAGAGTTTCAAGTCCAGCATGAAAACTTTTTTCTGATTCGTAAGATGTAATTTTTTAACCGACTTCGAAAAGGAGAAGGTTATTAATGTACTTTTTTGGCGAAAATAAACCTGAGTAAATATACCTGATTATTATAAATGTATTTTTACAAACTCCTTTAGTTCCTAACTTTTATAAATTCCTTATTTGCTGAACTTCAATCTTGTTTTAGTTTAAGGTAATCGCAAATGTATTGAAAAACGTCGTATGATACTTGTACGGTATGATGTACGGTACGACTATCATTCTCGTCGTATGATAGTCGTCGGTTTATTATAAGTACTCGGCTTCGCCTCGTGCCTATAAACACCTCGACTATAATATCCAGCTTACCGTACTTGTATCATAATGTACTATTAAAAATACTAGCGGTTTTCCCGTTACTTTCGTCGCGTAAATTGTAGCTATGTTACCCGTTGAAAACATTATACAATAAAAGCTTTAAACCTAAAAAAATGACATTTTCATACAAATTTACTAAAATTAAATGTAATTTTTTTGTTTCCAGCGTTTATCCCATACAAAAAGTTGTTCATATCGGCGGGCTGAATCACCCGTTTAAATCCAAAGCTATCATAATTGCGCCATGTGTACAAAATACTAAAATAAGAGGTAAAATAATTTAAAAAACAAAAAACCCGCCTGCATGGATAACTACAATTATTTTATATTTCACCTACCTAAGAACACTCGGGCTATTAAGACAAATCTAACGATACCTCAAATGTGAAAATCCATTCAACGGTTCTAGAGATACAAGGTAATAAAGAATATTACATACATACAAGATACGCGCTACACACATAACCCTCCTGGCAGTCGGGTAACAATGATGTTATCAATAATCAATTATACTTTTACTTCCACAGATTTAAAAAAAAAAATTCTTCTCATTCATACTTCTATGTTTACTTCAAATAGTGCGATTCTCATTTTCAGAATAGTAATGAAATTGACTCAAATAATCAATTACTAGATAGGTACGTAATGAAAAAGCAAAATCGGAAAATCCCCGAATTTAGTTTTTACCTCTCATAAGGGACTACTGAAAAACCTGTTTTTAATTATAATGAACCCCTTTTGTTTCGCATTATTTTCAAGGATATTATCGTTGTCGTCATTACTCACAAAATATTCTTGTACTTAAATAATTTAAACTAATTGCTGCACGATATCTAAATCTGTTAAGAGCGCGAAATCCTCAAACATACAGTTAATCATTCTCTAACGTCACACACATCGCTGGTGTACTGTACAATGTTGACATAAACAAGAAAAATATCTGCAGAATTACTAAATATTATAAAACTAAGTCCTCCGCCGCGTCTGTTTTTTCGCGATAAACTCAAATACTACTGCATGGATTTTCATGTGGTTTTTATAAATAGGTAGAGTGATTCATGAGGAAAGTTTTAAGGTATAATACATGCCCGGGCGCAGCCGGGGTGGGCTGCTAGTAAATATAAAACCTAAAATACCGAAAGTTTTGAGCAGTCTTTGGAGACTCCTTGTTTCTCAGCCGCGATTCTTCGTGAGCCCATTGAAAGCCCATTCATAGGTTGTATTGAATTTTATATACCCTTAAAACATCAATTTTAATTAATATATTAGAGAATTAAACTATTTAAATACACTTGGCACGAGTAGTATCCTTAAATATATGAGGTTAATTATTCGCGAACGTCACAGTTCTGCGGTCTACGTCAATGTTACTCATTTAAGATTGCCAGTTTAGTTCGCATAAACACGCAAAACACCTGCAGTATAGAGATAAAGGTGCACTTAAGTTTCGTGAGATATATGTGATAGAAAACGTCGAAAAGTAATTTGCGTGCAAAAAAACAAAATGTGCCACCTGTGGGAATTCATAAATTTTGCAAATCAGATTTTGTATTTTTATCTTTTCATTATTGATTGATTAAAATCTTCTGTGAGCACAGCACATGTATTTAATAGGCGATTACATCATTTTGACTTATTTGTAATAATTTTTGTATAATTACTTTCCGATTTTCCAAAACACCATTAATCGACTGTTGCCAAGGCATCTATCGATTACCGGCGCATGGAACCTAAATAAAAGTATGTCGGTTACTGGAACTCACGCTGCATTACAGCGAAATGACCAGTAGCTTTATTTCAGCACTACCGATTATTCCATGGCATAAATTAGTAAAACAAGGTGAATGTTTCTAATGCATGGTCATTGATAATGAATTAGGCAAAAATAAGTAAACTAGACGTTCCGGTTTTGGCCATAAACAAGACATAGTAGTTTTTATCGTCTTGTTTATGTGAATCGCTTATATGCAAATGTCTGTCGCTTATTTTTGTCTCTATTTCAAACAATATTAGCACAGATGTGTTTGGTTTTGAAGGAGAATAATGCATAACCAAAACACGTTGACGTCAAAGTCAGCAAGCAATTATAGTAAATCTTCAAGGATATTAGTCGTGTCACAGAGCAAATTCCTTACAAAAACTACAGACATATTTTGGATATTATAGTTAAAAAGACTTACGATGATTTGCAACTTTTACTACGTAAATTCACAAAAATGGTTGGCAAGTACGCCCTGGTCCATTCCTTGGATCTTCGGGTATCTCTTTTTGATCAAAGTGACATAATTCGGACGGAAATATTACGATTGTTGATACAAATAGATTAAAAATCCCTCTCATCTGAGTATCTTCATGTTTTATAACTGATATCAGGTTTTGAGATTATCTGTCCATATCGCAGTCGTAAATTCGGTTTGAAACGTCTGACATTCTGTCTGTAATATAGACACTAAATAACACGAAAATGATGACTAAAGACGCCTTAGTTTCTACTTTACATAGTTAACCGGCAAATTTGAGCCTATTTCATCAAATACCTACAAAAGAAATTACATAAAAGTTTATTCACTCATACAAAAAAGCCAACAGACCAGCCGTCTTGTTACAGAATTGCAGTGTGTCGATGGCCAGACGCCAAAAAATTCACCGCCGGCTGAAACGCCCCCAGACCGTTCATATAGTAGTTGTGCGTCATCCTTGGAAGTTTATGTATGCGACTCCGCGCGCGAATATTTCGCACTATTGAACCGTTCCATGAATCCATTATGCGTAAGGCGTAAGGCGTACGCTGTCTCATACTAACGTCAATATAAGTCGCTATTTATGTTCGTTCCGTTGAACTATAGGGATGTCTATGTAGGTGGGGATTTCTCGTAGCCGTATTCTTTCTTACTGAATAGTATTTAGGGTGTAAATTACAATCGACACACATTTGAAGGGATATAGACAGACACAGACCGTTAATATAAACAAACTTGCTTTCAGCCGCGGTTTCGCTGGCATGATTGTATACTGTATATTTATCGGAAACATTCCCTTTTTTCGGGATTAAAGGTCCTATATCGTTTTCCGGGCCTCAAACTACCTCCAAACCTAACTTCATCTAAATTAGTTTAGCAGTTTAAGCGTGAACAGGTAACAGGTGGACAGAGTTACTTTCGTATATAGAAATCGAAATAAGTTAGTATTATTCATCCATCGCCAATGTACAAAAAATATTTTTTTTCGATATTCCCATAAAAATTGTTCAGACAGCTGTGATGAAATAGACGAAATTATTTTGACCACAGGACTTACCTGGTGATAGGTGTCATCATCGCTTATGAAGATCGTAGTCAGCAAATGGGTCCACAAGCCCAATTAAAAAGACACTAGTTTCCTTACCCATTCTCACGCCTAAAATTGAAACGATCTATAAACTTACATTTACATTCGTCGTATATGTTAGTGCCGTCGCCTTGATCAATTATTCCGCTAGATCAATATTTAATTTAGAAGTAAGCCCCTCTTCGCGTGTTCGTTATTTCTATTTTTAGTCGGAAACGAATCAATTACGATACGATTCAAACTTTTGCTATAGAAGACACAGGTAAATTCTTTTCTATAGATTGTTTTATTTGTCTGCGCCAAAAAAGTTTTAAAGCAAAAATATAAACTATTATAACTACAACTAGTATATGGGTTATTGAATGATAATAAGAAGATGAAGATAATACGATAATTTGTTCATTTGGACAGGCTGAATCAACCTTTTCAGGGAATGTCGAGGGTAAATTTACACGCTTTATATATACTTGTCCTTTACGAGTCAAATGAAGCCAAGGGTAGATACAGTATGGTTCAAATGAACACTAAGCAAAGTCAGGAAAAGTTAGTTGCAAGTAGTGACAGATTTCTAGCGGCTTTCTAGGTTGCTAATCTATCTTGACCGTTAAGGAGAAGGAGCGGCGCGACCGAGCTTTGCCCAATTTTCTCAAAAGACAATATCATCGTCATCTCAGCCCATCTTCCGCCCACTCCTGGCTCGCGTACGCCTCTTCGTTTGTTTCGATGATCCAGGAGCGACCCGCGACTTTGACTGTATCGTGAAACCATCTCATGGAAGGACGTCCGATGTTTCTATGCTATTATGTCATTTGATTATTCACTTTTTTTCTCCTTTTTTTAAATATATAAAAATGATTATTTACTAGGCCTCTACCAGGCTCGATCGACTTTTCACCCCCCGATATTCACCTTAATTCCAAAATTTATTAAAACGATTAGCGAGATTGTTGAATGGCTTTTGACATTCTTGCAAGTATACCACATATTGTTATATTTTCATTTATTTGACCTTGACACGATTGATGAAATTTCGGTGAAATTGTTCCACCTTTCTTCATTAGTCCACTTTTTACGCAGACAATGGGCGTCCCAGATTACCGCCCTTGTTCCTTGAACAAACTCCCCCCATTCGGAGTTCAAGGCGACCCGCACTTGATCTACTTCGCGATCGGCACGTTCTCCTTTGGTAACAGTTTAATTTATTGTTATCTTCAGTTCATTTGTCTTTCATTGTAATGAATCTTTTTGAAATTTATCTCGTTTATGCCATGATTGCGGATATTTTTAGGTAATTTTTTTTTTTGAGTTTATGTGTATTTACTTGATGTCTATATTTCATAAAAAGTGAGTTTTTAGATTAACAAATTTGTAAAGGCATCGCAAAAATTAAGTTGAAACGGTAAACGGGTTTATTTTATAAGCTCGTTAAACATTTCTAAGTCTTTCTACGAAACTTAATATCAGCTTTTACTATTCCCGATTTTTTTTCTGTTTTACTCCTAAATTAGTGCAATCAACAATGTCGGGTACCTTTACGAGGTTGTAGCAGTCCTTAAGTAGGTTAATATTTTTATATGAGATAGGCAGTTAGTAAAAGACCCAAAACAAGCCCAGTTAGACGCCGGCACAGCTTTAGATCAGGATTATCTGAAAGGACAAGGAAGGTCGGCCTTCCTTTCTAACTTTCTTTTCTTTAGACCTAATCCCATCTATTTGGGGTCGGCCCCAAGTAAGTAGATGGGATTAGGTTAGGTTAGCGGCTAGACAAAATAAAGTTGGTAATTTGTTTTATATTGTCTGTGTCCTGAGGAACAAATGCTGAAAAATATTTATAGTGACAAAGATATGTACTATTTGCTTAGCACATGGCACAACCAGGCTTCTGCTGCTAAAATGTAGCTATGACCCAAAGTTCACAGCCTGTGACCTTTGGGCTATGCCTGTGACTCACAGGCAAAGCTCTGTATACCTGAAGGTACTACTGTCGTCTGTGGCCTGAAGCCACAAAACCGTGATGATCTTTTTTAATCATGGTTAAAGGTTTTGAAATATTCCACAAGTGTGTCTCAAAGTACATTTGAGGAAGTTATTGCAATGTTATTTATGTATAAATAACAACACAAATTGCGCGTCCATTTGTATATGTGCAATTAATTGATTACTTTAAAGTCAATTAGTGTTTTTGCATCGTTAAGTAGTTGTTCTTTCTTGGTTTTACACACAGATTGACAGTTTACAACACCAAAACATCTGCATACTAGTAAATAAAGTAAACAATATAATGAAATAATATTTAAATTTAAAAACACATATTCACATTATCATGTCTTTTTCTCTTACGGGGTAGACAGAGCCTATGATTTAACGTGTTGGTTGGGCAAATAAGTGGAAAACGGAATCCTAATAGTGATGGGTTGCTAACTGCATCGCCTACTGCTGTTTCCTTAGATTTTTGCCAATTCCCACGACCGGCTTCCACAGTCTCAGCGGGAAGAGAAGCAGCTTGTACATTCTACGTTTTTTTCTCCCAGTCCAGCACGAACACAATTGAAATAAAATAATACATCCAACCGCAGTACACACATATAAATACAAGACCAGCGCATTCTTAAATTGTTGCATTGTTTCCGGCTACACTGTTCACACAACAGTCGTCGCGACGACTGTGCGTACTTTGGCTCTCTTCGATTGTATATGGCGATACTTGGTAGGAAAATGAGCCCGTATATTTGCCCGCGTGTTTTATTTAGAAGGGCCGCAAAGGGCAGGTGTTCTCTAGGAGGTCAACTAGTCATGCTTGGCTACGCTTTGCCCTTATCGAATGCCAATAGAAAAGGTTTAAATTAAATGCGTTTATTGCAAGTTATGACTACTTTTAGCTGCCTAGCTATACTCTTCATTTTGAGCTGAAATACTCTAGCTAGACAAGATAGACAGCTACTCTCAAAGTGTGTTCTGAGAAACAATTGAAAGAAAATAATACATTCATAATAAATAATACATTCAACTGCAGCACACATACACACCTAAATACAAGACCAGCGCATTCTTAAATTGTTGCATTGTTTCCGGCTACACTGTTCACACAACAGTCGCGACGACTTTGCTTACTTTGGCTCTCTTCGACTGTATATGCCGATAACTTGGTAGGAAAATGAGCCCTTATATTTGCCCGCGTTTATTTATAAGGGCCGCAAAGGGCAGGTGTTCTCTATGAGATCAACCAGTCATGCTTGGCTACGCTTTGCCCTTATCGAATGCCAATAGAAAAGGTTTAAATTAAATGCGTTTATTGCAAGTTATGACTACTATACTCTTTATTTTGAGCTGAAATACTCTAGCTAGACAAGACAGACAGCTACTCTCAAAGAGTGTTCTGAGAAACAATTGAAAGAAAATAATACATTCATAATATAATATATTCAACTGCAGCACATATACACACCTAAATACAAGACCAGCGCATTCTTAAATTGTTGCATTGTTTCCGGCTTCACTGTTCACACAACAGTCGCGACGACTTTGCTTACTTTGGCTCTCTTCGACTGTATATTATGCCGATAACTTGGTAGGAAAATGAGCCCGTATATTTGCCCGCGTTTATTTAAAAGGGCCGCGAAGGGCAGGTGTTCGCTAGCAGGTCAACCATTCATACTTGTGCACGCTGTGCCCTTTTTGAATGCCAATAGAAAAGGTTTAAATTAAATACGTTTATTGCAAGTTATGACTACGGATACGGATTTGGACGACATCGTGCGCGCGTCTCAATTCACATTCGCCCTGAGGAAGACCTCCAGATGAGGTCGAAACATGTCGGCCAGTAGCTGACTATTTAAGTGGGTAACCCGTTGTTACATGTTTTAATAATGTCTATATCTCACGTTAGTTTTAATCAAAAAACACTTTTTGTTATCTAGCTCGAGTAGACCAGCTATTTTCAAAGTGTGTTCTGAGAAGCCCCAGAGGTCAATCTAATGTGAGCTCACGAAACCTGCGTAGTTTTTTCAAACTGATGCGTTGCTGTATATTGGCTAACATTTTCAGCAATAAATGAGACAATATGGCACTAAAGTGAGCCAGCATATTTGCCCCTGTGTTTTATTTAAAAGGGCCGCAAAGGGCAGGTGTGCGCTAGCAGGTCAACCAGTCACGGTTGGCCACTCTGTGCCCTTCTCGAATGCCAATAGAAAAGGTTTCAATGCGTTTATTGCTTTAAAAGTTATGAATTTTTTTTTGCTGTCACTAGGTTGTTTTTGGATTGTTATTATCTAGACGCTCGTGTCTTGTATTTATGATACAATGTATGGTATGTCTTATAGTTCTATAACTTTAATAAATATTTAGTTTTAAGTTAATTCTAGCTTGTATAAATACATAGGTAACCAGCACATTTTTTTATTTAACGGCTACTATAAACTTGCTGTACATCGTCTTACATTTAAATAATAGTAGATTGTTGCACTGAGCAGAAAGTAAGTTATTGCTGCACGAGTGATTATTTGGAGCCCGAGCGCTAGCGAGGGCTCTAAAAAGCACGAGTGCAATTTAACTTACTTAATGCGAGGTGCATAATCTGCTTTCTTTCAACTACTGCAATAAAAGTAGTTGAAAAATAAAACTGAAGACAAATTACAATAGTTAAAAATTTGTTGTTCACATTCCCGCTTTTTTTCTTTATGGCCAGTATTTTTTTTAGGCAAGGCAATACACATGTCCCTTTGTTAACTCCATACGGCCGTTAGGTTGGCTTACCTTCTTTATGACAGGTGACAACTATTGTCCACGATTTAAAAAAAACTAAACAGTGCAGTAAAGGATTTCCATACATTTTTGCTGCACTAGAGCAGCAAAAATGTATGGAAATCCTTTACTGCACTGTTTAGTTTTTTTTTTACTTTAAGTGCAGCAAAGTTCCGCTTTGTGCTGGATATGTAGTGCAGTTATGATAGAATTGCAGCGTAGTTGGAAGAAAAATTAATTTGAATACGGTTTTAACGCGTTTAGTACACACGTAAAGTGTTCGAAACGTTAGGTGGATAAATAATGTAATAACGCGATATAACCGTATTAATTTTATTTAAATGTGTAAAATGTGTCAGTATATTTGCGAATGTTTTTGTTTAAAAGGGCTGCAAAGGGCAGGAATCGTTAACAGGTCAGGTAGTCACGCACACCAGTCAAAAGGAAAGTTTGAATGAAATGCTTATTGCTCTTGATAGTTACTCAAAGTACGCTGCGACTTTGCTGGATGTTTCGATTTGCACCCCCTCCTCGTCTACACACGAGACAGTACATGTATAAGTTTATATTATTTATTATATATTACGCTATATAAAATTGTGCAATTGGGGAGGCCTATGTCCAGCAGTGGACGAGTATAGGCTGATGATGATGATGATGATGACGCTATATAAAAGAAATCCGTCGTTAAAAAAGTTTGAGAACCGCTACTCTAGGCATTCGTACCTGACAAGGCTTGGTACCTTTGTTTCATTTTTATGGTACATACATAAACTTTTTTGAAATTTTTTATAGGGTACCATGACTTATGAATTTAAATTCGCCGTTATGGTCTTGTTAACCCCCGGCCCCGACGCTAAAATAGGGCATTTATAAGTTTGTCTGCTATGTGTGTGTCTATCTGTGGTACCGATTTAAATGCGATTTGTTTCATTTTAAAGCATGTTTTTTAACGATGGTTCTTAGATATGACTTGTCGAAATCAGTCCAGCCGTTAACAATTTTAGGATAAAGATAATTTTTTTTGTTACATATTTTAGCTTGGGGTATCTTAACAGATTTGTTTGCTTCCTTGCTTTTGATAGTAGAATGCCATTGTAGTAAAAGCATTGTAGAATGGAGTAAATAACCCAGACCCCGCTCTAATTAATAATTCTAGAAATCCAGAGAGTAATCCCACTCTCTTTTAGTTGTGCATCAAGTTTTAATAAGTATATAAAATAGCGGCTTGAATAGACCTATATCAATAATAACATCACTATGTATTGTGGTTGTACGCAAAGTACCTTAGTATGACTCAGTGAAATTTATAGGACGACATGACAATAGGTCTTAATTGTCCTAAGTTAGAAAGCCGGACAGCAGGTGGGCTGCTAGTAGAACATAATACTTATTCCGTAGAATAGGTCACGGTTAACAGTAATATAATGTTGGACGAGGTTATTGTTAAAACAATGATTATAGGATGTTACGTCACAATGCTGTGGAAGCCGACGCCACTATTCGAGTGTTTGAAATAACAAATACACGAATCGTCTTGCTTCAAAATATTTTCATTGGGTTGGAGTGGTCTTTTCGAGGTTTCAATTTTCTAGTGCTTCAAATACATATAATCACTCCGTCAGTAAGAAATCAAAAATTAAGGTCACGTTCATTTTTAAATTGAACAATAAATGATAAGTGCGTTAAAATCCCGAGTGACGACCATGGTGACGTCACAGTTCCCTACTTACAATTTTTAACAAACTATAACGGCACGAGCCCGTGCAGTTTTTGATGCGTTAACTGTTTGTTGTTTAATTAACAAAAAAAATACGTTTCCAATATTTTTTGATTGATTATCTAGCTGACAGATTAATTTTATTATTTTGACTCAGGAATCTAGCCAATGCTTAGTTGTTCTAATATTAACATAATGTAGGCAATACAGTAGTTACTGTAAATACCATTACAAGGTGTCAAATATCTACAACTAGAGTAACTTGAGTAGTCGGCAATATTGCCCAACATGTAATATGCACATGCAAAGCTATTCTCCACATCGGGTCAATTTCTAGGTCAGGCAGTTTTTGTAACTGGCCAACATTTTTTATGTTGGACGATTCAATCAAATATTCAACAGACACGATTCGTTTGGAAAATGAAATATTGGGTCCTTACCTATGAAATTGTCGTTTTTTCTCCGCTTGCTATTTTGTTCCTAATGACAATAATTTTCAAATAAACACATTTTTTTTATTATTAAACTTGAAAGTGGCACATTATTAACATTCTGCGTGCATTAAAAATTTAGTTTTAGTGAATTTATTTATTGGAAAATGCTCATGGAAAGAACTCGTTTCAGTTTTATCCGTTTTAGTCATATGTGTAGCCATTTTTCTATTATTTTTATAATTTTTTTTTAAATTTTATAATATCTATATAAGGCTTACAGTTGTCTGTAACTACAAAAAAAATTCACTTTTTTGAATTTATCAATCCCGAAATAATACTAAAAACGTTAGTATGAATTCACTTTGCTCGAAAATCTCTATAGAAAACGCCAATTTCATAGGTAAGCACCTAATATTTTTAGTAACATAATTTGGCGATCTGTAAAATGCTGTAATTACGTTTAATCGCATTGCCTTCTTAACTAAGGCTTCTTCTATTTTACCATTCCAGGTATTTGGCTTCGGACTAGTTAGTTATTCCCACTGGCATTAAAAAGTTAAATGTAGTTTCAGCAAAGTTCCGGTATCTTCCAATCTGTAGTTACGGAATTCTGAACTTAAATATCTTCTTATTTTGCTTTAACGTAATGGAGTCTTGTGACTATAAAACACTTGTTATTGTCTTTTAATTGTCACGATTCTATTTATAAGTTTCCGCAACTCTATTAAACGCACGTAAGTCTGCTAATATAAGAGTTTATTAGTCTTTCACATCAAGCGACTGGCAATCTGCGCCTCTCCATTATCTGTTGTACAAAAGTGTTCTATTTATGTATACTAAGTAAGCAAGAGTTAGTGCTATCTCGGGTATTATTTTATGTCAACATGCAAATTAGTATCACTCTCTTTTATCACTCTATTAGCATTCTCTTTATCATTGCTGGTACCGACAACTCCATGTCACTTCTGCTGGCCTATTTGCTAACTTTTGACAGTTACGGTGTATATCATTTTCATGGTAACTTCAATATTCATTACGGCTTCGGTATAAATGACTATTTTTATTTGAGATATGAAAACCGTGATGGATGCTAAAGTGACAATCAAATCGTTGTACACTGAGTTAGTAAATCGGCCTGCTGGTCTTGCGGATTTTCCACGATTAACTAATGAGAATGAGAAAAAAGATCTAACACAAATATTTTACAAGAATTTTCGAACAATTAGGACAATACAAAAATAATATGAAAAAAGTAGAGTAGGCATAAAGGCGGGTTTATTATAAAAGCGATACATTCATATTCCCTTGCGGACTAAATCAGAGCCCAGCAGGCCGATTTGCTAACTCGGTATACAACGATTTGATTGTCACTTTAGCATCCATTACGGTTTTCATATCTTAAATAAAAATAGTCAGTCATACCGAAGCCGTAATGAATATTGAGTTACCATGAAAATGATGTACACCTTAACTATCAAAAGTTAGCAAATAGGCCTGCTGGTCTAGGAGAATAAAGGCCACGTTTAGCTTGTTGGAGAAAAACGGGATCAAACTACTGATGGGTTGCTAACATCGCCTATTGCATTGATTACTCACATTGTCGCCCATTCCCTCGATCGGCTTCTACGATCTGCGCGGGGAGAGAAGCAGCTGGCTCATTCTACGTTATTTCTTTTACCCTAGACCAGCATGGAAGAAATTACAATTTTTAATATGATCCATCTGTCCTGAATAGAGCAGAATACATTTTTCATTGGTTGGCCAAAACTGGTTGCCCTAAAAACCACTGTACTGCAGCTAGGCTCAGACGGCTTTAGGCTAGGTATTCGCAAGATACAGTACGAATACTTAGGTTACGATTTTTGAAATTTTACCGTTTACAACAGCGGTTCAACCATACAGAAATAGTTCGGAGACGACCGATCAGGATCACACATTCAAAAATAGTACCCCTGCAACATTCACGAATGTATATCGAGATGTAATACATAGTGATAGTATGCTATTGCATATTATTAAATAATAGTGCTGTATGTACGTGACCTACATTATAAGATGTATCGCGTTTTCGTTTCGACAGAACAATAGCAACGGAGCATAACGAGGGCGTTGCAAACCCTTGAATTATTTTTACTAGTTCAAGCTACAAATTATATTTCCTGTTGTTGTTTTGCATTGTCTTATGTATGAGCTATTAGTTATTTGAAGTACTTAATGCTTATTACATTTTCTTACATATTACGTAATCAAATCATTAGAAAATTGAAGAAATGCCTGCGAATATCGTTAACTAGTAGCAATTAGTTAACAAGACTAGCTTAATATCCCTCGGGAGCCTTATTTTTCAGTAGACAACGTACTCTATGTATATCTCCATCTTATTGCCTCAGTGGTTGAAGTGTTAAATGGTAACAGGCAGATTAACTCTCACATTTATAATATTTGATGAAAAACAGTATGGATATGGAAGGGTAGATTTTGTTGAGCTCCGTGGCGCAGCGGTCAACACGCCAGCTTGCAACACGAGGGTCCCAGGTTCGATCCCCGGTCAGGTCATGATGGAAAACGATCTTTTTCAGAGTGACCTGGGTCTTGGGTGTTTATCTATTATAAGTATATATATATTATAAAATATATTATCGTGGAGTTAGTACCCTGCGACACAAGTTCACAACTGACTGTGGGGCTAGCTCAATTTGTGTGATATGTCGATATATATTTATTTATTATTTATAGATAGATACACAGGTCAATAATTTAAACATTATTTCTGAAATACTTATCACTAAAGGTCTACTTATCACCGCTAAATCCTTATAATATTTTTGTGGCTGAAGCCTGAACTGAAAGGCAGGTAATATTTAGGCGACACTAAAACTATCAAATTTTGTTGATGTTATCTAACATCTGTTTGTTGGAACTTTGTCCCGAGACCCGACGTTTATTGGGAGATATTTTTATATTCCTTGCTTATTGGGAGATTTTTCTTTATCATTATGATGCCTTACTTTTATGATGAGTTAGAATTTGCTGCAAAGACTATTTAAAATTAGTCGCTCTTACTCCTCCGTGAGTCCTCAGGCTATTGCTTTTTAGTCAACATGATCAGGAAAGATCATAATCGGGTCGTGATACAGTAACATAGTCGAATCAGATTATAAATACGACCTCCGTGTTGCAGCGGTCAACACGCCTGCCTGCGACACGGATGGTCCCGGGTTCGATCCCCGGTCAGGTCAAAATGGAAAAATGATCTTTTTCAGATTGACCTGGGTCTTGGATATTTATGTATTTGTTATAAAATATAGTATCGTTGAGTTAGTATCCCATAACACAAGTCTTACATAAGAATTTACTTTGGGGCTAGCTCAATCTGTGTGATTTGTCCGTATATATTTATTTATTTATTTATTTCGGATCAGTTTTGAAGATGCTAGAGATCACGGCTAGAGACCTCGTTATTTATAGTTTTATGTATTTGCAAACGAGGAATACATATTAGCACGGATAGCTACGCCAGCCACTGGAATTCCACATATTGCAAGTTTCGAACTCCGAGGTTCTCTGTGGAATGCTTCGCATAGATATTACGCAATACTTTTTATATAACAAATATTATAGGGCTGGGTTCAGTTTATCATTTATCAGCGTTCAATATTACTTTCCCTGGTCTGAGCAGTAGAGTGCTTCGGGGAGAAACAAATCTTGATATAAAATAATGAGGTTTTCATAAAATCCTGCAGTAAAACGGACGGCCGGGAAGTCGCAATATTCTAACTTCTATGAAGGTGTTAGTAGTTTCTATATTCGTCTCTTTCGACACTAGAGAGAGTCAGAGTTGTCTTAGCTGTGATAGATAGGCTTTGGTATATACCAAACTATATGTAGCGTTATTTATAAAAAAAAATCCATGCTGGTTTTGGAGAAAAGGAAAAGCATAGAATACACCACCTATTTTTCTTCCTGCACAGATCGTAAAAGCCGGTCAAGGGTTTGGGCGAAAATCTAAGGAATCACGGCAATAGGCAATTCGGCTAGCAACCCATCATTACTTTCCACCTTACCGCCCACTAACCTTTGGGGTTTATGACCTTGAGCTCTGGTTACCCCGCAACAGATAAAGTCGTCACAATATAATGTAAGTTTTATTCTCCATCTCAATATGACCAAGTGTGAAAAATTTCTTAATCATAGATTCAGTGTTTATAACGCCGTCTTGCAATTCAAAATAGACGGATTCGCGACAAACACGACCGACGAGTCAACGAAGGTCAATTTATGTTTGCACAGATGCCGACTCGTCTCGTCACGGATCATTTTCTTGAATTAAGATATACGAACGCCCACTACCCAAATTAGAAGGCAAACTGGCAATTTAGAAAAATCTTATTTGTTTATTTAAACTTGAGATAGTTACACACATTGTTTTTTATTTGTTAAAAAACAGCTCACTTGAGTATGAAGTTAGCTACAGGCCTACATGTTTCTAGCTCATCCGGACGCCTTCCTAGGGCGAATGTGAGAGGTATTCCTCGCAGCGCAAACATTTTGAAGCCCACTTAAAGAAGCGCAACTAAATTATTCCTCGGAGCGCATCTTTTAGTTACGCTCGCGATATCAATTTTAAATATTAAAATTTTATTCCGCGAAGCGCATCTATCTTTAACTTTTGAATAGAGCTGGGAATAACAAACTGTCGATAACAAGAAGTGCACGTTCTTTTTTTGAACGTGGGTGCGCATCGCGGAATAAAATTTTAATATTTTAAATTGCTATCGTGAGCGCAACTAAAAGGTGCGCTCCAACGAATAATTTAGTTGCGCTTCATTAGGTGCGCTTCAAAATGTTTGCGCTACGAGGAATACCCTTGAATGTGGAGGAACCGTGTACGATCGCACAAAAAACGAATTCATTGCGGACTGCGACGAATTTTAAGAGGCTTATCACAAAATAGTGCTCTGAAAGATTAGGTTTTTACGCACGGCGACCACTCGGTTGGGGTCACGAGTTCACGACGCTATGCTGTTGCTACAACTGCACGATTTTGATACTTTTTCTATTCTTTAATTTTTTGATATTGGATTTTTTTTATATTGTAATATTGTTAATCATGACAAGAAATTCACACATACGTACATTTTTGTTGGCTAAGATACTTATATCAGCGAAACTAGCGACATCCGTTATTAAATTCTTGTACTCTGAAATAAGAACAAATTTAAAAAATCTATGTAAGTATTCACTAGTAAAGTACATTTAGTATTTTTAGGATAAATTTTCATCAAAATCATCATTTGAGATTGAGAGATCTACTCATTACCGCTAAAAGTGGCCGCTTTTGGCGGTAATTAGTATTTGAATTTACTATCTTATATTTACTGAATGAAAAATAATAAAACGTTATACCAAAAATACTACAAGTCATTTACCGACGAAGTACTTACATAAATTTTTACAATTTGCTCCTATTTAGCAGTCATATCATCATTTCGTGTAGGTGACACGGTCAGTCGACCATGCACACCCTGGTGTCAGAGTTCTTCGGAACCGCCTCTCGGCCTCTGACGTGGATTCTTAAACGGATACCAAGTGGCAGCCGGGATCACCGGCTTAACGTGCCTTCCGAAGCACGGAATCATCTTTCTTATCAGACAATCAGGTGATTCATACCTGCAATATCCTAACCAAACTGGAAACAATTTTGCGTTTGCTGCGAAATAATTTAAGTATGGAGGTTACAAATCCGAATTAAAAAATTTTACCAGGCTCGTAAGAAAATAGAAATTAAAAAACTAAAGGCTTTGGCGCGATATTTATTTTCTACATATTGTTGTTTGTAAACATTTTATGAATATTAATTTACATATTTACATCAATATTTCATGATGGTCTAGGATAAAAGAAAAATCATAGAATAGACCAGCTGCTTCTCTTCCCGTACAGTCTGTAAAAGCAGGCCGAGTGAGGGGGCGAAAACCTATGCAGAAGAATATGTCAATAGGTGATGCGACTAGCAACCCATCACTATTTTAATTGCATTTTCTACATAAAAACCCACTAATACCCTAAACATGGCTTTTGAGGTCCGTCTCACCTGTAAGGGTAAACACGTGATAATACATGTATATTTGTTTGTCTATATACTATTTTTTTTTAATTTCCGTGTAATATTTGAGAAAAGTACTACACAAGCCTTGACCGCAATCAGGCATTGATGGACTCACGTATGTGTGCCTCGGCTCCGCCTTGGCCCACATTCACACGTTCGTCCATCAATGCCTCTATGCCGGCCGCTGCAGTAATGTTCTTTATTGGTAAATTAGACATTTACAAAAAAGTTTTTGAAATATATCGTAATCGTATACATATGTCTGTTGACGATTTATATTACAAGTAAGTAGGAAAGTATTTGACCAAATTAATTCAATAAAACATATATGAAATTTTTACATACATGATATTTATTATTTGACCAGCAGGAATTGGTTTTTTGGCTGACCTAAATAATTAAATATAAATATATACGGACGAATCACACAGATTGAGCTAGATTTTATAACACATACATAATTACATGTGTATAAAGACAAACATCCAAGTCCTAGGTCAATCTGAGAAAGAAAATTTTTCACCTTGACCTGACCGGAGTGACCGCGGAGCGAACCCGGGACCATCCGTGTCCATCCGGGCTGTAGTGTTGACCGCTGCGTCACGGAGCTCGTCGTCATAATCAGATTAATTACAATTTTTCCTCAATAAAAATAAATCAGAATACTATGTGCCTCAGTGGCATGGATCTGGCTTAGTTAGTCGCACTATACGCTTTGCACACGATAGTTCGACGAAGAAAAATTCGGCATAGGTCCGCCGTCGACAAGCTCCCGCGCAGTACTGAGTTTGAGCGGTCGACGCATCGAAATATATAGTAATTTGGCGGTTGCAATTACGTTTTTTATAGTCATATCTTTAATTATTATTATTTTAAAGTACAAAATTTAAATTCCTTATGAACTTACGTTTATTCTAGTATATATTTCATGTAATAATATTACTGTAGTAAGGAGAAATTTGCAGTTGATGTTTTAGAAATTTTGTGGTTTTACGGTTTTGAATGGATATTTTTTACTAAATATTCCATACATATTTTAAAATTCTGATTCCGCTACGAACTTGAGCACTATTAAAGAGATATTATTTTATTTTTTTCGTTTTAATTCCGTCTGTACAGTTGTTCAGTTTTGAGCACGAAAAAGCGCCTAGCGCTCATTTTGTGTAAAACATGCTTCGGAATTTTGGCTTTATTTAAATTGATTATATAAAGATGCAAAAAGTAGAGCCGCTAATAACTTTACTAATAACTGTTCTCCATTGTTAAATAGATTTAAGTTGTCAAAGTTTTTCAGTTTCTTAGAATTTGAATGCCAAAATCACGGTCAAAATGTGATAGGCCTCTTAAGAACTTATTATTAAAAATCTTCTTAATTTCATTGTGAGCAATTCATAGGTTTTTGCTTCCATTCTATTGATTTTTTGCTCACCAGAAGCCGATGCAAATTAAATGTTCTGTGCAAGTACCTACTTCTTAACAAGTTCTCAAAAGGAAACAGACTTGGCTGAAGGAAAGAGGAATTATACCATTTTGATGGTAAAAATGTGCTCATTTTTAGGGTTTCAATCCGATATACAATTTCAACCGGAATATTACGGTTCAATAAATGGAATACTAGCATATATTTATATATAAAAGAAACGTGTTATTTGTTCTAACCACGTTCATGGCCGGCTTTAGCAATAAATGTTATAGGTATTGGAGTTTCTTTTATATGAAGCAACTAAAATTCTGATTCTCATTCTTAAGTAGGTACCTATTGTCCTTCAAGCAAAGATCTGTACAATTTTTTATATTATTTTGAAGATATGAGTGAGAAGTGTATGTGCATTATGTATAACTTATTCTATCAAACCACATTGAGTCATTTTAAAGTTTACTAGAACACTATTAATGATCACCTACAAATTTTCCTGCTTCGCTTTTTAAAAACTAAAAATGCGATTCAATATGCACTCTTAAAATCAATACGCAAACGAGACTTGTTCGACCTATCCAAGATAACAAAATCCTGTGACAAAATCCAATGATGTAGGTACAAGTTGATTACTGACTTGGTAATGACAGTGATTAGTGTAACATTATCGAATGAACTAGCATTGTTGTTGACTCAACAGTCTATTTTTGACCGTCCTAAATCTTCCATACTGGTTTATGAAAAAAGTTGAAACAGAAAGTTAATGCATCAGATTCTCCTTTAAAAAACAAATCTTATCTCTATTACCTACTTAATTATTCCCTTCAAAGGTTCAAAGGAATGGTTGCAAAAAAAGACGACATCTCAGTCATAATCGATGGAATCCTTACAGGTGTTTGCCGATGGAATCCTTACATAGCCGGCCTCTACATTTATAAAAGCTCCTATCATATTAATTAATCTAAATTACCTTATATCCCTAGAAAGCAAGATTTTTTTTATTTATTTCCGGAACGATTCTCATTTTCATTACCGTTCACGCAAATTAAATCAATTTTCCAAGAGTCGGACTACGTTTTTCCTATTCTGCGATAAATTATCACCTCGTCTGCTAGAGTCGTCGCGTGTGCGGTGAAGAAGGAATAGCTAGCGTCTATGACAACCACTTTGATATACAATGCGTCTTTCTCACGCTCAATCAATAAAAATCAAGCGTTCGAAACCCGCAGTGAATTACATAGCGTCGACGAGTGTTGCAGAAATGTACGCACGCGAGTAGGAAAGCCGTTATCAAAATGGCGGGCGGCGCGCGGCGGCCATTGCGAGCGGTCGTTGACGCGCCGCCTCGCCGGCCGGGAAGCTATTGATTCAACTGGTGTTAGACGCGCGCCGACATCTGGTGGCAGAATGGGGAATTGAAGTTTGGGTCGTAGATCGATAGGTGGCGCACGTGATTTACTCAGAAAATTTAAATAATGTTGCTGCAAAAATTTACATTTTATTTTATAACATAAAAGGTAACCATTAAAGCTTTACATGAATTTTTAGGGGTCCAGTGCTGCCAGCATCTGAAATAAATTACTCGAGAGGAAACGCAGATTAAAACAATTTTATAGACTACTGTTAAATTCAAAGTGGGAATGTGAAGCTTTTCTTAGCGTTTTTTCAAACACAGCACTGGACCCCGAAAAGTTCTAGTAAACCCTAAACCTGAATCCCCAGCCAAGCATTTCATCAGCCCTAGATTTAAATCTACATTTAAGAATGTAGAGTTCTAATCCTAAATGTTCATCATCAGCACCTCAGCCGCAAGACGCCCACTGCTGGACATATGACTCCCCTAAGGAAAGAAAAAGAATCCTTAGGGGAGGCCTAAATGTTACCGTATAACTTTAATTATTAAGTATATTTTGCAATACATACTAGTCCTTATTTTCTAGATTAAAATTAAAAAAGTCTTCGTGTTGTAATTACCTTTTTTTCTAACATATGTATATTTAGGGGATTCCTGATTTTTTCGAGGTCCAGTGCATTTGGTACAAATTATTTGAAGAAAACCGGAGGCTCTTATCCGTGTTCCCTTCAAGCATTATGTGTTTATTCTATTTTATTTAATTTCAAACCGTTGCTTGTTCCAGTGTAAAGACTTCGAGAAGGTCGGCGCCACCATCGCCGTGACCCCTTGCGACGTGGTGGAGGAGGCCGACATCACGTTCTCATGTGTGGCGGATCCTCAGGCAGCTAAGGAGGTAATGAGCAGCATTTTTTGAAAGCAATTACTTCTCTTAATGCAAGGCAGCATAGGTACTTTTTTCGTGGTACAGTGGTTTGAAATTAATTTGAAATTAATATAATATAAAGGAAAAATTAAGATTTGGGAGAAAAGGAAAAACGTAGAATATACCAGTTGCTTATCTTCCTGCGCAGACTGTAAAAGTCAAGGGATTGGGCGAAAATCGAAGACATCATGTCAATAGGCGATGCGGCTAGCAACCCATCACTATTTTGTTTCCGCTTTCCACTTTAACGCCCACTTACATGCTGAATGTGGCCTTTGGGTTCTTTACGACCTTGGACTCAGTCTACCCCGGAAGGGATAAACGTGATAATAATGTATGTATGCATAATTTAAAACAGTGACGCGGGGAGGGAACTCCATTACTTAGCGGTTCGCAAAATGTATAGAGGAGTAAGAGGGGAGGGGAATGTATAGGTGCGCTGAGCAGGAATATCGGCCACATGTGGATGGAATCTCCGTCCAGGCTGCGTCGTCCCATGGTGGGATGGTAAAATAGTGGTGGTGAATGGACCAAATTTGAAGGTCCTTCAATATATATAAAAAAAAATCATAACGGGCCTGCTGGATTTCAACCTGGAATTCATCGGTTATAAGCCGTGCTCTGTGCTATGTGGCTGCCACTGTAAATAAAATACAAATTCAGATTTAGGAAGACACTTTGTTGGCTACTAACAATGTAGATTTTTGCGGATGGTCAATAGTATCATTATCATATGGCTGTTATGTAGTGGACGTTGTTTATCAAACCATCGCTTGTTTCCTAACTCCGGTTGGCTTCCGGCGGTGTTACTGTACTGTGTTCAAATGACTTTTGCTATTTTTTATGACTCTAATTGTTTATAATCTAGTAATATTAAACGTCGATCTCCGTGGCGCAGTGGTTAACACGCCAGCTTACGATACAAGGTGGTCCGGGGTTCGAGTCCCCGGTCAGGTCACTTTGGAAAGCGATCTTTTTTAAAGATTGACCTGGCTCATGCATGGATGTTAATCTATATTTGTAAGTATATTTTATACTATATTATAGTATCGTTGAGTTAGTATCCTACGAGACAAGTTCACAAGTTACTGTAGGGCTAGCCCAATATGTGTAATAAAAAAATAAAAATCTGTATGACGATAGCAAAATAGCATATTATGCAATTAGCTAATTGTGAATTTCTGTCGTAGAATACAAAGTCAACGATACTATATTTTATAATAGAAACAACATAAGTATCCACCGATGGCCGATGGGGCAAAAAGGTTCTTGAATGGCGACCACGTACCGGCAAGCGCAGCGTTGGACACCCACCGACCAGGTGGTCAGACGACCTGATAAAGGTCGCAGGAAGACGCTGGATGCAGGCCGCTTCCAACCGGTCATATTGGAAATCCTTGGAGGAGGCCTACGTCCAGCAGTGGACTTCTTGCGGCTGAAATGATGATGATGATGATGAAGTATCCAAGATTCAGGCCAATCTTAAAAATATCGTTTTTCCATCATGACCTGGCTGGGGATCGATCCTGGGACCCCTCGTGTTTAACTGCGCCAAGGAGGCCTTGCTTATTTGCCTTGAGGAGGTTAGTAAAATTCTGGTCGATGCGATGATGTCATCTGTTTGTCACAACACTTTTTCCGATTGTTATTGTTTGGTTATACCTCCGACGATTTCTATAAACAGATATTCAGTGAGTTGGAAATAGTGACGTCACACACGACCTACATACGCACGGAGGAGAAAGGAAACGAAAAACAATGACTTTGCTCAATAGAGAAGGTGTACCTACCGTACTAACTATTGCACATTTGAATATTGTGTATAGGTCAGCAAGCATAATTTGCACGCGCACGCATGTTGTTACGTCTATAACACTAATAAACTATAACAGATAAGGCTTTGCTGGGACTCAGATAGCTACGCACGTCCGTCAGCCGAGACATCTACCGGACGGAGTAGTACCCAGATGGCGGGATGTGCAACGTCACATAGTACATTAAGACCGTATACTAGCGGTATTTTTTCAATATGGTTTCCATACAAATGTATTTCTCTATTTTCTCGCTGAAAACTGATTCTAGAGCCACAATTCTTTTTTCATAAAATCTAGTACTAAAATAGGAATGCCTCTATTTTTTATTTTTTCCAAAAAAACTGTGTTTGTAAATAAAATTTTTCTTATAAACAGGTTTTTAGAAAAAAACGAAACATAGGGACATACCTATTTTAGTAATAGATTGTATGTAAAAAGTATTGTGCCTCTAGAAGCAGTTTTCAGCGAGAAAATAGAGAAATACATTTGTATGGAAAACGCACTGCTAGTATACCCTCTTAAGCTCCATGTTCACATTACATAAACAATAGCTATAAGTCATACATGTCAAAAACATTTATGAAACTTTTTAATGCTTGTTTGGGTGATGAGAAGAATAAAAAAATCTGCCTGACGCCAATTTGGTTTACCCAAGAAGAACTGCGGATAAATACCTGTGAAAATCGAGTACAATATTTTGCATGCAGATCATCCCTGCTTTTAGAGTGTGTTAAGTTGGAGTGTCTGAGGTATTGCGCTTTTTCATTAACACGTTGTATATATAGATAGATCAATTGACTCACAAAAGCCATTAACCTATCATGTCGTAGCCTAGTCCGCAGACCGCTCCCAAGTGCATTCCGCCATCCATCACCAGCACCGGGTTACGCAAAGGTCAATGGCGAGTTCCGACCTTTGGAATATACCTCTTGTTACGGAAAGAAATCTATTTACGCGTGATAAATAGCGCGTCGGGTGTAAGCAACCATTTTATTATAGGACATGCATGGTGAGCTCGAAGGTTATATATATAGATCGATAAATCAATTGACCTATCATGTCGTAGCTTAGTCCGCAGACCGCTCCCGAGTGCATTCCGCCATCCATCACCAGCACAAGGTCGCGCAAAGATCAATGATAGTCCCGACCTTTGGGATCGGATGACGCGTCTCGGGGTGGGAATATCCCTCTTGTTACGGAAAGAAATCTATTTACGTTTGATGAATAGTGTGACTGGTGTAAGGTACCATTTTATATTAAGATGAAGAGTTCGAAGTTCGACGGCCTAGTGGGTAGGCAGACCCGGATTAACAGATTTGCTGCTCAAAGGCATTTATTTGTTTTTTCCGGTCACCATAGATTATATAAAGCCTAGATGGACTCTATTAGCCTAAACGCGTAGTATAATCTAGTGTCCAGGCATGACGGTGTCTAGTCTAGAGAGTATATAGGTAGTCAAAGTTTGCTGCTAGAGCGCAATCAATCTGTATATTGGTGAAAACCGCACGAAAGTCGTTCAGTAGTTTTTTAGTTTTTGTTTTATTATTTGTGGTAGTTTCAGTAGCGACCTGTCATTTTTTATAGAATGCGCACATCTTACCGCTATCGCCGAATGTCAAAGTTAACCTTTAGGTATTTTAAGTAGGTACCTACGACACACAAATCTGTATATACGTACGTGATTTTCAATGACAAGTCCCGCGCTGACCTTTGAGATCGGATGACGTGTCTCAGGGGTGGGAATAAGTCTCGTTATGGAACGAAATCTATTTTCGTTGGGTGAAGTAAAGAGCGCGTCGAGTATAAGTTACCATTTTTTAATAAGACATGAGAAGCTCCAAATTTAACGGCTTAGTGTGCAGAGGGCAAATTAACTGATTTGCCGCACATAGGCATTTCTTTTGTTGACGAGTAAGGTGACGGGCGACGTGGGAGTGGGAGGCCCCTCTCGTTATTAGGCTAGTGAAGCGCAGTCACTCTATGTCCCTAACGTCAAAAACCGGCCAAGTGCGCGTCGGGCCACGCGCAGTGTAGGGTTGCGAATGACAACTTTGAGTTCACACTGTTCACACTCGCACATCTCAGTTTGACGACCAAAAACATGTAACAATTTAAATGTATGAAATTTTATATTTTCGAGTACATTTTATAAGTTGGTGGCCTATAACTTTTTTGTTTGTACTTAGTACTCAGCTCTGATAGTTTTCCTTTCAACTTCAGTATATATACTACTGCTGTAATTTTTTTCACGTATCCTTGTATAACCGTTTAGTAGATAGAGGGGGGGGGGGGGGGCACTTACCTCTAATCCAAATATTTCGGAAACGGAACCCTAAATCGAAAAATGGTATTCTCAACCTCGCAATATTTTTTGAAGACCTATCTAAAGATACCCAACACGATGGGTTTGTATAGAAAAAAAAATATTACTCCCTCTTTACTTGTATGGGACTTACCCTAAAAAAAAATTTTTTTCAAGATTTTCTTTACCACTTTTTTAACATGATTAATATACATACCCATACCAAATTTCAGCTTTCTAGTACTTATAATCTCTGAGTAAAACCGCGGACGGACAGACAGACAGACAGACATGGCGAAACTATAAGGGTTCCTAGTTTACTACGGAACCCTAAAAAGTAGGTATCTATCGGTGAAAATCGCATGAAAATCGTGCAGTAGTTTTTGAGTGTGAGATTGACAGACAGACGCGGCGAAGGACTGTTTTATTATATGTATTATATCTTAGTAGCGACGAAATTCGAAGGGTATTTTAAGTTCGTACATACAACATATAGATTAAACTACAAGTCCCACGCTGACCTTTGAGATCGGATGACGCGTCTCAGGGGTGGGAATACGTCTTGTTATGAAACGAAATCTATTTTTCGTTGGGTAAATATTAGGGCTACGAGTGCGAGAGAAGAGGTTGGAGGGTCAGGGGGAAATCTTCTTACGTGTTACTTACTACTTTTTGGGGAAAATATATTGATTTCATCGGCACAATAGGTGTACAGTGTGTAAATGGAACCCCGACATTACCTTAGATATTTTTATTTTATTTATAGGTAGGTTTTTGTGTATAGGTAAGTTTTGTTTTAGATAGGAATAATTGTTATTTTCTTAGGGTTGATTCAGACCCTTCAATATAAACAACTTTACCTATGAGACTTATTGCCCTGGCGGATGAATTCAATTCCTTAGACATACTTTTATAGACCTTCTTTTTTGCTAATGATTCTTCGTATCGAATATCAAAGTTTAATTTCTTATGTAAAAGATAGAAATACTACTAGGAGAGAAGCAATGCCTTTGTTTTAAAACTAGTGGTCCGAACCGGCTTCGCCCGTAGTGCATACCTAGCTTATGGCACTTAGGGATAACGTACCTATCGAACAGTGAAAGAATTTTTGAAATCGGTCTAGTAGTTCCTGAGATAAGCGCGTTCAACCAACTCTTCAGCTCTATATATTAGTAATAGATTCAGTCTCTCATTTTAATATTAGTCGCAAAAAAAGGAATATAATAAGTATATAACTTGTTATGGCCAACAATGTTTTGGCATGGCAAATCAAATCATCCAAATATGCTAAGACTTCGCCGAAACGCACATACATAACCATAATACCGAATACTATTAACATAATGAGAATATTTATGGGATCGTCTATTTTCGTTTCGATTGAGTGGCTATTCATGAAATGTGTAGCGGTCGACAGTGTAGTATAATAAAGAAAAACAACTACTAAGGTTTATAAATATGATTTTTGTGGAAATAGAAGTACATATGTCTCGACGTTATGATGTGATATAAAATATTTTTTTCACATTTCTTATGGTCCTGAAACTATATGGAATTCATGGGATCCCATTACGAAGCCTGCGATATCCCAGTGCCTGTATGTCAGTGGGCTGTATCTCATGGATTGTTGATTGTCGATTAAACTTAAAATCGATTCATCGATCATTCGAATTAAACGAACCAAAAGAATCGCGTTTCTTTCCTTAAAATGGTGCCTTTTAAGAGGATCAACTACCTGTAAATTTCATACAAAAAGCGATAACTCTTCCATCCCCCTAAACTTTTAAGAATAGAGGAAATTTTGGTGTCATTCGATTTAGCACACCTTAATCTAGGGCTAACCGTTTTCTCTTTTTTATTGATTCGGTTTAGATTAATTTAAATAAATTAAAATGCCCCGGGTATTTTTTTAATAAAAAATATGGATATTTACTTAGATGCGCATAACTTTTGTTGTAAGCAATATATCTTAAATATCAAAACTTACCGTACAGCCCTACTTCTCCAATTCATCAATATTATGTAAAAAATATCGAAATTGGACTAAGTTTATGGCGTGGGAAGCGTTATCGCTTTTCGTATGAAAATTTACAGGTAAGCCTTGGGACCGTTTCCACAACCGAACCGAGAACCGCGATGAGCCCGCAGCGTTTTTTTGACAAAAACGGGCACTTTTGGTGGAAACGCTAAGTTTTCGCCAAGGAAAGCTTCACTTTCACACTTTCATGTCCATCCTCACTCGTATCATTAGATTATTTACTTACACCCAAGTGATATAGGCTATATTTTTTTGGCAGAGCTGGCCTGTTCTAAGTTTTCTTTAAAAAAATAAACATTACTTTGACCGTCATTACAGTATACGCTAGTAGATGACAATATAATTATAGTATTTATAGTATAAACTAGCAGCCCTCCCAGGCTGCGCTCGGGCAATTATTATACCTATAAACCTTGCTCATGAATCACTTCTATTGGAGAAAACCACATGACAATCCGCGCAGTAGTATTTGAGTTTATCTCGAACAGATAGACAGAAAGACGCGGCGGAGAACTTTGTTCCATAATATGTAGTGATTACTACTACTGTAATAGCATCAGAAATGGATATTGTGGTGCAGCTCTGTAGAAAACTGTTGCGCTCCATTTACCCCAGCGGTGGCATATGAAATCGCATTAAATATATCGTTATAACAACATATTGTTTTATTGGAAAGTGTTGCTATGTTATTAATTCGCGAACATTGACACTAAATTTAAACTTCTTTTGAAAGGCTAGTTTCAAAATAAATATAATTAGCCCCCCCCCCCAATTAGATAATCAATTGGACACGTATTTACTTTCGGACTTATTGCGGAGGAGATCATGATGTTGATGATGTACCCAGAGTGCACAAACTTAACCCTTCACAAGGTTGTAGGTATATTTAAAAGTCATTGTTTTGAACCTTATTATTTCTTGGCATAAGGTTAAATTTTTGGTGGCTATATATTTCCCATCGCCTTGAAAAGGTTTAATATTCTATGATTGTACCCCAAATTCCTGACTGGCGAGTAGCGACAAAAATACCTAATAATGTATCTATTAGTTTTGCCAACTCTTGTTCGTACCAAACCCTAGAAACCCTGAAAAAAATATTCTGTAAGTCTGGAAATTACTTGTGTGCCAAGTTTTTCTTTTAAATACTTTTTGTGATGGAGAAAAGAAGATTTTTTCGCTCTCACGAACATCCAAACTTTCGCATTTTATGTTCATAGGATATCATTTGATTCTTATATATGAAAATATCACAACTCCACAATCCCCGTAACTGCAAAGGTTTTTGCGAGTTGGCAGTTTTGGTGGCGAACGTCGCATTAAGGGCTATATGAATGAATGCGTTTATTTGCTTATGAATATGGGAAATAGTACAGATGTTAAATATGATTGCTCTACTTATTCAACTACATTTATAGCATGCAAATTTTTATGGTAAGATTTTTAATATATTTAATTTTAATTTAATAAATTAAATTTATACTTTCAACACTTAAATTATTTAAAATATTAGACACACATTATTATTTATTATATATATCGTTATATATATCGGCGCTCTTATAGTACACTAGCGCCACATTTCTTATTTCATAAACTGTATCAAATTTAAAAAATCTAACAAGTACAAAACTACTAAATTACTTATAGCATTTTTTGTTTATTACAAGTAATTTACTAGTTACGCCATATACGCCATATTTAAAGAGAAAAACAGGTTACCCTGTTTTTCTTTTTAAATATGGCACTAGTACTGTATATTATTAGTTCTTTTTTTGAGAGCCAAAGTTAAATTGATACAGGATTACGTGTTCCTTACCTTGGGACTAATAACCCCAGGGACAACTTTTAGCATGAGAGTATTGAGAGAATGAATGACAAATTTCACCTTACATTATATAATATGTTATGAATCCTTAAAGGGGCGACAGCTCATCAATATTGTTATATACTGGATTATGTCAAGAAAGCACGGACGACTGGTAGAAAACGTATATTGCAAGCTGACAATAGGCAATGTGAAATCACAGGCGCCATCATTGTCTATGCTTATAAAGTTCATTTTAATTTTTTGACCGTCATTACAGTACGCTTATTAATTAATAAGCGTACTGTAATGACGTAATTATTATTTTAAATGTATAATTTGTGTTAATTTTTCTTATTAAGTGTAAAATCCTAGCCCTCATGTCAATGTCTCCCGCATAACATCTCAGGGAGAAGGGGTGCCTGAAAATAAGCGCTACCTAAGACGCATGTCCCAGGCAGCACAAGCTGAGGCATTCCATTGTCTACCTACTTACTTAATGCTAATATACCTTGCAATGTAAATGTACTTAAAGTATGGCAATAAATGGCTTTTTTTTTCTTAAAAGATCCTAAACACCAAATAGTTAAATAAAACTAATAAAATCAATCTTGATATTTCTAGATGGTGTTCGGCAACTGCGGCGTGCTCCACTGCCCGACCCTAGAGTCCAAGGGCTACGTGGAGATGACGTCAATCGACGCGGATACCTCGCATGACATCGTGGAGGCGATTAGTGGCAAGGGCGGCCGGTATCTGGAGGCGCAGGTTGGTCACAAAATCTTACAGTTCATGATGCGCAGTTTATGCATGGTTTTTGTTCTTACGAATGAAATATCACCATATGCTGAATGCCATTTACTTATGAAACCACGTACAATATATTTAACGACTATTTTGATAGTTTTGCTTCAACTTGTACTTGTAAGAAAGAAAAATCGTTTATTTGGCATCAAAACACAAGAATAATACATAATTAGAAAATATGAACACAATTATAGAGACATAAAACTCTTATGCTAATACCAAAAAGGTCTCCGCTCAGCTTGTTATTGTTGTCATATCAACTATGTTTCATCAGGTCTTTTAATTTATCTCCACTGCAGGAGCATGACCCTCTGTGTACTACCAAAGACATATTAGCCAGAGCATTCAGAGGCTTTGGCATTCACTCTGCACGCTGCTCAGACGGTTTGGAGAGGCCTCTTTGATGTTTGTAAGCTTTAATAGCTTGTGAAGAGTGAGAAGTGAAGCGTTGTTCCTCTATTTTATCACATAGGACAGCAAACGAGCTAGCGGGTCGCCTGAAGGTAAGTGATCACCGCTGCCCATGGACAACTGTAACACTAGGGGTGTTACAGTTGCTGGCTTTTTATTTTACCCTTCCCAGAGGGAAGGGGGAGATGGGCCTCTGGCTCTCTTAATCATCAAAAGAAGCATAGACGTAGTAAAGCTACTACTCAACCGTACATTTTCTGTCAGAGTGTGGTACTTTCCTGGACGAGCCGGCCCATTCCTGCTACCAGCAACCGAAAATTTTGCCGGTATCGTGGCTCTACCACAACTAAAATCCATAGTCTCCTTCTACGACATCCTCGGGAAGATTTGGAGGGGTCCTATTCTACTCTGCTGGGAACAACTATGTTTACCATCATCTTTTGTCTGTTTCAGATCCAAGGCTCCAAGACGCAAGCAGAAGAAGGCACCCTCATCATCCTCGCAGCGGGCGACCGCTCCCTATTCGACGACTGCCAGTCCTGCTTCAAGGCGATGAGCAAAAACTCCTTTTACCTTGGTAGTAGTCCGCTTCTCCGGTTGCCGGCGCGAAGAACGTTGGCGTTGACACTCGCTTGATGAGAATGCACTGGCTGTCATTGAGAAACAGACTGTAGGGCCTTGGATATAGCGTCTATTATCGTTTGAGAGATCTGCTTCAAGGTGATGTGATGTTGAGAATGCACTGGCTGTTATTGAGAAATAGACTGTAGTGCCTTGGATATAGTATCTATTATCGTTTGAGAGACCTGCTGCAAGGCGATGTGGTGATGTTGAGAATGTACTGGCTGTACTGAGAAACAGACTGTAGGGATTTGTATATACCGTCTTATTTTAGCCTGAGAGTGGCAATGAGCAAGAACTCCTTTTACCTTGGTAGTAGTCCGCTTCTCCGGTTGCCGGCGCAAGGAACGTTGGCGTTGACACTCGCTTGTTGAGAATGCACTGGCTGATATTGAGAAACAGACTGTAGGGCCTTGGACATAGTGTCTATTGTCGTTTCAGAGTCGTGCTTCAAGGCGATGCAAGACACTGAGAAACAGACTGTAGGGCCTTGGATATAGCGTCTATTGTCGTTTGAGAGACCCGCTTCAAGGCGATGAGCAAGAACTCCTTTTACCTTTGTAGAAGTCCGCTTCTCCGGTTGCCGGCGCGAGGAACGTTGGCGTTGACACCTGCTTGTTGAGAATGCACTGGCTGTTTTTGAGAAAAAGACTGTAGGGCCTTGGATATAGTGTGTATTTTTGTTTGAGAGTCCAACTTCAAGGTGATGAGCAAGAACTCCTTATGATTTGGTAGTAGTCTGCGTCTGTGGGTGCCAGTATGAGGAAGATGAGAATACACTGGCTGCCACTGAGAAACGGACTGTAGGGCTTTAGATATAACGTCTATTGTCGTTTGAAAGTCCTACTTCAAGGTGATGAGCAAGAACTCCGTGTGATTTTTTAGTAGTCCGCTTCTGTGTGTGCCAGTATGAGGAACATAAGAATGCACTGGATGCTACTGAGAAACAGACTGTAAGCCTTTGGATATAGCGTCTATTGTCGTTTGAAAGTCCTTCTTCAAGACGATGAGCAAGAACTTGTGATTTGGTAGTAGTCTGTGCCAGTATGAGGAACATAAAAACTACGTTGTAATGGCTGCCACTGAGAAACAGTCTTTAGGGCCTTGATTATAGCGTCTATAGTTGTTTGAGAGTACTGCTTGATGTATGAAATATGATATGATATTTATGTAATGCACATGGAGGCTCTCTACTTGCATGTAATATTTATTTATTTGTTGGGTTTTGAATGTGTGTTTCTCCTTATTTGCTTTGCTAGTGCATACTCTTTTTTTTATTTCATTATTTTTTTCTATAATTTTGTTCATAATTTCCTTTTAGTAGATCCTTAATTATTATTTTTAAAGTGTCAACCGTCAAATCTAAGCGTCGAAATTTTGGCATGTGCATGAAACAAAATAATTTTATTTTTTTATTCCAGTTTTGTTAAACAGGTTTTTGGACCATTATTATAAATATTTCAATTTAAATATGTAACGCATAAAACTTTGGACAATATCAGACCGTTTGATTAAACAGATAAATAAGAGTTGGCGAGCTCCGTGGCGCAGCGGTCAACACGCTGGTCTGTGACACGGATGGTCCCGGGTTCGATCCCCGGTCAGGTCACGATGAAAATGATCTTTTTCAGATTGACCTGGGCCTTGGATGTTTATCTATATGTATTTGTTACAAAATATAGTATCGTCGAGTTAGTATCCCATAATACAAGTCTTACTTAAGAACTGACTTTGAAGCTACCTCAATCTGTGTGATTTGTCAAAAAATAAGTATGGCACCACTTTTCTTTTATTTGATATCTAGATTCAAATCGTGATCATAGTATTAATAAAAAAAATTAATGCAGTAAATAACAACTTTATAAAAGAGAAAGAAATAATGCGGCGATTTGCTTCTACGTTGAATTTGTTTGTGTTTGTTTTCCTTCACTGGAAATAAGAGATGGTGGAATTAACCAAGCAAACGCTGACTATATGCCGGAAATTCGCTTATTTGAAATTTGTAAATAAAAATGCAAAGCGTTATGGACTTTATTTTGATGATATTTTAAAGCAGATTTTTAAAAATCGCCTGCCCGCTGCCCTTGCGATTTTGGCGTGCACTGATCAGTGAAATGAAATGAAATTTTATTCAAATTTGGATATCATGTATCGCTTTTTGCACGTCATATTTTTTTTAATTTGCAAAATCGAAAAACTACTAGCGTTTCGGAAAGACCACTGCTGAGAAGAATACGCCGAAAGAAACTCAGTCCAGTGCTTGCGCATACATAAGTCAGTTTGTACTACATTAACCCTTTGAAAGGCAGCAGGTATATTCAAAAGTCATTGTTTTTGGACCTTATCTCCGGGGCATAAGGTAAAATTTCTGGTAGCTATATATTTGCCACTGCCTTGAAAAGGTTTAAGGCAGTGCGGCCTTATGAGCTCGAACTTTTTGGTTTGTTGACCGCTTCACGGAAACCAAATTTATTCACCACGACTCATGCGTTGCAGGCGACATCGGCAACGCCTCCAAGATGAACTCCGTGCTGCAAGTGGTGGGGGGAGTGTCTCTGGCTGCGTTAGCTGAGGGGCTGGCCTTGGCAGACCGAGCGGGCTTGAACCAAGCCGATTTACTGGACGTGCTAGCATTGACACCGCTTGCGTCGCCACACCTCATACTGAAAGGGAGAGGTAAGTTACTTTTGAATATCACTTACACGCTGGTCTGGGAGAAAAGAAAAAAAAAACGTGTACCAGCTGTTTCTCTTCCCGCGCAGATCGTAAAAGCCGATCGAGGGAACGGGCGAGAGGATGTCAATAGGCGATGCGGCTAGTAACCCATCACTATTTTAATTCCGTTCTCCATCTACAAGTCCAACATAATGTTTTTATTTTTTAAACTAACTAACGTAGCCTTTGGGTTTTGTAAACCTGGGCTCTGTCTACTCCGCAAGGATAATTATATGTTTTTTGAACACTTATTAATTTTATTTATTAAATAAAGAAAATAAGAAATGGTGAAAAAATTCCACGCGGGCAGGACTTGAACCTGCGTCTAGATCTCATCAAATCCCATATGAAGTATTGTATGGCTTCCTACACATTAGTTGATTTCCAAATTCATTGCAAAATGAGTTGAAATCAAATACAACACTTATAAAAGTGGGGTAGTTGTGTTGGGTGATGCAAGCCTAGATGCGTGTAAGAGGAATGGGATATGGTGGAGAAATTCGGCGCCGGGGCTTGAAGCGCGGTGGCGTAATTGGCAACGCATAGATCGTACTGAGATCTAGACGCAGTTCAAGTCCTGCCCGCGTGGAATTTTTTCACCATTTCTTATTTTCTTTATTTAATAAATAAGGTAAAATAGCATTGTGAATGCAAAATAAAAATCCCTGAAGCACTTATTAATTGTCATGTTTTATTTAACAACCTTTACAACAATATTTTTGACTTGATTTACTAATGTCTGTGTTTCCTCTGTCCAGCAATGATCGAGTCCTCCTACTCGACGCAGCAGCCGCTCTCGCACATGCAGAAAGACCTGAAACTAGCCCTAGGGCTGGGCGACACACTGGAGCAGTCGCTGCCGCTGACGGCCACCACCAACGAGATCTTCAAGCACGCCAAGCGCCTCGGCTACGCCAACCACGACGTCGCCGCTGTCTACATTCGCGCCCGCTTCTGATCACGACAGCGCTAAATACGTGAGTTGTAAGCGCTGAGCTTGCTTTGGAACACGATTGGGGGGCGAACTAGATGTACATACATACAAACTATCTCGTCTTTTTCCTTTGCGGGATAGACAGAGCCCAGATCTGTAAAACCTAAAGGCCACGTTTAGCATGTTGGTGGGCTTATTAGTTGAGGACGGAGTCAAAATAGTTATGGGTTGCTAGCCGCATCACCTATTGACATGACTTCTCACGCCCATTCCCTGGATCGGCTTTTACAATTTACGCGGAAAGAGAAGCAGCTGGTGCATTCTACGTTCTTTCTTTTTTCTGGGACCAGATGTGAATATGAAATATCTCTTATCTAAGCGTTTTCCTGGTCGCATCCTTAGCAAAAGCGCTCCAGAGCAGAGGATCCGCCTTCCAGCTTTTTCTCCTTCACTTCACACAGTCTTCGACCATCCCTTAAGTGGAAGTGACGCTACTGAATTTACGAAAATATCAACTCAACTTAAAAACAAACGTTTAGCATCAGAAATTAAAACCTCGACTACCAAAAATATCATAGTCAGTGTCACTCGGAAAGATGGTAGGATTCTAACAATACCCCATACAACCAAATCCATTCACGAAATTCTACCACCAGTTTCAATTTGAGTGTTTCAATAGTAATTTTTAAAGTATACAACATTCTTAAAGATAAAAATGGACAAACATTATATCACTTTACATATGACGTCATTTGAGCCACTTTTTTCTTCATAATTCACTTCTAAATTTTCAAGGATTTCTAAATACTGAATGAACTATACTATTTCTTATGTAAACATTAAAAGGCTAAGGAAAAGAAATAAGTCCAATTATTTATCCTCCATTACGCGTTCCAAGCTAAGCTCAACGTATCCCAAACAAACTCTTATAAATAGAAATTAAAAGCAGTGTTCCACTCATTATCATTAAGATCAAATATTGCGTGTCTGCTATAAATATATATTTGGTAACGTTTCATGGACGGCATACAACAGAGCATCATATTTTGACTATTTAATAAATAGAGATGACAATGTTTGTCGTGATATTTGCAAGAATAACAGTCGATAATGCTGAAATGTTAAAATAGTGAGTTATTCCGGTCTGATCTACCAGACAGATTCACTGTTAATTATTGTTATTACTTCTCTTCGGTCGGATACACTATGAAATTGTATAAGTCCGATCTGATCCCCTAGTTTCTTTCATGGGTCAAGTCAGTTTTGCAGTAGTAACTGTACAAACATTTTGTTACTGATTGTACCAAAAATATGTTAAGGTATCCGATCGGAATAAAATATTTAAACTTTTAATTTCTGATACCCTGGACGGACACACCGGAATAACTCAAAACTATTATAACTCAAGAAGTATGTATGCAACAGTTGTGATCAATCTAACCCATTAGCAAAAGTTAATTTTGCCATGTCCACAGTGGCTATGACATTCGTTACTCTATTATTTGTACTTGTGCTTGTACTCAAATGATAGAAGAAGCGCCCTCTACGCGGAAATATTTCGAACCAAACCAGTTTTTCGATTGTTCAGATTTAAAGATTATGTATTTCATTTTAAAATTTTATTCTGTGAAATATATATTTTGTACGGCCAATAGAAGGTTTTTTTTTAATCCTCAATAATACTACTGTATTAATCACTGACAAGAGGGTCACCGTAGTACGTTAGACACAAATCATAGATTATATTGTATCCTTTATTGATATATATGCATTAGTGTCTAACTAATGAGGGTGTTCTGAAATAAGCAACGGCAGCACTGAATCGTAGGATCCGGTAAGCTGTGATTGGGCCACAATGTGTCAGTTGTTGCTGCTTGTCAATTATTATCCAATGACAGCGGCTTATCGAGGTTGACGCCTCAGTACTGCCATCTGTCGGTGAGCATTTCAGAAAACCCTCATTGCGGTGAGTATCTCGTAGTAACTGAATGCGGAACTTGCACACTATTTTTTCATTGTCCTATGAAAAGAGCTCTCAAAAATAGAAGTAACAGTAAAAAAATTCCAATTTTTCGTCTCGGCCTAAACGTCCCTAAGAAAAACAACTGACTAGTGACGTCACTCCTTTAGCAATTTGTATGCGTGGTGTACGGACTTTTACAGCTATGTTAAATATTGCGTTAGGGAAATGGCTTCATAACAAAACTTGCTATAAATTTAAAGAGCTATTTCATAGTAATATAAGATTTTTTAAATTTTCATATTTTTGAAACGGACTTTTCTAACCAATCTTAACCAAAGTTAATGTATCGATATCTGACTGAAAGTGTCCTTAACAGATTTTTCCAGCTAGATGCTTAAATAATCAGAAATAATTTCCAAAATGTTCATATTGGAAATCCTTAGGGGAGGCCTATGTCCTCCTATGGAGGAGATGATGATGATGCAAGTTCCCTATTCAGTAAAGTGTACCTAATTGAAGTTCTGTATTATCGGCGTCGTCATTAGAAGTTTATATGGCTATGTTTGCCCCTGAACGCTGAAATATTATTATTCTGGTTGGTCAATATCAAATAAAAGGGTAAAGATTTTAAAATCATTGTGACTTTCTCCAATATTGAATAATTTTAAGATTATTTTAGCGTAAATGAATTGAGGTAAGAACATTTTTATTTGTAATTTAGTATGAGTGAGTGTACAGACTCTTCGTTTGGTTGAGGAATTGTTTTAGTGCTAGTACATAGGAGCTCCGAAATGAAATTTGTTGCATTTAACATTTTTAGTTGTGTCTAGTAATTAATTAACAAAATAAAGAGAGTAACAGACGAGAGAGAATTTTAACAAGTAATGTAAGCGACAGCGTTTACGCATTGTATTCGATTGGCAAAATCTCGACTCGGTATGAAATGAAATGAAATTTATTTTGCCTAAGTGTGGTACAGTGGGTGAAATACATTAATGTTAGTTCGCACACTTAGCCGTTTCCGGCATGCAACAGTAAAATTATTTATGTGCGTTACATGTGTCAAAGTTATTTTAATCATATTAATAATACTTACAATTACAATGCATTGTCAATTTAAATATAATTTTCCAGGATGCAAAACTAATTTCTAAGCGTAGCATATGTAGTATAAACAACACGCATCAGATCCCATTTCCATCATCCAATTTTTCAGAGTCCCTAATAGTTTTTAGTCAAAAAATATATGAATATAATCACAGAGATTGAGCTAGCACCAAAGTAAGTTCCAGTCTTGTGTCATGGGATAATAACTTTACTCAGTGACACCGACAAAAGCTTAGCACTCAAAATATTAGAGAATCGCTCTTTCAAATTGTACCGGGGTTACTGCGGACCTGCTTAGGATAGTTTTGTCGCATAAGGATTGGATACAGTGCGTAATCGTAGATATCGCGACGCTACCGGTCCTTTTCAAATAACACAAGAAATAATTTAAAAGAAAAAACGACTTCAAATTATCGACTGACACATAATTAATATTTCTATAAACTGCACTGTTCCCTAAGTCGTTCGTTCAACTAAAAGGATTTTTTAAGTTTCTGAGATATGTACGGACAAATTTATATACAAACTCTTTATCAATTTGGCACACATGTTTAGAAGCTGATAATAAAAAATAAAAGCTTGTAAAAACAGTGCAATTTTGACAATATTGCATATAAACGGATCGGATTGATTTTTTGAAGTCTGTTAAAAACTCTGTTCTGCTTATTTAATCAGAATATTTCTTAAAGATTTCACTTGGTATAAGAATCATTTCACGTCTATGGGTAAATCGCACTCATGTTTAAAGAATCAGGTAATTTTACAGAGCAGGAAATGTGACTGTCGCTCGCGCGCTGCTAGAGACTCCTTTTCGACACATTTCATACGAAACAAGCGTGTCAGGGGCTTCGAGCAACACGGAAGGGAGTAGCCATACGCTGCATTCCCCTCTGTCAAGGTACAAGCCAAAATTAGGCATATGCATGTCTATGTGTTAGTTGTGTGACTCATCTGTACACAAATTATTTTTTCTTTTTTATGTCATTTTTTGTGACAATGTCATAATTACTATCAAGTGACAGTTTAAGTTTTGTATGTAGGTGTGCGGAACTAAACTTGTGTGCACATTTCCCCCCGCAAAAAACGCCAGAAAAATTGTCATAGTAAATTGTCGCTTTGCCCACTCCCTCCGTCCGGTACGGAGGCCGTGTTGCTCGAAGGTCAGGGGGCGGTAAAGTTTATTGAGGTTTTGGGTTTCAAGGTAATTGTTAAAATGCAAAAAAACTCCCATTTTTGTGTTATAGGTATCTAAGAATTATGTTAATTAACCTTTTTACTGTAATTTACGATACCATATCACAGCACATAATTTTTTTAGCATGACAGATGCCGAGTATGCGACTTCCGCCTTCTAGCCGGGCGCGCTGACACGCGGTATTATTATTACTTACGTCTCTAGCAGGGCGCGAGCGACTTTCTTGCTCTATGGGTAATCCACCTGTATTGTAGCTAGGCAATCGCGTTGTAAATGTGCACATCATTTCGTATCCATTGTGTAAATGACTGACATGATCAGATGAAACAAATAAAATAAATGTAATTTATTACTGCGTGTTTTATTTTTCCAATTGGTTTGTTTGATTTTTGATTTGATTTTCATGTTTCAAAGATTAAATAATGGGGGGGGGGGGGGGGGGTTCAAGGATATGGATATAAACTAACATAAGTACTAACTATCTATGGATTTTTGAGTCTGAAATAAAATATATTATTATTATTATTATAAACTTACTCCTGTAGCGGGCGGTGCAGTGGTAGAACGGAGACCATGGTACCAATGAGGGTTTTCAGAATTCATTTTTCCCCCAGCAAACTAAAAAAACCTTCATTCAAAAAGTTCTTCAGAACACTCCCCTTAGTACAGATGGTAGAACTCGATCCACACTCACAGAGAGTCAACTCTCTCCGGAGGCTGAGGGTGTCTAAATTGTCTGTAAAAGTGGGCGTCTGTGAATGTAAATGTAGGTACCCATTTTTATATTAAAATGCAATTTTTCCGCAACGAAATTAAAGCCTATACCCGCAGATAAATTCGCTTTCTATAGGTAAAAGAATTTAGAAAATCGGTCCCAGTAGTCAGAGCTTCCTCACCTCAAACAAACAAATCTTTCCTCATTACAATTTCAATATCATCATCATCATCAGGTCGTTTTTAGAGTCTCCACTGCAGGAGCACGACCCTCTGTACTATCCGAGCCATATATAGCTAGAGCAGTCAGAGGATTTGGCCTACACTCTCCACGCTGGCCAGACGGGTTGGAGAGGTCACTTATTGTTTAGCTTGTGTTCCCTAAGTCGCCTTCTACGTCATCCACGGCAAGACTTGGAATAGGACAATTTTAGTATAGATAAACAAAACAGGTCCTCACGTGTTATAGTCGAAAATTGCTAACAGGCTGCCGCCTGATGGTGGGTCGAGTCATCCATCGTCATCATCAGCTTCTGGTGGATCACGGCCGCTGGCCTGCACAGAGCAGACCGCGTCGACGTCTTATCTAAATGTTATCCGATAGTTAAATTTTTGTTCATCTGTAATTTAAAAATGGTATAACGTATAATATACTACCTATTAGTATTAGGTACCTACCTACTATTTTCCTCTGTGCGAGCTGCACGTCAGTCAGAAGCCAGCACTTTATAAATGGCCAATGCTAATTTAGGTTCGACAAAAAAATATTACCTACTTTAATTTTGATTGGTCGTGAAAAAAGTTTTTGTTGGACGCTGGTAGCGAAACCTGAATTAGCCTTACTGATTGGTCATAAGGTGCAATACTTACTTTTTACTGTGAATTTTCCTCTGTGGTCCAGTGGTTAAGGCGTTTTCTTTACTGACCCGGGGGTCGTGGGTTCGATTCTCACGGGAAGCATACTTTGTTAAGTTGTTTCCAGTTTGGTTAGGACAATGCAGGCTTGAATCAACTGATTGTCTGATAAGAAAGATGATTCCGTGCTTCGGAAGGCACGTTAAGCCGTTGGTCCCGGCTGCCATTTGGTAGTCGTTAAAGGAACCACGTCAGAGGCCGAGAGGCGTGTGCATGATCGACTGACCGTGTCACCTACTCGAAATGATGATGACTGTGGATTTTGTTGCTGGTGTCCAGTAAATATAGACCGTCTTGCCGACGCGATTTTCTGACCTTATATCGGATGAAAGAAAATGGATAATTATTATGTTTATTAATAAAGTGCCCATCCACGTAGCCCCAAAGTACCTAAGTTTGAGACTTGTGTTATGGGATACTAACTCAACGATACTATATTCTTACAATAGATACTTCTAGAGATAGACATACAAGACCCAGGTCAATCTGAAAAAGATAATTTTCCATCTTGACCTGACCGGGGATCGAACCCGGGACCATCCGTGTTGAACGCTGCGCCACGGAGGTCGAATTCACGGATTCTCTATGTAGGTATCCTTTCCACATGCAATCGATCGACCCTGAAACTCAGCTCCAAGTTTACGAGCAAGTGCCGCTAAAAATACAGCGATCTCGTGATTGACGTCGCGCGGTCACGCAGCCTGCCCTCGTGACATATCACTCGTATTCAAATCAAATTGTCTCTAGCTATTTGATCCGACTTCACTTGATACCACAAGCTCAAGCTTCGGGGTAACCAGTCAAGAAGATAGGTAATTAATTACTTATTTACATCTCTTGAGAGGTAGAAGAGGTCATAAAATACGAAGGCCATGTTTAGCTCGATAGTGGACGTCAAGTAAAAGCGAATTTAAACAATGTTGAATAAGTAAACGGTTGCCAGCCGCATCTCCTATTGACGTGATTTTTCAGATTTTCTTTTTATTTTCCCAATATCTTGACATATATAATACTCTGTATGATCTTACCGCCTTTTACCTTCGTACGGAGGCCGTGTTGCTCGAAGCCTTTTACAGTCTACGCAGGAAGAAAACAGCTGGTTTAATCTACGTTTCTTTTTCTGCTAAACCAGCATTTAAAAGGTGAGTATTTATAAAATACATATTTATTATAACTACTTTTAAACTTTCGCGTTGCATGATTATTAAATGCAATGTCGGGAATTAACGCGAAAACATACAGTTTTTCTCCAGACGTTTCGGCCGGGTTACACCAACCGTGGTCACTGGACAGTCACCCAGTGACCACGGTTGGTGTAACCCGGCCGAAACGTCTGGAGAAAAACTGTATGTTTTCGCGTTGATTCCCGACATTGCATTTAATATATTTACTATTTACAGCACAGAAGAAGGTACTTCTCTTATCATCTATATTAAATAAGAAACTTACGCCGTCTATTTATTTGCTCCAAAATATTGACAGCAGAGTCAAGCCTTTGATAAATGAAATCAATTTGTTTCTCAATTACAGGTCTAGAAATTATAAAAAGTGCTTTTAAATGATTCGCTTAATAAAAATGTTACACCCACTAGCTAATCCTCCTGAAATTATGTGTGTTCTCTCCATTTCAATAACGTTGAGATTAACCTACTTTGGAGTGCCACAAGGTTCAATTTTGGGACCTCTATGTTTCTCATGTATGTGGTTCGAGTTTTTACAGTTTTACTAGTTGAAAGTTAAGCGATGTTAATAAATCTTTTATATTTATTTTGCACCCATAACAACATATTATACTTTTACAAACATATGCCCAACCAATAGGTTAAACTTCGCGAATAAAATAACCGCAACATAAAATCAAGCGATCAACCGAACATTATTACGGCGTCGCAAAACTAAACAGAAAAACGGTCTCCGTAAAAACGTGCCGACATGCAATCTTGCCATAACAGTGCCTTCTTATTACGAAGGGAAGAAAAATGACTCCGGGGCTCAGTCTCTACAGCCGGCTGAAACTAATCGCGTTTCTTTAACTCCGCAATTTTACTTGGAAAATATAGAAAAGGGGTGCGTTGCGAGTTACGACAAAGATTACGGCTGGTTGGAATCACGAGGAAGTTCTTACTTTTTCAATTATACTCGCATTTTGTTGCAGTAAGCAGTGTCTAGTGAATTAACGATTAGATTTTGTCAAGATTTCCAAATAAGAAAATTGTAAACATCGGTAAAAGTAAAAAAAAAAAAACATTAATATACATTGTTTAAATTAATTATCAATTAATTAAACCTTAAATATTTTTTACACAATGCCGCGAGTTTAGTTAAGCTTCATCATATGATTTTTTTGTGGATGTGTTTTATTTGGTAATTCAATGTTGCTAGCTTATTTTTAACAACGAATCTAAATAAATAAATCAAAAAAGTTCGCTACTCACGAACAGCCAATCGTTGTACAATAAAATCTAGAGGTCGTAGATATCAGCGCAAAACATTCAATGCTCCTCTCCTTACCCTTCATCGCCCCATTTTATTATAAATTGTAGGTAAACGTTTTTAGTAGCTTTCAATAAAAAAAAATGTTAAAAACACCTTTTATCAAAAGCGATAAATTCATAAAATGGGTTCAGCAATAAACCTTTTCTGGGAAGCCATAAATAATATCTGACAGGTGTTTGAAGTGCACGAAACATTCACATTTTTAGTTTATTTACAAGATTTTTGTTTACAAAAGGATTTTTGGAATCGCGTGTAAATCGCCGTGTGAAGAAGAAAATGTCGTTCTTAACGGAGTACTTCGACGAGTTTCGCCAGCATCCAATCAGGAAAACCAAAATGTTAGTAACAGTACAGAATACATAATAGTACCTACTTACAAGTAGTAACAGCCAATAACCTTGCTATACCATTAGATATTTTATAGTTGTTTATGCATACACAATGCTGTTCTTTTAAACTCGTATTAAATAAAGAAATAAGATATGAATACTTGTTATAGTGGGGTAGGTACTTAATAGTGTTAGGTGACGCAAGCAATAATGCGTATAGCCCCCTATACGCATTATTGCTTGCGTCACCTAACACTACTATTACTACACGTCGAATTTCTCGTCGGAACATATCCAATTGGGGAATGGGATATGTTTGAGAAATTCGACGTGTGGGACATGAACCACGGTAGCCTAATTGGTAAGGCGTTAGTCATACATAGACTAAAGATTGCTGTTCAAATCCTGACTCATATTTTAATTGCTCAATTTGATAAGGCTTACCATCAGATAAATTATTATTCGTGTCCATTATCGGCAGCGATCAGCGCCACCTAACTAGTGATTATATTTATTGAATAAAGAAAATTGGCAACACATAGATCGTACTGAGATCTAGACGCAGTTCAAGTACTGCCCGCGTAGAATTTTTTCTCCATTTCTTATTTTCTTTATTCAATAAATAAGGTAAAATAGCATTGTGAATGCAAAATAAAATCCCATATAAAGTAGTGATTATAGTTTTTTTATGAATCAATCGAGTGCGTTTGACTCCTATACTTGCCTGATGGGAAGCAACGATGCGGTCTAGGGTGGTACACGCAAACTCATTGTCTATTCACGCTTACCTTAAAAATCCCTAAATTGTACGATATGGGAAACAGTGAAGCGGGGAGGGAATTCCATTTAGCTTTGTAGGGAATGAGTTTAAAGGTTGGTGATGGTGACGAAGCGACGGCGGCAACTATCGCGGCGGCTGGCGACACGTGTCGCTCTTACTGTGCTTTAGTAAATAAACATCGAAATGTGAAAAACCGTTTTGAAAGGAACTTTCTTCCACGTACCCTAAAGTTGTGGAACGAGCTCCCATGATTTTCCCGAGGGACTACAACATAGAGTCCTTTAAAAAGGGCGTGAAAAGATTTCCTCAGGGTCGGCAAATAGAATCCCTGGTATTGCAGGTGTCCCTATTGTACACCAGCAGCCTATGCTACCATGTAACCGCTTTCCATCAGGTGGGTCGTATGTCCGTTTGCCTATTCAGCAGTATATAAGAATAAACATTGTGGTCGTGAAATAAAAATCGAGCAACGTTGACATGATTGGGTATTTGCTTGCCTTCTGCGGTATCTGACGCAAAATAAAACCATGCACCGAGCGACACTGGTCACGCGACTCATGCTGAAGATAAGCGGTCGCCACTTCAAAGTCCACCTTTAAAGGGGTTAAACGACAAATTTGGGCATGTGTGGGACTCAGAATTGTAAGTTTGAAAGGTTATATCAACATGTGTTAGATTGAGTGACGCAAGAGGCTGACACAGCCTAATATTTGACCCGTAAGCGCAGCGGATGTTGATGAAGATCATCATCATCAGGTCTATTTTAGTCTCCTGCAGGAGCACGACCCTCTCTGTACTCCCACAGCCATATTAGCCTGAGCAGTCAGAGGATTTGCCCTACACTCTCCACGCTGGCCAGACGGGTTGGAGAGGTCTCTTTGATGTTTATAAGCTTTGTTTATCTTGTGTTTCCTTAGTCGCCTTCTACGACATCCACGGGAAGACGTTGAGTGGTCCTATTCTACTCTGCCGGGAACCACGTTACACGGTAGATGAAGATGGTTGTCTTAAGAGTCGCCTGGAAGCGCATGTCTCCATACAAACGGAAAAAGGGAATTGTGGCAATATTTGATAATTTTAGGGCAAAATTAAGCATCCAATCAATTAATCACATTATAATCTACGTACGTTCCTATACAGTTTAGTTAAATTATCAAATGTTTGAGAATTATACGCCTCTCAAGATTTCCATACAAATTTGAAAATGCTTGTAATTCTCAAACCATTGGTATTTTAACCAAGCTGTATAGGAACGTACGTAGATTATAATGAGATTAATTGATTAAATGCTGAATTTTACTCCAAAATTATCAAATATTGCCACAATTCCCTTTTTCCGTTTGTATGAAGACATGCGCTTCCCGGCGACTCTTAAGGCGAGGTGAGTTCACACACTAGCGACACCCAGTAATGAATTCTATAAGTCGTAAATCATATCAAATTTAAAAAATCTAATAGCTGAATGCCCTAGTAGTATTATTGGTACAAGTCTTCACAATTTTTAATTTGAAAAATTAAGAGAACGAATTTTTACCTCAAAAGTGGCCACTTTTGGCGGTAACATTTCGTTCTCTTGAAAAGTAACAAAAAGAATACTACAAGTAATTTACTAGGGCAATCAGCTGTTAGATTTTTTAAATGATTTGATTTAGGAGTAAATGAATTAATTGGTGGGTGTCGCTAGTGTGTGAACTCACCATCAAATTTTCAGTACTTTTATAAACAGGATTTTCAAAAAGAATAAAAAAATAATTACATTTTTTCTCGGCAAATTCTTCTCAGCAGTGGTCATTCCAAAACGTTAGGTAGTAATTATAATTCGATGGTCCATTCGATTTATTAAAAAAAAAATTATAGACCAAGTACTTCACAAAAAAAATGAGATGTGAGAAAAGCGATTTGTCGAATGTATGCGAAAGTAAGTATGTAAGAAAGACAATATAGTTTTATCCATAGATTACCTATGTACATACCTTTGGTAAATGTCAGTTGGCTATAGACGTTTTTCACTCTTAACATGTATTAACGTTGGTATTTTTAATTTCAAATATCTTGTACAGGTGCCGCCCGGAGAATAGGTGGGCGAAGCTGGAAGGGAAGTGGCTGGACCCGAAAGTTGGCACTCAAGACGTACGTAACAAAGGTTTTAATTATATTTTGAATGCTGTAGCCGTCAGATTATCTTAAAATAAAGTATTTCTATCGAAATGCTACACAGTAGGGTTTCGAATTAAAGTCTTGAGGATATCTTAATTACTATCCTAACTTCATAATCCTAACTTCCTAACTAATATTATAAATGCGAAAGTGAGTTTGTTTGTTTATTTCTTGGTTTGTTTGTTTGTTACGCTTTTACGCCCAACCTACTGAACCGATCATCATGAAATTTCCTTCGTCCTTTTCAGTACCCTAACTTATGCGTATGCAACGCATTGGTTAGGCTACTGAAAAGGACATAGGCTATATATGACGCGGGCGAAGCCGCGGGTAACAGCTAGTCCTAATCCTAACTTCCTAACTAATATTATAAATGCGAAAGTGAGTTTGTTTGTTTGTTTGTTACGCTTTTACACCGTATCTACTGAACCATTCATCATGAAATTTTGCATACACATGGGTTAGGGTACTGAGAAGGACATAGGCTATAAATAACGCGGGCGAAGCCGCGGGTAACAGCTAGTAATATTATAAAAACGAAAGTGAGTTTGTTTGTTACGCTTTCACGCCTTATCTACTGAACTGATCGTCATGAAATTTTGCATACACACAAGTTAGGGTACAGAGAAAGACAGGCTATTTATCACGCGGACGAATCCGCGTGTAACAGCTAGTTATTTATAATCAGGCAAGAAATAGAGACAACTTGATGCACCTACCTTCAATGTCTTTCTGCGTTCTATGTACATATACTTCACGTAGGCTTTATTTGTATCATGATTTTCAGAAAGCCTGGACTGATGAAGAAATAGACGCGTTCATCAAGTCCACTATGAAGCGGCTGCGCGGCCAGTCGTGCTACCACAACGATTACTGCGCACATCTGTCACCAGGTAAGCGTGGACCATAGTGGTAACTTATACATACATATGTACATATTATAAATAATACACGCGCAGGTTAGCAGACAGACTAACTTTATTGGGTTCAAAGACACATACATGTAACTAGATGGCGCTAGTGGTAGTATATTTTGATACACAGTTTTAACTAATTACTTGAATTAATAACACCCCCACTTATCAAAATAAAGGTTACAAGTTTAAACAGAATAATACATTACTGATATCACAATATAAATGTGTACAAGAGAACATGCACATCTAATCTTCATATATTATGAAATCAATCAACAATGCCAAGTTTTTGCATAAAATTATAATGCTTAACAGACAGTAAGCCTTTGGTCAACAAATCAGCAGGCATTTCATTAGTAGGCAAGTATTTGATTTCTATAATTTTGTTTTTGATTAAATCTCGAATAAAATGATGTCGAACATCAATATGTTTTGACCTGCTATGCGATTGGTGACTTGTTGCCAGTTTTAAAGCACTTTGATTGTCACAGTGCAAAGTTACAATGTTTAATTCACCAGTAAGTTCACACATCAAATTTCTTAAATATATGGCCTCCCTAGACGCCTCCGACAGTGCCATATATTCGGCCTCTGTGCTGGACAGCGCCACTGTTCTCTGTTTTCTGCTTTGCCATGAAATAACAGAACCAGACATGACAAAACAGAAACCTGTATAGGATTTTCTATCCAACATATCACTTGCCCAGTCGGCATCAACGAAACCAACTAACTTTACATTCTCATTACTATATTTTAAGTGATACATTTTTGTTTTTTGCAAATATTTGAGAACCCTTATAGCATAATTCCAATGTGTCTCATTATATGCATTATTGAATTGGCTTAGATAGCTTACAGCAAAACTTATATCAGGTCGAGTCAAAACTGCGAGATACATCAAACTACCAATTAAATTTTGGTAAGGAATGCAAGGGATACATTTTTCAGATTTTTTAATATTTAATTTACATTCAATAGGTGTATCCATAGTTTTGCAATCAGACAATTCAAATTTAGACAACAGCTGTTCAATGTATTGCTGCTGATCCAAAGTTATAACATTATTTTGTTTATCAACATTTATTCTCATGCCTAAATAACATTTTACAGGGCCCAAGTCTTTTATCTTAAATTCTGAATTTAATATCTTTTTTAACTGTTCTGTTTGCATGCTATTGTTTGAAAATATAAGAAAATCATCGACATAAAGACATATTATAATTTTAATATTATTATCCAGTTTTGTAAACATACAGGGCTCAAACTTACTATTATTAAAACCAAAGCGACATAAACAATCTTTTACTTTTTCATACCAGGCTAATGAAGATTGTTTTAGTCCATAAATAGCCTTTTTAAGTTTTAGTGCATTACTGTTTCCTTTGTTTACAAAACCTTCTGGAACTGTCATATAAATATTTTCCTTCAACTGTCCATTAAGGAAAGCCGTTTTCACATCTAAGTGTGTAATATCCATTCCAATTTGTACACTAAGAGCAAACAATAGACGTAAGGTAGAGTGTCGCACTACTGGAGAAAACGTGTCCTCATAGTCTATACCATGTCGCTGAGTAAAACCCTTTGCCACTAGCCTAGCACGATATCTCACTTTATTATAAATGTCTACCTTCTTTTTTAACACCCACTTACACTTCACTATCATAGCACTATCTGGAAGTTCCGCCAACTCCCATGCATCATTCTCATGGAATGATTTGAGCTCCTCTTCTACAGCCGCTTTCCAGTTTTCTGCTTCAGGTCCATTCATGGCCTCCATATAATCTAACTCCTCTGCATCTGGCATACTGCCTAAGGTGCTGGAACATAGATTTGTGAATCCATACCTCTGTGGCGGCTTCCTCATCCTTTTAGTGACCAGATTTGGATTAGAAACACCAGGATCTCCATCTGAAGGACTTGCTTCTGGAGACATGCTGGCTGCTGTAGATAGGCCATCAGGGTGAACTTCTTTTGATATACAATCCTCTTCTTCACCTGCAGCATCTGCATATTCTGAGCATTGTGATGTGAATGAATTGTTCAGGGATTCTTGTCTCATATCCCCCACTGAATCCCTAACTGCTTCATTGTAGCTTAAGGAAACTGGAATATCTTCTGGACTTTCCCCCACTGAAACTCTATTCTCTTCAGGTTTTGTTTCATTCACGACCCAAATAACATTAGAGTCATCATCTGGTTTCATTATTCCTGACTCACCTTCTATCACAATAATATCTCTGCTGGTGGTGACTATATTTCTTTTCGGATCATATACACGATATCCTTTCACATTTTCAGAAAACCCCACAAGTATTTGTTGTTCTGCCTTTCTGTCCCATTTCAACCTTTTTTCTTTGGCTATGTGTACCATCACAGGACTACCAAATAGTCGGATGTGGCTCAAATTAGGTTTTCTGCCATGCCAGGCTTCATATGGCGTTTTCTCCGTCAGACTTGCAGTTACACATCTGTTTTTCAGGTAAACAGCTGTATTCGCTGCTTCAGCCCAGAACTTCTTTCCAAGTTTGGCATCAAACATCAAGCACCTTGCCTTTTCAACAATCGTTCTGTTGGCTCTCTCGCTTACAGCATTTTGCTCCGGTGTGTACGCATTAGTTTTTTGATGAATTATTCCATGGGTTTTTAAATAGTTCTCAAATTCTTTACTGCAAAACTCGCCACCATTGTCTGTGCGTAGTATTTTTATTTTTCTGTTCTGCTGATTTTCTGCGAACACTTTAAACTCTTGGAAACAATGGAACACTTCATTTTTATTTTTCAAAAAATATATAAATGTCATACGGCTATAATCGTCAATGAACAGCAAAAAATATCTTGCACCTCCAATGGATTTCACCTCCATTGCACCACATACATCAGCATGTATTAACTGTAGTGTCTCTGTACTTCTGCTAGTTGAGTGATTAAAGGGTAATCTCATCTGTTTGCCCTCACAACAGGTCATACAGTTTTTTTTCTGCACCTCAAAATTATCAGGATAGGATAATCCCTCGACTATTCCATTTTTCATCTTATTCATATCACTACTGTTCAAATGTGCTAAGCGTCTGTGCCATAACTCTCCACTTTCCGCTTCCAAAGTTGTTGTTAACAAACAGCTTCTTCTTTTTATTTCTAACTTGTATACACCATCTGTCATAGTGGCTTTTGCTACTAATTCATTTTTCTTGTTTCGAATATAACAGGAGTTTGCCTCAAAAACCACATTGTTTCCATTTCTGATGAGTTCACTTACTGACAGTAGATTGGTTGTTAAACTAGGCACACAGAGTACATTCTGAACTGTGATATCATAGTGACATCCCGTGGTAATATCTATATCTCCGGAACACAATACAGGCACCTTAGTCTTGTTGGCGACTATAATCTCGGATAAACTTGGTGAATTGTTTATGTTTTTCAACCACTCTTTATTCGCTGTCATATGTGCACTTGCTCCAGAATCGACATACCACTCTAATTTACTGTATTTTCCACTGAGAAAAACCGCACTGAAGGCATTCGATTGCTTGTTTTTTTTTAGTAATGGGCATTGAGATTTATAATGTCCATTTTGTTTACACTTGTAGCAGGTTATAATTTTCTCAGTCTGTTTTGACATTGACGTCGACGTTGACGTTCCACCGCTGCCATGTTTTTTCTTGTAGTTATTTTTCGCTACGAGTGCAGCGCCAGCGCCACTGGTATCCGTTGCGATTGCGATAGGATTTGAAGCTTCCATGTCCAGCAGCTTTGATTTTATGACGTCAGCGGTGATTTGTATTCCCGAATGTTCGATTGCCATGATCATCGGAGAGAAATGCTCAGGCAAACCTGCTAGCAATAATGACCCGACCCACTCATCACTGATTGCAAATCCTGTACCATTTAACCTATTCGCCGTTTCCACTAGCTTCGTAACATATGCAGTCATCGAATCGCAGTTTTCTTGACGAATCGAAATTAGATTTCGTAGTAACGAGATTTTTCTTGTGAAACCAGAGTCGTCAAACATACTTTTCAACTTGTTCCACAGACCTTCCGAGGTCTTCGTGTCTTTTATGTGTACATACAATCCAGGGTCTATTGTCAACACTAGCTTTGCTCTAGTCTTCAAATCTTCCGTAGGTTTTCTTTCTTCACCTGGGACAGTTTTGATGTGATGCACCATGCCTTCAAGCACCAATAGATTTTCGGCCGCAAAACTCCACTCGTCGTAATTCTCACGACCTTTTAGTTTTGGAACACTCTGAATATAGTTCGTCGACATTTTTATACAGTAAAACAGTCACTTTATACAGTTTTTCCACTTTATTTCACTCAAAACGCGATAGGCCCATAACCTATAAATAATACACGCGCAGGTTAGCAGACAGACTAACTTTATTGGGTTCAAAGACACATACATGTAACTAGATGGCGCTAGTGGTAGTATATTTTGATACACAGTTTTAACTAATTACTTGAATTAATAACACATATTATCACGTCTTTATCCATTGCTGGCCAGACAGAGCCCAAGGAGATAAGATCCAACGGCCACGTTAATTAAGTATGTTAGTAGCTTTGATTATGTTAGTAGGTGGTGGAAAGCGGAATAAAAATAGTGACGGATTTTCGCTTTTACGGTGTAAGCGGGTAGAAAAACCGCTGGAATATTCTGTTTTTTTTCTTTAATTTGTGTTTTTTCTCTTTTCTTCCATAACAGCATGGAGGTATTAATACCGTTTTCCATATACCTTAGGGAATCAATCTCGTACTCGTACTCTTACGTAAAATAAAATTGACGTAGGATTTACGTAATAGTAATACGTAAATTTTATTTTACGTAGGATTTACCAATTTGAACCGAGTGTACGAGACATACAGAAAACAGAAGTGAGAAGAGAAGAAGTGAAGTGAGAAGTTGAAGAGTGTCTCGCTCTGTTGTATAAGTTCATCCGTCTCTGACTAACTTTGATTAACAATAAACAACATTGTACAAATGAGGGTTTTCTAAAATGTTGAACACCAGATGGCCGCATTGAGCTGGCGAGTTTTGGATGTTTGGATAATACCTATTTGGATAATACCACTTGCTAGGTTGACTGGTAAAAAAGCCATTGGCTTTAAGTCCGCCTTTACACGTGTAACAGTGTATGAAGTTGAAAAAATAAAAAATTAAATAAAAATAATCACCAACAATTGATACTCACAGCTTACCGGACTCTGTGCCTCAGTAATGCCGCCACTTATACCAGAATACCAAAATTGAATCGTGTGTAGGTCGTTTATATAATGATGAGTACAGTATAATTTCACAGAATTTAAGACACGCCCCTTCGTCCCACGGCCGAAGAAGCGTGTCTGCGCGCCCAAGGGAGGCGAGGTGGAGAAAGAAGAGGAGGCGCCCCCGGCAGCCCCGCTGCTGGCCCTCAAGGACACGGAGGTCATGAAGGTGGCTAAGGAGCTGTATGAGCAGGATATGGACAAACCCACGCTGGAGCCGCTGCCTACGCATTTTAGAAGTTTGTTCTAATTCATTTCTTTTAGACAAGGTTTAGTTGTGGTAGAGCCACGCTACCGGCAAAAATCACTTTTGCTAGTAGCATGAATGGGTCGGCTCGTCCGGGGAAGTACCACACTCTCACAGAAAATCGACGTTTGAGTAGTAGCTTTACAGCTTCTATGCTTCGTTCGGTGAGTGAGAGCGCCGGAGGCCCATCCCCCCTCCCTCGTGGGGAGGGAAAATAAAAGGCTGGCGACCCTCTTCTCATACCCCTGGTGTTAGATTAGTCCATGGGCAGCGGTGATCACTTTCCATCAGGTGACCCGCTTGCTCGTTTGCCGCCCTATGACATAAAAAATAGGCACTGGCCCTCAAGGACAGGAGGTCATGAAGGTCACCAAGGAAATGTAAGAGCAGGATATGGACAGGCTCATGCTGGAGCCGCTGCCCACGCGTCTTAAAAGTTTGTTTTAATTCATTTCTTAAAGAGCAGGTGCTGGCTCTCAAGGATACAGAGGTCATGATGGTAACCAAGTTTCTGTACGAGCAGGATATGACAAGGCCACGTGGGAGCCACTGCCCACGCATTTTAGAAGTTTGTACTAATTCATTCCTTTTACCTATGCTCTGCTCTATATATGGCTCTGGTAGTACAAAAAGGGTTATGTTCCTCCAGTGGAGACTAAAAAAGACCTGATGATGAGAGGAGGTATTGACCCTCAAGGATCTCAGAAGTTTGTTCTGATTCATTTCTAATATAAAGGAGGTAGTGGTGTCAGGAAGTCAGGGCTGTCATCCTCAACTGCCTGTTTGGTGGTTGCAGGTCGTCGGGTACGCGCGCCCGGCCTCCCAAGATACTTCTTTCTCATCCTCAATCCATCCGGGAAATGATCAACATCAGATCTTATTTAGTCTCCACTACAGGATGACCCTCTCTGTACTACCAGAGCAGTCAGAGGATTCGGCCCACACTCTCTTCACTGGCCAGACGGGTTGGAGAGAGGTCTTTTTGATGTTTTCAAGCTTTAGCTTGTGTTCCCTAAGTCGACATCCACGGGAAGACTTCGAGTGGTCTTATTCTACTCTGCCGGGAACCACACGGCAAGGCATCAGGGAAAGTAGCATACCAATTACCTTTACCCGTTTCCTCAGTCAAAAAACCTCTTACACTGTTGTCGCTTAAAAAACGGTTTCGATGGGCAGCAGCTTCGAAACCGATATATGCAAAACAAATTGCACGCACTAACCCATATACTCAGCCACGCATGGTGAATATGGCAAAACCATAGTAATCATGATGCAAATCCTTGGAGAAGGCATCGGCCTTAGCCGAAAGAGGTCCTCTGTGGCCTTCTTTCGGCTGAGATGATGAGAGAAGGTAGTGACCTTCTCTCATCACCTGACACCGGACACGAAGGCCATGAAGGCTCAAGAAAGAATTTTCATTTTCTTTTCGTCGTACTCAAATAAATCAAGACAGTAAAAAAGTACAATCATTGTGCCAGGCACGACTACCAGTAAAAAGTCTGCAAGACTCAAAAGGTTAAAACATAATTATTTGAATTGCATTTGTTGCTTCTAATAGAAAATATGTCAAAAACTGTAGAGCGAGTAAGACAGTTTTTGAAAGTTATCAAGTTGTCGTAGGAAACATTATTTACTGCAATTGGTTGCGGCTTTATAAGTTCAAGTAAACTGGGCTGATCGTACTATTTCAACCCTTGCACCATTTTTTCGGGCATAGAGCAAGGAACATCCCGCGATACTCTAGTAGTGACAGTACTTATACTGTGGCTTTGGGGTTTCTTTTGTACTATTAAAGACACAACAGTTGAGGTTAAGGAAGTTTAGAAATAGCATTTATGTAGGATGTGTGATGTGGATGTTTAGTTATATATAAATAAAACTATAATTTTTGGCCGTGTAAAAAATGTAACACCAGATTGCTTCTACTGTGTACTTGCGCTATGGATAGTCGGCTAAAGTAAGACGTAAATAAATAGGTAGCCTTTAGAGAACTGCACAAGTTAAACTCCTGATGTATGGCATGTGGTCCCAAAAATCAGAAAAAATCGTACGAATTTATAGTCGTGGGGACCTCATGGTAAAACTTAATGGCTTAAAGCAGGCTTTCTTTATATTATATTGTTTTGGATTGGGTCATGTACCTACAAGGTTTAAATTATTTGTCTTGGATTAAATAATGAGGTATTTGAACTAAATGTGTTATTATTGAATTTCCGCCGGACACGGATGACGAGATAAAGGTGAGTGAAGATGCAATAATCTGCATGTTTATGTTTTATTATTCGCAACAACTGAGTCAAATTAAAGCAAATACACAAATATATATTTCTTAGTAAAGTAGGCGACGAATCTACCTACCTCATCTTCCTTCCACTTTCATATGCAAACTTAGCAAGCAGTGATTATGCACTTGAGTTCTTGCACCAAATGGCACTAGTAAAGCAGAAATGGGACTTTGAACAAACCGTAACAATCGCATATTATTATCATTATACATATCATCACGTCTTTATCCATTGTGGGGTAGTCAGAGCCCAAGGTCTTAAAACCCAAAGGCCACGTTTAGCATGACAGCATTTAGGTGGTAAGCAGAATCAAAAACTAATAACATTTAACTAAAAATTTGTACTATTTTATATATACCGGTATAAATAAATAAAACAACGAGCTGGTACATAATAGAGAATGCTATTCTTTAATTTTTTTTTAATCCTGTGTAGTTTTCCCGACTCTCGTTTTCCATCGCTTTTCCTCCGCAATCACGACTAGGGTTGCCTGGTTTTAAAGTGTAGCCGTACAGAGGTAACCAGTTTTATCGGTCTTGTAGGCAAGAAAGATTTTTTTTATTATACTACCTCTTGACTGCGGCTTTATCCGCGTGGAGTTTGGTTATTTCCCACCTTTTAGGGGTTGAATTCCGAAAGAGCCTGAAATACTTGTTTACTCATTTATTGCTAGACTCCTGTGAAGTTTCAAATTTGACTAATATTGTTTCCCCATACAAACTTTCAAGCCCTTTTTCATCCCCTTAGGGGTTGAGTTTTCAAAAACTCTAGGACACGTAATTGTTTATTTCTAATCGTTAAACTGAAAACAAAGTTTCATGCTTCGAACTTACATAACGCACAAACATACAACATTTTAACCCCCTTTTCACCCGCTTAGGGGGCGAATTTTCAAAAATACTTTCTTAGCGTCTGCCTACGTCATTACAACCATCAGTATGCTAAATTTCGTCGAAATCGCGTTCAGAAGTTTCGGTCAGTCAGTCAGGTTTGCCTTTTATATATTTATAGAAGAAGAAGATAAAAGAAGAGATGATGATGAAGAAGAAGATAGATAAGGCATCAATCCAGGTACTTGCAAATCGAAACACTCTTCGGACGAATTTCCACTTTATTGGCCGGACAGGACACGCTACTAAAAATTCAAACTGGGTCCATTTTATTAATGGTATTATTCCTGTGTTTTATGCAAGCATGGCAACCCTAATCGCCACAACTCAAATAATCAAATCAATCCTATGTTTGAACTGTAAACGGGTCTGTACGAAACTGATGGATCATTTAGCTGATTGCGGCTGCATTATAGAAGTCATCGCGGGTATTTTTCCCCGCGGCTGTTTATGCATTCTGGTACTAGGAATAGATCTACTGAGTATTAGACCTGCACTCGAGTCTAGATTAATGGTAGTTTGGTTTTCCCACGGCTCTGCTGGCGTTGAAGTCTTTCCACGGGAACAGTTCTTTTTCGGGTTGACGTCAAGCCTATGTCCTACCGTACGCCTGACAATCACGTGTATACACGTAATCGTCAGGCATGCGGATTAAGATTATAATTTTTAGCATACAAGCTAAAAAATTATAATCTTCGGCTCAGTAGCTTCAGCGTGAAAGCGTAACATTAAACAAACCAACTAATAAACAAACACGCATTTATAATATTGGTTAGGGTTAGGATTGCACTGAATTAACCCGCATGTACTTATAGTAAAAAAGAAAAAAAAACGTTTATTTTTTTTAAAAGTACACAAGTTTAGAAAAATATAAAATTTGAATTCTTTACAAAACGGCCCTTTGCATAATATTGTGTTAGGCAGGAATCATAACGCTGGTCTTACGAGAATGCCAGAATTATTTTTTTAAATTAAGGTGTGCCACATTAAGGAATTTGTGTGTCACATCACTTTCAGGGCTCAATATTGTCCCCAGTAAAAAAGTAAAAGTTATTGGGAGATATCATTTGAAATTTTATTCTACAAGGCCCTAGAATCTAGGGCTCGTACGGCTAAATGATTATGAATAAACATTAAATCTTCGTTGGATTGGATCGTTTTCTGTTCTAAACTATCCCTTTTTCCCCGCAGTTCTCGGCTACGTCCGTCCCTGCCTGTACAAGACCGGCCTGAGCGACTACCAATACAGCATCGCCCGTCTGGCCTACGAGCTGGTGCGAGATGACCGCATTCCTCGCTACCACGCGCACAACGGCTGCCGGCCGCATTGGGGTTTGCCGCCGGAGGGCGTCCGGCAACCGGAACTGGATGGAGCGCCGTATGACGGAGAGAGGTTGTACTAGCATGAGCAGCAGACAGAAGATCAAGCTTGTTCGTTGCGTTTCTAATATGCTTGATTTTTATGATTGAGCATACGAAAGTAGTGGACAAGATTCACAAAAATATACCTAAACAGAATAGTTTAAAAAAAAAGAAAACTATGCGGCTGATGTGAGGATTCTAACGATATTATAACGAAGTTTGAATCCGCCACAAGAAATAAAAGGAAGACTTAAACTGACAAAGATGGCGACCTATATAAAATAATAAAAGACTTCTCACAAGATGGCACTGAATGATTCTAGAACGCACAAACAGGGTTTTTCTGATCCGACATAAGTACAACCTCCGGTTAGCGGAACTTCGATAGAGCATATCAAGCTTCCTTTATTGCCTTGCTGGTAATTATATTTTCATATGTTATAGATTTATACTTATTATGATATTATTATTAAAATAAAATGTGTAGTGTAATACTCATAAGTTAGAATAATATTTATCTTTTGGAGTAGTTTTAGTAAAGCACTACACAATTTTTATTTTTTTGTTAATAAATATATATTTAGCCTTGAACTTTTTGTTTCTGTTCTTTCTTTTCATTTGAGCGTCTGTCCCGCTTGCGTCCTCAGCTTCGAGCAACACGGAAGGGAGTAGCCATACGCTGCATTCCCCTCTGTCAAGGTACAAGCAAAATTAGGCATATGCATGTCTATGTGTTAGTTGTGTGTGACTCATCTGTACACAAATTATTTTTTCTTTTTTATGTAATTTTTTGTGACAATGTCATAATTACTATCAAGTGACAGTTTAAGTTTTGTATGTAGGTGTGCGGAACTAAACTTGTGTGCACATTTCCCCCCGCAAAAAACGCCAGAAAAATTGTCAAAGTAAATTGTCGCTTTGCCCACTCCCTCCGTCCGGTACGGAGGCCGTGTTGCTCGAAGGTCCTCAGCTGTGATACGTCAGAGCCCAGGGTCCGCTATTATGACAGGCTTTATTCTGTCATATGATTTTTTTACAGCTGGATGGACTATGTCAAACTTTCTTTTTTCCCCCAGTATCAGAAGTCAGAAGTACTACCGAAATGTACAACTGGTAGTACAAATGATACAAAACACAAGTAGGTAAATCACTTTTGATCAATGGATGAAAAATACAATTGACATGAAAACCATGGTAGATTTCATTCTATAACTTTAACGTACGTGGAAGAAGACTCTTTTAAAACGGACTGTACGAAACCATTTAGGATTTATGGAGTGAAGATGGCGTAAGGAGCGACTATTGAAACTGGCCGAAGGCATCATTTCAAACAATACCTCGCAGTACAACCCATTATACAAACCCATTATAGAACACACTTTAACTTAGAGATATCTCTATACGTGTCCAACTTATCGCGGCGTCCCTCTCGTCAAGGGACTAATATGTTTTTAGTATTGAACTAGACAAGATTAATTTTTTTTTGTTATGGAACTAGCGATTATTTAAATGCACTTTCTCAACATGAAAACGAACAACTTTTGTTCTGCGATCAAGTCTGAAATGGAGAATTTATGAGATTTCCGTAGTTCGTTAAATTGGTACCTACTTCTGATCAGAAATGTATGGAGCAGCAGATTTTTTTTTCGCATACAGGCCTGTTCACAGAAAACTTTTTCGTTTTCATGTTGAGAACGTGAATTTAAATTTTCACTAGCTCAATATCAAACAGTTTGTATAAGCCGCTAGTCGGAACAGCTAAACCTTTAGACGGTCTACTGTTGTTTTTATGTAAAACTTTCATAATTCGCAAAGATTTAAGTATTATCTACAGCCAGATACTGTGTTGAGCAGCAAATACCCCATTAACTGTCTGTATTGTCAGACAAACGATGCGCCTGGTGCATATGTTTGGGTACTTCTCGTGGTGTCGAGTGACTGATGAAGACTGTTTACATACTCCTTCCTGCTGCGAGTAGGGTTGCCAGGTCTTTAAAGTGAATAGCCGGACAGAGCCGCCAGTTAAGCCGGACATTTGGGTTAAAAGGCCGAAGTCCCATAATATTTTAGTCGTAGTAAACGTAAGCCACGACATTTTTGATGTAAATCAGGTAGGGGTTTGTTACCATAAAATTTTCATAAATTCTATAAATCTTCATAAAAATGGTCAATTTTAAAAAGCCTAGAATCCGGACAGGCCGGTCTCCGATTAACATAGCCGGACACGCAACAAAAAAGCCTAACTGGGTCCGGCTTTATCCGGACGCCTGGCAACCCTAGCTGCGAGTCTATGGAAAACGGAACGTGAAGGTTTCTGTTGAGGAGCATCTCTCTATGGCCTTGTCGCGTCGTGATTTTCTTTAAAATAGACCTAAAACTACTCTGTTTATATAAAGTTTGAAATGACTGGAAATGCTTACTTCACAATTAACGATATTACTTATTATGTTATTATTAATGAATCAATATTAATTTTAAGTATTAATATTATCAGCATTGCAAGCATTGATCCCATTAGAAAAGCTATTCAAATTGACGAGCTAAGTCACCCTTTAAGGGTATGACGAGGGTCAATTTACACGATGTATATTTATAAACTTACTAGCAATTTTTCCCGCGACTTCGTTCGCGTAAATTATAGCCTATGTCAAACGCAGATAAGTAAGCTTTCTATAGGTGAAAGAATTTCTGGAGTCTTGTTAGTTATTCAATGCAAACAAGCCTCTTCAATGCATAACGGCTGTCATCATTGCTACGAATAAGAATATCAGGAAGCATAACTGAACTTCAAAAGTGACCCCACTGAATGGGAACCACGTAGGGCGGGGCTTAAAAAGGGAACCACGGCCGCTTTCAGTCATCGCTGTTACTTCGACGAAACAACTTCTCTGCGATTTAAATTAATTTTATCACCGAAAAATTGTCTTATCATGGTAGTGAAGTAGTATTAGGGCTTCTTGCACAACAGAAAGTCTAAAATCCCTTTTACAGGTGAATAATTGAGGATATTTACCTATAAATCTAATAAATATTCTAATTTTTATGGACAATGTTATGCAGCAATAACTAAGTCTTTATTAGTTAAACACTTTTCACAAATGATTATGTATCACATATGAAACAAAACCATTCATCATTTTAAGTTTTATTTATCACAAAAAAACCTATCACTTTTCAATGAGGATAATTTCACGAAAAGGACTAAAATAGAGGGAAATTTACTAAATTACAATTGAGGCACTAATAAGTTTGCAACTGATTGTAACTTAAATTTTAGTTATTTACAATACACTTAGTTAGGCCAAATCTTGCAACTGAATTTTAAAGTGCTTATCCAATACCTACCAATTGAGATGAAACTTTTCGCATTATACTATATTAAAGTTCCTAACGTATTATGAAATTTTATTAAAATAACTGTATATGTAAAAACAATACCATAAAACATTGAAATGTTGGAGCAAAACACAAATTTAATTTCATAACTTTAAAATTTTTGTCTAAAAAAATACAATATTTGTTATTTTCATTTATTATTTGAATTTCTAGATAAACCCATCCCCGTATCTTTCAAACATCTGTCAACGTCAAATGCTGCGCAGTTGGCGCAGTTGCTGTTGTACATTGCAGCAAGTGCGCAAACGAATAACGGATGTCGTTCTTGCTCAAAACCAATCAAAAAGCTTGCCGCAATGCAACACGTTACACGACCGCAGCTTATTGGCCTTCTTTATATGTTTTGTTTTGTTGAAGGATGGGACAAGATTACGCGACAGTTTTGTTCATAGTTACGCTTCCTGATATTCTTATTCGTAGCATCATTGCTGGCAGTCGATGTCAGATGCCTTTAGGCAGCTTGAAAAATCTGACACCAGCATCGGACTTAAACACACAAAAAATGCACATTCTTTTTCCTTTTTATAATACTTGCTGTTACCCGCGGCTTCACCCGCGTAATATATAGCCTATGTCCTTCTCAATACCCTAACCTATATGTATGCAAAAATATATGATGAATGGTTCAATAGGGCGTGAAAGCGTAACAAACAAAGAAACTCACTTTCGCATTTATAATATTAGTTGGGAATAGATGACAAAGTCTGAAATAATAAACTCGCGATCAGCGAGCGTCATCGCCACAGTCATCGCCTATCTCATTTGGAATATCAAACCGCGCTCTCCGTTGACGAGACGGGCTGGCAGCCAGCCAAGTCAGTTCCATTATCATCTGTATGCCGTCTCAGAATCCCTAACATAATTAAGACCTACCAGAAAAAGGTGGAAATCGAAAAAACATAGAATAGAATATACTTTATTGCATCAAATAGGAAATACAAAATAAAACATGTAGAGAACAAAATTGGCACAAGGGCGGACTTATCACTTAGGCGATCTTATATACATATTTAGACTTCCCATAGCCTTAGCCGTGTGGTTCCCGGCAGAGTAGGATAGGACCATTCCAAGTCTTCCTGTGGATGTCGTAGAAGGCGACTTAGTAAACACAAGCTAAACAAAGCTTGTGAACATCAAAGAGACCTCTCTAATCTGTCTTGCCAGCGTGGAATGTGTAGGTCAAATCCTCTGACTGCTCTAGCAGGTAGTATGGAGAGGGTCGTGCTTCTATAGTGGAGACAGACTTGATGATGATGTTGATGATCATCTGTGACTCCCTACCATAAGTGAATTACGGGTTACTGTTCGGAAACGCATGATGTTTGTATGGAAAATAATTTGTCTTGTTAAGGCCGACAACCAAGGTCGGCAACGCTCTTGTGTTGCAGTTGCAGCTACACCCCTGGTGTGAAATTGTGCATGGGCAGCGGTGATCACTTACCATCTGGTGATCCGCTCGCTCGTTTGTCGTTCTGTTTCATGTCATTTTACCCTCGACGTTGCCTGGAACCAGTGAATCAGCTCACAAGTCAAAATGAACAACTTTTCTTATGGGAGGATGGATGGAAATGATCGGAACTCAAAAACTTTTTCACATTTTCTATCAATTTTCCGAATTGCAGTCCGAATACATTTGTATAAAAAATGACGATTTTTTTAAACTCCTTGCATTGGTGCGAGGAGTTCCATCCATCCTCCCATACGAAACGTTGTTCATTTTGACAGGCTGCCAACCTTTCGAGAGGAATGTCGGTGTCAAATATCCACGCAAATTTATATATTTTATTATATCTATATCTTTGATTTTCCTTATACTCGCCTACAATACCGCAAGACAACGGAAACGCACCGAAACAAAATATGCTTCATTCTGCTTCATTATATTTGGTTTCATTTGCCATGTAGCGTTACCACGTGTCCCATACAATGTCATCTACATGACTCCATGCATTCCTTGCTGGAAAACAATTCTGTTTGTTTGTTTAACAGTAGGAAGTACAACATAAACAGCGCTTGCTTGACGTCAATTTATTGAACCTTTTAACAATCCCCTGTTTACTTTGATTTTGTGAAATGTTGACTTTTCAAATGTAAGCTTTTGTTGTACTGACGCGTCTAGAAATAATAACGGCCTTGATTGTTATTTAGTTTCTGAGGTTTGTTACATGTCTTGTATGCTTTGTCTCAAATAAATAATGTCTTTTGTCATGATTTTCTTTTATATTATTACGTTGCCTATAGGTAGATGTTATTAAATCTGCCTCCGTGGTCCAGTGGTTAGGGCGTTTGCCTTGTTGACCCGGGGGTCGTGGGTTCGATTCCCGCGGGAAGCATACTTTGTTAAGTTGTTTCCAGTTTGGTTAGGACATTGCAGGCGTGAATCACCTGATTGTCTGATAAGAAAGATGATTCCGTGCTTCGGAAGGCACGTAAAGCCGGTGGTCCCGGCTGCCATCTGGTAGTCGTTAAAGGAACCACGTCAGAGGCCGAGAGGCGGTTCCGAAGAACTCTGACACCAGGGTGTGCATGGTCGACTGACCGTGTCACCTACACGAAATGATGATGATTAAATACTGTAGGGAAATAAATCCATCAACTTAGAGAAACATAGAGCAACGCAATTTCAGCGAGATGGAAAACCATGCTAAGCCACCTCCCTGGAGGCATAATTTGCAAATTTTTGACAACTCGGTGTACAACGTTTTAATGGTCACTTAACATCTATCACGGTATATTCTTCTTCTTCCTTTACCTTATCCTGCTTTTGATATGGGGTCGGCAAAGTATGTCAGCTCTCTCAACCTCTGTCATCCACCATAGCCTATTGTCACTCCCTTCCTGTTCATGCTCTCCTTGACAAACTCGATCCATCGTTTCTTAGGTCTCCCTCTGTTCCACGTAATTGACTTTTAAATCTAATGCCTCTCTTGTGATATATTGACTTTCTTCTTTCGTCATCAAATGCCTATACCAACTTTAGTCTATGACTATGGAGCTTTTCCGGTACTGCGCGGATTTTCATACTTCCCCATAATTATTTATATACTCATTCCGTATTTTATCCATTCGTGTCACTACAACTACACACGGACTCCAACATCTATCACGGTATATCATCAGGTCTTTATTAGTCTCCACTGCAGGAGCACGACCCTCTCTGTACTGCCAGAGCAGTCAGAGGATTTGGCCTACACTCTCCACGCTGGCCAGACGGGTTGGAGAGGTCTCTTAAATGTTTATAAGCTTTGTTTAGCTTGAGTTTCCTAAGTCGCCTTTTACGACATCCACGGGAAGATTTGGAGTGGTCCTATTCTTCTCTGCCGGGAACACGGTATATACCGAGTGAAAATTAAACCTCAACATTCCGTTGAAGGGGTGAATCAGCCCGTCTATATGAACAACTTTTTCTATGGGACCAGTGCTGCTAACCCGAATTTTTTGTCAACACTGATAATCAAATATACAATATCTTAAATCAAAATAGTCAAACATACAAAACCCACGAAAAAAATTGAATTCTGAAGTAACTATCAAAACGTTGTACACTGACAAAGGTTAGGAAACATACTCGAAGAAGTATGAACTTTTTTTTAAAAATCTATGATAGTAAATAGGCTGATCATAAGGTAGCAGTAAAGATACGTTATTACCTTACGCACTGAATACTTAACAATGCCTTTAGGCACGTGGAAAATTAAAGCTTTTATGTATCCAAATCGTACATTTTAAAAACGCAATATTTGTGCACATGTTTATTAAAAAGTTAAATTTTCTGCGAACAAAAAATTAAAAATATACCCAAAAAATAATTCTGTAGAAGTCCACATGAGGACAACTCAGTAAAAAAAAAAAACAACTAAATGAAACAAAAATGTTTCCAAAGAAGCCCCCTAAATCACTGCAAATCATTTAATTCCCAGAGCGTAACGAATCATTTGGACCAGACTTTCGGGAATCGTGTGTATGAAACTTTTCATCGAAACTGGCCTGTATGACTGTATGCTTTTTCAACGCTATTTTTACTTGTGGTTTTACCCGACTGACCCACCAATAGGAGGGTAATGTTTTTCGCGCGTATGTATATGAATGTATGTAAGCATGTCTGTTCCATTGTGACCTCCTGTAGCCTAAACGGCTTGACGGATTTTGGAGTGTGAGATGTCATCAGATTCGTATTCTTTCCCGAAATGTCATAGGCTGTATAACGTCTGCAAAAAATCAATATGGCGGACGTAAGCTGTCAGAAATGGAAGTCGGGTATTAAAATACCCGACTTCCATTTCTTATTTAAAAAAAATGGTGCATTTATCCTCTCACGTATTGAAATAATTATAATCGGTGCGGCGTTTAGTTTTAAGTTTAACAATCTTTATCATGTATCATTGGTCTACAGAAAATTCGGGATGAAAAGAAATTAGGACACTCCTAATTTCTTTTGCATACTGAATTTCAAAGAATCGAAAATAAAAACATGTTCGGAGAAAGTGCCGCATCAAGTGTGCGACTTAAATTCTCCTTATAGGGGTTGTGACAAAGAAAGATAAAGAAGAAAGGGTCACATTTTTTTCATCAATGGTTTTCGAAATTAACATGTAGTTTCATAAACACGAACAAACGAATATTTGTTCGACATGGAAATGCATGCCACATGGATCTCCTAAGGCTATACATTCTGGGAGTCCAGTGCTGCCTCCATTTAAAATAAATTATTGAAAGAAACAGGAGAGATCGTTTAAAATTTAAATATTATAACAGTAATTATAAGTTGTTAAAATTTTGTTCTACGAAGCCCTAGATAACCATTTAGTATTAAATGTTATAATTGTGTCGTACTACAGTTTTTGATCTAAAGAAATGTCGCATTAAGGGCGCGCATTCAATCTACGGCGAAATTTCAGTTTTTTGGTGTTTTAGACCGCCTTATTTACGCGTAAATTAACCAAATAAAATAAAATTATTCGTGATTATATAAAGATCAACTCTTTTTTTAGTGCACTGCAACGTAAAATTACCGTTTATAGGTGTACACTTTTATTACTATGAGGTTTTCGTAACGCCGAATTGCAAAAATGCCGGTTAAAGCTCACTTTGAAATATGAAATAAAAATTAAATCATGTTAATGTAACTAATTTAATATTTTTAGAACGCAGATTATATTGTCTTTTAGTGCACCTCAGAGGAAAATATGATAAATTATTTATCTATATACTGATAAAAATTCGTTAAAAAATGTCATAATTTACGTTTTATAGTGCTGGTTTTCCACGATAAATACTTATTTTTTTCTTTGATATTCTATTTATTACTAATAAACATACTGTTTGCAAGCAGATCTAATTTTTAATTTAATTAATATCCGATGTTTATAATTTTATATGAATTTTTTAAAATCGCCTATAAAACCAAGCGCCCGTGTAGTGACAATTTAGTTCGCGCCAAGCCTTCCTGACGGGTGGACGTATCGCTCGTCGCTCGCCAGTCGACGTCTACAAGGTCATCGATCTACTGTGTGTAGACACGTATAGTGCGACCCGAGCGGGTTGATCGTTTACTAAGTATTAATACTTTTCGATTGTTTTGAGTAACTATTATATGTGTCCATTTTGACTCGCATAAAAATCTTATTCATATTATTTTTTTATATTATTAGGATGTAAAATTGTATGAAAACAAAATTCGGACTACTGGTAATAGAAGTTAAAAAAATATGTGAGACAAGGCACGCCCTTATTATGTACAAGGTGACATTAAAACTGGTGAAATTTTCTAGGGCATCGTTTTCGTAGTTTTTGGGGGTGCTCTAATGGATATGACGACATTTTCTTAATCCAAGATGGCGGATGTTAAATGCTATGAAATTTTTGATATGGCTATCGTTATCGAGGTTTTTCGGGGTGCAAATGATGATATGACGTCTATTTTGCAATCAAAGATGGCGGATGTCAAATGGAATGAAATTTTCGATATGGGTATCGTTTTCGAGGTTTTTGGGGGTGCATATAATGAATATGACATCTTTTTCCGAATCTAAGATGGCGGATGTCAAAGTCATGAAATTTTTGATATGGGTATCGTTTGTGAAGGCTTTGGGGGTGCTCATAATGGATATGATGTCATTTTTGGAATCCAAGATGGCGGATGTCTAATATTATTAAACTTTTGATATAGCTATCGTTTTCGAGGCTTGTTGTTTTTAATGTCATCTTATATACAAAAGACACGAAAGCAATTTACACAGAAATTTGAAAAAAAAACTGGTAAAATTTAATTATGTTTCAGTAATGGAAAAGAAACGCAAGAAATACAGTTGAAATTCGTAGATAATCGATCGCGCGCGTGAATTTTGGTTAAATTGTGAAATAAAATGTAGCCTATGTTACTCACCGAATTCTTCACTACCAATATCTAGTACGAGTATGAAGTTTCATCTGATTAGTTCAGTTTAGTTTGTTTTTGCTTGAAAGACGAACAAACACAACTACTAGGGGCAGGAGCTTGTGTGTGTATCTGTCTGATCATAGCTCCCAAATCGACAAAAGATTTAGATTTATTTTTATTTTGTCTGAAGGTGAATAACTATCGGGACTATAAAAGGGCTTAATATTTAAATGGAAAAATAAATAAGATAGAAATGATTAATACAAGCTTTACAATAATAATATACACTTATTATTTCTTTTAGGAAGTATATGATGCACTTATATGTACAAAAATGTAGAAAAATCAAATGGAGGGGAACAAATAAGTACCCTGGAAAAAACGAATAGTATTGAAGAGCATGATTTGGTTTATAACTACTAGGATTATAAGTACATTGCAAATATCCCAAACTTTACTAATAGAATTGATAGTTTATTTTATTTCATTACAATTAGAGCCAGCAATACCAACATAAAAGAAACCGGCTTTTAATTTAAAAAAAATATTCAAATTGTTGAATTATTTTATCCCTACATTTATTCTACACTTTAATTTTTAGGTCTTATATTATATGTATAATTTGTACCTTATCTATACATATAATAAAACAGTAAAAATATTTTGTCTGTACATTTAGTATTTTAGACTGAAATAGATAGAGGGACACTAAAAAAGAATAATAGAAAGGAAAAATGTTTTTTTAGAATTTCTAAGCTGTCTGCCTGTCTGTCTGTATGTATGATCACGTTTATCTCCGGAAATATTGGACGGATTCGAATGAAACTTTTTTGCTATATAGCTACTAAACCTAGGCAACATAAATGGTGAAAATGATTTCAAAAAATGGAACACCTGATGCAGCATCATAATGGTCCTGCTGAACTATAAGAATATATATAAATGACGCCTTAGCAAAAGTTATTCAACCTGAGAAGCATTCTTTGTTGAGATGTTTAAATTGAAGATTTGGAACACCTGACGCAGAACCATTATAGTCTAGGTAATAAATAGGAAATATAAAAATGACGCCTTAGCAAAAGTTATTCAACTTGATGAGCATTTTTTGTTGAGGTATTTAAATTGAAGATTTAGAACATCTGATACAGAACCATGTCAAATTTTATATCGTCAATTTTACAGAGTCACTCTCCACTGGGATACAGTGCATAAAGTAAGATTAGCTTATATTACTGGTGACCGCCCAGCGGTCCCGGGCCACTCGCAACTAGGATATGCCTTTTGGCAACGTAGCTTTTAGCCCATACGGCAAAACATGAGAGTTTGCTTTCTCTCTAAGCCTTGCACACTTAGGCAACACAAAAAGCCGAAGTCCGTCTCTCTCGAAGGCCCTTTGGATATGTGCGCTTTTTAAGTTGCAGCATGACAGCAGGTCAAATTTACAGATTACGCTTATGTATCGACTTTAGTTCATATTAAGGTATATTAATTCACCGGAGTTATAAAGTCCACGTGAACGAAGTCGCGGGCATCAGCTAGTATCTTATAACATTCATATTTATACAAGTATTGAAATAATGAGTAATTTTAAAATTAATTACGAGTATCAAAATTACTTGTCCGACTACACTCAATCTAGCGCTAACACACACAATGACATCCTGTATAGTTTTACGTCTGTGTGAGTTAATATCGACTCCCGCTCATAGTTTGACTTGCACAAATTTGGCTGCTCGCTCTTAACAAGATGTCGATTGAACGAGGCGACGCATTATAGAGATATCGATAAAAGGTTTTCGAAGAAATAATTCGATGTGTCGGCTTTCGCATTCACGTGGTAAAGGGATAAAAAAATATAACCCCTCTATTTTATCCCTCCTATATTAAAAATATAACCCCTCTACAGTTGACTGATAATATTATTTATATAACCCTTCTCCAAAATATGGTTTGCATAAAACCAAATACTTAATCAAAGATTAACATAAGTGGTTAAGTCTTTGATTAATTTCGTTTGACAGCCCGTACTCGTAAGTTATAAAAGGAATATCAAACGTTTTCTTCCTGGTCTTAACCGTTTTAGTACCCGTTGATTCCTTGTTTTTAGTTCGAAAATCGCTTTGAAGGTCTTCAACGAACTGCGTCACCGCCCTTTGTTCTGCAGCCTTTGTGGCCGACATCAAACATTTGGAGAAATGAACCATTAGGGTCTTTTTATGCGGTACAAAGATGATTTTTGAATAAATTTGGGATTTTATGCGATTTCCATATGGTTAAGGTATCTTTGAGGTTATTTTATATTAAAAGGTATGAATAAGCTTAAAAGCAAACAGTAATGATGAACGTCAAGACATAACCGATGCACATAGTTCCGAAATATAAATAATCAAGCGGCTATGTCCTTCGACTGTAACTCCAGAACCCAGAACCTAGGCTAGATTCCTAACAAAATATAAAAATAGGTATTTTTAACCTTAGAAATTGTGTATCAGTTAGGTACGTTAATAGTGTACAGATTTACCAAACTGCCTAAAGACATCTGACATAGCTTAACGACTGTCATCAATGATAACAACTGGGAACAACGGCTTAACGTGCCTCCCGAACAAAGAGAGCTCTTGCTTCCGAAGCACGGGGACGCATCCATTCCAATCGGTAGTGCACCCGAAGTACCTTTACATTATAATGCTCACGCCCACTGGGCCATCGAGCTTCTTACATTGTAATAGGGAATGCAGGGATGGCGTTGACTTACATATTTTTTTTACCTTAATATGTAGGTAAGTAGTAAGTAGGTAGGTTTTTGGATAACTTTTACCCTTCAGTATGGTATTTGAACAACTGAGCCAAAATTGATTCCACGAGCCTTATATTGAAGAAACCTTTGTGTGTACTTTTGAGTAACCCAGAGCTAAGCCTTGTATATCTTTATCATCATCAGGTCTTTTTAGTCTCCACTGCAGGAGCAACCCTCTCTGAACTATCAAAGCTAGTTGAGGATTCGACCTAAACTCTCCACGCTGACCAGACGGGCTGGAGAGGTCTCTTTGATGTTGGTTTAGCTTGTGTTCCTAAGTCACCTTCTACGACATCCACGGGAAGACTTGGAGTGGTCCTATTCTACTCTGCCGGGAACCACACGGCACAGTATTGGACGAATGATTACTATCATCAAGAGCATGGTTTATACATGGGACCCTGAGGACATCACAAGTGACGCCAACTTTTTAAGTTACTGTGTGCGGCATAAGAAAGTACGAATTTAACATTTGTAAGAGTTTGAATTTCGAGCAGGGGAAAATGTAGAGAAAATTGCATTCATTTCTAATACCTATCGATGTGTACTGTGCGTTAGCTTGTGTCGTGAATCGTTTCCATGCATTGATATTTGCGTCGCTGTTACGTTTCTAAAGGGTCTTTCCATTATTCATTCATTCATTCTAAATCCAGTAGTTTAGAATATGGATCAACGGGATCAACATAACTGCTTTTCTAATAAAGACAAAACTGACTTACACATCCAAACAAGCATTTTTCCATAACAGTGCTGAAGGTCCATCAACTCGCATTCAAGGCAATTCCTCGCTCTCCTTACTCCAATTCCTCGCAGCGCAACTTGCATAAACTTTGTTTAGTATCGATATCAAGCGTATTATAAGACGATCGTAATATCAAAATAACACCATTTTATGTGTCGTTAAACTGCGCCAAATCGGAACGTTGGGCAAACATAGACCAGGGGTACTATTTTTGGACCTGTGACTTCACGTCTTCGAACGATTTTTGTATGGAAAAAACCGCTCGTTTGCAAACGGCGAAATTTCAAAAAGCGAAACCCAGCTTTCTAACAAAATTCGGGAGGGCTAGTTGTTCAAAGACTTCTACATTAACTGAGGAAGACAAGCCGTACGTATCAAATTCTGAAGCGTTCAAAGGGAGCTAATAAACACCGTTGCGCTTAGCTCACTCCTAAATTCTGTACGTGAAGACGTCACGTGATATACCTAATTGCTTTTAAATGTCTGTTTCTTGGGGGGCACGTCTACATCAGATTACATAGAAGTCTTTGTAGTTTCATCTGCTTTTCTGCTTTATATTATGGCTTCCACTGAGATTTCAGGGATGCCAATGTCCAGTATAATGAGATATATACTACGTATCGTTGTTGTACGGTAAATTTAACAAGTAGCATCAAAGATGGCGTATATGCTTTGATAGCCTCGTGGGGCTTCTAGTGACAAATCCATAAAAGTCCAGGTCAGTCAGTCAACAGTCTACTTTAACTGTTTCACAAATTGTTCATCGCACACGCATTTATAACACCAAACTACATCAATTCCATGTTTAAAAGTCTACTAAAATGATCATCATCATCATCATCAGGTCTTTTTTTGTCTCCATTGCAGTAACACGACCCTCTCTCTCTGTAATACTAGAGCCATATATTAGCCAAAGCAGTCAGAGGAAAACTACAAACAACAGAAAACAGAGGAGTCTACTAAAATCAATTTGCAAAGCCGTCTAAGGCAACCCTCAACTGCACCCCTTGACTTGTCACCACAAACTCCTGTCTTTGAAGTTATTTTACATAGCGTTCACTATCGGGCACGTCTCGCACGCGTCGCGGATGTTGGCGGCTTTGCCAAAGGTCAGCCAACGTTGGCCGCGTGACGTCGCGGTGGTGAGCGCGGCGGCCGCCAGTGCCAGTGCTGCGCGTGCGCCGGTGGTGCGCCCTCCGAATTTCCCGCCCAAGCGACCGCGAGTGACACCAATCTGAATTTCGAATCTGCACATTCGAATTTTAATTCACAGATATTTTGTGCTGCGTTATTAACTGCCAGTGTTGTGGTCAGTTTGAGTGTTGCTTAAATCGATTTGATTTAATCGAATTGTATTGTGTGACTTAATCAGTTTATTTAATCGAGTGACTTCGACATTCGTGGAAGATTTCACAGAGATGCTATGGTAACTACAACCTTGTTCTATAACCTTCACATTTATTAGTATTTCTACCTAATTATTGTTTTTATTTGGCGTGAAGTCAAGGACAAGATCACTACAGGGAAATGACATTTTTAAAAATAACTGACTGATCATTCCGCGCACAGATAAATACTTGAGACGTTCCGTTACACGCAGAGCGTTTGAACTTCCTTTGTTAACTGTTGTTTAGCAAGTAAACATATTGTGGATCAAAGACGGTTATAAAATGGAACTATAAAGAAGTGGCGAGAGATTTACGGTTGTAAAGCTCCAGTGCCACTGAAAGCTTTATATCTCTGCCTTAATCCCTTTTACGACTTCATTAGACAGCGAGTTAATTTGAATTGCTAATGTAACTCGTGCAGTCAAATGAATAACGAGACAGCCACACGGCAGGAACAGCATGCGAACTTAGACATTCACTTAAGCTTTAGTTAATCTATGACTATTTATTTTCTAGACTTCGTCTGCCTTTAAATCAATGAACAAAATGTGCGAGCACACGCGTCATGTCAACTTATGTCATCAAATCGATAGTTATGTGTTTGCACCACAGAACTATAACTCAAGCATTATTAATCTGAGGTTTGCACCTAGTGAGGCACCTAGTCTATGAGTTGGACACATTTTGTTTTCTACGGCTTTATGCATAGATAAATTTTCTGAATATTTACTAGGTTTTATGCTAAAAGACTATATCCAGACATAAGATAATAAATAATAATCTTAGCTAATATGATGATATTTGGTTATTTTATTATTAGATTTCGTTACAGATTTCCAAGTATTTTCTGACATTGTTATTTAACATTTGTAAGAAGTTGTACAAAGAAAACATATAAGTAGGTATAGTTTATGCTACCTGACACAATAAAACATATAACATAAGTAGGCAATTACACTGTAAAAGTATATTAAGGAACTCTACGAATGCAGAAGGTATACTACAGTAAAAATCACTGAATAGGTCAGTTAAAATTTCTGCTTTTTTCAAGACGCAAATGGCTCGTTTTATGTATGCTTTGACGTACAGTGGATATTTTGACACAGTGGTCAATTTAATAAGGTGTTCATTATGAGACGATGAGACTGCACGATCGTTTCCTCATTTGGATTGATTTTTTAAGTGCAGGAACAAGGACGTTTAGGGCACACCAATGGTTGATCCATTGACTGGGCAGCGGCAAAGTTACACTTGCAATTGCTGGAGAAACTCCACCCCTTAGAATAATCTAAGGGGTGGAGAAAAAGACCTAATAATGATGAGACTTTGTATAAACTAAGTCTCATCATTATTAGGTCTTTTTTAAGTCTTCACTGCAGGAGCGCCTTCCATCCTGGTCTGGGAGAAAAGAAAAAACCTAGAATGTATCAGGTGCTTCTCTTCCCGTGGCGATCGTAAAAGACGATCGAGGGAATGGGCGTTAGGAATCATGTCAATAGGTGATGCGGCTAGCAACCTATCACTATTTTGATTCCGTTGTCCTACAAGCCCACCAACATGCTAAACGTGACCTTAAGGCGCTGTGGTATCTGACGATATGCAACACTAACGCCACCCATCAATTAATTCTTCTACTCCTAAATCAAATCTAAATTTACTAGGGCATTCAGCAATTAATTTTTTTAAATTTGATATGATTTAAGACTTATAAAATTAATTGCTGGGTGGCGCTAGTGTGTCGTATCGTCTGAACCTTACAGACCTGGGCTCTGTCTACCCCGCAAGAGAGAAAGACGTGATAGTATGTATGCACTGCAGGAGCACGACCCTCTCTGTACTACCAGAGCCATATATTAGCCGGAGCAGTCAGAGAATCTGGCCTACAGTCACGCTGGCTATCGGTATATCTGCTTGCACTTGAAATATTTCGGTGTGATCGTATTGTTTTGATAGAGTGAGACGCGTGTGGACGTCATCGGATCATCGATACACAAAAATAAACGGCTGGACTGACTTTCCAGAAGATACAGCAAGGTTTATCGTCATAAAACGGAATTATATCGATTTACGAACAGCATACGTTAATATTTTTAGTGGCCGGCTGATACAGGTTGAATTTATGGCTTATTTCTGAGATGATTTGATTGCTGAAATGGCTTCGTAAGTATTTTATTTATTTTATGTTTCTTCTATGTCCTCTTTGCCAGAATCTAAACTTTAGTAACTGCGCATTTATCCCTGAAGGGGTGGCCAGAAAGAGGCCCAGCTAAGATGAAGGTCATTGTAGGAACGCCTTCACGCAATCCGCTAACAATTATGGTTATACAAGGTGTTAGGGTAAACCTGGGTAAACACGGTAAAAAAAATATCATATCATACGGCGGACGAGCTCCGTGGCGCAGCGGTCAACACGCCTGCCTGCGGATGGTCCCGGGTTCGATTCCCGGTCAGGTCAAGATGGAAAATGATTTTTTTCAGATTGACCTGGGTCTTGGATGTTTATCTATATAAGTATCTATTGTAAAATAAGTAGTTGAGTAAGTATTCCATAACGCAAGTCTCGAACTTACTTTAGGGCTAGCTCAATTTGTGTGATTTGTCCATATATATTAATATTATACCACCAATAAACCATCAAATCAGCCCGTCAAAATGAACAACTTTTCCTCCTAGACCAACGTTGGGAACTGGAAAAAGAACGTCATCTTCATACCTTTGATTATATAAGCTTCATACAAATGTACACATATTGCCGCTCAGGCCAAAATACAGTTCCTATAGCAATGGTCCCATAACAACAGTGGTTTATTTTAATAAGCTGGTTCTATGATTTGATGGATAAAGGTGTTTACCCTAATTGACTGTATTCTTTACTAAGTAGAGAGCTTGGTTTTCCCTCAAGAACCTAAGATTTCTCATTGGCGAATAGTAAATTTATAGCAATACTAGCTGTTACCCGCGGCTTCGCTCGCGTAATATATAGCCTATGTCCTTCTCGGTACCTGATTCCTGATGATCAGTTCAGTAGATACGGTGTAAAAGCGTAAAAAACAAACAAACGCACTTTCGCATTTATAATATTAGTTAGGATTATGGGTGGATATTAGGCCTATGGCAACACACAATCTTTCATGCAAAAATTCAAACGAGTGGACTGTAACACCTGAACTACTTTTATATAAACAAATGTTATAAGTATCCAGCAATAACATAGCACATATGTGTATTATTACCTCAAGTTCGCTGATTTGGAAGTGGGTTGGCTTTGGTTATAAAGTGGGTTGGGTAAACGTATCACTGACCGAGATCTGCCAGCGCTTTGAAGTCCAAACCAAACTAATAGAGACAACAAAGCTCTGTGAGCTTTTTGTGCCGGACGTATTGGATTTAGCAATTAGTAGAGAACGAAATCATAACCGTTTTACTGACAACATGACCTACATTGTTTGGATTTTCGTGTCACAAGAAGTGTCTCAGAATTTTTTTTACTTAGTTGTTACTTTATTCTTAGGTTTAATTTACTTTGATTGTGAATGGGATAGGTATGGTGTAGGCTCTGTATTACCCGTCGGATACATGCTCACTTGTGCCTTTTTTCAATTGAAATACAGCTACTAAATATTTGCCGCGTGGTTCCCGGCACAGTACAATACCACTCCAATTCTTCCCGTGGATGTCGTAGAAGGCGACTTAGGAAACACAAGCTAAACAAAGCTTGTAAACATCAAAGAGACCACTCCAATCCGTCTGGCCAGCGTGGAGAGTGTAGGCCAAATCCGCTGACTGCTCTAGCTAGTATATGGCTCTAGAAAGTAGTACAGAGAGGGTCGTGCTCCTGCAGTTGAGACAAAAAAGACCTGATGATGATGACGATGACGGGTGGTATTGGTATAATATATGTAGATGAGAAAATTAACGGGCTGTGAATTCAGCCCGCTAATTTCAATTCGTAAAGTCTTCGAAGCCCAAACCAAAATAATATATTTTTTTTTTTATTTTTTTTTATTTTTTTTTTATTTTTTTGGACAAATCACACAGATTGAGCTAGCCCCAAAGTAAGTTCGAAACTTGTATTATGGGATACTAACTCAACGAAACTATATTTTATAATAGATACTTATATAGATAAACATCCAAGACCCAGGTCAATCTGAAAAAGATCATTTTCCATCTTGACCTGACCGGGGATCGAACCCGGGACCATCCGTGTCGCAGGCAGGCGTGATGACCGCTGCGCCACGGAGCTCGTCATTAATATTATCATATAAGATAACACAGCTTTGCCGGTAAGGTTTTTGTGCCAGACGTGTGGGATCTGGCAATTAACAGTGTACTCAGAAATACTACGAAATCATTACCGTTGATATTAATGACATCACCTACATTGGGTTTTAAAACTTAGTGTCCCTTAAGAATGTTTCTTTACTCCGCTTTTGTGAATGCTTCAGTATCATTGTTAGATGTTTTCACAAACAAATTTACTGGATGTATTAATGTATACAATGTTCCCAATAACAGGTGCTCGTCCATAAATCTACTTTTTTCTTTATGTGGATTGAAAGTGTAATGTTAGAATGAAATTTTAGGTAGGTACCTATTCATTCCCAGTTGTGTGGAATATCTCGAGTTCAAAGTTTTCAACTGAAGTATATTACTTAAGTAGACGCTACAACGTGGGTTTGTGGGTTTCTACTCCAAAATGTGTAATATTAATTGAAGTATAAAATGTTAAATGAAATGCAATCTCCAAATGTTGGCTTTAACTAATTGGCCCGTTTTAAACCGCACAATCCTACACGACACGCTTACACCTTTCTGTTTACAAAACACCGGTGTTGAATCCGAGCCGCGACGGTAGGTATCCCGCCTACTTATCTTACCTGTCAATACATAGTCGATGTTTAGTAAAAGCTTGATTCAAATATGCTCTCAACTTTTACGACTACAAAAAATGTACACAATCGTTTTTAGAATAAGTTTTTAATGATTTTTGAAACGAAGAAAGTAAAGTAGATCTAGGACACTTCCTCGAGGCACTTCACTACCGTCCTCCAAAGATTTTCTTATTTAGATTATTCGTTTGGCCCTTATCAATATATTTACTTTAATTTTATTGTTTGTTTGTATCATTGGTTTTATAATAGTGATGTTACGCGGAAGCGATGGTGTTGGAAATGAAACACAACTGACTGCTCCATATTGATCACTCCCTATTGTGGATTTAGTAAGGTTATTACTAATTTTCAATAGATTTCGTCACTTGACGGTAACTTGTTTTATCGAGTCGAAATGGTTGCATACTATTGAATATTTTTTAACCAGTATTTAGCTATGCTAATTGACGGTACAAGTCGAACTGGTCAATTGTTATATATATATTCGATCATTTAGTATTTATCACGGATTTTTCAAGTAAAGCATAATACGAAGGGTTTTACGTAGCTAATCGTACTTATAATTGGCATGTGTCGTCACTCACACACTACAATAACCCTTTTAGTTTTCCTCTGTCGTATTACTCTTTGTCAAATTACAGGTGTGAGTCCTATATGTTGCAAAGTCCTTTTCCATTTCTAGAGTTTCATTATAACGCTTTAGGACATGGAACACCTTGATAGGATTTTAATCCTTATTGCCTTCCTTATCCTTATACATAAACTACCGCAGAATGCTTCGTGCGGGCCCAAAAGGCGTCAATATTTTCTTGCAATATTAAAATCCGATCATAGTTTCCCACGCCTTCACCGTATATGCGCCGTGCCATCGCGGTACGCATTCTGTGTGTTTTATGCCTAAGGTAAGGGACCGAAACTCACGTGTACACCAGTTGGCCGATTGCATGTTATAATTGACGTTACAGCACAAACCGAATCCAGATCGGCTCTACATTTGTTTACAAACTCTAAATCGAGCGTATTTGACTTCTTCCTCGTTATAATGCGAGTCGTAACTGCATGACATGAGCTATGCAGGTTCTGGACTCATTGTTGATGATTGTTTATAAACAGTTGTCTAGCATCTGGTTGAGAGAAAGCAAAAATTTAATTTTCCATTGTCTTTACGTTACGTACGTATGTACTGTACGTATTTTTGTATTGGACGTACAACGAATTACGAAATGAAAGGCAAAAGTAATGAAATAATGTTGTTATATTTTTTCTGCAAAATAGTCATCATTATACGTTTATTACCAAACCATGAGACCGGAATAAACTAAGCTCTTAAAAAAAACTAAGAGTAGAATTGTAGTCGTATCAGGTTAGTTACCTCCAGAATTCTCTCATTTTCTTGAACTCGAGATAAATCACCTTATTGGTGTCCAATTTCCCACATGACGCCTAAAATGGGTCTTCTTCAAAAATCCCCTGAAAAGCTGATCAAGAGGAATCAATTCTAATCTAATAATCTAATCTATTATTGCACCGGATCCGAAACGGCTGTACTGTTTATGAACTCTAATTCGATCGCATTTGGCTTCTGGAGCTATAATGCGATGTCGTAATGACACAAACCACGAGTACGCGGATTTGGGTTGCGATGTTTACAAATAATAATAGCTAGTCGGGAATTTGCTTTATTTGCATGAAGATAGCATATACGAATCGACATACACAACAAGTTTATGAAAACAGGGAAAATTGAAGTTGGAGAGGGAAAGGGGAAAACCCAGACACAGCTTTACTAAACAAGTAAAGGAAAAGTAAAAATGATATTGTACTAATATAGCAAAAAGCTCCCCAGCTTTTTGTTATCTTGGTGTATCAATCATCTTGGTATACCTACTCCCCCGAGTACAGAGAAAGATGGAGAGAGTTCTATCGACAAGAGCGTGACTTTTTGATGATGATGCTGCAATTCTTTGACCAGAGAGGAACATTTTATTAGTGACCAAGCACTGAAGCATCGTCGAATAAATTGGTGTTCCTGATTTAAATCGCCCTTATCATTAGATGTGCCGATTTGAAAGTTGTAAGAAAATTTTTCTTTCAATATTGAAGCTGGACTTGCTCTCCTTGCTGTCCGTTTGGTACTGAGTCATTACTTAAATATGTATACCAGACACGTTAATATACTGCTCTTCTACTTTAACTGGTAATTGGAATTATACTTATCTAACTGACTTTAATATTAGTTATCTTTTGGAACGAGGTATCTACATGAATATTCACTTAATCTACAAAGATTCAGTAATTTTTTAGTAAATAGAGATTGGTTAAATTCGTGGGGTAATGTATTGAGAAAATTAATAAAAATTCCCAGATCAGCTTCTTATTAGGTTTTTAGAACATTGCTTGAATATGGTTTTAATTATAAAAACTGAATTTTTATTATTTAATTATTACCTGCTGGAAAAACTTAGGTTATTTTAGACCAGTCAATTAAAATTAAAACTTTTTTGGTTATTCGCCAAAACTAGGAGAAAGGTCAACGAGTAAACTGAATACTTCTGACATCTACGCAGGAAAGACCTGGAAAGTCTCAATAGAAAAAGGAAAAACCGTAATAAACAATATCGTTTGAAATTCATGCAATTGTATTAAAAGCAAGTAAGCATCAATGGTTTATCCTTGATTATTCTGTGTATCGTCATACAACCTCATACAATAACATGCAGTCATCGTAGCTGTTGATTCAACACTGCGCTCGGAAACAAAACAATGACCGGGTTAAGATTTTTATAGATTCATATAAGATTTTATTAGTGTGGTGTAGATCTATTTTAACATTTTGAGAGAAAGAAAAATTATTAATTTGATAAATAAATATATAGGAGTAGTTAGGAACATCACAAAAATTCAAAAAAACTTTTGAACTCCTTTAATTATTGAGACACAGTTTAAGACTTTGCAATACAATACACATTCTTTATTGCGACATTAAAAATATAAAATAAAAGTACAAAAAAATAAAAATACTTAGTACAAGAGGCGGATTTATCACATTTTTGAATGAATATTCAAGTTATGGTAGAAAAGCAATATTCGAGCTTTTGCGGATCGATTGATTGATAAATCGGTATCTTTTTACACAGGGTTGAAGGCCTCCGTAGTGTAGTGGTTATTACGCCAGCCTGAGATACGAAGGGCACCGGGTTCGATTGCCAGCGCTGGAAAATACTTTTATTTATTATCACAGGTTTTTGTCTGTGGTTCTGGAGCTACCCTAAAAGAGTTGGCGTCAGGCAGGCAACCGGCTGTAAAAACTTTCGCCAAATCATATCACGGCATGAATGCTGTCATAATAATGAAGGAGTGGGTGACAAAGGAATTTTAGTTGCTTAGATTATAAAAAGTGTAAAAAGAATCTTTTAGCCTATAAGCGTAGAAAAAAATGTGTCCAACTCATATACTATGACACAAAACATAGCTTTCGATTTGATGACATAAGTTGATAAGACGCATGTGCTAACACAAAGCTCTTACGTACTTACACAAACATTGAAAAATTAGCCACTTTTTAATCATTCAAATAAAGGCATGACGGAGTCCAGAGAGTATTTAGTCAAAGCTTAGTTGTAGCCAACAATAAATTCGAAACAACAGGCTCATTACTTATCTGAAATTAATGTAGCGAGTACATAACACGCTTGGCAATAAACTTAGCGTCAAGGAAAGGGCCCGATATAAATACTTCGGCGGTTCTACGAACGGACAGAAATAGCGACGCATTACTGCAGTTGTCACCAGTGACGTCACCGCGACCGGTGCCAGTGCCCGCGGTGGAGACGATGTAAGTCGGTTTCTATACCATTACCATGGAATGGATATCGGTGGACCAGTGGGCGGGAGCGTTATTAGAGCTTTCGCTTGCTAAGCAACCCTGGCCGTATTCCCTAGTTAGATGGGTATCTGCAAGTGGCATAAACATATCTCAAGCTTCCCGTGCTTCGGAAGGCACGTTAAGCCATTGGTGCTGGCTGTTATCATTGATGGCAGTTGTTAAGTGAAGATGTCTTAAAAATCTGACACCAGTGTTGATTATAAAAACTAATATACCATGAATCTAAGAATGATCAGCCCATATGGCAAGACATGAGAGTTGCTGCTTTCCAAAGGCTTTGCCATCGTTTCTCAGTGCGGCCCTTCAGGCTATGTATGGTAATCGCAGCCCATCAGGCTTATAAGAGTTTGCTGTCTCTGCAAGCCTTGCGCACAGACGCAATGCCCAAAGCTGAGATCCGTCCCGCTTGAGGCCCTTTGGAGATGATCGCCTTACAAAGTGCTGTGAAGTAGCGAAAGTTGGAGCTTGGAGCTAGTTCTGTGTAGCTAGATCCAAGTGATAGTTATCGGGATAGGCCTCTATGAAACGTTACAGTGACGCAAATACTAATGCATGCAAACGTAACGCGAATCGCGACACAAGCCACGCACACTTCGACAGTCATTTGCATGCATTTTTTTAATGTTCCTCTGTTCGAAATTAAAACTGTTTGAAGTTAGTTTACCCAAATACCCTTATATCTATGTTATGATTTAATTAAATCTTATTTGAGTAGCTGTATTCAAAAAGTTAGCGTGGATAGGGTTCTGTCTGCCGGATCATCTGTTAAGTGTACCCCAGGGCTCTATACTAGGGCCTTTGTTGTTTCTAATATATATAATGATCTGCCATATTATGTCAACAGGTGTAAGTCTATACTATTTTCCGATGATACATCTCTTGTTTTGCCTATCGATACGACAACGGACATTTTTGACGAGGTCAACAGTACATTAGCCCAAGTGTTAGAGTGGTTTACCGCAAGTAACTTGTTGTTGAACGCTAAAAAGACGAAATGTATTAAATTTTGCTTACCAAATGTTACAAAAGTACCAACACGCATAATGATCGATAACGAAACGATAGATTTGGTTGATAAAACAACTTTTCTTGGAATGACAGTTGACTCCGGGCTTCAATGAGGTGCCTAAGCCCATATCACAACCTTATCGGGTAAACTTAGCTCTGCGGCTTACGCGGTTACAAGAATAAGATAGCTGATTGACGTTAATACCGCGCGCTTAGTGTACTTCAGTTACTTCCGTAGTGTCATGTCCTATGGGATATTACTGTGGTTTAACTCAGCTGAAGTTAATACCATATTTGTCCTTCATAAACGCGCTATCAGGTCTAGATATAAATTAGGTGCTAGAATCACTTAGAGAATTGTTTAAAGAGATAAATATATTGACATTCCCCTCGCAATACATATTTGCAAATGTTATGTTTGTTCGTCACAATCTTCATTTGTATATGAGAAAAATAGTGATAATTACAGCAGGAATATGAGAAACAAAAATAAATTTGCTACGCCAGCTTTGCGATTACAGAAAACAATAAATTTGTTTTTGGGCCTCGGTATACGCTTCTACAATAAAATTCCTACAAAAATATTAGCTCTGCCATTAGTTAAGTTTAAAACTGCTATTAAAAATCAATTACTTAAAAAGGCATACTATTGTATTAATGATTACCTTAAAGATAAATCTACATGGGAGTAATAATATTATTGTTAATGAATATATGTACATCATTAATTAAAATAATTTTACAAATTGTTATAAATACTTATGTATAAGCTACCCTTCAGGCACATAGGGACCAAAGGTAAAGCATATTCTTCTCAGCAGTGGTCTTTCCGAAACGCCAGTAGTTTTTCGATTTTGCAAATTTAAAAAAAATATGACGTTCAGCAAGCGATACAGTACAGACATCCAAATTTGAATAAAATTTCGTTACATTTCATTTCATTGAAATGTTAAATTAGTAATAAGTATCTATGCTGCACACAGGTAACGTCAACAGTTGGCGTCGGTTTTGTCTTCCCCGCGCCCGGTCCATATTATTCCTAGGTCTATATAATATAACCTATAACCTATATAAATACTTATATATACGGACAAATCACACAGCTTGAGCTAGCCCCAAAGTAAGTTCGAGACTTGTGTTATGGGATACTTACTCAACGATACTATATTTTATTACAAATACATATATAGATAAACATCCAAGACCCAGGTCAATCTGAAAAAGATCATTTTCCATCTTGACCTCACCGGGGATCGAACCCGCGACCATCCGTGTTGACCGCTGCGCCACGGAGCTCGTCTTGGTCCATGGTACCCTAACAATGAGAGGTGAAAGTGACAGAAAGGACCGCAAGTAAGTATCAATGATTAGAGAGGATTGTAGTAACTCTGGTCGGGAAATAATCGTTTGAGGTAGGCTTTTTCAATGCCGCTTCTAAGACTTTCTCCCTCTCTCTCTGTCAAAAAGCTTTTCTTCTAGTTATTGCATGCTCTTCTCCGTACTCCGGGCTTGCAGAGAACTTAGAACTGTAAAGCATAAAAATATTGATTTTTACAATCACTGAAGAAATAGCTTGGTAAAATAAGCGCGCTCTTATAGTAACACTAGCGCCACCCAGCAATTAAAATCTTTAAATCCTAAATTATATCGAATTTTAAAAATCTAACACCTACAAAACTAGTAATTTACTTGTAGAATTTTTTATTTATTACAAGTAATTTACTAGTGCCATATTTAAAGAGAAAAATTGATTAACGCCAAAAGTAGCCACTTTTGGCGTTAATCAATTTCAATTTCAATTTCATCAATTCTCTTAATTTATTAAACAAATATTAGTGAAAATGAATACCAAATTACTACAAGTAATTTAATAGTAACGTACTTGTTAATTTTTAAAATTCGATTTAATTTTAGGATAAAAATAATTAATTGTTGGATGGCGCTAGTGTTACTATAAGAGCGCCTTAAGTTTGAAACCACTTGCCATCTACATATAAACAATTATGCACTGACCACTGACTTTTCTTCTAAACGGTAACAAGTTTTTACTTATTTTATTCAGTGAAGTAAAGTTTAATTTATTTACGTGTGATATAATAGGTACCAAAACTACATTTTAATTTAACCTATGCCTAGGTAATGTGTTCGTTACATACTCAAGAATTGTGAATATAGATGCAACAGTGGCCACATACATATATTCCTCGTTTCAAAAATGAAATGTCTACAACACGCTACCCCCCCAGGGTTTGGTCTCATGTTCTCTGTTTAGCTATCCGATGGCTATCATGTGTATGACACTTGTCTGCTAAGGCCGGCGGGTTAATAATACAAAGAGTTCCTCGTAGTATTCCGTGAGCCTCATTTGAACAACGTTCTGCTCAAATTTAAATATTAAATCACTAATTTAATTGAAGACAAACACTTGTAACATTCATTTGTGATTAATTAATATTGCCAATTTAATGTCGCTGAACTTTCTGCCAGAAAGTAGAAACCAATTTATGTAAACATTCTCAAATAGACAAGTTATTTTTACCGAACAGTCGTGCCAATGTTTTGGATCTCGTGACAAAGTGCATAGAACAGGAAAATACTAGTTTCATCCCATGGCTATTAATAACGGTAATTTTCTTTTCTGATTATTAATATGACGTCAAAGTGTCGACATACATCAGGGCTTAGATACCGCCTTCTCAAAACCCTACAACTCTTTGACCTGGAAGCCACGTGCTCCCACGCATTTTTACCTTTATTATATATATATATTAATTAACTATTCCTTAGTATAAAACACGACAGATTCCTGTTCTCGACACATTTTAACTTCATCCGTTAGAGCAATAGCATCTAAACAACCATGAAGACCCAAATTCTTATTTTCCTGATCATCGCTGTCATCTTTGCCGTGGAGTCTTCGGATTCAAAGGCACAGGTCTACTGTGGCAGGAGGTTAGCTTTGGCATTGGCCTACCTCTGTGACTATGGAGAAGAAGAACAGCTCCTTTCGAAGAGATCCGTGGACAGTTTAAGGGATTCAGAAAACAGTTGGTCCTGGCTGTTTCCGAAGTCCAGAGCTCTGGAGGTGATTCGGGGCAAGAGGCAGGGGGTGGCTAGTGAGTGCTGTGAGAAAGCTTGCCAGCTGTCAGAACTGCTTAGTTACTGCTAGAAGACTACTGTTGTTTTTTTTTTTGTTGTTGAATTTGTTTATGATGTTTGAATTTTGCTGACTGATAAATACATTTTCTAGTCCATACTTGCATTTTTTATTTCGTGTACTTACTTTTTTATCCTAATTTAACACGACTTCTTTAAAATCATTTTATAAACTAATATTAGAATACAAATAGACAATATTATTAAACTTATTTGTTTATAGGTACAGTTGTTTACGTAACAATGACCGTTGATAACCTCCATAAATGGAACATTGCATTATTAATAACTAACATTAATATAGGTTGATATGTGTGTCATAGTGAGGAAAAAGACGTCACATGCAGCGAGGTACCTGTAGCGGGTGTGAGATGAGATATGCTCGACCGCCACAAAGGGAAGATCTTCCTGCTGGGCAAGGTGTGCTCCCAGGGAACCGTATACGGCTCCGACTGAGTTTTGTCGGAGGTCTTATTTATGTGCCCGGATCGAAGAAACTCTGTTTGCGTATTTCAGAATCGTTCAGTGCCATCTTGTGAGAAGTCTTGTATTTATTTGGTATAAGTCACCCTATTTTAACAGGTTAGTCTTCTTATATTTCTTGGGGCGAATGTAGAGGTTACCACACACTTACACATTTTTATAACAAAAGAGATGTAAGACAAATACAGGCTAAGTTGCAAGAAGGCCGAGTCAAGACAGTACGTATTGCAGTAGCCCATTTGACGTTGTGCTTCCTTGAATCTGAGGTGAGGGCACAGATTACTAAATAGTTAGTGAGGGTTTGAGTCACCTCTGACTGAGCGTCTTGCTGCAACCACAATGGATGTAACTCCATAGGAACGTCAGCGAATTAAATAAGTAAAAGGTTCATGCGAAGTCCTGTTAATATTAATAACTAGCTATTACCTGCGGCTTTGCCCGCGTTATTTATAGCCTATGTCCTTCTCAGTACCTTAACCTATGTGTATGCAAAATTTCACGATGATCGGTTCAGTAGATTCAGCGTGAAAGCGTAACAAACAAACAAATAAACAAACTCACTTTCGCATTTATAATATTAGTTAGGATTATGTGTTTGAAGCGGGAAAGGTTAAAATAAAATATATGCCAAGAACTGAAGGAACCAATAAATTTTATCTTATAAGGTACTTGGAAGGAAACGGATACAAGTAACACCTGGTAGTGATATAACTACCGAGCCATTCAGTGTTTGCTGTACTATTTCGAACGACGTGTCATGGGCACGCCGTAGTATGCCAATTCGAGCTGAGATGAGAATACGCTGGTTAAAGGTTATTGCATCTAGGCATGAATGTGTGGGTGACAAGATTAAAACCTTTAGGGTATAAGCCATTTATATACTCAATTTTGTTTAAAATTGATTCCTTATAGAATCTGCTAAGTATTTATTTATCCCAAATATTTAGTACTACCAACTCGACATCGTCCGCGTCACTCGCAGATATTATTATCTTTATTTTTATTAGCTTTCTATAGGTGAAATAATTTTGAAAATCGGTTAAGTAGTTTCGGAGTCAGCCTCCGTTGACCCGGGGGTCGTGGGTTCGATTCCCAAGGGAAGCATACGTTTTTAAGTTGTTTCCAGTTTGGTTAGGACATTGCAGGCATGAATCACCTGATTGTCTGATAAGAAAGATGATTATAAATGTAATAACCGGGACTAAACGCGATAGGCATTTCGTAGTATTACTACCACTTACTTCCTTGACGTTTCGACCGAGTTGCATCGGCCGTGGTCACAAGGCGACTGACGGGCGGCGGCATCGTCTGTTCGGGCGTCGTGAAGTATTTTCTTCCACCCGCAAGTTGTCACTTATTGAATCACTAGTGATGTGGCCACGTTACATTTATAGTTATAATGCAACAAGAAAGATGATTCCGGATGATGAAGATGGCCCGGCTGCCATCTGGTAGTCGTTAAAGGAACCACGTAAGAGGCCGAGAGGCGGTTCCGAAGAACTCTGACACCAAGGTGTGCTTGGTCGATTGACTGTGTAACCTACACGACATGATGATGTAGTCTACTAAATGCAAACAAACAAATCATCAAATCTTTCCTCATATAATATTAGTGTCAGATGAACATGATCAGTAGGATTGTTCCAAGTAATTTAACCTCATTTCTGTCACGGTTCAAGGGAGCCGAATTTCCATAGGAAAAGTTGTTCAAATTGACGGGCCGAAACGCTCCTTTAAGGCGAATTGAGTTTACACACTAGCGCCACCCAGCAATTCATTCTATAAGTCCTAAATCATATCAAATTTAAAACATCTAATAGCTGAATGCCCTAGTAATTACTTGTAGTATTCTTTTTATTACTTTTCATAGATATTATAATCTAAGTCAGTAATAATTCGTTCGCTTTATTCATCAAATTAAAAATAGGGAAAACTTGTACCAATAATACTACAAGTAATTTACTAGGGCATTCAGCTATTCGATTTTTTTTATTTAATATGGTTTAGGACTTATAGAATAAACTAGCTTTTACCCGCGGCTCCGCCCGCGTTATATATAGCCTATGTCCTTCTCAGTACCCTTACCTATGTGTATGTAAAATTTCATGGTGATCGGTTCAGTAGATACGGCGTGAAAGCGTAACAAACAAATAAACTCACTTTCGCATTTTTAATATTAGTTGGGATTGCTGGGTGGCGCTAGTGTGTAAACTCACTTCGCCTTAAGGGTCGAACAAAACCGACTTCACCCTATTAATTTTTAGGGTTCCGTACAAAAATTGAAAAACGAAACCCTTATAGGATCACTCGTGCATCTGTCTGTCCGTCCGTCTGTCTGTCACAGCCGATTTTCTCCGAATCTACTGAACCAAATAAGGTAAAATTTGGTAAGATGGTGTAATCCTATGACCCAAACACGGATGTGCAAAGTAAATAAAGATTTTTTTAAAATAAGGGTCATTTTCATGGGACCATTACAAAATTGTAAAAGAAAGTTTTGCAAACCTTACTGTGTCATATATCAAATGAAAGGGCTCATTATGAGGATCTCAAAAGTTTTTGTTTGGGTAATATCAATACTTTTGATTTTATTCACGAAAGAAGGCAAAAATTGACCATTCTTCCTTGAAGATTATAGGAAAAATAATAAGAATTCTATCACTTGAAAATAAAGCGGGTAAACTCACTATAATAAGTTCATCTAGGGAAATAGTTCACTAAAACACCAATAGATAGTGCTAGTCAATTGAATAAAACATTTTTGCACATTGTGTGTGTGTTCACGAAGCATATTGTACGGAATCCTCATTGCGCGAGTTTGACTCACACTTGGCCGGTTTTTTTATAAGCATATGAAAAAATGGAAATAAGTATAATCTAAACGGCATCTGTAAAAGTTTTCTTGGTTTTTGTGTATTTTTTCAAAAAGCGCACGACCGATTTCGATAAAAATTTAATGGGACCATTTGTAAAGTATTACCTATCAAACAAAAAAAGAATTTTTTAAATCGGTCCAGGCGTCTTCGAGAAATCGGGGAACATACATAAAAAAAATAAAGATTACGACGAATTGTAAACCTCCTCCTTTTTTTGAAGTCGGTTAAAAATTTCCTCAAACGCAGTTAGTCTCATTTCCCTATCACAGCAAAAAGACAAACGATAAAACCACGGAACAATAAAAAAGAGCTCTTTTTTACTGTTCTGTAGCGTTCTTTTCAAAACACAATAAAAACTTAATAATATTTTCTATACCCACAAGCAACGAATGGAAGGGTCAGGAGAAATACTGTCGTCAGCAGATGTGTTTATAAGCTTACACATTTTATATGCGGTTGACAGATTTTCCTTGTATTAATCACCTTCCTACTCCTGTTTATCACTATGTCGTCACTTGTACCGAGATGACATGGTATTATGTAATCATATATATATATCACAATGTAGCATTGGTTCACTTATTTAACTTCAACAAACGGAAGAAATAAATTGTGACGTGTGAAATATATATTTAAAATCATAAAATAATTAAATAAATAAATATATATTTTGAACAAATCACACAAATTGAGCTAGCCTCGAAGTAAGTTCGAAACTTTTGTTATGGGATAGTAACTCAACGATACTATATTTTATAACAAAAACATATATAGATAAACATCCAAAACTCAGGCCAATTTGAAAAAGATAATTTTTCATCTTGACCTGACCGGGGATCGAACCCGGGACCATCCGTGTCGCAGGCCGGCGAATTGTAACCTTAACAAGATTTTTTTTAGCCACACTTTGTGATTAATTTTATATCATAGTTAATTTGATATACCATTAGGTATTAGCTTTCTATAGGTGAAATAATTTTGAAAATCGGTTAAGTAGTTTCGGAGTCAGCCTCCGTGGTCCAGTGTTTGCCTTGTTGACCTGGGGGTCGTGGGTTCGATTCCCACGGGAAGCATACTTTGTTAAGTTGTTTCTAGTTTGGTTAGAACATTGCAGGCATGAATCACCTGATAGTCTGATAAGAAAGATGATTCCGTGCTTCGGAAGGCACGTTAAGCCGGTGGTCCCGGCTGCCATCTGGTAGTCGTTAAAGGAACCACGTCAAAGGCCGAGAGGCGGTTTTGAAGAACTCTGACACCAGGGTGTGCATGGTCAACTGACCGTGTCACCTACACGAAATGATGATGATTAGGTATTTTCATCGAGTAAACAAATGAGTGAAGGTCGAGCTCTGTACGAATCCTCTCCTAATGCATATAATGCAACTTCAATAAGAGCTGATAATAAAACGGCCGCAGTAACCATTTATAGATTTTTATATCCTCTTCGATTCAATGTCAGAATTTAAAGGTTATCGACGTTTTGCGATTCTGCAGCTGTTGTACGTTTGATGGCACTTTGATGGATGCGAGATATATTGGAGTGGCGCAGTTAGATAGGTAAAAAGTACGCACAGTTTGAAAAGATCGTGCAAGCTAAACTATTTATTAAGACACTACCTTTTTTCTGCATAGCTATTTCGTTTACTGAAGGAGCCCTGCCATCGCTATAGCATTCGTCACGAACTGATAAAATATTTTTGGAATACATTTTTAGGTTTTTAAATTATAAATTAAACAAGCACATAATCAAATTTATTTATATTTGTTTTTAATACACATAAAATGTCAGAGATAATTTTAGTACTCTATTTTGGATGGGTTTTATCCTCTTCGATTCAATGTCAGAATTTAATGGTTATCGCCGTTTTGCGATTCTGCAGCTGTTACGTACGTTTGATGGCACTTTGATGGATTGCAGTGGCGCAGTTTGATAGCTAAGTAGTTTAGACACAAGCTATTTCCTGCAAATTCATTCACTTAAACTATAGCCTATGTTATACGTTGATAATGTGGTGTCCTACAGTTTAAATAAATAGCTATGGCAGCTTCCCATACATCATTTTAGTTAATAATCAAAGTTAGTGTCTATGAATGATATACCTTGTTTTAAAGAACACATACTGCTGATTCTAAAGGAAAACAAATCATAATTATAGAAATCCAGATTTTTTAGTTATAATGCTTAGAAGTTTTATCCATAGATTTAAAAAAAAAAAATTTTGTCTCTTTTTATCAGTATTACCAGTAAACATCATTATGTATTTTGTATATAAGTACGCAATTTTTTTTATTACTTTCTAAAACTAAAAATGAAAAAATAATAAAGAATAAAACTTAAAAGCGTATAAAAATATTATATTCTTTTTGGTTGCAATGAGTTTTTAAGACGCTTTTGGTGCCCCGAACTAAAAATCTGCCATAGCTCTTTCAAAATCAGTTAGTTCGTTTTTGAGTTTATGAATGACAATCGATCATAAACGTATTTAAAATATTAGTTACTCAAAAACCTATTTAAAATATTAGTTTTAATTAATATTACAAAATTCAAGAAACAACGATGTTCCATTTATTTACATTCGATTTGATTTGATGGTTATCGTCGTTTTGCGCTCCTGCAGCTGTTGAACATTTGATGGCACCAAAGACAATATAATACTAACGATGGCACCTTGATGCATCCATCAAATCGAGGCAAAATTGCAGTGGTGGAGTTCGATAGCTAAATAGCACAGTTTAAAAGAGATTAAGACCAGTTATTTTCTGCAATTTTGTTCGCTTTAACTATAGACTACGTTATAAGACAAACCCTCGTGGTTTTTGGATGATTGAATTGTAATCTTGAGGTAATTTTTTTATTACATAAATAATTAAAAAAAGAATATGCTGCATAATGTATATGTATAAATTTTGTACAGGTGAAAACAACGTCTCACAGATTCTTGTCATGTGAATTTATATGAAATTTTTGTTGTGTAATGTACAATACATGTCATCTTCATCATGGTACACTGCAGGAGCACGACCCTCTCTGTACTACCAGAGCCATATACTAGCCTGAGTGAGTAGTCAGAGGATTTGGCCTACACTCTCCACGCTGGCCAGACGGGTTGGAGAGGTGCACAATACATGTGCTTCTTATCTATTTGCCGTGTTGGAAAAAATGCGCCGTACGGACCTCCGTTCTTTCTTAATATGATTTTGTTTTTATTCTTTTCAGTTACCTGTTTGATGATTTCTCTTGAATGAGTATCACTAGTATTGTGAATTTTGCAGGATTCATTAAAAATTAAATTGCATGGACGTAACTATTAATATTTCTCGACTTTAGAAACACACAGATATTGTTGACATTAGAGTATAGTGTTGCAAGTTTTACTATTCGATTTCACAACACTGCCGAGGTCCATTGAAAATTGGAATGTTACGTGTCCCTGGCTATAAGGGCAGACACCATTTGCCTCACCTTATCCCATTATCTGGGGTCGGGACAATATGTGATTTTCCTCCACCATACTCTATTCCCCACCATTTTTACATCCACTTCCATCTCTCTCATATCCTTATGAACGCAATCCATTCATCTCTTTCTTGACCTGCCCCTCATAGTTAAAGCTTTGTTGGTCATGGGGAAACCATGCACTGGCATGGTTATACTAGTAGACTGCTACTACTTCTTACCTTATTTGTAAAAGGCGGCGCCGTGGTACTTCCCCTCACATGTATATTTCTTACTCTATCTAGTCTTCTCACGCCACAAATCCACCGTGACGTCCGCATTTCGGCAGAGTTCGGTAGAGTGGAGATTGTTTAGTATTTGCCAACAGCAAGAAATTGACTCCAGTCCAGCTGCAATGTAGCGGGGATTTAACTGTCGCAGTTGATTAACGGTTGGAAATATTCGTAAATACCATTCGCTTTTAATTTGGTGTAAAGAGCGAAGTTCCTTTTAGCTTTCCTGCTCAATTCATTGCAGCAAGTAGCATACCGAATACCTGTATCCAGTTTTCCAAATCCAACAAACTTCTACCCTACCCTATTTCTAATCGTCGTTAAGTCGTTACTGTCACGTCGTTATTGAAATTTTGTGAGAAGTTTCGTTACGAGTGAGTAATGACGTAATAATGATACTATCGAAATAATTTTAATAAAACGGCATAAGTAGACCATGTGTCCTTACTTAACATAATAGGATAATATTTCGCCAAAATTAAGATCCCTGGATATGCGCAATTGCACGAGGGCGAAATCACTGGCAAAACTATAATTTGCAAGAACTCTACTGCGAATCTCATTTGTGCTTTTGGCATGACAAAAATTCAAACAAACACATGTAAGTACTTTTGCACTGAAAGAATGTTCATTGAAAGTTGACGTTAAAAATACTGTGTGTAGTTACGTACACCATCTGCAATTAGTGCTAAGCGGGGCGCATCCAGGATTTGGTTTGAAAGGGCGGAGCTTTTTGCGACTTTATCAGAGTAAAGACAAAAAGCTCCTGAACTTCATTTATAAATTACAGCTGCTGTTTTTTATAAATGCAAACCTACACCGTCTTATGACATGCTTTTCAAAATACAGAGTATCCTAAGATATTTTTGCCACTAAGCACAAACCATACTAAAGGATGCCCAAAGCGTGTCTCATCATCAGCCTATACTCGTCCACAGCTGGACATAGGTCTCCCCAATTGCACGCCATCGATATCTATCTCGGCTGGTCGCATCCAGCTCCTGTCAGCCATCTTGCGCAAATCATCACTCCATTCCACCCCACTCGCTCAAAGCGTGTCTAAATTTAATAAAACGTAAACCCCGCTACGTCTTAGATCACATTAGTATTATTTGATTTCGTTGAAAGAATCAGACGCTGAAGGGTGGATTAATGCCTTTCATCGCCCTTCCCTCTGAATCCGGTACTAGTGGTGTGCAGTTGGCATTACGCCCGATGTTGATTTACAGTGCTACCAACATCACAGAATTAACCCTGTAAGGATGCGTTGCTTCGCTGAGTTTTTTTTGGATGTTTACCTCATATGCTCAGCGATTTGACCATTTCGGACCTCAGTTTCGGACATATTTTTATTTTCATTCAAATTGCCGGACCAGCCGAACACAAATTGTATGGAAATGTCGATATTTGTTTTTAGTTTCAAGCATTAAGTTCCTTAGGAAAGGACGTTTCCGGCATCTGCGACCGTAATCAACTCGGATCGCGGTGCGTTATGGTCTATGGTACCATAATATTGCATTGTTATCCAACTAACATCAGTACACAAATTGACCTTTCAGCCTAATCGACGCGCAAGATTCTACCCTCAAAACTAACAGCTAGTAGTGAAAAAGCTGATGTTTTTTCGCTTTACAATGAAGACAGCAGATAGACAGCAGCATGATGGGTTATTACGTCTTAAAAGCCGCTAATGTGCGCCCAACAGACAGAACTGGGAGCAAACAATGACGTCAAGCGAGTTTCGCATAAGTGGCTAGTGTGTGGTGCGACTACCAGCGGGTTTGGAGAAAGAAAACAGATAAAAGTATTTGAAGCGATCACTTGAACATGTTCCTCGTGGCTGCGTGCGTCACCGACAAACAAATTTTGAAATTCGGGTGCCTCACGGAACCGGTGCCTAGCGGACCGTTTTTTTGGGGATCTTTTCATGTTGGGACACGCTAGCTTTAAGCGTCATTCTACCACCGATCTGAGAAACTCTTCAAGAAGCACTAGACGTTAGAATATTGTGTATCTCTTGGGAAGCACATCCCCCCCTCGTCGTTGAGAGAAGTCAGATGTAGAGGTAGCACAAAATTTGTCAATGGAGGCAGGGTCAGATATTTAATTTTTACAAAATCAGCGGTTGAATTTTTTGTTTTAAAAGTTTTTATTTTGTAGACCACGGCAATTTAATATTAAAAGAGGTCGGTCTCAGTAAAATGGAGCTCATGGGGAAATTGTCAGTAGATCGATGGCATTTCATTCGAATTGTAATTTTGCTACTATCAAACAACAACCATTCATAAATAATATTCATTTTTAGTTGCTATACCTAACGGAAAAAGTTCTGGAGTTACTGTCTCATTGATTCCATAGATAGTCCCGCTCACAGTGGCACCAGACCCCGACAGTTGCAAGCGTTTTATTGCCGATCGTAAACCCATTTCATGAGAGCCGTTGTGAAAGACCTTCGGCGGTTTCGGGCGGGCGATGCAGATTCATGACATCTGTTCTCTTTGATTTAATGCAGTAGGAGAACACTCAGGTAAGGGAGGGATCCCTTACCTGAGTGTTCTCCTAGTTGCGTTTTCAGCTGTGATGTGCATATTGTGTAGGAAATATTTTTTTATATCATCATCATCATTATCAAGTCTTTGTTAGTCTCTACTGTAGGAGCACAACCCTCTCTGTACTGCCAGAGACATATATTAGCCAGAGCAGTCAGAGACTTTGGCCTACACTCTCCACGCTGGCCAGACGGTTTGGAGTGGTCTCTTTGATGTTTATGAGCTTTGTTTAGCTTGTGTTCTCTAAGTCTCCTTCTACGACATCCACGGGAAGACTTGGAGTGGTCTTATTCTACTCTGCCAGGAAACACACGACATCCGGGAACCACACGATATATTTTCACGACATTTTTATTTATATACAGATGTTTTAGTTTTTTGGTAACGGCGTCGCAAGTTCAAAGTTTTTTCCTAGAATTGCCCAACGCCTAAAGAAGTTTTTACTTTCTTGCACTTTGAGTAAAATTATTTTGTCTGCTTCCGCCACTAGTGGTGGTCGGCGGCACTATTCCGTACTGGTGGCAGAAGCACACAAAATAATTTATGTCAAAGTGCATGAAACTTGACTTCCGCAAAGTAACGCCTAAATCAATTAAATTTTTACTTTCTCTTGATTGCTTAAGCACTGATCAGTGCTCTATGAAATCGTCTAATTATCAAGTGGGTGAATTTTATAAGTTTACTTTAAAATAATGAAATAAGGTTTATAATTATTTCAATTTCAAATGTATCCGCAAATTCGAAATTTTAAAATTTCCGTCGCTTTATCGCAACAAAGAGTTAATAAAAACAGAGTTTAGGTATTTAGTTGGTAATGCACAGGATGTACAGCTTAATAATACCCGTTGAAGAGCTCGCTGGATCATTGACTGTTGTGTAAACGATGACGCCCATGTTGAAAATAAACCAATATAAATACAGTTAATCTCGAGTTCTATTCATCATGGCGGCTTGTGTGTTTCAGTCGGCAAGTGGGGTTCGTTAGGCGATGAGTGGGCAAACATTGGAATTGTGAACGAAATGTTGATACTATAGCTACATACTTCTATGCTGGTCGAAGAGAAAATACACTAAATCTCGGATAGCTTCGAAACGTCTTTAATAGGTAGGTGCCTCTTTAGGCACCCAAATCCTATGATTTACAATTTTCTTATACCATATTCAAATCTCTTAAAGCAATTTTTGGGCAAACGATAGATGACTTTTTAAAACCCATGTCCGATGAATAGAAACAAGAGGTGATTTGACTTATATGTATTCATATAGGAGATCCTTCTTGACACTCATCATCATCATCTGAGGTTTTTTTAAGTTGTAATACCAGTATTGTATTTTAAAGGCGTGCGTTATTATGACAACAATCTTGCTATAATATTAATTGGCAAAGAAGAACCTTCTTTACACTATTTTCTGGGTGGTCATTGAAACATTACAATATTTGTTACTAAACGCTCTCTCTATCTCTCATCTAAGCGTTTTCCCGGTTGCATCCTTAACTGTAATGCGGATGCTGTCATAATAGCTGAGCCCGCCCAGGGTTCTGCTATTATGACAGCATTAATGCTGTAATACGATTTGGCGAACATTTTTGCGGCCGGATGCCTGCCTGCCAATCATCCTTGACTAATATTGGTTACTAAAGAATAGAATATTTTAGAATAGAATAGAATATTTATTTATTTGCTTTTGTACAGGGTGAGTATTTATGCCACTTGCGGTCACCCATCCAAGTGGGGACTGAAACATGCGGAAGCGCTTATAATGCTTACACCCACTAGGCCAACGGGCTAAACATTGGGATCCAACCTTATGCATATAATAATAATAATAATAAACGTTTATTTTTCTCTTCACAAATGGCTTAGATACTAGGTAACTAATTTCTTAACACTATTACATAGCTCTGAGTAACATTGTAGGCTTTGTGAAGAGACTAGCTCCTGAAATAGGTCCTGCTGGACCTGCGCTACAGGTGACTAGGCCCTCCCTCGGCGTACCTGTGGTCAGGCTAAATATTTATGTATATATATATATATATACACATTACATACTACTAAACTAAACGTTGTGTCATAATTTTATGAATCTATATTCATTCATAACAGCTCATACTAAGTAAGGCCCAGGCTCCACCAAATCAGTGAGATGTTCGATGTCAAGCTAGTAGCAACCCAAATAACTTTATCCAGTTACCCCTGTACAACAAACTCCTATAATTACCTCGCTTGAAAAACGGTTTCGATAGGCAGCAGGGTCAGAATCGATATGAGGCAAAAAAATCCTTATGATGTGAATCGTTGGAGGAGGCCTTTGTCCAGCAGTGGACTTCTTACAGCTGTAATGATGATGAAGAACAGAAAATCTTGTCATCACCACAGTTACGGTCTCAGTTCACCGCCCAGACTCTACCAAAGCTTCTGACAGGTATTTTTAGCTAGGGGGTTAGCCTGAGGTAGAGCAACGCTACCGACAAATTCCATTTTGTTAGTAGTATGAATGGGCCGGCTCATCCGGGGAAGTACCACACTCTCACAGAAAATCGACGTCTGAGTAGTAGCTTTATCGCTTCTATGCTTCTTTCGGTGAGTGAGAGAGCCAGAGGCCCATTCCCCCTTTCCCTCTGGCGAGAGAAAAATAAAAGACCGGCAACGCTCGCGTCAAGTTTGCCGTCCTATGTCATGAAAAATTGGCCAACTGCGAGTCGGACTCGCGCACAATGGTTTCCATACTATCCGTATCTATATAACATTAGATTAGACTAGCGAGCAAAAACGGCAAAAAAATGTTTGCTGTGTAGCAGCCCCTCTTAAATATTTATTTTTTTATGATTTAATAATATTTATTATATTTTATATAATTTTATTTCTATTTAAAGTAAATACTCAACAAAATGTTCTATGAATATTTCAAGCTTACACCTGTTGCCGTCTAGTGAATAGGGTCCCGTTTTTAGGGTTCCGTAGTAAACTAGGAACCCTTATAGTTTCGCCATGTCTGTCTGTCTGTCCGTCCGCGGTTTTACTCAGAGACTATATGTACTAGAAAGCTGTAATTTGGTATGAGTGTGTATATTAATCATGGCAAAAAAGTCGTAGAAAAAAATCTTGAAAAAAAAAAATTTTTTTTGGGTAGCTCCCATACAAGTAAAGTGGGGTAGTATTTTTTTTCTTTATTTACCCATCATGTGTGGTATCGTTTAAAAGGTCTTTGAAAAATATTGTGAGGTTGAGAACACCATTTTTCGATTTGGGGATCCGTTTCCGAAATATTTGGTTTTAAAGTGCAAAATTTTGTTAGAGGTACGTGTCCCCCCCCCTCTATCTGCTAAACGGTTATATATGGATACGTGAAAAAAATTACAGCAGTAGTATATATACTGAAGTTGAAAGGAAAACTATCAGAGCTGGGTACTAAGTGCAAACTAAAAAGTTATAGGCAACCAGCTTATAAAATGTACTGGAAAATGTAAAATTTCATACAATCTTCATTGTTAGATGTTTTTGGTCGTTAAACTGTGAGGTGCGAGTGTAAACAGTGTGAACTCAAAGTTGTCATTCGCAACTACGGAACCCTACACTGCGCGTGGCCCAACACGCACTTGGCCGGTTTTTTTTTACCCTTTGGGTACGGAACCCCAAAAAAAGGAGCTGAAAAATCTCTCACACGCTTTGGTGGAGTTCAGGCCAACCGATCGAAGTTACGTATTCTAGTTTCCGAGAAGCGATTTTTCTGAACAGCCGTCAATAAAACTGTTGTATTCGGGGATTACTAGCAAGATTTACTACGATTGATATGTTTTATTTATCCTTGATCTCAAATTAGATGTTTTAGGTTTAGGAAATCCAGCACGCATTGAATAATAGATTACACTAGAAATAAAATCAAAGAATATGGCCAGACTTGCATGAAAAAACTTTATTTCACCATTTTAAGGCCCAGAAATGCGTTTTAGTTTTCATATTTGTCATACAAAGTAACAATTTTTGTATACCAATAGTTTTTCCTTCAAGTTGAATCACTAAGTAACTGTTTGTAAATAAATGCCTCATTTGCACTTACTGAAAGTCTAAAAAGTTTACAAAATTATTGGTTTCATAAAACTTAATCAAAATTTTTGGTTGTGCTAAAATATTTAATAGATTTATGTTCTTAATCTTACGAGTATAGTATGTTATGTATAAGACATAAGTCTTTAAGAAAAGAAACATTCGCACATGAGTAGGTACTACTAGTATAATTCCTGACGATTTAGTCACATTGTCTGCAGCGGCAAATGACGTCAATAGTGACTCCTTGATGATGACTAAGATGTGAGGTTATTTTATGAGGATTACTGTGGCACCGATTCTTATGACTACTACGTTATGTAAGCAACATCGAAACAGTAACCTAGTTTGTTTTATTAATAACTAGCAATATTCCCGCGAATTTCCTTGCGTAAATTATAGCCTATGTCACTCGCAGAAATCGGTCCAATAGTTTCAGGGCCTATTCAATGCAAACAAACAATCAAATCAATTTTAAGGTAAAGCACCTTGGACATACTCGTACGGACGGTTTCAGTGGTTAAAACAATCAGGTGGAAAGTTCTATTGACTTAACTGAACAACTTTTCCTTTGGGACATACCAATATACATACTTACGTATTCGCTGCTCTGATTCAATCAAAATTCTATAAAAGACGTAATAAGTATATGTAATATAAGTTTTTCGTTTAAAATAATCACAATCACTACAAAAATATAGATTACAAAATTCAAAAATAGTTTAAGCGTAAAATGATGATGACTGAGGAAGTATTCTTTGACAATGATTTTTTGAGATACGAGCTACCGTAAAAATGGTAACATGGTTGAGTATACGTCAGGCTGACTTGAGGCCCTGTATTCTTCATAGGTAGTACAGTCAAGCGTTTGTTTGTATTGTATATACCTACGTCTCAATGGCGGATTAGCCAATAGACTATGTAGGCTTGAAACCTTAGGCGGCAAAATAATATTTTGGGCCAGAAACCCTTCTCTCCTTCCGCACATCGTCGCATGAGTCAAAATGTTGCATGAAGCGGCAAATGCGTAAATCTGGCACTGATACTTACATCCTTGTCATCATTAACTTAGAGATGCAATTTGCAATGGTTATTATATGATTAAAGGCTTTAAAGCAAGACGAGCATAGAGTTAATTGTGAAGAAAGATAATAGTATACAATACAATCCTATAAAGCTCATCACGCGAGTAGGCGACCATACTGCTATAAAGTGTTTTTTTCGGCGCTCTCAATTCAGTTGTTTGGTTTTTTGTAGAGAAAAAAGAGAAAATAATTGATCTTGACGAAGGTAGATGTTATGTAATAGTTAAAAAGGGAGAAATGATTTTTTAAACAATGAACATTTTTTGAAACACACTCAATATGAATCCAGGCAGGAGACCACACGAAGTGCGAAATAACTTAAAACTTCAGCGATAAATCCAACGATCCTAACCCCGATTTAGCACTAAATCGAATAAAACAAGCGACATCGAGTGTAAACGCACTGAGCGTCTGTCTGGATAAAAATAAGGCGATACGCATGTGTTATTAATTCGCGTCCGTGAATCAGCGTGACAAATAGTGGACAGTGGGGACGGCGGCGGCGGGCATGCTGGCTGCTTGCTAGTTTTGATGGCTCCTGCTCATACAGGCGTGTAGTTACTTGTTATTTTTTAATGAAATAAGGGGGCAAACGAGCAAGTGGTCACCGTAGCCCATGAACAACTGCAACATAGGGGTGTTACAAGTGCGTTGCCAGCCTTTTATTTTTTCCTCGCCAAAGGGGATGGATGGTGTCACTCACCGAACGAAGCATATAAGCTGTAAAGCTACTACTTAAACGTCGATTGCCTGAGAGAGTGTGGTACTTGAACCGGAACAGCCGACCCATACATGCTACTAGTATGTGTTATTAATTCGTGTCCGTGAATCAACGTGACAAATAGTGGACGGTGGGGACGGTGGCGGCGAACGGCGGGCATGCTGGCTGCTTGGTAGTTTTGACTCCTCCTGCTCATCCAAGCGTGTATACTTGGTGTTAATGTTTGATGGGTTCGTAACAGAACGTTACTCTGCCGTCGCATTGGCCATACTGTTACTGAGATGGAAGCAGCAACTCGCAGTCTTGTGTGGTTTAGGTCTTAAACCCCAATTTTCGAAATACCGTTGGAGTTCAACTAAGACTTCTTGAACTACTTTTAAACTTAGACGTTGGATGATTATTAAATGCAATATCGGGATCGTCAAGTGACCACGGTTGATGTAACCTGGCCGAAACGTCTGGAAAAAAACGGTATGTTTCGCGTTAATTCCTGAAAATGTTAATTTAATATTGCATTTAATAAGACTTCTTGTACAACGGCTGCGGCTTTGCTTATCGTTAAGGCTTGTGCTGTTACTAAAACATCGTCAGCATACATAAAGCGGTGACCGGTACTATCTAGTATATCACTCAAATAAATATTAAACAAGGTTGGAGCCAATACTGACCCTTGTGGGACTCAATTATTTAGGGTCTTTGTGGCGCTAAATTTTCCACCGAGGCTGACTTGGAATGCTCTGTTAGAAATGATTGCAATTCTTGTTAATTTTAGCAAGAGACTCTGTGTACAGACGGTATCGAAAGCTGAGGTAAGGTCTATGAATGCTGTGACTGTTTTCTGCCCTTTCTGGAATCCAGCCTTGATATGGAATGTAAGTGCCAGCACGTGGTCGCAACAACTCCGATTTGGACGAAATCCTGGTATTTGCTGTTCAAAGATTGGAGTCATGCGTGCAAGCAGAATACTTTCTTACAGTTTATAAATGATGCAGAGGTGTGCAATTGATCTGTTACTAGATGGGACATCCGACCTCTTGCCCGATTTGAGGAGTGCAACCACTTTCGCTTGTTTTTACTGTTTCGGAAGTTTGCATTTAACAGTCACATCTTTTTTTAAAAACAGGACAACGATTCTTTTGCCAACGGTCCTAAGTATTTGAGGAATTCTGGTAGGATATGATCGGGCCTGGGAAACTAGGTGCTTGTGACATTTTTGATACAATCAGAAACCTCAACAGGGCTTATAGGTTCAATGATTTTAACACACACAAGAATACACTATTGACTATTTCGACCAATTTAATAATGAAGTTTTCCGCACTGTCCTCGACCACAAATACAGCGCTATGAAAAGCGGACATTTTGATTGAACTGTCAGTCGCTCGGTTTAGTTAATAAGCTGTTATGGTCGAAGGGCGGCGAGTGATTTAGTGGATGTTTACAAGCGAGGTGAGGCCGGCCCTTTATGTCAGACGAGTACTAGCTGAAGGCAGGAATTTTTTCATATCACATGCCCTTTATTCACAAAATAATTACAAATTTTTACTTAAAGGTAGAAATAATCTTTCGACTTGTCACATTGAGACAACGTGCCCAAAATGCTGGCAGCATTACTGCGCTTTATAGCAAGATTCGATTGACCGAAATATTAGCCAGCACAAGGGTTTCCTGATGTCTCAATAAAAAGAGTTGTGATGTCACAAAAAATAAAATTGATCTATCAAATTAGCTTTGGCTTGTAACTTCGTCCTCTTACAAGTGCTTTGTATAGGTAGGTACTTAATGGTGTAAATTTTCATTTCAATAAGAATAAGTAAAAAAGTTATATGGTCGAAGAGCGGCAAGTGCATAATAATATGGTTGAGCTCAGCGATGGCTGATCCATACGTCAACTCGTGAACGGGTGCTGTCAGGGAGGACTGGTCTGCTCGGCCTCTTTGAGACTACTTTAAGTATCATATGTTGTTTATTATCTTTGCACACTCGATCGTTAACATAATCATGTTCCAAAAATAATAAATCTATGTATATTGAAATTGTAATATGAAAACAGAAAAAAAGAAAGAAAAAAAAAGAAAAAGATAATAAGGAATAAATATTCGTAATCATATAAAGCCCTTCAGGCGAGTAGGCGACCAAAACTGTTGATAAGAGTTTCTTTCGGCGTTTCTTCTCTGCAGTGGTCGGTTCCGAAACGCTAGTAGTCTGTAGCTTTTGAACAATTAATAAATACATATTATCTAATAAGATAATTTTAAATATGATATGACGTGAAAAAGTGCCTCATCATCATCATCATCAGGTCATTATAATCTCCACTGCAGGAGCACGACCCTCTCTGTACCTACCAGAGCCATATACTAGCCTGAGTAGTCAGAGGATTTGGCCTACACTCTCCACGCTGGCCAGACGGGTTGGAGAGGTCACTTTGATGTTAATAAGCTTGTTTCCTTAGTCGCCTTTTACGACATCCACGGGATGACTTGGAGTGGTCCTATTCTACTCTGCCGGGATCCACACGGAAAAAGTGCCTGCAAAGGTCTATTTTCTGAATAAACGTTTTGATTTTGATTTTTTGTGATTTAGTGGATGTTTACAAGCGAGGTGAGGCCGGCCCTTTATGTCAGACGAGTACTAGCTGAAGGCAGGAATTTATATATTTTTTTAAGTTACTGTAGTAGGAGTCTTTCGCTACTTCACTGGACTTTTTGAGGTGAGGGCTGAGTACCCTCAACCTGTAAGGCGAACATCACCAAAGGGCCCCGAAGACTTAGTGGAGAACTAGCGGAAGGATATTTATCTTTATTTTTTAGTAGCAAGCTTCAAATAAGATTTGCTACAATACCGGACTTTTTGATGTTAGGGCAGACTGCCTTCAACCTGAAAGGCGAGCATCACCAAAGGGCCCCCAGAAGAGATGGACCTCGGCTTTACCGGTACCTGTATGCTCAAAGCTTCATGAGACAGCAAACTCTCATATTGCCTAATGGGCCCCGATTTGCATGCATAGTCTGAAGGGCCGAACTCAGAAATTGGCTTTTGGAGAGCAGCAACTCTCATGTTTTGCCATATGGGCCGAAAGAGACGAGTACTAGATGCAGGCGTGATATTTATCAAATCAGCTTCAGCTTTTACGTCCACTTGGATTTTGGAGTGCTTTGTTTAGTATGTAACTATTCATCATAATCAGGTCTTTTTTAGTCTCCACTACAGGAGCACGGCCCTCTCTGCACTACCCGGAGCAGTCAGAGGATTTGTCCTACACTCTCCACGCTGGCCAGATGGGTCGGAGAGGTCTCTATGATGTTTATAATAAGCTTTATATATGATAAGCTTTGTTTAGCTTGTGTTTCCTGAGTATTTATATATTTGACGAGCTCCGTGGCGCAGCGGTCAACACGCCGGCCTGTGACACGGATGGTCCCGGGTTCGATCCCCGGTCAGGTCAAGATGAAAAATGATCTTTTTCAGGTTGACCTGGGTCTTGGATGTTTATCTATATATGTATTTGTTATAAAATATAGTATCGTTGAGTTAGTATCCCATAACACAAGTCTTACGAACTTACTTTGGGGCTAGCTCAATCTGTGTGATTTGTCCGTATATATTTATTTATTTATTTATTTATTTATTGAACTATGTAGTAGTATACTTTCGGATTGGTCACATTTCCATCAGAATCAGATTGGTCGTTTTGTAAAAGATGTTTTTTTTTTTATCAAAAAGATATTCAGCTACATGCCACTACCTATCCCAATGCTAGGAACAACGTGAATAGATATGAATGTTGAAAACTTTTAACACTTCCATGAGAACGTAAGTAGGTAGGTGTCAGTTAGTCAGACGATATATTTTGAGCTTTTCAATGTTAAATATGACACGTAACAAATAGCTTTCATCTCCGTTGTCTAGGATCAGACTGCGCCAATTATTAGTTTTATAAATTGCTGTGTTTTCGGCGGAGTCATTCTCAATTATACATATTTAAACATTTTAATTTCCTCATGAAAAAAACTTGAAATCTTAAAAAAAAATAAGAACACGACTGCCGTGTTTGACAGTTTACCTGCGACCGCCATATTGATTTTTTGCGGACATTATAGCCTATCCCATTATAGTCCGGGGAACAATTTAATGACACCTCATACTTCATAGTCGGTCAAGCCTTTAAGGCTACAGGAGGCAACAAATGGACCAGAGACTCTTACATACATAGATACATGTACCGCAAGTGCCTTTGAATCGTAGGGTCTGATCCCCGGTCAGGCCAAAACAGAGAACGTTTCCTTTTCAGATTGGTCTGGGCCTATATTTAGCTAACTATACAGGCTGATTCTAAAAAACCTAGCAATATTTTGATGTCGGGATCATAACCAATTTTATGAATTAAATTTGAAAGAAAAATCAACATTTTCATACAAATTGCCCAAACGGATGACCACTTGTAAGGGACTGTCAACTTTTTTTTTCGAATTTACAGTATTAGTGCCATAAAAAAGTTGTTCATATAAGTCATATTTTTTTTTATTTCATCCGGGCTAAGTAACTTAAGCACCTTTAAGGATCGTACAGGGTTTTATGTACAATATATTGTATAAAAAAACCTCTAAATACTTAGTACACACCGGTTGACAATTTATAGAGAGATTTTAGATATTTTTAGAGAACAGTGGAATTTCACAGTAAACATTCAAATATAAGATTATTTTTGTCAACTTCAACCACATTCTTCGCTCGTGTTTTCGTCACAACCACATTTCTCGAGGAGTGAAGTATGGAAACAGGAAATTGAGCAACAAATCACATCCGAACATTAGTAGTTTAGAAATTAATTTAAAGAATTCATAATATGTAATTTCTTCATCAAATTCTTTTATGCAGACACGGCAACTTCGAATTTATTAAGTCGTGTGGTTCCCGGCAGAGTAGAACAGGACCACTTCTAGTCTTCCCGTGGATGTCGCACAAGGCGACTTAGGAAATCAACGAGACCTCTCCAACCCTGGCCAGCGTGAAGAGCGTAAGAGTCTGGCTAGGCTAATATATGGCTTTTAGTACAGAGATGGTCATGCTCCTGTAGGGGAGACTAAAACAGATCTGATGACGGTGATGGTGCTTTTTAGGGTTCCATAGTAAACTAGGAACCCTTATAGTTTCGCCATGTCTGTCTGTGTGTCTGTCTGTCTGTCTGTCCGTCCGCGGTTTTACGCGGAAGCTATAAGCACTAGAAAGCTGTAATTTGGTATGGGTATGTATATTAATCATGGCAAAAAAGTGGTAAAATAAAATCTTTAAAAAAATTTTTATTTAGGATAGCTCCCATACAAGTAAAGTGGGGGAGTAATTTTTTTTTCTCTAATTACCCATCGTGTGGGGTATCGTTAAATAGGTCTTTCAAAAATATTGTGAGGTTGAGAACACCATTTTTCGATTTAGGGATCCGTTTACGAAATATATGGTTTTAAAGTGCGAATTTTTGTTAGAGGTAAGTGTCCCCCCCTTCTATCTGCTAAACGGTTATATATAGATACGTGAAAAAAACTGCAGCAGTAGCATATATACTGAAATTGAAAGGAAAACTATCAGAGCTGAGTACTAAGTACAAACTAAAAAGTTATAGGCAACCAACTTATAAACTGTAAAATTTCATACTATTTTCATTGTTAGATGTTTTTGGTCGTTAAACTGTAAGGTGCGAGTGTGAATAGTGTGAACTCAAAGTTGTCATTCGCAACTACGGAACCCTACACTGCGCGTGTAGGGTTGTTAACCCTACACTGCGTTTTTTTTCTTCTTGTGATTGTTTTATGGTAGGGTTAACAACATAATAAAGTAAGCAGGCCGTACTTTAACTATAACTAAGTTTAATTCAGACTTCATCTTCATCATCATCTCAGCCACAAGAAGTCCACTGCTGGACAGTCTGGACACAGGCCTCCCCGGAGACCGGTTGGAGGCGGCCTGCATCCAGCGCCTTCCTGAGACCTTTATCAGGTCGTCTGACCACCTGGTCGGTGGGTGTCCAACGCTGCGCTTGCCGGTACGTGGTCGCCATTTAAGAACCTAGTTTCTGCCCAATTAGCCATCGGTTCTTCGCTCTATGTGTCCCGCCCACTGCCACTTCAAAGAGCTAATCCGCTGGGCTATGTCGGTGACATTGGTTCTTCTACGGATCTCCTCGTTTCTGATTCGATCTTGCAGAGAAACACCGAGCATAGCCCTCTCCTTCAGACTTATTTGTTTTAAATAAATAATAAATATATACGGACAAATCACACAGATTGAGCTAGCACCAAAGTAAGTTCTTAATAAGACTTGTGTTATGGGATACTAACTCAACGATACTATATTTTATAACAAATACATATATAGATAAACATCCAAGACCCAGGTCAATCTGAAATAGATCATTTTCCATCTTGACCTGACCGGGGATCGAACCCGGGACCATCCGTGTCGCAGGCAAATATGTAGGCAAAAATCACTCAGGCTCCCTCGCTGCTACTTTTCCCCAATCCATCGAAACAAGTGATGTTGTATAATATGTTTCCAACATATGCAGATCACAGTGCATCCAGACAAACCCTCGGGGTTTTTGGATGTCATTAAATTATAATCTTGTAGTTATTTTTTTATTACATAAATAAATTTAAAAAAAGTAGCATCCTAAATACCTAAAGCCCGTTCCCCCAGTCCAACAAACTCTTATTCTCCTCCCTCATTTATTAAATAAAGAAAATAAGAAATGGTGAAAAAATTCCACGCGGGCAGGACTTGAACCTCCGTCTAAATCTCAGTACGATCTATGCGTTGCGCCGGGGCTTGAAGCGCGGGCCTTTCTCCAAGCCTTGGCACACAGGCACCACCTAAAGCCGAGGTCCGTCCCTCCTGAAGGCCCTTTGGAGATGTGCGATAGATTGAAGGCGCTCTGCCCATACCTCAAAGTTTGGTGAAGTTGCGCAAGCTCACTTGGAGCTAGCTATACTTATAGTCTTCTTCTTATCGTGTCGGTGGCTCAAAAAGTCTAAAAGAATCCTTTATTTTATCCCTCCAGTATTTAGCAGCAGCCATATAATACTGCTACAAGTAATTTCTTATGTATGTTTAGTTCGTATTAAGGTAAAATAGCATTGTGAATGCAAAATAAAATCCCATATAAAGTATCCTATTCTCCTCGCTTAAAATACAGTTCCAAAGGCTAATGATTAAAATCCTCGAGGGAAGCCAGTAGTGGACTTCTTTCAGCTGAGTTGATGATGATGGTCGGAATCCCTGGCCACGTCGTCCGATGGTGAATCTTGACCAAATAACGAGTAAATGCGTTGATCGCAGAATATTTATACATTTTGGTCGTCTTGTTGTATGTGTGTCTTTGTTAGGTATCCGCTTTCTCAGAAAGTGAGTAAAGCTCTCGCGATTCGGCTTGCCTTTTTGTGCTTAATTCCATTTGCTCTGGATTTAAATTGTAAGTAAATGTTTGAGTTCAATGAACGAGTAAAAAACTGTTTTGAAATGTAAATTCAATCTATTTTTTTATGGAAGGACCTGAGATTATATAAAAGAGATTGTGAAGTTTTGATACATCTTTGGGGCTAGCTCAATCAGTGTTATTTTTCCGTATATTTTTATTTTGCAAGCTCGTCTTTTAACTTTGACAGAGTCTAAGTCTTAAAGCCTTAAATGCTTAGCATGGTGGTGGGCATGCAGGTGGAAAACATAGTGATGACTTGCTTGCCGCATCGACTATAACATAGTACATTTTCGCCAAATTTAGGGAATGAAGAGAAGCAGCTGGTATATTTAACGCTTCTTACTTACTTTTTCTCCCAGACCAGCAACATGGAATTGAAGTTTTAATAAAGATAAATTGTTTCATATTTAAATGAGAGTAATTTAATTTAAACTTACCGTTCACGACATAATAAAGATGGTTCTTAGAAATGTTTTATCATCGGTGCAGCCGTTAAGGAGATAGAGAGATGTTCGTGTAGGGGTTGCTATTCTGAGGGTTGCTAAATGCCTAGAAACACTTGTCTATGATAACACTGGACACGACCTAGCGAGCAATGAATGAAGAAACTTGCTAGTAATAAATAAGAGGCAATTTGCAGCAAATTTCGACAGCCTGTAAAAATTATAAAATAAATCTTCAGCCGATGTAGTCGCAATTTCGTAAATCAGTCATTTAGAGTATTCCCGCTAAAATTAGTCAGACTCGCGGATTTTAAAATTGGAAGGCGAGGCGGAAGTCTACACTTTTTTCGGGCGCCGATTGTGCGATGTTTTTATTGAGATGTACTGGCAATTTTTCCGCTTTCTTTTTTATAAAGTGACAGCAACGTGAAGGGAAGGCGAGCACTGCTTACTTATTTCTTTATATTAATACTTTATTATTTCTTGTGAAACCATGTAATGCCTTGGGATACTACGGTGCCGCACTTGACGTCCGTCCGAGTAGGACAGACCTTATACATAAAAGAGAAACCCTGTCATCGTGTCCGTTTGCGTATAGAGCTCTGTCCTGCTCGGACGGACGTCACCGCCACGTAGGAATCCAAGGCATAACCTTGGGATTCATTAATAAAACATTGTTTAAATAATACTTAAGTGTAGTATATTCGGTTCGTGCTACAGAATGGTGAATCGCCTTGTGGTTCCCAGCAGAGTAGAAGAGGACCACTCCGCGACTTAGGAAACCACAAACTAAACAAAGCTTATAACCAAACCATCAAAGAGATCTCTCCAACCCGTCTGGCCAGCGTGAAAAGTGTAGGCCAAATCCTCTGACTGCTCTGGCTCAAATATGACTTTGGTAGTACAGAGAGGGTCGTGCTCCTGCAATGGAGACTAAAAAAGACCGGTGATGGAGATGACTACAGCATGACATGAGGCCAAGGAGGACTACTACAGACAGATTAACAAGAGTGCACAGGTTTGACGCTTGATGAGTATCACAGAGTACTTTTGTATGTCTACTTTACACCTCTCTTTTGAGACGTCTCCACAGACCATGCCTCACCTTCTGTCGTGTCCTAACTGCCCCATACTTGTACAGTACAGGACCTTAATGGGGCCAATGACAGGACAATCAGCGTGGCCAAATACTGGTCAAAGATATCTAATTAAATGAAGCCATTTCGACTCAATCAGAAGACGACTACTCTTTTTTCGGGCGCCAATTCTGCGGTATTTTTATTGAGATGTACTGGGAATTTTTCCGTTTTCTTGTTTATAAAGTGACAGTAACGTGATGGAAACCGCGGCGATTCATTTTTGGTTATTTATTATGTGTAATTTACTTAGCGAGCATTTTGGAGAATGGATATTTAAATGGATTCAAGCTGTTGGGAGTTTAAATAAAATTAATTTTAATATGGTCTTATCGCGTTTATTACATTAGAAATTATTTATTTGAAACTTCAGCTATTATTAAGACACCTAACGTTTCAAAGACTTTAAGTATTCATTTATGTTTCCCTCGATCGGTTTTAAGGATCTGCGCGTGAAGAGAAGCAGCTGGCACATTCTACGTTTTTTCTTTTCTCCCAGACCAGTGTGGAAGAACTATACTTTATAACAAATACATTATATAGATAAACCTCCAAGACCCAGGTCACCCGACCGGGGATGGAACCCGGGACTATCCGTGTCGCAGGCCGGCATGTTGACCGCTGCGCCACGGAGCTCTCGTTTGTATGACTGTCTACTTTACACTACTCTTTTTTCGTGCGCCGATTCTGCGATATTTTTAATGAGTTGTACTGGGAATTTTTGCGTTTTCTTTTTTAACAAAGTGACAGCAACGTGATGGAAAGTGCGGCGATTAATTTTTGGGTATTCATTTTGTGTAATTTATTTAGCGAGCATTTTGGAGAATGAATATTAAAATGGATTCAAGCTGTTGGAAGTTTTAATAAAATTACTTTTGATATATATTTTTTTATGACATAGGACGGCAAACGAGCAACCGGTCACCTGATATGGTTTTACCGCGTTTATTAAATTATTTAAACACCTAAGTAGATATTGTTATGAACACCGTAATGGACGTTTTTACGCAAGAGTGTTTTTATTCTCTCATCATCATCATCATCAGGTCCTTATCAGTCTCCACTGCAGGAGCACGACGTTCTCTGTGCTGCCAGAGCAGTCAGAGGATTTGGCCTACACTCTCCCCGCTGGAGAGGTCTCTTTGATGTTTATAAGCTTTGTTTAGCTTTCCTAAGTCGCCTTATACGACATCCACGGGAAGATTTGGAGTGGTCCTATTCTTCTCTGCCGGGAACCACACGGCAGATTTATTCTCTATCTCGGTTAAATTAATATTTGGTTTCTATAAGTACTTTAATTACAAATATTAAAGGTTATTATTGTGGTTGTTTAATATCGTGGCCAGATAATGCTCCTTAAAATATTATTTCATCATTTTGTTACACACTATAAAGGGACAAATCACACAAATTGAGCAAGCCCCATAGTGAGTTGTAAACGTGCGTTGTAGGCTAGTTGTAGGATACTAATCCAACGATACCATAATATGTTATAATCCTAACTAATATTATAAATGCGAAAGTGAGTTTTTTGTTTGTTACGCTTTCACGCCAAACGTAATGAACCGACCATCATGAAATTTTGCATACACATAGGTTAGGGTACTGAGAAGGACATAGGATATATATCACGCGGGCGCGGGTAACAGCTAGTAGATTATAAAGCTATCGATAAACATATAAGTGTATCCAAGACCCAGGCTAATCTGAAAAAGATCGCTTTTCATTAACACTTGGCTGGGAATCGAACGGGACCCCTACGTCGCAGTGTGCGTGCTAACCACTGCACCATTCGGGCCCTCGATATCATAAAGGCAAATAACCTCAAACCGGCCTACTGCATCGGAGCTTTCTGTGCTTATGGAATGTCAGCTCGGGAAGTTCGCCAAAAATTCTGTCACACCCACCGCACGCAAATAAAAATCCACAAACTGTCGTGTTTTGATTAACTGAAAATGTGTGGAGTATCGACTTAGAGATTGGATTAAATTGCTTTTAAATAGCTTAACAAGGCTTGGTATATATCAAAATAATTTAAGATATTTTTAACAAAAAACAAAAACCGACTTCAACCCTATCAATTTGTTTAAATAAGCGTAAGAATAAAATTAAAAAAAAGTGTAAACCGAACAGCATATTTGTAATTTTTTTTTTGTTTTTATGTAGTTTTCAAAAAGCGCTCGTCGTATTTCGGTAAAAATTTAATGGGACCATCTGTAAATTATTACATATCGAATAAAAAAAATTCTTTAATCGGTCCAGGCGTCTTCGAGAAATCGGGGAACATACATAAAAAAAATAAAGATTATGACGAATTGAGAACCTCCTCCTTTTTTTAAAGTTAATAAATACAAATCGTTCTGAAAATACTTTGACATCGATAGTCGAGAGTAATGTACAATCTGGTGTTGCATTAGTCTATGGGCAGCGGTGATGATTTACCATCAGTAACCCGCTTGCTCGTTTGCCGTCCTGTGCCATACTATGTGATGAAAAATGTTATGACTCCTTTTTAAATTCATGAAGATAATCACATGAGAAGTCATGGAAACTATTCTATGTTTTTACACATAAAATTCGTTGGTATTAATTTTTTTTTTAATTTTTATTTATTTATATATAATTAAATAGAGGTACTAGAGGTTAATATTGTTAAAGTTGGATGCTAATTGCATATGAATGTTGGAAATATATGAAATTTACAGATTTATATTTTTCTAATAGTACATGTTGCTTCTTATTGACATTATCTCTGTCAGTAATGGCCTAGCAAGCTTTCACATTTTATGCATGCAATCATTTTTTTTTTCTTTATTCACTAAACTTCCCGCCACGAGAAGATATAAATTAAGTACATCAATAAACTTCTACTGAGTTGGAGTTACGTAGCGACAATACTATGAGTTAGACCAAATACAATTGACTTAAATTAATATACGGGTAATACAAAACTAAAGACCAATTCTAATTAGTGGGGTTATATTTTAACGATACAAAACGCTGCCGCTCAATGTTTTTTGGTACAGGAACGAGCCCGACTCCGTGAATGTAAACATTTGGTGCATTTCTGAGATATAATAAAGTTTCTGTAGCAGTTCTTGCTATAAGTTGTTTTTTTTATTAGCTATTGAGTCTTACTACTGATTATAATGAAGTTTCTGTAACAGTTTTTGCTATAAATTGTTGTTTTTTTTATTAACAATTGAGTCTCAATGCAGGGCAAAAGATTTTTTACGATGCCAAATAATTACTTCACCTGCAAACTCCCTCCATTCTTTATGGAAAAATATTTCTAACCATCTCTTCTTAGGTTTATTTTTTACACAAAAAACAACAATATTATTTTTTATTTCATCCAAATGTTGCGAACCCCTGAACATTTGTTTACATAATTTATAGCTTCTTATGAAAGGGACTTTATATCAAAATAAGAAAAAGAGAACTCTATTAGATAGATGCATTCATAAGCTAAGAGGTCTCTTTGATGTTAATAAGCTTTAGCTTGTGTTTCCTTAGTCGCCTTTTACGACATCCACGGGATGACTTGGAGTGGTCCTATCTACTCTGCCGGGAACCACACGACATACACACCTCTATCAGATGGATTGCATTTAAAAGCTCGTGCGACGTAGATAGCAAGCCAGTGTTACGCAAACTTCCGATGGTATTTATAGCTGATGTCATCGACGTCATGACGATCACACTGATGAAACTAGGGACTGTCTACTGTTATAATCTGCTACGACGCTCTGATAAATATTTATACTTTTTATTAACTTCGAACGAGATGGGATGGCGGGATGACCTCGACAGGTTTTGTAATGGCTGGTAGCAGATTGCACCAGATAGTGATGAATGGAAGAAGGAAGGGGAGGCCTTTGCCCAGCATAGGGACACAAATTAGGCTAAAAAAAAAAATAACCTTCCATGCTAGTTTGGGAGAAAAGGAAAAACATAGAATATACTGTTTTTCTTCAAAAGCAAAATTTAAAAGCCGGTCAAGGGATTGGGCGAAATGTAAGGAAGCACCTCAATAGGCGATGCGGCTGGAAACCCAACAATATTTTGATTCCGATTTCCACCTTAACGCCACTAACAAGCTAAACGTGGCCTTTGGGCGTTATGCCTTTAGACTCTGTCTACCCCGCAAGAGACGTGATCATATGTAGATTAGTATAGTTTTTGAATGTGTCCGGATTTTATGTTATTTTGAAAGAAAATATAAAGGTTAAAAAAGTCATTATGTTGAATATTGCCGCACGAAACCGCACGTATATAAATAAGGGTTTATTTAGGAAAAAAAGAAAGATTATATTGAAATTACAGCAGTAATAGCCATCTTAACTTTATAAACAAAATTCAAAATTACGTGTACGCATTGCCTACACTCTCCACGGTAGCCAGACGGGTTTGAGGAGGGCTGTTGATGTTTATAAGCTTTGTTAGCTTGTTTCTTAAGTCGCCTTCTCTACACATGTAAACACCTGTAAAGTAAAGCCTCCGGGTTATACAGGTGTTTATCAATCACCATTACCTTGTGAGACCGATGCCGTGTGGTTCCCGACAAAGTAGAATAGGACCACTCCAAGTCTTCCCGTGGATGTCGTATAAGGAGGAAACATAAGCTAACAAATCTTATAAACATCAAAGACACCTCTCCAACCCGTCTGGCCAGCGTGAGAGTGTAGGCTAAATCCTCTGACTGCTCTGGCTAATATATGGCTCTGGTAGTACAGAGAGGGTCATACTCCTGCAGGGCAGATTCAAAAGATGTAGACTACCTAATAATGATTGTGTGTAATACGTGAGGTAGACTACGTTGGCGGGACTCACGAGACTCGTATCATTATCAGGAAATTAATGGCTGCTCATAAACAGCGCCACGCTTGCAATCAACACCTCTGTTGATTGCATAATATTAATAGAAAGATAAACAATGCGAACGTGTTTTGGTGTAATATTGGCTCATTTGATTATTTTGTTTTATCATACTCATTATTATTAAACCTACCGTCGTTGTAATCATTGCAACTAAGTGCATTGAACCGTCAACGGAAACAAATAAATGGGTAGGGTGCCATCCTCAACTGCTTGTCCGGTGGTTGCACGTATGGCATCCCGAGCTGCTTCTTTCTCAGTCCCAATCCATCTGAGCAAGTAGCATCCCAAATAACTTGATACCGTTTCTCCAGTTCAACAAACTCCTGCCCTACCCTCGGTTATAATATGATTTCAATGGGCAGCAGCGTCGGAACCGAGATAAGCCTAACAAACTGCGCTCACCAACCCATCTGTCAAGCGTGGTGAGTATGGCAAAGAATATGCCCCTATGATAGGAAATCCATGGGGAGGCCTCCCCATGTCCAGCAGGAGACTTCTTGCGGCTGTGACGATGACTAATTGCTACTTAGAACAGCCCTAAGCTTGCAATCAATACTTCATCATACTAGACTAGACTCACTATTGTTAAACCGTCATGGTCAATCATCTTTGACGTCTATAAATTTTCCTGTTAATTAAGTACACGACTGTATGTTGCCAGAATAAAATTATAAAAAACAACTACTTACCTAACTATAAAATTAGAATCTATAATGGTGGCTCCACACATGGCTATTTGTATTTGTGATTAGATGTTCGCGTATTTGCCAAAAATTTTTACCTATGGGCAAATAGGCGATACAACCGGCTACACATGGAGCCAAATAAAAAAAAAAAAAGATATTGGCCACCAGAAAGTAAATTAGGTGTACAAAATGGACGTTGCATTGGCAGCTGGAATTTATTATATGAATGCATGTTACTATATACATTATAGGTTATAAAGGTGGTCTGCCCGTACTGGTCGACAATTCGCCCGCTTATGAAGCCGACCATGTGTGGCCAGTATATTTGCGTGTTTGCCTATTTGTCTCCTTTGATGTGTCTCAAAAAACCGACAGACGTTCGGTAAACCGTATTTGTTATTGGCTGTATTTGTCAAATAGGCAAATATGGCAATAATTTTGGCAAATATACTCTCCACACATGAAAGTTATTTGACAAATATAACAAATACGCAAATACAAATAGCCATGTGTGGAGCCACCATAAGAATTTAAGTCAAAAGTCCATACGTTTGACAGTTTATTTCAGGACTTGTTGTGGTAGAGCCACGCTACTGGCGAAATTCACTTTTGCTAGTAGCATGAATTTTCCGGCCGGCTTATCCGGGGAAGTACCACACCGTCACATAAAATCGACGTCAGAGTAGCACTTTTACCGCTTCTATGCTATGTTCAGTGAGTGAGAGAGCCGGAGTCCAATCCCCTCTTCCACTATGGGGAGGGACAAATAAAAGGCCGGCAATGCTCTTGTCACACCCTGGTGTTGCATTAGTCCATGGGTAGTGGTGCTAACTTACCGTCAGGTGACCCGCTTGCTCGTTTGCCGTCCTATGTCATAAAAAAGTACTAAGTACTCAGAGCAATAACTAAGTATAAGTATATAAGTCAAAAGTCCATAAGTTTGACAGTTTGTTTCAGAACAATCGTAAACAACGTGACACTGTTGATTCCTGACAGTTGTCATTCCCCATTTAAAAAAGCTCTCAATCATGTAGAATACACAGACACTTGTCTGTGCGTGTGTGTTTCGTTGCTCATGAATGATCGAAGTATGAAGGCGAGGGAAGCAGACCGTTTAATAGGACAAGACCGTCGTAGTCATTAATCATATTTTGCTGCCGTATATTTGAAGTGAAAACGTTTGGAGCGCGGATGAGAAGATATTTTTTTGTTTCGTCTGAGTGCCCGGATGCAACCTTGGAGCAATCATCATCAGGTCTTTTTAGTCTCCAATGCAGGAGCACGGCCATCTCTGTATTACGACCCTTTATGCACTACCCAAGCCATATATTAGCAGAGCAGTTAGAGGATTTGGCCTACAATCGCCACGCTGGCCAGATGGGTTGGAGAGGTCTCTTTGATGTTTATACGTTTTTTTAGCTTGTGTTTCCTTAGTCTTGGCTGGGGTGGTCCTATTCTACTTTGCCTTTTTCTTCTTTGTCTTTTTCTTCTCGTAGCCACATCTTACATGTGACGAAAAGTGAATCAAGAGAGTTCATTCTGCTCTTCATCAGAGCGTTTTCAAGGTCATCCTCAGCTTGTAATGATGCTGCTCAATCCCTTCATGCTGGATGTTGCTTTTCACCTTATTTCTCAATTATCGTCACCCTGTCCACTTGTACTATTTAAAAACTTAATTTGAAATTCCACGTTTATACATACATACATACTATCACATTTTATTCCCTTGTGGGGTAGACAGAGCCCTAGTCTATAAAACCAAAAGGCTACGTTTAGCATGTAAGTGGGCCAGTAAGTGGAGAATGAAATCAAAATAGTGGTGGGTTACTAGCCGCATCATCTATTGACTTGATTCCTGACGCTCATTCCTTCGATCGGCTTTTATGATCTGCGCAGGAAGAAGCATTCCAAGTTCCATTTTCAAAATCTTCATAGCCCGACCCTGCCCTTCCTCATAATCTGACACGCCCGGCAGTCTTAAGTCTTTGGCCGAAGTATTATTTTCAGATTCTTCGCACCTTTATGGCCTATTTTACGATCCTATATTGTTCGGATTTCTTCAGATCGCATTCCGCGTTCCGGGATAGTTCCGACTGTAAAAATAGTCCAGTCATGCGTGTATTGGCTTTGCCGCCGAGGTTCCGTATGTATTATTTTCTTTTTTTATCCGTATTTATTTTATACCACTTTTGACCTGGTCTTCCACAGAGCTAGAGATGGAATCTACATGACAATATGGAATTTACTTGGTTGAGAATACCAAATTATGCTCGAAGTTATAATTAAATACAAATCAATATTTCAGGCCTGCTTACCGATTCTAGCTAGGAAACTAGCCTGTTTAATCTTGTTTTTAGTGCATTTGCTGCAAAAAAGAAAAAGAAAGAAAAAAGGAAAATCGTTGAAAAGAAAAGTATAAAATATCATACAAAACCTAATAATATTGATGGAAAGAGTTTCTTACGGCGTTTTTTCTCTGCAGTGGTCGGCTTTGAAACGTTCAAATCTACCAGACTATTAGTTCTGGTAGCTTTGCAAGTTGTTAAAATAAATAAAAAAGTATAATAAAATAAGTTTAAAGCTGTTTGATTCTGACATAAAATGCATTAATATTAATTAGCCATTTTACCTAAATAAGATCTTCATTCTATACAATGTGTTTGGTTTTAAACTAACAAAAATTTGAATTCACACTCTCAACATAAAACTAAAATCTTTTGTTTTGTGAACAAGCCTGAAATTGAGAAAAAATATCAGCTGTCTATACATTTTGGATCAGTATTTAACGTACTATGGGAAAGCTCATTAATTTTTCTCGATTTCAGTCTTGGTCACACAACAAAAGTTGTTCGTTATCATGCTGAGAACGTGAATTTAAATTATCTCAGTTCAAAACCAAACCCATTGAATAGTTTTATGTCATTTTATTGTTCACCGCAACTTGTTATAAGCTAGAGAAGTTAGTCAATAAAACTATTTTAAGTACATCATCATCATCAGGTCTTTTTAGTCTCCACTGCAGGAGCACGACCCTCTCTGTACTACCGGAGCCATATACTAGCCTGAGTAGTCAGAGGATTTGGCCTACACTCTCCACGCTGGCCAGACGGTTTGGAGAGGTCTCTTTGATGTTAATAAGCTTTGTTTAACTTGTGTTTCCTTAGTCGCCTTTTACGACATTCACGGGATGACTTGGAGTGGTCCTATTCTACTCTGCCGGGAATCACACGGCCTACATACATACTATCAAGTCTTCATCCCTTGTGGGGTAGACAGAGCCCAATGTCATAAGACCCAAAGGCCACATTTAACATCGTAGTGGGCGTAAAGGAAGCGGAATTAAAACAGTGATTGGTTGCTAAACGCATCGCTTATTGATGTGATTCCTTAGATTTTCACTCAATCCCTTGACCGGCTTTTACGGTCTGCACGGTAAGATAAGCAGCTGGTATATTCTATGTTTTTTTTCTATCTCCCAAACCAGCATGGAAGAGACCCAACGTTTATGTACGGAACCCTAAACAAGCGTATCTCTTTCGTTACAGATGGCGCCATGTGACAGCGGACGCTCAGTGCGCGGGGCGGGCTGCGCGCGCGCACGCCACCTTACATTCCACTAGGCCAGTGTTTTGCGGGTTTCGTATTATTTTATCATTTTACATATATTTTTTTAAATCGGTAAATTATATATTATGGTTTTGTTTTAGAAAAGGTAGATACACTTTTTTGTTTAAATCGTTTAAAACAAGTAATTTAATTGAAAAAATCTTAAGAACGCGACTGACCATTAGCAATATTTACGTCTGGGATTTCATCAATATTTTTTTCTCTAATTAAGTTGTTATCAATTTAGAGGAAATTTTATTGATATTAAATTCAAGTGCTTATAGTGATTCACTATTCAATAGTTTAAAAAAGGGGTTTCTTGCTGGTACATTAAATTTAAAAAATATGGTAACCGCTTTCTATTAGGAGAGCCGTATGCCTGTATGAACACATAGTTGTATAAGAGAATTGACATAAAATTGGCCATTACAAGACGACTTATGCATATTTTTTGTATTTTTCGAATATTATATTATTGTATCTCTTTTAATGGTTTAGATAATTATAATTATCACTTTTAAATGTAAAATGATAAAATTACGAATTATCAGGTGTACAAGATAGTGATGTGAAGTGACAGTGACAAAGTGAAATAATGTAAAGTGTACGAGTGATAGTGAAGGGACTCCCTTCGACCGGATCACAGTGAAGTGAAGTGATGTCGTGACGTCACAACCATGGGAATACAAGTAGAAAATACTGTCAGTTATAGTAATAGTGCATGTAAGTATTTTAGTTTTACTATTAGAAGTCAACTAGAAAGTAATCGTACAAGCGTACAAGACAGTGCAAAGTATTTGAATTTTTGAGGTAATCAAGGAGATTAAATATACAATGACATAGTAAATCAATCACAAATATTTTAAGGGATGGTACCCATAAATTAGAAATGAAAAATTAAATGCTTTAAAAAATAATGAGTTTGTTTTTGAGATATCTTGATTTTAATATTCTAAAAACAGGTACAATTCCACCATCAATTACCATAAAAAATATTTTGTTCGAAAGCTAAAAAAATCTAGCGTGTCGATTTCTTCAAATCTGCTACTAAAGTATTTTTTGACCTATAAATGCCAGCCTTATTTAATTAAAATGGACATTATATATTTAGTTTCTTTCGAAGTTACTAAATAGGTGAAAGAAATACAATATTTGATATTGATTGATGGTAAAAGCTGATAATTAACTTATGTGCCTAAATTTTTTAAATATAGTTCATAATTCTAATGTTAAATAGTTTTGGTTAGAGGCTTATTTGGACATAATCCTAGGCCTTAACTAACATTCAGCAAAAATGTTAGTTTAGTCATTAATTTATCTGAAGTAAACATTAATGCAAGTCCATTTATTTACCTAAAGTAAATATTAAAGCAAGTAAGTGTTTCTATTTATTTATTTGAAGTAAATATGCAAGTATTTTTGATCAAACAATATCAAATGTTAGGTATTCACAAAGCTATCTTTCAGCGCTCTCGGCTTCATATTATTTATATTGATCAACACTTGTACAAATTAAAAGCATATCAAAACACAAGTGCAAGATCAAACAGTGTATTTAAAAATGTTTGTTTGAAATGCGTACGCAAGAGCTTTTTCCTCATTCGCTACGGTTTCGATTCTCTAAGTTTAGTGTAAAATCAATAGAGTATTTTCAATATTGATTGTACATTAAACTTAGGAATAGTAGCCATTTGTTTACTATAATTGGTACTATTTGTTATTTGCAAATTTTATAATGATGGCTATACTAGTATTAACAGGTATGCATTCAAACATTTCCCGGTAATTTAAGGGATAAGTAGTCAAAACGCTTTAGAAAATAATCGTTTTATTAACTAAACGAAACTAAGATGATTAATGAGACACGATATAAGTAAAAACTGATTGTAAGGCAATATGATCCTGAATCCTGTCTAAGGTACTGCGTTGGCTCAGTGTCTCGAAAATAATGTTGGTCTCTGATATCAATACTATTATTAATGATCTCTTTGGTAGGACATAGACGGCTAGAGCTTGTATATTACGGATTTAAATATTTTTGTCTCATATTTGTCAGCATGGAGAATAAAAACCGTAGCGAAAGAGGATCCACCAGACAGATAACTATTTCAGAACGTTATATTTGTTAATTTTGGTGTAAGTTCAATGTCAAGAGACGAGGTAAATGAGACTTCGTACTGCATTGACTCAGTGTCTTGAAAAGATGTTGGTCTCTAATACCAGAACCGTCCCTATTGTGTGATCTCTTTGTAGGACATAGAAAACTATTCCGTTTACGATACCGACTATAGTATTTATGTATCGTACTTTTTAGCGTGGTGAATAAAAACCGTAACGAATGAGGATCTTCCAGACGGACAACTATTTCGGAACGTAATATTCGTTAATTTTAGTGTAAGTTCAATGTCGGGAGACGAGGCGACTGCGACTCTGCGGGACATAATGACGCATTCAACACCTTTGGTAATTGTGTGGTTAATACACGTATTTGTTTTATAAAATGTAAATAAATAAAACAGTTGGTAGCATAAGTATGATGCTTAATACAAACGGAGTAATATTTACGCCTAATACTACACGAAACTTTACATCCGTGCTCACGTCGATGGTTGAGTTAACAATCAGGGTCGCTACCGCAGAAGGAATTCACGTATTAACGTTCGTATAATATAAGAGATTACGTGTAGTAAGGAAAAGCAGTATGTAACCTTGTTTCAAAAAGTTATTAAACACAAATCGGGGAGAGCTGCGGGGATGCCATATTGCAAAGGACGCTGCAAGTTTTCGTTTTTAATTTTAGGACTCATAGAATCGATCCGCCACCATGGGGAAACTAGCTCTATTTTGGAACCATTATTCGAATGGATTTTTTGAATGATCGAACACTCAGATTCACTGGATACTTTCTAATGCTATTACGTACAATCGGGTGCAATCAAGTACCATCAGGTCCCATTGGGTCTTTGTAGCAGTTGCTAGGCGTGAATACGTTTATTGATAGGACACAACGAAGGACAGGAAGTGTCAAAAACATGACAGCCATTGAGAGCGGAAATATTGCCTTACTATTGACAATCTATTATGACTTCCGGTCCGGTACGGAGGCCGTGTTGCTCGAAGATTATGACAGTAATGGCCATCCAAGAGGGCAAGAGAAGAAGGGGACGGTCGGTGGGCGCCTACTTACTACCTGAAGATGAACATCTCTAACGATATAAATAGGAAACGATGTAAGTCCTCAGAAACGGCAAATACAGAGAATAATCCGGTATGAGGAAAAATCGAATAGAGAGATGAGGCAAAAGATAGACAGGATAAAGTGATTAAAAATACAATTTATGGATACAGAAAAAGTTGACATGAGTTTCATGAAGTCACGCAATTGTTTTGCCTGCAGTCCTCATCTGCCGTCTCCAATTAATAAGGTGTAGATAGACTCTTTTAGCCTAAAAGCGTGACAAACTTGTGTCCATCTCATAGTATATGCTGCAAACACAAAGCTACCGATTTGACAAACACAACGCTGTCATGCATAGAAGCATTGAAACATTGGCTGGAAGTTTATGGTGGGAAGTCAAGGGGGTAATTTGAGGTTTGCCTTAAATGATTTTGCAAATTGATTTTAGTGGACTTTACTAATACGTAATTAGTGTAGTTTGGTGTAATAAATGCTCGTGCTCACTAATAATGTGTGAAAAAGTTAAAGTAGACTGTCATATGGACAAGTATAGATTTTTCACGAGAAGCTCCCATATACAATCAAAGGACCTACGCCTACGTTTGATTGTTTCTTGTCTACTATAATTAAAACGTAAAACACCAATACTTTGTACCACATTAAGCTGGATATTGGTAGAATCAATGAAACCTCTATGGAAGATATAGTTAAAACAAAAAAAAAAAAATATAATAGAAAAATTGTCACCCGTCTGGTCATCGTGGAAAGTGTAGGCCAAATCCACTGACCGACCGGGCTAATATACGGCTCTGGTAGTACAGAGAGGGTCGTCCTCCTGCAGTGGAGGCTAACAAAGACCTTTTGATGATGATGATGATGAATAGAAAAATTTCACAGTTTTTTTACATTGAAGTAAAAGCATGACGGAGTCTATAGTGTATAATATTTGTATAAATATTTAAGTATCAGAAATCGGCCGTTCAACAAATTAACAGCGATGAATGTTCCGCGGTTGATCTGTGAATTCCTTGGCAGACTACAATCTAAGGTGGGGAATTAAATGATAAAAATACCCGATGAGTAAGGCGGCGGAAATTAGCTGTAAACCGCTTGATAGACACGCGAGATGTGGAGTGAATGAAATCCGCAAGGTTATTTATTTAGGGTTGCAGGAATCGGAGTAATATGATTGCAGTAATTCCAAGGCTATCAGAATAGGCCAGGTTATATAATCTATTTCGTTCCCGATGATCAGGTCTGTAGACTGCTTGATAGTCATGCGAGATGTGGAGTGAGTGAATGAAATCCGCAAGGTTATTTATTAAGGGTTACTTGAGACGCAGGCTGTTCACCGCTGCAATGGAGGACGCCTTCAAGCTCCTGGAATGGGATGGACTTGGCATCAACATCAACGGCGAGTTTATATACTCGCCGTTGATGTTGATGCCAAGTCCATCCCATTCCAGGAGCTTGAATGATATATCACTCCTCACCTTCGATTTGCTGATGACATTGTCATCATGGCAGAGTCGCTGGAGGATCTAAGTACCATGCTCAATGACCTCAACGAAGTTTTCCAACAAGTGGGCCTTAAGATGAACATGGACAAGACGAAAAGTATGTCGAATGTCCATGTTGCGCCTTCACCAGTTATTGAAACTTCACCCTTGAACATGTAGAGCAGTACATCTACTTGGGTCAATTGATCCAGGTCGGAAGCTCCAGTTTCAAGGACGAGGTCTTTCGTCGAATCCTACTCGGCTGGGCAGCGTTCGGGAAGCTCCGCAGTGTCTTCTCGTCCAAAATACCTCAGTGCCTTAAGTCGAAAGTCTTCGACCAATGTGTGCTACCAGTGATGACTTACGGGTCCGAAACGTGGTCCCTTGTCGGGTCCTACTCACCCAGCTAGTAAGAGTAGGCCCAACATGAATATGAATGAAGGTATTAATGCTCAGCGGAGAGAGAGAACACAACACAACTCAGATAACGGATTTTATTAAGTTTCACACAGGCGTTACACAGTTAGTAGTAGTGAATACAATTAGTAAAATAATATTTATTATAGGCGAGTGCCTGTAAGCTAGGGTCGAGAGATCACGACCAAGGAATAGAATGGAATGCTTGAGTGATGAGGAAGGACTGTGAAGAAGATTTAAAAATGGAATTTGGAATATAATTTAGAATTTAAAATGAATTTCGAAATAAAAGTGGACAGGATGATGATGATTGGGAAATGAGGTGAAAAGCAAGATGCAGCATGAAGGTTATCCATGCGCATCGTTACACCCTTACTATGGGCCTCATAAGAAAGCTCAAGGTCGCTCAAAAAGCTATGGAGAGGACTATGCTCGGTGTTTCTCTGCGAGATCGAATCAGAAACGAGGAGATCCGTAGAAGAACGAAGGTCACCGACATAGCTCAGCGGATTAGCTCTTTGAAGTGGCAGTGGGCGGGGAACATAGTGCGAAGAACCTATGGCCGATGGGGCGGAAGGGTTCTCGAATGGCGACCACGTACCGGCAAGCGCAGCGTTGCGGACACCCACCGACCAGGTGGTCAGACGACCTGATAAAGGTCGCAGGAAGGCGCTGGATGCAGGCCGCTTCTAACCGGTCATATTGGCAATCCTTAGGGGAGGCCTATGTCCAGCAGTGGACTTCTTGTGGCTGAGATGATGATGATGAGACGCAGGAATCGGAGTAATATAATTGCAGTGATTCCAAGGTAATCGAAATAGGCCAGGATATATTTCGTTCCCGATCATAAGGTCTAGAAACTGCTTGATAGTCACGCAAGATGTGGAGTGAATAAAATTTGCAAGTTTATTTTTAAAGGTGGCAGGAATCGGAGTAATATGATTGCAGTGATTCCAAGCCGTGTGGTTCCCGGCAGAGTAGAGTAGGACCACTCCAAGTCTTCCCGTGGATGTCGTAAAAGGCGAGTAAGGAAACACAAGCTAAACAAAGCTTATTAACATCAAAGAGGCCTCTCCAACCCGTCTGGCCAGCGTGGAGAGTGTAGGCCAAATCCTCTGACTACTCAGGCTAGTATATGGCTCTGGTAGTATAGAGAGGGTCGTGCTCCTGCAGTGGAGACTAGGAAGACCTGATGATGATGATGATGATTCCAAGGCTATCCATTCCTTTCATCCGTTCCACGCTGGTCTGGGAGTATAGAAAAAACATGGAATGTACCAGCTGCTTCTCGTCCCGCGCAGTTCGTAAAAGCCGATCGAGGGAATGGGCGAAAATCTTAGAAATAATGGCTATAGGCGATGCGGCTAGCAACTCATCACTATTTTGATTTCTTTTTTCACCACGCCCAACACCATGCTAAAGGTGGCTTTATTGGTCATATAGACCTGAGCTCTGTCTACCCCGCAAGGAAAAAGACGTGACACTATGTATTTTACCAGAATATTATTCAGATTTAAACTAAATGCCATCGACCTTGAAGTGAATGAACTATACTAAATTGTATAATGTATCGCTTTCCATTTAGTCTTGTTTTAAAATAGTAACGTGAAATATTTGAAAGTAATACCTTATTCATTTTTAGGGTTCCGTAGTAAACTAGGAACCATTATAGTTTCGCCATGTCTGTCTGTCTGTCTGTCCGTCTATCTGTCCGTCCGCGGTTTTACTCCGAGACTGTAAGTACTCGAAGCTGTAATTTGGTATAGGTATGTATATTAATCATGCCAAAAAATTGGTAGAAAAAAATCTTGAAAAGAATTTTTTTAGGGTAGCTCCCATTCAATTAAAGAGGGAGTAATATTTTTTTACTATAGAAACCCATCGTGTTGGGTATTGTTAAATAGGTCTTTAAAAATTTTGTGAGGTTGAGAACACCATGTTTCGATTAAGGGATCCGTTTCTAAAATATTTATTTTTAAGTGCAAGTTTTTGTAAGAGTTAAGTGTCCCCCCCTATCTGCTAAACGGTTATATATGGATACGTGAAAAAAATTACAGCAGTAGTATTATACTGAAATTGAAAGGAATACTATCAAACCTGAGTACTAAGTACAAACTAAAAAGTTATAGGCAATCAACTTATAAAATGTACTCTAAAATGTAAAATTTCAAACAATTTTCATTGTTAGATGTTTTTGGTCGTTAAACTGTGAGGTGCGAGTGTGAACAGTGTGAACTCAAAGTTGTCATTCGCAACTATGAAACCCTACACTGCGCGTGGCCCGACACGCACTTGGCCGGTTTTCTTTCGTTGAGTTCAGCATTCCATAACACAAGCCTCGAACTTATTTTATGGCTAGCTTAATCTGTGCGATTTGACCTATATTTATTTATTAAAAAGAAAACTAACCACACAGACGTAGGTACTTCGACCTACGACATACATTTCTATCTTGTTTCAATAAATAAAATAAATCCAATGGCATTAAGATTTCCGTAAAATTAATTGCCGTTTACTTCAGCAAAGTTATTAAGCCCCAACACACTACCAGCAATAAGGTACTTACTTTGATTATTTAGGTATTTAATAAGTCATGTAAAAATTATAATGATCATCAGGTCTTCTTTAGTCTTCACTGTATGAGTACGATCCTCTCTGTACTGCCAAAGCCATATATTAGCCAGAGCAGTCTGAGGATTTGGCCTACACTCTCCACGCTGGCGAGACGAGTTGAAGAGGTCTCTTTGATAATATAAGCTTTGCTTAGCTTGTGTTTCCTAAATCACCGTCTACGATATCCAAGGAAAGACTTGGAGTGGTCCTATTCTACAATGCCGGGAACCGCACTGCAACTGGGAACCACACTGCAGTGAAAATAACTAATTATTATAACTATAAGTTCCAAAACATAATATAGTATTACGGATGCAAATTTTCGACCTAAACTGAGGCTCTGACCCATTTCCACCTAAGGGTAGTCTTCCAAATATAGCGTCTGGATGCTATTGACGACATCACAATGCAGTATCCAATATGGAATTGCAAAAATTGGGACGCGTGATACAATGCGCGTGCGCATGCCAAAAGTGTAACAATGCGATTCATTAACTCGATACTAACTCGATAATTATGACTTTTTAATAGAGCATTAGTACAATGTATACTTAGGTACTGTTTGGCGAAGTTACAGTACTTACAGGATGAACAAGCTAGCAATATTTTAATGATGGAATTAGAATTCCTAATATAATATATTTAAGCAAGGAAAAGAGATGAAAATAACAGAAATAATCGACGTTTCCATAGAAATTTGACTGCTTCTAGATTAGGTATTCTTAGATCTATGTCGGTGACCCCCCCGTAGAAAGTTAACAACGGATACGATTAGGTTAGGGTAAGGTAAAAGGTGAAGTGGCCGCTTTTGACAAAATGACGAGAAAAGTTTCACGGCCTTACTTTAATTGGAACTAAATTGGTTATCATGGGCTTAGCAAAATTTTAAATTATATCTTCATTTTCTTTCAAATTATTTATTTTAAATGGCAGCATTGGACCCCGAAGTATTCAAATTATTCCGGCGCTCTTATAGTAACACTAGCGCCACCAGGCAATTAAATTCTTTAAATCCTAAATAATATCGAATTTTAAAAATCTAACAAGTAAATTACTTGTAGTATTTTTTTTTTTCTTACAAGTAATTTACTAGTGCCGTATTTAAAGAGAAAAATCGGTTAACCTAGCTGTTTTTCTCTTTGTTTATCAAACGGATACTAGTGAAAATGAATACCAAAATAGGTACTACAAGTAATTTACTAGTTATCTACTTGTTAGATTTTTAAAATTGGATTCAATTATGGATTAAAATAATTAATTGCTGGGTGGCGCAAGTGTTACTATAAGAGCGCCTTAAAAGGAGAATTTAACAAAAACAGAGAAAAATACTTACCAAAGTGTAGGTAGTGCCATCTTTCGGTAATACAGTGAACTAGGAAAACATATCAGATTCAAACCCGGTTCTGAAACTAATGAGCACACATTTTGGCGCGCGCCCAATTTTCCACGTTCCCGACGTAAACAGCAGATGGCGCTAGCCGACGCGGAAGGCCGCCATTTCTGTTTACGTTGTCAAGCGTTTATTTTTAAATCGGAGCACTTTATAAGTGGCCAGTATGTATATCGAAGAGGTTGCAATATCGAGAGATTTCCACGCGCACAGACTATTACGTTAATACTTTTTATTGATTTAGTGCGGTAATAAAAAGTTTTTCGATCTGGCCAGCTTGCCGTGGGAAACTTTTTAGTGACTTCATTCTTTATTGAGATCTTAAGGTGTTTTTATTGCGTTGATAATAAAAACTTTTTTTGCTATTCCGACATCCCGATGTATAATTCGCGGATAAACTGTAAAAACCTTTTCGTAAGGAAGACATTGTTCTGTTTTTACGTTTTAAAACGCTATATCTCGTATACAATGGGGTCCTGCTCACAATTATATTTTGTTTCCTACTAGCTGACTTATAGCAAAGAATAAGAGTGCACGAGACAAAGTTTCGTTGCTGTAAGCTGAAATCATATTTTTTAAAACATATACAGTCGTAAAGTTAAAGCAATGTTCCCATTAAATAAATAAAATAAAATTCATTTATTTCAGGTTACATAAGCCCATGGCACACATTAAATTAACCATTAAATTACAGAATATGAGATTACAATTATTATATTAGATTACATTACATCATTATTAAATAAGATTACATTATATTATTATTATATTATATTACATGTCATGTCAATTCATTAAAGTTTGCTCTCGATATTATACCCGGCAATGTGCCTAGGATTATTTCCACCTGGAGGAATACTTCCAGAAGCCACCCATCACAAGCCCGTAAAGATTTATGGAATAATTTTACAAAATAGCTATTTAGTGATTGGTTCGCGATCGCGAATGAGACGAAAAGAGGATGTATAGTTCAAATTATCTGCTATTTAGCTTTTATTAGGTGTACTAGTTGTGTAAATAATAGCCCTTGTTACCTGCTTATAATGGTACTTCCTATAGGTAAGAGACATTTTAAAACCGATCTACTGGATTTCGTGTTCAACCATTTTAAACAAATAAAAAAAATATATACGGACAAATCACACAGATTGAGCTAGCCCCAAAGTAATGATTTTAAGCTTTCGCGGTCACAATCACTATTATGTTCACTTAGTATCGTTGAGTGTCTGTCACAGTCTGTGAAAATGGCAGCTGCGATGTTGTCGAAATATCAGACAGAACTCAAAAATAATCGCGGTAAGTCCCGTAGTGGACATAATAGCCCCAAAGTAAGTTCGAAATTTGTGTCATGGGATACTAACTCAACGATACTATATTTTACTATAGATACTTATATAGATAAACATCCAAGACCCAGGTCAATCTGAATAAGATCATTTTCCATCTTGACCTGACCGGGGATCGCACCCGGGACCAACCGTGTCGCAGGCAGGCGTGTTGACCGCTGCGCCACGGGGCTCGTCAAATGCACCAACAATTAATTCGCTTTATAATAATAGAAGTCTAAACTTACATTAACAAGATGTTGATAGTTGTACAAGGTAATTTAGGAGGCTTTGCAGTCGGGACTTATAATGGAAAAAAATTGTAATGTAATTAAATATGTACCTATGTAAATACTACGATTCAGATAAAAAACAGTTTAATAAACATTATAAAATTACAAATACAATTAAACATTTCTCAATTGCTTAATAATACTCGTGGACAGGCATCCAAAGCATATTCTACACCCGGCACTCCAATAAAAAGCTATAATTTGAAAAAAAATTAAACCGATCTAAAATTCTCTATCTCAAAAACCGCTAGACCGATATTGATGTAAGTCATTGTTACCTTATTGTCATATAATTATTAATTTACTATTATTTATAGTCAAATAAAAAAATAAATTATACTTACTACTTAGTCAGTTTTTGAGATATGCGCCGACAAACATACATACACTTTTGGCACATCGTCACATGTTTAAGTCAAAGTCAAACGTTTATTTAATTACTAAATATTAAGATAATTAATAATTAATTCACTGTCAAATTAAGTAGTTTAATAGCATTTATTGATTGTTGAAATTTAATCAATAATTTACTTATGACAAAGTTTAGTACCGCTTCCAAAGCTAAGAAGACTAACAACAAAAACATGGTAATTCTATGTCAAATATTATTGATAACCAGCATTTTTTGAGATCGGTTAAAAATGCTTTTCACTCTCGCGCCCGGATACTAAATTTAAAACAATATTCAGCATAGCTCACGCGGTTCAAAACATAACTAACGGCGAAATTAACTCATTAAACAACACACATCATCACTTTGATGAGGGAATTGAAATAACTTGCCAAACAGAGAACTCTCCCAGGAATATCAAATTTCACGCGTGCGAACGAATAAGTCAGGGATTTCTTTATAGGCTAATCTTGAAGGGTATTTTTCAGGAAGATTTATTGTAAAAATAAGTATAAAATAATAAATAAAAAAACGGTCAAGTGCGAGTCGTACTCGCGCGGAAGTTTCATGTACCATTCTCTATACAAAATTGAATTATCGAGCAAAAATGGCAAAAAATATGTTTGTTGTATGGAATGACACCCTTAAATACATTTATAAAGTGAATATAAAATATTTCAAGCGTCTGCCTGTTGCCGTTATTAATATCAAACAAAAAACGCCAAAAAAATCACGTTTGTTGTATGGGAGCCCTCTTAAGGCCGCATACTAGGCACAGTAGCGACGCCAATCATTTTATCCCTAATACTTTACAAATAGAAAGAAATTCAAGAATGTAAATCATATAAGCCTTAGTAAATAACCTGAAATATTTTTGGAATCATGTTTAATATTATCAGAATCAGTGAGAATTATGAGAATCAGATTAAAACGGCCGTTTTTGGCGGTAATCACTATTTCTCTTAATGACTGATTCTCATAATATTAAAACATGATTCCAAAATTACTTCATGTTATTTACTAAGGCTTATATGATTTACATTCTTGAATTTCTTTCTATTTGTAAAGTATTAGGAATAAAATGATTGGCGTCGCTACTGTGCCTAGTGTGCCCCCTTAAATATTTATTTAAATCTTGTTTTTAGTGTGTGGTTTGCCGTGTGGTTCCCGGCGGAGAAGAATAGGACCACTCCAAATCTTCCCGTGGATGTTGTAAAAGGCGACTTAGGAAACTAAAGCTAAACAAAGCTTATAAACATCAAAGAGACCTCTCCAATCCGTCTGGCCAGCGTGGAGAGTGTAGGCCAAATCCTCTTACTGCTCTGGCAGTACAGAGAGGGTCGTGCTCCTGCAGTGGAGACTAATAAAGACCTGATGATGATGATGATTGTTTTTAGTATTTGCTGTTGTAGCGACTACATCATATGTGATAATTTAGAGAGGGTCATACTCCTGCAGTGGGATCTGATGATGATAATGATGAATGTAAATTATTTTAATACTAATATTGATATAGTTCCAACATTGCATTGTTAGTGAATGGGTGAATGACGATATATAAAACCTCGTGATGACACGTCAATGTATTGACACCGAGTCATATGGTAGACTCGCCAGAAATAATTGTCTATTTTTAGTTACCGCCATGTAAAAATACATATTTGTCCATTCTTAGACGCTTTGCATTCGCAGACTTAGCCCTGCCATGATTGATAGGTTATGCCGTGTGGTTCCCGGCAGAGTGGAATAGGACCACTCCAAGTCTTCCCGTGAATGTCGTAAAAGGCGACTTAACAAATATAAGTTAAACAAAGTTTATAAACATTTAAGAGACCTCTCCAACCTGTATAGCTAGCGTGAAGAGTGTAGGCCAAATCCTACGATTGCCCTGGCTAATATATGGCTTTGGTAGTATAAAGAGGGTTGGGCTCATACAGTGAAGACTTGATGATAATGATGCATGATATCATACTCTCATCCGCACATAGTCCACTGCTGGACATTGGCTTCTCCTAATATTTCCAATACGACCGAATGGAAGCGGCCTGCATCCAGCGCCTTCCTGCGGTCTTGGTCAGGTCGTCCAACCACGTTTCCAACGCTGGCCTGTACGTGCTTGCCATTCGAGAACCTTTCTGCTTCATCAGCTATCAGGTGTACGCGTTATTTGCCCCGCCCACTGCCTCTTCAACGAGCTAATCCGTTGACCTATGTTGGTGATCTTTGTTCTTTTACGGATCTTCTCGTTTTTGATTCGATCTCGTTGAGAAACTAGTATACATTGCCCTCTCTATAGCTGTTTGAGCGACCTTGAGCTTTCTTATGATTGAGGCCTATTATTGAAAGGGGCCACGCGTTGGACCCGTACGTCAACACTGGTAACACATATTGTCAAACAATTTCAAGTTAAGATTTTCTAAGCGTTTTTGTCAATAACTGTCATTTGTGGCGTAAATGCAAAGAAAACTTTCATGCTCACACTTTAAAGCACACACAGCTGTAAACGGTAGTTCATGACATAGTTTGAAGAGTTAATTATCTAGGGCCTTGCAGAACAAAATTAAAAATGATTGCTCCGTTATCTTTTAAATGATTTATTTCAAATAGGGGTAAGCACTGGAGCCGATGAAATTCATCTATTAATCTTGGCCTAATGGGTGTGAGCATTCGCAGCGCTTCCGCATGTTAAGCAAACTCTGGCGCAGTCCCCACTTGGATGGGTGACCTCAAGTGGCATAAAAATATCTCGGGCTCTTCCGTGCTTCGGAAGGCACGTTAAGCCGTTGGTCCCGGCTATCATCATTGATAGCAGTCGTTACGCTGTGTCAGATGCCTATTGGCAGCTTGAAAAATCTGACACCAGTGTTGGCCACTTACACACACGAAAAATAATGATAAAATCTGATGTTCATGTCTTTTTCCTTTGCGGGGTAGACGGAGCCTAGGTGTATGTTAGAGGCCACATTTAAAATTTGTTGGTGAGCGGGTAGGTGGAATTCGGAATTAAAATAGTAATGTGCTGGTTGCCGTATCTCCTATTGACATGGTTCCTAAGATTTCCGCGCTTTACCTCGACTTTCCCTTCCTGGGTTGTAAAAATAAATAAATGTTTCTTGGATTTTAAGCTTAATTCTCGCTAAAACACATATTGATACGTTTATTCCCCTTGTGTGGTAGACGGAGCCTAGGTGTATGTGACTAAAAACCATATTTTTTCTTTTCTCCCAAATAGAAAGCAATTTTTCTATAAAAGGCACCGAAAAATACTGAAGCAAATTGGATACAACAATACTTAGCAGGGGTTGCGTTATTAAACTATTGATGGATGGTTATGAAGGGATTAATATTAAGGCGCTAGGTTAGCAATTTAATCTTTCTCTCCCAAAATTTGATCAAATAAAAAAATGTAACGACTTACTATCCAGTTACAGGCCAGAATAAAGCGCTGGGTGGCGCTAGTTTCGTATATCCTAGCGCCTTAAGGGTTGTGCCCAGTAATTAAAAGTTTTATTTACCTATATATTATCCATCTCATGTTCTTTTCAAAGGAGATAAGGGTCATTACCTGTAACTACAATAATTAGTTACCGGCAATATATAGAAAGACAATTCTTTCTATACACAAAACAAAGTTATTTATGTATTCATCAAAATTTGTATAAGTTTCTGATGAAAACAGTACTAACTACTAAAAGTACTTTTGTTTGAGAAAACTCAACAATGTGTTTGTTTCGAACTTTCGTCAGTTTTAATGTTGACAAACAAAATTCATGACCAGAGTCGTGTGGACCAAACTTTTAAAAATATTACTCAAGTTGTTCTACTAAAATAATCTGCACTGTGAGCTATCCGTGAGTCACCTGCAAAAAATAATTAAGCCATTCAAAATCACCAAAACAACATCTGGTCGTGTTAAACACGCAAGTCAGCTGACTGCAAGGATGCAATGATGAGCCATGACCATCATCAATCACTGCCGCTGGGGCATGTCACCGCATAGGTCAAGGAAGCGCGGGGCGGCTGCGCTGGGCGGGCGGCATTTGTTTACGCCGCAGTGCCGCCGCGCCGCCGCCCGCGCCGGTCTCGCCGACTCGCGCACGCGCACCCTATATTCAGTTCACGGCCGCTCTATTAACAGACGGCTATTTCGGCGCATAATATTCTCCACGGTGGCGAGTGCTCAGTTTCGTGCGGGCAGGTGTGCGGACATGCGACGCGGGCGCGCCTGACCCAGCCCGCGGCCATGGAGCGCCGCCGCCGACCTGCGCGCCTCGACGTCGACCCCATGACGAAAGTCGCGCGCCGCCGCGAGAAGCCGCGCGAGCGATGGCTGCTCACGCGCAAGACCTGGAAGTATATGTCCGATGCCGGCCGCCGGCTCATCCCCGACGGCGCGCAGAACCGGCCTGAGGACGTGCCTCGCATCGAGGCTTACTTCCAGGACGTATGCGCGAAGGAACCCCGGTTCCTGCTATGGAGGAAGAGCTCGTACCCTGGCGCGCTGCCTCGTCCGCGGCGGAAAAAGCGCGCGCGAGGGGGCTCCGTACGAGCCCGCTCGCCGTCCGACGACGCTCCCCCGCCAGCGAGACCCACAGAGCTCTTCATCGGTCACACTTCCGGCGGCCGCTTCGACATCGCCAAGCTAAGGCGAGACTTCTTTGCGGCCCCACCGACACCTTCTACCTCGGGATTCAACTCTGGATCAAATTCGACATTGAATTCGGCGTCGAAGCTGGCCGAGGATGAAGAAAACACTCTAGTCGATTTACTGCGCAAGTACCTGAAAGTAGAAGAAGAAGAGGGAGTTACCAAGAGTTCAGAGAGTGAGGAACTCAACCGGGCCTTGAGGAGGTATCTTAAGCGGCAGGCGGACAAGGCTCCCGCTGACTCCGATGCAGATCCGTCCCAAAGAACCCTGCTTGATAATCTCAGCAGATATTATAGTAGATCTCCGAATAGGGATAACATAGTGCAGGACATATTGACTGATAGGAGTCTTTTGAAAAGACTGTACCATGACCTTCGTAAAACGAAGCCCTACAGGGGCGGCAGAAGTGGTGGTAGTGGCGGTGGTTATAGACCTAGTGGATTTCCGAGTGCTAGTAACCTCGCGCGTGGTGGTTTGCGTCCACAGACTCTTGGTGTGCCGCGTTACGTGAGCGATGGCGAGGACTCGATGCGATCGCCGCCGATGTCGCCGCCGCCACTCATCGAGGTGTGCGAATCGGTTGAGGATAAATTTGTGGATTGCGGTACCCAGACACTTCCTATACCGGAGGAAGTTTTGCTGGAAATTGAAAGGGCATACAGAGAAAAGCAAGAAGCGGCTACGGCTCCAACGAGTCCGACCAGCCCGCCTCCTGATCGAAAGCCTGCGAGACGACGCTCAAGCGTCGACCATGATGACGTTTCTCAATCCGTTAGCGACACAATCAAACGCTACCTTCGCATGGCTCGAAAAAAAAGCGTTGACGCTGACAAAGCGGATCGTTTCAAGCGTATAAACTACGACAAGAATTTACGTAACATTAAACCGCGGGCTCCCGGGGAGGTAGACGATGACGGGCCTCATAAAGGCTGTCAGACGGAAGAAGGGTGGATTTTGACGTATAGGGAGTTGCAATTCGCGTCGATCGCGTCTACGCCAACGTCGCCAGCTTCCCCGTCGCAGTCGCACTCGTTTCTCTCGACGCTTTTGGGCCGAAATGCCCCAGCACACATGGCTCCGGTGTCCACAGGTGGCATGCAGAAGTCGCGGTCGACAGGCAGCGTGGTGCTGCAGAGCGTGAGCCGGAAGCTGTTCCGCACGAGGAGCCGCAGTTCCAGCCGCGCCACCGCCTGGACGCCTCAGGTCAGTCGCATTACATTCTACTTTATTAGAACCCTATGTTGAATACTTTTTTATAGAGATCAAGCTTGTTACATTAAGGTAAGTGCACATTATGCTGGACCGCATCGGAAAAATCCACATCCGCTTCAATCTGCTGAAGCGCTCGAGTGTATTTCAAACAAAATAAACACGAGCGCTCAGCCGCATGCGGATTTTTACGATGCGGCCCGGCATAATGTGCGCGTACCTTTAACGCGCTCTTCCTGCCCGTTATTGAAGGGAAGCATGGTTTTTTCGGGGTCCAGTGTACCCCCATTTGAAAAAAATCTTAGGAAAGAAAACAGATATTTTTGACCTACTGTTTACAATCTAAAGTGAGATTATGAAGCTTTACTTAGCGTTTAGACAAAAACGACCGATTTTGGCGGAATCGCTAAGTAAAGCATTGTTTTCACTTTAAACTGTAAACAGTAGTTCATTAAATAGTTTGAAGGGCTATCTAGGGCCTCGAAGAAAAAAAATAATGACGAGCTCCGTGGCGCAGCGGTCAACACGCCTGCCTGCGACACGGAAGGTCCCGGGTTCGATCCCCGGTCAGGTCAAGATGGAAAATGATCTTTTTCAGATTGACCTGGGTCTTGGATGTTTATCTATATATGTCATCATCATCATCATCAGGTCTTTTTTAGACTCCACTGCAGGAGCACGACCCTCTCTGTACTCTACCAGAGCCATATATATATTAGCCAGAGCAGTCAGAGGATTTGGCCTACTCTCTCCACGCTGGCCAGACGGGTTGGAGAGGTCTCTTTGATGTTTTAAGCTTAGTTTAGCTTATGTTCCCTAAGTCGCCTTCTACGACATCCACGGGAAGACTTGGAGTGGTCCTATTCTATTCTGCCGGGAACCACACCAATATCTATATATGTATTTGTAATAAAATATTGTATCGTTGAGTTAGTATCCCATAACACAAATCTCGAACTTACTTTGGGGCTAGCTCAATCTGTGTGATTTGTCCGTATATATTTATTTATTTATTTATATCTCCATTTTCTTACAAGTGATTTATTGTACATGGGGGCAGCACTGGATCCCTTACACGACATGTAACCCCCCCCCCTTAAGAGGAAGATATAATACGCTATTCTGACCTCTTGAAGGTAGAAATACGCGTCCGATTTTTTCATCCGGCAATCGGACGGTGTTGCCATTTTAGGTATATTGTCCCTAGATCTAGGGGTATATGATTATCATTGGGCACTTCTCTTCCGTTATTTTTTTTCGCAGAAAATCCAGTGAAATATAAAAAAGATGATAGCATAGACGACGTCTTTTACAGTATATAGCGTAATGGAAATTAAATTGCTTATTGTACCAAACCATTCTTATTTCTTTATTATGTTCTTAGATTTTAGTCATTGCAGTGACGAAGAAATACCTAGGGGCTCTTTAATTACAATTTCTCGAAAATTTTAAAATATTTCTTGTAGGTGCATCGTATTTTTTTAAAGGCAACATTACGATCGCGTCGGACGTGTATTCCCACAGTTACCTGCAGCATAGCAACGATGTTTATCTACTTACGTTGTAGTAAAGAGCAAGAAGTCGATAGTTTATACGGGCCGTGGCAAAGTTTATTTTGAAACTATTCCGCAGATGCAGGTGTTAACATGAAAATGCAGTGTGTACAGGTGTTACAAAAAACCAAATTGAGTTTTACTATAGACTAGAATAGTATGTTATTAAAATTGAAAATATGTGATGAAAATGAATTCGCCACTGGTAGGATTTAGTCAGGTATAACAATTCAAAGCATGGGATGGCATATTTTCCCGCTATAATTAAAAAAAATCAAAAAATTCAAAATAATTTATTTGCTTAAATAGGGTTGGTAAAGGTATGCGTATACCCTACGGGGTAATATGTGATGAGAGAATTCGATATGGTGATTCGAAATCACAGTGGTGTAGTTACAACTAACTACACACACACACTTAGAGCGCGGACTAGTCGTGGGTTCGAATTCCACCTGTGTCTGTGACGAATAAATTTTCATCACATATTTTCAATTTTAATAATATACTGAGCATCGTAAATGCTATTAAAAAAACCATTTAATTATGAATAGTATGTGTTTGCAACGTCTGTTATTGTAGACGTTCTTGTTACTACGAGGAACAAACTCAATTTGGTTTTGAGTTTAAGTGTAGAAGAGAAAGACTTATGTAATAAAAAAAAAATAAGTCATACTTGCAAGCGTAGATGCATTATAGGACTCGTGTATGTGTGCCGTCTCCAAGGTCCTGGTAATAGTGATGTCGTCGCCCCAGACTTCTAGATTGTACACTCCCACTTTTACCACGATGTCTCTGATGTGAGTGTGCGTGTTCTTCTGGCGCATGCAGTGAGCCGCTGAAAAATCAGTAATAAAAGTTACTTATGTACAGTTAATTTTATAGTTGTTGCGAGTACTTATAAATGTAAAGCACCATAATAAAGTAGATTATTAGGGTTTGTCAGCATTCGTAATGCTATACCATCTTACCCTTATTAATATGGTGAAAAAATTTCACACGGACCCTAGTTCTAGTAAGATCTAGGACTTAAGGTCGCCGGTCCAAGTTATAAAGTAGCTGTATAAGATGTAGAATAAATATTTGAAACTGCAAAAAATAAAAATATCTTTAAATAAATCTTTGGGTGTCCGTAGATAGTCCAAAGTAGTCTATCGTTAATGCCCTGCGTGCTTTTATTTAGGGTTCATAAATTTATAAATAAGGAATAATTATGTAACTTAATCATCGCACCACACCATAGCAAATGCCCTTTGCCACACAATAGCGTTATTTTTCTAGGTTTTAAAACGGTAGCTCTCATAAACAGTATAAGAGTTTTTGTAGATGGGGATTCATACACTCTGCTATGCTGGTTTGGGAGATTAGGAAAAACATAGAATATAACAGCTGCTTTTCTCCCCGTGCAGACTGTAAAAGCCGGTCAAGGGATTGGGCTAAGGAATCCAGCAATAGGCGATTTAGCTAGCAACCCATAACTATGTTGATTCCGCTTACCACCTTAACGCCCACTAACACGCTAAACGAGGCCTGTAGGTTTTGTGACCTTGGGCCCTGTCTTTCCCGCTAGGGATAAAAACGTGATAATATGATTCCTAACTACATTTCCTAACATGTGACTCCTAACTACATTTTAATTCTACAACACCATTTGTTACCATGTTTAAAAAGCAATAAAGCTCATTTCATTTCATATGTATGTATGTATAATGGTCGTGGCTTGCTATACGGGTGGGTATTGTTTGATATAATAACAAATTATATATTTTCATTTCAATAAAGTTCAAAAGATATAATGTTTACTTGATATAATTATTACTGTCTATATTCCTAAAAGCTATAATATTCATAAAATTTTCAATTCGAAAACCATAAACTCATTTATTATAACGTTTATGAACACTAAACATCACCTGCCATACAACTCGTTCAGTATACATGCCATAAAATATATCAATCAAAACGAATACTATTTAAAATATATATCAATTAAAATCTAAATCAATCAAATTGATTATGAGAAGCGAGCGAGCGACAACCTTAGGTGCGATAGTGTCTGGTTTGGATACGCAAGTTGGTAACAAAAGGTAGGTTAGGTTATGGTTTGACATAGACCACCATATGAGCGAGCGAGCGAAGCGAGCGAGCGACGACTGAGTGCGAAAGCGACTGGTTTGGATACGCGACTTGGTAACAGAAGGTAGGTTAGGTTATGGTTACACATAGACCACCATATGAGCGAGCGAGCGAAGCGAGCGAGCGACGACTGAGTGCGAAAGCGACTGGTTTGGATACGCGACTTGGTAACAGAAGGTAGGTTAGGTTATGGTTACACATAGACACCATATGAGCGAGCGAGCGAAGCGAGCGAGCGACGACTGGGTGCGAAAGCGACTTAGTCACAGAACGTAGATTAGGATCTTCTATCACATTATTTGTATAACCAATGATTATTATACTTAATAATAAGTATATATTACGTTTATTATACGTAACAACAAATCGATTTGTTAAATCTTATAACAATAAAACGGTATATGAAAGGTTTGTTATGTTGAACAATTGTTATAACAAAAGATTTTATTTTTTTCAAAATTATTTATTTCGATTTTTATCTTGATTGATAATTATACTGACCAAAATTATATATTTCGTTGGTATAATTCTTAAAACGTATATATTTTGTGTTTATATGTTATATTACTTACCCGTATGAATTCATCGGCTTCACTTCCAAATACTAAAAGCTTCCTAACTAATGACATTATTAAGTCATGTGTTGTTTTTGTCTGCTCAGCTAAACAGTAAAAGAACGAGGTTTGGAAATGTTTTTAGTTAAATGCTTTTGAGTTTAGGGCGTAAGCATGCTCAAGGCAACTACAACAAGCAATGAAATTATTTCTACTCGAATTGTTTGTTTTATATAGGCGATATAGTCATACTCGTTGCTAATGTCTTCTTTACCGCTCTTGCTATATTAACCATAAACGGCTACTCCATAGGCTCTATTTGCTCTTCTGGTGGTAATTCCACTATTCCAACTTTCTGAGCCCGATGGTTCAGTGGGTGTTAGCATTATTAGCGCTTACGCATGTTAAGCAACCCCGGGCACAGTCCCCACTTGGATGGGTGACCGCAAGTGGCATAAAAATATCTCGAGCTCCTCCGTGCTTCGGAAGGCACGTTAAGCCGTTGGCCCCGGCTGTCATCATTGATGGCGGTCGTAAAGCTATGTAAAATGCCTTTAGGCAGCTTGAAAAATCTGACATCAGTGTTGGCCACTTACACACACGAAAAACAAAAACAAAAACAAACATAGCATTGTATTAATTGCAAAAAGCTTCCTCTTTTCTCTCTCTCTCTGGTCCTGGGTTTCCCATACTCACCACGCAAAATGATTTATTTGCTGCCCATTGAAACCAGTTTTTAAGCGAAGGAAGGGTAGGAGTTTGTTGGAATGGGGGAACGGGATATAGGTGTCATATCCGCAACCATCGGATATGTAGGTGAGGATAACACCACTGACCATTTCATCATCATCAGTTCTTTTTTAGTCTCCACTGCAGAGCTTTACCCTCTCTGTACTACTGGAGCCTGTTTCCCAAGTCGCCTTCTACGACAGGCACGGGAAGATTTGGAGTGATCCTATTTTACTGTGCCGAAAACCACACGGCATGACCATTTAGGAGCAAAATAAATTGATGGGTTGCGCTTGTCGGCTGATTTAAGCCTCTCAAAGTCAAGCAAGGGAATATAGTTCCCAGATAGATCTGTCACTAGCGAAGCGTTGTTTATTTACCCGCAAGTGTGTTCAACAAGCACCGTTCTAATCCAATTTATTTTTAAATCGCGGCGACTTCAGCTGACATCTTTAATATTCTCGTTTTAGATTCGCCTTTCTGACCTTGGGCGTAATTAAATGTTAGAGTGGATGGCTGGTTTTGTGTCCAATAGATTGCAAGACCTCTCGCAGATTTTTCCTCTTCTACCGCTTTCAATCTGATCCATAGTTGCACTCACGTTATATTTAGTCGGTATTGCCGACCGGGTTTCGGCCAATTCAGATGGCCATCTTCAGGGCGAGTATCAAGGTCGTCGCGACGCGGCCGTTCCTTGAGCACAGGAACCTCAGTGCTCAAGGAACGGCCGCGTCGCGACGACCTTGATACTCGCCCTGAAGATGGCCATCTGAATTGGCCGAAACCCGGTCGGCAATACCGACTAAATATAACGTGAGTGCAACCGTTTTTAATAATAATAATTATGTCTCGCGTAACATTTAATAATTTAACTGATCCATAGTATATAAATAAATAAATATGTACGGACAAATCACACAGATTGAGCTAGCCCCAAAGTAAGTTCGAAACTTGTGTTATGGGATACTAAGTCAACGATACTATATTTTATAATAGATACGTATATAGATAAACATCCAAGACCCAGGCCAATGTGAAAAAGATTATTTTCCATCTTGACCTGACCGGGGATCGAACCCGGGACCATCCGTATCGCAGGCCGGCGTGTTAACCGCTGCGCCACGGAGCTCGTCAGTATGCAATATTTGTCTGAATTACACAGATTTTGTATGTATTAGTCTATACCAGCTTCTAAACACGTGTGTCCAATGTCTATGTGTAACCATAACCTAAGGAGCCCGATGGTCCAGTGGGTGTGAGCTCTATGAGCGCTTTCGTATGTTAAGCAACCCCTGGTGCAGTCCCTACTTGGATGGGTGACCGCAGGAGGCATAAAAATATCTCGAGCTCCTCCGTGCTTCGGAAGGCACGTTAAGCCGTTGGTCCCGGCTGTCATCGTTGATGGCAGTCGTTAAGCTATGTCAGATGCCTTAAGGCAGCTTGAAAAATCTGACACCAGTGTTGGCCACTTACACATACGAAAAACAAACAAACAAACAAACCATAACCTAACCTACCTTCTGTTACCAAGTCACGTATCCAAATCAGTTGTTTTCGCACCCTGATAGATAAATAACACATAGATATAAGAAATATATAAAAACAAAATATAAGTATTAATAAAGTGTATGAATAGTGATTATAGGAATTCTGATGAAATGATCTTCTGTTTTTAAAAAGTTAACTAGTCTATCTTCTTTAACACAGAAATGACTATGGGCACCTTCCTTCTCCATTTCTTCTTTGTTTTTCGCATTGTTGTTATTTCTTATTAATTTTGCTCCTATACCACCTGTATGAGCCGTATGGTTCCCGGCAGAGTAGAATAGGACCACTCCAAGTCCACGACTTAGGAAACACAAGCTAAACAAAGCTCACAAACATCAGAGACCTCTTCAACCCGTCTGGCCAGTGTGAAGAGTGTAGGCCAAATCATCTGACTGCTCTGGCCACTAGTCTCGGTAGTAAAGAGAGGGTCGTGTTCCTGCAGTGGAGACTAAAAAAGACCTGATGATGATGATGATGACCACCTGTATGTAGATAACCTTCAAGTTTACTGTCATGTCAATTTGGAAAATCTATCTTCAGGTATTACTTCCATAAATAAAGACTTGTCTTGTATATCTGACTGTAGTGAGTCTCATGGGATTGTTGTTAAACCTTCTATGACACAGGCCAAAGTAATTGGTAATCTTGATTATGATTCGCGAGTGGATTGGCAATCGCTTCCATTATAAAGGCGGCGTAGATATTGAGTTCAGCAATTACATTAAAAATTTGGGTATTACTTAAGACTTTACGGACCTTCGAGCAACACGGCTTTTTTACGGACGCTTTAGATTACTGAGATCGGTAGAAAAACATAACGAAACTTTTGATCGATCAAGACTAAAATTGCGCTGGTACAATCCTTGCAACTTCCCATCCTTGACTACGTTGATTCCTGCTACCTTGATGTCACTGAAGAGCAAATTAATAATCTTGAGCGTCTTCAAGTCTTAATGTCTGTATTAGCTTTATATTTGATAATGACATCACTGGTTTTCGTTTAGAACTCACTGGCTCCTTATTAGACTCTGTCGTAACTTGAATTCCTTTTTCTTTTCTTAATTATATCCTTTTACCCCTTCTACTCCTCATTACCTTAAAACACGTTTAAATTTTCATCGTGAGGTTCAGGTTATATAATTCTAAATTCTATCAAAATAAAATTTGTATGCCTGACAGCGCTGAATGAAGCCCTATATTGTAAACTTTTGTAAACTAACAAGTTATGTACTCATGCTTGACAAATAAACGATTATGATTGCACTTTCCTTGAGACTCGCTATTCGATTCGATTTTTATAAGATCTCCTTTCTTGACGATTTTAATCATTCTACATTCCGTGGCGCAGCGGTCAACACGCCTGCCTGCGACACGGATGGTCCCAGGTTCGATTCCCGGTCAGGTCAAGATGGAAAATGATTTCAGATTGACCTGGGTCTTGGATGTTTATCTATATAAGTATCTATTATAAAATAAAGTATCGTTGAGTTAGTATCCCATAACACAAGTCTCGAACTTACTGTGGGGCTAGCTCAATTTGTGTGATTTGTCCCTATATATTTATTATTATTTGATAATTGCTAATAGATTTTATACCCTCAATCACCAAGTTATTAGTATTTATAGTTTTTATTTATGTAGGTACAACTCTAGACATCCCATATTCCTCGGCATACTTCTTCAAAACCTCCAAAATAATTTCAAACAGCCGACAAAATTATAACCGTGTGTTATGTTATTGTTAGGTTAAATAATTCAGCGATGAACGCGCACACGTAAACAGACGTGTAGTCAAGCTCTGATGGATGGGGGCCGAACGTTTGGGCCTCTGCAGTTCCTTGAGAATGGTTTATTCAAGTCCTTGGTTATGAATGTGTGAGAAAAATATGAAATATATTAGGAACAGATTGCGAAGCGATTGTACCAGTGGTCTTAAAGCGTCACCCTTAAGTAAAAGTTCATCATTTATCATACCACCTAGTAAATATTGTGATATCTATGATCATATCAGTACCGTGTTGTTCCTAGCTGAGTAGAATAAGACCACTCCAAGTCTGCTCGTGGATGTCATAGAAGGCGACTTAGGAAACATAAGCTTAACAACGCTCAAAAACATCAAAGAGACTTCACCAACCCTTCTGGCCAGCGCAGGGGACTGTAGGCTATAATAAGGCTCTGGTAGTACAGAGAGGGTCGTTCTCCTAATGTTTATAAGCTTTGTTTAGCTTCTGTACCCTTAGTCGTCTTTTACGACATCCAAGGGAAGAGTAGGAGTGGTTCTATTCTACTCAGCCGGGTTAATAATTATTATTAATATACTTACAGCGGGTACATATTGATCCTCGATATTCCCCTCAGGGGGGTAACTCAAACCGTCAATGTAAACAACTTTTAAACTAATGCTGATTCTTGATTTTTTTTTGACTTTCCGGTACCAATTGCCCGAGCGGCTGAACACTTTTGTATGAAAATGTGGATTTTTTTGAGTTCCTTGCCCCTTGATCCCTTAGCAAAAGTTGTTCATATGGACGGGCTAAGTCACCCCTTTTAGTGTATGTCGTAGGTAAATTTACACATTGTATTGCACTTATGTACTGTTATATTTATTGACAACCTCCGAGGTCCAGTGGTAAAGGCGTTCGCCTTGTTGACCCGGGGGTCGTGGTTCGATTCCCAGGGGAAGCATACTTTGTTAAGTTGTTTCCAGTTTGGTTAGGAAATTGAAGGCATTAATCACCTGATTGTCTGATAACAAAGATGATTCCGTGCTTCGGAAGGCACGTTAAGCCGATGGTCCCGGCTGCCATCTGGTAGTCGTTAAAGGAACCACGTCAGAGGCCGAAAGGCAGTTCCGAAAAACTCTGACACCAGGGTGTCGATGGTCGACTGACCGTGTCACCTACACGAAATGATGATGATGATGACTGTTATATTTTTGCATGCATAAGTAAATCTCTACAAAATGTGCAGTGTATGTTAGAATTAATTTATTAAGTGTACCTATTTGCGGCCTGCATAATATTATTTTGTGTTTAACATTGTAAGCTTCCGGTTTCGTAGCGTATTTAAATTAATAGCTGCCAAGACTTTACAAGTACAACCGACCGCCCCTTTAGCAAAGCGTAGTATAATAAAATACTTATTTGTAAAACAAACAATAAATTGTAGTATTAAAACTTTTATTGATTTAAAAATATTTCATAAAGTTAGGTACCTAATTAATTAAACATATTGTACATTTATTAATTTTGACGTCAAAGACAAAATTTTAAAATTTATTATTGACTTTCACCATGGACTATAATTAAACATATGTAGAAATCGCCAATCACATTACACACATATTATCACTACTTTATTCCTTGCGAGGTGGACATAACCAATAGGTCATAGAACGACCATGTTTAGCATGTAAATGGGCGTTACGTTGGTATGCGAATCGCATCGCCTGTTGTCATGATTCCTTCTATTTTCACCCAATCGGTTGGATTCCCCGGATTTTTCAGTTTGCGCGGGAAGAAAAGCAAGTAGCATGGGGAAATCTTTTGTATATAGTAACTACTTACTACAATAAAAAGTAACACTCCTATCTGAGTACCGCTAATAAGTTGATTCACATTTAATAAAACATATCATACTCAAATCGTCACTTCACTCGGTCAACTGGCGTTTTATCTTGAGCAAATTTTTCGCTCATTGAGTGAGATTTGTAGCAGCTTCGCGCCTATAATTTGACACACCTTCGACACCCACACCTGGCATGCCTTGACACGCTTCCATATTTTGTAAATATGAAGAATTCCGATCTATTTAAGCTCCTCCTTCCATGCTGGTCAGAACTGGAGAAAAGAAAAAACGTAGAATGTACCAGCTGCTTCTCTTCCCACGTAGGCCGTAGAACCCGGCCGAGGTAATGGGTGCAAATCTAAGGAATCATGTAAATAGGCGATGCGGCTAGCGACCTATCACTTCTTTGTTTCCGTTTTCCACCTACAAGCCCACAAACATGCTAAACATGGCGTGGTTTTACATCCCCGTGCACTGTCTAACCCGCAAGGAAAAGAGACGTGGTAGTATGTAGAACTTCTAGGTTTGAGAGCGTTTCAACATCATCCCGGTTTGCTAAAAATCCCGGGGCGTGTTTAAAATATTGAGCAAATTTTTCGCTCATTGAGTGAGGTTTGTAGCAGCTTCGCGCCAATAATTTGACACACCTTCAACACCCACGCATCGCATGCCTTGACACGCTTCCATATTTTGTAAATATGAAGAATACCTATTGACGCATATTTTAACGCCCGCCCAAACAAAATTTATGTATTTTTCGGTTCTTTTTCTACCTCCCTAATCCTTTTTTACACACATGTCGAGAATAAACTAGACTTACTACATACGAGTATGTGTGTTAGTGGGCGTTAAAGTGGAAAGGGGGTTCGCCTATATTGACGTGATTTCTTAGATTTCGCCCAATCCCTTGACCGGCTTTGACGGTCTGCGCGGGAAGAAAAGCAGCGGGTTTATTTTATGTTTTTCTTTTTCTCCCAAAATAGCGTGGAAGATTCCACTTTCCACCTGAACTGTACACGCGAACGTCCGCAGTTTTGGAGTTACCAAGAAGGGTAAATGCAGGCGGCTTACCGTAAATACCGAGGAGCCCGATGGTCCAGTGGGTGTGAGCTCTGTGAGCGCTTACGTATGTTAAGCAACCCCTGGTGCAGTCCCTACTTGGATGGGTGACCGCAAGTGGCATAAAAATATCTCGAGCTCCTCCGTGCTTCGGAAGGCACGTTAAGCCGTTGGTCCCGGCTGTCATCGTTGATGTCAGTCGTTAAGCTATGTCAGATGCCTTAAGGCAGCTTGAAAAATCTGACACCAGTGTTGGCCACTTACACATACGAAAAACAAACAAACAAACCGTAAATAAAATGCCTAGCGATATTACAGCACGTATGTTGTCGTAAAAGTATGACATCATACATTCTGGTTTGGGAGAAAAGGAAAACCAGTTGCTTTTCTCCCGCGCTGACTGTTAAAGCTGGTCAAGGGATTGGGCAAAAATCTAAGGGATGTCGTTATAGTAGACACCAGGCTCCGAGTAGTTTAGCTGAGAATGTAACCGCTGAGAGGAGAGTGACATGCGAATAGCAATGTTTAGAACGAGCGCCCTAAATATAGAATGCACAAAAATTGAGACATTGACGAAAGATTATAAATAAGTTCATATTCTTGTAGCAATTTAGCGTCAGTCGTCCGTGAAGAATGGCCGCCCTTTGTAATCGTTTAACTCCGTTCAATTTATCTGAATATTTCTCGGAAAATAATATAAAAGCGGCCGTGGGCGCACGAAAGACAAAACACATATTTTATCTTTCGTTGAGTCACTATCTCTCAGACTAGGTAAAAATAAAGACGCCGCGCAACGCTTACAGAATTAAGCTGTTTATATATTTCCGGACGGATCGGGAAAAATTGATTCCATAAAAAATACAACTACAAATTCTTTTATTTGGCATATAAATAGGTTTCTTACATTTCACCAGACACTGGCATGTAAAATATATATTTTTTGATTATTACAGATTGTTTTACTAACTAATGTCATTTAATAAAACTAATAAATTCTTCTTCTTCTTCCTCACCTTATCCCACTTCACGTGGAGTCGGGACAGCATGTAAGCTTCTTCCATAATTTGCTTTATCTCGAGCTATCTCCTTCGTTACCTTCTTTTTCCCCATATCCTCCTTCACACACTCCATCCATCTTTTCTTTGGCCTGCCTCTATTCTGGTTTCCAGTAACTAAGTACTTAATAAAGCTTTAAAAATTAAGTTAAAAATGTTAATATCAATAATAATAAATTTCAAAACACTTGTCAATTTCGTTCTGATTTTTACCTCTGAGGATGGCATTGATTGTGTATTTGTGCAAAAATCCCGTGCCAGATAGACCTATGACCGACATTTTAAATACCTGACAATTACTGACACATTTAGACAACCAAAAATTACACTGACACCGATTTCCCTAATATCAGGGACGGCCCGGCCCTGACAGGAAAACGGGCTCGGATGGACTGGAACCTGGCTCTGACCCAGAAATGTGTGAAAAGCGCTCTACTTAAGGATTTTTGCGGTGCAACAGAACAAAGCTAGTAGCTTTATTCTGTTGCTACGTACATCCGAATGAGGTGATTTGACTTGTTTGAGCGTAATAAGTCATATACTTAGTATTATTTTTATTATTCATTAGTGAGAATTTGTATGGTCATAAGTCAACTGTTCATTACATTCCGTTCTCATGTGAATGTCCGTATTTGTTTGGAACATTTCGAATTCATACGAATCAACTCATGAATAGTCGCGACAAACGCGACGAGAAAAACAACTATGTCACACAGTCATAAGCATAACACACGATGACTATGCTAACATTCTTTGAAGAGATGGTATTTAGAATATGTAACGTATATTACTGCGCTGTTGAACCAGGACAATGGGGAACTTGCATGAAGAGTACATTTTGAAAACTATTTCTGATTATATAAGCATCTAGCTGGAAAAATCTGTTCAGGACACTTTCAGTCCGATATCGATACATTAACTTTGGTTAAGACTGGTTAGAAAAGTCCGTTTCAAAAATATGTTTTGTTATGAAGCCATTTCCCTAAACGCAATATTTAACATAGCTGACAAACAAAGTCCTCACAACACGCATACAAATTGCTAAAGGAGTGACGTCACTAACCAGTTGTTTTTTCTTAGGGACGTTTAGGCCGAGACGAAAAATTTGAATTTTCAAACCTTTATATCTCAAAGAGTTTCTGGGTTCAAGATGATTTTTTCACTGTTACTTCTATTTTTGAGAGCTCTTTTCATAGGACAATGAAAAAATAGTGTGCAAGTTCCGCATTGAAAACAAATATTTCAAGACGTTCGTTGCTAAAAAAAGTATTACTGTTGATAGGTTCACAAACTCGTTTCCCCGAAATAATAATTAGACTAATTTTGGCCCGTAGGTTGTTTATTAGTTTGTACATATATCTAATGCATATTAATTGCTCACATTTTTCACTTTTATTGAAAACTAGCGTTTACCCGCGGCTCTGCCTGCGTGATAATATATAGCCTATGTCCTTCTCAGTACCCTAACCTATGTGTATGCAAAATTTCATGATGATCGGTTCAGTAGATACGGCGTGAAAGCGTAACAAACAAACAAACAAATAAACAAACAAACAAACTCACTTTCGCATTTATAACATTAATTAGGATTAGGATAGGATATGATACCCATTCGAATGCACTTAAAGCCTACTTATATAAGTACATCCACGTCGATCAGATTGCCTTTAGGCAGCTTCAAAAATCTGATGCTAATGTTCAATATATATACATGATAATTAACTCTATCAAAATGTTATTTCTTTTTATGTACATTTATTTTATTTGATTTTTAATAGCACTTTTCAGTTATTACATGCTACTTCGTCTCCGCGTTCCGTCTCAACTTTTTTCTTATTCTGAGCTCACAGCTCTCACATCCCACCACAGACCTACAAGCTTTTGGTTTTTATATTTATATAATAATAATCGCGTGTTGTGTGTCAACAACTTCATTTTCTTTCACTTTACGACCGCTACATTCTGCTTTAACTGTTCAATTTATGTGATAGTGGCTGTTAAATTGAATTGTGGACTTTTGAATAGGTCGTAGATATCTACCTAGGTTATATCATGCATGATACAGGTAGGGGATAATAATAGGTAGGTCAGGGGTGTCATATGACGAGGGGTGTCATATGGCCAGTGTTGTCATATAGCCAGGGGTGTCATATGGTCAGGTGTGTCATATGGCCAGTAGTGTCATATGGCCAGGGGTATCATTCTCAACTACCTGTCCAGTGGCTGCGAGTATGGCATTGGGTACGGGCGCCCGGCCTCTGGAGCTGTTTCTTTTTTCCCTAAACCATCCGAGTGAGTAGCATCCCAAATACCTAGCTTTATCCCGGTACACATCAACCAACTTCAACAAACATCAAGTGCAACAAACTCCTACCCTTATCTCGCTTCAAAAACGGGTTCGGTGGGCAGAAGCATCGGAACCGATAAAAACCAAGCACACTGCGGTTCTAACCGGTTGCCAAGCGTGTTGAGTATGGCAATAGAAATCTTTGGGTGAGGCCAGCAGTGGACTTCTAACGGCTGTAATGATGATGATGATAAATAGTAGGTAGCCCCTCATGTTTCTCCGTACCAAAATTAGTCAAAACTAGTTCTGTCGACAGTTACTTCGTCTACAGATACAGTCGATACGTATGATGAAATGTTTCAAACAAATACGGACATTCACATGTAATCGGAGTGTAATGAACCGTTAGTAAATATTACGACTCGTACCAGTCTAATCACTTCATCAGGACTAGGGTAGCCAGGTCTTTAAAGTGAATAGCCGGACAGAGTCGCCAGTTGAGCCGGACATTTGGGTTAAAAGGGACATTTTACGTAAGAAACATTATTTTTATTAGACGTTTCTCGTATTGAACATTATTCTAATAGGAAATTTTGAAATTCTAGTACATGACGTGTAAATCCTCGTTTCATATGGGAGGTCGATTTTTTATCGTGTTTCTATAGGCTATTTGCCCGCATTATGATAGGGGAATTTAAAAGTCAAAAGACGATTACTTACATACATAATTATGTATATGTGATACAATGGCGAAATAATATTATAAAGATGGTACATCTAGGTACCTCTTTACAATATGTATTCTTCCTACGCTAGATACTAATGCTGGAAATTCTTATTAAATATAAAACATTTTTTATGGGAATGTCATTTTTTAACGAATTGTCAGTAGGTATTATTCCATAGGAAACGTTATTCATATTGGCGGGCTGAGTTGACCCTTACATAATTGGACAGGGAGTCCATAACATTTTGTATAATACTTGTAGGCATTCAGGCATAAAGACTCTCACTTTCAATTTTTATATATCTTATAATAACCGCGTGTTGAGTGTTTTACGTTATGACCACTACATTTCGATGTAACTGTACAGTTTATGTGATCGTGTGGGTATTAAATTGATAAATGGTTTGATATTCGATTATTTTTATATTTGTTAAAAGAACTTAAATCGCTCAAATCATAATTATTTATTCATTTTTCTTGATTTTATAAATCTGGAGTAATATCATATAATGGTATGAAGGTATATAAAATAATTGTAACGATATATTTTATAACAATACAAACCTGGGTACCCATATATGCAATAGCATATAAATTATTTTAATATAAGCATATAAGCATGTTCTCAGCATTTTTTGGCATGATTAAAATACATACCCATACCAAATTACAGCTCTCTAGTACTTATAGTCTCTGAGTAAAACCGCGGACGGACAGACAGACAGACATGGCGAAACTATAAGGGTTCCTTGTTTCATCATCATCATCATAATCAGGTCTTTCTAGTTCCTTGTTTACTACGGTCTAACTATAATTGTAAGTTGACGTCGCTTGGAGAAAATGCGCTGTGCAGTTTGTTGCCGCTTCTTCTGCACTCCGCTTTGGAAGCGGCCTAAACTTAGCCATAAGTAATTAATTATTGACGTCAACAAATTTTTTTTGTTGTAAAAATTTTAAACACAAATATGACAATTTATAAGTGTTCAAAGAAACCTATATTACATAAACGATTGAATCTTGAATCTTGAACCTACGGAACCCTAAAAACACGTCAAAGAATGCTGCATTTAGACGATGAATAGTCATATCGATAACCTATCATCAGATCACAAAGCTTGTACAGTGGGCCACATAGAAAAGTATACATACTATCTTTCTCTATACATTGGTACTATTGTACGAATATTATTGGTGGTATACTTTGCTATGTGGCCCACTGTACATACAGCAGAGTGTTTTATAGCCAAACTAAACGAGGGAAGTGTGCAGCCAGAGCGATGTATCGATAAATTTGAGTGGGCCAGCGCAGTCATGTTTATTTTTTAGCCCGCGTTTGAGTAGACTCACGCGGTTCTATCGTAAATTCTGGGTATGAGTAATAGCTAGCCAAGAACACCTTCCATGCTGGTCTGTGTTCGTTTTAACAATAATAGTTATCTTCGGGAAAAAATAATTTCTCGACTTGTTTCGATATCGATATTTTAGCACATGTATGAAAGCTACATTCATGTGTAATTTCAAGTTTTGTCCTTTCTTCCGGATGGGACCGTAATAGTATAATGATGAAAGTATGGTAGGCTGGATAATACAGTCGAGGTGTTTATAGGCACAGTGCTTTTAGTAAATCGATGAATATAATAGACAGCTTAATGATTACGAGCATCATACGACGTTTTTCAATGCATTTGTGATTACCATAAAGTAAAAAGAAAATGCAGTTTAGTAGATACAAAAGTGTGTAAAAGTACAATTAAAGTAATCAGGTACATTAATTCAGTATAGTAATAAATCACATCTCTCGTATCAGCAAAAAGTTGAACATAAAAACTTTATTCTGGAATTCTATGAAAAAGGAACAATTGTGCATCAATACCATTAAAGTAAAATAAAAATAAATATATGTACCTAATGCCTGTTTTATGATGTGACTTTCTTCCCTCCTCATCACATGCCCATACCAATTCAGTGTATAAAGACCGTTGTTACAAAGACCGTATTATTAGCAAATTTATTTAAAAACTAGCTTTTGCCCGCAGCTTCGCTCGCGTTAATAAGCAGAATTGTTCAAAATCCTTTGTTAGCGGATGCCTACATCATAAGATCTACCTGCATGCCAAATTTCAGCCCGATCCGTCCAGTGGTTTGGGCTGTGCGTTGATAGATCACTATGTCAGTCAGTCAGTCACCTTTGAGTTATATATATTTAGATTGTTTTTTGTACCGTACTATTAATTTTCTCGCTCGAAAGCCGCAGTAGTAGATCATAAAAGCACTTCGCGCCATTTGTTTGTTTACCAGTCTCTCAATACGCGTCAGAACTCAAAACATGCAACTCGTCTGCCGGCGTGTCGAATGCTGGGTTTACTCGGCACCACTATTTTTAGACAGGCCTATCCACACTACAGACTTTATCGACTGAAAGTTTGCCGGTTTATCAGATTCTGTGCAATCAGGTTCGACATCGAATCGTTTCCAGTTCGACGCTCTGTATCTATATAAACCGTCGTCGCAACGCAATTTTCTTATATTTATGATACTGTTGGAGACTATTATACATGGATAGGCACTTTATTAGTAAGGGCAATAAAAAAATTTTAAAGTAAAAAAAAAAAATGGATTAACTATGTCCAAATCCTAACTATCCCAACTAATATTATAAATGCGAAAGTGAGTTTGTTTGTTTGTTACGCTTTCACGGCGTATCTACTGAACCTATCATCATGAAATTTTGCATACACATAGGGTAGGGTACCGAGAAGGACATAGGCTATATATTACGCGGGCGAAGCGGCGGGTAACAGCTAGTAATATTATAAATGCGAAAGTGAGTTTGTTTGTTTGTTACGCTTTCACGCCGAATCTACCGAACCGATCATCATGAAATTTTGCATACATATAGGTTAGGGTACTGAGAAGGACATAGGCTATAGATCTGAAAAAAGTTTTTCTCGATTTTGGAAGGCAACGCGAAAGCTTGATATTAGGCCAGGGCTAACATGCGCGCCACGACAAAATTTTGTCGCGGCATTTTCTCGATTTGTGACGACATATCTCTATATGTCGACAGTCGGTAACATGGCAGCACACTTAAATCATGTCCTTTTGTCAAATGAAGACTTGACCACGACTTGACGACATTATGTCGACGGTCTCTAACATGCACTTCAAATTTTATCGATTTTTTACATTTGGATTCGATAAGATTGTCGTCGAATTTTTCTTCGACGACAAACGACGAGAAAATATAACACTCGAATTTGTGCCTGCAAAAATGTTCAAACTGCTCAAATGAAAGACTGAGGTATTCGTATTTTTTTTGGATACCTATAATCTATATGTTTCAGGCAAAACCCTATTTCAGGATGAACTAGTTTGGCCTAGGCCGAACTGAATTTGCATATTATTCAAACCTTTTTAAAGGCTTAAAGGGTGCATTGATACACACATTGATTACCAAAGTTACATCATTTCTGGAATTGTGTTTTCCAGGGTGCAGATTTCGAAAATAACGTCAGTTTTGAAATCCAAGATGGCGGACGCGAATTCTCATGAAAAATTGTCATGGTTGTCATCTTGTTGGTTTTCCGGGGCGTAGATTTCGAAAATGACGTCGGTTTTGAAATCTAAAACGAACTTCACTTCGAAAACCCCATAAAACGATACACATGTCGATTTTTAATGAAAAAGTCACGTCCTTCGTTTTGGATTCCAAAACTGACGTCATTTTCAAAATCTACATCCCTAAAAACCCACATAACGATACCCATGTCGATATTTTATAAAAAGTCGTGTCCGCCATCTTGGATTTTAAAATTGACGTCATTTTCGAAATCTACACCCCAAAAAACCTATATAATGACACCCATGATAATTTGTCACAAAAAATCGCTTCCGCCATCTTGGCTTTATAACTGACGTCATTTTTGAAATCTATATCCTGAAAAACGCATATAACTACACCCGTCAATTTTCATGAAAAGTCATGTCCGCCATCTTACAACGACATTTGATATCATAATTGTAAGATTTAACAATAGTTTCATCTTTATCTTTATTCTTGTTTAAAAAAATATTTTCATTATTATTTTCCGCGCCTTGGTAACCATGGTTACGCTGTAAAAAACACACTGAATATCGGTGTTGCAATTTTGAAATAAAACTTGACGTTTCGAGAAGTGATAGCCAAGTCACGACGAGATACTTCTCTTTCATGGCGCGCATGTTAGGGTATTCGACATAATTGTCGAATTCGACAAGATATGTCATGTCGTCTAAGAGATATGTCGTGGCGCGCATGTTAGCCCTGTGGTCTTCCAGCGAGTGTGGACGGTAAAAGTGAGCCAGATTGCATTGCAGAAATGTTTAAGGATCATTTTAAGGTTGAATCACCTCTGGGCTCGTCGGTCCCCGTCTTTGAATCTGTGTCCAAATGTGAAGGGGAGACTCCGCTGATACGGGTTTCAGCAAAAGATATTAAGAATGTCCTAAATAAAATGAGTGGAGGGAAGTCCCCTGGGCACGATGGTATCAGTGTGGAACATCTAAAGAACGCGGGTGTCCACCTCCCGAGGGTTTTGGCCATGTTCTTCTCATTGTGCATAAGTCACTCCTATCTACCACAAGACTTATTAAAGACCATCGTAGTGCCAATTGTGAAGGACAGGACCGGTGATGTCTCGAGCAGAAAAAATTATAGGCCCATCTCACTAGGAACTACTATTGCAAAGGTGCTGGATGGGGTGCTTAATACTTATTTAGAAAAAATTGCTAATATTCATGACGCGCAGTTCGGATTTCGTCCCGGACTATCTACTGAGAGCGCAATAGTAAGCCTTAAGCACGCCGTTCAGTACTACACAGATCGTAGGACGCCGGTATATGCCTGTTTTCTCGATTTCTCGCAGGCTTTTGACTTAGTGTCGTACACCAAACTTTGGAAAAAGCTGAGTGACAGGGGTATGCCGGGTGAGATACTGAATTTGTTTAAGTATTGGTATTCTAATCAAACGAATTTTGTAAAGTGGGCTGGATCGCTTTCTGAAGCATATGTGTTGGAGAGTGGAGTGAGGCAGGGTGGCTTGACATCCCCTACACTCTTCAATATATATGTAAACGACCTCATCGTGGAGCTGAGTAGCATGCGTGTCGGCTGTCGGATAGATGATGTCAACATAAACAATATAAGCTACGCGGACGACATGGTGCTACTCAGCCCGACGGCGGGTGGACTAAATAAGCTGATCAGAGTTTGTGAGTCGTATGCTGCCGAACATGGGCTCAAGTACAATGTAAATAAAACGGAATACATGATCTTTAAGGCCGCCGGCAAATGTCCCGAACACACAATTAATATTACCCTTAATGGCATGAACGTCAAGCGTGTGACTAAATTTAAATATTTGGGGCATATAATTGTCGACGACCTTAAGGACTGCTCCGACATTGACAGAGAACGTAGGGCACTGGCGGTTAGAGGTAATATGTTGGCCCGCAGATTTGCACGGTGTACCGAACAAGTCAAGGTCACGCTTTTTAAAGCATACTGCCAAAATATGTACACCGGTAATCTGTGGGTCAGTTATACCAAAACATCCCTAGATGCCCTGCGCGTCTTGTATAATAATATTTTTAGGATGCTGGTGGGACTGCCCCGTTACTGCAGCGCGTCAACAATGTTTGCCGAATACCACATTGATGGGTTTGCGGCCTTTATCCGCAAAAAAACAGCATCCATGATCTACAGAGTGCGGGGCAGTCACAACAGTATCCTGAACACTCTGGCCGACAGGTACACGTCGCCGCTGTGGCGGTGCCTGGTGAGGAGGGTAATCTTGGAAACCCACTCACTTACGTGATTTTTAAATAATTATAGTTTTCTTTTAGTTTTTAAAATTCTCATCCTACTAACATAGTGTAAGGATTATTAACATAAATTGGATCCAAGTTATCTGAAAATAAACAATTTTATTTTATTTATTTATTTATTTATATACCACGCGGGTGAAGCCGCGGGTAGCAGCTAGTTCTTTATAAGCACGATCAGCAGTATTGTAGTAAGGAATATTAGGTAATTCCTTTTCTAATTATGATTCCGACATGACTCACAAGCAAAAAATACAAAAAGTTCATAAGAATATTGGACTTCTAAAACGAAATTCATCATTCAGCTGGTGAAATTCCTATTGGGAGCCCATTTTTTTACCTTTTCTTCTTGTTGTGTATATCTTCTCTACCTCTCCAACCCGTCTAGCCAACGTGGAGTGTATAGGCCAAATCCACTGACTACTCTGGGTAATCTATGACTCTGGTAGGACAGAGGGGGTCGTACGGTACTCCTGCAGTGGAGACTAAAAAAGACCTGATGATGATGTCTATTCTATTAGTGATTCTAATTCTACCATTAAAATATTGCCAGTCTCTCGATCGCTTTTTATTTTTCCGTTTCATCTCTTGCGTTTCGAGCACGTGTTGATATAAGCGTGGCCTTGAACCTCACATTACGATGCCGGATTTCAAGTATTACAACTTTTTAAATAGGGATTTGGGAATATTTTTGCTTCACAGCTCATTGGCTTTTGGGCTGGATGTTACGTTAGAAGGATAATAGTTGGTACGACCAATTTATTTCCTATTTATAATGATATTTCATTTATTTCACTTTTACAGCTATTTTTACAGGTCTTAACCTAATACAATAGTGTAATTACATATTTTTTTACTAAGTATAACTGAAACAATATAAAGCAATTCTAGTGAATTCACCCAGAGAACATGTAAATATATCAACGCAATTTGATTTAAAGTGCGCATGGCCTGCGTTAGCGGCGCCTTGTCGAGCAGGTTAGTGCGCCCGCGCGGCACTGCCAGCAGCGGCGGCCGTCGGCGGCGCCACACATATCGGTCGGGAACATTTAAGAGTCGCCTGAAAGCGCATGTCTCCATACAAACGGAAAAAGGGAATTGTGGCAATATTTGATAATTTTGGAGTAAAATGAATCTCATTATAATCTACGTACGTTTCTATACGGCTTGGTTACAATACCGATGGTTTGAGGAGGAATATGGAAATCTTGAGAGGCGTATAATTCTCAAACATTTGATAATTTAACCAAACTGTTAAGGAACGTACGTAGATTATAATGAGATTAATTGATTGAATGCTTAATTTTGCCCTAAAATTATCAAATATTGCCACAATTCCCTTTTTCCGTTTGTATGGAGACATGCGCGTCCAGGCGACTCTAAGGCTCACACACCTTAGAACCTCACCATTGCACAATTTTCCTCTCATTAAAATATGTCAAAAGGCTGGCGGAGGATACAGAAAAATGGAGAGCTCTGCCGAAAACAGCGTCGCTTTTGAATTTTGATGATAAAGTTAATTTTTGAATTCATCTCTCCACCTTAAATCTGCTTCTTCTTCCCTACCTTTTCCCACTATAATGTGGACACAGCATGTCACTTCCACTTCAATCTATCGCTGGTCATATTCTTAGTTACCTCCCCCTTAGCCATGTTCACTGTTACGCACTCCATCTTTTGTTTGTTTCTCCGCTATTTCTACTTATGACCTCTAACTACTAAATCCAAAACTATTTTCGTTACATGATTTTCGTCTCTCTTCATAACATGACCATAACAACCTATTAACTAAATAACCTATTAAAAAATTCTTAAAATTTTTCCTTCCTCCACTTTAAATATTTTTGTTAAAATGGTTGGTGACAATTTATGCATGTTTATAAGTTGTCGACAACATATGTATGGCGAGTCGATGATTTAGCTGTGTGGACTCCTAAGGAATGAAAGAGAATTTGCAATGTATGGTTAAGAGAAATATAATTGCAACGTACATAATTATTATGACGACAACCCCAAGCAGCACGATACCCATGGGAAAAGTAAAACTATTGCTAACTCGTAGATGAATTAATATTTTTAGCATAATAGTTGTACATTATATTGAGATATCATTTATATCATCATCATCATCATCTCAGCCACAAGAAGTCCACTGCTGGACATAGGCCTCCCCTAAGGATTTCCAATATGACCGGTTAGAAGCGGCCTGCATCCAGCGCCTTCCTGCGACCTTAATCAGGTCGTCCGACCACCTGGTCGGTGGGTGATAATAATTTATAACTATTATGCAAAAAATTATTTATAACTATTATGCTATAGGAAAAATTTTAAGAATTTTTTACAGTGCCTGGTTTATAGGCTAAGTTGGTTTTAGCTAGTTTAGGCTAACGTAGACTAAACGGACACCTCCTTACCCTCTCGCGTATATGTTGTATGCTATGGTGGTGTGATTATGTCACGCGTTATGAGCAAGACAGATGTCACTAGGTAGTCAGCGCGAGGCGATGCGTGTGACTTACGGACACCTCCCTTCTGACCCTATCGTGTATATATTATATGCTATGGCATCCTCCCTCCTGACTCTCTTATGTTTATGTTGTATGCTATGGTGGTGTGATGACGTCACGCGTTATGTGCAGGGCAGCTGTCGCTGGGTAGACAGCGCGGGGCGATGCGTGCGACTCACGGACACCTCCCTCCTGACTCTCTCGGAGGTGGAAAGGAAGGCGCTGCAACAGGTCGCCCTGGCCAGGCTTCAAGAGCTGAAGCTTGGAATCCCTATCAAGATACCCGAAGGTGAGATGCATTGAATTTTATTTATTAAAGCAGACCTGGCTACTCGTATGTATTTATTAACTAACTAGTTTTTTCGCGATTTCTATAAGAAGGGAACCCAAAAAACCGAATTAAATTAATGATTCTTCATCATCATCAGGTCTGTTTTGGTCTTCACTACAGGGGTATGACCCTCTCTGTACTAACAGAGCCATATATTAGCCAGAGCAGTCAGAAGATTTGGCCTACACTGTCCACGCTGGCCAAACGGGCCAGCGTGGAGTGTGTAGGCCAAATCTTCTGTTGATTGATATTTATAAGCTTTGTTCAGTTTGTGTTTCCTAAGTTGCCTACTATGACATTCACAGGAAGACTTGGAGTGGTCCTACTACTCTGCCGGGACCGAGACGGCGCTAAATTATTCATTCTGATAACTCTATTATCTTTGTGCACTCCTATTTTAATCCCATATCTGGTAACAACAATAGGTACAATTTGCAAATGGTGCCGTGTGAATCATGCTAGACTAGAATAGGACTTGTCCTAGTCTTCCCGTGAATGTCGTAGATGGCGACTTAGTAAACGCAAGCTAAATTAATATACATTAAAGAGACCTTTTCAACCCGTCCAAATTGTTTGACTGCTCAGGCTAATATTTGGCTCTGGCAGTACAGAGAGGGTCATGCCCCTGCAGTAGAGACCAAAAACGACCTGATGATGATGATGATCATTCCTGTTTTACTCCCATATCCGTTAATAACAATAGGTAGAATTCTGCAACTAAACAAAATTAGTGTGCCCACTAACCTGACCGCACAGAGAATCGTAAAAATAGATGTCCGTGTTGCAATTAGTCAGCCGATAATAACTAGACCACAAGCAGACAGTTTACGAGCTGTAAGCACTCACAGAAACGAGCGCGGAGGTGGAAAGACTAACTCTATTTTATTGCAGCTTTCCGATTGTTATGACATTTTTGACACTCGGTTAAAGTAGGTAGTTAGTATTTTAGGCGGTAGATTTTGCAGTTCTTATAAAATACTAGACAAATTTCAACTTAGTCTACCTGCGACCACAAACACTGTAAAGTGCTCGAAACGTTAGGTGTATAAATAATGTAATAAACGCGATAAAAACCGTATTAAAATAATTTTATTTAAATGTGTAACAATCGCGAAAACATAAGAAAACATTAGGTAGTTTAACTAATGCCTTTGCAAACAAATAAAATAAGCAGGAACAAATTACACAGATTAAGCTTAGCCAGCAGAAAAGTGTAGACTTGTGCCGAAGGATACTGCCTATTAACTCTTGACTTGCGGAAAAACAGCGAAAATTTCGAACTTGCGGAAAATTCGTAATTCGAAATTTTATACCTAATGCCATAATATTTTAAAGAAAACTTTTAAAATTCGCTTGTCTGGCGATTTACGCGATTTCCATAGAGCACTGATCAGTGCTTAAGCAATTTAAGGAAATAACTTTTCATACTAAATGATATCTCCGTTTTATTCTAAATGGTTTATTTTAAATGGCGGCAGGCCTCCTAAGCTATGTTAGATGCCTTAAAGAGGCTAAGAAATCAGACACTAGTAACATACATCGAGTCCATATTTAATTGCCATTGATAGTCTGTATTCAATATTTTACTCATTTCGTAGCACGCACGCCACGGGTCATATCGTCGTAGGTCGTCGTAGCAATTCGCTACGAAGCTACGACACATCATGCTACGGAGGTGTGTAGAAATTTACGTAGCTTTTGTCGTAGCGCTTAGTTGTTTTAAACTTTAATTTAAAACTTTTTGATCAATGCTCTGTTTTACCCGCGACTTCGTCGTGGATTTTAGTTGTATGTCAGTCTGTCCGAGCCCGAACCGGGTTCCAAAATTTCTTAGTGGAGGATGTAACCGGAAACACCCTTATATTATGACAGAGTCATCATCTAAACTATAATAATATATATATAAAACTCTTCTGTTACTGAAAGTGACTGACAGACAACGCACAACCAAAACTGCTAAGCCTAGAAGCATGAAATTTAGGAAAAATATTCCAAGTGATGTAAGCTAGCATTAAAAAAGGATTTTTGGAAATTCGACCCCTAAAAGGGTAAAAAGGGTGTTGAAAGTTTGTATGAAACTTCGTAGTTTTTGAAGTGAGACTCATGTAATTTTAAATTTATTTTATGTTATAATAGAACTGTTATACAACATGTAATGGACATGTTGACAAAAAAAGTGATGCTATGTAAAGACCTGCTAAACATAAACAAACTTGTGATAGAAATACATTTGTAAACAAAAAACTCTTTCAAAAGTTTTGAGACGTTAATTTTTAGACGTGAAAACGCGCCGCTGAAAATCCATTCTACACAGTTGACGAATATTTAAATATGTAATCCATCTACCTCCCTCTCGCCCATTGCTACGCCTGACAAGGTTCATTTGTATTTATTTATGTAAATCAAATGTAATGCAATGAGTCTGAAATAAATAAAGAAATAAATAAAGAAATAAATGCCAAATGCCAAAAAATATTTGTGACGTCACAAGCTTCTATTTAGTATTGGTGGCGTGAGAACTTTGTTTGGTAGCTTTACGAAATATTTCGTTTGTGGTAATGGTCTCACAATAAAAGTTGCTATAAATTTAGAGGACTACAATACAGTATAATTGTAATTAAAGATTTTCATACTTTAAAAATGGTCCTATTCACCCAACTTTAAAGAAGCTTAAAGATCACTTAACGAATCGATATCACATTTAAAGTGTTCTTTATGGTGTTTTTAGATAGAAATTAGTATCATTGCAAACAAATTTTATATAATCTTAACATTAGGCAACTACCGTATTCTTAGGTATTTGTGCTGAACCCATTCTGGTTTGGTCGGATACTCAAATTCTCCCGTTGGCCTGAAACCAGATTGCAACCCGAAGCGCCGCCGTGGTATATTTTGAGAAGCTTTTCTGGACCGAAACTTTTTAATACAATTCGTATTTAAATAAGCCAAAAAAAATGCTTAAGTTTGCATTTAATGTCCTGCGTGAATCTGATTGAAATTTAACGTATGATTAACTTTATTATTAACTAGCTGCTATCCGCGTTATATATAGCCTATGTCCTTCTTACTATCCTAACCTATGTGTATGCAAAATTTCACGATCGGTTTAGTAGATACGGCGTAAAAGCGTAACAAACAAACAAATAAACAAACAAACTCACTTTCGCATTTATAATATTAGTTTGGATTGGATTGGATTTGGATAGTAAATGAAAATAAAGCTATGAAAACCTAGGCACTAAATAAAAAAATATATATATGTCGCAGTCATCTGGTTGCATCTGCTATTTGATTGAATGACTAGCGCATTCATTGAATGACCTCGTTTAATTGAATGACTAGGCCGAACGTTGATTGAACAAGCGACGCTCAACGTCCAACTAGTAAGCGGGTTGTAACATAGCCCTTTGAACAGAGCGGACATAAAATCAGTCAGGTGATTCAAATTTGGTTCATTTTTTTACCACTGCGGCGCTAGTAGTCAACAAAACAAATATGGCGTCAAACAACTCGAACAGATGGCACGGTGTTGATATTTTTTCGGTTAAATTTACAAAAAGTGCGTTATTTCTAATAAAATAGTATGACATTATGGATTTACCTATTATAACGCCGCCGCCGGCTACTTTAAAAACTGAGAAAAATTTGCAAAAATATGAGATTAAATAAAGCTTTGGAAATCATGCTACCACCAAATATTACAAAGTCGGCTAAGATTCAACGATTTCGCTAAATGACATTCATTCAGTCAAGACGTTGAACGTTCTATTCAACGACTTGACGAGTTGTCATTTAGTCATTCAATTAAACGTGGTCATTCAATGAAATCGCTAGTCATTTAATCAAATAGCAGATTCAACCAGATGACTGCGACATATATAGAGGATTTCAAAGGCTATTCTTGAAACCAGAAATCTAACCTGATTGGAGACCTGTCACTTAGTATTTAACATACCCAACACGATGGGTTTGTATAGAAATCCCTCCTTACATGTATGGGAGATAAGCTTAAAAAAATTGTTTTTTTCAAGATTTTACCAAATTAACATACCCATACAAAATTACAGCTTTCTAGTACTTATAGTCACAGACAGACAGACAGACATGGCCATGGCATGGTTTTCAGGAATATTGCTAACAACACTGTTTTTGCAAGCAGACAATTTGCCATTTTGTCACGCTACCTGTATAACAAGATAAACCGGAAACTTATTATTTACCTAATGAATCTTAGGCAAAGCAAAAACGCTCTCACTACCTGGCTTAAGACCTTTGACTAGGACAACACTGAATCGCTTTTAGACAGACTAAATTAATTTAAGTTTTTTATGTACCTTTACATTTTTTAGTTTAATCATGCAATTTCATTTAATTACCACACACACGCGTACACCAAACACCGGGGACTGGTCTGCTCGGCCTCTTTGAGATTACTTTAAGTATCATATGTTTTTTATTATCTTTGCACACTCGATCGTTAACATAAACATGTTCCAAAAATAATAAATCTATGTATATTGAAATTGTTACATGAAAACAGAAAAAGAAAATAAAGAAAAAGACATTAAGGATAAATATTCGTAATCATATAAAGCCCTTCAGGCGAGTAGGCGACCAAAACTGTTGATAAGAGTTTCATTCGGCGTTTCTTCTCTGCAGTGGTCGGTTCCGAAACGCTAAGTAGTCTGTAGCTTTTGAACAATTAATAAATACATATTATCTAATAAGATAATTTTAAATATGATATGACGTGAAAAAGTGCCTGCAAAGGCCTATTTTCTGAATAAACGTTTTGATTTTGATTTTGAACAATAAATATATAAATGTACACACGCAATACAAGCATTAAATAAATGTACCTTTTCTTTGTTTTCTTAGTTTTAATAGTATCTTATTTTTAATGTTCTATGTGCATCCACATATATATGTTGAAGTTTATATAAAGAGTGAATAGCTTAGTAAGATTATTAATGTAAAAATGTAACATCTGTAAAGAGTGGAGCTCCTGTAACACAAGGTTTTAACTGAGCACAGGGCTCCAGCATTCTTTGTATGATGCAAATTGTGTTGATGAATAAATGATTTGAAATGATAAATGATTTGAAATGGCGAAACTATACGGGTTCCTTGTTTACTACTGAACCCTAAAAAAGTGAAAATTGAAAAATAAAATCAGACTTCCCATAGAAATTCGCCTAGCTGATCGGCGACTTTGTATGTAAGGTATAAAAAAAATTACGATTTATTCCTCATTTTTCTTACAATTCTGTATTCTATTAAGGATTTTGATCCCGAGATTACAATTTTTTAAATAAATATAAATAAATAAATATATACGGACAAATCACACAGATTGAGCTAGCCCCAAAGTAAGTTCTTAAATAAGACTTGTGATTTGGGATACTAACTCAACGATACTATATTTTATAACAAATAAATATATAGATAAACATCCAAGACCCAGGTCAATCTGAAAAAGATTATTTTCCATCTTGACCTGACCGGGGATCGAACCCGGGACCATCCGTGTCACAGGCCGGCGTGTTGACCGCTGCGCCACGGAGCTCAGTATAGTTCATAGGTTCAAAACCAGCCTGTATAAACACGTGGAATCAGCGGGTCGCGGACGTGTTTTAAAAAAAAAGACTGTCTGTGTTGCAAGGGAGTAAAACGTGATCAAACGTAATAACCGATTGCACGTAAATGTCACGCGTACAGAGAGATAAGGCCCGCGTGCCGCGGATTCCGCCGCGCGTATTTTTAGCGCCGCTACGCCGCGTCTCAGCTTGCGGGATTCCTGCCGGTTGCCGTGCTCTGATTAACTGGAATGTATTCTCACGCCCATCTCCCTTTGAGTAACGATACGTGTGGCGTTTTATAGTCGAAACTTCGTATGTATTTTTTATGATGTAGGACGTTGGAGAGATGACCTTGACGCATTCCAGCGTAACTGGTCAGAGACCGCAAAGGATAGGGACAAGTGGTAGGAAATGGGAGAGACCTTTGCCCAGCAGCGGGAAATAATAGGTTAAATAAAAAAAAATGATATAGGACAACAAACGAGCAAGCGTCACCTGATGGAAGGTGATCACTGCTGCCCCACTGCCGAAAAACTGCTTTTAAGGATATTAGGGCATAAAAATGCGTGATTGAGTTCGAATTTATGGCCCTCGATAGAAATACAAACTTTTTTGTTTCAACATCTCATCATCTTCACCTTTTTTTGCGATGCGGCTCGTCATAATGTGCGCGTACCTTTACAATGAAATAGTTTGAATAAATTAACTGATTTGCTAAATTTATTTAATTGCGTCAGAGAGTGCTCAATCGAGAAACAACTTTAACATATAATACATATAATCACGTCTTTATCCTTTACGGAGTAGACAGAGCTTAAGGTCATAATGTCCAAAGGCCACGTTTTGCATATTGATGGGAGTATGGTGGAAAACGAAATCAAAAAAGAGAACAGTTGCTAGCCGCTCATCATCATCATTTCGAGTAGGTGACACGGTCAGTCGACCATGCACACCCTGGTGTCACAGTTCTGCGGAACCGCCTCTCGGCCTCTGACGTAGTTCCTTTAACGACTACCAGATGGCAGCCGGGACCACCGGCTTAACGTGCCTTCCGAAGCACGGAATCATCTTTCTTATCAGACAATCAGGTGATTCATGCCTGCAATGTCCTCACCAAACTGGAAACAAGGCAAACGCCTTAACCACTGGACCACGGAGGCAGTTACCACGGAGCAGCAGTCGAGCTAGCCGCTATATTGACATGATTCCTTTCCTCCGTGCCAGTGCCGTATAACTGCCTCCGTGGTCCAGTGGTTAAAGGCGCTTGCTTTGTTGACCCGGGGGTCGTGGGTTCGATTCCCACGGGAAGCATACTTTGTTAAGTTGTTTCCAGTTTGGCTAAGACATTGCAGGCATGAATCACCTGATTGTCTGATAAGAAAGATGATTCCGTGCTTCGGAAGGCATGTTAAGTCGGTGGGCCCGGCTGCCATCTGGTAGTCGTTAAAGGATCCACGTCAGAGGCCGAGAGGCGTTTCCGAAGAACTCTGACACCAGGGTGTGCAAGGTCGACTGACCGTGTCACCTACACGAAATGATGATGATGATTCCTATCCTTAGATTTTCCTTGAGCCATACGCCTTGACCGTCAAAACTGTTTGACAGTCTGCGCGGAAAGAAAAACAGCTGGTATATTCTATGTTTTTTCTTTACTCCCAGCCAGTATTGCGTCATAAAGTGCTTAATCGAGAAACAGTTTATATAAATAAATAAATATAAATATATATACGGACAAATCACACAGATTGAGCTAGCCCCAAAGTAAGTTCTTAAGCAAGACTTGTGTTATGGGATACTAACTCAACGATACTATATCTTATAACAAATACATATATAGATAAACATCCAAGACCCAGGTCAATCTGAAAAAGATCATTTTCCATCTTGACTTGACCGGGGATCGAACCCGGGACCATCCGTGTCGCAGGCAGGCGTGTTGACCGCTGCGCCACGGAGCTCGTCAAACACATTTACAATTGAGTATAATAAATTCAACCCGCGTTGCGTACTTGCGCGTTGACAATCGGACTTATAAACCGATCGCCCACGTCACATCGCCATCGAAAATAATCTCTTAACAAACTCATTAGAAATGAAGTCATGTGATCGGGCTGATGCCAAATACAGCGCTACAGGGTGTGACATGAAAATGATGTTTTTTTTTTTCGTATGTGTTAGTGGCCAACACTGGTGACAGATTTTTCAAGCTGCCTTAAGGCATCTGACATAGCTTAACGACTGCCATCAACGATGACAGCCGGGACCAACGGCTTAACGTGCCTTCCGAAGCACGGAGGAGCTCGAGATATTTTTATGCCACTTGCGGTCACCCATCCAAGTAGGGACTGCACCAGGGGTTGCTTAACATACGTAAGCGCTCATAGAGCTCACACCCACTGGACCATCGGGCTCCTCATGAAAAATCACTCACGGAAAATGATGTGAAAAGTATTTGTTTGTCTATTTGCATAAATAAATATATGGGGACAAAAACTGTAGAATAGAATAGAATAGAATGTCCTTTATTTGCTTTTGTATAGGGTATACAGAATGTAAGTTGTGAACTTGTGTCTTAGGGTACCAACTCGCCGTTATATAGTAAAACTAACTGTTACCGGCGGCTCCAATGTCCTTCTCACTACCCTAACCTATGCGTATGCAAAATTTCATGATTTTCATGATGAAGCGTAACAAACAAACAAATAAACAAACTCACTTTCGCATTTATAATATTAGCTAGGATTAGAATAGTTAGGATAGGATTTAATGATAAATACTTAATTACTTATACAGCGCGTGTATATTTACTCTTGACATTCACTTAAAGGGGCGACTCAGAACATCAATATGAAGAACTTTTCCTATGGGACCAATACTGGGAACTCATTTTTTTTTTGTCTTTCCAATACTGAATACATGTATGATTATGTCGAAATTATTTTTTAAATTCCCTGTATTTATTATTTATTTATTAGCACACAAAACAAATAACAATCACTTGCAAACAACTATCAAAAATTTACAAAAGTGTATACCCTTAAGGTCAGTTGTTCGTATTGACAGGCTGAGTCAACCCTTTAAAGGTATGTCGAAGATTAATTTACACGCTGTATAGATAAACATCATCATCATCAGGTCTTTGATATTCTCCACTGCAGGAGCACGACCCTTTCTGTACTACCAGAGCCATAGGTATTAGCCAGAGCAGTCAGAGGATTTGGCCTACACTCTCCATGCTGGCCAAACGGGTTGGAGAGGTGTCTTTGATGTTTATGAGCTTTGTATAGCTTGTGTTTCCTAAGTCGCCTTCTACGACATCCACGGGAAGACATGGAGTGGTCCTATTCTACTCTGCCGGGTACCACACGGCTTATATAACCATAGATAAACAACCAAAACCCAAGTCAATCTGAAAATATCGTTTTCCATTATGACCTGGCTAGAAATCGAACCCAGAACTGATGCAGGGAACACGCATAAGTAATGAATGATAGAAAGTGCAATATGATATTTTGGTTTGGTTCGGGAGCGGACGGTATTTTCTCATGAATATTCCAGTTCGATCAACTTTACTGTAACTAAAATAACTATGTAAATAAGCTTTGAACTTCAAAGCTTTTCCGCGACAAAATATAAACAATTTTACGAGTAAGTAATAATGGCTATGGCGTCAGATGATTGCAAAACATGTGCAAGCTTAATTTGCACATGAGGGTTCTGTACAAAATAGTATAATTTTTGGGGATTTACTTAAAATACTCCGTTTTTCAGAATTTTTCTTTAACTATGATGTAGACATTGACCATATTACTTGATTCAAGAAAACTGGGATAAACTTCTAGATTTCATTATAAGGGACCAAAATATTTGACTTAAATGCCATAATCTTACTCTTCATGCAACTTCCCTATTCAAATCAAGGTTAATTGATAGTAAATACTTTAATGTTTTTATTCTGTGGGATTTTCCTAATGACGTGCTCGAAGGCGAAAATAAAAAGTAGAAGTTTATTAAAATAATACTAACGTATAGACTTCCCACCACAACCACATGTAATAAAATTCTTCAGATAGTGAATTTTGTGCGGGTATGTTTTATTATTCCTGTGCATAAATGGCCGTCACTGGTCAAGCTGCCTTAAGGTATCTGACATAGCGTAACGACTGCCATCATCCATCAATAATGACAGCCGGGATGAACGGGTTAACGTGCCTTCCGAAGCACGGAGAAGCTTGAAATACTTACGGTCACCTATTCAAGTGGGGGCTGCACCCGGGGTTGCCTTACATGCGTAAGCAATAATAATGCTCACGCCAACTAGGCTATCAGGCTAACAGGCTATATCTCTCCTCTGTACGGGTTACAAGTGGAGGAATAATCAGACAATGTTTCGAAAATAATTCAAAAATTTCTCCGTGTACAAAATAAATTCTGTAATTCATATCATACTAGCAACCCTCCCCGGCTGCGCCCGGGAATGTATTCTATGTACCTTACTCATGAATCACTATCTATTGCTAAAAGCCTTTAATTGGTTTAAAAGATCTAAGCTGACAGACCGCTAAAACGCTTCATTTTATACTATTTAAGGATTTATACTAATAAAAATCTTTCACACCTCGTGTCATTCCTTGATTGTAAGTAGAGGCTAAAAATATATGAACCCCCTGTACAACCAACAAACAGATTGTCACAACCCATGACGTCACGCCGCGTCACGTTTGCGTAATCGCATGGCTACGTAGCTAATACGCCGCCATCTTGGAAAGTTTGGCTGTCTCGTGTCAATGTATTTTGGGAGCATTGTCGAGTAGGTCATCCGCGTAAGATGCATTCTCTTTGCTTTTTTAATTACTGGACCTTCTTGTACGAGTGTGTTAGTGGCCATTCTAATCGCATCGCTACGTAGCTAATGCGCCACCATCTTGGAAAGTTTGTCTTGTGTCAATGTATTTTGGGGGAGCATTGTCGAGTAGGTCATCCGCGTAAGATGCATTCTCTTTGCTTTTTTATTACTGTACCTTGTACGAGTGTGTAAGTCGCCATTCTAATCGCATCGCTACGTAGCTAATGCGCCACCATCTTGGAAAGTTTGTCTTGTGTCAATGTATTTTGGGGGAGCATTGTCGAGTAGGTTATCCGTGTAAGATGCATTCTGTTTGCTTTCTTTATTACTGTCTCTTCTTCATGTGTGTGCGTGTTAGTGCCATTCTGATCGCATCGCTACGTAGCTAATGTACCATCTTTGAAGTGGTTGTCTTGTGTCAATGTATTTTGGGAGCATTGTCGAGTAGGTCATCCGCGTAAAATGTATTCTCTTTGCTTTCTTTATAACTGGATCTTCTTCACGTGCGAGCGTGTTAGTGATCATTCTAATTGCATCGTTATTAAGCTAATGCGCCGCCATCTTGGAAAGTTTGTCTTGAGTATATTTTGGGAGCATTGTCGCGTAGATCATCCGCGTAAGATGCATTCTACTTTGCTTTCTCTATTACTGGAACTTCTTCGTGAGCGAGCGTGTTAGTGGTCATTTTTATGTCAGTTATCTTCCCCAAACCGTTGTCTATACTCTCGAAAATAACGAGAACGGCATATTACTAGCCACAAACTTAGAAACCACGTTTAGCGTGATGGCAGGTGTCTAGTTGGGTTAAAGTAGTATCGGTATCATAATAGCATGCCAGGCATTTCACATATGGCATGAAAAAACGATATGTTCGCGTTAATTCCCTAATCTAAATATATATTACTCAAAGGTGACTGACTGACTGATCTATCAACGCACACCCCAAACTACTGGACGGATCGGGCTGAAATTTGGCATGCAGGTAGATGTTATGACGTAGGCAACCGCTAAGAAAGGATTTTGATCAATTCTACTTCTTAACGCGAGCAAAGCCGCGGGCGGTTCTTTTTTTTTATGAAAACGTCGTTCGTTATTCGAGATCAGCATTAGTCGCAAACACTCAAACCACGTCATAATACTTGTTTATTAGTTTTTGGTGGGAAGTCAAGGGGTGCAGTTGGGGTCTACCTTGGACGATTTTGCAAATTGATTTTGGTGGACTTTATAATATGAAATTGGTGTAGTTTGGTGTTATAAATGCTCGTGCTCATGGAACAATTTGTGAAATAGTTAAAGTGGACTGTTATATGGACTCGAATAGACTTATCACCATAACCTCCCGACCACAAGGCATCAAAGAACATACGCCATCTTTGATGCTACTTGTTACAACTTTACCGTACAACACCGATACTTGGTATCTCAATTTACTGGACATTGGCAGAATCACTGAAATCTCGGTGGAAGCCATTTTATAAAATAGAAGAAGAAGAAGTTGTTTATTATGACAGGTTTGAGAGTTTGAAGGATAATGGTGTTTTTTTCAATTGCCCTGTATAATCATCAGTTCTGTAATAAGCCTTTTTGCAAAGTATCTGATCATAAACGCCGTTCAAGAGGAGCTTAACTGGAATCATGTCAATAGGCGATGCGGCTAGCAAGCCATCACTATTTTGATGCCGTTTTCACCTATTACTAACAGGCTAAACGTGCTCTTTAGGTCTGCTAGACTAGAGCTCTGTGCACCCAGTAAGGGATAAAAATGTGGATATGTAGTAAATTTTCAATCAGGCATCGCATGAACGAACAGATTCTGTCATATATGTAGCGGGTAGTAAGCTATCAGTCTGGTATTTTGCTTCCGTTTTCCATTTATACGAACATGCTAAACGTGCCCTTTGGGACCTATGGATTATTGATCTGTCCACCCACTTAGAGATAAAAATATGAATGTATGTTAAAATTTCTATGAAGCATCTCAAGGACTGATTCTGTCGAGTCTGTAGTATTAATTCGTGAAATGCAGTCGGTATTTCGCGATAGAATCTCTCCCACGCTCGCCATTTGGTCTATTGCCATCATCCATATGTCATCTGCAGGTTTTAGTGTACTTTAATTGCCCGATATCATCTCCCGAGATCGGCAATTAGTAATGCTAATAATAGAGAAATCGCGATTTATGTTGGCTCGTATGAGTTATTTATTTAGGGCTTCTAGTCATCTTACCTGCCCACTCGTAGTTTTGAGTTTATTTTACTAAGTTGGTAAATTACGCGAACAATAGACGAACCGACTTGCTTAATTAACCGACATCGGCCGCAGTTGCCACGTAATAATAAAATATATAAATAAATATAAATATATACGGACAAATCACACAGATTGAGCTAGCTCCAAAGTAAATTCGAAACTTATGTTATGGGATACAAACTCAACGATGCTATAGATACTTATATAGATAACATTCAAGACCTAGGTCAATCTGAAAAAGATCATTTTCCATCTTGACCTGACCGTGGATCGAACCTGGGACCATCCGTGTCGCAGGCAGGCGTGTTGACCGCTGCGCCACGGAGCTCGTCAAAAAATCTAACTGATTATTAAAACAATTTGTAATAAACTGTTATAGGGCCCATTATGTCAGTAGTACCATTGAATTATACCATTGATAGTACAACCGCCCTTAATTAAGTAGATTCTGTTTTGTTAGGTGCATTTAAAATGATGATATAATCTAATTATAAAGTCTGAAAATAAATAAATAGGTGATTTATAAATGCCATTTTCAACTGTTTTTTTTATTACACTGACAAAGTTTAATAAACCTGTTGACATGACCGGGTTCTGGGCTCTAAAAAAACAACAATATTTTAGAGATGACATCCTTAGTTTAACCTTTAACTGGAACTTATGGACATCTTATTTTTATAACACTACCGTGGACATGTAGTCTGTCAGACTCCGATATAAGAATGCGATTTTTTTTTACCATAATTATTCCAAATTGCTGGAACAATATAACTAGATGAAATTGAAGGAAACTAAAAATAAGATGAAATTAGTGCATAATCAACTTCTTTATTTAAAATCTTTAAAAATATTAAAAATAACAGCATAGGCACCATTTTTGGTAATTTTGACTATAGGTTAGTTTTTAAACATTTTATGGATATAACTAAAATATTTGGAAATAATCAAATCTTTTTCGTATAATCTACTGTATGAAGAATTAAAAAAAAATTAAATGAACTTCTGATAGTGAAAACAAAAAAAATCACAGCCATCTTTGTAAGACTAATTATTGACAGTCGTTACATAAAGGACGGGAACAAAAGTGGATCGCTAACTCGTAATATTTTGTTTGCCGGCCTATGAAGTGAACTTTGTCGCTTGCCCTCTGAACGAGAACAACCAGCTTCACATTTTCTGCCATTTTTTACACATAAAACTAAAACAAACAAAAAAATTTTGTAAATATTTTTATACGGCAACTATGGACATGTAGTCTCACAGGCTCCAGCGAATTTTTTTTTTTTTTTTTTTTTTTTTACCAATATTGTCGCGGAGCCTGTGAGACTACACGTCCATACTTAAAGGTTAAGAGCCATACGAGCATTTATAACACCAAACTAGACTAAAAAAGTTCACTTAAATCAATTTGCAAAACTATCTAAGGCAAACCCCTACCCTTGACTTCCCACCAAAAACTCCTGAAAAACTACAAGCCTCTATCGCATTCGCATCAAAATCAATTTGCAAAACCATTCATGGCATACTCTAACTGACCCCTTGACTTTCCACCAAAAACTCCAGGAAAACTCTTACTAGCATCAGTCGCAATCGCACTGAGCGGGCGTGTAAGTACCTCTGACTGCTCTGGCAGTACAAAGAGGGTTATGCTCCTGCAGTGGAGACTAAAAAAGACCTGACGATGGGCGTGTAAGTGCGTGTCGGCTGTCAAATAAATCTTTATTATCATAATTAGTGCGCAAGTGCTGAATTATTTCGAGCGCGGCGCCAGTCGATACGCTTATTTACTTTGCTACCCACCTTGTCAACGAGACTACTACTATGATATCTCGATCACAACTCGAACGGCATTCGAGTGACAATCTCGGCAGGCAGCGCGAAAATTAAACTCTAAACTAAATAACCCTTAAACGAGTAACTAAGTTTTAAAATATTTGAGTTCCTAGCCTTAGTCCAGCTGTAAACACAAAAGTATGCTGATATTATTTTTGTTTCCTTTAATGAGTGACTTGCATGAAGAGTAAATTTCGAGAAGTATTTGCAATTATGTCACCATCTAGCTGACAAAGACTGTTGAAGACACTTTTAATCTAATATCGATGGATAAGTATGCTTAAAATTAGTTTGATAAGTCCATTTCGATATTATTCCGTAATATCGAAATGGACTTATCAAACTAATTTAAAACGAAAATGCTTTTAACATTCGTAGCAACTTTTGACATGAAACTATTTCCATAATTAATACGCAATATGTAACATAGTTGCCGAACAAATTTCTCATATCACCCATACAATAGCTAAAGAAGAGACGTCACTTGTCTATTTAGTAACCTTTTTAGACAGAGTTTTTGGGTTAGCAAGGTATTTTTTTTCTCTGCTATTTCTATCTTTGAGAGCTCTTTTTTAGTACAACAAAAAAATTGTACGCAAAGGTTCCCATCAAAAAAATATTCATTGTTAAAATAAAACGAGAAAATTAATGGTAGATACCCAGATTGTCGCGTAAAATCTCGCAGGTAATGTTTACGAGTTTTTCCATTTAATGCATCACTGCTTTTAACAGCTGTAAACACACAGGTATGCTGTCATTCTTTATGTTTATTTGTTTAGTACATACGTAGGTTTAGTGGTAAAAACATTTTCATTAACCGCAAAAATAACGTTTTAATTCATTCCAACAAAATGAAAAGCTATTAAATTTTTCTGGCGAAAAATGTTAATGGTATTTTTGCTAATCTAAGCTTGCTACTGAACCTACGGAAACTACGGAACCCTTGGGGGCGAATTGCCCTTGGCCACTTTTTATTAATATGCACGACTATTATTAAAATAATTATATTAACACCTGTAAACCCATAGCTACTATAGCTAGGCTGACATTGTTGACGTATTGAATAAACAATGCGTAGTTGTTTGGTCATCATCGCGTCAGTTCTATACAGTATTCTAAAACGTAAAATAAAACCAAACTTATTATAAAGACAAACATAAAGATCATAACGCCATTAGGTATTTATATCTATAATATGTATGAATTAAAATGTTGTAATATCCCATTTCAGTTTCGCATTAGGTATGCCAACGCAACGACGAAGAGAATAATGTGAAAACTAGTTAAATCTAAATAAATTTTAATAATTCAATCATATTTGGCGCATTCCATTGTAGGTTTCTCCCAAAATTACATACATAGGTACTCGTATGTCGAGTTGCTATTGTAGACTAATTACGTTTGCGACCATTCGATGCTAACCATACTAAACTAAAAATAGGATATTTGAATACGAACTATAAATAGGATATTTAAATGTAAAGTTAATGTCATATTCAATGCCCAAGAAATGGAGGTTCGGAAGGAGCAGCCGCTCGCCAGTCTTAAACAGACTGATATGTTGAAATAAGGTACTGGATACAAAAAAGGCCTGAAATATAATAAAGCCTGCCTGAATAATAATGGACTTGCAACAGTGTAAACGTCATGGTTAATAAAAAGAACATACAAAATGATAATGAAAAGCTAACACCACTTCACTGCCTATATATAAATTATATATTCAATAAAATAAAAAGGATTATTTAAATTGCGGTTAATAAGGCCCATCTGCAACGCGCAATAAAACCTATTCCATTGACAGAAACCAATTTTGCTGAAAATGTTGTTAATACATAAATAATAATACCTAATTTACGTAAACAACGATGAAAACTTTCAGTTTAAATACAATTAGTAAATAATTTCTAATGGTTTGACACTTTTTCGAAAACACGAAAATGGATAGGGCTTTAAAAAAGTACCCGGGCCTTATTAGACTGCCTTGTACGTGATTTTTGTTTAATTTGTAAAAAAATTATGACGCATTTTACGACGAACTCATGTATTTTATTTATATGCATGTTTAAATTTACAGAGAGCATAACAAACTGATATCAAAATATTGCTTTTTTCAAGCAATAATGATACAAAGTGGTTCGAAATGAAGTAGGCCTTATTTTGCTCCAGTACTTTAGCACATGTCATATTCAAAGCTTGAGAGAAGGACAGGGTTTGGGCCCCCCTAACCCTACATATGGATGTCCTCGCCGCGTCGTCCGATGGTGGTTATTTTATTATTTTCTTATGTGTATGCTAGAGCCGGGATAGACTCTATTAGCCTAAAAGCGTGGAAAATACTAGTATGTAACCCGTAGTCGGTCGCGCACACACACAGATACCAATTTGACGGATTTTGAGGGCATAAATTGACAGGACGCGTGTGATAACACAAAGCAGGTTTCGCACACAAGCATTGAAAAATTGGCCAGTTTTTTAATCATTGAAATAAAGGCATGACGGTGTATAGAGAGTATATAGTCAAAGTGTATAAGTATTTTAATAGTTTATTCAAAAGTCACTATTACTTTTATCCTAATCCTAATTCAAACTAAACAACTTTTCCTATGGGACAAATGCTGTAAACTCGAAAAAAATTTCGACATTCCTATACAAATTGCCCGGGCGGCGGAACACTTTTGTATGAAAATGTCGAAATAAAATTTGAGTTTCCAGCATTGTTCCCATAGGAAAAATGGTTCATATCGACGGGCTGAATCACCCCTTTAAGGGTCCAGAACGATCAAAATTTCGCCATGTATATAGGGTTCTGAGAAGGACATAGGCTATAAATAACGCGGGCGAAGCCGCGGGTAACAGTTAGTTTATATATAAATTCTATTAACTTCGTCACATACGAATTCTGGCACATTTTCGCATTTCCCGCAAGTTTTCCTATCACAACAAGTGTCGGGTTCCCTACTCCGGTAACTCTGTCTGGTTGTTTATGACACGTTATTTGCGGATACTATGCAGACTGAATTGAACTTATACGTATAACCACATAACTGATATACAAAGATTTGTTATAACTTTGTAAAAGATGATTTTTGAAGTCAGGAGTTCCTCGCGGTTTAGATCCCGGCAGAGTAGAATAGGACCACTCCAAGTCATCCCGTGGATGTCGTAAAAGGCGACTAAGAAAATACAAGCTAAACAAAGCTTTAAACATCAAAGAGACCTCTCCAACCCGTCTGGCCAGCGTAGAGAGTGTAGGCCAAATCCTCTGACTACTCAGGCTGGTATGGCTCTGGTAGTACAGAGAGGGTTGTGCTCCTGCAGTGGAGACTAGAAAGACCTTATGATGATGATGATGATGAAGTCAGGAGTTTCCTTAACTACCTATCCGGTGGTTGCGGGTATAGAATCGGGTACGCGCGCCCGGCCTCCCGAGTTGCTACTTTCTCGTCCCCAATCCGACCAAGTAGTATCTTAAATACCATTGTCACATTCCTCCAATCCAAGAAATTCCTTTCTGTAAACTTTACCTTGCTTAAAAACGGTTTTAATCGGCAGCAGGGTTGGAATCGATAAAGACAAATAATCTGCGCTCACCAACTCTTTTGCCAAGCGTTGTAAGTATATGGCCAAAACTCCCCAATGATTGAAGTGCTTGGTAGAAGCCTATGACTGGCAGTGGATTTCTTACGGCTGAGATGGATTTCTTTTTACCCGACTGCCAAGAAGAGAGGAGTTATATAGTTAGCACTTATCTCGTATGTTGGGAAATCTATTGAGTTCCACAATTTCTTTATTCATCATCAGGTCTTTCTAGTCTACACTGCAGGAGAACGACCCTCTCTGTACTACCAGAGCCATAAACTAGCCTGAGTAGTCAGAGGATTTGGCCTACACTCTCCACGCTGACCAGACGGGTTTGAGAGGTCTCTTTGATGTTAATAAGCTTTGTTTAGCTTGTGTTTCCTTAGTCGCCTTTTACGACATCTACGGGATGACTTGGAGTGGTCCTATTCTACTCTGCCGGGAACACACGGCGAACATTTCTTTATTACCTCGAGGTAATAAAGGTTTTACAAAAATATAACGAACACACGAACCACGGCTAAATAGTCATGGAATGTCGCTCGCGTGGAAGCTAATACACATGAGCCTGCCCCACAAAAGAACTGATGATACCTAAATACTACCATTTGATTTACACTATTCTAATATATATTATCTGTCTTAGAGAACACGACGGTGCAAGCCACTGCCAAGCCCAAGCGGAGGCCCATGCTGCTGAAGAAGAAGGCCTTCACCACCAACATCTTCGACCAGTCGCGGAAGGACGACAAGGACAAGGGTATGTCATTAATGATAATCCGTCCGTATAAGAAGATTGCCGTGTGGTTACCGGCAGAGTAGAATTAGGATCAATCCAAGGCTTCTCGTGGATGTCGTAGAAGGTGACTTAGGAAACACAAGCTGTACAGCTTATAACCAAGAGATCTTTTCAACCCATCTGGCCGGCGTGGAAAGTTGTAGAACAAATCCTCTGACTGCTCTGGTAGTACAGAAAGAGTCGTGCTCTTGCAGTGGAGACTAAAAAAGACCTGATGATGATGATGATGTATACGATTAGTATGTAGATATAAAAGCAACTAGCGGCATGCGGCTCGGGGTACGATTTTTGAAATTTCGCCGTCCGCAAACTAGCGATTTTTCCATACTAAAATCTTTCGAAGACGATTGTTCACACGTTCAAAAATAGTACCCCTGCTGCGGCATAACTGCTGCTGCTGCTTTTGCCAGTACCACCGTATTATATTCGAAGTGTGGTACCTAATGGCTAAACCCCAAATTAACTACTTCCAGATTCAATAAGTCCTGATTGAGTTTGTAGTTAAATTTGATCCATAAAGGGTCAATAATGACCACCGTTCCCACCGATAAAGTAAACATCGTCACAAAACATACGCTAGTGGATTGCTTACTAGTGTTTAAAATGCTGTTTTTGTTTATATAACCCCGTGGCACATTAACCTGTAGTTGACCGCATGCAACGCTGTGACAAACGGGTGTAGGTTGCATATACACATATTTATAGTGCCTCAGCGGCATGACTAAGAGCGGTGTCGGCCAAGACCACCGTATTCGAAGTGTTACCGATTCCCTAATTGTTGCTAATGGTTAAACCCAAAATAACTACATCTAGTTTCGATCATTACTACTAGAGTTTGTAGTTAAATTTGATCCATATACGGTCATTATCAATCACTATTCCTACCGGTAAAGTAAACATAGGTACTTAGTCACAAAACGTACGCTAATGGATATTATATTAGTGTTAAAAATGCTGTTTTTGTTTATATAACCCGATGGCACGTTAACCTGTAATCAACCACATGCAACGCTGTGACAAACGAACGGGTGTAGGTTGCATATACACATATTTATAGCGTCTCAGCGGTACGCGGCATGAGTAAGCGCGGCGTCTGCCAATACCGCTGTGTCGAATTCGGAGGGTTACTGACGACGCACATGTTAAATATTAAGATATTTGTTTCAATTACGGGTTTTAGTAAAGTCTGATTAATTTCAGTCTGCAACTACAACACAACTACAACATCAGGGTGTATAGTTATTATATAAAACGTCTCAGCGGCATGCGGTATGACTAAGAGCGGCGTCTGCCAATACCACTGTGTCAAATTCGGAGAGTATCTGACATATTCATAAAATAGTTAGGAAGATTTGTTTCTCTTCCATGTTTTAGTAAAATTTTATTAGTTTCAGCCTGCAACGCTGTATCAGGGTGTATAGGTAGTATATACAACGTCTTAGCGGCATATGCGGCATGACTAAGAGCGGCGTCTGCCAATACCGCTGTGTCAAATTCGGAGGGTTACCGACGTATTCATAAAATAGTTAGGAAGATATGTTTTACTTGCAGATTTTAGTTATGTTTCAACCTCTGTCATGCCAATGACAATGCCGTAGTATAATACTAACGTATAGACTGACAAACTCAAACAAAAATATTGGACCAATAGGATATATTACTGAAAGCTGTGCCGTCAGAGTGCACCACTAGCACATACAGTAAAAGAGGTTTGGCACTGAAAAGTATGTACTTGAAAATGTCAAATTCGCTATTAATTTGTAAAATTATACATTATTACAATATAACCCTTAGGGGCGAATCGCTCTTGGCCACTTTTTATTACTATCTTCATCAGGTCTTTCTAGTCTCCACTGCAGGAGCATGACCCTCTCTGTACTACCAGAGCCATATACTAGCCTGAGTAGTCAGAGGATTTGGCCTACACTCTCCACGCTGGCCAGACGGATTGGAGAGGTCTCTTTGATGTTTATAAGCTTTGTTTAGCTTATATTTCCTAAGTCGCCTTCTACGACATCCCCGGGAAGACTTGGAGCGTATGTTATGTAGGTATTTTTTAAAAGGCTTATTATACAGGACTGATTATTTTTTAAACGACAAAAATATCTGGCTGGAGCTTGGCGCCGGTCCCTCATAATGTTTTGTATTCATATAAAATGTCATAAATTAGTACATTTTGTACACATCATATTCAGATTTCATTTCCAAAATCGCCGAGGACACATCTAGAATATTTTAAATACTTATGTTTTTATTTTCAGTCCAGAATTAAAATAAAACAATATTGAGACCAATAGATACAAAATCGTTAATTGAATTTAAAGCTCTTCGACTCATGAAAGTCAGCCTAGATTTAGTTTCTTCTTTTATCATTTCTCTTAACAAGCATTAAATCTTAATAAAGATTAACACATAACTTTGCTTCGACTGAAACATGCATTAAAAACGGTTACGGAACTGACGCTTCTGAAAGTGAACAGAATTTCGTATGATTTAAAGCGCTTGACATCTATCTTGCCTGGAGTAAAGCAAAAATAGTGTCTAGTCTAGGGTGGTACACGCAAACTTAACTAAAGCCTATTAATACAAAAGCATTTACATATCCTTGTTAGTTGTTTGCGCTACGGCATAATTTAATTAATGATTTCTATTACTTTCTTGATTGTTACACATTTAAATAAATTTACTTTTAATACGGCTTAAGGCGCTCCTATAGTAACACTAGCGCCACCCAGCAATCAATTCTTTTAATCCAAAATTATATTGAATTTTAAAAATCTAACAATTACATAACTAGTAAGTTATTTGTAGTATTTTTGTATTCATTTTCACTAATACTCGTTTGATAATCTAAGAGAAAAACAGATTAACGCTAAAAGCGACCACTTTTGGCGTTAATCGATTTTTAAATATGGCACTAGTAAATTACTTGTAATATACAAAAAATTCTATAAGTAATTTAGCAGTTTTGTACTTGTTAGATTTTTAAAATTCGATGCAATTTATGATTTAAGGAATTTAATTGCTGGGTGGCGCTAGTGTTACTATAAGAGCGCCTTGACCGCGTTTATTACATATAGGTACTATACTTAATTTCTGTGGCAACAGTGACTGGCTATGTTTAATGTTATATTTATGAAAGGCTTCGTTGGTGGTTACATGTAGGTAATCGTCAAATAGTTAGGCTTATGTACCCTATCTTTAGTTGAAAATGATCATGTGCAATGCGGGAACGTCAGTTTACTGCCAATATTAGCTATACAGCAGGCGGTAATTTAAATCAAATGGACAAATTTATTATATCAAGAATCATAAGATAGGTGATGCGACTCCCTTTTTCTCCCACGATCACGCTAAACGCGGCCATAGGTTCTAACTACCATGCACTTTGTAAATTATTTTTTTGTTCAATTATCTTTTTTTTTATTATAAACTAGCTGTTACCCGCGGCTTCGCCCGCGTAAAATATAGCCTATGTCCTTCTCGGTACCCTCACCTATGTGTATGCCAAATTTCATGATGATCGGTTCAGTAGATACGGCGTGAAAGCGTAACAAACAAACAAATAAACAAACAAACAAACAAACTCACTTTCGCATTTATAAAATTAGTTAGTTAGGATTAGGATTAGGATAGGAAGTTAGGATAAATCGTTAGCATTAAATTTGACTAGTTTTCAACGATAACACTGGACACTCTTATCTCCGTCCTTAACAACTTCTGTAACGCTTTTAATTTTGCGTCAGTGGATAATGAATACATCACGCTGATTTGTGGTCGGCTTTACGGCGGCGGGAATATAAAGAATTTTATATCTGCACCTGCGTATCATCACTATTCGATTACTCGTAGTAGTATACTAAGTAAAATATACGAGCGGCCTACGACGTCTGAACAGATGTGGTTTTTACAAGACGTCCAAAAAAGGTGTGTATTGTATTCCATTTTTTGAGTTTATGTATGTTATGCGTGTTCGTGAGAGAAGAAAAAATCCTAATGGTTGATTTGATTAGATTTGGTTTATTTATTAATTAATTAAACAATGTTACAATTTTGAACTTACAATTAGGAACTTATACATGGTGGAATCGAATTCATTGGCATCCGCAAAAAATATTTACATGTATTGATACAGTTTAAATGTATTTATTTTTTCAGCGTTTTTAGTAATTTAGTCATATTTTAATTTTTGGTTTGTTTATAAAGTAATAGCTCTATCAAAGTGTTTGATAAAGTTTTAAGCTTAACTTAAATTCGAAAAATGTGTTAATTTAACTGTCTCAAAAATAATCTTAAAAAACTTTCAATCGTGGGCATAGTCTATATTTAAAAGGATGCCAATGAATTAAAAAACATCTGTATAAAAAGTAAGGCCAATTACTGAATTCATATATGAAAAATTATAGTATGTAAATCATAGCAAGCGGTGATAAGCTGATTACATAACAAAGTTAAGATAAAGGGCTGAGCTGTGTGTGAACTTTTCTGCTCAAACAAAACTGCGCTCACCAAACCGTCTGTCAAACGTGGTGAGTATGCCCAAAACATGTCCAGCAATAGACTTCTTACGGCCGATATGATGATGACATAGAGTAGTTGAATGAACCGGCTAGACTAAATGAATCTTTCTGACATGTAATATAAACGATAAGATATTTTCTGCAAATTTCCGTGACTAAATATCCTACTGACAGCTAGACGAAACTGGAATAAAACCGGCCTAGTACGAGTACGCCTCTTTGAGACTACTTCATGTTCTGTTGTTTTTGTAATTTGCTTAATCGATCGTAAACATAAACATGTTCCAAAAAAAATATATATAATGTGATTAATTGGTTAAATGCTTAATTTTACTCCAAAATTATCAAATATTGCCACAATTCCCTTTTTCCGTTTGTATGGAGACATGCACGTCCAGGCGACTCTTAATAAGATAATTTTAAATGTGATTTGACGTGAAAAAGTGGCCGCAAGGGCCTATTTTCTAAATAAACGTTTTGAATCTTTGAATTTTTGGTCGAAAAAAAAATTTTTTTCTCTTAAAATATTGTTGTCTACTAATACTTTTTCCTGATTAAATGTTTAGTTCATTTTGAAATCCTGTATCCGGGAGCCTGTCAACCTCGGGCCCCGGGAGCCCCGATAGACTGCATGATAAAGTCTCAACACACGCGGAAGAAGTCGCAAAAACAGCACGTGTATAATAGGTATTCGTATCATACGTGTTCATAATTTATCTGTCTGCTATTCAGATAGGTATCTGCGATTTCGTAAGATTTTATCACTTCGCGAACGCACTCAACGGTCCAACGCGGGGGTAGACGAGCGTCGCCAACCGACAGACTAAATATTAGACGATATTAACTGAAACCAAACAACTACACTTTTAGCGCTCCGTTCGCAATTCTTTGAAGTCCCTCGTCGATGTCTGTAGGAGAAAGTTGTGTAAACAAGCCGTGATTAGGGTTCCGTACCCAAAAGGTAACCATTTTTATCACTACAGGAGTGTACGATTATTTTTGAGATTTGTCTAACATTTTGATAATATTGCAGCATTCTTCACAATTAGTATTTGAAGATGGCGGCTGCAATGTTGTTAAAATATCAAACAAATATCAAATAATGAGAGAGTAGAGATAGTGATTGTGACCACTAAAGCTTAAAATCGGCTGCCCGGCAACGGTGAGGGCAGAGTACCCTCAACCATAATACTGGACATAGGTATAAGAGGGACAGACCTCGGCTTTGGATGTTGCCTGTGAGCGCAAGGCTTGGAGAGACAGCAACTCTCTTATGCCTGATTGGCGCTAAGCGTGGTGAGTATGGCAAATCGTCTTGTATTGGAAATCCCTGCTCTGCTCCCTGCACTGCCTCCGTGGTCCAGTGGTTAAGGCGTTCGCCTTGTTGACCCGGGGTTCGTAGGTTCGATTCCCAAAAAGAGCATAAGTACTTTGTTAAGTTGTTTCCAGTTTGGTTAGGACATTGCAGGCATGAATCACCTGATTGTTTGACAAGAAAGATGATTCCGTGCTTCGGAAGGCACGTTAAGCCGGTGGTCCCGGCTGCCATCTGGTAGTCGTTAAAGGAACCACGTCAGAGGCCGAGAGGCGGTTCCGCAGAACTCTGACACCAGGGTGTCATGGTCGACTGACCGTGTCACCTACTCGAAATGATGATGATGATTGGAAATCCCTGAGAAAAGCCCATGTCAAGCAGTGGACTACGTGCGGCTGAGACGCCCACGACGACCCAGAGGGTAGAAACGGGACTCTTATTCACGATACTTGACTGTCCGTCCGTTTTTGTATCACCAGGCTTATTCTCATGAACCGTGATACTAGATATATCTAGACAGTTTAAATTTTCACAGATGATGTATTTCGGTTGTCGCTATTACAAGAAATGCTAAAAACAGTATAAAATAAATATTTATGGGGGCTCATATACAACAAAAGTGAATTATTTGCCGTTTTTTGCTCAAATTTTAATAACGGCAACTGGTAGACGCTTGATATATTCACAGAATATTTAGTTCTACTGTATTCACTTTAGAAATAAATAGTTACATCGAAATAAAATAAATATTTAATTATTCCCATAAGCAAAATTGTATTTTTTTTGCCGTTTTTTGCTCGATAGGCTACTGTTGTATAGATAACTAGCTGCTACCCGCGGCTTCGCCCGCGTGATATATAGCCTATGTCCTTCTCAGTACCCTAACCTATGTGTATGCCAAATTTTATGATGATCGGTTTAGTAGGTAGAACGTGAAAGCGTAACAAACAAACAAACAAACAAACTCACTTTCGCATTTATAATATTAGTTGGGATTGGGATGGTACGGAACTCTTCGTGCGCGAGTCCGACTCGCACTTGGCCGATTTTAACGTTTTTGCAGTGTTTTGTGTACTTAGCAACTGTCTCGGAGTCGACTACCGTCATTAGCCTTTCGGGCGTATGATGTTATCAGTTATTGACTATAAATATAGGTATATTTTTTTACCTGACTTACGCACACAGAAGGAGGTTAATGTTATTCCCGCGTATGTAGATTATAAAAGAGTGTCTGTTTCATTGTTGCCTCATAATCATCATATCAGCTGTAAGAAGTCCATTTCTGGACATACTAGTTCTTCCCAAAGGAGTTTCATCGTGGTGAATGCTTTGCCAACTCACCACGCTTGGCAGACGTGTTGGTGAGCGCAGTTTGTTTTGGTTTAACTCGGTTTCAACGCTACTGCCCGCCAAAACCGTGTTTTAAGCGAGGAAAGTGTAGGACTTGGTTGGAGACGGGGAACGGATACTGGTATTTCGAATGCTACTTGCTCGGATGGATTCGAAGGGCGTGCGTACCCCATAGCTACCTGCAACCACGGACAGGCAGTTGAAGATAGCAGCCCTGACCTGCCTTTTGTTGCCGCCTGTGGCACTCAAATCATTTATTTTAAAGTGTGAGGTGTGTCATTAGATTCTTATTCTTACCCGGAGTGTTATAGGCTATGTAACGTCAGCAAAAACTCACAATGGCGGACATAAAGTGGCAAAAACGGCAGTCAGGTTTTTTATTTTTTTAAATGATGCAATTCCAAAATTCCTGTTAGCAGTTGATTTTACAGTAGATTTGAAGGGAAATCAATCACAAAGCGTTTCTTCGAGGGAAAAATGGACTAAAGGCTGACAGATTTCTCTGAATTATATTTGTAATAGGTATATGAAACTAGCAATTTTCCCGCGACATAACCCGCGTATTTAATAGGCAATGTCACCCGCAGATAAATTAGATTTTTTAAGGTGAAACAATTTTGAAAATCGGTCCATAAATTTCGGATCGTATTCAATAGTCAAAAATTTTATTCATCTTAAGATATTTTCAATATCATTTGGTGAACGTCAATTTACATTTACAATTGGTTTACAATGTTATGTTATTGTTGACGTCATTAATTTACTTAAAGCTAAGTTTACACCGCTTCCAAGGTGGAGTGCAGAAGAAGCGGCAACAAACTCCACAGCGCATTTTCTTAAAATGACGTCAACTTACAATCTACGACATACGAGTACCTACTTAGCACCAAATAATACAAACAAACATCATTGAAACTGATGTGTGTAATGTGACATTATGTCCAAAAAAGGGTCACTCGCGTGCCCGTGCTATTTTGTCGGGATTGCCGACTTTAACTCGAACCGTGAAAATGGACTCCTGATGAATCCGAAACTATATTTGGCAAGCCCGTCAAAATAAACAAACAAACAATAAAATTATTCCTCCTTATAATATAAGTATAGATGACGGCGCGACCAAAGGCGTAAACAAATTATTCAAAAATGGCGGCGACGCGGCGATCAATTACACTGTGATAGGATTTTGAGCCGTGTGGTTCCCGGCAGAGTAGAATAGGACCACTCCAAGTCTTCCCGAGGATGTTGTAGAAGGCGACTTAGGAAACACAAGCTAAACAAAGCTTATAAACATCAAAGATACCTATCCAACTTGTCTTGCCAGCGTGGAGAGTATAGGCCAAATCCTCTGACTGCTCTGGCCATCAAAAGTGGCTAATATATGGCTCTGGTAGTACAAAGAGGGCACATACTTCTGCAGTGAAGACTAAAAAGACCTGATGATGATGATGATGAGGATTTTGAGCCATATAATAATAATAATAAATAATAATAAAAACTCTTTATTGCACCAAGATTTCATACAAGGGATTTAACAATACAGAGACTTTGTTATGTACAATGGCGGCCTTATCGCAAAAGCAATTTCTTACAGGCAACCAATCAGGTAGGACTTAAAAAAAAAAAATGAGATAGGCAGGTAAGGCGCAGAAATACAAATAAATCATACCATATATATATATATATATATATATATATATATATATATATATACAAAATAGTAATATCTAGATAAATACATACATACACAAATGAACATAAATACACACAAGAACAACAATAATAACACAAGATAGAAAGGATAACTATAAAAAGGAACAGACATCAACACAACATCTACAGATAGAAGGGAGGGGGCGGGGGTGAGAGGAAGGTGTCAGGCAGAAAAAGACAAAAAATGTGATTTTACTTGACTTTTAAAACTTGTAAGTGTTTGAGCACAACGAATAGTAACCGGAAGGGAGTTCCAAAGGCAGACCGCTTGGACAGTGAAGGAACGGGAATAAAAATCTGTGTGGTGACTGGGTATTTTAAGACGGAGATTAAAAGCACTACGAGTGCGGTTTTGAAGTTCACTGTAGAATATAAATCGATCTTTGAGATATTGAGGATAGGTAGGGTTAAAAAGAATAGAATATAAAAGAGAAAGGGTATGCCAGTCACGGCGAAATATCTGCTCCGACAAAGCGACCAGTATCGCATAAAATAGTGTCACCTACTCTGGCTGCTGTTGGCATCTTGCGGTATTGTAACGGGGTGATTTATGGAATCCGTTGAAAGAAAACTAACTGTCTTTTCTAACTGTTATATTTTTCAATAGTACATTTAACTTGTGCTTCCCTTCGGGCACACACCCAAGGCTGCGTCAAAGAATTGTTTCTTCATAAACCTACCACAAACAATATTTTCTTTTGGAACGCAGTGGAAGAGTTTAAAAATCCTACACAAACCTCTTTCGCTACAGTGATGAAGTTCTTTCTGGCTATACTGGTCGTTTAAGTACGACAATAAGGTAAAATCCTATCATAGTACCCCACGCCTGCACCGTATGATCGTATCTGCGCCGGCAAGGAAGAAAGAAAGGAAATACACGCACGACACTTTACGTCATTGCTTTCAATTCTTCAAGCTTCAAGTTGTGGTAGAGCCTCGCTACTGGCGAAAATCACTTTTGCTAGTAGCATGAATGGGCCGGCTCGTCCGGGGAAGTACCACACTCTCACAGAAAATCGACGTTTGAGTAGTAGCTTTGTTTCGGTAGGTGACCGTATGCTGGAGATACTAGGAATCCCTATCCGTGAGAGTAAAGGAAACTTCGATTCGATTAGAGGACTGTATGTATAAAATAGGAAAATATCTACAATTTCGTCGCCCGACAGTAAAATCGACGCGGCTATCGCTCGGAGCGCGATTTGAGAAGTGCCAGCTGTTGGAGGGGCGGGCGCGGGGCCGGGGTGCCCGCGCGGCCCGCGGTTGTCGATGGTTTCATGGTATTGCCATCAACAAGCTTACTATGCTTCGTTCGGTGAGTGAGAGAGCCGGAGGCCCATCTCCCTCTCCCCTCCCCCAGGCAACGCTCCTGTGACACCCCTGGTGTTGCAGTTGTCCATGGGTAGCGGTGATCACTTACCATCAGGTGATCCGCTTGCTCGCTTGCCGTCCTATAACATAAAAAAAGCTTTCAAAAGCTTCAAAGGGCTAAAAGTGTCTCGATAGGCATACCTTTTGCCTAAATTAGGTTAGCGAAACTACACGGGTTTGTGCATTGTAAGAGAGTCGTCGTCTCGTCTCAAGCGCAAAACTCTACTGCTGGACATGGGCTTACCCCAAGGATTTTCATCATACTCATACTCGCTCTCTATTCCGTCATACTCACTATTATTTCGCCATACTCACCGCGCTTGGCAGATAGGTTGGTAAGTTTGTTTGGCTTATCTCGGTTCCAACGCTGGTGCCTATCGGTACCGGTTTTAGTGTTCCGTAGTAATTAAGCGAGTAAAGGGTAGGGATTTGTTGGACTGAGGGAACGGGAAAAAGGTATTTGGGATGCTACTTGTTCAGATGTATTGGCGATGAGAAGTAACAGCTAGGGAGGCCGGGCGCGCGTACCCAATACACACCTGCAACGATCAGACAGCCAGTTGATGATGAGACCCTTGACCATGTCATGCGAGAGAGTCATAAAATATAATCTAGGTGCGGTATACGATTCAATGTTAATCCTAATTCTAACTTTTTAGGGTTCCGTAGTAAACTAGGAACCCTTATAGTTTCGTCATGTCTGTCCGTCTGTCTGTCTGTCTGTCCGTCCGCGGTTTTACTCAGAGACTATAAGTACTAGAAAGCTGTAATTTGGTATGGGTATGTATATTAATCATGGCAAAAAAGTCGTAGAAAAAAATCTTGAAAATAATTTTCTTTTGGGTAGCTCCCATACAAATAAAGTGGGGGAGTAATTTTCTTTTCTCTATGTACCCATCGTGTGGGGTATTGTTAAAAAGGTCTTTGAAAAATATTGTGAGGTTGAGAACACCATTTTTCAATTTAGGGATCCGTTTCCGAAATATTTGGTATTAAAGTGAAAATTTTTGTTAGAGGTACGTGTCCCCCCCTCTATGTGCTAAACGGTTATATATGGATACGTGAAAAAAATTACAGTAGTAGAATATATACTGAAGTTGAAAGGAAAACTATCAGAACTGAGTTCTAAGTGCAAACTAAAAAGTTATAGGCAACCAACTTATAAAATGTACTGGAAAATGTAAAATTTCATACAAGTTTCATTGTTAGATGTTTTTGGTCGTTAAACTGTGAGGTGCGAGTGTAAATAGTGTGAACTCAAAGTTGTCATTCGCAACTACGGGACCCTGAACTGCGCGTGGCCCGACATGCACTTGGCCGGTTTTTTAAATTTAACTAATATTATAAATGCGAAAGTAAGTTGTTTGTTACGCTTTCACGGCGTAACTACTGAACCGATCACCATGAAATTTTGCACACACGTTCTCTGGACTACGGACAAGGACATAGGTTGCCCTTTATTCCGAAAAACGTACTGTTCCCGAGGGATTGGTATTGACGCAAGCGTCGCGGGCAATGGCTAGTAAGCAGAGCACGTGTTGTGACATAGCAACAACAAACCAAAGAAACCAACTAGTAACAGGGTTACTAAGAAGTTTTGAGTAAAATATGAAAATAGTGTAGGCGCCACGACCGTACGTAAAAATAGCCGCGTGTGCGCGGAGTATCAGTCATCGCGCGCCGGTATATTGTTCTCGGCCCCGACCAACATAAACATGAATTTTTGATGGCTGAACCCGCTTTATTACAATTTTTGGGTTCTGTGGGTATCTGAGGATGGAACGCTTTTCTGGCTAATTGCATTTCCGATGGAAAGTTAAGCGGTTCGCGGGAACAGTTGCATACTCGTATTTATTGTTCTCGGCCCCGACCAACATAAACACGAATTTTTGATGGCTGAAACCGTTTTATTACAAATTTTGGGTTCTTAGGGTATGGAAGGAACGCTTTTTGGCCAATTGCATTTTCCCTGCAAAGTTAAGCGGTTCGCGGGAACAGTTGCATATAGGTATATATTGTTCTCGGCCCCGACCATAAACAAGAATTTTAGATGGCTACACCAGTTTTATTAAATTTCTTGGGTTCTGTGGGTATTAAGGAAAGAACGCTTTTCTAGCCAGTTAAATTACATTTCTGATGGAAAGTTAAGCGGTTCGCGGGAATAGTTGCATATATGTTGTTCCCGGCCCGACCAACATTAACACGGATTTTTGATGGCTGAACCCGTTTTATTACAATTTTTGGGATCTGTGGGTATTAAGGAAAGAACGCTTTTCTGGCTAATTGCATTTCCTTCCGCTAGAAAAGATAAGTTCGCGGGAACAGTTGGATATTCGTGCTAAGACTCGTTGCCAGCGAGATAATTTTGTCAATGTTATAATAGTCATTGGCATCTTATCTGTTTTAATAATCATAATAGGGGTAGGTATCATCATCATGATCATCATCAGCCTATACTTGTCTACTGCTGGACATAGGCCTCTCCAATTGCACGCCATCGAGATCTATCTCAATCTATCTATCGAGGTTGGTATACAATATGTTAATAAGGCCTGTCCGTGTCCGATCTTTATAGGGGTGACTCAGCCTGTCAATATGAACAACTTTTACTATGAAACTAATGTTTGAAATTCGAAAAAAATGTGATTTAAAAGTGTTCAGCCATCGGGTAATTAGTATGAAAATATTGGTTTTATTATTGAATTTCCAGCAATAAACCCATAAGAAAATTTATAAATATTCATATTGACGGGCTAAGTCGCTCTTTTATGTTTCGGACAGGATTTAATCATTACAAATAGTATGGAATAGTGGTATTTAATAATAATAATAACAAAGTTCACACGGAAGTTCCTTAGCTCTTCGACACTAACGTCAACTTACAGCATATAATAAGTTCCCCCTCTTACGCTTGGCTTTGGCCCGCGTATTTGGCGTATACCCTCTATGCGAGGAGAAAAAATTGATAAACAGAATAATAATAAAATAAATACACATATATGTACCTAGATTTATTACTGAGCTATTTAATATTTCATACCCGTGGAAACTGATGTTTGACATGTGGTAGCGAAGTATACAGATGTTTGCTCGGAAAGATAAATAAATAGTCACAACTGGAAACATGAGCCAGTCGATCACTCAGTTGTTACAATTATGACAGGAATGTTGGCGTTTAGAAGTTCGTAGATTTAAGAGTTTGACTAGGTTATTTCCTCTAATACTAAAAACCTGGTGGAACTTTCAGCGGCCTTCAGCCTTTCCTTTTGTCAAAGTCAAATGGCCTTGGTAGCGCAGTGGTTAACACGCCATCTTGCGAAACAAGGCGTACTGGCTTCGATTTCTGTCGTGGGCAATTAGTGGTACTACAATTTACAGGCAGTGGTGACAGGCAGACAGCCGGCAGTAAAAACTTCCGATGTCTAGTCACAGCAAAAAAATGAATAACCAGTTTTAGTTTAAATTTTAAGCAACCCTGACATGTAAATCCCTCAATCTTGTTAATGGCTGAACCAATTTTAATAAAACATGTCTACGAATCATTCCCAAGAAATCTGCAATTAAATAAAAAAAACCGCATCGTAATCAGTTCCTGCCACAGACAGACACACACTCGAAGCGGTCAAACTTATAACACCGCTAATTTTGCGTCGGGAGTTAAACGCGGACCCTGGGCTCGAAACAGAGCTGACGATATGACCGGGAATTAACTCAAGTAATGATATTGATGAATAGTCAAGTGCTTAATAACATTGAGGGATAAGTATAGGATTGAAGAAAGAATTAAAAAAGCAATATAAAGAATTGAGGTGATGTGTTCATGCCAATAAATGAGATTGATTGATTGATTGGATGCGTCTTTCAACTCCTAGATTTTGTTTTGACATGTATAAAACCAAAAACTCAAGTGGGATTGGGCCCGGCATGTGTGCCGCATGCAATCAGACAGATGGGCCCAGAAGGTCACCCTGTGGGTACCCGATGGACCTCGGCGTAGGGGCAGACCACGAACGAGATGGCGGGATGACCTCGACAGGTTTTGTAATGGCTGGCAGCAGATTGCACCAGATAGGGATAAATGGAAGAAGGAAGGGGAGGCCTATGTCCAGCAGTGGGACACAAATTAGGCTATTAAAAAAAAATTATAAAACCATAGCTAAGTGGTCAGTCGATGGTGGCCAGCAAAATCTACACCGCAAATGTTAAAAGTTACAGAACAGACCCATGGGTTGTTGCCCGTTTTATTGTATTAATGAAGTTAAAACTTTGATAGGCGCGTTCATTTTTGAGATGGGAAAAGACTATTAAACTAGCGACTTTGTTACAAAAAAACTGACACCTCTGTATACATTTTTTCAAGTTCTTCTATCGGCACTCATGGAAAGCCATTGTATTATTTTTTTCTAATTAATATAATAATAATAAATATATACGTACAAATCACACAGATTGAGCTAGCCCCAAAGTAAGTTCTTAAGAAAGACTTGCATTATGGGATACTAACGCAACGATACTATATTTTATAACAAATACATATATAGATAAACATCCAAGATCCAGGTCAATCTGAAAAAGATCATTTTCCATCTTGACCTGACCGGGGATCGAACCCGGGACCATCCGTGTCACAGGCCGGTGTTGACCGCTGCGCCACGGAGCTCGTCATGTTATTGATTTATATATAACCAATATGAAATCTCTCAGCTATGCAACAGGACGCGACGTTTGTTTATCAGACTTTTTAGCCTTGTGTACATTGTTTGTAGCAACATATACCTATAATACATTATTACTAGAAGTAGAACATATTTTTAACGTATACGTTGAACTTGAGCCAACTATATGTTTGGTGAAAGTGTTTCCTTAACCAAAGAAATTGGGTCACGATTCTTTCCTCAAGCGTTAAACTGTCTTGTCTATTAGTTTTTTAGTTTTTTTTTTCTATAACTTCCTGTATTTTATAATTCTTTCAGATTCAGATTCGCTATATAGAAAGATATTCTTAAATCTAAAATAGCTACTCTTATTCTACAATCTAAACAAAATTTAATTTTATCAAGCATAATCTGCTAATATAATCTGCGTCGCTTTACCTAAATAAAAACGATACATACCTATATATATAGCTCAGTAAGGCAAATAAATTAGAAGTGGATCTTTGCAGTGCTGACCATAAACTACGACGAGATTACTTGTATCAGACAACGGACTGCCTTATGCATTCTCTAGGCAGTAGAAAACATAAGAAGACAAATATCGGACGACAAATATTGACGTTAAAACAACGAATAAGTAATCGTTAAAATGATTAAAAAATAATACGTAACTTTATGCTCATATTAAATAAAAGTCTTGTAGTATTAACATATGCTCAAATGTGATGCAAACCAATCTTCCTTCTGTAGGGTATCATAATTATTATTGATTGAGTACGCTTCGTTTTACTAGTTTCTAATCTGAAGTATAATGTGTATAATATACTGATGTGTGTATGTGTTCAATTATATTATGTATATTTTTCATTCATACACTTTAGATTGCACTCTGGCGGCACAGCTTTCAGCAATATGTCCTATTGGCATAGATTTCAGTTTAGATTAAAATGCAAGTCTTATCATTTTCCAACTTGAAACATTGCGTCATATTAACAAAAACGTCCCTTAACTAAACGTTCCCCACACGCTCGTCTCGTATAAATGTGAAATATGCTTGGCATTGAACCACCTCTGCAGATATAAAGCTATGAGGCTATAATTTAGATTAACAACAACTGAAAATAGCGCCCGGAAGAGTGCGCAGCGGGGTCGCCAAATGTAAATAACGCTGAGTGAGGGAAACAATGTTTTCAGTAAACTATGAGTAGGTATGTACTCTTCCATGCTGGTCTGGGAGAAAAGAAAACAAAACGTAGAATGTACCAGCTGCTTCTTTTCCCGCACAGGCCGTAGAAACCGGCCGAGGGAATGGGCGCAAATCTAAGGAGCCATGTAAATAGGCGGTTCGGCTACCAACCAAACGGCTTTGATTCCGTATTCCATCTTTAAACCTACCAACATGCTAAACGTGGCCTTTCGGTCTTATGGTCTTAGTTTCTTTGATGTTTATAAGCTTTGCGCTTGTGTTTCCTCAGACGCCTTCTACGACATCCATAGAAAGAATCTGTGGGGTGTGGGAACCACAGACGCTTTATTTGCATCCTTGTTTCCTCCAAGCCGACACAATAGAGGGCCACATAGGTGGCAACATTGTATATTTACTATCAACGGGGCCTTGCCTGCCTATTTACTAACTCAGATGACAGGTGTCGATGCCTATCAATCTAGGATTTACTGTTACAATGCGGGTTTTGCTTGCTCGAACTTTTTATTTGAAATGTAAAAACTGCATTGTAATAGTAAATTCTAGATTGATAGGCATCGACACCTGTCATCCGAGTTAGTAAATAAGCACGCTGGGCTACTCTGGCCATCTCACTCTACAAACCACGGTTAAAAAGAAGGCAGACCACCAAGACGGTTCATGACGCGCGTCTAAAAGCATCCCACCTTTATGCTATTGTGCTGATAACTTTAGCCCGCCTCGAATAGCGCGCCGGGAATAGGCCGGCCTTTAGACAATTATGACGCCGGACGAGGTGTGGAGAGGATTCGCAAGTGGATATATGCGATCTGATGTATCGATTCGATAGCGATATAAACGGGACTTTGCACCAATCATCAGGTATTTTCTAGTCTCCACTGCAGAAGCATGTTCTGCTGAAGGATGGGACAAGATTACATGCCAGTTTCGTTCATAGTTACGCTTCCTGATATTCTTATTCGTAGACTGCAAGAGTGTCGACCCTCTCTGTACTACGAGAGCCATAATATTAGCCAGAGCAGTCAGAGATATGGTCTACACTCTCCATGCTGACCAGATGAGTTGAACTTTGATGTTTATATGCTTTGTTTATCTTGTTTCCTAAGTCGCCTTCTACGATAACCACGGGAAGACTTGGTGTAGTCCTATTCTACTCTGCCGGGAACCACACGACCTCACTCTAACATATCACGGTGAAAAAGAAGGCAGACCACCAAGACAGTTCATGACGCGCGTCTAAAAGCATCCCACCTGTATGCTATTGTTACCCACCTATATCTATATGGTTGGTTCCTGCATTCTTTTACAGTGACTTCTCCTTTCAGATGCTCATGCGGTGTTCGGCGTGCCGCTGGCGCAGTGCGTGGAGGCGGAGAAGGCGTTGCGGAGACAGCAGCTGTTGGGCTCTCGGGCTTCGCTGGCGTCCCTCAGTGCGCTAGAGAAAGGGGATGATGTAAGTTTCTTTACACTTTACTTTTTATTTTTTATTTTTTTTTTATTTTTATTTAAATAAACAACAACAGCCATTCTTAGACATATCTTAGAATTAACTTAATTAAAGTTTACAAAATATATCCGGCCAAAAAGTTGTTACAGAAAAACAGTATAAAACGCCTTAAACTAACATTAAAATAATAAACTAATTACAAGTAGTGATAGAACTGTAATCGTGAAAAAATAAATATAATTATGTAAATAAAAAGTAATTTAAATTATATTCAAATATGTATGTATAAGAAAAAATTAAAATATTTCATCCGATAGACACAATGAATAAATTATTTTTGTCGTGTTCATATGTATATGTATATGTGTATGTATATGTATATGTGTATGTATATGTATATGTATATGTATATGTATATGTATATGTATATGTATATGTATATGTATATATATATATATAATGAACTTTTTGCGGTAAATGTTGATCCAGTGAGAAGTTAGAACAATTGTTGATCCACCTATTTTACGTGTTTACTCAGATCCGCGTCGCGCAAACTGATATACTCTGATCCGTTCTAGATGCGCGTGTGACGTCGGTGGATCTGCACTTGCAGGTTTTCAACATACTCGTCGGTGATTTCACCAGTATATGTTGATCCATCAACGGTTTAAAAAATCATACTGGATATGACTTTTTAGATCCAGAGTATATTCAAATTATATGCGACATTTACTTAGACAATGTGGATCCGGAGCCAAAATTGACCAATAGGTACTCGAGTACAAAACGGCAACGTCGCGTTCTGCGTGCGACAGTTCACTTGTTCACATTCGCATCGCATCTAAAAATCTACTATAGTACATCGGAAGTAAATAACATTTAGTATTTTTGGAATTACTTTTCATTATTTTGTATTTGATAATTTAAGAGAACTACACATTACCAGCAGCCCCCGTAGCATGGCTCCCGCGACGCCGTTTATATCGCGCGATTAACTATCTACACCTCGCTCTACAGTATTGCGAAAAAAAAGATGGCGATAGTCGATAAACGTTGTCGCGCATGCCATGCTACGGGGGCAGGTCTCTTAATTTGAATTGATGAAAAGTTATATTAAAAATACTACATGTGATGTACTACCGAAGTACTCTCGTAGACTTCTTTCAATTTGATCAAATGACGGAGATGAAGAATTTAAGAGTCTACCTAGTTTCGCTGATGTAAGCCTCATAACAGAGAAACAGTCTAAAAGTATGTTCAAAAGAAAATTGAAAGAAGTATTCTCAACATCAAACTGAGTAACTGAGTTAAGGTCATCTGATCTGATAGGAAAATAAAGAGAGGGGCACAGTAGAGTAGATGGGGATATGAGATAACGGAGGCGGCGTGTAAAGAAAGAGATAGGCAACTGTGAAGACATCATTAGAGCCTTTGCGCCACAGTAGATACCCGACGTACACCTATGCTCTTCGGTGTTCCCTGATGTGGAAACATCATAATCATTTAAAAGTGTTGGATGATTTAATTGTCGCGTCACTTGTTAAGGTTTTAAATTGTCAAATAAGAAACGAGTCTTGGCAATTTGCGTCCCTTCCTGTTCGATTTGGGGGCATAGGTACGTTGGTACTATTATTAATTCTGTGGCATAGGTGTACGTCGGGTATCTACTGTGGCTCTTCCGGCCTTCTTATCTTCTGCTCACGCTTCATCCTCATTGTGCGGTAGGATTCTTTCCCCAGTTATGGGTTCCGTTGAGGTATGTGGCGTGACCGAGGCTAAGGAGGCATGGTTGTCAATCAGTTCGGTTGACTTGCCCTTAAACTTATGTTCCCAAAGGCAATGGGACAAACCTTTATGTAGGGACGTCCAGCAAAGGGGGATTTCTCTTTGTGATCGCCTGGAAGATCGTTCCCGTCTTCGTGCTTTAGCTGAGAAGGAATCTGGTTTCTGGTTGCAGGCGCTTCCTTCGGCCCTCATCGGTACGTTGCTTGATAATTGCACCTTTACTTTAGCTATGGGCCTTCGTTTGGGTGCAAAAATCAATCAACCGCATGTATGCCATTGTGGAGCTGCCGTGGATGGATTAGGGCATCATGGACTTTCTTGTGCTAGAAGTGCAGGGCGGATCCCTAGGCACGCATTATTAAATGACACTATCCGCAGAACATTGGCTACTGTCGGTGTTCCGTCAATTTTAGAGCCAAATGGAATCGTCCGCACAGACGGTAAGCGTCCAGATGGCCTTACTTTGGTCCCGTGGAGAATGGGAAAGTGTCTTGTGTGGGACGCCACTTGTGTAGATACGTTAGCACCCTCGCACCTGTCCTCCACTTCTAATCATGGTGGAGCGGCTGCTCTTGCTGCTGAGTCGGGGAAAAAAGGAAATATATGGGCCTGGCAGCCAATCATATATTCTTACCTTTCGCGGTGGAAACGCTGGGCCCTTGGGGCCCTGAGGCTAAATTATTTTTAACGGACGTCACAACGCGGCTCATAGAGGCAACGGGAGATCCAAGAGCTGGCAATTATTTTGCTCAGCGGATAAGACTCGCAATCCAACGAGGGAACGCGGCCAGTATTTTGGGCACGTTGCCTCGATGTGAAGCGTTGGAAGATTTTTTCTATATTTAAATAATCGAATTATTTATATTGTCAACTGAATTTTTTCAATAAATTTATAATAAAATAAAAAAGTAAAACTGTCAGCAAGAGACGCTGCAGTAAGTAAGTAATGGAAATGAGTACTTATATTTATTACAAACTAGACGATGGGGAACACCAGACGTTCACCATACAAACAAAAAGCTTTGATGTCTAACAATCAAATAATTTAAGATATTTTTAACAAAAAAACAAAAACCGACTTCAACCCTATAAAATTTTTTAATAGGCATAAGAAAAAAAATAGAAATAAGTGTAATCCGAACGGCATACCTGTAAAATTTTTTTTGGTTTTTGTTTATTTTTTCAAAAAACGCTCGCCACTGTTCAATAAAAATGTAATGGGACCATCTATAATGAATAACCATCAAACAAAAACGAATTTCTTAAATCGGCCCAGGCATTCGTCAAAAAAAATTAAAGTAAGTACCAGTACATTGATGGATATTTGAAGATTATTTTTTACTGAGCATTAAATAAAAGCTTGGTTTAAAAATTTTTTTTTTACGTTTATGTAATTTTATTTTCTACATTTTAGTCATTTGTATAGGCACTGTATTGCTCTGGTCAAAACAAATTCAATAAGCCCAAACACGATAGGGTTATGTTGTGTAGTTCAGGAGATGTTATGGCCACCTTCAAGAAGCATCATCAGACCCTCGACAATAATAAAAATTAATGCTCTTGTCAAGACAAATCCAACGAGCCCAAACTCGTCTAACGAGCCTAAAGACGATGGATTAAATGTTGTGTAGTTTGGGATAGTTTAAGATACAAAACGGCAACGTCGCGGCTGCTTTCAACCAATCAGATCGCTTCCTATGCTCTGATTGGTTCATTTAAATCGGATCAACATTATCCGTAACTATCGCAAGGTGGATTTGTATATCGGATCAACTTCAGCGAACGCTAGGTAAGAAGTCCGATAGTGCAGATGTTGATCCGGTCGGAGCCACATTTGTTACCAGAGATGCATATTGGATCAACAAAAGGCGCCGGATCAACATGCGTTTTCGGATCAACAAAGTGCTCGCGTGAAGTCGCATCTGATCAACATTTACCGTAAAGGGATATCTATATATATATATATATGTATGTATGTGTATATGTATCTGTATATGTATATGTGTATGTCTATGTATGTATTTGTTTGTACTTATATGTATGTATGTAAATAGGGTAAAAGATTAAACAAATACTTGACAAAGTATCATATATTATTTCGGGACAAGCTGGATTTGACCTGATTCATAAAACTACACTTGCCTCCAATAAAGGGATCCGTTTCCCTGAAGTGTTTATTATATTGGGCAACTAATCGTGTCATCACAGCATTTTCCCCGTAATTGGTGGAATGTAACGGAACATCAAACGCGAGAGTACAACTTTGTCATCATCATCATCATAATAATATGTGGTAGAGCCAGCGCCAAAATTCCCTTTTGCAGCCTAATGTGTTTTGTTTAGTAGCAAGAATGGGCCGGCTCGTCGGTGGAAAAAACCACTCTCATAATAAAATCGACGTTTGAGTAGAACCTTAATCGCTGCTATGCTTCGTTCGGTGAGTGGGAGAGCCAGGGCTAATCTCCTCCTCCTTAGTGGGGAGATAAAAATAAAAGGCCGGCTACACTCTTGTCATACCCCTGGTGTTGCAGTTATCCATGGGCAGCAGACAGAATCACCTGTATAATAAAAATTGTACAGGTGGTTCTGAATAACCTGGTGTGATTGGATCAGAATGCCTCATAAAATATAAGCTGCGTGTCTATATTCTTTTATGGATTCTGATTTCTACATTCAAGTATTGCCAGGGTGTTTAGACCTAGGGAGCGTTAGTCTTGACTGTATATTTACCGGAAGGCAGAACGTTCTTTCTGCCACATAAAGACGAAATTTTTTTTTAAACGCAGTTTAATCTTTCGATATGGATTTAAACAGCTCATAATATGTTTTCGCGATTGTTACCCATTTAAATTTAATTACTTTTAATACGGTTTTATCGCGTAATTAATATATTTGAACACCAAAAGTTTCGATTTTGTTTGCCTAGTGAATAGATAAACCGCACTAATAGTCAATTTTATATAGATAAACTCCAGCATTTTTTAATGGGATAATTAGATTTTATAGGTCTTGAAAGTTGGTTTATTTAATTTGGTTAGTTAAGCTAAGCAAAAGACTGCTAGACCTTCAGACTACGTGAGCCAATACTACATCCATCCGGAACGTTATCAATAAATATTTTAGGCGGCGAGCTCCGTGGCGCAGCGGTCATCACGCCTGCCTGCGACACGGATGGTCCCGGGTTCGATCCCCGGTCAGATCAAGATGGAAAACGATCTTTTTCAGATTGACCTGGGTCTTGGATGTTTATCTATATATGTATTTGTTATAAAATATAGTATCGTTGAGTTAGTATCCCATAACACAAGTCTTTCATTAGAACTTACTTTGGGGCTAGCTCAATCTGTGTGATTTGTCCGTATATATTTATTTATTTTATATTTATTTATTTATTTAGGCGGTAGTTATTCATAGTTCTTATAAAATACTAGATTAAATGTCATCTTACTCTATCTGCGACCATGAACACTGTAAAGTGTTCAAAACGTTAGGTGTATAAATAATGTAATAATCGCGATAAAACTGCATTCAAAAGTAATTTTATTTTAATGAGCTCATAAAATGTTTTATATATCCTACAAATTATCAAGGTATATCCCGCGGATAATCCGCGACATTTCCTTAAAGGAACTCAGCCCTTCAATATTAACAACTTTTCCTATGAGACCGATGCTAGGAATATGATACTTTAAAACAGACAACGACTTCCATACATAGATTTAAACAAATTAAGTCATCAGAATCACCATCACCAAAATAGAATCCAATATCTATCAATAGGCCACGTTGATGAATTAAAAAGATACGACAATCAATGCATTTGACATCTATTTTTGCTTCTACCCAGTCTATTTGTCTAGCTATATCTGGCCAGTTTATCTTGGCCCATCAGCTACTTCTGTAGATCCCCTGAGTTTGACTGTATTTAAATATGTGGGAGAGGGGGAGTGGGTCAGGTTTGAGTGGTTTGTAGTGTGTTGGCATTCGCCATTTGAGCGCTCGGAAATAGTTCAGGAGTGGAAGCCAAGCCACGCAACGGGTGACGTGGCCTGCACCTGGGCCTATCAACATGCAAGGGTCTCGTTGTTGCAGTTTTCTGAGAAGCGATTGATGTTTTGCTGCAAGAGTTTCTTCTATTACAGTTGTCGAGTTTATATTACGGTTAAAAAAGACGAACTCAAATTTAAATGCAATTTTGATCGCTGTGAACAAATTTCCTTAGATATTGAATCGATTCAGATGTTACGTTGCGGAAATCAAAGTTACAAGTTAAATTTGTGTGCTTCCGCCACCATCACTGGTTAGTCCCTCCATGCCCACCACCAATAGACAATGCATGCGAATTTTGGCAAGACGTTGGTGCATCCGTTGAGGTTGCAGCAGCATCGGCCGTCGTGCTCGCGACACGCGATTTGCCTCTACACGAGGCATCTTCTGGCAATGAACCTAATAGATGTTGATCGTTTGAATGACAAGCAACGAATGACATGGATTACTCTTTTAATGAACTGTGTAGCTTGTGTGTGAGTATCCGCTACTTCACCGGACTTTTGAGTTGAGGGCAGGGTCCTCAACTCTGTAAGGTGAACATTGCCAAAGGGCCCCCAGAGGGGACGGACCTTGGCTTTTGGAGAAACAGTACATTTTATATGCCTGATGGGCCGCGATTTGCATGCCTGCAGGGCTGAGAGACGATGGCAAAGACTTTGGAGAGTAGCAACTCTCATGTTTTGCTGTATGTGCTGTATGGGCCGAGACACAAATTACACCAAATCGCTGATTATACTAATAGTGATACATTATCAATTATATTTTCAATTTAAAATAACGTTCCTCCTATATTCCATGCCTTTTATCTGTTAGATAGTTAATAATACAATAATTTAATAAATCAATAAAATAATCAATATTAATAAATCAATACATTTTTAATCTTCACTGCAGGAGCACGACTCTCTACACTACCAGAGCCAAAGGTATATTAGCCAGAGCAGTCAGACGATTTGGCCTACACTCTTTGATTCCATGCCTTTTATCTGTTAGATAGTTTTTAATACAATTATAATAAATCAATAAAATAATCAATATTAATAAATCAATACATTTTTAATCTTCACTGCAGGAGCACGACTCTCTGCACTACCAGAGCCAAAGGTATATTAGCCAGAGCAGTCAGACGATTTGGCCTACACTCTTTGGTTGGAAGTATCTCTGAGTTTATAAGCTGTCTTTAGTTAGTGCTCCCTAAGTCGCCCTCTACGACATCCACGGGAAGACTTGGAGTGGTCCTATTCTACTCTACCGAGAACCACACGGCTAGTGCAATATATTATTACAAAGTATGCCTTTTTAAGTTTTAGATTTTTCAAAAACAATCTCAAACTTATCTGACTAGTGGTACAGCAGTCTGCAGCAATTTTATTACAGAAGCGTATATAATGGGCTTGTTTGGGTCGACTCGGGTTACAAAGAGCTGTTTACGACGTCGTTCCGCGAACAGTTTCCCAGAACCGCAGCGAATGTGCCACGCTGAATTATTCTGAATGGCTGAAAATGTCTCGGCTATTCAACTAGGGTTACTAGTTCTCGGCCTAGATTAAGGGGTTATTCAGTGCTACGCAAGCAGAAGATCAGCAATTTACTCTATACCTCTTGACAGCAGATGCAGGAAAAGCCCCCTCCCCAAGCTTACGTAAACATTATTTGCACAAAAATTCTTTATTCTGTGAAATGTAGCTGACGTTATCATGGGGGGATTCATGATAACGTCAGCTCCCCTATGTTATCAAAAGTAATATAAGTCAAGCTTAGACACATGTAGGTATACCTACCGTCTTATTATAAAACGAAGACTAACTTTATTACTTACCTGGCTTAAACCATTATCCACCTAAAACGAATTGAAAGTGACAGTTGTTGAAACCTGAAAGTGATAGGTGTTGGTTATTTTGGTCAGATAATGGTTTAAACCAGGTACCAAAGTTAGTTCTCATTTTATAATAAGACGGATAGAAAATATTTGTTGAAAAAGGACTCGCCACTACTAGGATTGTAACTTAGAGCGAACATCTAAGCTTCGTGCTCTTAGCTCGAAGCTCTAAGTGTGATACCAATAGGGAGTATGCGCGTAATTTTTTTATTTGCTTAGTATAATCCTTAACAACCACAGTAAAAAAATATGAAAAAACTTTTAAAATACCTCAATTAACGACGAGGATGTGAAACTTTAAAGTTTAAATAAGAAAGAGAAGTCCGATATGGACTAGTGACGTCATAGTCTATGTCATGCATACATTTGCCATATAAAATAGTGTTTTCGCGAGTGAGATAGACATATTTTCGTAAAATCATTTTATTTCGTTCGTTTTTCAACCAAATTTTATTCTGTTTTCACTTTCAGTACTTTACTATTGAATATTTTAGGATAAACTGGTAAGATAACAGATATTTTTTTCATGCATATCCCTATTACGCTACCGTGACTTCGAATCACCGCGTCGTATTCTCTCACCACATATTTTCCCGTAAGGTAAACGCATTTAAAGCATGCGTGAAGTGAAGCATGAAGAAGTCTCCAAAACTATCTATCATTATTTTATCTCGCTATTGGAGCATCTCCGTCCAGCCCCTTATTTACTAACTCAGATGACCGGTGTCGATGCCTATCAATCTATAATTTCAGTTACAATGCGGGTTTTGCTTGCTCAACTTTTTTATTTGGAATACAAAAACCGCATTGTTACAGCAAATCCTCGATTGATAGGCATCGACACCTGTCATCCGAGTTAGTAAATAGGGGGGCTGGCCATGATCTACCTTGACTGACACGGAAATCTCTAAACAGACTCTGGACCCAAGTCAGCCAAAGTAAGGAAAATATAAACAGGTGGTATCGCTCGGAAATCATTTGTCCGTGTGGTGCTACTCCTCAGACCATGGCACACCTTCTGTCTACCTGCACATGCGAGGACCTTTACAATGCTACTGATAATGCAGTGTCAGTGGCAAAGTTCTGGTCAACACTAATATAATTTGTCCAAGTCGATACGCTAAGAAAGAGAAGAAGTAGTGTGTAATTTTACTTCATTCATATCAGATGAACAGAAAATTAATAAAATAGAAAAAATAAAGATTCTCTCTAGCAACAAAAATAGTATTGGTTTCTCAATAAAATTATATTATTAGTAGAAGATAGTGACCATAAAAATTCAGAAATAGTATCGGTTTCACGTAACACCTAATACCGGATCGAGGGCAAATTAACCCCAATCTAACATAGTAAATACTAAAATGGGACGGCTAATCATAGCCGAAACACCGTAAAATACCAGAATAGAACTATATTACTTTATTTGCAAACTGGACGGGTGTTTAATAAATCCAAGAACCTCGTTTAGCTTATTATTAGCTCACTGACCCGCCCAGAAGAGTATTAAGTATGTTCAATTGACATACTTAATACACACATATACATTTTTCAGGGTGTATCAGAATCATATTTGTTTGAAAACAAAAAACAAAACGGGTGTAAATTTTGACCTAAGACGGTAGTGTTTTTATTCCCTCACCGTTCCAAATAACAACACCTTGGAATAGTAACACACGGTAACACTAAAGTTTAATGTAGACTAATGGCCTCCCATCTGGCTTTAAAAACGCTATAAATTGAATATGATTGCGACAGCGGCCACGTCAGACGCCAGGGCCACTGGGCCGCGAGTTACGTCAGCTGACGTCACTGGCATCGGGTTTCAATCATCAGTAAAGTCGGGGAAAGGGACTGACTCCTGTCACTTAAAGATGAGGACTTCATCGTTTTACTGTCATTTTAAATAGGAACCCAATCTAATAACATCTACGAGACCAAAGTTGAAAGCAAAAAAAGGTGAAATGAGATCTGAACTTTCATCTCTTAATTTCTGATATATACCGTCCGCTCTTCATTAAAATATAAGAAACATTATGTAGAGGGCGGATCAAGCATTTAAAATTGCTTTAGACCGAGTGCATTGTACATAGAATTGATGACCGATGGGGCAGAAAGGAAAGCGCGCCAGCCATCAATCATGCAGCATCTGTCGAGTGAACCATCTGCGCTCAAAGAAAAATTTTGTCCTTCCACGTAAAGCCTATGCTTTATGCGTAAAGTAAAAGTCTTCTTTAAGCGCTTTCTTGATCATAAAAAATTGCGGTGCCGTTGAATTAAACCGCTATAGTTAAATGTGCAGCTCATGGGCGCCCATCTGGCTTTAAAAACGCTATAAATTGAATATGATTGCGACAGCGGCCACGTCAGACGCCAGGGCCGCTGGGCCGTGGGTTACGTCAGTCGACGTCACTGGCGTCGGGTTTCAGCCGTCATTAAGGTCGGATAATTTTATCGGATGACGCTGCGTTGGAACTATAACTGAATTTTCTAGTGCATATTCATGTTTGGTAGACATACCGATACGTGCACCTATCAGTAGTATTAATCTTTAAGAGAATTTTCATGCGGCCAACAGTTTTTGGAGACATATGCTAGTGAGCAACGCCTCCAGCAGCTATTACCAACTTATTTTATAGAACCGCAACTCATGCGATTTTCGTATATGACAGGGTTTAGGACTGGTGAACAATGGATGAACAATAGCGTATCTATGTATATCCTTACTACATCGCTAAACTGGAAACGTTGGCATTATGTATCTATTGTTTGTTGTAAAAATTGTAAACACAAGTATGACAATTAATAAGTGTTCAAAGAACCCTATAAACGATTGAATCTTGAATCTATGCTCAACTGGTAACTAAAAATTTTTGGAACTAAGTTCCTTATCGCGCGTTGCGAATGCAACGTTACAACTTTTGTTCTAATTATTTCCGTCTAGCCCCCTAGGCGGAAAAAATTAGGACCAAAAGTTGTAACGACACTTTTTGCTATAGTTGCTTCTATAGGAATTTTATACCAGAATACTCATTCAGGTATAGACTATGTTTGACCTCTATCTTTCCTGATGGGAAGCATCTAAAGCTTAAGTCAATATGTATATCACACCGGTAAGATTCATATCGCTGGCAGATATATCGTTACTAGAAAGACTGTTAAATATTTCCCACGCAAAAATTTTAAGATTTATGTACAATAAAATTAAATGTTTGTTTGTATTCCAATAAATCAAATTGAAGTGTTTTGCTATGTTGCTATTTTTTCGATTTTTAATGAGTAAAGATTTTTCATGCGTATAACCTGCTGGACAGAGGAGCCCGATTGCCCAGTGGGCGCGAGAATTATTAGAGTCTTCGCATGATAAGCAATACCGAGAACAATCCCCACTAGGATAGGTGACCGCACGTGGCACAAAAATATCTCGAGCTCTCGATGTATACATGACTAGCTATAAGAACCCATATTTATAAGGCTTATATACCTTTGTTAAAGAGAAAATAAACATTTATTATTATCTCTCTGAGACTCACGGGTGTTACCCCGTTCTTTTGGAAGGCTTGCGTGGGGATATAGATCTAACACGTAGAGGCCCTTTGGAGAAGTTGATGTAATGTAGATCTCCAGCCAGAACCCATTCCTGGAAATACCAATGTATATGTCTTTGAACAGGTCTTGGCCAGAGGTGAGACTATTGCATTTGAAAAAGGAAATAAATGGGTTATGGGGCTGAAATATGGATGGACTTTATGCTGGGTTATTGCATAGGGTCAGACACCTGCCATAATCATGATAACTGACTACAATTGGCAAGTAGTGGCTTGCCGCCCACTAGATGGGCCCCTCAAACTAGCCGACGATAACTGCCGACGAAAGGGGCAACACCGGTGTGGGCGACTCAGGGGTGTCGAGAGGTGTGCTGCGCTTTCTCTGAAGGTACTCGCGTCGTTAGGCCTTTAACACTTTCACCCGTGGATCAACAGCTCTAACGGCTCCTCTCTGGACGGCCAACTAAGGCAAGCCAGAGCCGAGAGTCCTGCGAGCCCTCTTGGGTTTTCACCCCGACCGACGAAGACACGTCGGGGGCGAGGGCTCTGACCGACTCTCTGGAGCACTCGGGTCCGTGGTGTCGTTACTCACCAACAGCTCGCCACTAGCTGCCCTGCGGACTTATTATTATTCTCTTTATTTGCTTCAATTCTTAGGATAGGAATTATAAAAACTATATAAAAAGTAAAACATAACAAAATATCGTACAAAATTAAATACAATTTTTATAAAAACCTATCCTAGTAGGCCACCAGCAGCGGAGTAAGACTCAAGCTACCGGCGGTTAAGGCTGCAGGGAGAGGAACCTCCTAACTATGCGTGCCGTGTCTAGAAGTACCGCCTTCTGTATCTGGCCCTTGATCCAGCCATCCAGCGAGAGTCTCTTGAGATGTTGGTCGAGACTCTTCGCTATAAGACCGTTCACAGATACGACTATTGGGACAATGATCGTCGAATCCACATCCCACATGGCGGTCACCTCGTGGGCCAAGTCTAGGTACTTACTAAGTTTGTCCTTCTCGGCCTTCACGAGGTTCTCGTCATGCGGGATGGTTATATCAACGAGCACTGCCTGGCGCGTCAATCGATCTGTCAGCACGATATCAGGCTTATTGGCGACAATAGTCCTGTCCGTGATAACAGATCGATCCCAATAGAGCGTTGCACGACCATTTTCAAGAACCGGCGTCGGTGTGTACTTGTAGTACGGCACCTCAGATTCCACAAGACCATATCGAAGAGCAAGTTGCTGGTGGATAATCCTGGCTACAAGGTTATGTCTGTGCAAGTACTCTCCGTTAGCCAGATGAGAACAACCGGAAGTAATATGCCTGAGTGATTCACCAGGACGGCGGCATGCCCGACAGATGTCGACCGTACCGTCCCTCAGGATATACTTCCGATAGTTGTTCGTCATCATGACTTCGTCAGCAATTGCACAGACAAAGCCCTCGGTTTCCCCAAAGAGGTCACCGAATCGTAGCCAGTTTACCGACGCAAGCAGATCCACATCGGGCCCTGTTAAGGCCCGATAGAACCGCCCGTGCAGCTCTTTGCTCTTCCATATGTTCTTACGATCTTCGGTGCTCAACACCGTTGGTCTACGCCAGTTCTCGTTCGCTAAGGAGAGCGGCGTTAAGTTTCTGTCTACAGCTACAATTATTAACTCCTCCGTGCTTCAAAAGGTACATAAAGCTGTTGGTCCCGGCTATCATCATTGATGGAAGTCGTTGAACTATGTCAAATGCCATTAGTCAGCTTGAAAAATCTGACACCAGTGTTAGTGATTTCGCCTCCTGTGGGATCAATTTACGTCCAAAATTTTTTTTCTTTGTTTCCAGATAAGCACGCACGAGAAACAAGAATGGCTTATTATTATCACTTGAATTTTGATTTCCAGAATGAATCCTGCGACTCTGGCGACTGGGGTTGGGCAGGGCTGGAAGACGCTGATTCAGGACCCAAGGTGCCTACGGTGGTGACCGCCTGCCTGGCCCACCTGCGCAGATACGGCCTTCATACGATAGGACTGTTCAGGGTATCGGCTTCCATAAAGAGAGTAAGACAGGTGAGGCAAATGGAACTTGGTCTTTTAATCTTAATTGGGGCCTGGTTTGGTTGTTTATCTACGGTTGGGCAGAATTGTAAGAACCCAAAGTCTTGGCGGGTGTCCGCCTGCCTGCCCACTTGCGCAGATACGGCCTTCTTACGATAGGACTGTTCAGGGTATCAGCTTCCATAAAGAGAGTAAAACAGGTGATCGTAATGGAACTTTGTCTTTAAATAATAAACATAATAGAAGAGAATTGGGATCTGGTCTGGTAGATTGATTGAAGATGCTGATATAGAACCTAAAGTCCTGTCGTTTCTTCAAAAAGGTTGTTACTTATGGACATCTAAAATTGATAAGGTACAAAGGGAAGATGATTTACATAAGTAATCGTCATTACAATAAAAATGGACCCAATATTTCCCTAAAATCGGTATTGAGTTAAAAAGAAAGAAAAATCATGAAGATATATTTTAAAGAACACATGACTGGTATCTGTAAGAAATCTTTGAGATCCAAGTAATTCACGTAAAAATGCTCATAATGGATTCTTCCTAGATAATTTATTGCTCCACCCAGTAAAGTATATCTCAGATTGGTCTAAAGGTTTGACTGGCAGATAATTCCATACAGTTTTAAATCTACCTGTTTGTACTTTTGTATGTGCTTAAAGTTTCAAATATATAGAGATGAAGAACCTTGCTATCGGGTTTTTGTTTTACAGTAGTTTGGAACCCAAATATTTACGATATTACGAAAATGATATTTTCCAATTTCTTTTGGTTTTGCATTTCGAAAGAGATTGCTATGATTTACCAAACACTAGCCGCAAAATTGCTTAAATTTCCATAAGAAACAGTGAGGAGACTGTCGAGTAAACTTACGTGTTGCTACTGCGCTTAACGATACTCGAGATGAAAACATCGGCAGACAAAATTAGAAGTTTTCCAAACTTCTGATCGCCTCGACCCACTTTCCTAGATTTATAACACGCTTCACGCCTGCACCGGACTTAGTAACGTGCTCGATAACTTTGAGTGCATTGCCCGGTATCCAGCAGGCAGAAAATACTACTCTATTTCTAAATAGACCAGTGTCCATTACGAGTCTCTCTCTCTCTTCCTTGCTATTAATACCAAATAGTGATGGGATCAGGCTTCCTCATTTGTATCTTTCACTTTGCTCTTATCATTATGTCTTGGAGCACAATCATCATCTTTTACGTGCTGCTGACGGTTTCACCAAAAAAAAATTACATCTTGATGTTCGCCACATAAGAAAAGTTAATAGTTTATTTTTTTTTACCGACCACCTCTATAAACTTCATATGATAATGAGGATGAGAAATGAAATTGAGAATGTATTAGTCTATGTCCTGTGATACGAGTGTGGACTTAATAGAAATGATATAACTTACAGTTACGCGAAGAGTGGGAGCGGTTACAAGCCTCCCCGCTCGACCAGACGACGTGTCCGCACGACGTCGCCACGTTACTCAAGGAGTTCTTGAGGGATCTCCCGGACCCACTGCTCTGCAGAGACCTGTACTACGCCTTCTTGCAGACGCAGAGTGAGTAGCCTGCTCATGGTTCTTATTTGGACGTGTATCTTAAGAATCGGAGCGGCAGGAGAGCAGTTCAAAATCAAAAATCAAAACGTTTCAGAACATTCAGAAAATAGGCCTTTGCAGGCACTTTTTCACGTCATATCATATTTAAAATTATCTTATTAGATATATGTTTTATTAATTGTCCAAAAGCTACAGACTACTAGCGTTTCGGAACCGGCCACTGCAGAGAAGAAACGCCGAAAGAAACTCTTACCAACAGTTTTGGTCGCCTACTTGCCTGAAGGGCTTTATATGATTACGAATATTTATTCCTTATTGTCTTTTTCTTTCTTTTCTTTTTTCTTTCTTTTTTCTGTTTTCATGTTACAATTTCAATATACATAGATTTATTATTTTTGGAACATGTTTATGTTAACGATCGAGAGTGAAAAGATAATAAACAACATTATGATACTTAAAGTAGTCTCAAAGAGGCCGAGCAGACGAGTCCCCCCTGACAGCACCCGTTCACGAGTTGACGTGTGGATCAGCCATCGCTGAGCTCAACCATATTAGAGGGAACTCGAAGTTCGAACAGACGCCATGTCATCACAAAACCACCACGCAACTTAAGGAGTTCTTGAGGGATCTACCGAAACCACTGCAGAGCCAGCACCTATACAACGCCTTGTAAATGCAAAGTCAAGTTAATCTGTGTTTTTTGTTATTCGAATATCGAAAGGAAAGGTTTTAAATGAAATTCCTATCCTGGTGGTTTTAAAGTATGCATTTAAATGAATTTGTTATTTACCAGCGTTTCTAACTTATAGTAAGGAAATGTCTTAAGCTACTATGGTAGTGGTAACAACCAACACAGGATGAACTGCAACATATCATTTAGATTACAAACGTGGGAAAAATGCATTACCTGTGTCAAAAATGTTACTCTCGTGCTTTGATTATTCACGTGCTATTCTGGGATTGTCGACTATAGTTTCGGACTCGTCAGAAGCCCATTTTTTGGCAATATCAACGAAGTATAGCTCTAAAGTGACCTGTTTTTATGCATAAATTGCATCGTAACTTTATGATAACAAGGAGTCAATGAATAAATCTGAGTTAACAGTTACGTAACCTATTATGAAGTGCTTTTGGATTCATTTAATAATTAATGTTCCAGAAATTCGCAGCCGCCGCACGCAGTTCGAAGCGATCCGGCTCATCGTGCAGCTGCTGCCGGCGGCACACCGCGACACCCTCAGCGCACTGCTGTCGTTTCTGGCACAGCTCGCCACGCATTCCGCCGACAGCGAGGACGACCCGCCCGGCAACCGGATGACGGCCGAGAACCTCGCTACTATTATCGCGCCTAGCATATTACATAGGAACAGGCCCAATGAGACTGCCAGGTATGAAGACCGTTAGGTCCTTGTGGTGAATAGTTCAACATCAGTTTTGACTCAACTTTTGTACCCCTATAAAGGTTGCGTCAAAACTAAGCAGCTCGCCATGCATTTCGCCGACAGCGAGGACGACCCGCCCGCCAACCAGATGACGGCAGAGAACCTCGCCACTATTATCGCGCCTAGCATATTACATAGGAACAGGCCCAATGAGACCGCCAGGTATGAAGAGAAGACCTGTAACTGTTAGGTCCTTGTGCTGAATAATTCAACATCAGTTTGACTGAACCTAAGGTTGAATTACTGACGGGGGTCAGAAGGGAGTTTCTAATACTCTTTAATGTGGTATGGAGAAAAACTGATAACATAAGGGAAAAATAGTTTTGGTTCGGGGGGCAAAGCCCGACCAGAAACAGAATCAAGATACTTTATATCGCATAAGTGCACAGAAAGGTCAACGACTTTAAAATGCCACGAAGATCTGTCATTTAATAAAAGAAGGGGTGAACTTATTTAACTCTCTACTGCTGCCATCGCTAACTACAATTAAGAATATGGTGTGTAGACATGCATTGCTGACATGCGCTTTCTTCAGGCGCACGTTCACCCTAAACATTGGTAATAGAAACCACATCAATGAGCTAACCAGGCTCTTATTAAATTGAGTCCTAAGCGGTCTATGAAGCCGAACAGGGCTAAAAGGATCTTGAAACCTAATATCAAATAGAAACGAATAGGAGCTCATCAAGGACGGGGGCAGTAACTCGCACAATAAAACAGACTTTGATCCTTTGCTGAATCCATACTATCCATATACTAATATATACTTATATACTTATACTAATACTTATACTATACTTATACTAATATTATAAATGCGAAAGTAACTCTGTCTGTCTGTCTGTCTGTCTGTCTGTCTCGCTTTCACGCTAAAACGGCTGAACCGATTAAAACGAAATTTGGCACACAGATAGGCTATAGCCCGAGAAAGGACATAGGCTACTTTTGATTTCGATAACGTAGGTTAAGCAACTCTAACCATGGTTCTAATTAGGATGGTTGGCCAAAACTAAAACGGCTGAACAGATAAAAACGAAATTTGGCACACAGATAAGCTATAGCCTAAGAAAGGACGTGGGCTACTTTTAATTACGATAACGCAGGTTAAGCAATTCTAACCATGGTTCTAATTAGGATGGGTGGCCAAAACTAAAACGGCTGAACCGATTAAAACGAAATTTGGCACACAGATAGGCTATAGCCTAAGAAAGGACGTGGGCTACTTTTAATTACGATAATGCAGGTTAAGCAACTCTAACCATGGTTCTAATTAGGATGGGTGGCCAAAACTAAAACGGCTGAACAGATTAAAACGAAATTTGGCACACAGATAGGCTATAGCCTAAGAAAGGACGTGGGCTACTTTTAATTACGATAATGCAGGTTAAGCAACTCTAACCATGGTTATAATTAGGATGGGTGGCCAAAACTAAAACGGCTGAACAGATTAAAACGAAATTTGCCACACAGAGAGGCTATAGCCTAAGAAAGGACGTAGGCTACTTTTAGTTACGATAATGCAGGTTAAGCAACTCTTTAGAGGAAGACAACCTCTTTAAAAAATTAACCGGAGGAGGCCCTCACTTTGAGTGGCCTGGCTGTGGGTGAAGGGGGTGAACTCTCCCTACACCCACAGTCGTAGTAGGGGTCGCGGGGGAAGAGGAGTGCCGGTATTTCGGTGCGCCGCTCTCCCTGTCCTCCGCGACCAAGCGTGGCCGTGGCGCTTGGCGCGGCATCGGTGGGGCCGCAGGGGAAGAGGAGTGTCGGTATGGCGATGCGCCGCTCTCCCTATCCTCTGCGGCCGATTTGGAGATGGCCTTGATCAGTCTCTGCTGCGCCGTGATCTGTGGTCCGAGGCGGCGTAGACTGATCAAGGCAAAAGTGAGGGCCAGTTGGGTGGCGGAGGCGGGACTTCGTCACTTGACAGATGGCTCTCGAGTTGGAGGAGCGTGCTCGGGTGTCAGGCACGTCCTTCGGGGGCGGGTTGTCGCGGCCAGGGGCCTATGAGCCCTTGACCGCGATAGCCCGCCCGGTGTAGGTGGCCGCTCCGATCCCTCTGCTGTCACTTTGTGACTAAGAGGGAGTCGTGAGCGTGCCTTGGAGGGGTCGCTAAGCGCGACCGCCGCGCCGGGGCTGTGGAGCGAGAGTAGCACACGCCCCCGGCACATAGCGGCTCAGTAGTGACACCGTGGAGTTTAGTGGCCACACCACATAACCGCGCGTGGCTTCCCGTAGCCCGTGCGGTATCCGAAGGGATTCTCCACTAAAAAAAAAAAAAAATGTTAAGCAACTCTTACCATGGTTTTAATTAGGATGGGTGGCCAAAACTAAAACGGCTAAACAGATTAAAACGAAATTTGGCACACAGAGAGGCTATAGCCTGAGGAAGGACATAGGCTACTTTTGATTTCAATAGCGCAGGTAAGGAGCGGCCGCATATTATCAGAAATTTCTGTTAGAAAAATTCTGACGCTCGCCGGAAGGCACTCCGTGCATACATTTTGTATTAGCTCCTACCTACGTGAACCTACGTTCTTGACGAAAATGAGTTAAATCAAGATTTAATTGCCGATGTGGAAAAATATCTATGTTTGTGGAACGCGATGTTGACAATGACCAGAATAAAATACACAGAGACTTAGCTAGGAAGCGAATATGCCAAATATTAATTGAGAATTGAAATCCATAATTTCAATATCAAGGTTTTTAGGGTTCCATGTCCAAAGCGTAAAAACGGGATCCTATTTACGAGATTTCAATGTCCGTGTGTCACCATCATACATAAACCGTTGTTTGTTTGGTTATTCGTATGTGTAAGTAGCCAACACTGGTGTCAGCGATATTTCAAGCTGCCTTAAGGCATCTGACATAATGCTAAACGACAAACATCAATGATGACAGCCGCTACCAACGGCTTAACGTGCCTGCCGAAGCACGGAGGAGCTCGAGATATTTTTATACCACTTGCGGTCACCCATCCAAGTAGGGACTGCACCAGGGGTTGCTTAACATACGTAAGCGCTAATAGAGCTCACACCCACTGGACCATCGGGCTCCTCAAATACCTCTCCTCATAAACCGTGATTACTATACAGTTAAAATTTTCATAGATGATGAACTTATTTGCTTTTGCCGTAAACACTAGAATCAGAATAAAATCCTAATACAATATTATACGAGTAAATGCGAAAGTGAGTTTGTTTGTTTGTTTCTTTGTTACGCATTCACGCCCTACGAGTATCTACTTAACCGATCATCATGAAATTTTGCATACACATAGGTTAGAGTACTGAGAAGGACATAGGCTATAATTCACGCGGGCGAAGCCGCGGGTAACAGCTAGTATTAACTATATCTTGTTATTTTCAGCGCTGACCAGCTATCGGAACGGCTAGACGTGATCAACGTGGTGCGGCTGCTCGTTGAGCGGCAAACGGAACTGTGGACGTTACCTGCAGAGACCCTGCATCAAGCATACGTCCAGCTCCTTCATACCCAACCGGCTTGTCTTGACGCTCTCTTGCTAAGAAGAGTAGAGTAAGTATCGTATAAGTATAGAAAAAATAGTATCGTTAAAAAGCTCCTAAAATGAATCAAACGGACACAGGAAACAGTTACTGTTCCCCACGGAGACCTGCACCAAATATTTATCCAGTATTAGCTCATGCAGCTGGCCTGACTAGATGCTCTCTTGCTTAAAAGTGTCGTACGGTTGTTTCATTCGCCCTATATTGTATACATACAAACGCCCTACATTGTGCCTACATAATAACTTCACGTGCCTACGCAGCTAGAGATGCTGTGAAGCTGTTGAAATTTCGGGGAGTTATATCTTTAAATCTAAAATCCATAGTATTTATTTTACTGGTTAGAAAGTATGCCTTCGTGACGTATGCGTGAGTTAGCTTCATAGGTAGGTACTTACATATCAATGCACAATGAGCACTATCTATGCTGAGCAAGCAATGGTGAAAATCTATATATTATTTTATTATTATATATTATTATTATATTTTATTCTATTTTGACTAGTTCAGTGTTCAACCTGGCTGATTTTAGAACATTTTTTGCGAAACTTCTGGTTGCTTTATAACATCTCTGTTTCAACTAACGTGCGAGAAATGATGCCCTTGGCCTGTTTAAATATCTGAATCTCATTCAGCTTTCCTCCTTTAGGAGTGCGCCAATAGAGCACCCCGTGGTGGGCTCGGCCTCCGACAGCGCGGTGCGCCGCATGTGGTCGCGGGAGGAGTTCCTGCACGGGGCGGCTGCCACCGGCGGGGCGCAGGAATCGGCCAGGTCTGCTCCTACTTTTACATCTTTTGTGGCAGCCATTTACATTGGAAACAACTGGCAATATGCTCAGATGAAAGAGATAGGGGAAGAGGGTGTGCGAAAGAAAGAGATTACATGAAAAGTTGGCTGATATAATGGAGACATGATGGAAGGCATATCAGTATTTGCAACTTTCGTGTCTCTTTGAACCTAAGAATACATCAGATTTCTGATAACTGAACTTTGCCTGGGTAATGGACAGACTGACATAATGCTCTTGCTTTTACATTTTATGTGGCAGCCATTTACATTGAAAACAACTGACAATACGCTCAGATGAAGGAGATAGGGAAAGAAAGTGTGCGCGAAAAAGAGATTACATGAAAAGATAGCTGTTATAATGGAGGCATATCACTATATGTGTTAGAGCACGCTACCGGTGAAATTCACTTGAGCTAGTAGCATGAATGGCCCGGCTCGCCTGAGGAAGTAATCAAGGTACTCTCAGAGAAAATCGACGTTTAAGTTGTAGCTTTGCAGCTTCTATACTTCGTTCGGTGAGTGAAACAACCGGAGGCCCATCTCCTCCTTCCTTCTGGGGAAGGAAAAATTAAACGCTGGCCACGCTCTTGTCAAACCCCTATTGTTTGATCACTGGGCAGCGGTGATCACTTACCATCAGGCGACTTGCTTGCTCGTATGCTGTTCTATGACATAAAAAAGTGTTTGCAACCGTCTTAAAAATATTCGTGTCTCTTTAAACTTTAGCAAACAGATTTGTGATTACTAAACTTTGCATAAGTATACCTTACTTTTATAAATCTAATTTTAAACTCGACTAACAAAGCTGTTTGTTGTCGATAGGAGCAGTGAGAAGACGTACTCGCGCACGAGAAGGTCGAGAGAAGCGTCAGACACCTCTTCTGGGTCGTTATCCTCGGCTATGACTATAGTTACCAGGTAGGGGTTGGACGGAAACCATCCATAATTAACATGTTTCAATAATTTATTAAAAATCCTAGCCTTTTTCACCTTGAAGAAGATAAATGGCTTTATCCATAACTAGAACAAATATAAAAAATCCTGGCAGAAACTTTCGCACTTTATATTGAAGATTTTGAATGCTTCATTTCAAAATAGATTCATGAACCTTGGGTTAGAATGACATTATATCTGGGGGATATGATAACGATACAGATAAGTATCAACTAATGAACTAATATTATATTTCAAATATTCTTTCACCGTTGAATCCCTTAGTGCCATAGGCTATATGTGTACCACGAGCGAAGCACTGCTAGTTTGTTACAAGTGTACATGATGTCATCAAAATCATTAAGAGCAGCATAATCAGTAGCAGTCAATTCCTGGAACTAAGTCAACGTCAAAGATTTTTGTTCAAAATTGGATGCATGTTTTTTCGAACGTCTTCTTTCATTTTTTCTTTATCCTAAATAAAAAAACTACTAATGTTTCGGAACTACCGCTGGAGAGAAGAGCTGATGCAAGAACTGATGTTATCATCTCGGGTTCCAGATTACGCAGTAGCGAAGGCAGCAGCGGCATTGCGAGCGTCTCTCACACGCGGGACTCGGCGGCGGACTCCAATGACTCCGCCTCTGACTACAATGAGGTTTGTATACAGCCTTTCTTACAGCTGTTTAATCTTAACGCAACTGACAGAACAGTTAAGGCCCCACACTAGGCACACTAGCGACGCCAATAATTTTATTCCTAATACTTTACATATAGAAAGAAATTCATTGTGATTACCGCCAAAAACGGCCGTTTTTGGCGATAATCACAAGTTCTCTTAGTGACTGATTCTCATAATATTAAAACCTTAAAACATGATTCCAAAAATACTTCAGCTTATTTACTAAGGCTTATATGATTTACATTCTTGAATTTCTTTCTATATGTAAAGTATTAGGAATAAAATTATTGGCATCGCTAGTCTGCCTAGTGTGGGACCTTAACAGATGGATGCATGAATTTTAACTTCGAATTAGAATCTGAAAGGTGGATATCCTTTACTAAAGTCAAAACAGAGCTGGTGGATTAGCTAATTGGAGTAACGGTCCTTATAGCTCAGCAAATTATGGCAACAGTCAACAGTAGGTATAATAATCGCAGTATGTGACTTTCAACTACTAGTCAGCCCAGTAACCGAGCACACATCAAAACGGAACTCATTTAAAATTTCTTGATATGTTTGGGAATTCGCCATCCGCAATGGATTTCCGAAATGGTTTGGAAGTGAGGAGTGAATTTTATTACTGCTGAACTGAATAATCATTGGGCTCTAATAGGTAAATAATATACTTATCTCCATAGTTTTCGCTGGCGTAACGTTCTATAGATGGATGAAATACCTATAGACAAGAATCACTATATTGCTTATATGAAGTAAAAGCCGGATGAAGTTGAAATATATTTCAGCCTCCTTATTCTTCTCCGTTTCCAGACTTTAGGCGGCTCGGACGACGACAGCTGCATCATCAAGGCGTCGCTGCACATCCCCGCCGCGTCCATGTCGCGCGCGCGCCCCGCCCCGCCCCCGCGGAGAAGATCCACCTCCGGCTCCGAATCTTCGGCGAAACGGGATTCGGCCATGGGATCTTCACCAGCATCGGGTATATCCAATGAACTATTCTTATATTTATTTTTATGACATAACTGCCTCCGTGGTCTAGTGGTTAAGGCGTTTGCATTGTTGACCCGGGGGTTGTGGGTTCGATTCCCACGGGAAGCATACTTTGTTAAGTTGGTTCCAGTTTAGTTAGGACATTGCAGGCATGAATCACCTGATTGTCTGATAAGAAAGATGATTCCGTGCTTCGGAAGGCACGTTAAGCCGGTGGTCCCGGCTGCCATCTGGTAGTCGTTAAAGGAACCACGTCAGAGGCCGAAAGGCGGTTCCGAAGAACTCTGACACCAGGGTGTGCATGGTCGATTGACCGTGTCACCTACACGAAATGATGATAATTAAATAGGACGGCAAACGAGCAAGCGGGTCAGCCTATGGCAAGTGATCACCGCTGCCCATTGATTAATGCAACACCAGAGGCGTGAGAAGAGCGTTGCCCGTCTTATATTTTTTTCTTCCCCAGAGGGGATAGGATGGGCCTCCGGCTCTCTTACTCACTGAACGAAGTTTAGAAGCGGTAAAGCTACTACTCAAACGTCGATTTTCTGTAAGAGTATTGAATTTCCCCAGCGGCACTTGCGTAGGAGCTCGAAATTCTAGCTGGTGTAAGCATTTTGGATGCTCATGCATGTTAAGGTCAGGGCTGTCATCCTCAACTGCCAGTCTGGTGGTTGCAGGTATCGGCTGATATGGCATCAGGTAGGCGCGCAGGCCTCCCAAAATACTAATTTCTTATCTCCAATCCAGTTAACTCCCAGTCCATGGCCCATGTCCAGTCAATGGGTAGTAGTGTCAGTACTGATATAAGCCAAACAAACTGCGCTCACCAGCCTATCTATCGAACGTGGTGAGTGTGGCAAAACCCCCCATGATGCATATCTTTGGGGAGCGCCATTTTCAGCAGTGGACTTATTGTGGCTGGAATGATGATGATGTGATAAAGTCTAAAATTGTCACCGTCGATCGTACTATGAGTTTTGAAGAGTCACGTCACATTCAAACTCTTTAAATTTCTTTCTTTTCAGTGGTGGGATCGTCCGCTGCGTCGGCGTCCGCATCGCCGTCCGGCGCGTCCGCGTCCGCATCCGCCGCGTCGAGTCCGCCCGCATCCCCCCCGCCCGTGCTCGCCGCGTCCGCAGTCCGCGTCACGCTGTCCGCTACGGGCGGCGAAGTCCGGCGGACGACCAGACAGGCGCATGCGGACAATATCGATATTGATAGGCTCATATCGCTTGGAAAGTAAGTAACTCATCCACATCACGTCTTTTCTTAGTCTCCAATTCAGAAGCACTGCACGACCCTCTGTACTACCAGAGACCTATGCATGGCGAAATTTTAATCGTTTTGTGTCGATGTGAACAAATTTTCCTATGGAACAAAAGCTGAAAACTAAAACAAAATGGCATTTCTATACAAATGACCCGGGCAGCTGCATATTTATGTATGGAAATGAAATTATTTTTTTCGTTTCCAGCTTTGGTTTCTTAGGAAAGGTTGTTCATATCAACGGACTGAATCAATAAAGGTTCAAACCGATCAAAATTTCGCCACTCTCTACGCTGATCAGACGGGTTGGAGAGGTTTCTTTGATGTTTATAAGCATTGTTTCCTAAGTCTCCTTCTACTACATCCACGGGACGACTTGGAGTGGTCAGTGTAAAGTCGGTTTTATTGGTGAGTTCAACCGAGATAGGCTGTGGAATACAGAGCAATGAATTTCAATGTACAAGACATTCCTTCCTTGCTCTGTGCTGTAAAACTAAACGGTTAACCTTAATACTTTATATGGGATTTTATTTTGCAATGCTATTTTACCCTATTTATTAAATAAAGAAAATCTATGCGTTGCCAATTACGCCACACCGCTTCAATATTTTGTTTTAGAGATTTTATACTCCTTCCGGTATTTAATTGTCCCCAAAGTTGCGTTAAAATTACGTGTTGAAACGGAATGTTTTGAGACTCATAACTTTTAAAGTACTTATAATTTTACAATTATGATTCCATACAAGCATAGATAACAACAAGACAAATCCATAGAATTAATTACTTTAAACAGATCGTCTGTTTAAAGTTTCTGTCTGTGACCGAACAACGGAGTCATCACCCTACAGAATTTGTATGGTAAAACACCTGACTATATAGCGTACCCTTAAGGTGCAGAGTACGTACCTAATGGAGATTAGCGTCCAAAGCATGTTTTGCTATGCCCCTCCAAATATAATTATCATGTGATAATTTTTCACAGAGAGCGCAACACATCAGACGCTCGAGCAGTAGTTCTCCGTCAACACGACGAGAGCAGCACCAGCGCCAGGCGAGTTTCTAACCGCCAGGAGCAGATCCTCAGAAGAGAGGACCACTCCCTCAGGAGAGAGGAGCAAATATCCCGGAGAGACGACAAAGAGGTCAGGAGAGAGGAGCAGACGGTGAAGAAAGAAGGCACCACGCTGTACAAAAGGGGGGAACTCATTTCTAGCGCGCGCCCCGGCACATGACAGATTATATACTTACGTGTTTTATACATAAACCGCTATTTATCATGTTGTGTTTCATTAAATAAATATATACGGACAAATCACACAGATTGAGCTAGCCCCAAGGTAAGTTCGAGACTTGTGTTATGGGATACTAACTCAACGATACTATATTTTATAATAGATACTTATATACATTGTTTTGTTTTTGTTTTTCATATGTGTAAGTGGCCAACACTGGTGTCAGATTTTTCAAGACATAGCTTAACGACTGCCATCAACGATAACAGCCGGGACCAACGGCTTTACGTGCCTTCCGAAGCACGGAGGAGCTCGAGATATTTTTATGCCACTTGCAGTCACCCATCCAAGTAGGGACTGCACCAGGGGTTGCTTAACATACGTAAGCGCTCATAGAGCTCACACCCACTGGACCATCGAGCTCCTCACTTATATAGAAAAACATCCAAGACCCAGGTCAATCTAAAATAGATCATTTTCCATCTTGACCTGACCGGGGATCGAACCCGGGACCATCCGTGTCGCAGGCAGGCGTGTTGACCGCTGCGCCACGGAGCTCGTTTCATTACCAGAAGCTAAAAAAAAATCGGGCTATGCCCCTTACAAATTGTAAAACAACTGAAACGTAATAGGTACTTACGTATGAAAAGAAAATTTTATTAGTATCTTAACTAATATCTTAAATGCGAAAGTGAGTTTGTTTGTAGCGCTCTCACGCCCTATCTATTGAACCGATAATAATGAAATTTTGCAAGGTTAGGGTGATGAGAAGGCCAAGCGAAACCGCGGGCAACAGTAAGTTCTTTATATTCGTGTACTCATATTATTCTAGAGATGCAATATGAATTCAATAACTACAATTTTAGTTCTGAAATTGGGTGGACTTTGAGAATTACAGAGTAATGCACAACCTCAAACACTCCGCGTTGCTAGGCATGCAAAAGGACATGAAAAAATTAATTGAAAAAATTTTATTCCAAGAAAATGTTCTTAGAAAAAGATAGTATATTTCTTCTTCTAGTCGAGACGAAATGGTTTTATTTAATTATGCATCTTTTCACTGGCATTTGGCTACGCTGATTGCATTGTAAATGCTATACAAAAGTTCATATGCATATCGGTGGTGGATAAAAAGCTAGTAGTCTTTATCTTTTGAACAATAATTAGTAACTGCATACTTAATAAGATAATTTTAATGTAATTTGACGTGAAAAAGTGCCTGCAAGGGTCTATTTTCTGAATAAACGTTTTGAATCTTTGAATCTTCTTGAATCTTTGAATACAGGTGGTGATAAGGTAATACTTTAAATATAAAAGCCCATTTTTCAAATCGCGTATAATATACAGCCGAAAAATATGTCTGTTTCCATGATTGTGTCTGCGTGTGTACGTTATTTCCGATGAAGCTTGTCCCGCATGATGATAGCGCCGAGCTTCGACACTCCGTCTTGGTACTCTGTCTTGCCGAGGGGAGGAACTGCCGACGATGTTTCTGGAGACAAGAGTAGTCTTGTGTAAAAGTGTCTTCTAACGGTAGGGATAACTCGATATAGGCACCAAAAAAGTTCGTAAGCAGTGGAGATTTAGCCGAGAACAAGTTAAAATGATATCGTCATCATCATAAGGTCTTTTTTAGTCTCCACTGCAGGAGCATGACCCTCTCTGTGCGATCAGATCTATATTTTAGCCAGAGCATTCAGAGGATTTGGCCTACACTCTACATGCTGGCCAGACGGGTTAGAGGTTTCTTTGCTGTTTACAAGCTTTGTTTAGCTTGTGTTTCTAAGTCGCTTTCTACAACATGCACGGAAAGACTGAGTAGTCCTATACTCTACTCTACCGGAAACCACACGGCGAGATATTGGGTATCGTTAAATAACTCTTACCGCATTTGGCCCTGGGGTCGCTGGCCGCCCCACCGCCGGCCTGCTTGGAGATGGTCTTCGGCGTGGACATCCTGGGCTTGGGCCCCACTCTGCAAGGGTCCCCGGGCAGCCGCATGGGTTGCGCGCATGGCCCTGTGCCACTCTCGTCCGCTGCGCGCTGTAGACCTTCGAATTTCGCACCCGGACCTGAAAGATTAGGTAAAATATAGGTATATGAACAAATCACACAAAGTATGTTGGGGATACAAAAGGAATAGATAGAAGGGGAGCGACGGACAAATTGACTAGAGATAAGACAAGATGGAAAATACTGGCATGCACAGCATTTCACTTTTTTTCCGACCACGCGTATTAGAGGGATAAGGCAGAAGAAGAAAAAGTCTTCTTCTTCTTCATCTTCTTTCTTTATTTTCCATCTTGTTCTATGTCCCGTCAATTTGGCCATCGCTCCCCATATCCTTGTTTTAGCATTCCATCCACCATTTCTTTGGTCTTCCTCTGTTTTGATACCCCATGCATTTCCAGACCCTGCCTGTGTATAGGATACTACCGGCCGTAAATTTAAGGTAAGGCCTAAAATACGCTGAATTTATGGAAACATTATATATAACGAACCACTTTCGCAGTAGTCCACCTGGTACGTGGTCTTGTTTCGGTCTCTGTCGATACGCTGCTTCAGTTCCGGAGACGCCTCGTTCTGCAGGATGCTGTATAGCATTGGGTATTTTGATTGGAGCTGTAAACAAATTGATGTTATCAATACATACTTAAATAGGTCTTTACTTTGGCTCTGTCTACCCGGAAGGGTAAAAGACGTGACAGTATCTATGTACTGCAGCATTTTGAGCTCGATTACTAATAATGTAAGCAAATAAATTTTATGCAACTACGATGAATAATTCATCATTCTTTTAATAATGAGTTCGTGGGTTTTCTGAAAAGCTGACCACCAGATGACAGCGCTGATGAGTCTTCCTCGGTAAGCCGCTGTCATTAAATAAAATTTGACATTGTGTCAGTTGTCACACATTTGGCCCAATCACAGCTTACTGGACCCTATACCTCAGTGCTACTGGTACTACTACTGTTTATTTCAGAACAACCTTATTATGTCATCGGCCGTTTGCTATCAAGGTTAAGGTCTAACTTCTAGGATAAGTTAGGTCTTACCTGAACCCTGTCAAAAAATGTAAATAACTGAAAAACCTGTTCCGTACCTTGTCTAAGAAGGCGTTGGGTTGATCATATCTCGACGTTGGAGTCTCGGGGGCTGCGCCAACTTTTACAGGGTACAGCTTCGGATCCAACAATGGTCCCATGATCTGGAAAAAATAAAAATAAATATGTTAAATAAATTATGTTAACAAGATTAAAGTTAACTTATTTCAGTCTGGAACGAACCACTGTTTTACGTGGTCCCAGGATTTTGTACTATATCTCGTCCGACCAGATATTATCAAAGAAATTGTTTAATTTGTGGCCTCATGATGATTATATTGTCAAGAGTGTCATCCGCAACTGCCTGTCTAGTGGTTGCAGGTAAGGCATCGGGAACTCGAGTCCGTATATAAGCCAAACAAAACTTCTTACCCCGTTTCTTCTCAAGCTGCCTTCCTTCTTCCAGAGTTTTGAGGCCATCGGCAGTCAGGCCATTAATGAAGCACATGTGAACACCGGGTCACATTTGCTTCATTAATGGCATGTCGAAGTCTATATATTCGTCAGTTAGCTTTCATCTATAGGTATGTAGCGGGGCAAGGTGATGTGCTCGACTACCAAAAAGGGAAGATCATTAGCTAGGCAAGTTGTGCGCTCAGGGAACTTCTCCGACCGAGATCTTCAGCCTTTAGTAAACATTTTACGGTAGTATCGGTGAAACTTTAGAACTTCATTTATATTTTTTGGGTAATCGATGATTTATTTTTATATTAATTTACTTTATTAGGAGCTTGATGGTCCGGTGGGTGTGAGCTCTATGAGCGCTTACGTATGTTAAGCAACCCCTGGTGCAGTCCCTACTTGGATGGGTGACCGCAAGTGGCATAAAAATATCTCGAGCTCCTCTGTGCTTCGGAAGGCACGTTAAGCCGTTGGTCCCGGCTGTCATCGTTGATGGCAGTCGTTAAGCTATGTCAGATGCCTTAAGGCAGCTTGAAAAATCTGACACCAGTGTTGGCCACTTACACATACGAAAAACAAACAAACAACAAAAACTTTATTAGGATAAAATTGTGTAACATATTTGAATGAAATTTTTTAATAAAATGCGAGTACATATTTGGTGCATGCGTGGCCTTTTTTGGTTACTCAGCGATTATTCTGAAGATACTTGCCTTTTTTAGGTTAGCAGACTTTACGTTTATTGGTGATAATTTCATATTAAAATGGAGACTAAATTCTGGTAGGTACTTACGATTTTTTGGGCGTTATATTTCATTATGTCTGGTGATTGCTTAAACCTAAGCCATACCTAACTGAGGATTCATTTTATAGCAGGTTTCTACCTGCTCTCGTTTCCTCTCGCCTCTTACCTCGTTTCTACTCCAGCCGCCTTCCTTCCCCGGCGGCAGCTGAGGCATCTCCCCCCCAGAGTATTGAGGACATCGGCAGTCCGGCGGTCGCGACTGCTGCATGCATGCCTGGTAGAAGGCTAATTCTTCGCCGGTCAGCTTTGGCGCTCTAGAATTCATACAAGGCGTGAAGATACGATTTACAACGACCAGAGTCAAATTTAAAGTTGTTGTTTTTAACTTCATGTATTTCTCAGTGATAGGTATAGTTCTTATTAAACATGTCTTTTTGAATATTCGAAAAATTAAAACTACTTACTACATAACGTTACAGAACGATCAATACTGAGAAGAATACGCCGAAAAAAGCCCAGGGATCCATCAAGTCGGCCAAAGAACTTTTTCTAGTAGAAGAATACGAATATCTAGGTTTTGATCTGCACTTCAAAATACATACATACTATCACGTCCTTTTCCCTTCCGGGGTAGACAAATCCCAGGTCTGTAAAAACTTATGGCCACGTTTAGCATGTTGGTGGACTTGTTGTGTACCGCCTCTCGGCCTCTGACGTGCCTTCTGAAGTACGGAATCATCTTTTTTGTCAGAAAATCAGGTGATTGAAGCTTAAACTGTGATCTCATGATAAAAGGTACATGCTCAGTCACTCCACGTCTCCCATTTGATTTCCCAGCATTGATCCCATATGAAAAGTTATGTAAGTATACATTGACGGGTGGAGTCGCCCCTTTAAGGGGATGTCGGGGGTCAATTTACATGCTGTATAAGGTAAATACTGACCCGTCTGGACAGCGTGGAGAGTGTAGGCCAAATCCTTTGACTGCTGGCTAATATATGGCTCTGGTAGTACAGAGAGGGTCGTGATCCTGCACTGGAGACTAAAATAGAACTGATGATGATAAGGTTATAAATATGTACATACTCAGACGTTCCATGTCCCCCATGACCCCCGCCGTGGCCGCCGCCGCCCCCTTGCCCTGGCAGGTTGGGCCATAAGTAGTCTTTCCGGTAAGTACTCAGGTAATGATCCATTTTGACCGTAGCTTTCGCATTCCTACTGAAATTTTGTGTGTGACGCCAATTTTTTACATAGTTTGTTGAGCTATCGCATTGTGTTTACAACTGATGACAGTTTTTGACATGAGTCATCTTGATTTTTGTATTTTTTATAGAAATCCTTGAATGAAACCTTTTTTTCGTGATATGGGCATTAGGCCTTCTATACACTAGGTAAACACACGGACATATTTTTTTTTTTATTTATACCCTGTACCTTACCCTTACATTATAAGTAAGCATATAAAGCAATATACAGTATACGCTGTGTGGTCCCCGGCAGAGTAGAATAGGATTACTCCAAGTCTTCCCGTGGATGTCGTAAAAGGCGACTTAGGAAACAAAAGCTAGAGAAAGTCTATAAACACCAAAGACCTCTCCAACCCGTCTGGCCAGCGTGGAGGGTGCAGGCCAAATCCTCTGACTGCTCGCTCTGGCTAATATATGGCTTTGATAGTACGAAGAGGGTCGTGGTACGTCGTCTCCACTGTAGGGGCAGTGGAGACTAAAAAGACATGATGATGCCATAAAGCAAAAAAAAAAACATGTTTGTAGAGTATACCTTGTTCTCTGTTCACAGCACAAAACAAATGTGGCTTGTTCACGTACTTGTTCACAGCATCCCTTTGTTCACAGTTATGTCTGTTCAGAAAGAGGTACCGAAGATAATCCCTAAGGGTAATCCTGCTGCAGCACAGCGGCGACTCTCCCTGTACGTAAGACTTCGAGCACCGATGACCTTGAGCCGAGCCGTGAGCATAAGGATGACAATGCGTAGGCACTCACTCACTACTCGCTTCGTGCCTACGGTGCGAGACGTGCGAAAAACGTACACAACACAGACAGCCCTCCACTTCTGTGGTGGGCCATTCACGCCCCGCGCGCCTCTCACTGCCCTCGCACACGTCCAAACACCCACACATAGCCGCAAGCGGATTTACGTGAAATGTGTTCACGTAAAACCGCTTGCGGCTATGTGTGGATGTTTGGACGTGTGCGAAGTGTCGTTTTCTATTCCTTGCCTGAAGGAAGGTAAAGGCACGACATGAAAAAAAAATGCTTACTTATCTATGGGTGGGTATAGGCAAAGACTATGTATAGGAGAGTGTAGGACACTACAACTTCGAAAAGACTCCTTTGAAAAGAGGAATGCTATACTTATACTTTGAAAAGAAGAATAATCCAGGAGATAGAAGATCATCCATACGCGAAGGAAAACAAATAACTCGACAATCATCAACTCTTGCGCACAATTATTATTTAACAAGGCACATTTTATTTATTACATGGTCTTGTTCGAAAGGAGTCAAATTGAGGTTTTATCTTGGTTCCACAGACTTTTAAAAACATTGGATTATTTACTAATAAGTACCTACATTCTTATTACAGTGTATAAATTGAACCTTGACTCATCATCAAAGGAGAGACTCAGCCCGTTAGTATGAAGTTTTCCTATGGGACTATGGGACCAATGCTGAAAACTTAAAAAGAACTTTCGGCATTTTTACACAAAAAAGTCGTCCCGACCGGGAAATTGTGTATGCGAATGTTAAAAAAACACATTTTACCAGCATTGATCCCATAGGAAATTTTATTCCTATTGCCTGTAGTGTACCAATTTAGGTTCACGTTTATCTGTACTCGAAATAGATAGGATTGATTTTAAGATTGAAATAAAGCTTAGGAAAAGACTAGGTAGGTACCTACACTACAATAAAACATGTAGGTAAGTAGAACTTGGTAAACGAATTTAATTACCTATTCCTTGAAATACTTTATCACAAATTATATTTAAAAAATTAAAAAAAAATTAAAGCTAGAAATCTAAATCAGCGGCTTATTTAAGCAATAAAAACAATATTTTTAAATTTATTGTGGATTCGCTCTACAAACCACAAATTCCAGAGCTTCACTTTGTTATTCAATGCAATTTACAATTTAAAATATTCAACTAGATAACTAATTGAATTGCAAAGAATATAAAACTGATGACAATTGACATGCATGGCCTGGTGGGCCCCAGCCCACCTATTTATTATCTCGGATGACAGGTGTCGATGCCTATCAATCTAGGATTAGCTGTTACAATGCGGTTTTTGTTTGCCAAATAAAAAGTTCGAGCAAGCAAAACCCGCATCGTAACAGTAAATGCTAGATTGATCGGCATCGACACTTGTCATCCGAGTTAGTAAATACGTAGATGATGATCTGCACATCATCAAAGCCATTTCGAATATATATACGGGGTACGCCAAGTCCCATATTTGGGTTCCTTGCGGGGAGGGCCGAACGGGTGTTCGTCTAGAATCACCCTGCCGAGAAGACTGTGACACGCTTGGTACGTCGTATCGCCCGTTCGGACGCGGAGGATACGGCGCAGTTCGTCTGAAATAGAAGAGTTTTAATTAAAATGTATTTTAGTTTATCTTTTGATTCCGTTCTCACCTACAAACCCACCAACGTGCTAAAGGCCTAGGCTCTGTCTACTCCGCAAGGGAGAAAGACGTGATGTGACGTATGTATGTACCTAATTAAAATAGTTAGCGGCTTCATATCTCATATTTATGGATTAACCCCTTCATATTTGTGCTATTGTCCGGGAGGCGAAGGGTTTTAAGTCAACTAAACATAAGTATAATACATACAGTAACTTTCATCCTTGCGGGGTAGACAGAACCCAGTAGGACCCAAAGCCTTGTGTAGCATGGTGGTGGGCGTGTAGATGGAAACGGTGTAAATTAAAATAGTGATTGGAGTGTCACCTGCATCGCCTATTGGCATGATTCATTAGATTTTCACCCATTTCCTCGATCGGCTTAACGATCAGCACGGGAAGAGAAGCAGCTGGCACATTTTATGTTTTTCTTTACTCCCAGGCCAGCGTGAAAGTGACCAACTTAACATGGTAAAGATAAAATCACTCACTCGTCAAAGCAGGAACGTATTTTGGCCTCAAGACATCGCAGATAGAGGTTCAGCTTTCTTCTCTGGCATGGGCTGGCATTAAGACCCCTTGTGACTGGGTGTTAGACTGTTATATCTTCCGGGAGGTATGAATTTTTGTTTACTCAAAAGCCATAGACAAAATCACTTACTCGTCAAAAAAGATAGTATTTTGGATAGACATCGTAGTAGGAGGTTCTGCGTACTTGCCCGGCGCGGGCTGGCGGTTAGACCTCTTGTGGCTGGTGTCGGGGATGTAGATGTCATCCGGAAGGGGAATGTTCTTTGGGTAACTCAAAAGCCATAAACAATCATAGACAAAGTCACTGATGCGTCAAAGAAGGATCGTATTTTGGCCTCAATGCATGGTGGACGGGTGTTTGCCACATTTATCAGGCATAGGATAGCATTAGGACCTCTTAGACTGTTGTCGCAGATGTTAGTATCATTTCACAGGTGTTGGACTCATAGCTAACGAATCAGCCATCGATGACCATAGACAAAATCACTCACTCGTCAAAGAAGGATCGTATTTTGGCCTCTTAGACAATAGACATCGTAGATGGAGGTCCAGCTCCCTTCACTGGCATAGACTGGCAGGACCCCTTGTGGCTGATGCCGGAATGTAATATCTTCCGGTAGGTGAATGATCTTTTGGTTACTAAACAAACAATCATAGACAAAATCACTCACGCGTCAAAGAAGGATCGTATTTCGGCCTCATAGACATCGTAGTAGGAGGTTCAGCGTACTTCTCCGGCGCGGGCTGGCGGTAAGACCCCTTTTGGCTGGTGTCGGGGATATAGATGTCATCCGGAAGACGAAGGGTTTGCAGGGCGCGAGCGCGGCGGGTTAGGTTCACTGACATGAATGGAAGTTCTGCGAGAAACAAGAGGTTGGATGAAGTATTAATTCAGGACTTTATTGATGTCTCGCTTTCGTTCGCGGCTCCGATTGCGTTAGTTTCGATCTCTTAGGAACAGTACTTTCGTCCGGGGCGAAAGATAGCCTATGTCCTTTTCGGTACTCCTGACAAAGTGTATGCAAAATTTCATGATGATCGGTTCAGTAGATAGGGCGTGAAAGCGTAACAAACCAATTGTTTGTTTGGAAATATATACAAGATAAATACAAGATCTATATCTTGTATGTATCTTGTATATATTTGCTATCAAATACATTTGAGGACTTTTTTACCAACACTCCTTTAAATATAACATCCAATACTAACTCTTGTCCAAAGCGTTCTAAGGAGCTACTAAAAAATAATATCCCCCTTGTAGTTCCAAATTTAAATTTAATCATATTAACCCCAGTGACATAATCGATGCATTCAAACAGCTAAACTCAAAAAAATCTGAAGATTACTGGGGTATGTCTGTTACTGTAGTGAGTCATATTAAATTGTTATTGCCGCTGATTTGGCTTTTATATTTAAAATGATGAAGGCATATTTCCTTATTTAATGAAAGTTAGTAAGCTAATACCATTATTTAAGAAAGGAGAAAAAACAGGCCCTGGAAATTATAGGCCTATTTCTATCTCAGTCCACATAATATGTAATAGACCTTATAAACTATTTATAAATATGTGGCACATGTATATAAATAGTTTATAAGGTCTAACTAGAATTGTGAGTTGACGTCGCTTGGAGAAAATGCGCTGTGCAGTTTGTAGCCGCTTCTTCTGCACTCCGCTTTGGAAGCGGCCTAAACTTAGCCATAAGTAATTATTGACGTCAACAAAATTTTTTTGTTGTAATAATTGTAAACACAAATATGACAATTAATAAGTGTTCAAAGAAACCTATATTAAATAAACGATTGAATATTGAATCTTGAAAAGAAAAGGGTTTCTTTCGGCGTTTCTTCTCTGCAGTGGTCGGTTCCGAAACGCTAGTATTCTGTAGCTTTTTAACAATGAACTTAATAGATATTATCTATGATCATTTTAAATATGTTTTAAAAATATGATATAACGTGAAAAGTGCCTGCAAAGGCCTATTATCGGAATTAACGTTTAGATTTCATTTCATTTGGCAAACACTTTCGCATTTATAATATTAGTTAAGAAGTTGGGATACTGGGGATATCTTCATACCGTGTGTCTGCTTTGATTACTTCGATATAGAAATTGAACTTACTTGAATAAGTACCTACCTCTTTGACTACTCAGGCTAGTATATGGCTCTGGTAGTACAGAGAGGGTCGTGCTCCTGCAGTGGAGACTAGAAAGACCTGATGATGATGATGATGATGAATAAGTACCTACTCGCGAAAAGTCTGTTATTTGTAAAAACTTTACTTTTGCCCTTCCATAGTGGAAGTATGCGCTGGCTGTACTTTACCTCTTGAGCAGTATTTAGTCAAGTACTCGGTCCGCTTGAGGTCCTGGATCTCGTGGTCTATAGGCGTGGGGTCGAGGTCTTTCGACATGTACATTTTCGTCAGCTTCGGGTAGTCGTCTGCAAACTGTTAAGATACTCTTCAATTATTAGGTACTCAAATCGAGATCTATATTATTTGATCTTAAACGAGAATATTTGATCTCAGATGCGATAAAATATTACTACAGTGGTTTTTTTTCATGATATAGAACGGCAAACGAGCGAGCGGTTCACCTGATGGCAAGTTGCTGCCCATAGACAACTGCAACACCAGCGGGGTGTCGAGACGTACGACGAAGTAGACGAGGGGTGTGGGGGCTGCGGTGCGCCGGATCATCGGCACAGAATTAGTAATAGTACTAACTGTCATCGGCAAGTGAGACACTCGGCCAAACGAATGGCTAGGCACCGCGTACCATAAATTGAATTCGCTTTTGAAATTTAACCAGCAGTACAAAACTTGACATCACTCATCACAAGCCGAATTGGCCGAGTGTCTCACTTGCCGATGATCCGGCGCATCGCAGTCCCCGCGCCCCTCGCCTCCTTCGTCACTCACTCGTCTCGACAAGGGGTATGATAAGAGGTGCAGATTGCTTTGAGAATTAAATATTAGGTACCTACAGCACAGTGGGCGCAGGAACTAAAAGGATTGGTAGGTTTGTGAGTGTAATTTTGGCTAACACCTTGTGTCAGAGGTTTTCAACTGCCTGAAGGTATAAAGTACTAAAATGTTCAAAGATTTATAAGTATAAGCCAACGGATGGCGTAATACTTGGGTTCATCTTCGTCACCCTGCTAAGCCACATTATCTTCTACTCGTCTCACTTTGTGTGGAATCAGGGCAAAGTAAATCTTGTCCATTTTTCTCTTTCTCAAAAATCTTCATCGCGGTGCAAAAAAGTACCCTAAAAAAAGACGCCGTCCCAGAAGACATCAAGGGGAATTCTTAGACTGGTCTTGCTACTTCTAACAGTTTGAATAGGTATTCATACATACCTATTAATTATATTTATCCCTTACGATATCTCGTACCGAAAGAGCCCTAGATCATAAAACCCAAAGCCCACGTTATTAGCATGTTAGTGGGCGTTAAGGTAAAAAGCGGAATAAAATAGTGATGGGTTGCTAGTTGCATTGCCTATTGACGTGATTCTTTAGATTTTCGCCCTATCCCTTGGCCGGCTTTTACGGTCTGCGCGGGAAGATAAGCAGCTGGTATATTCTGTTTTTCTTACCTCCAAAACCAGCATGGAAGAATGTATTACAAAAAATTACCCGTTTCACAGCCTCCTTATAATATTCATGGTCAATAGTACATAGAACGTCGGGACACTTTCTAGGGGCATCCTTGGCCTTCAGGGCGTCCCTGCTAAGGCCTACTATCAGACAGTTATCGTCCACTGCTTTACGGCGAGGACTTTTACTGGAAACAAAATATAGATAAATAAATATATACGGACAAATCACACAGATTGAGTTAGCCCCAAAGCAAGTTCGAGACATGTGTTATAGGATGCTAACTCAACGATACTATATTTTATAATAGATACTTATAAAGATAAACATCCAAGAACCAGGTCAATCTGAAAAAGATCATTTTCCATCTTGACCTGACCGGGGATCGAACCCGGGACCATCCTTGTCGCAGGCAGGCGTGTTGACCGCTGCGCCACGGAGCTCGTCAATCTTATTTTGTTCTGTTTGACAGCTGGGTATCTTCCCACTTCCCTTCCGATTATTGAGAGCACCAAAGCGCAGTGGGAAATAAGTAGGTACGCCAGCTTCGCGCCGTCCAGGTGGCCAAATTTTGGTCTAATATAATATAAGATTTATAAATATAGCCTTTTTGACTCGAAAAGAAGAAGAACGCCAGCTTGTTTTGTTCTCTAATAGGTCTTGATGAAAAAAGATATTTTTCAGATTGGCCTAGGTCTTGGATGTTTATCTATCATCATCTCAGCGGCAAGAAGACCACAGGTGGACATGGGCCTCGTAAGGATTCCATATGAACAGTTGAAAGCGGTTTGCTTCTAGCGTCTTCCGACCGGCGACCTTGGTCAGGTTGACCGTTCACCAGCAGACCTATTTGCTAACTTTTGTTTTTTTTTTTTAAACTAACTTTTGATAACTACGGTGTAATGAATGATGTACACCGTAGTCATTCATAACAACGAAGCCGTAATGAATATTGATTCATTACGGCTTCGGTATGGATGACTATTTTCATTTAAGATATGAAAACCGTAATGGATGCTAAAGTGACAATCAAATCATTGTTTACCGAGTTAGCAAATCGGCCTGCTGGTGGGTGGATGTTCAACGCTGCGGTTGCCGGTACGTGGTCACCATTCAAGAAACTTTCTGCCCCATCGGCCATCGGTTCCTCGCGCTATGTGCTTCGCCCACTGCCACTCCAGAAAGCTAATCCGCTGAGCTATGTTGGTATACCTACGTTCTTCTACGAATCTCCTCGTTTCTGATTCGATCTAGCAGAGATGTTTAGGTATTTAAGTATCGAGTTAGAATCCTATGACACAAGTTTACAACTTTCTGTTGGGCTAGCTCAATTTGTATGATTTGTCTTTATTTATTTATTTATTAATAAAACTTACGGTTTATTTTTCTTGGCATAGTCGACCATGTAGACGGATTGGAACTCAATCTCTCCATCGAAAACAGACATTCTTTTGCTGATAAAAAATATAAATACTTAACACAAAAAATTGGTGTCAATAAAAGATTGATGTTAATGACAACATTGTCAGCAATGTCAAAAAAAGTAATAAAATACTTGCCCGAAAAAAATAAGTCTACAGTTTTTAAATTTTTTTTCATGTCTGTAGGTTTAAGTTTGAATAGCTTATTTTAGCCGACTTAAAAAAGTGATTAGGTATCTATTCGACAACTAAACTTTATTTGCTGGTATAGGCTCAAATACAGATGTTATATAAAGAAATAGATAAACCCGTATGTATGTACTTACATACATAGGTACGTGAAGCAATTTAATCTCTTTGGGCCTCTGCCAATACTAGTCGAGACTCTGAAAGAAAGAAATCATAACGCATTATAGAAATTATCACTTTATTCATTATGTAAATTATAATGTGCATAATATAACAAAATAACCAATATCTTATAATAATTCTGAATTACAATCAAGAATGGTCACAGCACAGCCAATTACACATGGCTTTTCGAGCAAATTCTTCAAAGCGCCATCTAGCGGAAATATCTCTATTCTTTAGATGATAATGATTAAAATTTACCATTGAGGGTGGTTTGTAATAACTGGCGGCATCACTGAGACGTCAGGACCGTTAAGAGTCGCCTGGAAGCGCGTGTCTCCATACAAACGGAAAAAGGGAATTGTGGCAATATTTGATAAATTTGGAGTGAAATTAAGCATTTAATCAATTAATCTTATTATAATCTACGTACGTTCCTATACAGCTTGGTTAAAATACCAATGGTTTGAGAATTACAAGCCTTTTCAAATTTGTATGAAAATCTTGAGAGGCGTATAATTCTCAAACATTTGATAATTTAACCAAACTGTATAGGAACGTACGTAGATTGTAATAAGATTAATTGATTGGATGCTTAATTTTGCCCTAAAATTATCAAATATTGCCACAATTCCCTTTTTCCGTTTGTATTGAGACATGCGCGTCCAGGCGACTCTTAAGCTGTTATTGGGCAACAAAATGTCAGTTGTTGCTACTTGTCATATTATCATGCAATCGCAGCGGCTTATCAGATCCCACTATTCTGTGGTGCCATCTGCAATATTTTTAGTTTAATTCACGAAAAATGGCATACTGTTATTATTCAAGTACCTACCTAAGATACCTAGGTTTTCTAAAATCCATTGATCTAAGAAAAATCAGAATAGGCCGCTAAGAAATTCTACCAGTGATGTTAATGTAAGTAGGTAGGGTAAGTACATGTGCATTATTTTATAATCTTTTGTATTATATTGTATGTGTGTCAAGCGATTAATAAATGAATTATGAATTAATGCCACATGGACACAAGCTCATGCACATATGGACATTATTTATGGTCTTTCCTAGGCAATTTCAGAGAGCACTGATCAATTCATTAATAATAAATAAATAATAATAAATATATACGGACAAATCACACAGATTGAGCTAGCCCCAAAGTAAGTTCTTATGAAAGACTTGTGTTATGGGATACTAACTCAACGATACTATATTTTATAACAAATACATATATAGATAAACATCCAAGACCCGGGTCAATCTGAAAAAGATCGTTTTCCATCTTGACCTGACCGGGGATCGAACCCGGGACCATCCGTGTCGCAGGCAGGCGTGATGACCGCTGCGCCACGGAGACACTCTGAAGACACTGTACTGTATTGACAGAACGAGACTTGAGATGCCTTTGAGTATTTGGGCGTAAGCCCTGTAAATAACTGGCTGTAACCATGTTTACCTACAGGTTAGTAGCTCTTACAATATTTTAGAAAACACTCATCGTATATATCACATATTAATATTCTTCATTTTAAGGCTTGAATAAAATCTAAAAATATTGTAAGAAGAACTAACTGCAACAGACAAAGATTTTAATTTGTATTTTTAAAATATCCTCACATATTTTATTAAGGCGCTCTTATTACTAACACTAGCGCCACCCAGCTATTAAATTCCTTTAAATCATAAACTGTATCGAATTTTAAAAATCTAACAAGTACAAAACTACTAAATTACTCATAGTATTTTTTGTATATTACAAGTAATTTACTAGTGCCATATGTAAAGAGAAAAACAGGTTAACGCCAAAAGTGGCCACATTTGGCGTTAACCTGTTTTTCTCTTATTTTATGAAACGAATATTGTTGAAAATGAATACAAAAATACTACAAGTAATTTACTAGTTATGTACTTGTTTGATTTTTAAAACTCGATATAATTTAGGATAACAAGAATTAATTGCTGGGTGGCGCAAGTGTTACTATAGGAGCGCCTAAAGCTTGAACCCTGGTGCCAATTTTTTTTGCAAGCTGCATCATATACCAATATCACAACATCTCTGTCAAACTCACAACAAACAAAAGCAACATTTATTTTTTATATTATTCCCATCTTTTTATACTGAAATCAAAATTTTACTCTTTTTATATTTATGAGAATATCTGATAAAATACAACATGGCTAACTTTGAACCCCTGATAATATATTTAAGGCACTTAAGTATTAAACACTAGCGCCACCCAGAAATTAATTCTTAAACTCCTAAATCACATCGAATTTAAAAAATCTAATAGCTGAATGCCCTAGTAAATTACTTGTAGTTTTTTGGGATAAGTTTTTACTATTTTTAATTTGATGAATTAAGAGAACTACTTATTACCGCCAAAAGTGGCCACTTTTGGCGTTAATAAGTAATTCTCTTAAACTTAAATTATAATACAAATGAAAAGTAATATAATGAATACTACAATTTTTACTATTTATATAGTAATAATATAATAAAATTTACTAGGGCATTCAGCTATTACATTTTTTAAATTTGATATGATTAGGATTAAAATGAATTCATTGCTGGGTGGCGCTAGTGTCTAATACCACAGCGCCTTAAATTTCAGATTCAGAATCCCTAATGAAATACAGAATCGTAAGAAAAAAAAGGCTTCCCATGGGAATTCGCCCTTCAGATCGTTTTCTTTGAATGACAAGTTATTTTTTACACGTTTTTACAATTCAGTATTCCATTAGGGATTCTGATTCCGAAATTTAAAAAATAGTAATGTGATTCAAATTCAGCCTGTATAAAACAATTTAGGCACAGCCCTTACATAGAGAAGACAATATCGATGTAATTCTAATAAAATTAGTTATAAGAGAGATAATATTTAAACATTTGTTAGGGCACTATCTAATCTATGATATACAGTAATATCTACTTGAAAAAACAGTCAAACGAATAATTGAAGACTTAGTTTAAAAATATCATTTATTACAAGTAGATATTTTTAAAAACAAGCAACACAATATTTTTGTTAAAAGGTGAAATATACTGGAACTTTCTTAAGAGTAGTTAGTCTTTATCGTTTATTAAAATAACTATGTTGTTTTCGGAGTCCGTCGCTTTCTGTATTCAAACACTCAGTACATCAAATTAAAAAAATATATTTCCCGTAAAATTTAGTTGATCCGGTTTTCATGACAAGACAAATATTTATTTAGAACATCAGTTTTTTAATAAAACTTTAAAACGGAACTGTTAGCTCTGTCAAGTTGTTGAAATTGAAAATACTTCTAGCTGTTTTGTAAACAATCTAGCGGCTTAAAACAAAGTTATTTATTATTTATATTTTTGTTTGGAAGAATCGTATTAAGAGACACGATATCTACAATTAGCTTGCCTATATGGACTTAACTCACAGTTAAAATAGCTCCAGTGTATTTAACACTCATATATCTATATAACGATGTGTCACTAAACATATAAAACTGTAGAAAATGGCAACGCACAACTCTTTATTTAAAAAAATTAGTAAGCTCTTATAAAACTGGACTTTATAACTTAGGGCGAGCAATATACAAGGCTTGTTAGCGTAAGCTGTAAGTGCATTGCTTATTATACAGCGTGATTGAACCTCTGAGCTATATTACAATACAGATACAGAACTGCCAGAAAAATTTTAATAAAAAACGAAAAAAAAATTACATTTCTCATTGAAATTTGCCTGATCGCTGAATTCGAATAGATTTTTCTTGCACTTTTGTATTTCATTAGGGATTCTGACACCAAGATTTCAATATAGGTCAGAGGTTTACAATCACGTTGTATAAAAGGCTGTGTCCACACATCTAAAGAAACTAAAGCGTCATTACACAACATAAAATACTCGCGAATGTGCGAATAAGTAGTGCCTCAAATGACTTCTCACAATTAGGAAAGATATCTTAAGGATGCGCTAGTCCGGAACTCGAACTCGTCGGCGCACGTGGCTAATTTTAACTCGGTTATGAACAGAGCGGAACTATTTACACCGATGTATAAGCACATCGGAACTACAGTCTAGTGTGTGCAAACACAAATATTGTTAAAATCTAAATAAATAAATAAATATATAGGGACATATCACACAAATTGAGCTAGCCCCACAGTAAGTTGTGAACTTGTGTCGCAGGATACTAACTCAACGATACTATATTTTATAATATATACTTATATAGATAAACATCCAAGACCCAGGTCAATATGAAAAAGATCTTTTTCCATCTTGACCTGACCGGGGATCGAACCCGGGACCCCCGTGTCGCAGGCTAGCGGGTTGGCCGCTGCGCCACGGAGCTCGACCAATCTAAATCTACGTCGTCTAAAAATTCGCGAGTATGCGTTTGGGAGAAGTGTTCTTGTGATAAAACAGCTGAATGTTTTAATTAAAAGTAAAGTTATTTAAATTTTTTAATAACCAAACTATGCTTGTATGAATTTTGTTTTAGAGATTTTATACTCCTTCCGGTATTAAATTGTCCCCAAAGTTGGGTTAAAATTACGTGTTGAAACGGAAAGTTTTGAGACTCATAACTTTTGAAGTACTTATAATTTTACAATTATGATTCCATACAAGCACAGATAACGACAAGACAAATCGATAGAATTAAAAACTTTCAACAGACGACACCGAACAACGGAGTCATCACCCTACAGAATTTGTACGGCGAAACACCTGACTAGCGTACCCTTAATGTTAACATAACGACACCTATATGATTTTGTCTACTTGTCTGTGCTATCAAAACAATCGGAAAGATTTCGATTGGTAACTGATTAGATTTTATAATCGCACGTATTTTATTTGAACAATCACGTCAGGGCGCCGCGGACTGTATAGTCCGCATCGGATTTTGTTTGCGTGCGATGCGGTCCGCCCCCCTCCGCTTCTCCCCGACCCAGTGTGCTAATGCCATCTATGTAGTAAATGTCTTTCCCTAATAGAATTGAATTGTATTTGTATTCCCTAATAGAGTTGCCTAATAGAATTTTTACCGTTATTGCTCTTATAATAAAGAGCATAATTCTGTGCAAAGCCCCTGACACCAAACATAGATTACTAGGGGTACTCAGTCCTTCTACTAATATATTACAAGGTTCTTCAAAGTATAGGTGTTGACACAGCCTTACAATAATTCCAATTGAATATGAGTAAAACGCCACACTGTATTTGCAATTACCTTCCTCTTAATCAACGATAGTAAGAGGTGGAGTATATTTTCCTTAATCATGTCGGAATTAAAATTTTATTTGCCGTATGCCGAAAGCTACGTTGGTGGAAGGGCCTATCATGGGTGCAAATCACCTGGGACTGCCGGGCGGTCACCATTAATCGGAGCTAATCCTACTCTACGCACTCTTCTCCGGAGGCGAGGAGTAGGAGAGTGGAAATGATTTTCTTTTAAATTATTTTATGTATACAGTCCAAGTCAACATTTATGGCGGCTCGGATATTAGCTGCTCACTGCGCAATAAGTATTACCCCGCTTCTCCGCGCGCACCCCGCTAACCCTAATATTCTGTACTGCGTATCGACTCGCGCGATGTTCTGAGCAGCCATAAAGTTTGATTCGGACTGTACCTTTCTTCAGATTTAGGTAAATACACTCAACCTCTCCAATCGTCGCTCATAAAGTCATAACTTAAAACGACCAACTTCAGTACAGTTCAAGTTACTACTAACATATCTATTCTTATGTACACCTACATTCAGTCGCAATTTATTAGCTCTTTTCTCGTAACACTAAGTTTTTATAGGCAATGATGTCATCCTAGCGGCTAAACGTAGAACTAAAATAAGACAAATAAATTACACGATTATGTCAGAAAAATACTTGGTAGTTCATGTCAAATTACACTGTGTACACGTACAAATCGTTCAATTGTTTAAGCAACAGATCGGGATCACTATCACTACATATTTGGAGGAAGGTTTATATGTACATATAATACATAACCGTGCGCTGGTAATGCCTATATAGCAAAGGGAGAACTCTTAATACTTCTCTTTTGTGTATATGGCTGTATCCTGCTCTGATTTGACAAATCGAATCGTGTATAAACCGTTTTAAGCGCCACTTGTAAATATATTCGTATTCCTACAGATATGAATTACAAATGTGACGGATTATATGTTTGGATTTTTGAAAACCATCACGCAAACACGGGTTATCAAATTAGGTTGATTTTGGCACACATATAGAATGATACCTGGGTTGTATAACGAAGTCACTGGTTGAAGTTACACGAAAAGTCTCGATTAAATCGGTCTTATATTAGTCTTACAAAGCCACTAAGGAGTCACCATCATTTGTATCTAGCCAATTATAAGCGATAGTTTATAATAATAAAAGATTATATGGACACAAAAAGTACATAACACATCTGTGTGGCTTCTCGTTTGCTTTTAACAACTATGGTGTACAACGTTTTTGATCGTTACTTCAGAATACATTGCGGCTTTCGTATGATTGAAAATTTAAATGTTAGATATATAAACCGTAATGAATGTTGATGTGACCATCAAATCGTTGTATATCGCAGTTTTGAAAAGATAGCGGTTAACCACTGCTCAATTTTGTCAATAAAACTTCCCGAAAAACTAGTTGTTCGTACTGACTTTACAAACATTGTGCTATTGAGATAGGACGATCAAAATATAAAAATTAAAACTAAGCGTTTCTTTAATATGGTGTTATAAATTTGACTTATGCAAACATACAAACATAAAATCTATCTTCTAAATAAACAGTAAGTAGGTAAAGTACCCGACGGTAAGACAGACGAAAAATACTATATATCCAACTCATAGACTATGATGCAAATACATAGCTACCGATTTGATGGCATAAGTTGACATAACGCATGTTCTAAAAAAGCTGTCGTTTCTTGGCGGGAATTTTAGCGAACTACACGGAGTCTGTTTTGGATTGTTTCGCAAATTGATTCTAGTGGACTTTATAATGTGAAATTGGTGTTATTTTGTGTTATATATGCCCATATTTATGAACAATTTGTAGAATAACTAAAATAGACTGTCATTGTGCGGCTGTAGTGAGATTTACATAGCGGGCTGGTGGTTGTCCGCCTTGCTGCGTCGTCACGTCAATGATGAAACCAGTGGATTCGCGAAGAGTTGTCGCCAGGGGCTTCGTGAAAACAACGCAATGAATTACACCATCATTTCGTTGACAACCAAGAAGAATAACTCGCCAACTGGCGAAATAAATGAAGAAAGGCTCTAAAGGACTTGTATCCAGGGCCGTAAAACAATACTTAAAAAAAAAAAGCTGTCACGCAAACCTTGAGAAATTGGCAAGTTTTTTGTCCAACGCAATAAATACATGACGAAATCTATAGAGAATATAGTCAAAGTCTTTGTTGTACATCCATAACTGTGGACCAGGACGATACGAATGCACGCTTTCAGCAGTGATAGATTTTATGGGTGCATTCGTATCCTTAGCTAGTCCAGTCCAGTTAGCTAGTCAAAATCACTCATTGGCCTTTTGGTCAATGAGCGATTTTGACTAGCTAACTGGCGTTTAGTATGGCCACAGCTTCATAGTATAATTTCTGTCAGCTATGCCTATATTCAGTGTTATATTTTGAAATAGATTTACACAGAGAGCAAAAGCATTTCAAACTGAAAGTGGGCAAAGTTATTCATCAACATGCCTGATGGAAAGATTAATCGCGCAATATACCACATGACTATACGAAATATACCTATCCCTGATAGCAAGTTTGTGTAAATTTTATCGATGACTAATCTCCACGATCTAAAGCCAGTTTAACATTGATAAAATTTTTGTTGGTCGGTCTTTAGCATAGGCCACGGAATGTCGCTCGAACCCTACTAGAGAATTATTAATAATACCGCGGGTAGGGTAGAAAGTATTAATAATACCGCGTATCAGCTCGCGCCCGGCTAGAAGCCGGAAGTCGCATTCTTGGGCCTGTCACTTTTTGCTCAAAAAAACCGTAAAAATGCCCCAGTGTGCTGTGATATGGCATCATAAGTACAAAAAAAAATACTGAACAAAATAACCGATGTTATCTATACCTTATATGTAAGTATAAATAGAAGACTTTTTGCATTTTTGCATTCTATAATTACCTTGAAACCTAAAGTCTCAATAAAAGGTACCGTCCTCAAAAAAAAAACACGCTTGTTTCATATGAAATGTGTTGACAAGGCGTCTCTAGTATCGCGCGAGCGACAGTCACATTTCTTGCTCTATGTCTCTGGTAACTTTCAGTCAGAATGCGTGATACCTACTGTTTGTTTCTCTGTTTTTCATGTGTGTAAGTGGCCAACTTTAGTGTCAGATTTTCCAAACAATACCTACTTACCGTCGAGTACTTAAATGTTGTGGTTAAATAAGTATAACTGATTATGAAATACTGGTTACACAACTATTTCTATGACTTAAAACAGATTATAATATGCAAGATATAATATGACATAATAAATGAATATGTTTTTGGTCCGAAGCCGAGTCAGTCAATTTTATAATTTACAATTGCACCTAATTCACCGGTAAACCAAATTAACTTAAAAGACATACATACATACATTAGTTTTTATCTATGAATATTGATTCTTCGAGAGTACCTGAAAATAAAATAAAAAAAACATTATTTTTAGTTGTGCTTATTACTGCTCAATCAGCTCATATGGTGGTGATATTATAGCCTATGTCCTTCTCAGTACTACCTATGTGTATGCAAAAATTTTCATGATAATCGGTTTAGTATATAACAACATATATTTTAAGAAACTAGCCGAACAAAATAGTTTTGTAAAGGTACTCACTCGCCCGTGTCTCAGTCCTCACAGTATGAGGAGGAGCTCCTCTGCTATGGCACTCGGAACGGCACGACCAAATCCTCATGATGCTCCACTCGAAGCTCGGATATGGCTGCCGCTGCTTTCTTCACTGCATTCGTTATCTGGAATTTTAATAGATTTCTACAATATGCATACTTACAACTTTTTTTTTTGATCAGTATACACAAAAAATTGATACAGTGTTGGCTGTCAATAGTCCACTATCGATAATCTATCGATACTCAAAGCGAAATTAATAGTATCGATAGTCTTTTATATACTTCTTACTGTACGGGCTAGTTCAATTTTTTATTTATTTCTATCTATTGTATTGCCACGTATCAATACTATTAATAGTATCGGGATTGTATGTGTGTTATGTGATTTTATTTAGTTACAATAGTATTGAAAGATCACTGGCTGTCAATAGTACGAAACTATCGATAGTTTTTTTAATTTTTGTCAGATTTTGCAAAACTATCGATACTATAGATAGTATTGGACGCAAATAGCATGAATAGTTATAGAGGTCAATTTCGGATAGGGAAATTGTCCATAGTTCCGCAACGCTGAATAGATAGAATAGAAAATATATCTGCCGATTTCAACAACCTGTAAGTATCAAATCGTCAATAAACTTTCAAGCCTATGGTGCAGTGAGCTTTTAGCCTTATCGCCAAGGTAATAAAGATCACAGTTATACTCACTAGTTCCTTATCTTCATTGATAAGAGCCGGCTTGCTGAGTAACCCGTTCCTTTCAGTAAGAGGAACATCGGCAAACAGTCTCACGAGCACCACGGGTACAGTGGACTTTGAACCTTATCACTATAATAATAAAGGTCATAGTTGTACTCACTAGTTCCTTATCGTCATTGCTGAGAGCCGGCTTGCTCAATAACCCGTTCTTTTCAGCAAGAGGTACATCGGCCAGCAGTCTCACGGGCAGCACGGGTACAGTGGACTTTGAGTCTTATGACTATAGTTATGAAAATTAACTCACTAGTTCTTTATCGTCATTGCTTAGAGCTGGCTTGCTCAGCAACCCGTTCCTTTCAGCGAGAGGTACATCGGCCAACAGTCTCACGGGCATCACGGTACAGTGGACTTTGAGCCTTATCACTATTATAATAAAGGTCATAGTTGTACTCACTAGTTCCTTATCGTCATTGCTGAGAGCCGGCTTGCTCAATAACCCGTTCTTTTCAGCAAGAGGTACATCGGCCAGCAGTCTCACGGGCAGCACGGGTACAGCGGACTTCGAGTCTTATGACTATAGTTATGAAAATTAACGCACTAGTTCTTTATCGTCATTGCTTAGAGCTGGCTTGCTCAGCAACCCGTTCCTTTCAGCGAGAGGTACATCGGCCAACAGTCTCACGGGCACGACGGGCACAGTGGGCGCGGCGGCGACGCGCGCAGTGTACGCGCGCACGCGCTCACTGTACGCGCCCGGCTCGAGAGCGTAGGGGCCTAACGCACCCACGTCGATTACGTTTCTGAAATAGGCATTTTATTTTGCATTACTTAAATAGTATGTACATCTGTGAGAACTATGTAAATATGTGCGAAACATAAATACACGAAATACATGATATAATACGGAACCCTAAAAACAATGAGTCTAAATTAGGATAAAATGTCAAGTGTGAAAGGTCTCTTCCATGCTGGTTTATATATATATATGTCGCAGTCATCTGGTTTAATCTGCTATTTGATTGAATGACTAGCGCGTTCATTGAATGACCACGTTTAATTGAATGACTAGGCCGAACGTTGATTAAACAAGCGTCGCTCAACGTCCAACTAGTTAGCGGATTGTAACATAGCCCTTTGAACAGAGCGGACATAAAATCAGTCAAGTGATTCAAATTTAGTTCATTTTTTACCACTGCGGCGCTAGTAGTCACCAAAACAAATATGGCGTCCAATAGCTTGCACAGATTGAGTTGATTTGACCGTCATAATGTTATGCACTGTAGTTGTCAAAAGTTACAAATAGGTCTACTGGTTAAAAACATCATCCATCCAAATTGAAATCCTAATTGAGGTTAGAAAACGACGATAAGTGATAATTTTTTTGGTCGGTTAAGCCAGTTATTATACTTCTTGTTTTGTATTAAGACAGATGTTTTCGCGATTGAAACATATTTAAATAAATTTAATTTAATACCGTTTGATAGCGTTTATTACATAATAATGTAATGTTATCACGGCTATTACATTATAATGTAATGTAATAAACGCGATAAATAAAACCAAATTAAATTAATTTTATTTAAATGTTAAGGATCCACACTAGGCACACTAGCGACGCCTATCATTTTATTCCTAATACTTTACAAATAGAAAAAAATACAAGAATGTAAAACATATAAGCATTAATCATGCAATCAGTCATTAAGAGAATTACTGATTACCGCCAAAAAAACGTCTTTAATCAATGATATTAAAACGTGTTTCCAAAAATACTTCAGGTTATTTACTAAGGATTACATGATTTACATTCTTGTATTTCTTTCTATTTGTAAAGTATTAGAAATAAAAGTATTGGCGTCGCTAGTGTGCCTAGTGTGGGGCCTTAAGACAAATGGTTTTTATATTATAATCTAGAGCTCAGAATTAATAATAGTACTAACGCCTAGAGTGCTATTTTTGAAAGAGCAACTACTCAAAACACAAAATAATTTTTATGCAAAAAGTGCTTCAACTTCTAAACTTACCTGATAAATAACTAATTGTACTCTAGACTTACAGTAGCAATAAAAACGACTATTAAAAAACTCACGTGGCAGTCTCATGAAGAATTCTGCTGAGAGCATTCTGCTCATCAGGCTTCCTCGGCGGCGTGGTGGCGGACGCGGCCGGCGGCGGGACCTCTTGCTGCTGCTCAGCCACTTCTAACAGGTGTGTCCTTTCGTTCACTATGTTTTCCTGTAAAGAAGAAATAATTATTTTTAGTATAAAAATCTACCCACATATCACCAAAGGCCAGAGAGAACAATTTTGAAATACTGGCATAATCTTTTTCAAATCCCAAAATCAATCTACCTATCATCATCATCATCATTTCGTGTAGGTGACACGGTCAATCGACCTTGCACACCCTGGTGTCAGAGTTCTTCGGAACCGCCTCTCGGCCTCTGACGTAGTTCCTTTAATGACTACCAGATGGCAGCCAGGGCCACCGGCTTAACGTGCCTTCCGAAGCACGGAATCATCTTTCTTATCAGACAATCAGGTGATTCATGCCTGCAAAGTCCTAACCAAACTGGAAACAACTTAACAAAGTATGCTTCCCGTGGGAATCGAACCCACGACCCCTGGACCCAAGCAAACGCCTTTTTTTTTTTTTTTTTTTTTTTTTTTTATGTCAGAGAACGGCAAACGAGCAAGCAGGTCACCTGATTGTAAGTGATCACCGCTGCCCATGGACTAATGTAACACCAGGGGTATGACAAGAGCGTTGCCGGCCTTTTGTTTTCCCTCCCCAGAGGGGAGGGGGGATGGGCCTCCGGCTCTCTCACTCACCGAACGAAGCATAGAAGCTGTAAAACTACTACTCAAACGTCGATTTTCTGTGAGAGTGTGGTACTTCCCCGGACGAGCCGGCCCATTCATGCTACCAGCTGAAGTGATTTTTGCCGGTAGCGTGGCTCTACCACAACTAAAACCAACGAAGCAACAACCAACCAACCAACCAACCAACCAACCAAGCCTTAACCACTGGACTACGGAGGCAGTTTATCTACCTATGATTTGGGGGCAAAAACCAGAAACATACATATTAATATGGAAATGCCTCTGGAATACCGGGATTATAAAAAGATTATCCCAGTATTTCGAAACCGTTAGGAACATGTAGGATGTGTAGGACAAACACATATCAACAATGGATGTTGTCCGCAGCTTCACCCGCGCGCATTTCGAAAAAGTAGCATTAGTTATAGAGGTTTACCCACATGTTATGATTTCTATGACAGTTCATGATACAATTACACAATCTCCCTACTCCAGGCTTTGCATATCAGACAGACAAGGACAAGAGCATCGGCACAGCAAGAGCAGCAAGTAGTTGCTCACATCACCTCATGAAGTGCCCTAACTGTCCCACCATCTGCACAATCTAAGACCTATTTGAGGCTCATTTGCCTCAAAGGATTTGCTGTGGCCACCTATTGATCAAAAACAGTATAGAAGACAGAAAAAGAGCCATTTTGACCCAAAAAGAAGCAACTGCTTCTAGTACTGTGACTCTCATGGGCTCCATTGTATGAGTTTGGTCCCTGGATAGTTACCTCAACTGGTTTCACAGTTCAGCAGGCCGATTTGCTAACTCAACAGCAATTTGATTGTCACTTTAGCATCCATTACGGTTTCATATCTTAAATAAAAATAGTCATTCACACCGAAACCGTAATGAATATTGAAGTTACCATGAAAATGATGTACACCGTAGCTGTCAAAAGTTAGCAAATATGCCTGCAGATATTCTTCTTGGGTGAAAGAAATCCCACCTGGGATAAGTGACCCTTAACATCTTTTAAGTTTATTTGTATGCTAGCTGTTACCCGCGGCTTCGCCCACGAGATATATAGCCTATGTCCTTCTCAGTACCCTAACCTATGTGTATGCAAAATTTCATGATGATCTGTTCAGTAGATAGGGTATGAAAGCGTAACAAACAAACAAACAAACTCAACTTCACAATTATAATATTAGTTAGAATTAGGATTAAGAGAGTTAAGATAGAACAGGATTAGGGTTAGAACTATAAATTTTCCCACAACCTCAACCTCATAAATTATAGCACATACCACCTACATCTAAATTAAAATTCTATAGGTGACAGAATTTTGAAAAGTAGTCCAGTGGTTTCAAAACCTATTCAATGCAAACAATGAAATCTTTCCATTTTATAATATAAGTAACTAGAGATTACTTTTTAGGTGTATGTTGTTTTTCCTTCCTAAAATATTGTTGATCTTATCAGATGTGGTAAGGAGCCCAATGGCTTAGTGGGCGTGTGCACTATTAGCACTAGCAAAGCAACTACGGCGCAGTCTCCACTGGGATGGGAGATCGCAAGTGGCATAAAAATATCTTTTGTCAAGACTAGATAATTTAATTTAAACTGAATTCTTGCCCTAGAATAATGTCCCTTAGCTGATTCCATTCAGACAATAGGTGCCAATAAGTGTATTTCTGACCCTGACAACACATCACATCCTTTCATTTTACAAATAAGGAAAACACAAACAAACAAAGATACAAGAACTGTGTAAATGACCTGCCATGACATGACCAAGATGAAATGAGTAATTAATAGAGTCTACTTCCATGTTTATAATAAAACTATAGATAAAAAGCCACTAGGAAATACTGATAACAATAAACCTGCATACAGTTTTAAAATGATAAAAAAAGACATTCCAACCATAACAAATACACTATTTTACTGGCTAATGTATTGCTTTAAGGGCTAAGTGTAGGTTCAGATACATTTTTAGCCAGATCGAACTGTAATAAATGCACAAAAAGAGGCGTAAGATACCTGTGGATCTGTTTCTTTGTGGCAGATACTGTAGCAACATCCCATGACTGCGCTCTTCAGCGAATCGAAGCATGAATGCAGCAGAGTTTCTTCGTCGTCGGACTGCATAAATATTTGTATTATTAACCTGTAATGCGGATATAAATAGCAAATTCCGTACTATTCCGCAGCGACGATATTCCTTGAACGAACACGAACAAATAATGACATTGGCAGTGATAGATAAAAGAACTATCAAGTTGCATACAAGTGAGTTGTCTGTCAGTGTCACTATTACAGTTTAAAAGACCAACCACTTTCCCTCAGTGCTTTTAAAAAAAAGTTAACTGTCACTGTCAATACGTGTAAAACCTCCAAGTCAAAAACACGTCAACGAAACAAGTCAAAGCGAAGAGCGGAAAGTCAGAAAATAAACCCTTTTGTTTTTATAAATTTGTATTGTCTGCTCCAAATTAAAAATGTTGAGATACCGAGGCAAGAAGAAGGTGCTGGATAAAGTCAAAGAGCTGGACGCCTTCCCAAAAGTGCCTGAAGAATACATGGATAGTACACCGGTCGGTGGAACTTTCTCTGTTATCACTTTTTTTATTATCCTCTGGCTAGTTTATAGTGAGGTGACGTATTATTTAGACAGTAACTTAGTGTTCAAATTCTTGCCCGACACCGACATGGATGAGAAGTTACGGATAAATATAGATATAACTGTTGCTATGCCATGTTCGAATATAGGAGCTGATATTCTGGACTCTACCTCTCAGAGCGTGTTTGGGTTTGGAGAATTACAGGAAGAAGACACATGGTTTGACTTGACGCAAGAGCAGCAAGACTCATTCGATGCAGTAAAGTATTTAAACTCATATCTAAGAGAAGAATATCATTCTGTATGGAAGTTACTATGGAAAAAAGGACATGGATCCGTTAGAGCGACGATTCCGCCAAGGAAAACCAAACCAAATCGTCGGCCAGACGCCTGTAGACTTCACGGAGTATTAACACTGAATAAAGTTGCCGGTAACTTCCATATAACTGCCGGTAAGAGTTTACATTTACCGAGAGGACATATTCACTTAAACATGCTCTTTGATGATACACCTCAGAACTTCAGTCACAGAATACACAGGCTAAGTTTTGGCAGTCCAGCATATGGTATAATTTACCCTTTAGAAGGTGATGAAAAGATGACAAATGATGAAAACATGTTGTATCAATACTTTATTGATGTAGTTCCCACTGATGTTGACACTGCTTTTGAGTCTATAAAGACGTTCCAGTATTCGGTCAAAGAATTGGAGAGACCAATTAGTCACTCAAAAGGCTCTCATGGTGTACCAGGAGTATTCTTCAAATATGACATGGCTGCCTTAAAAATCAAAGTACATCAGGAGAGAGAAAATATTATACAGTTCATGCTGAGACTGTTTTCAATTATCGGAGGCATTTACGTTATTATAGGTTTTATAAATACTTTAGTGTTGTCTGTAAGAACATTATTTTTTAAGAAAGTAGCGCCGCAAGTGTTAATTCAAAAGAAAATGTTTGAAGAGAAGAGACCCCTTCCGGTAAACCCATTGTTAGTTACTCCGGATCTAAGTGTTCCTGTTGATTTACTAAAGCAATGATAGTTAGTTTAGGTTTTATGTTTAATTATTTGTATATAAGATTTTTTTATTTTTAATATTACGTAATCTCATTGACCTCCTGTGAAATTATTTAATGTAAGTATGTAATAATATATTTAGTTTATATTTTATTATGAAAAAAATTATTAATGTTAGAGGACTCCCTAACTGAAAGTTTGATTTGAATTATATTATATAAGTATAAAGTATTGTTAAACTCCCAACCATGGTCGCAGAAAGATGCTGGATGCAAGTCACTTCCTAATTGTGTATTGGTAACTTTAATTGGCCTGCAGATTTCTTCAGTCTGAGATCATGATTATGATGATAGAATATATAACTAAAATATACATATACTTATATTACAGTAAAAGTTTAAGAATTGCTTTCGTACCTTAATTAAGTATATTTATTATTCTAAGCAGCACTGAAATGTAAATACACAGATTAACTTGAATAAGCAGAATATCATTAATTTTATCGGATAAACATTCATATTCACAGCTTCAGAATCTGATTTCAAATCAATGTAGGTTGTATTGTTTGGTAAGCTCACAGATTTTAACTTAATTCTTTCATTTTATGTTGTGCAGCCTATGGTTACTAAATATGTAACTTTGAAATCTGGTTCAATATTCAATGTTTGGTGCTACTTATTTCTGAAATTTTAGTTAAAATTACCAAACTTAGTACAAAGTTCTCTCTATCTATAGTACCTACGTAAAAACTATATTTTTTGAAATAATTTAGTGTAAAACTGCAAATAATTTTATAAAGGCCAATCAGTATGATTAAAATTACTGACGTCAACATTTGTCGTGATATCAAATATTACAACTAAGTTTTAACAAAACTTTTGTTACATAATTTTTCCTTACAAAACTGGTCTGTGGTTTATATGGTTAAATAATTCAGGAAGCATACTGATACCCCTTTACTGTGTGATATTGATATATTTTTGTGTTTTGTTATTGTACCTAACTTACGATGACATACAGTAAGCTTGTTAATTATAGTGTTTATTGGCACGAGTCGAAGCCGAGTGCTTATAAACCAATGGTTATAATAGCCAGCTTATTGAGTACGAGTATCATACGACTTTTTTTTAATACATTTACTATTACTATAAAATAAATCAAGCAGTTGTCTTCTGATTGTCGTAATGAAAAACATATTGATAGCAAATGTACTAAAAAAGTTCATTATTAATAATTTAGTATTTTATAATTAAGTGTATTCAGTCATTGACATACAGAATTATATGAAAAGCTTTTTCAGTCTTAAAGCCATTATCACCTCATGAGGATCTGAATGGCCCAGTTACATACTTATATTTAAAGCAACCTCGGTCGCGGTCCCTACGCGGATGGGTGACCAGCCGGCCTATTTACTAACTCGGATGACAGGTGTCGATGCCTATCAATCAAGAATTTAGTGTTACAATGCGGTTTTTGTATTTCAAATAAAAAGTTCGAGCAAGCAAAACCCGCATTGTAACAGTAAATTCTAGATAGATAAGCATCGACACCTGTCATCCGAGTTAGTAAATAGGGGGGCAGAAGTGAATGCCTCGAAAGGCACTTGAAGCCGTTGATCCCGTCGTTAAGTTTATGTCAGATGCCTTAAGGAAGCTTAAAAGATCTGTCGCTAGTGTTGGCCACACACACTAAGGTGGCGCCATCTGTAGCATTGTGGTATCCTTTGAGCGAACAAGGGACACCACAGCATCCCATTTTTAACACGCTTTTATTAGCTTCACTTGTAACTAACTATGTATGTAAGCAAATCTTGGAATCTTAATTTGACCCACTTCCCGGTCTTCGATTAGGATGAAATTTTGCACACGCTCTGAGTTCTAATGACAATACATGACTAGCTAAGAAACGTCATTACAAAGCGTGTTTTTTAGGTTTTAAAACTATTATTTTTAACTAGCTTTGTTTATTGCTGGACTGCGGGCCTCAGCCAAGAACTTCCACCATTGGAGGGTTTGCCATACTCACCACGCTTCGCAAACGGATTGGCGAGCGCACTTGGTTTGGCTTATATCGGTTCCGATGCAGCTGCCGTTTTTAAACCGAAGGAAGGGTAACGGACTGGGGAACAGGATAAAGGTATTTGGGATGCTATTCGCTCGTAAAGATTGGGAATGAGACCCGTACTCAATGCTTTATCTGCAACTGCATCGGACAGGCAGTTGAGGCAGTTGAGGATGACGCCCCTGACACTGGCCGATAAATAAATATATACGGACAAATCACACAGATTGAGCTAGCCCCAAAGTAAGTTTGAGACTTGTGTTATGGGATACTAACTCAACGATACTATATTCTATAATAAATACTTATATAGATAAACATCCAAGACCCAGGTCAATCTGAAAAAGATCATTTTCCATCTTGACCTGACCGGGAATCGAACCCAGGACCATCCGTGTCGCAGTCAGGCGTGTTGACCGCTGCGCCACGGAGCTCGTCATTGATTTGCGTTCAGGCGTTTGAAGTGAGGGCAGAGTGCCCTCAATCTTTATTAGCAACACCACCAAATGGCTCGCAAGAGGGACGGCTTTGGGTGTTGTCTATGTGCGTAAGGCTTGGAGAGGCAGCAAAGTCTCATATGCCAGATGGACCGGGATTGCATGCATAGCCTGAAGGGCCAGTAGAAAAATCATAGGGCACTTTATAAGACCCGGACGGATCTAATTTTTGCACTTTGTCGCCACCAGCGCAAAACTGCGACAAGACTGATGGTGAAACCACACTATATACCACGTGAAGTAGCTACCTTGTAGCTCTTAACGTTTGTTTCCACTACGGAGTTTACAGGCTTAGATGAGATAGAGGGAAGACCAAGCTTTTGAAAGAAGAAGCTTTGAGAAATGGGTTTTTAAATATATTAAATGTTGGAGTGCCCAATTTATACAAATCTTTCATATTTTAGTTAGGTACTAACCTATTTATTATTTGTAAAACATGTTTCTGTAAAATTGCACATTGGGATTTGGAATTAACAAAGACAGATTTTATTTCTATAGTAAGTATAACTTTTCAGTCCAGAGAAAACTTTTGATTCTCATGTTGCTATAATGACTGAATTTGCAATATATAATTGAATGAGAGTTGTATATTATTTTTAAGGTTAAGTATCAGCGCTTTGAAATGTTTTATTGAACTTAATTTTATCTTTATGTGTAATATACCGTCTTTCACTTTTATTATTTTATTATCAAATGCTTTGACTGCCAAATTACCCAGTAATCAAAACCATAAAATTCATGAATAAAATTATATACAACTTGAGCAGGTGTTTTACTTCCCCTTAAATTTGGCACGCGCGGGGCGCGGGGCGGGGGTGGCGGCAAACGGTTTTATTTGTCGGCTCTTTCGCTCTTGTGTGCAATGCGCATGCTCTGTCGCGCGTGCTCCTCTTGTCGTTTTGTTCTCTTCTCAACGGCGCGGTCGACTGAAGCCGGTATTTCTCTCTGTGTATTCATTCGCGCGGCGACGTCGCTCCGTGCCGCACGTTAGTCGCGTCGTCAAATCAGCGTTCGAAAAGTTTCCAACTTTTTTTAAAACTTTAACCCCCGATAAACTTTTCTCGGTCATTACAACGGTATCAGTGCGGTGCGATCACAGTGTTGAGTCCTGAGAAGTGTTTGTGAAGTGCGTTTACGATTTTTGCGATCGTAATTTACCGTTTCAATTGAACGTTACTGTTTCGTTCAATAAAAAAGCGCGTAAGTAGACGAAGTCGCGCTCATCCAACGCAAGAGGGCCGTATATGGTTGACTCTTGGGGCTGCCGTCTGGTGAAAGTAGACCTTTGTTCAGTGTAAGGACACGGGCCGCTTGCAACTAGCTCGAAACGAGTCGTTTCGCCTGCATTTTGCGAGAGGTGAGTGGCATTTTGCTTTACCTACTTATTCTCCGATACTTCCCAAGCTCATCATAGTAAGTAGATCGTTATTGAATCTGTAGCAGTAGACTAGTCTGACCTATGTTATCTTCTCACGTTCGTATGTAAATTATCTCACGTACATATTTACATTGCATGGCATTGAATAGCTTGACTATTTTTAACAATCTTATCGTAAAGTAGACTTCTCTTAGGATGCACTTTAGTAGCCTCCTTTGACAAGACTTTAATACATCATCACCTGTTTATTCTGACTGACCCGTGTAATTTACCACAGCATAGGTATGTGAAATCTATAAATTCTCTCTTCAATTTGCTTTGGAAGGCATATTTTTATCATGGCAACCGCTATACAGGAATTGCCATATGACAATTGACGTAGTTGCCCAACGGCAATTCCTATGGCAAAACATTAAAATCAGTGTTGACTATTACAAATGAAAAATAAGGAAGGAAATAGAGAATTAATTCGTCGACTGTCTGTCTAACAAATATGTATGTGGCGAAAGGTTCGGATAAAACTTGCAGATTGTTTACCTGCAATTTCGGAAGTGGGTTTAAAACTAAACGTCTAAACAATCGATATTGCATGAAGTGCAGTGCCAGCTGAACGTCATTCATGCCAGGCATTGTAGGTCAGTGCCCTGCACCCTACCTGTTGACTAGCCCGTCGAGCCGGTTCCTGCCGACCGACAAAAAATATGTCAGGTTTCCGAACTTGCCAGTAGTTAGTTTCTGATTTGTTAGAATAGATCATTAGAATCAGTTTTCTGTGCTAGTGATCATCAGATCTTGCGCACTTTGACATCATGTAGTACAAGCAGTACCTTTAGTAATTGTTAGTGTAGCATGTAGTGTAGTACAATACCAAGCAACACGATGTTTTGAAGTGGAGCACAGGTAAAGATACGATCGCGAACACACTTAGATGAGAGAGATAGGTGGAACAACTTAGAATAGTATGGTTCTATGCCAAGTCGATCCACAAAAACTTCTTTATTTCTAGTCACATTTAGGTAGATGAAATAATTCAACGAGACAGAACGGAACCTTCGAACGAAGACAGGAGAAAACATTGTAGGAAGTGAAAAAGGAAAAGGTTTTAGATCAGTGTGAAACGGGAATAGGAATAGCGAATAAACATTGAGAAACTTATCAGACAATATCTTCTTTGATATCTGCTCCGGGCTAAAATTTCGAGGTAAGTAACTGCAAGTTCCCGGATGGCATATAAATGAAAACTGTCAAAGAAATTCAAGTCGCGGTTAAGATTTTAGAAATTTTGGTTAAATCAAGCAAGGGAAAGGATCTACGAATGAACAATCATAATTAGGTATCATACCTACTTATATAAATTTGCCTTTTTTTTTCTAGCCTATTCATGTTATGTCCTTAAATTTGTCTTAGCGAGACAAAATGTTTAGATCCTATCTTCTAAGAGATCGAAGTACTCGACACTAATCATCGATCTCTTTCATAGTAGGAAAATATAGAAAGGAATTCTGCCCAATGAGGCCACCTTGAAAAGTCCTTGAAGCTTGGAGATACAGATACATCAAGGCAAGATGACACCTCATTAAAATCTGCGGATGAGAGACGATCTTCGTAGCGCGCGATGTGTTGTGCTAATATTTGGAAGATAGCTAGTTAAATAGACTTAGATTCGTATTCCCGATTTCAAATATTGAACGCTTTATTATAATTACTGAAGTCACTCCTGTGAAATATGGTCGAATAGTGAAGATTTGCCGACTTTATATTGAAGAATAAAAACATAAATAGGCTTCAATCCTGCTTATAATCGACGTAACTAGGATATAACAAAATAACAAAGATATTTAAAAATTTTCTCAAGATGAATAAAAGACTACAAAGTGGTTTCAATCTTACAAAGCAGTTGATTTCAACGGCCTGAATTCCACTCTCACTATAGAGAGTCCGCTTCTACTTAACAATAAGTATAAAAACTGAGAAGCAGTTGAAATAACAAGATATTGATCAGCCAAGATATTCCAGCCAACGAAGATTTCATAAATAATCTTCGTTGTGATTGCAAAGCATAAAACGAATATTACAGACAAGAATAATAAAATGTCTTGACCTAACCGCAGAACTCGATACAAAAGCTAACATGAAGTTACGACCGAGATCGGTACGTGACGTCCACATGTTTTATATAATGCAACCACAACAAAAAGACTTATGAATCGTATGTGGGCTCATACAAATCTTGTGTCGAATTATTGTGGCATTATTATAACGAAGAAGTGATTTATTTTTAATGAACATCTTAATCGGTTTATAACGGCATCGGCACGAACTGAATGGAATATGAATTAGGTTTTTAATTTGTTACACTTTGCCGGTTTCTTTGTCTACATAAGGTCTTTGAGTGTGATAATGTGTGGTATTTAATGAGCCAGATCATGCAATGAGTACTTGCCAACACATAGACAAAAGTAACGTTCGTGTTTAAATTCATTCATTACTCGCCTGCAAAATGAAATTTTTTTTGGCTGTTTGCTAGATGACTGCTTGTTTAGTACGATCACGTAAATGTTAAATTGAACCAAATTGTACTGTTTTGTTATTGGTTTATTATTATACAACGCACTAATAAGCACAGCATCCAGCACACATTATTAAAAACATTTTATTATTAACGCAGGGAGGAATTTCCATTCCTTAATAGTTCGCATAATGAAGGAAGAGGCGAATCTAAAGTTACGCTGAGCAGAAATATCGACCTTACTCGTATATGGATGGAATCACTGTCCACGCCGCGTCGTCCGATGGTGAAATGATGCAGAGAGACTAAATTCAACTTAGTGGTCCTGAAGGCTCATATGCATACTCTCCGAAATGCAGCCTGTAAAATACACTCATGCATTTATTTATATGAATATAGTCCATATTTAATGAGAGGGCTGTGATTCAAATCCAAAATCTCACGAATGGTAGACCTTAACCAATAGCTCACGAAGTCTGGCAAACTGATAAAACGCTCAAATTAAAACCCCTAACATTAACACCTCATCCCTTTTCCGTAGTCCAGATTAAATCCCTCCAGCCCCAAGTTTCGAGAGTGTTTATGTTAGGGGTTGAAAAATGTCTGCTTACACAAACTTCGTCAATAAGAGTTCAAACAAAGTTGTTGTTTCGAGCCGCCTGCGAGATTCCGTTAAGCTGGTGTTACTTTTTCATTAACATCGTGTGTCTAATTAAAACTAAGTCTGAAGTGACTCAGGATTGAATAACGAATTTAATTAGTGTTTTGTAGAAATATGACACCCATTTCGAAAAGTTTCTGATATTAATTTGCCTATTTAAATACATATAAACAATCAAAAGTTTGAGGTAATAATACTTATGAAGTAAATTATAGTAATACTTTGGGTATAAAGAAAACTACCTACGTTTTATTACGTTAAACATTTTTTAGACTGGACAAGTCGTTCTGATAAAATAGCAATAAAAAAGATAGTAGGTAGTTGCACTGTAAATATAAATTGAATGAATCAACACGATGAGAAAAAGTCAAGTAATCAGAAGAAATCGCTCAAATTGTTATCATCATCATCAGGTCTTTCTAGTCTCCACTGCAGGAGCACGACCCTCTCTGTACTACAAGAGCTATATACTAGCCTGAGTAGTCAGAGGATTTGGCCTACACTCTCCACGCTGGCCAGACGGGTTGGAGAGGTCTCTTTGATGTTAATAAGCTTTGTTTAGCTTGTGTTTCCTTAGTCGCCTTTTACGACATCCACGGAATGACTTGGAGTGGTCCTATTCTACTCTGCCGGGAACCACACGGCGCAAATTGTTATACTTCCACACAAATTACATTTAACCATACCTAATCGTAAAGTAAATGATCTTACATAAGACTTTAAATAGCGCTTACCTCGTCCAGTGAATTGAAATTCTAATTCGAGCCAGCCAGCAGAAGCGATCGCAAGTGATCTCGACGCTAGTGGCACTTAACTTCCAGAGCTATTGTCGAAAACTAGAGATTAAGTTCTATCTGGTAACTTGAGTAATAAAACTGCTAAGTGAAAAAGAAAAGCCTGAATAAGAAATAAGATGAAAGGATAAACGACCTTCTGAGATTGTATAAATAAGAATAAGTATAATATTTTGGTTTCTAGAATATGCTTTGAGTACCTATGAAACGGTTTAATGTTAGATAATTACCTTTGGAAGGTTTAACGATGAGATTTTTTTTATTTTTTTTTTTTACAAAGGCTCTGAAGGTAATGAATTAGTTATTCACAAATTAATACATGACTCGTTCAGCCCCTTTTGCGTTATGTAGTTATATTGGAATGTGACATGAGAACAGAAGAAAATCAAGGAAGGAAAGAAATAAAAGCCCTTCAAGTCAGTAGGCGAACAAATTGTTGAAAAGAGTTTCTTTCGGCGTTCCTTTTCTGCAGTTCCGAAATGCTAGTAGTCTGTAGCTTTTGAACCTCAATTAGGTATAGTTAAATACTTATTAGTTTATAAGATCATTTTAGGTGAGTTTTGAGGTGAAAAAGTGCCTGTAAAGGCTTATTTTCTGAATAAAAGTTTGATTCTTTCGCGAATACATTGACACCAGTCGGCATATTCCTTACCGTCTCGTTGCATAGTGTAACAATCCGCTTTCGTGTAACTCAGAATAGTTTCCTAACTATGTTGTGTCAAGTCGGCCCGCCGAGACGTCCCGGGTTATTTCCAGACAGGATGCGGGCTCGGTTTTTTAGTAATATGATACTGCTTGGTTGGTTTGAGGACGAGATCGTCACGTTACTTAAAGAGTGATTTTTTACTGATGAAAGAAGGTGCGTGGAACTTGTCGGTATTTTTACTGTTTGAGCCTCCATGTTGTTTATTTAAGATGCTTTGTTCTTCGTTTTCCTTATCTTCCTTATCACAATATGGATTAAATGAATACTGTCGATTAAGTTTCGGTCTTACTCTCCCAGATATTGTAACTTTTGATAAGTATACAGTCTACAGGGTTGTTATGGAGGACTGGTGCCTGAACTAGGTATCCTAAGAACCTGTCTTACAGGTCACTAGGCCCCCCAAAGACAGATACTTATTACTAAACATCAACACAATAAACTTAGAAGTCATAAGGCATAGGTAACAAAAAATGTAAGGAGGTTGATAGATAGAATAAATCAATTTAAATTCAAAACTTGGGTGTTGTAGTAGTTATTTTTTAAAGGTTGTCTATTTGTCTACGTACTTTTCATCTCAGCATCATCATCTCAGCCGTTAAAGGTCCACTGCTGGACAAAGCCCTCCCCCAAGGATTTCCATCATGGGTGAGTTTTACCACTCACCACGCTTGCTTGGTTGGTGTATTAAGCAAGGAAGGGTAGGAGTTCGTTGGACTAGTGGAGTAGGATAAAGGTATAATATGGGATGCTACTTATACATGTATAGTACAGAGAGGATCATGCTCCTGCAGTGGAGACTAAAAACAGACCTGATGATGATGGGATGCTCCTTGCTCGGATGGATTGGGGATGAGAAAGCTCGGTAGGCTGGATGCGCATACCCGATGTCGTTCTTGCAGCCACCGAACAGGAAGGTAGTTGAGGATAACACGCCTTACCATAGGGACCTGCAGGCCGATTTGCTAACTCGGTGTACAACGATTTGATTGTCACTTTAGCATCCATTACGGTTTTCATATCATAAATAAAAATGGTCATTCATACCGAAGCCGTAATGAATATTGAAGTTACCATGAAAATGATGTACACCGTAGCTGTCAAAAGTTAGCAAATAGACCTGCTGATCTTTAGCATTTTATCAAGATTTACTTATCCATATTGCCAAATTAAAAAATATGCAATCAATAAAAATCACAATAAATAACATCCACAGTCGTAATAATATTTGTGCCATGACGTTTGTACTCAAAACAGCAGGTGTGTTCTGTACAGCCAGATGTTGCAGTCGTCAGCGCGCAGTCCTAGCGACTGGCTACGTCACTACCGAGGAATGCCTTACAATGCCCCCTTTATGCCATATGTGCCGAGTTCACTGAATATGTAGCGCGAATTTGCAGACATTTAATGTATGAAGCTCTTGCACTTGTGCCATTAAGTACTTGTAATTAGTTACAATAGTACCATTACGAGTAGGTACTTAATTACTCAAATATTTGAGTATAGTTTTTGAGTTTACTTGAGTAATAGAATAGAGCTCACTGTAAATTCAAATTGAAACTTTATTTTTAGTAGATTTCTACGGCTACGTTACTACCGACTACCGAGGACTGCCTCACAATGCCCCCTGTAAGCCATATGTGCCGAGTTCACTGAATATGTAGCGCGAATTTGCAGACATTCAATGTAAGAAGCTTATAAATGTACTTTGCACCTATAATCATCATCATCAAGTCTTTAGTATCTACCAGCGCCATATATTAGCCAGAGCCGTCGGAGGATTTGGCTTACACTCTCCACGCTGGCCAGACGTGTTGGGGAGGTCTCTTGATGTTGTATCCGTTACTCCAGCCGAAAAGTATCTCTTTTCGAAAATTGACAATGGCAAATAATTAGAGCCTAACGTAGTATAAAAGTGCCTGAAAGTCTTGAATTTGTGCCGCCAGCCGTTTAAGAGATATTCGAAAAAACAATTTCTGGCTGGCGTAACGTTACTCCAGCCGAATTTTTTTGATCCAGACTACCTAGGTCTAAATGAAGTACACACACGGATAGCTTCAATTTGTGCTCAATAGTGCCTTATATTTTCAAATTTGTGCTCCATACGGTTTCAGAGGTATTCAATTTTCGGCTGGAGTAACGTTTGCTCAGTTGCTGTATCTCTGAAACGGCAGGCCAATCAACCGTCGTTTTTTGTATAGATATAGAACGCTATTTGTGCCGATTTGTGCCATAGGTTTCATAAGTATCACTATTATGGTTAACGAGTTATGATTTTTTCTTTTATGCATTAGGTACCGCACGGCCGCTTTTTAATATACGTTTGAATTTGGTCGGGTAATCACGTAAGAATGGTTAAGTATAGATTTCAATTATTATTAATTTAATTCGTAGGTATTTCTATCTACATTTTTGAGGGTATATTTTCAAATGAAAGCTCTAAATAATGTATAAATATGAAATCAGTCGGCTCACAGGAAAATAGTGAATTCTTTATTCAAAATCACAGGACCGGATTTGACTTGCCGAAATAAGGAATATCGACATAACTCACCGAATTTGCGGGATAGGCTGATGGTTTCTTCTAATTATGTGTAGTGGTATAAAAACTACATGTTGGTACCAGTTTGAATAGGTAAGGTTTCTTTGTTTAAGAGCTAGAGCCTATTTTCGATTTTTAGATAAAAAATCATAACTCGTTAACCATAATAGTGATACTTATGAAACCTATGGCACAAATCGGCACAAATAGCGTTCTATATCTATACAAAAAACGATGGTTGATTGGCCTGCCGTTTCAGAGATACAGCAACTGAGCAAACGTTACTCCAGCCGAAAATTGAATACCTCTGAAACCGTATGGAGCACAAATTTGAAAATATAAGGCACTATTGAGCACAAATTGAAGCTATCCGTGTGTGTACTTCATTTAGACCTAGGTAGTCTGGATCAAAAAAATTCGGCTGGAGTAACGTTACGCCAGCCAGAAATTGTTTTTTCGAATATCTCTTAAACGGCTGGCGGCACAAATTCAAGACTTTCAGGCACTTTTATACTACGTTAGGCTCTAATTATTTGCCATTGTCAATTTTCGAAAAGAGATACTTTTCGGCTGGAGTAACGCATACCTTGATGTTTATAATATAAGCTTTGTTTAAGAGTCCCACGTAAAGCCGCAATCCCATACAAACGTACGTACAAGTTTTCGATACGAAACTTCAACTCGCTGTAATTTTGTATAGGTATTGTTTTTAAAATTGAAATCTGATTATAAACATCAATATGCCTTATCCGGTCGTATGTACGAAATTTGGTTGAGATTGGCTTAACTGTTGTAAAATTAAAACGAAACTACGTTTGTATGGGATTGCGGCTTTACGTGGGACTCTTAACTTGTGCTTCCTAAGTCGCCTTCTACGACATCCACGGGAAATCTTGGAGTGGTCCTACTGGTATCAAATTAGTTCTACAAAAAGGAAACAGCGACTATAAAACTTATACTTACTAAGAAAACACATTTATAGTAGGTAATTGTCCAACTCAAAAAAAAGTTTGTTTTACAAATTTGCAATAATGACAGATAAAATCGTGAAACTACCTGTAACAAATAAATAAATATCTTCAGTACATAATAAAATTCCACATGAATGATTCGTAGACTGCCGAAAATGCTTTCCACATACGAAAGTAAATGAAACAATTAAGCCTTGTTTCAGTTACCTACGTATGTAGAAAGCATTTTTTTTTTCAAACCTATATATTTTTACATCACAAGAGAAATGTAATAATATTAGAGATATAAATATTTTCAACGCTTTTCCATTAAATTGATAACTGGAACCTGACAAGCTATTATAGTAGTTAATTCTGTGCATGTAGGTAGTAAGTGAAAATATCTTCGCGGGTAAAAACTGGTGGCGAATTTTAATAAGTGCCAGTAAGTTTTATACCATAAAACCAAAGACAAACTAATTGATATCTTTGTATATAATTTACTAACATAACCATGAGACGATTTTTTTAAAATCTATGTACATTACGTTAAAATCATTTTAAATTGGTTTATTTCGAGGTTTTTCTATTCTTTAGTTGTATAAAAACTGAAGTAAATGGAATTAATATTTGACTAATTTATTAATAAACAGTTTTAATAAATTAGTCTTAAATTAATTCCAATAGCGCTCTTTTGAGGTGATTTTTTTTTAAATTCTGAACTGAACCAACGACAAGCAAAGAAGAATACTTACATACTACACTATTTTGTATTCTTATTTCTAAAAAATTGGGTCAGTGCCTACATAATATATTAAAGTTCGTATGTCTAGATTTATTGAAATCGTGGCGAACCTCTATGGTTAGAATAAATAAAACCAAAATAAGATTTTGTGGCGAACCTCTATGGTTACCATAGAGGATCGCCACAAAATCTTATTTTGGTTTTGCTAAAAGATGCTATTATTCTAAGCCAAAGTTCCAACAAAATCTCAATCGAGATTGAATAACAACCAAACTGAGACTTTCGCAAAAATAATGTTGTTGCTGGAATTAATTTCTACATACATTATTTATATAAGACAATTAAAACCACTTCTAGTCGTAAAAGTAATTTAAACAATTAAGATTTGAGCAATCCCATTATTCCAACGCTTGCATTGACAGTTACATGAACTAGATTCCGTCTTAGCTTTGCGAATCTTAAATTGAAAACAATTTTTTCAACCAACCTCTAAAAAGATATATTAGATGGATGAATAGATAATCAATCTTAATCCCTCAATTTATTTTTTTATTATTTTTTTTAACCGACTTCAAAAAAAGGAGTAGGTTCTCAATTCGTCGGAATCTTTTTTTTTTATGTATGTCCGCCGATTTCTCGAAGACGCCTGGACCGATTTAAGAAATTCTTTTTTTGTTCGATAGGTAATACTTTACAGATGTCCCATTAAAATTTTATCGAAATGTGTCGAGCGCTTTTTGACAAAATAAACTCAAAAACCAAAATAATGATTACAAGTATGCCGTTCGGTTTACACCTATTTCCATTTTATTTTTAAGCTTATTTAAACAAATTGATAGTGTTGAAGTCGGTTTTTGTTTTTTGTTAAAAATAATTTAAATTATTAGATATTAGTAGGTACTTATTTACTTTACCCTCTTGTTTTTGTGGTATCGGCAAGGTTTTCATTTAGTAACCACAGGACTCTTAATAATAGGCATAATAACATAAAATTCTGTGATGGTAATATACTTTAAGGTATAAAAATCCAGTCAAAAACCAGTCATTCCGAGCGTCATAAAAAGTGAGATAAGTGACTGGTTAAAATTTATCGAGAAGCTCTTCTTCAAATAGGAGCTTTGAAGAAAAGTTGACTTAGCTGTTGATTTCAGTCAAATAATATATTCTCAGTTGTAATCATAAGATCAAATGCCGGTTTTAGCCATTTACACAAGACAAAATCTAACTAAATGGCTATATGAAATCAAGTACTCATATCCAATATTTATCTACACATAAGAGGGAGTTACATTATACACTTAAGGGGGCTCCTTGGCCATTTCGACTATATTTAACCTCTATAAAAATGGTCAAACATAAAGCACAATACCCAAAAAAAACATATATTGTAGAATGGTGGTTTTTAATCTTTACTTGCTGAGGACTTTTTTCTAATGTTCATAGTTTTTTAGAAAAATAGAAGTACCGCGTACATCGATTTTTATAGCAAATATTCATTAACTACGTACTTAACTCTTTGTCTTAGAGTCGCGCAATTTTTATGTTCAATACAATACCAATCAACCTACAAACGCTCCCGAGGAATTGTTATTTTACAGATTATTCTTCTTTTTAAATTTATGTTTTTAATATTTTAAATGCGCGCGGGCGACGGGTGGCAGTCGACCGCTGACTTTCTGACGGGGAACTAAGGTTCAAAACTCGGCCCATATCCTGAAGTTCATAAGCGCATGTACGAACCTTAATTACATTAATAAATAAATAAATATATACGGACAAATCACACAGATTGAGCTAGCCCCAAAGTAAGTTCGAGACTTGTGTTATGGGATACTAATTCAACGATATAATATTTTATAACAAATACATATATATAGATAAACATCCAAGAGCCAGGTCAATCTGAAAAAGATCGTTTTTCATTTTGACCTGACTTGGGATCGAACCCGGGACCATCCGTGTCGCAGCCTGGCGTGTTGACCGCTGCGCCACGGAGCTCGTCAACATTATATTCTTAATTGTTCAGGCCTTACCTGGCTAAACTTTAGGTACGTTTAGATCCATTATTATCGCTTTTAAAGATTTAAGCCATTTTTATTCGAAGGCTTTATTAATATTCAAATTGGATTTTAAACTTCTTCAAAATTCTTACCTCGTTCAAGGCATTAATAAAGTTATCTTGATCCTATTAGATTCGATCTAAATCTCGAAAAGTCTGCATTTTGCTTGCAGCTAAATTCTTTCTAAAACCCATTTTCGAACCCCGAACGAATCTTAGGGTGTGTTATATGGGGCAGTGGACAATTCGATTTTTGTTTACAGGCAAATAAATTAGTTAGTAGAATTGAATATACTTTATTGCACTAATTAAGAAATACAAATTGTAACATGCCAGAAAACAAAGTAACGATTTCTTATAGTGAACCTTAGATTATTGGACACAGTGGGCGTTGGCGCAGAACAAATCAAACGAAAATATAAACTTATTAACGTCACAACTTTGTATCTAACATATTATGAGAAAATGACAGCATTCTTCTCACAAATTATCTTACTTTAAAGTAAAAACAATATTTTTGGCATAATATTTCTAAATAATAACTCAGTTTTATCAAATTTAGACTAACGCGCCATCTAGTGACGAGTGAAAAACAACTCTGTTGTATCGTGCTCAAACTATGCCGCCTACCACGTAAAAGGCCTTAAATATTTTTATTATGCGGTTGGCAGTCTATACGAGTATTATATTGTCCTTGGCATACCGAAATATTGTGCCTGCACCTTTACAAAAAGGGTTTGCAAATAAATCAACTGTTTTAATGCTGCGATAGAAGTTTGCACAATTGCTCCACAAATCATGAACTTTCGGGTTCACAAACTCTCGTCCCTTGATCGTCACACTGTTCTTCAAAAGGTCGAAAGATAAACAATTTTTATCAGTTAGCTGTTGGACTTATTTAAGGACTTTATCTAAGCCATTTTCAATCTGAATTTCAATTTTTCTATATTGGGTGAATTTATTTGTTTTTGAACATGATTAAATGCATCGGCGTTTAGGGGTAAGTATTTTGTATTTACTGGCTAATATGTATATGGCTCTCTCTGGTGGTACAGAGAAAGGGTTGGATGATATAAAAAAAAAAACGTTATAGGCAACCAACTTTTTTTTTCTTTTTTTTTTATGGACAAATCACACAGATTGAGCCAGCCCCAAAGTAAGTTCGAGACTTGTGTTAAACATACTAACTCAACGATACTATATTTATAATAGATACTTATATAGATAAACATCCAAGACCCAGGTCAATTTGAAAAAGATCATTTTCCATCTTGACCTGACCGGGGATCGAACCCGGGACCATCCGTGTCGCAGGCAGGCGTGTTAACCGCTGCGCCACGGAGCTCGTCGTGATGACGATGTATTTACATTTATAAACATAAGACATATTTCAACTTCAAGCCTACTTTCCTACTAACTTGGGAATACCTTAGTGATTTAACTTTATAAATGAAAACCACCAAAAATGAATTCGCTTAAACACAGCAGTTTTTATAAAATTAGTCCCTCAGAGACTTTAACATATTTGGCTTTGGTAGTACAGAGAAGCTCGTGCTTCTGCAGTTGATACTAAATAAGACCTGATGATGATGATGATGACATTAACGCAAAACATGTGACTTTAGACTTAGGCTAGTACACAACCAGCAAATTAGTGTTAACGCAAGAAATGTTACATTTTTTGCAATTAGGATGCCAATGAGATTTAAAACACCCTGTACATTCACAATAAGACCTAACTTTTGGGCTTGCTTTTCCAATGAAATTACATTATCATCTATTACCATCTGTTTTGACAAATTCAAACGCACGTTTAAGTAAGTTATATTTTACAAGAATACGTGCTTAATGAACCGCTAAAACGCCTCCTTATAACTATTAATTACTGCTTAATTAATACGTTATTCATATTATAAATAAAAACAATCAACTAATTTCTTTGGTAGGTATGTAAGTGTTACGAAAATCAAACAAATGCTGAGTAAGTTTGTATTGTTTTATTTAAGTTATTGTTAAACATGTGAGCTAACAATACCGTTTAGCAGTGCTGTGACAAGTCGTTGTGTAACTCGAGCGGTGTAAATTAAGACATTAGGCGAAACAAAGAAGTGTGAGGTATTGTTCCGAACATGCGCTTTGAATGAGCCATAGAGCACGGAATGTATAGCTCGCACCGTTCTAGAGACGAAAGTAATGAATTAGGGTAAATCCGGGATATATGCCCAAAAAATTTCAAAATTATCGCAACTCTAAGATAATTACGAAACACACATGATTTTAAATAATTTTACTTAGGCGTCTATCTCGGTTAGGCGTTTATCCCGGATTTACCCTAATGATAATACCGCATCTCAACTCAAGTTAGCGAAAATTAATCGTATACTCGGCCTGTTAGGTCGTGCTCAAAAAAACGTATTAGTGGCCCAATGTACTGTGTGAGCCGTGTGGTTCTCGGAAGAGTAGAATAGGACTACTCCAAATGTTCCCGTCCCGTGGATGTCGTAGAAGGCGACTTAGGAAACACAAGCTAAACAAAACACAAAACTATAAACTTCAAAGAGACCTTTTCAACCCGTCTGGCCAGCGTGGAGAGTGTGGGCCAAATCCTCTGACTGCTCTGGCTGTATATGACTCTGGTAGTGGGAAGAGGGTCGTGTTCCTGCAGTGGAGACAAGCAAGGACCCGCTAATGATACTGTGATATACTAATATGTATTCTGTGGTGATATTATGGTATCATACAAAGTATTATGTCTTCATCCCTTACGAGATGTCTCCACGGCCTGCGCGGGCAGAGAAGCAGCTGGTACATTCTACGTTTTTCTCTTCCCAGACCAGCATGGAAGAATGGTATCATAATTACAGTAAAAAGGGTTAATAGACATAATTATAATGTACCCTACATACTTATATCACAAGTAAGTAGAGAGTGTTGAAAAGGCGTCTCTAATAGCGCGCGAGCGACACTCTCATTACCTGCTCTGTTTGTTTGTTTGTTTTTCGTATGTGTAAGTGGCCAACACTGGTGTCAGATTTTTCAAGCTGCCTTAAGGCATCTGACATAGCTTAACGACTGCCATTAATGATGGCAGTAACATAACCTGCTCTGTGAAATGAGCGTATGAGCGGCGAAATGTGTCAGTTTGGAACAATAGATTATTCATCCTTTTTGTACATCTGTAAATATAATAAAAAAAGGATATCCAACACCTTACATGTGGCGTGCAATATTTGGATGTTTTAACTGAAATCTTTTGTTTTTTATACAATTTTTAGGCACGTAACGCACTTTTTCCAGCAAAAATTGTACGGATTAGAGGTTGGGATCATATGACTATCGATAATACAAATCCAGGAGTCCTAGTTAAGATAATAATAAAAATAGAATATAACAAATCATCGACGTAATGGCCAAGTGCTGTGTGACAAAAAATAAAACCATTTAAAAATAAGTGTATACTGACGCTTCTTGAGCGTCGTATCTTAGCGTCGTGAAAAACCCTCAAAAGTCATAAGTCACCTATTCACCCAGACACAATGGTGTAACAAAACATTTTATCTAAACAGTTTCCACCATTAAAATCCAATTTGAAGAGAAAGCTTGAAAACAACCATTACGAACGGTAGCCGACCATTAGCTGTGTTATCGCTATTCGGTTGTCGAATATCGCTCTGTTGTTACAGTTTCTATTGATTGTGAGCACGAAATGAAGCCATATTGATAATTTCTATTTGTTTGGGTACAGATTACATAATACGGTTTTGGACAAACTATATTGAAAGACGCTTCTGCTGTTATTTGATAATAATAACTCTAACATATTATTGCTTGTAATATTCGTAACGTAATCTTTACTAAATATTAAACCTAGATTTGATTGTTTGTTTAAAGTGAATAACCTCAGAAACTACTGGGCCGATTTTCAAATTTGTTAACCAAAGACCTGGGCTCTGTCTACCCCGTAAGGGAAGAAGACAAGATAGTATGTATGTATGTACAAGTTCTCAACTTAATGCAGTGTTAGCTACCTCAATTTGTGTGTTTTGTCCCTGTTTATCTATTTAATATCCTACCAAATACTTGGGTGGGTGGGAATATACATAAGCGTGTAAGAAGTATTAATGGCAGTATCATTGACTTTTTCTGTATCTATAAGATAGAAATATCGTTTCGTTGAGTTAGTATCTCACTAATCTGTATTATTTGTTCCTATAACTTTATTATTAGCAATTTTCCCGGGACTTCTCCCCACAAATTATAGCCTATGTCAGCCGCAGATAAATTAGTACATAGGTAAAAAAAAATCGGGCCCGTAGTTTCAGAGCCTATTTAATGCAAACAAACCTTCAAATTTTTCCTCTTTATAACCATAGTATAGTATCATCATCATCATCAAGTCCTTTTCAATCTCCACTGCAGGAGCACGACCCTCTCTGTACTACCAGAGCTAAATATTAGCCAGGGCAGTCAGAGGATTAGTATGGTATAGATTGACTAAATTCCTAAAGTGTGTCAAGTGAGTTACTATAATTAGATGCCTTTGGTTGTAGCTGTTTTCAGTGAAGCTTCCTTTATTTATTAACTTCGCAACTGATTTGGCTTGCAGATTTTCACAAAGTGCTGCGTCACATAAAGGCTTTGGATCGACCTATTAGAGCGCTTTCAGCGTCAATTAATTCAACGGAGCTTTTAATAATGACGTTAATTTATTGACGGCTGCAGTCACGATGTTGCTTCAAAACTAAGTGTTAACCTTATTAATTTTGTTGGCTATAATCAGCATCATCAGGTCTTGTTAGTCTTTACTGCAGGAGCACGACCCTATCTGTACTACCAGAGCCATATAATACTTAACCAGAGCAGTCAGAGGATTTGGCCTACACTCTCCACGCTGACCAGGCGGGTTGTAGAGGTCTCTTTGATGGTACAATTATCTTTGTTACAATTATAAACAGCTTTGTTATATTGTATAGTCTTAATGGAAAATTAATGTTTTTTCCTACGTGTGAAATAGAATATTTGTTATATATGTTAGTTGTAAGGTATTTATTTATATGAATATATGTATGTTAGTCTGTAAGGTATTTATAATATGGGCTTCTGGTATTGTACATAATTGTAAGTACAATACTATTGCCTGAAATAAATAATTATTATTATTACCTACGCTCATTAAGTATCATTGGCATTGCTAGATGACGGTTGTAAAACACTGTTGACTTGTTTTTACCACAGAAAAGATCACTTAATATTCCTTAAATATCTATAAACATGTTAATTAAAAACCGGCCAAGTGCGTGTCGGGCCACGCGCAGTGTAGAGTTCCGTAGTTGCGAATGAGAACTTTGAGTTCACACTGTTTACACTCGCACCTCACTGTTTAAAGACCAAAAACATATAACAATGAAAAATTTATGAAATTTTACATTTTTCAGTACATTTTATAAGTTGGTTGCCTATAACTTTTTAGTTTGTACTGAGTACTCAGCTCTGATAGTTTTCCTTTCGACTTCAGTATATATACTACTGATGTAATTTTTTTCACGTATCCATATATAATCGTTTAGCAGATAGTGGGGGGGGGACACTTACGTCTAACAAAAATTTGCAACGGAAACGGATCCCTAAATCGAGAAATAGTGTTCTCAACCTCACAATATTTTTCAAAGACCTTTTTAACGATACCCGTCACGATGGGTAAGTAGAGAAAAAAAAATTACTCCCCAACTTTACTTGTATGGGCTACCCTAAAAAAAATTTTTTTTAAATATTTTTTTCTACCACTTTTTGCCATGATTAATATACATACCCATACCAAATTACAGCTTTCTAGTACTTATAGTCTCTGAGTAAAATCGCGGACGGACAGATAGACAGACATGGCGAAACTATAAGGGTTCCTAGTTTACTACGGAACCTTAAAAATGATCATACTAAGCAGACGGGTCCACCGATACCTGTCGTCGGATTTCACACCCCAGCGGCTGCTTTTTGTGAGTAGAGAGTTTAGCATCAATTAGTTCGCTCGTATGATAACACGCGCGCGCGGACGCGCTTTCTTGGGAAGAATTCACTGCATGTGATTGTTACTGCTATATCCGGCTTGTTACTGGTGATTTGATGATTTTGGACGACATTTTGAGTCATGTACTGCATTAACCAAGAGTTCCTACCAATCCTATTCTTCCCGCTTTAAAAAGATATGCTATTTTTGCAAAGAGCGAGGGAATTGTTACCGAACTCGAACGTTTTTTTTTTATTGTATCCAGTAGCTTCATTTGGTCACTTTGTATGTGAGAGATCAAGGTCATAAGAGTTTTTTAAAGCGAGTGGCTTGTTTCTGAACTTGAACGTATTTTTTCGTATCCAGTAACATCATTTGTCACTTTGTTTCTAAGTGATCAAGGTCATAAGCATTTAAAGCATGAAGCCCTTTCTTGGGAAGAATTCACTGCTTTTGATTGTTACGTTCTATATCCGGCTTGTAACAGATGATTTTTGTGACGTCATTTAGAACCAAGTTTCTTCTACCAATCCTATTATATATTTGAAAAAGACACGCTATTAAAGAGAATGTTACTGATGATTTAGTTAGAGTCTTGTACTGCATAACCAAGAGTTCCTACAAATCCTTTTCTATGTTCCGCTTTCAAAATATACATTACTATTAAAAATAAAAGTTACACGTACTTATATTGTTTCGAGCGAGTGGCTGTGGACGTTGATACAAAAAAATCAAAAAGTTCGGTATTACCGAACTTTTTGTTTTTTTTTTTATTTTTGTATCAACGTCATTTAATCATGAATTTCCGTTATCCATTCCCTGTAATTCCCGTCCTTGGTGACTTGGTAATCATGGCTGTGACGTAATTTTGTTATGAACTCTAGACGTTGTTTGAGAAATATTGTTTCCTTGGTACTAAAGGCTTCACAAGACTTCCTTTGTGTACCATTCATAAAGAGTGTTACGTGCAAATAAGCGGCTTGTTACCGAACTTGCGATTATTTTTTCCTACTCTGTGACGTCATTTGGCCTTGAACTTCCACTTTGGTGCCTTAGTAATCAAAGCTGTGTCATAATTTTGATATAAACTCTAGCCGCAGTCTGACGAAGGAAATATTGTTTCCTTGGTACTTAAGGCATCACAATATTTTCTTTGTATTACGTGCAATTAACCGGCTTGTTACCAAACATGGACTGATTTAAAAAAATCAGTATCCAGTAACGTCATTTGGTCATGAACTTCTTCTTTGGTGCCTTGGTAATCAAGGCTGTGACGTAATTTTGTTATGAACTTTCAGAAAAAGAAAAGGAAACACGAAAGAAATATTGTTTCTTTGGTACTTACGGTTTACAAGATTTCCATTGTGTTCCATTTGTAGTAAAATGAGGGTTACGTGCAAACAAACGGCTTGTTAACAAAGTTGGTATGATTTTTTAGTATCCCTTTTGGCCATGAACTTCTGATTTGGTGCCTGGGTAATCAAGGCTGTGATGTAATTTGTCCAGTATTTCATGAACTCTACAATGTAGTCTGACGAATTAAATATTGTTTATTTGGTACTTAGGCTTTACAAGTTCCTTTGAGTTCCATTCGAAGTAAAAAGAGCGTTACGTGCAAATAACCAGCTTGTTACCGAACTTGAACTGATTTTTTCCTACTTAGTGACGTCATTTGGTCATGAACTTCTTCCTTGGTGATAATCAAGGCTGTGACGTAATTTTGTTATGAACTCTTCGTAGTTTGCCGTTGGAAATTGTTTCCTTAGTACTTAAATCTCCTCCAGTTTTCAACGTTTTTTAAATGCCTTCACGCAAAACAGTGAGTACACTTTTTTGTAACTTTGTTCGTTGCAGACTACCGTCTTGTTAATGGAGGTAGTAAAATGCTTGTAATCTGTCGTGCAAGCGTGGAGAGTTTAGGTCAAATCCTCTGACTGCTCTTGCTAATTATAGGTCTGGTAGTATAGAGAGGGTCGTACTCCTGCCGTGGAGACAAAAAAGACCTGATGATGATGAGGCTTGTAAATAAAATTATAAGCTAAATGTGTGATTTTGGGAAGGAAGTAATTTACTGTTACTATTGTCAAGCAACACTTTGTAATAATACAAAACTAGTTTATAGGTTGTGAGTACTAACTCACTTAGATGAGTTACTTATTTTTTGTTTTCTTTTTCTGCACATGCCCCGTGTATTGTAACCATACCTTTTAATTTGAATAAAGTCGGATTTCTTATTCGTGAGGGGAGAGGCTGGTGTACTGAGATACAGGCTCTGCTTAGTTCAGACTTCAGACACCAGTCTCTCACAATCTTATCATATTTGACGAGCTCCGTGGCGCAGCGGTTACCACGCCAGCCTGCGACACGGGGGTCCCGGGTTCGATCCCCGGTCAGGTCATGATGGAAAACGATTTTTTTCAGATTGACCTGGGTCTTGGATGTTTATCTATATATGTATTTGTTATAAAATATAGTATCGTTGAGTTAGTATCCCATAACACAAGTCTTTCTTAAGAACTTACTTTGGGGCTAGCTCAATCTGTGTGATTTGTCCGTAGATAAATTTTTTTTTTTATTTTAAGTATACAATTTGTACAAAAATTTGTATTTGTGGGTATAGATATAGATTGGAGAGAAAAATAAAGCATTTTTTAAATTGAATTGAATTGTCTGCGAATATCTAGCTTGGACTGACTTTTTTTTTATTCTTTCTTATAAATTTAGTTTTAATAAGTTTGTTATCATTTTCATAAATTTGTTATTATTTTTATATTATAAATTTGTTATCATCATCATTTCGTGTCACCTACACGAAATGATGATGATGATTAGAAAGCAACAAGGTATTGGAAATCCTTAAACTCGACCGCAATATTTTCCGCACCCTGCACACCGCGACCACACCGCGTGGCGGAACCACAGAGATTTAAAAAGATCTCTGACGCTATCAAGGCGGCTTAGTTACGTTCCCAACTTATCCGAAATATCGGAAAATACGGATATACCTAAAATCTTATTTTCCAGATAACTTGATAACGGGAATATGGCGAAAAGCGTCCCCAAGATAGAAAATTACGCTGTACTTTTCCATATTTTGTCTTCTAAACTATTTTTGCTTCATTTCTCGCCTGTATCGAATTTTATGAATTTTAGTAGAAGATTTATGTTTCAACGGAGTAAACATTTTCTTCTACAAATATATTGAATATTATAGTCGAACAATTTAAATTAAATTTATTTCATATAGCAATTTTTCCGCGACTTCGTCCGCGTCAAACATTACCCCTAAGAGGGTAAAATATTTTGGAAGAATATTTTACCCTCTTAGGGTTAAATTTTACATCAGGAAAAGAACCTCTGTACCAAATTTTAGGTTTTCAGTTACAGTAGTAGTAGCTATGCGTTGATGTAATAGTAAGTCAGTGAGTCAGGTCATTTACGGGATTTGAAACAATAACGACCGCCTTAAAAAAATTTAACAAGTAATCGCGTTCAATATTCCAATTTTAGACAAGAAGCCTAACAAAATCCCTTTTTCCCGGTATTCCCGCATATTCCCGTGAGTCACCGAGCCGAGCCGTCTCTGTCCCTGAGCAATAATCTACGATGACTCAACTCGGAGATGACAGTCATACTAACACAGATAAGGCTATTGTTAGATATCGCTGTGTTTGGGGATGAGTTCTAGGAATCTCACGCCTCTATATAACGGGTGTGTATAGGTATGTAGGTGGGTTGGATATCTTGGTACTCTGGAATAAATACACTGCATGTATGTTCTCGAGCAAGCTACGAGAGACAACTTATGTCAAATAATCGTTTCTTTATAAAGAATCACAGGCAATATTTTCTATTGGAACGCATCAAAAACGTTTCAATTATCCTAGTCAAACCTCCCTACTACATCATATTATTATATAGAATTAAAACAAGAAATCGCGTGCGATATTCCAATTTTTAGACAAGAAGCCTTACCAAATCCTTTTTCCCGGTATTCCCGCATATTCCCGTGAGTCACCGAACTAAGGCCGTCTCTGTCCCTGAGCAATAATCTACGATGACTCAAATCAGAGATGACAGTCATACTAACACAGATAAGGCTATTGTTAGATATCGCTGTGTTTGGGGATGAGTTCTAGGAATTGCACGTACTTGGTATTATTATTTGACTCAATAGTACAGAGTATAGTTACAGTAAACATATCTAGGATATATTTAGGTACAGAGAGCACTTGCATTGGTTGCTATCAAAGACAATATAATATTATATTGTCTTTGGTTGCCATTTAATAGTCTGACAATTTAAAACACAGTTAATTTATCATACTATGATAGTTCTAGGAATCGCATGTTTATCGCACGCTATTTATTTAAGTCAGATTATAATAGTAAGTATTATTATCTGACTAAATAAATAGTACAAAGTACAGCACCGGTAAACATTCACTTCATATCATATTATAAAACAAAGTCCTTCGCTGTGTCTGTCTGTCTGTTTGCGATAAACTCCAGAACTACTACACAGATTTTCATGTGATTTTCACCAAGAGATAGAGAATTCATGAAAAAGGTTCATAGGTATAATAGATGCCCGGGCGCAGCCGGGGAGGACTTCTAGTCTAGGATATTTTATATTCAAGTACAGAGAGCACTTGTTTTGATTGCTATTAAGAGGCTTAAGTGAGCAACACTAGCGCCACCAATCAATTTAGTATTATGATCCTAAATCAGATCAAATTATAAAAATCTAAATCGCTAGTAAAGTTCTTATAGTATTTTGTAGTATTTTTTTGACGAGCTCCGTGGCGCAGCGGTCATCACGCCTGCCTGCGACACGGATGTTCCCGGGTTCGATCCCCGGCCCCAGTCAGGTCAAGATGGAAAACGATCTTTTTCAGATGGGTCTGAAATGACCTGGGTCTTGGATGTTTATCTATATTATGTATTTGTTATAAAATATAGTATCGTTGAGTTAGTATCCCATAACACAAGTCTTTCATTAGAACTTACTTTGGGGCTAGCTCAATCTGTGTGATTTGTCCGTATATATTTATTTATATTTATTTATTTATTATTTATTATTTGGTTTTTACTTTAATTATTTATATCGTAAATTAAGCTTCTCTATTGAAATAACGATGTTGATTAAAACTAATACAAAAAATACTATAAGTTATTTACAACCAAAGTAGTTACTTATATTGATTAAGTTAAAGATTCAGATATTAGATTATACTTAGATTCCTTCAGGGTCGGTAAAGCACGAATGACACCCCTGGTGTTGTAAGCGTTCATATGCTACAGTAACTGCTTTCCATCAGGTGGGCCGTATGCCTGTTGCTTACTTAGTTGTATAAGTAAAAAGTAAAATCTATCGACCTAAAAAAACGTATTAAATACAAAGATTCACAGCCAATAAATATTAAACAATTTAATGAATGATTCACACTAACTAATCGAAAATTAATAATGTCAATAGCACGAAAAAATATCGTATTACGGAAATGAAGAGCTGTAATGCGAGCCTTGCATTCCGGGAAATTACAATAAACATCATTCATCATTTTTTAAATGGATACGTGTTACATTTAGTCCAGCATTGCCCACGGTAAACAATATATTTTGTTTCAAAGGAGTTTTTTAATTTTGCCTGATTATTGAGCATCAAACTGCATATCTACTTTTTTTACCTTTTTTTCACCTACACCTGATCCTATGAGCATGAGTGGGTACGTGCACATGGAATAGAGAATCGAAATACTCAATCGTTTTTAGGGTTCCGTAGTAAACAAGGAACCCTTATAGTTTCGCCATATCTGTCAGTCTGTCTGTCTGTCTGTCCGTCCGCGGTTTTACTCAGAGACTATAAGAACTAGAAAGCTGTTATTTGGTATGGGTATGTATATTAATCATGGCAAAAAAGTGGTAAAAAAGAATCTTGAAAAATATTTTTTTTAGGTTAGATCCCATACAAGTAAAATGGGGGAGTATTTTTTTTTCTCTATTTACCTATCGTGTGATCGTTAAATAGGTCTTTAAAAAATATTGTAACGTTGCAAATTTTTGTTAGAGGTAAGTGTCCCCCCCCTCTATCTGCTAAACGGTTATATATGGATACGTGAAAAAAATTACAGCAGTAGTATATATACTGAAGTTGAAAGGAAAACTATCAGAGCTGAGTAATAAGTACAAACTAAAAAGTTATAGGCAACCAACTTATAAAATGTATCGAAAATGTAAAATTTCATACAATTTCCATTGTAAGATGTTTTAGGTCGTTAAACTGTGAGGTGCGAGTGTGAACGGTGTGAACTCAAAGTTGTCATTCGCAACTACGGAACCCTACACTGCGCGTGGCCCGACACGCACTTGGCCGGTTTTTTTAACCTTATAGAGAATGAAAACGAGGCTTCTGTGCCATGAGCTAGGCTCTTATTATTACTTACCACATAGCCTATATAATAACACGATTCTTAAGATTATTTCCCATGCTCTCAACCGCCATTTTTGACGACTGAATGGATCATTCTAAATGTCTTTTTGACATTGAAGGAAGCTGGAAGGAACGCAGAACGTTCCATCGTGTTCTTGTCATCACTTCGTTGGGTAGATACAATGGAGATATATATACTACGTGTAGATACATAGAATCGCGTGTATTTGATATTCCCGTGAGTCAGGCGGGGTCATCTGAGCGATCCTGTCCCAGTGACTCATCTCGTTTCTAATAGCTCTTCTGACAAGGCCCGGGTCTGTTTCTGTTTACGTGAATGATGTAACAGACATGGCACTATGGAGCTTTGTTTGCATAGTTTATGCGTGAATATGCAGTTATAAGACGACCAAAAGCGAGTCTGTAACGTACAGTCACCTGCAGAGAAATCTGGCCCTCCGATTTTAAATTGTAAGGGGTCAGATTTCTGTGCAGGCGACTGTACATAGTTTAATTTATCAACCGATTTCGGTCACTAAGTGGATCACATATTCAGACCTACAGACTGCTGATCATCATCATCACGAGGTCTTGTATAGTCACCAGCAGGAGACTACCCTCTTTGTATTACCAGAGCCATATATTTGCCAGAGCAGTCATAGGATGAGGCCTTCACTCTCCACGCTTGCTTGTTTAGCTTGTTTCCTAAGTCGCCTTCTACGACATCCACGGAAGATTTGGAGTAGTCCTATCCTATTCTGCCGGGAATCACACGGCATACTTACAGGTTGCTGCTACAAACTCCAGAGACCTGTAGGCGATACTCATAACCTACCTACCTATGTGAAAAGGCCGCCGACGGGTCAATGTTTTTGTCGAGCTCCGTGGCGCAGCGGTCAACACGCTAGCCTGCGACACGGGGGTCCCGGGTTCGATCCCCGGTCAGGTCACTATGGAAAAGATCTTTTTCATATTGATCTGGGTCTTGGATGTTTATCTATATAAGTATATATTATAAAATATAGTATCGTTGAGTTAGTATCCTTTATTTCTTTATTCTTTATTTCTTTATTTCTCGCTACATGTACATGAACATTATAACAGGTGGTGAAATAATATATGTTAGTGACGGTACATGAACCCTGGCAGGGTGTTGCGATGTCTCATTAGGTAGGTAATCAAATTATACATGAATATGTTAGTTATAAAAGTCGAATTAAATTTATACAATACAACACACAAGTTCACAACTTGCTAATCCTGCGACACAAGTTCACAACTTACTGTGGGGCTAGCTCAATTTGTGTGATATGTCCCTATATATTTATAATGTCACTTCGGTTGAAAAGAGTTGAAAGTATCTGTCAACCAAGCGAATTTATTCGTAAAGTTACCGAGATCTAAGTAGGAAACTTGAATCCGCGCAAAGTTTTCATGGTCGCGGTAACTCAGGCTAACGCTAAAGGCAAAGTAGGCAATTGCCTAGGGGCATAAGACTTCAAAAGCACACCATTTGGCTTAAATTTTCTTAGCAGTCGTTAAGTATTTTTTTTTTATTTTTGTACCTTTACAGCAGTTTTGAATATGAGTGCCTTACTTTTATAAAAATATACACACTTCCAAAGGGAACGCCAAAAAATGCTAACAAACTATTTATTGGCATTTTAAGTAAATTTTTTGACTAATATTTATATTTCACAGCCTATGATAATCCATACATAATAATATAGAATTTAAATTGCCAATTTAATAATCGCTACTTTCTAAGGAACCAGATTGCGTAAGTTGGACGTTATTATGCCGTAGGAAGCCAAGGCGTAGGAGCACGCACTTCCTCGGTTATGTAAAGAATTAGGCATGGTTTACTTTAATTCATTATTTTTAACCGACTTCAAAAGAGGTTCTAATTCCATTTTTTTACGTTTCACACACTCCGTTAATTGTTTGATAACAATAAATACTTTAGAGTTAGTCCCGTATTTTTTTTCCAAATGTATTAAAAACTTAAGGCGCTCTTCTCCTGAAATTAGTTTGGAGAAACAGCTTTTTTCTTGCAATCTATAACAAATTGTACTCGAAAAAAATTTATGATATGATTTAAATGCCGTCGATTATGATTTAAATGATTTCATTTGCTTTTAATAGATAAAAAAATCTCAGCGTCACTACACAGTTATTTTTTATTTTATTTATTTAACAGTTTATGCACACGAAGAAAAAAAAATATACAGAAAAAAAAACTTTAAACTAGAGATTTCACGTACAAAGGTACTGCTTATTTCATTTAAAATCTCTTCCAGCAGACCCGTGAGAGGAGAGTATGATATTAGAGGCGACAGGCGTGTTCATATTATTATAAACATAGAATTATGACAAAATAATGAAGCTGATGGCTTAAATATACTACATATACAATACTTACATAAATACACATATACATACATATCAACTATATATAAGAAGGGAAAAAAAATAACATTTATGACATTTATGAGGACAATGATAAAAAGTGATCTTTAACTTTTTTATATTCTTAGAGTATAAATTATATTGATACTCTAAGGTTATATTTAACAAAAAGTAGGCACAACGTAATTAACGTCTTTCCACGAGATCAAGGTTACGTGTTATCTCGTGATAACCCACATCAATCACAGCGTTCAGAACGCGTGGGACCTGCCATGTGACATCTAAATATATATAACTCAAAGGTGACTGACTGACTGACATAGTGATCTATCAACGCACAGCCCAAACCACTGGACGGATCGTGCTGAAATTTGGCATGCAGGTAGATGTTATGATGTAGGCATCCGCTAAGAAAGGATTTTGATCAATTCTACTTCTTAACGCGAGCGAAGCCGCGGGCAAAAGCTAGTCATAAATAAGTCTCAGTTTGTGCAACTCACGAAGTCGTGCGATATTCACTTGTGGTATACATACGTACCATTTAGCTGGTAGCATTTTAGCCGTGTGATTCCCGGCAGAGTAGAATAGGACCTCTCCAAGTCTTCTCGTGGATGTCGAAAAAGCGACCTTGGATACACTAGCTAAACGAAGCTGACAAACATCAAAGAGACGTCTCCAATCCGTCTTGACAGTGTCGAGTGCTTACACACACTAGACGCTGGGTTCGATTCCTGGCGTGGACAAATAATTTTTTCATTTTCACAGGTGTTTGTATGCTGTTTTGGAGATAGCAAAAAAAGGTTGGCGTCAGGCAGGGAGCTGGCCGTGATAACTCTCGCCTAATTATGTAACAGCATTAATGCTTTCACAATAGCGTAGATACATGGGGCTTCGACGAAACTGGGAAAGACGCTTGAAATGAATGAAAAATTGTGGCTCAGCGGCCCTTGCAACACAAGACAATACAGGACAAAATAAATTAGTTAGTATTGAGGACCTCCGTGGCGCAGCGGTTAACACGCCTGCCTGCAACACGATCCCGGGTTCAATCCCCGGTCAGGTCAAGATGGAAAATTATCTTTTTCAGATTGACCTGCGTCTTGGATGTTTATCTATATATGTATCTATTAATAAAAATATTGTATCGTTGAATTAGTATCCCAAAACACAAGTCTCGAACTTACTTTAGGGCTAGCTCAATCTTTGTGATTTGTCCGTATATACCTATTTATTTATTTAAGTATCTAATCGAAACAATATACTACTGAATGTCCAAATCGAAAATAGAATTTCCAAATTCTATTTTAAAATAGTGTTTGTAACAATTGTACAAATTATTATGATGAAACACTGCATCTGCTATAACTCGCAGCACTCTGCAACAGTTGCACTTTCATTTATTAAAGTTGGCAATTTAATTAAGCGGATTATTTCGAAACATAGTGCAAGCTTATCGCAATATAAATTCTGTCTGTTTACAAAATTTTCAAGGCTATGTTGCTAATCTTTTCTTCCTTTATACGTCAAAGGTCAGACCGACCGACACTATGGAATCCTCTTATTATCAGACAATCAGGGGATTCATGCCTGCAAGGTCCTAACCATCTTCTTCATCTTCATCAGGTCTTTTATAGTCTCCACTGCAGGAGCACGACCCTCTCTGTATTATCAGAGCCATATATAAGTATTAGCCTGAGCAGTCAGAGGATTTGGCCTACACTCTCAACGCTGGCCAGACGGGTTGGAGAGGTCTCTTTGATGTTTATAAGCTTTGATAGCTTGGGTTTCCTAAGTCGCCTTCTACGACATCCACGGGAAGATTTGGAGTGGTCCTATTCTATTCTGCCGGGAACCACACGGCGGAGGTCCTAACCAAACTGGAAACAACTCAACAAAGTATGCTTCCCGTGGGAATCTAACCAACAACCCCCGGGTCAACAGGACGTAAAGAAAACGCCTTAACCACTGGACCACGGAGGCTGGTATTTTCTGAAAAAAGAATCATGCCTCTAGAAGCAGTTATCAGCGAGAAAATAGAGGAATACATATGAATGAAAAACATACTGTTAGGATACGCTCTGAGGAATTGTATTCTCTCTCCGCGTAACTTCCGGACTCTTACCACATATACTAATAAGTTAGAGTAGTAACTACTATTCTTACAATTAAGGGATTTTCAAGACAAGAGTGAATAGGCATTTTTTGAGTTTCCGTTTACCACCCTAGACCTCATCGCTGCTTCCCATTGGCAAAGACAATATAATACTAACGTAATAGACTGCCCACCTCATACAAAAATATTGGACAAAAGCAGGCGAATGTATGGTGCAGGAGAGTTGCTTGCTACTCGATACTAGATGGCGGTAATCTGCGTTAGCCTTTAACTTACTAAATATACGGTGTCATTTTAAAATATTATGCCTAAAATATTGCTTTGATTTTTAATAAGATATATTTTGTGAATCATGTTTTTATATTCTCATAATACGTTAGATACAATGTTGTGTAGTTTCGAGTGGCGCCATCTATGCGAGTCACTGAGAACAAATCACACGATTGAGGCTTTGAGACCACATGCCATCGGCTTGTGATCCCAACCTCTAAATCGAACGATTTTTTTCATACAGTTGCATATATAATGACACTTTTGGTAGCTCGTGGTGAATTATACCATATTAGAAAAGGAAAGCATTAGTCACAAAATATATCAAATAATATTTTTGTTATAATATTAATAAATTATGTCTGAGCCCTGTGGTCCCCGGTAGAGTAGAATACGACCACTCCAAAACTTCCCGCGGATGTCGTAAACGGCGACTTAGGGAACATAAGCTTAACAAAGCTATAAAATATCAAAGACACCTCTCCAATCCGTCTGACCAGCGTGGAGAGTGTAGCCCAAATCCTGCCCTGGCTTATATACGGCTCTGATAATCAGAGAGGGTCGTGCTCCTGCAGTAGAGACTAAAAAAGACCTAATGATGATGATGTCTATTAACGCCATCTTGTGACGAGTAGAAAACAACTCTATGGTGTAATCATCTAACTATGCGGCCTAGGCTTGCTAAGCTTGCCTTAATTGGGACCAATATTTCGGTATGAGGTTGGCGTGCGTTAGTATTATGTTGTCTGGTTCTTCATCATCATCATCATCATCAGGTCTTTCTAGTCTCCACTGCAGGAGCACGACCCTCTCTGTACTACCAGAGCCATATACTAGCCTGAGTAGTCAGAGGATTTGGCCTACACTCTCCACGCTGGCCAGACGGGTTGGAGAGGTATCTTTGATGTTAATAAGCTTTGTTTAGCTTGTTTCCTTAGTCGCCTTTTACGACATCCACGGGATGACTTGGAGTGGTCCTATTCTACTCTGCCGGGAACTACACGGCTGTCTGGTTCTATGGAAGTCCAACCATACTGGTTTGAAAGAAAAGGAAAAACTTATAATATACTAGCTGCTTTTCTTCCTGTGCAGACTGTAGAAGCCGGTCAAGGGTTTGGGCGAAAATTTAAGCAATCACACTATAGGCGTTGCGGCCAGCAACCCATCACTATTTTGATTCCGTTTTACGCTAAACGTGGCCTTTACGTTTTATGACGTTGGGCTCTGTCTACCCCGCAAGGGATAAATACGTGATAATATATATGTATGTATGTATACAAAAGTTTTGGAACGAACGTGTATTTGTCAGAAATAGGAAAGGTCGAAATAAAATGTATTCATTCTTTGTATTCAAATTAACCCTTCCGAACGACCCACATATTTTTAAAACTCTTTAGGTACAAATTGGCCATCGTATACCCTTGCCTGACCTATCTGAACTTTGAACTTCAACCCCTCTGGGGAAAAAATAGCCCTTTTAGACACAATGACGGTTGATTTGTTGTGTTGTGAGATACGGCGTTTTAAGCAGTGCAAAAATATAGCGAAAGGTCAACTAAGAATCGAGTAGATATTTTTAACTGACTTCAAAAAAAAGTTTGTATGTAAGTTACCAGCTACTAAATACGCGTGCCAAATTACATAAGTGTTTGTATGTAAATTTCTATTTTCTTCATCAAAAACGGTCACTTTTGGTAAAAATTATACGTAGTAAGATTCACACGGCCATACTTTAAACTGTTAGAAGAGTAGTTCATATAATAGTTTGAAAGGGTTATCAATGGCCTCGTAGGGTAATTTCGAAGTAACCGTCAAATTATTAAATCTAACCAAACTAAATAAACATAAAAATACAAATAAACCTATCTAAAAAAAAAATATAAATAAAAACCTACCAATAAATAAAAGTATCCCGCAGGTCGGTGCCCTGCGGTAATGTACCCAGATAGCTGGCAGTATACCCACGTTGAATTACAATGCTTATTCTTTGAGCTAAATAGTTGCCAGCTAATACTTGTCATCCGAGTTAGTAAAATAGTATGCGTTACTCCAGCCGAAAAGTATCTCTTTTTGAAAATTTACAATGGCAAATAATTAGAGCCTAACGTAGTATAAAAGTGCCTGAAAGTCTTGAATTTGTGCCGCCAGCCGTTTAAGAGATATTCGAAAAAACAATTTCTGGCTGGCGTAACGTTACTCCAGCCGAATTTTTTTGATCCAGACTACCTAGGTCTAAATGAAGTACACACACGGATAGCTTCAATTTGTGCTCAAAAGTGCCTTATATTTTCAAATTTGTGCTCCATACGGTTTCAGAGGTATTCAATTTTCGGCTGGAGTAACGTTTGCTCAGTTGCTGTATCTCTGAAACGGCAGGCCAATCAACCGTCGTTTTTTGTATAGATATAGAACGCTATTTGAGCCAATTTGTGCCATAGGTTTCATAAGTATCACTATTATGGTTAACGAGTTATGATTTTTTCTCTAAAAATCGAAAATAGGCTCTAGCTGTTAAACAAAGAAACCTTACCAATTCAAACTGGTACCAACATGTAGTTCTTATACCACCACACATAATTAGAAGAAATCATCAGCCTATCCTACAAATTCGGTGAGTTATGACGATATTCCTTATTTCGGAAAGTCAAATCCGGTCCTGTGATTTTGAATAAAGAATTCACTATTTTCCTGTGAGCTGACTGATTTCATATTTATACATTATTTAGAGCTTTCATTTGAGAATATACCCTCAAAAATGTAGATAGAAATACCTACGAATTAAATTAATAATAATTGAAATCTATACTTAACCATTCTTACGCGATTATCCGACCAAATTCAAACGTCTATTAAAAAGCGGCCGCGCAGTACCTAATGCATCACTTCTTAAATATGTACTCTTATATTATGTGGCGGTGTACAATCGTGTAGAAAAAAAGTTTATATATATTTTGAAGGCTTGTATTATTTTAAATAAAAACAATAAGATCAAAAATTTATTAAGATGTTGTTTGTTACACACATGGACCAATGTCATGCGAACTATGAACACCAAATTTATGTAAGTAGGTACGTCTTTCATTTTTGTTTTAGATGATTAGAACATATGCTAAAATATTATAACATATGTTTATGTATTAGATATTTTTTATTTGTTCTGTTGACTCATATTCATAGTATTTTTCATTCCGTATCAAAATTTGTAGCTGTTTGTTTACTTTTTATTCTCTTGTCTGTATTCTCCGAAATTAATAAAAAATATGTTAGCAAATTGTATAAAAAGTAATTTAATTAATATGATAATAATTAAGTCACCTAACCCACGTCTTCATGGCACCAGCTGAAAATCAGCGCTGTAGCACCCCGCTAGCAGCATAAAGCTGAGCTGGCCACCTTTTCGACAATTTTTATTTTTAATTTGCTTAGAATTGCTAATGATTCATTTGTTGTTAGATATGTATTTGTCGAATAAAGATTTTCTTTCTTTCTTTCTATTTATATTGAAGACCACACAAAAATTGAAGCAAATGAAAGAAATTCCTGATGCATGGAGGTGAAACATCACATGCATCAGGAATTTGTTTACTCGTAAAATATACAGTTTCGTGGGTATCGGAAATAGGTTATCTTATTCCGGACCAGATCAAAGGTTACACAAGAATTACTAGGGAAAAGACGGTATTCGTATTCTCTATATAATAAAATTATGCGGAAGAGAAAATTCATCATCATCATCAGGTCTTTATTAGTCTCCACTGCAGGAGCACGACCCTCTCTGTACTGCCAGAGCAGTCAGAGGATTTGGCCTACATTTGGCTTATAAACATCAAAGAGACCTCTCCAACCCGTCTGGCCAGCGTGAAGAGAAAATTAAATGAACTCTTTCACTTTTGTCCCATCTTTATTGTGTCAATAATAGAAAACGAGTTATTTTGCCATGTTCATAGTTAGAAAGTTTTTGAGCTAGGTACCAAGAATGTAATGAATGGCCTATGGATAAACGCATAATAATAAATAGCAGCTACGGTATACGGTAAACACATACAAAGTGTTCGCAACGAACAAAAGAACGGATTTCTTAAAACCGGTACATACGTTGCCGACAGTTAAGGTTATATGAGCTAGACAATTAAACAATAAAATGACGAACAAAAGAACAAACACAGCTGCAGTTCCTATTAATTTTAGCAACTTAAAAAATAAGCAAATCAAAGTACAATAATAAATGTCACAGATTTTACACTGTATTTTATTTCTCCGACTCATAATAAGCTAACCTTACTTGAGATTTAAGGCTGCCCCTACAATTTTTTTTTGTTATTTCCTTTCAATTTTATTAACCATTAATAAGTCTAACTTATTAATCTAACCGCTGCCCGCTGCTGTGACACACAATGCTTTGGTATACATAGAACACAGAAGAACATAGTAGCCAATATTTATTTTAGTAAAATATTGTTATGACTTAACATTTTTCACCTCACCTGTACTGACTAAATTCGATTATAATACCGCCAAGTGGGAGTAAATGCCTAGCAGTATGCCACGGCCGCTTTTTAATAGACGTTTGAATTTGGTCGGGTAATCGCGTAAGAATGGTTAAGTATAGATTTCAATTATTATTAATTTAATTCGTAGGTATTTCTATCTACATTTTTGAGGGTATATTCTCAAATGAAAGCTCTAAATAATGTATAAATATGAAATCAGTCAGCTCACAGGAAAATAGTGAATTCTTTATTCAAAATCACAGGACCGGATTTGACTTTCCGAAATAAGGAATATCGTCATAACTCACCGAATTTGTAGGATAGGCTGATGATTTCTTCTAATTATGTGTGGTGGTATAAGAACTACATGTTGGTACCAGTTTGAATTGGTAAGGTTTCTTTGTTTAACAGCTAGAGCCTATTTTCGATTTTTAGAGAAAAAATCATAACTCGTTAACCATAATAGTGATACTTATGAAACCTATGGCACAAATTGGCTCAAATAGCGTTCTATATCTATACAAAAAACGACGGTTGATTGGCCTGCCGTTTCAGAGATACAGCAACTGAGCAAACGTTACTCCAGCCGAAAATTGAATACCTCTTAAACCGTATGGAGCACAAATTTGAAAATATAAGGCACTTTTGAGCACAAATTGAAGCTATCCGTGTGTGTACTTCATTTAAACCTAGGTAGTCTGGATCAAAAAAATTCGGCTGGAGTAACGTTACGCCAGCCAGAAATTGTTTTTTCGAATATCTCTTAAACGGCTGGCGGCACAAATTCAAGACTTTCAGGCACTTTTATACTACGTTAGGCTCTAATTATTTGCCATTGTCAATTTTCGAAAAGAGATACTTTTCGGCTGGAGTAACGCATACAGTAAAATAGGCAGCTATTTTACTAACTCGGATGACAAGTGTCGATGCCTACCAATCTAAGATTTACTTTACAATGCGGGTTTTGCTTGCTCGAACTTTATATTTGAAATACAAAAATCGCATTGTAAATCCTAGATTGATAGGCATCGACACCCGTCATCCGATTTATAAATAGGCAGGCTGGTAAAAATCCCCTTGGACCACTTCGTAGCTAGATCTCGTAGCTGGCTTCAAAACGGGAGTAAAAAAATGCCATTTCGAAGCCAGCTTCTTTAAATCTACGAACAAAAATTATCAAAAAGTTGTATATGGTAGTTGTCAAAAGTTAGCAAAGCAAATAAGCCTACTGATTATAGTCTATCTCGCTCGCTCCCGCGACTTTCGCGCCTTTCACTGTCCCAGTCCAATTAGCTTCGTGTAATTACGCGTGAGGTGGCTGAACTCGGCGCATCAGGGGTACTATTTTTGAACCCGTGACTTTACAAACGAGTGATTTTGCAATACAAAATCTGTCGTTTTCGAGCGATTCGTATTTAAAAACTGCCGCTACTAATTATGTAAAGTCAGTTTTCCGTACGAGCTAGAAGTTGCCGTTGGATATAGAATTTTTAAAGTAGGTACTAACGTACAGACTGGAAGCTCATAGCGTCCCTCGCAATGGTAGCCTGCCCGCATCTCAACCCCGCTCTAAGGAGTTCTTTTTATACGTGAGTTACAAAAGTGTTAAATGTATAAGGACGTTTATATATTTTATTTTATCATTTTCGGAAAACTTACAGCTAACAAAGTACAATAGCTTAATATATTTTTATCTTCATAATCTGACTTTAATCTCCTGAAATAAACTATTGAAATGTTTATATTAGCTAGTTTCTGACAAATTTACATAATTATTGTAAAAACTGAAACAAATATATTTTTATAGGTTATGTTTTCAAAATGTACAAAAATCTTTTGTTAAAGGAACAAATACGAATTAATGCATTTTTAAACGAGAGGACAAATAGTTGATGATGATCTTTATGCACTAATTACTTGCGCAAAAGACTCGAAATAATGATAACAATTATATTTTTGTTAGGAAAGATCGTACGCAGTGACATCTACAATTAGCTTGCTATTACTCCATGTAGTTTGTGTTATTTTTTAAGCGCATTTATATCTATCATATTTGGTCTTACAAAAACTATATCTTTACTAATCTTTCAAATTCAGGTGCAATCTAAGCAGCATACAATTTTAAATGATTGTTGCAAAGATAAATTTAAAAGTTTTAATTATTGTAGTCCACGTTGGACCCAGTACACTTCCTTGAGGAAAACCATTTCTTATAATTTTTATCTTTCATCAGCATTTCAATCCATACGATCCATTAAAACTCATACCTGTACCCCATATAACCTCTGATTGTCTTCTTTCAGATACCTGGTTGACTGGAAGAAATCCCCTCCTGGGATAAGTCCGCCCTTGTGCATATTATCTTTAAAAAACTTGTAATTTTCTTTGCTTTTATGTATTTAAGGTGTATGTTATTTTATTTTATGTACAATAAAAAATTTACAAACAAACAAACAATATGATCACAGCTTTAGGACAAATTGTTATCATTTAAACGAAATTATAGCGATACACTTAGATATAATGAAACATAATGACGAGTTATATAACAAAAGTAAATACTCCTTCAGTAAAATTATATCTGTATAGTCACGATGATTATGTCTCATGATTATACACTTTATTTTAATGATAGTTCACGAATCTTGATTATGAAACTGATGATATAATTATAAACGATCGTTAGCGGTGTTTGTTTAAAAGTAACTTCTAAATTGAAGTCCATTCAAAAAGCCCAGAAGCAGAATCTGTGCGCACTGTTACGCGGCGAAACTCAGGAGTCTTTAAAAAAAAAAAGAAATATTTTAATCGCGTTAAATTATAGGAAGCTGGTTATATAATCACAATAACTATGACACGTGATAAGATCCTTAGGCAACCGCTCGAGATGGGGTCTGAACACGGACTGGCTCCCCAGAGCTTCCTCCGGGGCACGCTAAAGAGAGAGGAGAGAGAGGGAATGCTGAGCAAGCCAAAAGGGTTGCTCAGTCGGCGCTATGCCTATCATTCGAGGATTGTAACAGCACATACAACCCCAACTAATATTATAAATGCCAAAGTGAGTATGTTTTTGTTACGCTTTCACGACCTATCTACTGAACCGATCATCATGAATTTTTGCATACACGTTGTCTGGAGTACGGAGAAGGACATAGGCTACATTTTATCCTTCAAAAACGTACTGGTCCAGAGGGATCAACACTAACGCGAGCGGATCCGGAGGCGAAAGCCTTTAAAGTTCTGTTAGGTACCAGTTGCCTGAACAATATTTCAATATTCGCCTAATTTAATAAAAATAAAATTATAATAAATAAAATTATAATACATTAACGATAATATTTTGGTTTAAAAAAAACAAATTTATGACGGTAGTTACCTATTTTCTGCAATAAACGTAGTATGTGGCCATTGATTATTACTCTAACTGAAAAGACATCAACGAGCCCTTTGAAAGATGACGCCATGTTTAATAAATTTTGATTAAAAGAGTATTGATCACGTTAATGTTGGTATTACATTCTTAATATTTATCTCAATCCCAATCCGATCCCAATCCCAACTAATATTAAAAATGTGAAAGTGAGTTTATTTGTTTGTTTGTTACGCTTTCACGCCCTGTCTACTGAGCCGATCGTCATGAAACTTTGGATACACATAAGGTCAGGGTACTGAAAAAGACATAGGCTATATATTACGCGGGCGAAGCCGCAGGTAACAACTAGTTGTAGATAAAATAAATTACAATTTTCATAATTTCTTAAGATGTTTTAATGCATGTACAATCCTATTCTGAATATTTATAAATTAAGAAATAATATGGGAAAAAATTCCACGTGGGCTGGATTTGAACCTGCGTCTTCTAGTTCGGCTACCGCGGTTCAATCCTGCACGTCAAATTTCTCCGGCATACCCCATTCCTCTTATTTGCAGGGCTTGCGTCACTTAACATATAACTAACTCACAATTACCAGTATGGTATTTAATTTATTTTACAATGAAGTTTAAAATCAATATATATGTAGAAAGCCATACAATAATTTCTATATGATTTTATGCATTCACAACATTAAATATATAAATAAATAAATATATACGGACAAATCACACAGATTGAGCTAGCCCCAAAGTAAGTTCTTAAGTAAGACTTGTGTTATGGGATACTAACTCAACGATACTATATTTAATAACAAATACATATATAGATAAACATCCAAGACCCAGGTCAATCTGAAAAAGATCATTTTCCATCTTGACCTGACCGGGGATCGAACTCGGGACCATCCGTGTCACAGGCCGGCGTGTTGACCGCTGCGCCACAGAGCTCGTTATTCTGATATATTGTTAGTTATTATATTAAGTAATCAGATATGGTAAAAAATTCCACGCGGGCAAGATTTGAACCACCGTCTTTGTTTTTGTACGACAACGCCTAACTAATTCGGCCACCGCGATTTAATCCTACACGTACAGTAGCCGTGTAGTTCCCGGCAGAGTAGAATAGGACCACTCCAAGTCATCCCGTGGATGTCGTAAAAGGCGACTTAGGAAACACAAGCTCAACAAAGCTTATTAACATCAAAGATACCTCTCCAACCCGTCTGGCCAGCGTGGAGAGTGTAGGCCAAACCCTCTGACTACTCAGGCTAGTATATGGCTCTGGTAGTACAGAGAGGGTCGTGCTCCTGCAGTGGAGACTAGAAAGACCTGATGATGATGATGATGATGTACAGTAGTTTCAGCTGTGCATTGGTATATAAGTCAGTAAGTCAGAAGAGAGATCTAGATTGAAGGCTGGTAAAGCTCTCGTCACACCCCTGGAGTTGCAGTTGTCCATGGGCAGCGGAGATCACTTTACATCAGGTGACAAAAAAAAAGTTCAAATTTTAAGTACATGGATTCGCGCTATTAAATGAAATTTACAAACAAACAATCATCATCATCATCATCAGGTCTTTCTAGTCTCCACTGCAAGAGCACGACCCTCTCTGTACTACCAGAGCCATATACAAGCCTGAGTAGTCAGAGGATTTGGCCTACACTCTCCAAGCTGGCCAGACGGGTTGGAGAGGTCTCTTTGATGTTAATAAGCTTTGTTTAGCTTGTGTTTCCTTAGTCGCCTTTTACGACATCCACGGGATGACTTAGAGTGGACCTATTCTACTCTGCCGGGAACCACACGGCGCAAACAAACAATACACGTAGTTTATTTAGTTGGAAACAAGTTCGACATGTTATCAGACTGCAGGTAACATGGCACGGATTCAATCTAGTGCGGTTGACGACCACACGATATGCAATAATATGCACCGATGGACTATCTATTCGACCTGTGTGTATTTCTGAAATATTGTCAGAATACGGTACTTGCCTAATGTTAAGATTATATAAAATTTGTTTCCAATCATACTAATTTCTATCTAAAAACACTATAAAGAACACTTTAAATTTGATATAGATTCGTTAAATGATCTTATTTAAAGCTTCTTTAAAGTTCGGTGAATAGGACCATTTTCTAAAGTATGAAAATGTTTAATTATAATTATACTGTATTGTAGTCCGTTAAATTTATAGCAACTTTTATTATGAAACCATAACCACAAACGAAATATTTCGTATAGCTACCAAACAAAGTTCTCACGCCACCCATACAAAATACAAGCTTGTGACGTCACAAATATAGGTATAGGCATTTCAGAGGCGCGTTTTCACGTCTAAAAATTAACGTCTAAAAACATGTGTCTTTAAAACTTTTATATCTGAAAGAGTTTTAAGTTTAGAAATATATTTCTGTCACTATTGTGTTTATTTTTGGCAGGTCTTTACATAGCAACACGAAAAAACTTTTAGTCAACATGCCCATGGCACGGTTTTCTATTATATTACGCATCATCATCATCATCTCAGCCACAGGAAGTCCACAGCTGGACATAGGCCTCCCCCAAGGATTTCCAATACGATCGGTTGGAAGCGGCCTGCATCCAGCGCCTTCCTGCGACCTTTATCAGGTCGTCTGATCACCGTCTGTGGATGTCCAACGCTGCGCTTGCCGGTACGTGGTCGCCATTTAAGAACCTTATTACCCCATCGGCCATCGGTTCTTCGCGCTACGCTATGTGGTTGGTCGGTATTAAACAAACGAAAATTTTAAATTCACGTTTTCACGTCCGAAATCACGGGCTGTTCCATAGTACGTTGAAAACCTATACTAATCCGAAATGTATGGAGAGCTGATATTTTTTTCTCGATTTTAGGTTTCCTATAGAACAAAAGTTATTCGTTTTCATGTGAGAACGTGAATTTATATTATCTCTAGTTCAATACCAAACACATTGTATTTGTTTAATATGTATCAGTCAAATTTGAAGTCTGTTGTAATCTTGTAGGCAAGAGGAGATACGGTAATACTCATCATCATCATTTCGTGTAGGTGACACGGTCAGTCGACCATGCACACCCTGGTGTCAGAGTTCTTCGGAACCGCCTCTCGGCCTCTGACGTGGTTCCTTTAACGACTACCAGATGGCAGCCGGGACCAACGGCTTAACATTCCTTCCAAAGCACGGAGTCATTATTCTTATCAGACAATCAGGTGATTCTTGCCTGCAATATCCTAACCAAACTGAAAACAACTTAAAAAGTATGCTTCCCGTGGGAATCGAACCCTGGACCCCCGGGTCAACAAGGCAAACGCTCTGGACCACGGAGGTTGTTGGTACATTAGTACGCACGGAGGTAATACTGATGTCAGTGATGTCCGGTTTCTCGAACTTCCTAATATGGCTGTGACAGTTTAAGAACTAGTATTGTTACATGACAGCAAATAATCATTTCTATCCGGACCTTACCGACGTTAATTTAGTACTCTGTGGTCAGGCTAGTCAGTCACACTGTGTTACTAAGGTTATCGTATATTTATTATTTGTTTCTGTGATACGCCATTGTCAGCTAATCAAAGCAAAGTAGAATAAAAACTAAATTTTAATTTAAGCTAAACTGACAAATTTCATTTGTAACATATACATTTCGAATTTAAGTAAAAAACAATTTAATTTTTTTTAATTTTAATGTAAATTATAGTTGTAGTAAGGGGATATTAAGTGACAGGTGTTTTTGTAATTTTATGACAAATGGATGTAATTATCTGAAATAAAATAATAATTATTATAATCTAGAATTCGACCTGTAATTTTGTGACCGGGTTGCTCACCGTCAAGGAGTATTCATCATTTTATTCATTAACCTCAATATTTAAATAAAATTACTATTAATACGGTTTTATCGCGTTTATAACATTTATTTACACCTTACACCTAATAATGTTAAAACCTAATGTTACAAACACCGTGTTCATTTTCCCAGGTAGACTAGGTTGAAAGGGCATTGGGTAAAAGTGGCCTGATTTTCAAAATTTGCGACCACCGTTCAAAGTTTACTCATTCGAAAGATCATATTAAGATGTTTATTTTCATCTATGGCCGTTTCTGTCTACAGTGTATCGGAGCCGAGATATCGGCATTCATAATTAAAAAATAAATTACAATAATGTCGTCTAGATAGACAAAACAGGATCTTTATTTTATTATTTTTTCGTGTAAATATTACTTGATTCTATGATTTATATTATTTATATATAAAATAAAAACAGTTACAGTGGGGTATGCGACATTCATAATTAATACAACAAACATTAATATATTATTTTTATTACGCAGAATTTGATGATATCCTACTTCAGGCACTCATGCATGTGTACTTATATATTTTTACGAAAAAATTGTTTCATATGGCATAAAATGACACGGAAGACATGATAAGTCTCACACACAGATTTTTTAAGCCATTCGAAGGTAACTGATATGTCAGATGTGGATTAGAGAATTTTCTATAACAAAAGACCGAGGGTGAATGTGATTCATAACTTTTAGTGCGTTAAGTAAACAAACAATGGGAAGTTCCTAGAAAGTTGAAAGGCCCGCTACCGGTCGCGTTCATCCAATCACAGCGCAGGGTTCATTTACCTGACTCGGTTAGGCTTTGAAAATCGAGCAGGGTGGAGTGGAGGGGTGAAGGAAAGAGGTGCAGGCGCAGGCAGGATTCACTTCCCGTTTAACCTTTGTGTTGAGTGTGTGCAAGTGCGTTATATACTTTTGATTACCACGACCTTTGCTTTGTTTTTGGACTCTCTCTTTATTATCTTATTTTGTGACCTGGCATTACTAACTGGACTAAGAGTTTGCTGTAGTGATTTGGACTTTAAAACAATATGGATGCAGATAGAGCATCGTGTGTTGGCTGCCATCGAAGTTTGAACCGCATTGGCGGCACTCGCAGGAGATCTATGGTGTTAACGGCTCAACTGATGGAGCAAAACCCATGTTTAATGGCATACTGCATTGAAGTTATTAACATTCTTGAGGTAAGTGATGACATTTCTTATATAATTATTAATTGTTTAACTTTCTTATTTACACTAATATTAAAAAACAGTTGGTTTGTTAAAACGTGATAAACTCAGGGACTGTTGTGTCAAACATTATTTCATGTAGGTACAATATCCCAGTGTCAATTATACTTTGTTTGAAGTACATATCTTAAAGCGATCTCACTCGTCACAAAGCCATTCCTAACTTATTGAAAACTGGCCACTGGTTATATTTTCCCCTTTACCTTGATTATCTTTTGAGTGTCAAAGAAGATTAGTACTTGTGTTTCTTCCGCTTGCTCCCAAACCGGCATAAATGCAATAAGATGCAGTACGTGCCACTTTTTTTAGTGATTACTATATGTTTGAGACTTGCTATATGTTCGTAAGTCAAGTAAAAGAGGAAATGATTTCATATTTACTAAAAAATAAATAATTAAATCAATTTACCCAGTTAGATTTATCTAGGTACTACGATGTGTTTTAATTATTTTTTACCTATATATGGAGCTAATACGTATACAAATATATTGATTAAGCCTATATTTTGTATTTTACAGTTTGGTGGCGATGAACGGATATGTCGACCATGCTTTTTTCGAGCTCAGCGCTATGTCTCAAGAGATCAACAAGCAGAAGTTGCACCAGACCTACTTGAACAACATGCAGATGATCAAGTATTAGAGCATGATTCATCGCAAGGAGGCAATACAGAGGAATCTGAATCAGATCTTATTATTAATGAAAATATGCGAGACCAACAAGTGCAAGTTAGTAGACCGCAAACGATTGAAGTTCCTGGATATTCCAGAGCACCACTTAATACACAGTTATGTATTTTTGCTGATTGCACCAACACCAATCTTCAACGAATTCATGTTGACATAAGAACCACAATTCTTCAAAATAAAGGATTTTACCTTCCACGGGGTACACGTGTATGTAGAGAGCATTCAGATTCAGGGTTTCAAGATATTGAAACAAGAACACGTCGTGTAATTGCAAGTTTCTCGTCGAAGCAAGTGAAAGACATGATGGATATTTTAAGAAATCGTAGTAATTTTTTAGATTTTGAGAGACTTTCTTCCATTAATAATGGAGTCTTTCATTATTACATTGGTTTCTCTAAGGAAAACTTTATGCGAATTCTTGAAGCAACCCCAAGTATCACACAACATCACAAAAAGGCTAAAACAGCCCTTGCAACAGTTCTTGCAAAACTTCACACCGGTGAATCAAATCAACGACTTTCTAGCGTATTCAAAATGACAAGAAAAACTTTTGAAAAAATAATGCGAGAAGTGAGACAAGAATTAATGACAGAGTTTGTGCCACAGAATTTAGGCTATGATCATATTACAAGAGAAGAAGTCATATCACGTTGTCTGACTACCCCAAATGTATTATTTGGAAATCCAAATGCTCCTCTGAGTGAACGTAGAGCCATAATTATATTAGACGGGACTTATATATATTTACAAAAAAGCAGCAACTATTACTTTCAAAGAAAATCCTATAGTCTGCACAAGTTTCGTCATTTACTAAAACCCTTTTTAGTAGTATGCCCTGATGGTCATATAGTTGATATTTATGGTTTATATGAAGCTACTACTTCAGATGCTCGTATTTTGTCTGAGATTATGAGTAGTGAAACTGATACATTTCATTGGTATTTTCGTGAAAATGATGTACTCATTTTAGATAGAGGCTTCAGAGATTGCATTGATGAAGTGGAGTCATATGGATACAAAACGTACATGCCAGCCTCCAAAGACGTAAATGAAAGTCAGTTAAGTGTGCGACAAGCAAATGATTCTAGGAAAGTTACTATTTGCCGTTGGGTTGTAGAAACAGTAAATGGCAGATTAAAAAATCAGTTTCGCCAATTACGTCACCAATACTTTAATGTAGCTGCAAGGCATCTTTTCGACGAGATAAAAATTGCTGCGGCATTATTAAATGCTTTTGGCAAACCCCTAACCGACCACCGCTTGGTGAACGAAATCGTAAACAAAATAATTCAATGTGATGGTGACAGAAACAGGTTAAGTGAATATGTTATAGAAAATAATCTCAATCGTAGATGGGCTCGTTTTCAGTCTATTGATGCGGCTTTATTAGATTTTAATGATTTCCCAATATTAAGTATGGACGAGCTTATTATATATGCGTTGGGAACGTATCAAATTCTCCAAGCCCGCAGTTAATACGGGGAGCATGTAAAAAATGGTTCGTATATAATTGAAATATATAAGGAGCCCCACATAGAAGATTTTAGAGAGCAGAATTTGGATTGTCGGAATCCATGGCTACTTAGAGGAAAAATTCAATCAAGACACGTGACAAGCAGAATTTATTATGTTTATATTTTATTAGAAAGGGAACTAGAAGGAAGCAGCGCAATATTGGGCCATTATTGCTCATGTGTTGTCGGAAAACGGACTCTAGGCTGTTGCTCGCATGTAATGTCCATTATATGGTATTTGGGATGGGGTAGATACCAAGATAATCTATCTCCCCCAGCTCAGTTTTTAGACACAATAATACGACATGATCAAGAAAATGAAGTTTACGATGAACCGGAAAATAACTAAATGGTATAAATCGGAAAATAACTAATCTTGTAAACTAATAATAATGTAATATATTCATATTGATATTGTATGTGCCTATAATAAATGATTTGTTTGTGTGTATCTGTTGCATTTTATTTATCACTAGCAGTCCGCCCCGGCTTCGCTCGTGGTACCTACATAGCCTATTTCACTGCGGGATAATGTAGCTTTCGAATGGTGAAAGAATTTTTTAAATCAGTTCAGTCGTTTCCTCGAGATTACCCATTACAAACAAACAAACAAATCTTTCCTCTTTATAATATTAGTCTAGATTCCTATCCATAACGACATACTATACGCTTTAATCAAATCATTTTTGTTAAAAAATATTACATCTATATAGACGACTTACTTATTATTTGTCTTATTTTGATATTTGATATTTCGGCTCCGATATAGTTTACATCAATAATGTTTTGTATATTGTTATTCTCAACTATAAGGCTAATTAAAAATACTAGTTATATTAGTGGTCGCTGAAAAAAAAAATCATGCCAAGGCTCATACAAAATTACCCAAACCCCTTTGTCTATTATATTATAAGATCTCTGTAACACTACCGCCTAGAATATTTTTTGACACAATCCGGATGTCAGTATTGGCTCACGATGTCCAATAATTTTGACAGATTTCTGCTGAGTTTAGAATTTAATTAGGTAAATTATGACTGATCCCTTCGATTACAAGTTGCATCTCAAGCTGTGGTTACTGCCAACTATCCGATCTATTGAAATCAGGATTTTTTTTTCTTTTCATCACTATATATCGTATTGTGTGCCCTAATATCCATAAAGACAGTTTTTCGGTAGGGGCACTGCCGAATCTGTACCTCTGCTCGTCGTTACTCACGTAAAATCAAAAAAGAATTGTGAAACAGTGAATATTTCGGATTACCCCAGGACACTCTGGAATATACTAATTTTGAACGTGTCGTCGTGACATCTTCGACCGATTTTTGTATGGAAATACAACTAGTTTGCAAACGGCGAAATTCAAAAGTCGTAACCATGTGCTCTTCTGTCCTATTTTCTACAAGCCTGAACATTCTCTCTCTCTCTACGCTGAGCAACACACCTTTCATGTGGGGCCCGCTCTTACAAGAGCTGGGTGAGCTGGACCCTAGCCGTTTGTCATAAAACGAGGACTAACTTAAGTACTTGGTTTAAATCAATATCCTACCGAATTGAGTCAACACTTATCACTTTGACGTTTTTTCAGCTGTCATTGTCATCTTAGATGACCAATGGTTTAAACTAAGTACTAACTTAAATCCGCGTTTTATAAGATAGCACAAGTCTTGTATTTAAAGCCGATTCTTCCTTAGTTACTCAAGCACAATAAATCAAAAATTGTCCAAATTGAACACAATCACGGTTACGACACCCGTCGGCACGCACATAATTCAATTATCATCAAAATCTAATGCCAGCGTAACCTAATTCTCCTCTAACACACATGCCAACATTCATACACTTTATTACCATAAAAATAGAGTTCAAATTCATACAGTTTTGAATGTATTTTGATAACAATAAGCACACACTTTAGACTAGTTTTGGGATTCGGGAGTAGTGAATACGATTGTTATGTTTTCGTATTCGAATGTTAGTTGGTTGATATTACTTTCAATGGTGTTGTCAAAACTTTGTTTGGCTGCGGCTGTGGTATCGTTGTGAAAACACTATTGCTATACGACTATGTAACAGTATGTGGCGATAATGTAACAATATGGAATGTTTATTTTGTTTTACGTTGTACTGTTACAAACATAGAAGCAGAATACAAGATGAAATATTTTTTTTTCAAATCTATGGTTACGGATATTTTTTTATGTGAGGCTCCAATAAAATATTTTTCTTTTCTTTCTTTCTTTCATATAAATTGTAGTTTTGACTTTTTATTACTTAGGCCCTTACATTTATAGTACGAATATTTTCGATACACTGCCTTTACTTATCCGTCCCTAGCCTTGTAGTTAACCTACTAAGTACTTGCATTCATACTTTATTATAATTATATTTTTATTTTGTTTCAGGTACAGAAATATTCCAGTCTTTGGTGCTAGCGAAGATTAGAGTTAAGGAAAGAAAGGGTAATTTTGTCTGTTACTCCATTCACCGCCAAAGTTAATAGTTGTTCTACCTTGTGAATATGCAAGTCGCGTAAAGACTAAAATGTGCGGGTGTTAGCGCCATAAGGAACTGAATAATGTATCTGTCGGGCGTTTAATCCGAGCCTGGTTACACCATGCGATTTGTTTACATTGCGATTTACGAGTAGAGAAAGAGTTTTTTTTATTTCATGTATATGCAAGTCGCGTATAGTTTAAAGTCTAAAATTTGCGATTGTTAGCGCGCCGTAAGGAACTGAATAGTTGTATGACGGTATTTAATTTGAGCCTGGTTACATATTGCGATTTACGAGCAAAGGAAGGGCATTCTGCCTAGTGAATATACAAGTCGTGTAGGTATAGTCTAAAACGTGCAGCTGTTAGCGCCGTAGTAGGTAACTGAATAATGTATCTGTCGGGCACTTAATCCGAGGCTTATTACACGACGCTATTTGTTTAGATTGCGATTTATGAGCAGAGGAAGAGTTATTTTTTTTTACCTATTTATGTCCCACTGCTGGGCAAAAGCCTCCCTCTCCATTTTCCACCTTGTCCTATCCAGCGCCGGAACCTGCCAATCATGGTCGAACGCACATAAGTCATCCTTCCATCTAACCCTCGGCTTCCCTCTGTGCCGCCTTCCATCATATTTCATCATTCATCAGACGAGCTCCGTGGCGCAGCGGTCATCACGCCTGCCTGCGACACGGATGGTCCCGGGTTCGATCCCCGGTCAGGTCAAGATGGAAAACGATCTTTTTCAGATTGACCTGGGTCTTGGATGTTTATCTATATATGTATATTTGTTATAAAATATTCTATCGTTGAGTTAGTATCCCATAACACAAGTCTTTCATAAGAACTTACTTTGGGGCTAGCTCAATCTGTGTGATTTGTCCGTATATATTTATTTATTTATTATTATTTTATTCTAAATAGCGAATATGCAAGTCACGTATAGTCTAAAGTGTATGCCGTAAGTAACTGAATAATGTATCTGTCGCGCGTTTAATTCGAGCCTCGTTACACCACGCGATTTGTTTAGATTGAGGTTTACAAGCAACGAAGCGGGTTCTTCTACCTCCTGATAATACAACGTTAGTGTAAAGTTAAGATGTGCACGTACTTGTCAGCGCCGTAAGGAACTGAGTAATGTATCTGTCAGGCGTTTGATTCGAATTTCGTTCTAAGTTCCAATCCCAATCCCAACTTCCCAACTAATATTATAAATGTGAAAGTGAGTTTGTTTGTTTGTTTGTTTGTTTGTTTGTTTGTTACGCTTTCACGCCGAATCTACTGAACCGATCATCATGAATTTGGCTTCGCCCGCGTAATATATAGCCTATGTCCTTCTCGGTACCCTAACCTATGTGTATGCAAAATTTCATGATGATCGGTTCAGTAGATACGGCGTCAAAGCGTAACAAACAAACAAATAAACAAACAAACTCACTTTCGCATTTATAATATTAGTTGGGATAGACAAACATTTAAGACACAGGCCAATCTGAAAACGGCTAGTGTTGTATGGATAATGGTACAGAACCCTTCATGCGCGACACCATCTCGCACTTGGCCAATTTTTTTTATTATTCACAGCCAGTCTCCTGTCCTTCTAAAGTTTCAACCGTGGGTAAAATAACCATGGCCACTCTTCAGCTTAAAATACCTGTCCTCGAAACATAAATAAATGCTTTTGAATTATTTATTACGCTCCACGTGTAAGTCAATGAAGCCTGTGGGCTCTTTAGTTCGCAGAATATCTGGGATAGGCGTCTGACATTGACAACTATTTGTTTAGGCATAATTTAGGCTATGAAATAATATTATTCCGTGCCAAATTACTGCCTTTGTTGTTGAAAGTTAAGAAACTTTTTCGGTTTAGGTTCTTATATAAATGTATAATATAGCAAAATATTTAGCTCCGTGGCGCAGCGGTCATCATGCCGGCCTGCGACTTGGTCCCAGGTTCGATCCCACGGTAAGGTTAAGATGGAAAACGATCTTTTTCAGATTGACCTGGGTCTTGGATGTTTATCTATAATGTATTTGTTATAAAATATAGTATCGTTGAGTTAGTATCCCATAACACAAGTCTCAAACTTACTTTGGGGCTAGCTCAATCTATGTGATTTGTCCGTATATATTTATTTATTAAATATCACAAAATAATTATACTGCGTGTTTCCAGCAGAGTAAAAAAGAACCACTCCAAGTCTTCCTGGTGTTTAGGGTACAAGCTAAACAAAGCTGTAGTATTTACATTACAGTGTAGGCCAAATCCTTTGACTGCTATGGCTAATGGCTCATACTCCTGCAGCGCAGACTAAAAAAGACCGAATGATGATGATGGTCACAAAATAATATATATACTAATTAAAGAGGAAAGACTTGATTTTTTGTTTGCATTGAATAGGCTACGAAACTTATGAACCGATTTTCAAGATTTCCACATCTAAAGAAAGTTAATTTATCTGCGGTTGACATAGGCTATAATTAACGCGGACGAAGTCTCGAGAAAATTTTAATAAATCTTCTTCCAATTCACGAGTGTTAACCCGGTCTCCTTAGAGGATTGCGTAGAAATATATCCCCATGTTGTTAGATCTAAGATCCAACACGTAGAACCCTATGGAGAAGTTGATGGAATGTAGGTCTCCTGCCAGAACCCACTCCTGGAAATACTGATGTATATTGTAGTAAAAAAACTACAAAGACAGTGAATAATATGTAGCCAATGAAACAAATCTTCCACAAAAAATTGCGATGGCTTCCTGTATCCGATTTTCATCCCAAAGAACGATATTTAAATTTATACTCCTATCCTTCTGACGACGACGGTGACTCTCATAGGCAATGTGTTCCTTCGTCAAATTTGTAATATGCCGCAAGACTTCCAGACACAGAGATTTAAAGCACGTACACACTGTAAATTGTAGGATTTTTCTCTTTGAAACTTAACTATTTTACAACATACTAATTAGTGTTCTAACTATCAATAAATATTATGTCCCTCGCCGGCTCCTCTCCTCTCTTTGACCCTACGCCGCGCCTCACGCACTCGGCTTGAAAATGGGCTCTTGACGAGTCCGAACACAGATTAGATTATATTAGGGTAATCTGTGAGTCCGAACCATAGTCGGCAATCCCGACAAAATATAAATATAAATAAATATATAGGAACATATCACACAAATTGAGCCAGCCCCACAGTAGGTAAGTTGTGAACTTGTATCGCAGGATACTAACTCAACGATACCATATTTTATAATATATACTTATAGATAAACATCCAAGACCCAGGTCATACTGAAAAAGATCGTTTTCCATCATGACCTTGCCGGGGATCGAACCCGGGACCCCCGTGTCGCAGGCTGGCGTGTTGACCGCTGCACCACGGAGCTCGACGACTAAAATAGCACTAGAGTGACTCGTTGTTATTTATAATGTCTTTATTTCACGTTAGTTACAATTATATACTGTTTTCCATGCCGTGTGGTTTCCGGCAGAGTAGAATAGGACCACTCCAAGTCTTCCCGTGAATGACGTAGAAGGCGACTTAGAAAACACAAGCTGAACAAGGCTTATAAACATCAGACCTCTTCATCCCATCTGGCCGGCGTGGAGAGAGTAGGCCACATCCTCTGACTGCTCTGGCTAATACGGCTCTGGTAGTAAAGAGAGGATCTTTCTCCTGCAGTGGAGACTAAAAAAGACCTGAAGACGATGATACTATTTTCCCATAGTAAAGATTTGCAATATAATAAATTATAGGCATATATGTTTTTAGGCTATCATAATCTAGTTAATGTTGCTACTTACAGAGAAGTGAAACAACTGGCGGAAGAAAGAGAGGAATGGAAGAAGCTCCACCGACAAGAGCCCAGCTCTTAAATTTAATGAATGAATGAATGATGTTTTTAGGCAAAGTAATTTTGATACTAACTAGTGTGACTAATACCCTCGGACAAGAAGTCAATTTAGTGGCGATGCTTCACATCAGTTGCGCAACTGACTCTCACTACAGTCGGCCGATGATTATGTTGCAAGCGATCAGTATCGCTCTAAATAGACTGGAACAGCTGATCTGTAGATTAGGATGATTGTTCTACGCTAAAACCATTATAGGTAATGGTGAAGATGGTTTTGTTAAAACAAGATGCTTTAACGTAAGGTAAAACATGAAAGTTTCTGCTCTCTAAAGGCTTTGCCCTTGTTTCTCAAACCGGCCCTTCAGGCTATGCATGCAAATCGCGGCCCATCAGGCATATAGAGTTTGCTGTCTCTCCAAGCCTTGCACACATAGGCAACGCCTAAAGCCGAGGTCCGTCACTCCTGGGAGCCCTTTGGTCATGTTCGCCTTACAGGTTAAGGGCACTCTGCTCTCGCCTCAAAAAGTCCGGTAAAGTACCAAAAGCTCACTAGGAGCTAGCAACATTGTCGATTCAAAAAAAAAATGAGGAGAATAGGCATTCACGCTTCACTGATGCGAATTTCCTGCCATCTTACAACTAATTACAAATTCTACTGAAGGTTACTGTAATTATTTATGCCTTGCACTCTTATGTATTTTGAATTAAAATTGAATTATTTTAACGGGCGAATAAACCATATGTATCATTTTTATGGATCATCATCATCATTTCAGCTGCAGGAAGTCCACTGCTGGACATAGGCCTTTCCTAAGAATTTCCAAAATGACCGGTTGGAAGCGGCCTGCATCCAGCGTTTCCCTGCGACCTTGATCAGGTTGTCCGACCACTCGTATCTGATTCGATCTCGCAGAGAAGCACCGAATATAGCCCTCTCCATAGCTCTTTGAGCGACCTTGAGCTTATTAATGGGACCCAAATTAAGGGACCACATTTCGGACCTGTAACTCTTCACTGGTAGGTAGCACAAATTGATTATAGACTTTTGTCTTTAGGCATATATAGAAGAATTGTCACTAATGGCTTCGTCGAATCAATGAAACGAAACACCATCGTTTCCTTAATAATCAACAATAACTCGACAGCTGTCGATAGTAAAAACGGCTCTAAAGGATTCATCGATCCAGGGTCGTAAGAAAAACCAAAGAATAAATAAATAACAAAACAAATGAAACCGACTTCTATGAACGAGCTCCGTGGCGCACGGTCAACACGCCGGTCTGTGGCACGGATGGTACCGGGTTCGATCCCCGGTCAGGTCAAGATGAAAAATGATCTTTTTCAGATTGACCTGGGTCTTGGATGTTTATCTATATATGTATTTGTTATAAAATATAGTATCGTTGAGTTAGTATCCCATAACACAAGTCTTACTTGAACTTACTTTGGGGCTAGCTCAATCTGTGTGATTTGTCCGTATATATTGATTTATTTATATTTATTTTCGGAGATAGGCTTGGGCTAGAATATTAATCAAATTATGACAACTCCACAAAAACATGCAAAACGCCTCGTAATCAAATGATATGACACAACACGCTACAAAATATCTAATATAACACGTGTTGACACACACATTAACATAATTACCCAACGGTGAATATCTATTTATGCGAACTTTCAACTTTATATTGACATTCACACTATAGGTCACAAGATCGAGATTTGCAAATTTGTAGAAATTTGTGAAACTTGTCTATTCTGGCTATTTTGTGAGCAGGTTTGTTAATAACATAATATGGTGCTCCTACTGGGCTGTTAAAATGTTTACAAACATTTTTCTAACATTCAAATAAAATCCCAATCTCAACTAATATTATAAATGCGAAAGTGAGTTTGTTTGTTTATTTGTTTGTTTGTTTGTTACGCTTTCACGCCGAATTTACTGAACCGATCATCATGAAATTTTGCATACACATAGGTTAGGGTACCGAAAAGGACAACGGCTATAAATAACGCGGGCGAAGCCGCGGGTAAAAGCTAGTAACTTATATTTTATTGTAATTTTGTTATAAAAAAGTACTTGTCAGTCGTATTTATAACCAACTAGCTGTTATATAGCCTATGTCCATCTCGGTACCCTAACCTATGTGTATGCAAAATTTTATGATAATCGGTTCAGTAGATTCGGTGTGAAAGCGTAACAAACAAACAAACAAACTCACTTTTGCATTTATAATATTAGTTGGGAAGTTGGGATTGGGATATTAGCTGTAATAGATTTTTATTTTCATGTTAAAATGCATTTTTATCATGTTAGAAAATGTTTGTAAACATTTTTAATAGCCGTGTGGAAGCACCATTAGAATAAGAAAGAGTGATAATATGTGTGTATGTTACAAAATGGTGAAGTTGGCACAAACGACCTAAGCGCCACGGTCAGGGTTGTCATCCTCAACTACCTTACTACCAGTCCGGTAGTTGAGGTACGGAAGTAAGGCACCGAGTACGCACGCTTGGCCTTCGGTCGGTGCAGCTACTTTCTCATCCCTAATCCATCCGAGCAAGTAGCATGCTAAATGCCTTTGTTCCGTTCCTCGATTCCAACAAACTCCAACCCTTCCCTCACTATAATCTTTATATGGTGGCTTGTCGCTTACACTAGATGGACCCCTTTGTGATCGATGGACGGACAGCAAAGGCTTAATAATAGGATCCCAGTAGCATCCTTTTCGTAAGGAAATTACCAAATTTTTCTCTACTAATATTATAAAGAGTGGTTTTTTCCTCTTAGTTGGTTGTTTTGTTTGACTCCCAAAATACTGGACTGATTTTCAAAATTCTTTCACCTTTAGAATGCTAAGTTATCTGCGGATAACATTGGCTACAATTTACGCGGACAAAGTTGCGTGAATATTGGTAGTATGCAACATTTTAACCCAAAGATCTTAATTTAAACTACTTTGAGTATAGTGTGGTTGTAAACTGATATAACTTGCTTAACCGGACTTATCGCATTAGTGTGCACTTTGAACTTTGCAGCTGCACTTTGTCTGACATTATTGCATTTCTGAAATGTTTCTGAATAATAATTGTTTTGTTCGTTGTTATACAAGTTTGTGCATTATTATGCGGTTTTTATTTCCGGATTCCATTACAACTTACAGAATTATTTTTATGCCGCATAAGTTGAAGTCAGTTTGCGCTTATTTTAAACATACCTATACAATCAATATTTTTACAAATTCCGACCCGTATCTGTTTAAGATTAAAACCATATACCTACACAATATACCAGGCTATGTGAATTACTTCAATTACTACCATGTATGTATACATTCCCTTATAAGTATATTGATACTATAAGTCTTTGTTTCTGTTAATAGTAAAACAATTATTAAAAAAAAGGTTTACCGTTCGTATAACATACAACAGATATTCATTTAACGTAGAGCAGATATTTGAAAATAGCGAAGAGTGTTGCAAACAGGCCAAAGCCTAGTGTTTCTACATACTCGAAGCTCACTAGTCTAGCCGATGCAACATGTGGATAGTCAAAGCATGTGGAAATCATTAAGCGGGTTGTTCCGTTACGTCACCCATTGTTGCAGAGTATTTGTTCAATCCTTTTAACAAAATGAATGGATCGTGATGTATGGGCCTAAGATTTCAAACGTTTCATCACCATTAGGTCTTTTTCAGTCTCCACTCTAGGAGTACGATCCCCTCTGCACTACCAAAGCCATACATTAGCCAGAGCAGTCAGAGGACTCGGCCTGTACTATCCACGCCTGCCAACGGGTTGGAGAAGTCTCTTTTATGTTTATAAGCTTTGTTTTGCTTGTGTTCCCTAAGTCGCCTTTTAAGACATCCACTTGGAAGGCAAGACTTGTAGTTGTCCTATTCTAATCTGCCGGGAACGACACGGCGTTTATTTTGATAGATAGTTACTCTAAATCTATTCTTTACGTTTTTTTGGTTAGCAATAGTAGACAAACAATTATTACAACGTAATATTCGTTTCACAAAGAACAGATATTCATTTAACGCAGAGCAGATATTTGAAATCAAACACAGGGAAGAGTGTTGCAAACAGACCAAAACCTAGTGTTTCTACATACTTACTCGAAGCTTTCTAGCCTAGGCGATGCAACATGTGCAAATCATTTAGCGGGTTGATCCGTTACGTCATCCATTCTTAGCCAAGTTTTTGTTCGATCCTCGTTACAAAATGATTGGATCGTGATGTATGGGCCTAAGATTTCAAACTGCTTCACCCTTGGTATATACATAGCCTATGTTACTCAGGGATAACATACCTATCCAATGGTAAAACAATTTTTGAAACCAAAGTTATCGCGTTCAACCAAACAAACAAACATAGTATGTATACTATGTCTTATCGGCTATCTAGATGATTTACCGTACACTGTTATTTAGCACAAAAAAGTTTTTGATAGCTTTCCGCCTCCCTTTAAGGAAATGTTAGTGGTTACTTTATACACGATTACGAGTTTACGACATTGTTACGTATAATCCTATCATCTATCATCAGGTTCTTTTTAGTCTCCACTGTAGGAGCACGACCTTCTCTATACTACCAGAGTATCTACCGTATATTACTTAGAGCAGTCACAGGATTTAGCCTACAATCTCCACGCTGGCCAGACGGGTTGGAGAGGTCTCTTTGATGTTTATAAGCTTTGTTTAGCTTGTGTTCCCTAATTCGCCTTCTACGACATCCACGGGAAGACAGTGGTCATATTCTATTCTGCCAGGAACCACACGGCAAACGTAGAGCAGATATTTGAAATCGAAAAGAGCGAAGAGTGTTGCAAACAGACCAAAGCCTAGTGTTTCTACACACTTGAAGCTCACTACATCTACGGAAAGACGTGGAGTAGTCCTATTCTACTTTGGCGGGAACCACACGGTCTGTTACATATATATCAATGTTACTTAGCCACCAAACTCATTGTTGAACCTCAAATATCCAAGTTCCGGCGAAGAAATTCAATCGGGAAAGGAAGTTTACGAGCCATGCGCACGCGCACATGCAAATTTCAATGTTGTTGCTAAACAGAGCGTGGCTCTTCCGCGTATGTGTGAACGGTAATTGAACTCCGTGGTTAGTTTGACTGCATAAGGACCTAAACTAGGCGCACTAGCGACGCCAATAATTTTATTCCTAATACTTTACAAATAGAAAGAAATTCAAGAATGTAAATCATATAAGCCTTAGTTAATAACCTGGAGTATTTTTGGAATCATGTTTTAATATTTTGAGAATCACTATTTCTCTAGTGTGGGCCCTTAAGGAGATTATTTTAACGTTGGAGTTGGAGTATAAGATCAAGAAGTTTCATACATAAGAAATGAGTTGATTGTTTGTCCTTACGTCTTTTCGACTTAGGAAACAGAAGTTAAAATGCTTATAAACATCAAAGAGACCTCTCCAATCCGTCTGACCAGCGTGGAGAGTGTAGGCCAAATCCTGTGACTGCTCTGGCTAATATATTGCTCGGGTAGTACAGCGAGAGTTGTGCTCCTGAGTAACAAAGACCTGATGATGATGATGATGACTCACCTATTTATACACGTCTTCCCAAAAAAGATAGGTATTTTATGTTTTAGAGTTTTTTTATGTGTGACGGCAGGATTTGTATATTTTCCATCGCTGCGATGGAGCGTAGCGTGCTAGCGGCCCACGCCTAATAGATAAAGTGAGAAACACCGAACTGCGCTCTTTAACTCAGATCGAAGATGTAGGTGTAAAAACTGCCCGACTAAAGTGGAACTGGGCGGGACATGTTTGTCGTATGCGGTCAGAAAGGTGGGCTAAGTTGGCAACCTTTTGGGTACCTGAGGGCCGTCGAGGTAGAGGTAGACCAAGAAGGAGGTGGAGAGATGATCTCGACAAGTTTTTGCCTGGTTTGGCAGAAATTGCAATAGACAGAAGTGACTGGAAAAATAAGGGGGAGGCCTTTGCCCAGCTGTGGGACATAACATCGATAGGCTAGGTAAAAAAAAAAAATGGTTGTTTCGGTATGTCACAAACTACAAAGTTCTAGTTATGTAAGTAGATGTTTGTTTGTTTTTCGTATGTGTAAGTGGCCAACACTGGTGTCAGATTTTTCAAGCTGCCTTAAGGCATCTGACATAGCTTAACGACTGCCATCAACGATGACAGCCGGGACCAACGGCTTAACGTGCCTTCCGAAGCACGGAGGAGCTCGAGATATTTTTATGCAACTTGCGGTCACCCATCCAAGCAGGGACTGCACCAGGGGTTGCTTAACATGCGTAAGCGCTCATAGAGCTCACACCCACTGGACCATCGGGCTCCACTGTAAGTAGATAAACCTGACCGTTAAACAGATTTGGGGAGTTTAGGTGTATATATCTCCGACTGTACGACATAATGTTTTCCGTGATTTCATCCGCGTAACTTATAGTCTAGGTATGTTCATATTCCCCATACAAAACTGCAATTCAGCTGATCGATTTAGTATAAAGTTCAATTTTTTTTTCATATTTCGACTCATGTTCATTTTGGAAAGTTATCCAGTATGATCAGAATAGGTACGTTCAATAATATGGCAAGGTTAAAGGATTTTCACACTAAATAAATAAAAAATAAAATAATTTTTATTTCAGATAATTTAAATTCATACATTTTGATCACATCACTACATATTATAAAACAAAGTCCTCCGCCGCGTCTGTCTGTCTGTCTGTCTGTCTGTCTGTTCGCGATAAACTCAAAAACTACTCCACGGATTTTCATACTGTTTTCACCATTAGATATAGTGATTCACGAGGAAGGTTTTAAGGTATAATACATGCCCGGGCGCAGCCGGGTAGGGCTGCTAGTTTATAATAAAAGAAAGAAATAGTAAGAGAATGAAAATATATAAAATTAATTGAAATATTAAAAAGAATATTTCAATTAATTTTAATTAAAAAAAATTAATTATTAAAAAGAAGCGTAGTATTTCTATAGAAGTGTATATAATCTAAGATAGGTGTATAGATAAGCGGTGCACAGGTACCTATGCAAGAAATGGAGTCACACCCAGGTAGTTATATAGTATTGATATATGTATGCATGCTGTTGCAAATTTATGCAGCATTCATGCACTCCACATGACGGGCGAGGTCACAGGGAAGCGAGGGTCACCTTCGCTCCCCACTGCGACTGTACTCAATGCCAGGTCCTCGTCTCTGTTGTTACGGGATCGGGATATTGAAATGCATTTCATACTGCAGATCAACTTTTAAACTGGTTGTATCGATCACTCGTTGTGACGTCAGCATTTAGTTCGTATTCACATGTGAATAAAGTAATAAATAATCTGTGGTAATTTGTATGATATTACAATTAATTATAATTTATACGTATATAATAATTATAATTAAAACTACTTAAAATTAATTAAAATATTTACAAATTAATATATAGTCCCTGCAAACCATCCATTTGGGCACGTTACCACCTCGTGGTAACGTGCCCAAAAGGCTGGCAGCATTGCCACGTTGGATGGCAATGCTTATCCTTTGTGCCAAGTAATTACCAGCCCTTTGGTCACGTGATACGTCGATAAGCCTCTTTGACAAAAAGTCAATGACAAAAAGTCAAGGGCTGATGGTCCCCACGGACAAATAAAACGGCTTCGCCAGCTTTATATATAGCCTATATCCTTCTCAGTACCCTAACCTATGTGTATGCAAAATTTCATGAGGATCGGTTCAGTAGACATGGCAGACAGACATGGCGATACTATAAGGGTTCCTAGTTTACTACGAAACCCTAAAAAGTCGTATATGTCAAAGCGCCAGTTGAAAACCTAATAATATATCATCAAAAATCAATCAAGTCTTCTTACAAGCTCCATTTACAAACTATAATAAATGAAATACAAATAAACTTAATCTCAATTAAAATTTAAAATAGCCCTGACCCGAACGGAATCGAAATAGAGATGTGTTGGTAGCTGCATTGCCTATAACGTGAATACTTAGATTTCTGCCCAATCCCTCGTTCCCTTATAAGTTATAAAACAACGATAGATTTAAAAAAAAATTGCGTCCCCTATTCTATGTAATACACTGTTTTGTTACGAGGGTTAAAAACTTCGAATGTGCTCCATTCATATAGTAGGTGTTCGGGCCTTGTGCCCCGAAATGGAGATAGTCCACCAAAAATAGTCTGACTTTATTGTTTACTAACAGACTTGTCCATGGATTGACCACTAATTGGTAGCAAGGTTATCAAGAGTATTGTATGACGCATGGAGCTTGCATCAGAGATATACTATAGTACACATGTTTTTTTAAATGACATATGAATATGACGGCTAACGAACACAGACACAGAAAATCGAAGTTTGAGTGGTAGCTTTTCCGCTTATATGCTTCGTCTGGTGAGTGAGAGAGCCGGAGGCCCATTCCCCCTCCCCTCTGGAGAAGTAAAATAGAAGGCCAGCAACGCTCTTGTCACACCCCTGGTGTTGCAGTTGTCCATGAGCAGCGGTGATCACTTCCCATCAGGTGACCCGCATGTTCGTCTGCCGTCTTATATCATAAAAATTGTATTTGTGTAGGTAAGAAGAAAAATGTCAGAATTTATTTTTATTGATATCTTTTATTGATTGTTTCAGGTATTAAATGTCTGCTAGTTCATTCAGTGCAGTCCATTTCAATAAGCTTTGAGGTTTGTTGAAAACAGATTACTTATTATAGCAAAGACAATATAATACTAGCTTATACCTAGAAACAGTTTCTCAAAGACTTGTGCCTGTAAATGTGTGTAGGTATGTTAGGTTATGTCCGCCCATTATGCCATTGATCTTTCGGTAAATAAAGTTTAAAAAAAAGACACAATTAAATAGACATTCATAAGGGCTTTTGCAAGAAGGTTGAAAGATGAAGTGAACATTCAAAACAATGGAGCATCGCGGCATGATATCATTTTTTTCCCCTACCAAATATCGCTCTACGCAAACAAGTTTTCAGTTTTAAACATTTTTTATTCTTTAGTGACATATTAACACTTTTTTTAGTTTCTCGAGTTCGTAGGAAAATTCGCAATCGTCGCTTCTCTCACAAATTGAGGATTCCTACTTGAATTCGAAATTCTTTTTGCGACAATGTTATTTCCATGATTAGGTAAATACCAAATTATAGACATTATTTTACGCCATAATTTTTGCTTTTCTGATACATTTACTTTGGTTGCTTCAAATTTTGCGTATTCAATATGAATAGGTTCGTTACCCTACCAGATCATTACGCGCATCATTAAATCATTAGAGCCAATTTGTTGCGTTTGAGAATGCGCGCAAAAAATGCGCGTTCGTGTATATTGATTACGTGACGTTGGTGATATTGCATTCTGATGATGGAATGTCAGATCTGTCTTTTATGTTGTAGACAATGTTAGAAGTATTTATAAGTACTACTTTTCTTTACATAAATGATAAAATGATGATTAAATCGCCATGTGGTTCCCGACAGAGTAGAATAGGACCACTTCTAATCTTCCCGTGGATGACGTAGAAGGCGACTTAGGAAACACAAGCTAAACAAAGCTTGTGAACATCAAAGAGTCATCTCCAACCCGTCTAGGCAGCGTGGAGAGTGAAGGCCAAATCCTCTGACTGCTCTGGGAATAATGCTCTGGTAGTACAGAGAGGGTCGTGCTTCTGCAGTGAAGACTAAAAAGATCTGATGATGATGATGTCTGCATTAAATAGGCTCGGAAAGGATTCCAAAGATGTCCATCATGGGACGGACAGCTTTGGCTTTTGTCATTATCACGCTTGGCAGACGGTATGGGGGAAGTAATTTGTTTAGCTTAACCTTAATTCAAAAACACTGGATACTAATTGCAGGTTTTATATAAAACTAGCAGCCCAACCCGGCTGCGCCCAGGCATGTATTATACCTTAAAACCTTCCTCGAGAATCACTCTATCTGTTGGTGAAAACCGCATGAAATCCTTGCAGTAGTTTTTAAATTTATCGCCAACAGACAGACAGACGCGGCGGAAGACATTGTTTTTTAATATGTGTAGTGATAGTGATAGTGATTCGTTTAAATTTTAGATGACACAAGGTTACCTTCACTATCTGATCAGTATCAATCTTGCGGCCGAAAATAGTGTTTAGTTTGACCAGTTATTTCATGCTTCAATGCCCAACTAGTCCACGAAATTAGATCAACTATGATGAGGTTCGCCCTAATCACCCGCTTGAAATTTGTGCAGATACAGTACTAATAAAACTGGACGAGACAGGCCTGACCTAGTGTGGGGATCACTAGTAAACGTAATAGGTACATATTCATGTACTAATAACTACCGAATTTAATACCTTTAGGTACTTCTTGTTTTGCTACCGTTATACCTTTTTTCATATCATGTATACTTTTTCTCATGTAACATGTATCTGTGTACGTGTTTTTTTTGGAAATTAAAAGTATTTCTATTTAATGTCAGTATCACGCCTTTTGCTCTTGCAGGACGGACAGAGCCAAAGTAGCAAGACCTGAGAGCAAGACCGTAGGCCACATTTAGTACTATGGCTAAATAGGAATAGAAATAAGTACAGGCTAGGAGATTCGTAGAAGAGCAAAAGTGAATGATTTCTTTAGAGTGGCAGTGGGTGAGGCACGAATCGCGTAGAACCGATGGTTGATCACACAAAGAGGTAACATCTTTTTGTTTTATACTCACCACGCTTTGCAAAGGGGTTAATGAGCGCAGTTTGTTTGACTTTTATCGGTTCTGATGCTGCTGCCCATCAAAATCGGTTTTTAAGCGAGGGAAGGGTAGAAGTTTGTTGGACAAGGGGCACAGGATATTTCGAATGCCATCGGATGGATAGGGGATGAGAAAGTAGCAGCTCAGGAGGCCAGGCGCGCATACCCGATGCTACCTGATGACCCGATGACCTTCAATCATCGGACAGGCTGTTGAGGATGACACCCGGCCCTTACCATTATATAAAGATACATATACCTTTAATGTAGTTATGCTTAACCGAGCTCCAGTTTGATAGTGAAGTAGGTTAGCCGTGTGCGCTGAACCGGCAAATTGTAGTGATTTAACACATCGATAGCCATACATACCTATGGTCAGCTTTAATTGCTTATAATATGTTGTAATTGTTGATAGAATGAGCGCAAAATCGTCTCGTTTCCATTTCAGCTTTGCCAAAAATTCGTTCGTATGTTCCGCTGTTCGGCTGTTTTCCAGAGATAGCATGTCTCAGCGTAGACATGCTGACCCGTAGTATGAACGTGAGTGACGAGTGATTTTTTGCTGACGTTATATAGTCTATGACACTCCGGGGGAAAAGACGAATCTAATGACACCTCATACTTCAAAATCGGCCAAGCCATTAAGGTTACAGGAGGCAAAAATAGCACAAACATACTTACATACATATGCAAGAAAAACATTACCCTCCTTCGGGTTCAGTCAGTTCGATAAAAGAGGCGACTGCATCAGTCTATTGCCAGAGCGATCGCAAATCCTTTATATGGGATTTTATTTTGCATTCACAATGCTATTTTACCTTATTTATTAAATAAAGAAAATAAGAATGAAGAGATCATACAAAATTACATCGAGTACAAGTTTTCGATACGAAACTTCAACTCGCTGTAATTTGGTTGAGATTGGCTTAACTGTTGTAAAACTAAAACGAACTACGTTTGTATGGGATTGCGGCTTTACGTGGGACTCTTAAAGAATAATTCAAATTCTGTTGATTAAAAAAAGGACATGATTGTGAAGAGTTCTTCACGCCAACATACTAAATTTCGTTTATTTAGGTATTCATTTTGTGCTTAAAAGTGCGAAAGTTTAGTAAAGTCCTTTAGTTTATACGTATTCTTCTGAAAGTCTAAAAACAACGAAGTTATTAAATAAAAGATAATAAATAATAACTCACAATTACACAATTCTTCCGCAGTTTTTACTTTGACAGAGTGCATTTTAGTTACCTATTTATATATTTTTAATGACTGGACGGCAAACTACCAAGCGGATCGCCCGACGAGTTTCTCAACCAAACTACATGTTATTTATACCTAGCCGGTCATTTATACCCATAGATTAAAAAAAAATCTTTATACCTATTTACTATCAAGTTACGAAGCCTTTTTTTTCGCTGTCAAGCTAACCAGTCCGCTATTTCTGTTAGATTTACTATTTTACGTACGAGCTGTGCAATGTTCACTCAAGTTCTATTTCCTTTGTTTGAAAGTTTAATCTCCTCAACTTGGTTCTTGAAGCTTAACAAAAGTTATGTATTGAGCTGAAATAAGCTTAATAAAAGTTTTCTTTGTGTCTGCTAGACTTGATAAAACCTTAAATACGGTGTTTTTTAAAATCGTAAATCGAAGTTTAGTTTTTTTAAGCCGTCATCGTTCACAAAGATATTGCAATAACTAGCAGTCGGCCCCGGCTTCGCTCGTTGTACCTACATGCAGAGCCTATGGCAGTCGTGGATAACGGTTCTACTCAAAGGTGAAATAATTTTTGAAATCGGTCCAACAGTTTCTGAGATTAGCACGTTTAACCAAATAAACTCTTCAACTTTATAATATTAAGTATAGATATAGATTAATAATACTTAAATGTTTTCTCAAGATAATAATGTAGTCAGTTTTGGAAATTTAATCTAACAATTTGGTAATGGAAAACTATTTTTGCAACCGTATCGTATGAATAGTTGAGATATTAATTGAAATCGTGGTTTGGACAGCCCATATCCATCCAATTTCCTCCAAGCGACACTGACTGGCATAAAGCCTATATGTAGAGTTGAGGAGCGTTTATTTTACGTGAGTCTACTGCAAAATTGTAGACGTCACATGCATGATAGCTAGCGAATTTTGTCACAAACAGTTGATTTCTGATGTATATGGACCCGGCATTAGACACATCAAAAGTGAAGCATAACTTACGTCACATCAAGTCACATGTGTGCAGCATGTATTTGATATTTTGTGCCGATGTGTACGTGCGCTAGTGTCGCGACACGAGTGTAGGGATTTTTATGTGCGTCACTGTTACATTTTCCAAGGGCATATCCTGATTATTCTTAGATCCATGGTTGTGGCGTGATGGCAGATGAAATCGTCATGCTGTTTGCCATTATCGCATCATCATCATCTTCTTTGCCTTTTTTATTAGGATCGGCTTTGTATGTAAACTACATATTATATTTCATGCTTTCGTAAACCATAATATTCACATTTGCCATCTAGGCTTATGAATTGGTTTTACTACCAAGGCTTGATTATAGACGTTTATCTTCTTCTTCTATCTTCTAAATATATAAAAGGCAAACCTAAATGACTCATCTATCAACCCAAAGGCGAAACTACTAAACGGATGTCACTGAAATTTGGCATACAGATAGTTATAATAACGAAGGCATCAACTAAGAAAGGACTTTTGAAAATTCAACCCCTAAGCGGGTGAAAAAGGGGTTAACATTTTGTGTGCCACATTTTTAAAACTAGAAGCTTAAAACTTTGTTTTTAGGATAAAGATTAGAAATAAACAATAATGTGTCCTAGGGTTTTTGAAAATTCATCCCCTAAAGGGGTGAAAAAGGGCTTGAAAGTTTGTATAAGAAAACAAGTTTAGTTTTAAACCCATATGACGTAGCAAATTTTGCAGCGGGCTCACGTACTTTGCATATATGAAGTGATATTTTCCGCTACGGAACAGTGACTGGACTTCGTTATTACGTCACAATTACGTGACATTATGACTCGTACCTAGTATTTTGCGACTAGCACTTGAAATGTTACTTGTTATGTGAATAGCAATTTTCACAGCGGTATGGGAAGGTCAGCAAGTGGTATTACAAAACACTAAATAAGTGGGAAGTGCAGTAGACTGTAGATGTTATAGTCTCGTTATGCAGTTTTTATTCTTTATCCTAATCCTTATCCTAACTAATATTATAAATGTGAAAGTGAGTTTGTTTGTTACGCTTTCTCGCCGTATCTATTGAACCGATCATCATGAAATTTGCATACACATAGGTGAGGGTACTGAGAAGGACATAGGCTATATATGACGCGGGCAAAGCCGCTAGTAACAGCTAGTTTGATATATTTTGTACCTAGCAAAAAATGGTTCTGACTGTTCAATACAAAAGGCTAATTTAGCTAATAGTGCATTCAGTTTTTATGCAAGTTATACGGAGTGTAACCTAACCTTCGACAGAGGTGACTCAATCAGACTAAAGAGCATATTGTTTTATGTTTATGTTTGCCTTGTTGACCCGGGGGTCGTGGTTCGATTCCTACGGAAAGCATACTTTGTTAAGTTGTTTCCATTTTGGTAGGACATTGCAGGCATGAATCACCTGATTGTCTGAGGCGTTGGTCAAGGCTGCCATCTGGTAGTCTTTAAAGGAACCACGTCAGAGGCCGAGACTCTTAGAACTCTGACACCAGGGTGTGCATGGTCGACTGACCGTGTCACCTACACGAAATGATGATAATATAGTCACTCAGTCAGATCGTCAATATAAACAACTTTTTGACTTTCCCATACTACTCGTATTTACCCGAGATGCTGAACACTTTAATATGAAAATGACAATATTTTTAGGTTCCCAGCATTGATTCTATAGTAAAAGTTATATTGATGGACCGAGTCAGGCCTTTAAGGGTATGTCCAGGTTCAAGTTACGCGCTGTATTGTAAAGAACTGCCTAAAAATACACATTACCTGAGAAAATTGTCAATTGTCCTGCACTATAAATCGAACCCAGATGGGTTCTACGAGTTAGCTGGAGATACCGGAGTACGTAACCACGGGTCACTCATGTAACTAGTCAGCTACTGGCCGACATCAATATCAGTGCGGATCTCGATTCACATTCGCCCTGAGGAAGACCTCAGGATTAGCTGGAAATATGACGGCCAGTAGCTGATTACGAGTAATCCGTTGTTACGTTGTATTTTAATGATGTCTATAAAACACGTTAGTTTTCATTAAAAAAAAAAATCTTTCTCGGATTGCCATTATGATGACCATAGCTTGTAATGTAATTTTCTTTATATATAAAACCGCTGTCATACATTTGCGTAAGTAGGTACTATTTTTGTACTTGAAGTACTAATAAAGCTTGGTACATGCCAGATGAAGTCGTAAACATTGTCGTCGCGGATTTATTTGTTCATCTCGCTGGCTGGCGTCTGTCAACGCCCTTATAATAGGGTGTCCATCACTATTATTTAAGGTTTTTGGTGGGAAGTCAAGGGGTTCAGTTGGCGTTTGACTTAGATCATTTAGCAAATTGATTTTAGTGGACTTTATAATATAAAGTTGGTGTTGTTAATGCTTGTGCTTATGATATGATGCTATTTCAACTTTCTCTGTATCCCAAAATACAGCAAAAGCTAGTTTGGGAATCAGCGTGTTCATAAGCAATCAATGTGTGAAAAAATTAAAGTAGACTGTCATATGGACTCGTATAGATTTGTCACCAGAAGTGCTCATGAATCAATCAAAGAACCTACGCCATTATTTATTGCTATTTGTTTAATCTGTATACTGTACAATACCGTTACTTTAGATCACATTAAACTGTATGGGTAGAATCACTGAAGCCAAAATCGGTGGAAGCCATAATATAAAGCAGAAGACTATTTCTTGCAGTGAAGATTATTATTTTACCCTTTCACGGATTGCCATTATGATCTCTTTGGTAATAAACCATACCTTGTAATGTAATATATTTAATGTAATTTTCTTTATTTTTAAAACCTGTCCTATATATGCATAAGTAGCTATTTTTGTTCTCAAAGCACTAATAAAGCTCGGTACATACCAGATGAAGTCGTAAACGTTGTCTGTCGGGATTTATTTGTCACTTCGCTGGCTGTGGCGTCTGTCAACGCCCTTATAGTAGGGTATCCATGGATATTAATTGTTGTGAAGATTTTACCCTTTCCCGGATTTCCATTATGATCCCTTTCAGCTCGTCATTAAAACCACTTTTGATATTATCAATGCTGTGAATTCATTTTTTTTTTTGATATTTCCATTCAAGAATATTCAGTCGCCCAGTCAATTTGAATGTAAAAAATCTTAAGTTCCCAGCATTGGTCCCACAGGAAAAATTGTTCAAATCTGTTGGCTGAATCACCCCTTAAAGGATACAAAACGATCAATATATAACCGTGTATGACATGCTTGTTCGTCATAGAATTGTCGGAATTCCCAATCCCATCCCAATCCCAACTTAATATTATTTTGTGAAAGTAAGTTTGTTTATTTTATGTTTATTTGTTACCTCTTCTCGATATATCTACTGAACCAATCTTCTCGAACTTTGGCTGCTATGCTATGCTGCGGAGGTCATAGGCTATATATCACGCGGATGAAGCCTACAACTACAAGTCTTGTATATTTTAGAATTAAATCAAATCGAATTCAAAAAGGATCGGTCATTTTCGAAAAATATTTTCAGTTGTGGGCTTAGTGTGGTGTCTTCACAACGCGGTTGTCTGAATCCGGCCCTGTACTACTAAAGTCGGTCATTCAACTGTCCTCAAGTTCACTGTTATTGCCAATGTAATTAGCATGAAATGTAACACTATCTCGTTATGTTATCTAATTAATTTCGGTATGTTAGATACCAGATTATGATTGATTTGAGTGTATTTGCAATTTTATAAAAAAAACTTTTTTGAGTACCCAGCACAGCATTGATCCCATAGCAAAAGTTGTTCAAATTGACGGGCTGAATCAGCTCGTTAAGGGTGTGTCGAGGGTCATGTTACATACTGTAAAATTATTTTTTCAGAAACTTTCGCTTGCACATACTGAAGGTATCATTCTAAATAAAAATGTAGAAATAAACAAATCTTAACAAAAATCAAAAATCAAAATCAAAACGTTTATTCAGAAAATAGGCCTTTGCAGGCACTTTTTCACGTCATATCATATTTAAAATTATCTTATTAGATAATATGTATTTATTAATTGTTCAAAAGCTACAGACTACTACTGTAACAGTATGATAGAATTGAATTTAAAGTAAAATTTTGGCCAAATCGATCCAGTAGATTTTCATGGAGTATCAAGCATCCATCCATACATTGTCATAATAAAAAGAGTTATGCACAGTTTCTTAATAATAAAACACATGTCTATCACGATTTTCACGATGCATTTGTGAGATAATGTTGCTTTATATGTGATGGAAAGAGATAACAGAGAATCTTTGTATCAGAAAAACCAACTTAAACCAAAGTTACTTAAGTACGGAACCAAACAAATGACAGCATCCGTGGCGCCAGCTTGCAACACGAGGGGCGGTTCGATCCCCGGCCAGATCATAATGTAACATGATCTTTTCGGTTGGTCTGGGTGTTGGATATTTATTTATTATAAATATAGTATCATTGAATTAAGTATTCTACGACACAAGTTCACAACTAGGTATAGGGCTAGCTGAATTCGTGTGATTTGTCCCTATATATTAATATATAAATTAGTTATGAGGTAACAAACATACAGTGGGAACCTCCTTTTTTGAAACGAAATGGTAATACATCTGAAGCATAGTTTGTCGTAATTTATTTCTCGTACTCCGAACAGCGTCATCTTATTCAGCGTTACTTTCGTAATTGGGTCGGCATGATCAAACGCGGACGCCCTCGACCTACTCACTCACTTTCTTTTTTCCCTCGATGCAAAGAGGACTGAGAAGCGAAGGGAAGATCTTCTGTACTGCAAAGATATCTCATAATTTCTTTTATTTTATCTTTTTATTATTTTAATTTTATATATATTACTTAAATAAATAAAAAAAAGGTTTTTGAGAAAAGATGCTAAACCCCTCGTGTGCAACTGCGACTTTAACTTGGCTTTTTATACCTGTTCGCGTAGATCAGCATATTAATATAGCATTAAAACATTTATATTATTACGTCAATTTTCTCACCTCATAGAAATAAAATCTGTTTTCCCAAAATTAGTATAACATATTAATATATTATTACATAAATTTATTAATATTAGTAAAAAACATACAAGTAGGTAGAAGTTAAACGTCAGTTTTTCTAATAAAACGGCGCATTTCACATCTACCCACGATTAGTTGCTACGGTCCCGAAATCAATCTAAACAGCAATAAACGGTGCGAGAGAAATGACCTGACCTTAATACGGCCCTGTAAATGTGTTCGTTATTGCGAAACACACTTTATGACTATAACGTTAGGGTTTAATATTCAATAGTGACGCAATCGTTTCATTTGTATGGAACAAGTTAGTAGGGCATAATATGAAAATTTGCTGTCTCTCCAAGTAGTGCGCACAGAGGCAATGCCCTAAGCCGAGGACCATCCCTCCTGGGCCCTTTGGTGATGTTCACCTTACAGGTTGAGGGCGCTCAACCTTCACCTCAAAAAGTCCGGCGAAGTAGCAAAAGCTCACTTAGAGCTAGCTATATAGTCCTTTAAAAAGACAGTGTGAAATCATGGATTTCTCCTGTTTTAAAGCGCAAAACTATCAGAAAAGGCTTAGAGTGCAGATACGGCGCAGGCGAGGAAAACTATGATATGATTTCAAGCTTTATTTTCTTACTCAAAACGACCATCATCGTGAGAAAAAAAAGTCGCTAGCTACCGCAAAATACCACGGGCAACAGCGGAGGCTTCAATATTTTCTTGCGATATTGATCATTTTGTGTATGACCCCAAACTCCTACGCATCACAAATAGTTGAAAATGCAACCAGGATACACAATCTGATCATCATCGTCAGGTCTTTTTAGTCTTCACTGCAGGAGCACGACCCTCTCTTTACTACCAGAGCCAGAGCAGTCAAAGGATTTGACCTTTACTCTCCACGCTGGCCAGACGGGTTTTAGAGATCCAGACGATGGACACGATCGTAATGATGATAACGAAATCGCTCTAGCTTCTGACTTGTACAGCGTTTGTGTTCAGATATCAATCAAGGCGCATCCACGTCTATTTATCACACGCGTTGAAGGAATACTAATCGGCTCTATAAGTCTACATGTTGACTCCATTAGAGTTGCTCCAGTTAATTGCTTTCGGGATGAATTTACTATCGGTGACCTTTACGTTTCATTTAGCTGCTAATCTGTTTTTGAAACTAGTGGCTCTGTAAGCTATTGGACCTCGCAAATCTCATTAAATCCATTATCATCTGGACTTTTTTAGTCTCCACTGCAAGAGCACGTCCCTCTCTGTACTACCAACCATATATTTGCCAGAGCAGACAGAGGATTTTGCCTACACTGTCCCCACTGGCCAGACGAGTTGAAGAGGTCTCTTTTATTAGGGTTCCGTAGTAAACTAGGAACCTTTATAGTTTCGCCATGTCTGTCTGTCTGTCTGTCCTTCCGCGGTTTTACTCAGAGACTATAAGTACTAGAAAGCTGTAATTTGGTATGAGTGTGTATATTAATTATGGCAAAAAAGTCGTAGAATAAAATCTTGAAAAAAATTTTTTTTTTGGGTAGCTCCCATACTAGTAAAGTGGAGGACTATTTTTTTTTCTCTATTTACCCATCGTGTGGGGTATCGTTAAAAAGGTCTTTGAAAAATATTGTGAGGTTGAGAACACCATTTTTCGATTTAGGGATCCGTTTCCGAAATATTTGGTTTTAAAGTGCAAATTTTTGTTAGAGGTACGTGTCCCCCCCCTCTATCTGCTAAACGGTTATATATGGATACGTGAAAAAAATTACAGCAGTAGTATATATACTGAAGTTGAAAGGAAAACTATCAGAGCTAGGTACTAAGTGCAAACTAAAAAGTTATAGGCAACCAACTTATAAAATGTACTGGAAAATGTAAAATTTCATACAAGCTTCATTGTTAGATGTTTTTGGTCGTTAAACTGTGAGGTGCGAGTGTAAACAGTGTGAACTCAAAGTTATCATTCGCAACTACGGAACCCTACACTGCGCGTGGCCCGACACGCACTTGGCCGGTTTTTATGTTTATAAGCTTTGTTTAGCTTATGTTTCCTAAGTCGCCTTCTACGACGTCCATGGAAAGACTTGAGAAAGGAGTGGTCCTACCCTGTCAGCGGAAACCAATGAACGGAAAAGGTGTAAGGATTGTGCAAGTCCTGTTTCTATAGTATTATGTTAGCCTTATCAAAATCCTAACATAAATATATATATACGGACCAATCACACAGATTGAGCTAGCCCCAAAGTATGTTCTTAAGTAAGACTTATGTTATGGGATACTAACTCAACGATACAATATTTTATAACAAATACATATATAGATAAACATCTAAGACCCAGGCCAATCTGAAAAAGATCATTTTCCATCTTGACCCGGCTGGGGATCGAACCCGGGACCATCCGTGTCACAGGCCCGCGTGTTGACCGCTGCGCCACGGAGCTCGTCAACTGTAATAAACCATGAACAAAGGACAATTTACTTGCACTCAGCTCGGAGCCCGATGGTCCAATGGGTGTGAGCTCTATGAGCGCTTATGTAACGTATGTTAAGCAACCTCCGTGCTTCGGAAGGCACGTTAAGCCGTTGGTCCCGGCTGTCATCATTGATGGCAGTCGTTAAGCTATGTCAGATGCCACAGGGCAGCTTGAAAAATCTGACACCAGTGTTGGCCACTTACACATACGAAAAACAAACAAACAACTTGCACTCAGACAAAGGTATCTAATAATAATCATCAAATCGAGTTGATAGTAACATTCAATGCGAGGCAAATCATAACATAAGCTTAAGGCTTGGCAAAACATGTCCATCCAGGTCAATATTCAATATTGTTTCTACAGAACGTCCGCTATCAGCTTTCAAACAATGTTTGTTTTGTTTTTCGTTTGTGTAAGTGACCAACACTGGTGTCAGATTTTTCAAGCGCCTAAAGGCATCCGAAATAGCTTAACGTCTGCCATCGATGATGACAGCCGGGACCAACGGCTTATCGTGCCTTCCGAAGCACGGAGGAGTTCGGGATATTCTTATGCCACTTGAGGTCACCCATCAATTGGGGACTGCGCCAGGGGTTGCTTAACATACGAAAGCGCTAATAATGTTTTGGAGCATCGGGCTCCTTTCAAACAATATGTTTTGACTTCGGCAACTCCAAGGGAAACATTAATGATTTAAAAAAAAGTTTTTACCCCGTGGTGTGCAAGTTTTTAAATTATACTCAAAAGAAAGAACTAATTCTATGATTTCGATGTATATGTTTATTAGATTAATTTGTGATTTATGTTGCATTTTTCATCATCATCATCATCATCATCTTAGCTGTAACAAGTCCACTAATGGATGCCTCCCCCAACGATTTTCATCATAAGGGGTTTTTGTCATACTCACCACGCTTAGCATATGGGTTGGTGAGTGCAGTTTTTTTAGCTTATATCAGTTCCGACGCTGCTGCGCATTGAAACCGTTTTTAAGCGACGGAAAGTAATAAAGGTATTTGGGATGCTACTTGCTCGGATAGTTTAGGGATGAGAAAGTAGGAGCTCGGGAGGCCGGGCGTGCATACCAAATGTAATACCTGCAACCACCAGACAGTAGGGGATGACATCCCTGATCCTTATCAATGTGTATCCTTTATATCCCCTCTCCCCTCTGGGGAGGAAAAAATAAAAGGCCAGCAACGCTCTTCTCACAAGCCAGGTGACCAGCTTACTCGTTTGCCGTTATATGTCATAAAAATATTTGGTGTTTTGAGTACCTGCTCACGAGTCTCTACATGAGTGTCAAGAGAGTCTTATTTTAGTCCAGTAGTTTCTAAGGTTAACTAAAATTGTCAATTGACGTCGCTTGTAGAAAATGCGCTGTGCAGTTTGTTGCCGCTTCTTCTACACTCCACGAAGCGGCCTAGTTAAACTTAGTCATAAGTAAAATATTGACGTCAATATTTTTTTTTTGTAAAAGTTGTAAACACAAGTATGACAATTAGTAAGTGTTCAAAGAAACCTATGTATATTAAACAAACGATTAAGTCTTGAAAAAAAAAGTCTAATAGCATTCCTTGAACATTTTTTTCGTTATTATATAGAAAGTTCTCCCAAAAAAAGAATACATCCGCGATAAAAACGCCATAACGCCACCTAAAACTGTCTTAGATTTATTACAGTCCAAAAAATGTGCTATTAAGCACATTTTTTGGGCGATACCATATGCTATTCTATCGTGACGTCACAGTTCAGTAAAATGTATGGGACGAATGAGTAACTTGTTCGACAGCTATATTAAATATATTGTGATGGTCTTATAATAAAAGTTGCTTTATATTTAGATGCATATATGATAGTAATATTTATTTTTACTTTTTTCATACTGTTAAAATGGACTTGCCCAACCAACTTTAAAAGGTAATTTAGCATGGTAAACGAATCGTTATCAAATTGTTATTGTACTTTTATAGACTTTTTAGACACATTTTGATACATTATGAAACATTTTTAAGAATCTTAAGACCCAGGCATTATGCCTACTGGTCAAGTGATGGAGGTGTCGTAACCTCTAAAAACAATGAAAGTGACGGAAGCGGGTCACTGCATTGGATATTTATGACACGTCCCGTTCGCTTTCTGTTACGTATGCCGATTTTTAATGGTCTAAAAATAGGATACGATTCTAGTAGTCTCACTGATATGCAAAAAAAAAGTCATTGCTAAGGCTGAACAGTATAACGGCCCTAGAAATTTTGAAGATTTCAAACGTTTAATTACTCGTATCTTCGGTTTCTTTGACGCTAATAAATCGTTATATTTGATTTCACAACTTTCATAACAAATATTGTTGTTTTTTAAAAACATATTGTTGACGTCAGTTATTTACTTAGTAGCTAAGTTTAGACAACATTTGACAAGCAGCAACAACCAACACATTGTGCCCCCAGACAGCTCACCAGACCGGACGCTTCGGTGCTTCCGCCACTTTCAGAACACCCTTATCTGTCATTCATCAGAGCGAGATGGTTTTTGGGTCAGTCTAGCACACCTGACACAAAAGGTACAGGCCTATGTTCAAATCTGATGCGATCTGTCGATATAATCTTCTTTGTTGGACGAAGTTATCATTCAAATTTCATATTATTTTAAAATTTATTAAGTACTGTACCAAGATACTTCATTGAATGTACGATATCTTATCTTCTCTTTAAACACTTTGTCCTACTTATTACTAAGTGCAGTAATTTTCCTCCATTTCCCCCTGTCTGAGGTCATCAGTTTTGATACAGCTTTCCTTGTAATACTATCCACTAAACATTCCATCCATCTTTCTTTGGTTTTTCTTGGCTTCTGGTCCATTCACCCACGGTTCTCGTATCATGCCTTTTCTCCCATCTCAGCACAAGACTATACCAACCCAATCTTTAACTATTACTTCCACCAGAGGAGAACTTTCCTCCAGGGTATAAACTAAGAAGTTTGCTCTAAGATGGAATTTGTTTCGCACTTTATGGCGACTGCAGTATTAGTGAGCTCATCATCATCATTTCGTGTAAGTAACACGTCGACAATGCACATCCTGGTGTCAGAGTTGTTCGGTACCGCCTCTCGGCCTCTGACGTGGTTCCTGGCTGACCTGGGAACGTATGGCAACTTATATTTAGTCTAGTACACCTTGCCCAATACAGGTCTCTGTTCAAACCTCATTCGGTCTGTGGACATAATCTTCTTTGTCCGCCGAAGTTTTCATTTCAACACCACTTTTCATTTTTAACTGTAAGGTATATTTACCAGTTGGCCACGGAATTTTAAAACAACATCATAAAAGCAGCAGTTGATCATTTTAAATCATCATCAGTCTTTTTAGTCTCCACTGAAAAAACACGACCGTTTATGTATTACCAGAGCCATATATTAGCCACATCATCATCATCATCAGGTCTTTTTTTTAGTCTCCACTGCAGGAGCACGACCCTCTCTGTACTACCAGGACCATATGTTAGCCAGAGCAGTCAGAGGATTTGGCCTACACTCTCCACGTTGGCCAGGCGGGTTGGAGAGGTCTCTTTGATGTTTATAAGCTTTGTTTAGCTTGAGTTTCCTAAGTCGCCTTCTACGACATCCACGGGAGGACTTGGAGTGGTCCTATTCTACTCTGCCGGGAACCACACGACAGTATTAGCCACAGCAGTCAGAGACTTTGACCTACACTCTGAACGCTAAGAAAGGTCTGTCTGTTTGACTTGTGTTTCCTAAGTCGCCTTTTACGCCATCCAGGGGAAGACTTGAAGTGATTTTATTCTACTCTGCCGGGAACCACACGACATGCAGCATTTCACACTTTATGCTTAATTCATTAGGTGTAGTACAAGAAACCTTTTTTTTTCGCTCCCATTGGACATTGTCACGCGCGAACGGCACGCGGGATTCGCAGCACCACTCCCCCAACCCCTCCCCGCTCCAACTCGTATGACATTCGCATCCGTATGAAAATCTGCATTGATTTATTGCGGATGCAAATGCAGATGCAGATGTCCAAATCTATGTGGAAGCTCCGCATTTGCGGATTAGGATGCGAATATTCGCTATATCCCTGGTTTATACTGAACCAATGATCGTGAATATTTGCAAACACGTTGTACTCCAGTACGGAGAAGGACAAAGGTTACATTTCAGCCCGGAGAAAAGTACTGTTCCCGAAGGATCGACACTAACGCGAGCGAAGCCGGGGGTAAAAGTTAGCTAAATCACAATCCATATTCAGTCTAGCACACCTGGCCCAATATAAATAACTGTTCAAACCTCATTCGGTCTGTGGACGTAATCTCCTTTGTCCGCCGAAGTCTCTTTTCAATCTCGCCTCTCATTTTAAATTTTTAAGTACCTATATAACAAGGTCCGGGTATCTTTTTGTGATAAGCGCGGATTACCATTTTACTTCATCAGGTTTGTTTAAGTCTCCACTGCAGGAGCACGACCCTTTCTGTACCACCAGAACCATATATATTAGCCACAGCATTCAGAGGATTTTGCCTACACTCTGAACGCTGGCCGGTTTGTGTTTCCTAAGTTACCTTTTACGTCGTCCAGGGGAAGACTTGGAGTGGTCCTATTCTACTCTGCCGGGAACCACACGGCATGCACAATTTTACACTTTACGCTTAATGCATTAGGTATGGCAACTTTTACAGAACTTACTACTTCGTCTCCTTTTACTTGTGAGAGTTAACCTCCCTTTCAGTCTAGTACACCTTGACCAATTTAGGTCTCTGTTCAAGCCTCATTCGGTCTGTGGACATAATCTCCTTTGTGCGCCGAAGTTTTCATTTCAATCTTGCTTCTGATTTTTAATTTTCGTCTCAATCCTTTTATCTTTTTTCTTTAAAGCTTTATTTATTTGCTGTATTCTAATCTGCGTTTGATCTTTGTTATATTTTATAGTTTTGCATAATAAAAATTTCTTGCTTTATAAACTCTCGACGCAAAAGTTTGAAGTACGAGAGTCTGTCTGCATAAGCTCCTAAAACAATTTTGGCGTAGTTTTTTTTTCGAATGATAATATATTAAGTAGAGCTTTTAGGCAATATTTGACGGAAATTTCTTTAGCTGTTCACAATAGGTTAACAAGATAAATGGTTTTTTTTTGTGTTGCTTTATAATTAATGCTCTTCCATGCTGGTTTGGAAGAAAAGAAAAAACATAGAATATACCAGCTGCTTTTCTTCCCGCGCAGACCGTAAAAGCCGGTCAAGGGATTTGGGCGAAAATCTAAGGAATCACATTGATAGGCGATGCGGATAGCAACCCATCACTATTTTGATTCCGCTTTCCACGTTTACGCCCACTACAATGCTAAAAATGGCATGTAGGTTTTACGACCTTAGGCTCTGTCTACCCCGCAAGGGATAAAGACGTGATAGTATGTATGTATGTATGTTATAATTTTTTAATAGGATTTCGAAGTTCGTACTATAATATAATAACAAAGGAAATAATTGTTTTGTCAAGCTCTACTGAAGACAGAATCCTCATTTAAATAAATTTTATGAGTTGAAGTACAAAACTATTTAAACTAAAAGAAGATCTACATCTTTGGAGCAGTATAACAATAAAATTAAGTTTTTGGAAGTTCAAGATCTTGGAAGGAACGAAAATCGTGCAACTACATACGTGATGTGAACGACCCCAATCAGCGGGGTTAAGCACTGCTGTCGGAGGTCGCAATGAGACGTCGTTTAGGACGAGTGTCGTTAGCCTATACGTGACATACATTGCACATTCCATAGGGCCTAGACCACAGATTACATAAATAAATAAATATATGCGGACGAATCACACAGATTGAGCTGACCTCAAATTAAGTTACAGATTTGAGTAATGGGGATACAAACTCAACGATACTATTTTTGAAACCAAACTAGCAGCCCGGCTAAGCCGTATTATACTTATGAACCTTCCTCATGAATCACTCTATCTATTGATGAAAACTACAAGAAAACCCGTGCAGTCATTTTTGAGTTTGTCACGAACAGACAGACAGACGCGGCCGAGGTCTTTTATAATATTACCAAATATATATATACAATATATTCATAAACCCGTGTCTGATCCTTAAAGAGGCGGCTCAGCCCATTAATATGATCGTATTTCCCATTCAAAGCCTATTGTTGCCGGGCATATTGTATAAAAAATTTGTTTTATTTTTTCGAATTTCCAGCATTATATTATATTAACATATAGTAAACTTATCGTTTAATTTAATACACGGAAGAAAGAGAGGAATTGAAGAAGCTCCACCAACAAGAGGCCAGCCCAAAAGATTTACTTGTTAACATGTAATGGAAAAACTTAATAAGTAAATATCCAAAAATATGTAAGTGCTAACCACTCCACAAACAGGTAAGCCTCACTTTCACTCAAAGAAAGTAATGATAAACGCTCATACAAACAAACACACTTCTGAGAAGTTGAGTGACATTTCCTAGTAAGTCGCTTGAACTGGTTTTGTCTTAAAGCCATACATGATTATTTTAGGATGTAGTGTTGGTTCATTTAAAGAAAACTTAAATATCATTTAAATGTTTGTTTGGATTTATATTTCGTTGCCCAAATTCAACTGCACTTCTGCCCCAAAAATGCGAAAAAAACTTTCTTTTACTTTTTTCATATTTTATTGTTATCTTTCTATATATAAGTCTTATCCCCAGAACAAGGACTTTTAATGTAGCTAGCGCGAGACGCGAGCGACAAGGCATTTCTTTCCCTGTGATCTTATCAAATGTAAAAAAACGAAAATATATTGCAAGTATGAATTCCCTTTGTTATCCTAATTTAACTATAAACTTGTAAAATACTATTTTTACTATAAATATTAATTATTAATAGGTATTCATTTATACATTTAAATCTTAAACTCCACGCTATTGGTCTCCCTTTCGGTTTACGATATATCTCATTAAAATACAGCTGACGTTATTTCGAGACCATAAAGCATTAACAGATGTAACGTGACGCAAAGTTTATAAAACACCGGATTGAGGTTTATGTGTAAATACGTAATACGGTTTGGACAGCATTGTAAACAAGTTTATACGTTTACCTACCTATTTGAAATTGGATACTTAATTTTTAAGTTGGATTTTCTTGTATTAAACTGAATTGAAAATGTAATTCTTTAATAACAAACAATACTTATTTTGTATGAAAAGAAAAAATAAAAGTTTAACTTAAACTACTATTTACCAATAAAATAGGCCTGGCAGCTCGTTGCCCCGTGGTAGCGTGCCCAGAAAGTTTTCAAAAGAGTTTAGGATGATCTATGTAAGAATGAGAACAGCGAGGTGCATGTTTAAATGTGCGTTACTTCTATTCACCATAATTCTGAATTCTGAAATAGATTAAAACAACGTATCGTTCCTTCAACAGCCCAGCACTGACTATACATATAAATCTACTTTTATAAACACAAGACATTCTCGTTATGACTTTTTTAATGATGCCACTCCGTAGTTTTGGATGCAGCTTGCATCCAATGAAGCACGGAGGACACCGCCACATATCGGGCACTAATGAGCTCATAATAGCAGCATGCCTAGCCGGTTACATCACCGCTAAAGACACCCTTTGTTTTCTTTTGTAACCATATGATTATGAATGTAAGACTGTGTTGACAACTGCTATGATAAGGACATTTAACACACTTGCTGCGAAACAGTTTTTCATGGAATTTTCAACCGGTGCGTATGAGGTCTTCACGAGGCAAGATTGAACTTCTTTGTCGTGCGTATGAGACCTTTTTGACCTCGCAAAACGGTGTTTCTATGAAATTATGAGGAGGAGCCCGATGGTCCAGTGGGTGTGAGCTCTATGAGCGCTTACGTATGTTAAGCAACCCCTGGTGCAGTCCCTACTTGGATGGGTGTCCGCAAGTGGCATAAAAATATCCCGAGCTCCTCCGTGCTTCGGAAGGCACGTTAAGCCGTTGGTCCCGGCTGTCATTGTTGATGGCAGTCGTTAAGCTATGCCAGATGCCTTAAGGCAGCTTGAAAAATCTGACACCAGTGTTGGCCAGTTACACATACGGAACACAAAAAAAAAATATGATGTTCCTCACAAAACTTTTTCTCGGCTATCACTGTTCATGAGATACAGCCTGGTGACAGACAGACGGATTGACGGTCTTCGAAGTCTCATTAGTATGGCGGAACAATATTTTTTGTTTTGGATAGAAGCAACATAGAAGTATCTGACATATTTAATCGTCATCATTTCAATCGTTATGACTAAATATGATTACATATAGCGACTATAAAATTCCTTTAAAGGTAAAGAAAAACACGTCCCCTTCTTATTAAAAATAACCTAAAACTTAACAATTTAGCAAGAGTCCTGGCATTCCGAAATTATGTCAAGTGAGTCCTCGGGCGGGCTTGGAAATTATGCACATTTCTGCTTCCCACGCACCCTTCGCTGCTGGTTGGAGAGGACGGTAATGGGAGGGAAAAAAGGCCGAATGTGAAACATGTTGCATGTTTTTCTTGTTTTAAAGGTTAGTCAAATAATAAAGAATCTGTTGAGAATACAATTTTTTAAATTAAATTTTTTATTATCCTTATTTTAGTCGCTTACTGTAAGAGGAAAGAAAAACTTTTATCTTCTATATATCTACTCTGCCATCATCCAAGCGTTTAATACATACTATGCTTTGTATATTAACCATTTTTTTCTAACAATAACGGAGCAAAGGTTAAAAAAGTGAATGGTTAAGCGATTAAAACCTCCTCTGCAGGAGCATGACCCTCTCTGACTATCATAACCATTTATTAGCCAGAACAGACAGAGGAGTTGGCCTATACTCTCCACGCTGGCCAGACGGGTTGGAGAGGTATCTTTGATGTTAAAAAAAAAGCTTTGTTTAGTTTGTGTTCCCTAAGTCGCCTTTTACGCCATCCGCGAGACTTGGAGTGGTCCTATTCTACTCTGCCGGGAACCACACGGCGAACCTCCTGTTACACAAAACACGAGATTTAAGAAAAAAATACCACATAACCACAACTTAACACGTCTTCATCGTCTGCGCAGATGACAATAAGATGTAGCATTTGCTAGCATGGCGTCTACGTTTTGTCTTCTAGACTGCGTAATGCATTGTTTCAATTATGAATACCTACATTTAAAAAAAATCTTTCCATATAATACTTGTGTGCGTGAAAACTTTGTGTAAGCAAATGCGTCATGGTCAACTAAGCTATACGTTTGCTATGTCTGTGAGTTAGACGGCTAATAGATATCTAGATTTAACTAAAATCTAAGCATCAACGCTGTAGAACTCCAGAAAAATCCAGGTTGTTTTAATGTTTCGGGTCAAACTCTTTCGTGGGCAATTTCCCACACTTAGACCGCCTATTTAGGCCCATGGTGTGTGAGGTGTTCATTTTTCGGCTTTCTGTCAATAGTCAAAAATTGATATTTTAAATATCATTTGGTGAACGTCAATTTACATTTACTATTGGTTTACAATGTTATGTTATTGTTGACGTCAATAATTTACTTAAAGCTAAGTTAACAGTATCTGACTTTTGAGATCATTCTTATAACTAGGTTTAAAATATATGTAAGTGGTAATATATCTATCATAACTGTATCCTTTCTCATTGTTTGAATTTCAAATCACTAAGTAGATATATTTTCCGAGTAAAACAATATCTGTGACTTGATAATTATAAAATTCTAAATAATAGCATCTATGTTTTCTATTTACAAAGGTACATATATTTCTTGTAGTTTGGCCAGATTTAATCTCATACCATACCATAATGCTTTAGCATCTAGATCACTTCTCATCTTTTATTTTAAAGCAAATGTGTAACCTCAATAAAGTAACTGATTTTTTTTTTGTTGTTTACCACCATATCTCTTCTTTGTAAAATTATTTTATTTGAAGCCGTGGTTTACGTTGTTGGTGTAACTTTTAGTAATAAGCTTTATTCCATTATTATTTTATGTATTTTTATAGTTATACTGTTTGTTAACCCTAAGTAAATAAATGAAAAAAAAACATTGGGTGATGGAGATCCCATTCTCCAATTCTATAATATTACTATTCCTATCGTTCTTTATTCCTATTATCAGCATTGAGATGAAGATCTTCGTCCCTGTAAATTATGCACGCTGCAGCCTCTCCAGTTCCTACAAAGCGAGTAATGTACACTTAACCTGCATGCATATTCAGAACTGTAGTAGGGAGTTTTTTGCACCTGCGCTAGCTGCCAAAGTAATGAGGTCTCTTTCAAAAGTTGTTCTGAAAATGTTACTACGCTTGCAGTTATGTCAAAGTTCATTATTTTTAGGTTATTTACTTTGCAAAATTGAACTCGTAATAAGAATGATATAGAAAGAAGATGAGGGTCTGTAGATCTTAAGCGGGACGTGGGTGGCTGTCATTGTTGTAATATTATAAAGATTTTGTTAGATAATACTAAGTATGTATGTTAATTAATTGATCAATAATTAAGGAAATTTAATTGATCAGCCTTTGTTGGCATTTTATTTATAAATATTTAATTGAACACTAATTGTCATATTTTATTTTACTGAAAATACTAAGTCGCGTAGCGTTGATTTTTTCCCCTAAGATATTAGAAAAAAATCTACGATTGTAATTATTATAATACAAAGTACACAAAGGCTTTTTATAAAAACATCTCGTAAGTCATACAAATTTACTGATCTAAATAAGTCCCGAGTCTATTGGGACAAATATGGCTGCCTATTTACTTGAGCTATATGACAAGTACCGTTTCTTATGACTGTCTCTAAATTGAACAAGCGGGCAAAAAAGGCCCTTTCTTGAAACATTAATGAGGTAACCACGAAGTTTAGGAGAAATGGCGTGTACGGAGACAGGGGTGTCGTTTGGGGTTTTAAACGAGTTGTCTGAGCGCCTTTGAGGAAATGTGCAATATATCATTTTTTGTTGAGTTTTTTTTACGTGGATGAGGTACTGACGTCATTATTATAATAAATTGAGCTATAAAGATAATGTTGCATAAATGAATTTCATAAATAAGTGAACCAATTTTTTTGGTTCAAATGTGATAGAGTGTGGTAGCGAGCGTTTTGTTTTTAATTCATCCAGTTCAAGTGTTTGTTTGCGGCGCCCTTCGAGCAACACGGCCTCCGTACCGGACGGAGGGAGTGAGCAAAGCGACAATTTACTATTACAATTTTTCTGGCGTTTTTTGCGGGGGGAAATGTGCACACAAGTTTAGTTCCGCACACCTACATACAAAACTTAAACTGTCACTTGATAATAATTATGACATTGTCACAAAAAATGACATAAAAAAGAAACAATAATTTGTGTACAGATGAGTCACACACAACTAACACATAGACATGCATATGCCTAATTTGGCTTGTACCTTGACTGGGGAACGCAGCGTATGGCTACTCCCTTCCCGTACGGAAGGCCGTGTTGCTCGAAGGCGGCGCCTGTCTGTCTGTAGGACGATTTTTTATAAATCTATGGTACGTAGTGTAGGCACATGTCTTCGTGGTTTTACCATGCAAATAAAATCAATAAAACATCTTCCTTGATTAAAGCGTTGTAAAAACAATTATGTGCCGTAGTACTATTATTCATTCCGTGGTGCCGTGTGGTTCCCGGCAGAGTACAATAGGACCACTCCAAGTCTTCCCGTGGATGTCGTAGTAGGTGACTTAGGAAACAAGCTAAAGCTAAACAAAGATTGTAAACATCAAATAGACTTATCAAATTCGTCTAGCCAGCATCGAAAGTGTAGGGCAAATCCTCTGACATGGCTCTGGTAATATAGAGAGGGTCGGTGGGGAAAAATAAAAAAAAAACGTCACCAGTACTAAAATTACCGCATAGATAACGCTTAAATTAGAAACTTCAAAAGTGGATTCTTATAGTTGCAATCTATAATTTATGGACTTTTGTAATGATAATAATTTTATTGTTTGTTTCAGGTAAATATCGGTTGCAACACTAAAAAATTAAGTAAGTAAGAAGTGTAATAGTTGTATGAAATGTACAAAGGATAGTATTGTTCGCTTTCTTTACCTCAGTTAGGTCCCAGGTTAAATTAAATTATGCACTAAAAATTATGAAATTGGATGTTCAAAGTATACAAAGTTAAATCAGGATTATAGTTAAAAAGTTTGATTAATGAAACTGTTTGACTTGACTCTTAGTTATATATAAGGTTCAAGGTACGTTTTTATGTTTTGTAGGTACTGAAATACTAAATTTTCTTAGGATCAAAACTTTTTTTTTTATACGAACAAATCATACAGATTGAGCTAGCCCCAAAGTAAGTTTTTAAGTAAGACTTGTGTTATGGGATACTAACTCAACGATACTATATTTTATAACAAATACATAAATATATAAACATCCAAGACCCAGGTCAATCTGAAAAAGATCATTTTTCATCTTGACCTGACCGGGGATCGAACCCGGTACCACCGTGTCACAGGCCGGCGTGTTGACCACTGAGTCACAGAGCTCGTCAAATTAAAATACTCCTAATACTGGTCCGGGGTCCAAAGCATTACAGCTGAAAGCTGTCAATTGAGAGCTTAAGCTTGTAAAGCTAACATTAAATCTCCAGATCGTATCCTTAGATAAAGAAAGATGTTTTATTGAAAGAAAGGTTAAAAATACTGTGAAAGCGACGTTATCGTTCGAAACAGCTCAGAAGCAATTAAAATGAGATCAAGTGTCAAGACTTTGACGCGTAAGTTGGGGCCAGGAAAAAAGCGGAATAACGTATTATTTATAACACACTAGCAGCCCTCCCCGGCTGCGACCGAGCATGTATTATACACATTAACCTTTCCCTTAAATCACTCTATCTACTAAGTTAAGCTATGTCAGATGCCTTAAGGCAGCTTGAAAAATCTGACACCAGTGTTGGCCACTTACACATACGAAAAACAAACAAACTCTATCTACTTAAAAAAAACCGCAACAGAAGCGGTTGCGTAGTTTTAAAGATATGAGCATACTTTTAGATGGAATTTGACCTCCATACCACAGGGGAAATATCATTGGAGTCAGAGCGACAAAAACTATTGTAAAAATTACTTACTAATAAAGAAGTTTAGTTTACATTTTCACAAGGGACAGAAAGACAGCGGGAAGCGACTTTGTTTTATACTATGTAGTGATAGTGAAGCAACATTAGGTTCCGATATCGTCAAGTGTTATCGAATATAACACCAAACAGGTGCAGGTCACCAAGCATTATGTAAACAACAGAGAGATCAGTTTAAATAAATATTGCTTTTTCTCCCTCTGCACAATGAATTACTAACTCTTGCAATCGCGTATGATAACAAAGCTAGAAATATGAAAACAGCCCAAATTTCATTTTTCTGGATGTTAATCGGTCACCTCACCACAGAGCAAGGAATTCAAATGTAGCTCGCGCGCTACGCGCGTAGGGTGCGAGCGACAAGTCATTATTTGCTCTGTGCCAGTCGTATCTTCTTAAGGTGCCTCTCCAACTAGTGAAGGTCAGCAATCAGCTTGGTACAGTCCTCTCTGTTCCTAGCTCGCCGGAACAGCTAAAGCAGCTGAGCTTTAGCGATCCCGGTCCACTCCCTGATGTTTCGCAGCCACGACTTCTTTCTTCTTCTCATCTTTCGTTTTCCAGCAACTTTACCCATCATTATGAGTTGTAAGAGGTCATATCGTTGGTGTCTGAGTACATGACCAAGGTAGGAGATTTTACGCTTCTTTACCGTAAGCATAAGGTTGCGCTTTCAGCAATTGCAGTTGCAATTTCAGCATGGAAGCGTCAGTCGTATATTACTCGGATATCAAATAACGTAATATATTTTAAAAAAATTATACGAGTAGCTCTAGATATTGTAAACGAAGGGAGATTAAAAATCAGTAGCGGGAAAATTAAGAGGGGAAGAGATTCTATGTTGAATCTTCTTAATAAAGAAAGCGTTTCTCGTGGCCCTACTATGTTGAAGAGGCTTACTTTAGTGAAAATCGCTATCCGGACTTATGACAGCTCCGTATCAGATTAGATTGACTCAGAACTGCAGCACTCTAGTGGGATTAGTTCTATTAAGATTCTCTAAACTGGCTTACAATTTTAGAAGCAATTTTTCTACATTATTCCTTTCTTGACGAGCTCCGTGGCGCAGCGGTCAACTCGCCTGCCTGCGACACGGAAGGTCCCGTGTTCGATCCCCGGTCAGGTCAAGATGGAAAATTATCTTTTTCAGAATAACCTGGGTCTTGGATGTTTATCTATATAAGTATGTATTATAAAATGTAGTATCGTAGAGTTAGTATCCCATAACACAAGTCTCGAACCATAGATATCAGAATATTTGTGTCTCGAACTTACTTTGGGGCTAGCTTAATTTGTGTGATTTGTCCGTATATATTTATTTATTTATCATCATTAGGTTTTTTAAGTCTCCACTGCAGGAGCACAATCCTCTCTGTACTATCCATATATCCATATACATAGTAGCCACATATTAGCCACAGCCGTCAGAGTCGATTACATAAACATTTGTATTGATAGTATGACTGTTTACACTAGATGTTTATTTATCTTAAAACAACGTAAACAAATCAGTAATGTGATAAGGCGTGCATGTGGAAGCAAGGTCACAGGCTCGCCAGGAAGTAGGCGCAGCTGCTGATGATTCACAATGAGATGATGTTGATGGTAAAGTAGTAGGTAACTAGACAATTCTAACTAGTTCATAGCCACAGATTTAGTAGTAGAGTAGTTCTCTAGACATGATGATGTTGATAAAAAATAATACTAAAAATACTACAAGTAATTTACGACCGAGTAACTGAATTAGATTTTTTTTTAATTTGATCTGGTTTAGGAGTATAAAAAAAAAATGAAAGGTGGCGCTAGTTGGCTGATATTAGCCTCCTAAAACAAAAAAAAAAAATACGCAAGGCAAGTATGACATCATCATCATCGGTTTTTTTTTATCTCCACTGCAGGAGCACGATCGTCTCTGCCCTACCAGGGTTATATACCTATACGCCAGAGCTGTCAGAAGATTTGGCTTGCAATTTCCGCGCTGGCCACTCGGGTTGCAAAAGTCTCTTTGATGTTTATAAGCTTTGTTTAGCTTGTGTTTCTTAAGTCGCCTTCTACGACATCCCCGGGAAGACTTGGAGTGGTCCTATTCTACTCTGCCAGGAATCTGCCACGGCATGCAAACAACAATAATGAAGCCTTAATTATGTATGAATAATATAGATAAACAAGCCAAGTTAAGCACTCATAGTAATGTCTGTATTCGTAAGTAGATTTGGTCAAATTGAATTAGGTTTCACGCATTCGGTAGCTTAACCAGATTACTATTACGTTACAATGTCATGTTTTTTTAAGGTCAACTTTATTTTTGAGTTTGCAGCATTAGTCCCATAGCAGGGCTTAATCGTCTCTTTAAGGGTCCACAACGATCAATATTTCAACGAAGTATTATCTCGTCTTTATCCCACACTTTCGGGGCAGACAGAACCTATGGCCCTTAGGTTGTAATAATACTACAACACCGATAATGTTTAGCGTATTGGTGCACGTCTATACTAGGGAATGGGTGTAGATTTCAAGTTTCTTGCAATTACCGTTAATATATGCCTTGATATACGTAAGACGGACACATGGCCGTGTGGTTCCCGGCAGAGTAACATAGAACTACTCCAAGTCATCCCGTGGATGTCGTAAAAGGCGACTAAGGAAACACAAGCTAAACAAACCTTTATAACATCAAAGAGACCTCTCCAACCCGTCTGGCCAGCGTGGAGAGTGTAGGCCAAATCCTCTGACTACTCAGGCTAGTATATGGCTCTGGTAGCACAGAGAGGGTCGTACTCCTGCAGTGGAGACTAGAAAGACCTGATGATGATGAGGTTGATGGACACATGGACGGACATCAGCTGCTTAGCAATAGTGTCCCGTTTTAATCCTTTAGATATGGCACCCTAAAAGAAAATCAGACTTAGACATGCTCAAATTAAAATTAAAATTCGTGACGAAAGAATGTTAACTCGTCATAAAAATGAGGTTATCCTAAATATTTATATTTAAATGGTTGTCAAGTCAGAAATAGTTTCAAAACAGCGAGACATGTCCGACGTGTTGCATGGGCTGATGCAACTATAGTGAAAGCCTGGCAAAAAGCCAATACTAGAATAGACATCTCCATGTTTGTTTTGGGTGAGTTCATGTACATAACGAGTACTGGTTCAACTGGTTGTATCCATTTGTTGACATCCATTGTGGCTATAAACCTTTATTCAGACAGTAAATTACATTATATTATAATATTTTTTTATATTTTCTCATGGATCGACGTCCTGTCTGTATGTCACGAGTAGAAGAGGACCTCCCCCAATTGTATTGATTAATTTTGATTGTTGCATTTCTCTCTATCAGTAGCTGTGAGACAAGCCTAAATCTCTTTGTCACATATATTAATTATCATTTTGAGGATTGGAGTACGAGTATGAGACACGGCAAAAGTCAAGTATAATGTTCTACGTAAGGTATTTTAAGTATCATTTGGAGAACGTTAATTTATATTGAAATTTACGTTTAAAATAAATATTATTGTTGACGTCGCGATGCGACGATTGATATATGTAAATATTTTCAAATCAAAATACAGTGAGATACGTCTGACGGGTTGCATGAAAAGTCTGGCGAAGCGCCAATACTGGAATAGCCATCTCTAGGTTTGTTTTTGGTGATTTTTTTACTTGTTGCCCTCGTTAATGTTTGTTGATGATCTCTGTGGTTCAGTAACCGCAAGGGACTTGAAATTGCTAAGTCCGGGGTTCTATTCCCAGCCAGTCAATGGAAAGCGACCTTTTTTTGATTGACTTGTATCTTGGACCTCTTTGGATATCCCAACTAATATTATAGATGTGAAAGTGAGTTTGTTTGTTTATTTGTTTGTTTGTTACGCTTTCACGCCGTATCTACTGAACCGATCATCATGAAATTTTGCATACACATAGGTTAGGGTACCGAGAAGGACATAGGCTATATATCACGCGGGCGCAGCCGCGGGTAACAGCTAGTATGAATTAAAATAAAATACTAGCGATTTTTCCGCGACTTCTTCGGGTATAAGCAATTTTCCCGCGACCCTGTTCCGGTAAATTATAGCCTATGTCACAAGCTTTCTTTAAGGTAAAATAATTTTGAAAATCGGTCCGGTTTTGGAACTTATTCAGTGCAACGCAATCAAATCATTCCTCTTTATAATATTACTTAGTATCGATAGTATCTTTGAGTTAGTATTACTTTAGCACTTACAGTAGTGCTAGTTCAACCTGTGCGATTTATTTGACACATCGCTTACTGCAACCCTGGGTTTGGTATCCACTGAGATAGTAAACAAAGTGGCATAAAAATATCTCGAACTCCTTCGTGCCCCTCAGGCTGAGAACGGCACCTTCCTTAAATGATAACTTCCTACGCTGTAAACTAGAGATTGCAGTCGTTTAACTATTTCAGATATTCACATATTTGAAAAAACTAACAGCAATGCTGGTAACCACACAAAAAATTCTGCAGCTTTAGTTATGTTAGCTACTTTAGTGGCCAATAAGGTATCTTCAAAAACTGACACAAGTTGCATCGCTTAAACGGAACATGTCCTTTATTAATTATTCTAAACAAGTATTTTCAAAGCCAAATAGTACACAAACCATTGGCAATAGAAACACGCCAAGTTTATGTAAACGAAGTCAAAGCACGCGTATTTATAAACTGTGTTTGGTTCAGACACCCACATTACTGCACTGAATTACATTATGCTTACTACAATCGAAGTAAAATACTTACGAAGACACGTACTCTATTGTTTACAATATGTAGTTTAAGCACCCTATACTTTGAGCAAACTTAAATTATGATCTACGTACGTTCGTTTTTGCGGTACGTAAGTTCCTTTTTGCTGTGCTACGTACGTTGCTTTTAGGTGGATAAAATTTTAAATGGTTTCAGAAATTATAACCCTCTTAACCTTTCATTACAAATTTTAAAAGGCTTATTATTTTCAAACCATTTATATTTTAATTAAACTGTACGTAGATTATAATGAGATTAATTGATTGAATGCATAATTTTAAACAAATATTATCAAATATTGCCACTATTTCCTTTGTACGTTTGAACGGAGTATGGAGCACATGCGTGTTCAGGGCACTCTTAAGCAGTAAAAACTGAAGAGTACATTTTCCTTATATGTTTGACGGCAAACGAGCAGACGAGCAGACGAGCCACCTGATGGAAAGTGGTCACCGTCGCCCATGGTCACGTTTGCAATACCAGAGGAGATGCTGATGCGTTTTGAAATACAAGAAGTTATTAAAAATTGCAGAGCAGCTCAGAACAAGCTGTGTCTGTGTACAGTTTGGTACTACGCGTCCGCCCACACTCGCTGCCATTCACGTCGGTTGGCGCCGGCCCTTATTTGGGTGATGTCGAAACTTCTTCTGAGCTTTGTTGACTGTATACAAATACACGATGGGACTTTAAAGTTTCTGCATTTGATTTTACTATTCATTGAGGAGCTTCTCTGTTTCCCGACTTGTTCAATTCAAGGATTTACAAAGCAAGAGCGAATAGTCATTATTTGTTTTTTATTTCATTAATTATTGAATAAGTCATTTCTCTCCCATCTCACCTGATGGTAAGTGACGATGAAGACGAGGATGTTACATGCCTATCAAAGAGATACCCATTTATTCTACCCGGGACTGTACTTGTCTGGGAATATAGACGCAGGCAGTTCATTCCACCTTAGGTAACGTGTACCACCTAGGGTGGTACCTCATCGTTTCTTCCCATGATGCAAGATAAAGGTCAAAAGCACTTACATTTTCAAGTTTATTAAAAAGCTAGTTTTGTATGTTAAGAGTCGCCTGGAAGCGCATATCTCCATACAAACGGAAAAAGGGAATTGTGGCAATATTTGATAATTTTGGAGTAAAATTAAGCATTTAATCAATTAATCTCATTATAATCTACGTACGTTCCTATACAGCTCGGTTAAAATACCAATGGTTTGAGAATGACAAGCCTTTTCAAATTTGTATGGAAATCTTGAGAGGCGTATAATTCTCAAACATTTGATAATTTAACCAAACTATAAAGGAGCGTTACGTAGATTATAATGAGATTAATTAATCACGTTATATTTATTTTCATTATAATTTTAGGGCAAAATTATCAAAGATTGCCACAATTCCCTTTTTCCGTTTGTATGGAGACATGCGCGTCCAGGCGATTCTTAAGAAACCCAGGCGTATTTGCCACTTGGATTGGGAACCACAGGTGACATAAATATCTCGAGCCCCTTCGTCTGATGCATGCTATACCTAATGTTCCCGGCTGTCATCACAGGCTGGGAGTCGTTTGGTTATGTCGTGATTTTAATCTTCAAAGCTCAAAGGGTTTTAGTATATATAGTATAAGGGTTATAGTATAAGGGTTATTACGTTGTTAACCTCTAAGCTATAGCTATATGGTTTTTCCGAGAGACTACAGTATAGGGTTTTTAAAAAAGCGCGTAAAAAGATGTCTTCAGGGTCGGCAACGCACGAGTGACACCCCTGGTGTTGCAGGGACGTTTTTTATCAGGTCGTGTGTCAACTTAGTTGTGTAAAAAAAGTCTATGTCAAGTTTACGACTTACTGTGGGGCTAGCTCAGTTTATGTGATTTGTCTCTAGTTATTTATTTATTTCATAATCAAATCCTTCTTCTTTATAAAACTTGTCTAGATTAATGCCAACCTTGTTAAAGCAAAACGTAAAAGCTGACCACAACACGCCTATCACAACAACTCTAAAAGAGAATTCAACACATGGCTTGTTGCCGTATCAAACATGCAATTAAAACAATTATTCGTCCAGTGTCCAGTGCACTTTCTCGACAGCTGGGTGCATCACCCTCGTGTAACCAATAATCGATACGAACTTGTACCGGCCAAGTTCAATACTCGACACGCTTAGTTTTGAACTAAGTGATTGTGAAATAAAAGTAGTTTTTAATAGAGACTTACAAAACACTTACGTTTTTTTTTGGGAAATGCCCACTGCTGGACCAGTAGCCGCTGACGCGTGCACTCCGCACTCTCAGTCATCTATTATATTGTTCTCCGAGTCGCTCACTCAGAACAAGAGTCGCATATTTAATGATTCAAAATACGTAAATGGACTTATCTATCGCATCAAGATTTGCTGTAATGATAAAATGAAAAATAAATTAAAAAGAAATCCTTATTACAGGTCCGGTCATATTCTCACAGAAAACCGATGTTTGAGTAGTAGGTAGCTTTACCGCTGAAATGCTTCGTTCGGTGAGTGAGAGAGCCGGAGGCCCATCCTCCCTGCTGATAGGGAAAATTCAAAGGACGGCAATGCTATTTTCACACCCCTGGTGTTGCACTTGTCCATGGGCAGCGGTGATCACTTACCACCAGGGGACCCAATAGCTCGTTGCCGTCCAATGTTATAAAAATACTCCCCCACTTTACTTGTATGGGAGCTACCCAAAAAAAATTTTTTTCAAGATTTTTTTTCTACCACTTTTTTGTCATGATTAATATACATATCTATACCAAGTTACAGCTTTCTAGTATTTATAGTCTCTGAGTAAAACAGCGGACGGACAGACAGACAGACAGACATGGCGAAACTATAAGGGTTCCTTGTTTACTACGGAACCCTAAAAAGAGATCCTAAAAAAACAGTTTTTATGATGTAACCACGTATAACTGTAGCCTCTATTAAATCTACGTCTAGTTAGCGAGCCCTTGGATATAATGCGCGGTAAGGGCCCTCTAATTAGCGGTAATTAGAAACGCTCCGAGGGAGTCATGGTCAAATAATTTCAAGGCTAGAAAGTTTGTGTTCTTATGGCTACGATCAATAACGGCTCTCTCTCACCAGCTAAGCTTGTTGCCGGGTATATTATTCATATTTCAAGGACTATTTGCTCCTTTGACTATATCTCTCAAGACTCCGTTAAGCCTTTATTTTAAACTAGCAGCTTTAATTTTAAATCCCATCCCATCCCATCTATCCCAACTAATACTATAAATGCGGAAGTGAGTACTAAAGAAGCCCCAATACTCAAAATAGAGAAATGGAGAAGTCTTTATCCGCCAACACCTACTACTGTACCACCTGCAGAGAAACTACCACCGGGTGGCCAACTTCCCTGGTCAGCCTGGAAGTCATTAAATAGACTAAGCGCTGGTGTTGGAAGATGCCGAGATAACCGGGTTAGGTGGGGTTTCTCTAGCAACAATCTATGCAACTGCGGCGCTGTTCACACGATGACCCATCTCATAAATTGCCCCATCTGTCCTACTTCTTGCACCGTAGGGGATTTGTTGGAGGCTAACTATCGCGCCGTCCAGGTGGCCAAATTCTGGTCTAATATAATATAAGACTTATAAATATAGCCTTTTTGACTCGAAAAGAAGAAGAAGTGAGTTTGTTTGTTTATGCGTGAAAGCTCACGCCCTATCTACTGAACCGATCATCATAAAATTTTGCATACATGTTGTCTGAAGTACGTAGAAGGACATAGCTACCTTTCATCCCGGAAAAACGTACTGTTTTCGAAAGATCGACAGTGACGCGGGCGAAGTCGCCGAAACCTTGTCCTAACTATATCCTAATCCTATCCTATCCTAACTAATATTATAAATGCGAAAGTGAGTTTGTTTGTTTGTTTGTTACGCTTTCACGCTATATCTACTGAACCGATCGTCATGAAATTTTGCATACACATAGGTTAGGGTACTGAGAAGGACATCCTAATCCTAACTAATATTATAAATGCGAAAGTGAGTTTGTTTGTTTGTTTATTTGTTTGTTACGCTTTCACGCTTTATCTACTGAACCGATCGTCATGAAATTTTGCATACACATAGGTTAGGGTACTGAGAAGGACATAGGCTATATATCACGCGGGCGGAGCCGCGGGTAATTGCTAGTTAGATATATTTTGTGAATAAAGCTTTAATTTTCTCATAATATGGTAAAAAGTTGTGACGCTGCCGTCATCTATGAGCAACTGTCAGAAAGAATCGTAAGATTTAGAGGTTAGAACCACTGGCCTCATGTATAATTCTTATTGCTTTGTATTGCTTGGCCCTGCATTAGATCGCATCCCAAGGTAGAAGCAAATGCATCCAGTAAGTACTTAAATTACAATTTAACTAATAAAGGCAATAAGGCGTTATGGTTATGACATCCGTGGCAATAGCGTTTTTTGCCTTCATCATCATCAGGTCTTTTTTAGTCTCCACTGAGGAGCACGACCCTCTCTGTACTACTAGAGCCATATATTAGCCAGAGCAGACAGAGGATTTGGTCCACACTCATCACGCTGGCCAGACGGATTGGAGAGGTGAGAGGTATCTTTGATGTTTTGTTTAGCTTGTGTTTTCTAAGTCACCTTCTACGACATCCACGGGAAGACTTGGAGTGGTCCTATTCTACACTGCCGGGAACCACACGGTACTGTTTTATTTGGTGTATATTAATCCTTATTGTTTGGCCCTGCAATAGATCGTATACCAAGGTAGCGAATGCATCCAGTACTTATATTACCATTTTAGTAATGAACGCAATGAGGCGTTATGGGTACGACCTCCGTGGTAATAGCGTTTTTGCCTTCATCTGTGTCTATACCTTGTTCGTTACACATCAAGGCACTGATATAATTTGATGGTGCAAAAACCTCACATTAGTGACAGGAATCCAAAAGTCTTTGCGTCGGAATTTTAATTATTTTGTGAAAAAGTTGTGTAGCAAGGGAAGCTCAAGTCACATTCCATGTGGACATTAAATACTAAGTAGGTAGTACTTCTTGTTCTCCTGAGGGACTAGTGTATGGGTTTTTTGTAAAATGTTCTATCAATTCAATAAGCTGAGCTTTCGAACTCCTAAACAAAACAACCTTACATTTTGGAATTTATACTTACTTAACTAGTAGCCCTCTCCGGCTGCGCCTGGGCATGTATTAATACTTATAAACCTTCCTCATGAACCACTTTATCTTTTGCTTAAAACCGCATGAAAATCCATACAGTACTTTTGAGTTTATCGCGATCAGACGGGTTGGATGACTTTGTTCTATATGTAGTGATGGTGATGTCACGTCTGTATCCTTTTTGCGGTAGACAAAACCCAAGGTTATAATACTCAACTATATCAATGGGCGTATATGTAAAATCTGGAATGGAAAAATAATATTAATTTACTAACCGCATAGCCGTTTTAAATGATTCCTAAGGTTTTCCCCAATTGCCTCAGCTGGCTTCCAAGATTTGCGCCGATAATAAACCAGAACATACTTGTTTATGAACGGACTTCTAAAAAGAGATAGTCGATTCGATCTGTATGAATCTAATGTTATTGTTAGTCGGGACTGTATATTTATTTTTATGGTTCCGTACCCAAAGAATAAAATCGTACCCTATTACTGAGACTTCGATGTCAGTCCGTCCGTCTTACCGTCTTTCTGTCACCAGGCTCTCGTGTATCTCATGAATAGCTAGACAGTTGAAATTTTCAATGTATTCTTGTTGCCGCTATTATTAAAAATGTTTTAAGTTTCTTTCGGCGTATTCTTTTCACCATTAGCCATTACGAAACGCTAGAGTTTTTCGATTTTGCATATTAAAAGTAAAAAATAATAAGAAAGAAAAATATGACGTTCAAAAAGAGATACAATTATCAAATTCGGAATAAAAATCTTTGATTTTGACTTTGCTCAAATAGATTAAAAGAATAATATAAGTTAACGCCTATGGGGGTCCATCACAAAATTAAAATAAGTAAACGACATAATTATGTATATTTCAAAACCATATCAATCAGCTCAATTATAATAAACAATTGTTTCGGGTAGTAATTACCAAACGTCAAGTAAAAAACTAAAAATAGAAAGCTACAATAATTGTGCAATCGCCTGTCCTTCTGTCTGTCATAGCCCTTTGTCACAGTTCACGCTTGACGCTTAATTGGCGACGCTCGGGTACTTACAAAATGTTAAGTACTTGTAAAAGTTGACAAAGACCTTGATCGACTAAGTTACGGTAACTGGTTTGGATACACAAGCCGCCATTAATCTATAAGAATTTGAATTGCTATTCTGGGAGAAACGAAACAAAAACGATTTTGAAAAATCAGCATATAGTGTGAGTTTGACTGACGCACTTAGGGTTCCGTATCTATACAACCGATAGACTATCGAGCAAAAGCGACAAAACTTTTTTCTGCCCTTATACCCTATTACTCTGAAATGTTTATTTTAATTTAATTAATTGAAATTAATTAGTCTTGCTATTCAAAGGGGGAACGCTGCCAGTATCTTCGGAACCTTGCCTAAAGGGACTCCTTTTAATAATATATATTAGATATTGTATCATATGATATTTTTTTTGTTTTTTAAAGCTTTTAGTTTTAGGTTGATTTTTCATATTTATTTAATATGTTATTAGTTTATTCTAGTTTAATTAATATGTATATTATCTTTACTAATTATTTGTTTGATGTTTATCGTAATTATTATTTTGTTTTAAAGCTAATATAAAACTAAATATAACAAAGGAAAGTTAAAGTTAAAGTTAAAGTTGCCTAAAGGGACTCCTTTTAATAATATATATTAGATATTGTATCAAATGATATTTTTTTTGTTTTTTAAAGTTTTTAGTTTTAGGTTAATTTTTCATATTTATTTAATATGTTATTAGTTTATTCTAGTTTAATTAATATGTATATTATCTTTACTAATTATTTGTTTGATGTTTATCGTAATTATTATTTTGTTTTAAAGCGAATATAAAACTAAATATAACAAGGGAATTTAAATTAAAGCTTGTAATTAATACTTTTACAAATTAGATCGTTTATTCGATTTGCCAAAAACACACAAGTAGCTTTAAATAACTAATCTTAAAATCTATACCCGAGTAAAAATATCATTTGTGAGCTGCAGCGAGGCAAAATTGGCGTAACTCAGTTATAATTTTGCACGGAGGTACAAAACGCTCATTTTCAACTGTCGAAAATACAGAATTACAAGGAATTTCGTACCCGAAACATCACTCTTATTATTTCAATTATCATCAGAAAGCATAACCCTTTTAATTCAGCCGACATGCGTTCCGCTTCGTGTACCATGAATATTGCCAGCTCTCGGCTTTTATTTCTGACTAGTATTTCCCGCGACTTCGTTATTTTTTGTTCTTATATCTTCGATCAACTATACCAACTAGATATCGCGTTACGTACAAAATCGAAGCAAAATTCTGTAGCTTGAATGTAGCTATAAAACCGTTTTAAGTTCAACGTATTCTCGACCATAGCACGTGATAATAAAGTCGCAATTCTATTAATCCAACTAAACAAAATACGAGCTCACCGTCTGGAGTGCGCTCTTATTTGCCGAGCCGCTTTTCTTGCGCCGACCTGCCCCCTTATTTACTAACTCGGTTGACAGGTGTCGATGCCTATTAATCTAGGATTTCCAGTTACAATGCGGGTTTTGCTTGCTCGAACTTTTTATTTGGAATACAGAAACCGCATTGTAATAGCAAATCCTAGATTGATAGGCATCGACACCTGTCACCCGAGTTAGTAAATAGGCCGGCTGATATCTAGTTGGTATTGTTGATCAAAGTCTTATATATGTATAGCAATGCTTAAAATATTGATTAATTTAGCTTGAATATATTTTTTATTATTATTGTTCAAGCTGTCGCTACTAGTATATATTTAAAATAGAGAAGCAAGACTGGACCCTCACAGACAAACAGAGCAAGTTAAATTTAAACTTTGTAACTATAATACTTCTGCAAAATACCGCCTTTTTGTTACTTAATATTACTTATAACTATTATAACTTATTATCATCTGTTTTTTTTTTAGTCTCCACTTGTTGTTGTTGTTTTTCGTGTGTGTAAGTGGCCAACACTGGTGTTAGATTTATCAAGCTGCCTTAAGGCATCTGCCATAGCTGACTGCCATCAATGATGACATCAGTCTTCACTGCAGGAGCACGACCCTCTCTATACTACCTACTACCAAAGCTATATATTAATAAGCCAGAACAGTCAAAGGATTTGGCCTACACTCTCCGCTGGCCAGATGGGTTGAATAGGTCTCTTAGATCATCATCATCATCATCAGGTCCTTGTAAGTCTCCACTACAGGAGCACGACCCTCTCTGTACCACCCAAGCCATATATTAGCCGGAGCTGTCGGAGGATTTGCCTACACTCTCCACGCTGACCAGACGGGTTGGAGAGGTCCCTTTGATGTTTGTAAGCTTTGTTTAGTTTGTTTCCTAATTCGCCTTCTACGGCATCCACGGGAAGACTTAAAGTGGTCCTATTCTACTCTGCCGGCAACCACACGGTATAGAAGATTTGTCGTTATCCATTTCCAACAGTTTTTGACATAATACTGAGATGAATCTATTAAAGATAGATATGAGCCTTTACTCAAAGCTATTTTATGGGGTGTTTTAACCACGCGGGAACGGAGCACGATAATGTAGTCCACAGAGCAGGGGATATGGCTGTCTACAGAACAATGAATTTCAATGTAGCTTGCACCCTACGAGATATTCCTTTGCTCTGTGTGACTGTAGCTCGCGCGCTACTAACTGCATACGATTTGTCAACACATTTCATGCGACACAAGCGTGTCAGAGGGCGGTACCGTTTTGGATTTCAAGGTATTTGTAGCAATGCAAATATCTGCTATTATCTACTTACTTGTCATATAAGATACATCAGAATTTTGTATATTTACCTGTTATTATGATAGCATACTATAGCACATTAAGGGGGCACACTAGGCACAGTAGCGACGCCAATCATTTTGTTCCTAATACTTTACAAATAGAAAGAAATTCAAGAATGTAAATTATATAAGCCTTAGTAAATAGCTTGAAGTATTTTTGGAATCATGTTTTAATATTATGAGAATCAGTCATTAAGGGAAAACGTGATTACCGCCAAAAACGGCCGTTTTTGGCGGTAATGATTTTCATTCTTTCTTCTATTTGTAAAGTATTAGGAATAAAATGATTGGCGTCGCTACTGTGCCTAGTGTGCCCTCTTAAGGCATTTTAACGTTTTTTTGAGCATGAACTGACAGGCTGAGTATGCGGCTTTCTCCTACTAGTCGGGCGCGGGCTGACACATCATCATCATCATCAGCAGGTCTTCGTTAGTCTCCACTGCAGGAGCACGACCCTCTTTGTACTACCAGAGCCATATATTAGCCAGAGCAGACAGAGGATTTGGCCTACACTCTCCACGCTGGCCAGGCGGGTTGGAGCGGTATCTTTGATGTTTATAAGCTTTGTTTAGCTTACAAGTAGTACTATTATTACTTATATAGTCTCTAGAAGGGCTAACACTAAATATTACTTATTCTGTGGTAGGGCTCGAGCGACATTCCCTGGTCTGTGGTGTGGGCGGAGAGGCCGACATGCGTGATACGAAGTATTTGCCATTTTACTCAATGTTTATGGACAAGGAATTCAAGTTGGGACTTGGGAATTATATAATACGAAGAAATTATTTGGGAAACTTACATAGAATTTATTTTGAAAAGAAATACCTAGGTACTTTAAATTGAATGGCGAATGACAAACACTGACCAGCAAGCCTATTTGCTAACTCGGTGTACAACGTTTTGATAGTCACTTTAACGTCCATTAGGGTTTAATATCTTCAATAAAAATTGTCATTCATACGGAAGCCGAATGAATATTGGAGTTATCATTAAAATGATGTACACCGTAGTTGTCATAAGTTAGCGAATAGGCCTGCAGGTGGTCGGTCAACAAGTTGCAGGGAAATGCTGGACGCAGGCCGCTTCCAACAACGATCCGTTTATTGATAGGATAATTAAATCAAAATAAAATATTTAACCCCTACAACAGGCGTGATGTTTTTGCTTGATAGTTTAACATTGTATAGATAATGGTACCGAATACTTTGTGCGCGAGTCTGACTCGCACTTGGCCATTTTTATGGCATATATGGCATATTTTTTGGCCAGAACCCTTTTGAATGGGAATGATATTTTTTTAATATAATTTCTTAGCGATAAAAGAGAGACGTATGGCCGGCCAGCATTGGACTGAGCAGGAAAATAAAGGAAAGAAGAAAGGAAAAAAAAATCATTTATAGTGATACCTTTACAAAGATTTGTGTAACAAAACACACAAAAACGTGTATTTAAGAGCAATTTTATTAGTTAAATGGCGGTACAGAACCCTTCTTGTGCGATTCCATCTCGCACGTCAGCGATTGTTTACTCTCATCAGATAAAAAAGCGACGCCTCGGAAAATTCATACAAAATCACAAGTGTAAAATTCCTGAGAGTAACGCGATGAAATTATGAATTTATCAACAAAAAGTGCGTTTTCTAAACGTTTACGCAATGTACAGCTGACAGCTAAATTAATTGTATGATTGCAAGCACTTTTTTTATGGCTTAAGACGGCAAACGAGCAAGCGGGTCACCTGATGGTAAGTGATCTCCACTGCCCATGGACAACTGCAACACAAGGGGTGTGACAAGAGCGTTGCCGGCCTTTTAAGAGAACGTAGACTCGTTTTTTGAAGGTTCCAATGCCGTATCGATCTGGGAATACCGCCGCAGGAAGTTGATTCCACAGTTCGGTCGTACGTGGCAGAAAGTTTCTTCTAAAACGTACAATGGTTGACTGCCAGTTATCCAGGTGGTAGGGATGAAACTTTACTTTCTGTCGGGTAGTACGGTGGTGAAATTCTGCGGCAGGTATTAGGTTGAACAATTCCTCGAAGCATTCCCCATGATAGATGCGATAAAGAATGCACAAGGATGCGACATCCCTACGCAGAGCCAGAGGATCGAGATGCCCGACGCACACACACGCACGCACTGTTAACTACAAGCACAGTTTACTTGCTATAAGTGAGATATGATGTTAACTATCTCATCATCAGGTCTTTTCTAGTCTCCACTGCAGGAGCACGACTCTCTCTATACTACCAGAGCCATATTAGCCAGAGCAGTCAGAGGATTTGACCTCCACGCTGGCCTGACGGGTTGAAGAGATTTCTTTGATGTTTATAAGCTTTGTTTAGCGTGTGTTTCCTAAGTCGCCTACTATGACATCCACGTGAAGACATGGAGTAGTCCTTTTTTACTTTATTTTTTGTCTTTTGCCGGGAACCACACGGCAGTTAAGTACGTATGACGTAAACGAGCCAAATTAGGCACACTTAGTAACCTCTGTATTCGTAAGTAGATTTAGTCAAATTGAATTAGGTTTCACACAATCGGTAGCCTAACCGGATTAATGTTACGTCAATTAACTTACTAATATTATGAATAGAAGTGTTTGTTTGTTTGTTTCCATTGAATATGCTCTGAAACTACTGGACCGATTTGCAACATTATTTTACCTTTAGACGGTGTCATTAGCTATAATTTAAGCGTATGAAGTCGCCGGAAAATTGCTAATCTAAATATATATAACTCAAAGGTGACTGACTGACTGACATAGTGATCTATCAACGCACAGCCCAAACCTCTGGACGGATCGGGCTGAAATTTGGCATGCAGGTAGATGTTATGACCTAGGTATCCGCTAAGAAAGAATTTTGATCAATTCTACTTCTTAACGCGAGCGAAGCCGCGGGCAAAAGCTAGTTATATATAAAAAGGGTCACTCACATGACACGTGCTATTTTGTCGTGATTTACTATTATACTTGTCAAGATAGTCCGTTATCCCGACAAAATATTGAGTAATTGACTCATTACTCATTATATCCCACGTTAGTTTTTATGATGATATGATGATGATGTTATGCTGGTCTGAGAGAAAAAAAAGAAGTAGTTTATTTCAAGTATAATCAGTTCTCTTCGGATAGACGGTTTTGGGACATATCTCAATGCTGTGTTTGCATAAAATGAAAAATCTTCTTTTCGAGTCAAAATGGCTATATAATTTAAACTAGTCTTGACCAAAATTTGGCCACCTCAATGGCACGATCGTTTGTTGATTCAATACTTCATAAACATGACAATACAAAGACAAAAGTTATCACTCCCCTATAATGAACCTTGATTAGTTTGGATCATGTCACTGCTACGCTCATTTGCACTTGCATCTGTTTGCAACGCTTATTTGCAAGTAAATAAGAAAAAATAGGTATACCTTTTTACAAATTCGAAAAAGAAACACAGATCAATTTATAAAAAATGCCTGACTGCTCGCCAGTATTATTTACTTATCTTTTCGTGCCCAGATTTGAGATATTATTTCGTGTTTCAATGAAGATGCTTTATTTTTTTAGTGTTATGTACCTACCTCATAAGATCAAATCCGTTATAGGAGCACTTGTCTGTCAGTCTGTCTGTTAAGACCTTTTTAAGTCGAGAGTAATATTCAAAATATTTGTAATCTTTTGAATCCGCGAAAAAATCTAACTTCTTAGTCAACGTAATCAAAAGTTATGTCCGTTAAAGTCGCACATTTTGCAATTTGCTCTAAAACACTATGGAATCAAAATATATAAGGTACTTCCCGTTTCCCGTTGACCCCGAATAATCATGCCATGAAGCAGGGTCTATAACTCAAGTTGAAAAAATATAAATTATAAAATTGATTATTAACATAAAATAAAATTGCGTGGATTTCTTGGTACGCAAGCCCTTCTCGCACTTGGTCGATTTTTTTTTGTGATTATTTTATCATCACTACCAGCGGCGGATTTACAAATTTGCCGCTAGTAGTCTATTCAAACTTGCCGCCCCTACTGAGTATTGAAATTCAATACGTTAGTTTAGTTCACAATCATATTAATTACATTTAGTTATTCAGAAATTGCTACTTTATGATGTGTTCTATCGTCCTCATTACATCGACTTTTTCCCGTTATTAGTATGATTGTAAAGTAGTTGATATAGTGAAGCAGCCGCGGGTAACAGCTAGTCTTTTATATACGGATTACGAACGTAATGTGTATAAATATAATTATATTTTTTTTTTATTATTTGGGCTAAATTTGCCGCCCCTCTAAATATGCCGCCCTAGGCTTCAGCCTACTAAGCCTATTGGTAAATCTGCCACTGATCACTACACAACTATAATTCAAAGATAGTCTACTATATTTTTCTATGTGCTATCTGATCTCTAAACCTTAAGTTGCCTTTGCCAAGAACAAAATAAATCAGAAATTCAATCAAGTATCGAGTCGACAGACATGACTATCTCGATTTACGCAAAATACGTAACAACAATTAAGCTAAACAAACACAAATCAAATAAATACGATTCTATTTAGCGACAGAAATAGATTTAAACTGTGATATCAATCTCCATTTATTCAGTCTACGACTCTACAGTATTAAGGAGAGCTCTTCGTATTGTTTTAAATGAAAAATTCGTAGGGCTGCACGGACGTGCGATTTTTTGTCCAATTTACGACTTACTTTCTCATGCGTTTATGTCGATTCCTTGGGAATAGTACTTTTTTGCGGTATGAAAGATAAACCTATGTCTTTTTCCCCTTTTGCGCTAGAATATGCGTATGCAAAATTTCATAATGATCGGGTATAGAAGTGTAACATACAAACCAACAAACAAATGATACAAACTAAGTCTGTTTTTTTTTTAGTTAGGATATAATTGAAACAGTTTGTGAAACAATATATTTATGGACTTAATAACTTTGTTGATAGTGTTTTTTGACCATCCTTTCGTAAGACTTGAGGCAATTAGACAGACAACAATATAGACAGGTGCATAACTTAATTAAATAAGGCTTACTTACTTTCTACCTAAATGGTCTTACGACGCTTAAATATTTGTCCTTGTAAACTGTCACCATTTCTAATTCCTGGATAAAGTTACCCCTATTTTGGAAAAAACCTTAGTTCCTTGCCAAGTTCTTTTGACACCAAATAACTGTTCAAATTGGCGCATGTTTTTTTTTTTTAATAAAAATATAACTACGACTGCGTTGCCATAAAAAATAGGCTTGTCAGTTGGGACTCAGGATGTTATAAGTACGTAAGTTTAGTCTTGTAGACACGTCTAAATATACTGTATTTTGGTAAAATAAAGAAAAAACGTAACTAAATACATACATACATGAATTCGAAAACCAATACACTCTTTTCGCCGGTCGAATAAAAAGTAGCGCGTCTGCTTAGGTTCTTAGTAAAATTCGAATTCCCGCTAAGCTGGGATCCAATTATACACTAAAATTCCCAGGCCCTCGGGAATTCCCTTTCGGTTTGTCTCTAATTGTTTTAAATGCTTTTTGACTTTCTTCGTAGGGCAAAAATAATTTCGGTAAGCATTTTTAGGGAAATGCTTCCATTACTATTTTTGCCAGTTTTGCGTAATGATCGTTCGTTATACAATATGTTAATAAAACCCTGTCCGATACATAAAGGGGCGACTCAGCCCGTCAATATGAATAACTTTTCCTATGGGACTGAAAAGATGACAATTCTATAATTATGGAAACAACTAAGTATGCTTCCCGTGGGAATCGAACCCACGATCACCGGGTCAACAAGGCAAACGCCTTAACCACTGGATCACGGAGGCTGTTTTTGCAATCCTATACAAAAGTATGTACATATTTTATTTCGAACTTGCCCGGCATTTTCCGACTAAAAATACGTAATTGTAAACAATTTGTGTAATATAATTATGATAGTTATCTCGCGTAAGTATTGTTCGGTATTCCCGTTAACATTCGAGCCATCAAAAATGTATCTATGTTTACTTAAAAGGCCGGCAACGCTCTTGTAAAACCCCTGGTGTTGCAGTTATCCATGGGAAGTGGTGATCACTTACTATAACAAGTGACTCGTTTGCCGACTTAAATCATAAAAAATAGTTTCTATAACAATATTGTTATGAGAACTACAATTGTAGGCTCATTAAATAGTTCAATAACTGCGTAATCTAGTTATTCACGGCTTACTCATACAGAACAGAGTATGCCAGTGTAACTCCGACTTCGCCAGAGCCCTGACTCATGAGTCATGCTCGGCAATGGCAATGGCTTCAATTACACGCCAATCCTTCGAACTTCAGTACAAAATATGAAGAGTTTAGAAGTAAAGATCATTATATCAAATCAATAATACTATATGGGCAACTTTCAATATGTCTTTTATTTCTTTCTCGAAGTAACAATGAAATAACCTTTTTTTTTAATTAGGGACTTTTAAGGGTTAAACCAAGCAATTGCAATGTCAACGCTCAGAAGAGGACGTATAATGATCATTTATATAGGTGATAAATCATTTAAAAATTAATGGAATATAAAAGTTTAATCGTTTAAGTCATCTTCAAATTTCGCTATTTTGGTAGCTAATATTGTAATACGAAAAAATGAAAAAAGCGGTGTAGGTTATATTTCGCGTAAGAGTCGTTGCTTCTTCTCATAGTAAAGTAAATTAGTACCTATTTACATGCATTCTGCATACTGGATACTCAAATACCATTTATGCCACATTAGTACAATTTAAAAAAACTTAACGTAAAGTAACTTTATTAAGAAAACAAAAAATATCTCAAGTTCCTACATGCTTAAGAAGGCACGTTCAGCCGTTGGTCACGGCTGTCATTATTGATTGCAAAAATGCCTTAAGGCAGCTTGAAAAGTCTAACAGCAGTATTGGCTTACTTTAAATAACACATACAAAATTTCCATTGCGAACGATCTGAATATTGCACGTGTTTGATAAATCATTTATTTGCCATTTCATTCTTTTGAATGAGCACCTTTCTTTTGATCTCAGTTAGCCACACCACACATGATAGGCATCGAGCTCCACTTCTATACTCTCCTTGTTTACCATTCCAGCCAGTTCTAAAAATATATCAAAACGAATATTTGCTCCTGTCGGTTTGTTTGGGCTGCGATTGTTACGCGAACATTAAATAAACTGAGCTTTTCAAGTTCTCCTGGTGTTTTCAATCCTTTCTTAGCATGCATATGTAGCTTTTAAATGTTATCTTATTTGTGTAGAAATTACAAAACGTCTTGGAATGCTGGTTTTCATTTCCAAGATGGTCGATAGATGTGCGCCCTGTGTTAGAAAAATATGACTACAGAATGTATAGTTTTGATGGTATCCTAATCCTAACTAATATTATTAATTCGAAAGTGAGTTGTGTTCTTGACCATATAAATGACAGAGAGATATACAGGAGTAGAAAAATATATAATTAGGTTTCCGAAGCGGTTTTATTTAAAAAAAAACATTAATTACAATTTTAATAATTTAATACGTGAAAAATCAATTTAAACATCGAAAAAGAAACAATCGCAATTACCAACAATAAAGGAAAAAAAATAATAACGAAACAATTATCACTTGCACTTAATGTCCTTATCGGAGATGTTGACGCTTCGACGAACGACGGGCAAATGGACGAATCAATAGTACTCGGTCGCTTATATAGGAGCGGCCGGCGTAAACAACATGGCGGCCGTTAGTCGGCTAACACGGCCTCTCCTGACTGTGCCTCGTCCTCGAGCACCTGTTCGTCTTGCCCATTCACCTGGTCCACCACATCATCAGACGAGGGCCCAGCATCATCGTCTTCAAAATCTACGGAAATATTGAGAACATTAGTGACGAGCAACAAAACTATACTGGCCTATACTTTCATACAAATCACATTCAAGGCCCTCTTTCATAAATAACACACAAGCACTGAACTTTCACCAACATTTACTTAAGCAAATTGCCTATTTCACAGACATATCATCACTCCAAAAGGTGATCATACGTCCGTGCCTGAACTACGAGCTCACTTGCAAAGTACCTGCACACAACACAATCATTCGTTCATCTTCTATCATTATAACACTGCTGCAGTGTTCTAACGTTTAGCTAGCTAAATAAACCTATACGATCGTAACCCCCACATGTGTTTAGGGCAGAGGCGGAATGGTGCATCGCCAGCATTGCCCATGACACATCACAGGACAGAGGCAGTATTACGCTTGTCCACATCGTGTTTAGGACATAGTCCATGACACGAACCAGACAGAGGCAGTATTACGCTTGTCTACCACGTCCAGGGCTATACACCCTCCGGACGCGAACACGACGGCCACACCTGGCGTCGACCAGACAGGCAACCTGCCCATCTGCAGCAACAGAGGCTTTGCAGCCTCTCAGCAGCACCGTTCATACAAGTGCCCGCCTGCCGCCCAGCTGCCCAATTACAATTAAAAGCTGAGGCACAAAACTGCAACACACAAATAAAAGCAAATTAAACTCACTTTCAAAGAAGGCGGCACAGCTTTCGGGACACCATTCCCCTTTCCACGTGACCATGTATTGGGCTGCTGCCTGTGTTATCTTTCCACGGGAGCCGCTCAATAATTTGAGCTCATAGCGGTCACCCGGCAGAGCTTTAGTAACTCTGTAGGGTCCTCTCATCCCAGAGTCAAGTTTTCCCGTGGATTGTGAATATTTGATGACAAATACGAGGTCATTTACTTTAAATGATTTAGGTGAGTGTCGGTTGCGATTCACACGAGAATCCTGAGCCTTTTGGTTCCCCTTAAGCAACTCATTAGCGCGACCTCTGCAGATTTCACGCCAGGCCTCCCGATTTGGGTGCGCATTTTCAATTGCCACGTCACGGACCAGGGTCCGAAGTACTGGAGTCATGGCATCAATACCAACTAATAAGTTTAGTGGAGAGAACTGAGTGGTCTTTTGCTTGGTGATGTTTAATATTAATTGGATCTTACAGAGACCATCTGACCACAAAGCATTTCTGCTACTTTCCAGGCGAACAAGGTTCAGGACCGTACGAATATATCGTTCAGCCTGGCCGTTGGCATTGTGCATCTCCGGCGTGATATAGTGTATGTCACAGCCTAAGTCAGTGAGCCATGTAGTAAAACTAGATGCCTCAAACATACGGCCACGATCACATACTACGAGTTTGGGAACGCCAAACAAAGAAACCGCGTTATTGAAAACACGTTTTAGTTCATTAGAGTCTTGGTGGCTAATGGGATAAAGCAGGCAGAACTTTGTAAAAGAATCCACCAACACAAAGATAAATTTAAACCCGTTGGAAATAGGTAACGGACCCAGTACATCAACATGAACTGTGCTGAATGGGATGTTGGGCTTCTCCCAAGACATTATTGGCTGATGAGGGGCCCTGGGTACGCGTTTCTTAGAGATACAAGTTAGGCAATGAGAAATGTACTTTTGAACAAATTGCTTCAAGCCTGGAAACCAGAAGTGTTTTCTTATCAAGTCCAAAGTTTTATCGACTCCAATATGGCCATGCTCATCATGAAAGATGCGCAGCAAACTAAGGCGGTGACCCTTGGGGATAAAGCAAAGAAGACGAGTTTCCTCACCAATAGTTGAATACCGGTAATAAAGCAAGTTGTTCTGAGATACATAGCGTTGCGCATCCAGATTACCCTCAGAAAGTTTTGTGATGAGTTCTTGGGTTTCACTATCAGCGGCCTGGGCAATCTGTGCCCAGTTGAGAGGTCTATCTATGTGGTTTACTTGCGCCACTGATGGATTTCTGCTCAGGTAATCTGCATGGGCCATTGACACACCTTTTCTATATTCGATGGTAAAGTTGAAGTCCTGTAGGTAAATCCACCAGTGTGCAACGCGTGGAAGCAGGTCTTTCTTACGTTCGGTGGCCTTCAGAGCATTGCAGTCGGTGATAATTTTAAACTGAACACCGATTAAGTAATGTCTGAAATGTTGAAGTGCTCTGACGACCGCCAACGTCTCTAACTCATACGAGTGATACCTGCTTTCGGCACCTTGTGTGACCCTACTAAAATAGGCTACCACTTTTCTGTTGCCATCGCTGTGTACTTGCATAAGTACAGCCCCGTAACCCGAACTACTAGCGTCCGTGTGGAGCTCGGTGGGTAAATTGGCGTCAAAAATTGCAAGTACTGGTTCGTTCGTTAGGACACTTATCAGTTCACATCTGACTTGTTCCTGCTCGGAACCCCATTCAAATTTGACATCCTTTTTTGTCAGACGTGAAATACTTGCAGTTTTTGTCGCGTAGTCCTTAATGTAACGCCGAAAATAGCCCGCTAATCCAAGCAACTGTCGTACCTGCTTGACATTGCTTGGGGCTGGTACATTTTGTAGCGCTTCTATTTTTTTATTGCTCGGTCTAACCTGACCATGGCTTATGATTCGGCCCAAGTATTCTATCTCAGTGGTAAGGAATGAGCACTTGCGAATGTTTATCGAAAATCCAGCTTCGGTGAGGGTTTCTAAAACGGATCGCAACAATTTTAATCCTTCACTGACTGTCATGCTCATCAAAAGGACATCATCAATGTATACCAGAACCTCACCGGTTTCGATAAACTTTCGCAACGTTTTGTTGATAATCCTTTGATAGACTGTTGGAGAATTGCAAAGTCCATAAGGCATCTTTAAGTACTCGTAATGCGATTCGGGCGTTACGAACCCAGTAAGGTGTACCGATCCCTCATCAATTGGTATCTGGTGAAAACCAGACGCCATGTCAAGACTGGTGAAGAATTTCGAGCCCCCAAGACGATCAATGTGATCATCGATCAAAGGAAGAGGATATCTATCCTTAAGAGTGATTCGATTAAGTGCTCGAAAGTCCACACACATCCTGTCAGTGCCATCCTTCTTTTTGACAAGGATGATGGGACTCGCGTACTCGGATTCAGATTCCCTGATTATGCCTTTCTCCAACAAGTCCTTGGTTATCTCCCTTACCTTTAACTTTTCCGCATAGGACCGTTTGTCCTATGCGGATACGGATGATAAGCTACTGGTACTTGACTGGTTAAATTGATCGTCATCTTACCGGTTTTGACCGTAGTAGTGGCAGTGCCTGATATAAAGAACTTGCGAAAGTCACTAATTAAATTCTGTAAGGACTCCAGTTCAGCCCCTCTTAAGGGAGTGTTAATACCACTTAGCTTATCAACGTTTACATTATTTACGGATGTAACTGTATTAGTGCTATGAGTCAGATACTGACTATCTTTAGTTCGAACAAAAGTTACTCCGTCTCTGTTAAGGACGTCTGTGCCAATAATTAAAGGTGTATTCATATATGATGACGGAACGATAACAAAGTCTACCTCCAATGAAATACTCTTAAGCTCTACGGTAAGCGTAACGTATTCGCGTGCAATAATCTCACAAGAGCTTATGCCCTTTAAAACACAATATGTCGGTTTCGGAGAACATGAGAAATATTTAATTACGTCAGATGAAATTAATGACACATTGATAGCACCACTGTCTATCAGGACGTCTATCGGTATACCTTGAATAACTGCAGTACCGATATCACTATCCCGTGAAGCGTTCAACCGTTCCTTACACAAATTAACGTTTCTTTTATTGCTACTTTGTGACATCGAACGCGCTTTCGCAAAGCAATCACTCTCTTTATGTCCTACTTTCTTACAATATGTGCACGTAACCTTAGAGGGTAGAGGATCAGACGGCTTTTGTCTCTTCGGGCAGTTATTACGCGTATGACCAAGTTGATTACAGTGAAAACACTTGATTTTGTTCGAAGAGTCACTACGTCGTTTGTGAGTAATACTACCAGAAGTAGAAGCACGATTTTCTATTTTACCGCGGCTGGGTTTGTGATATATGGCCAGAAAAGAAACTAAACTATCAGTTGAAAGGTTGGCATTAGCCGCTGCCGCCCGAATGTGTGCATCGGTAATGCCTCGTATTACAATTTCAACCATCAGATCCTCGCTTAGCCCTTTAACGATACGTAAACGCAACAACGACCGTCGAGCGTACTCAGCGTACGTCGGGAATTGATCTGATGTCATATTCATAACGTCGAAAAGCACGCCCGCGCGGTCTTTTCTACGCGGACAGAGAGATTCAAAATCTTTTTTGAAGTTGGGCCACGAACGGTCATTAGTTGTCCACTCGTCAAGCCATGTTTTTGCGTCTCCCTTGAGACAACTCGCTACCCGCGAAAGGCATTCAAAATCGTCCCAATTGTTCGACAACTGAGCACGCTCCACTTCACTACACCAAACTTCAAAATCATGGATTGACGGGTCGAAGTTCGACACGTGGTATTTATGAGATTTTACCCGACTCACCGAAATAAGCGCTTCGGCGAGAGATTGAGCCGTTACGTTAGCACTGTCTTCTCGATGAGACGTGTCACAATCATCTCGGGGTAGTGGAGTTCGTGACGCACGCGCGGAACTTTCCTCAACGGCGTTTAATCTCGAAATTATGGTATCCAAAGTATGTTTCACGGAACTTCCCTTACTACGGTGCCGATGACGGCGCGATCGAGAGCGTGAATCACGACGGGACCGCCGTCGCGACTTGCGCTTCGATTTATTACGCGACACTTCCACTGAACTGCTTCGCGAACGAGATGATTGAGGCATGTCAGCACAAAATAAACACGTGTCAACACAAAATTAACGATTGTTTATTTTTCGTCAAATTTAAACTATCTAGGTAGGCACAGAGCCTATCCCACTTCTGAAATTAGGTTTCCGAAGCGGTTTTATTTAAAAAAAAACATTAATTACAATTTTAATAATTTAATACGTGAAAAATCAATTTAAACATCGAAAAAGAAACAATCGCAATTACCAACAATAAAGGAAAAAAAATAATAACGAAACAATTATCACTTGCACTTAATGTCCTTATCGGAGATGTTGACGCTTCGACGAACGACGGGCAAATGGACGAATCAATAGTACTCGGTCGCTTATATAGGAGCGGCCGGCGTAAACAACATGGCGGCCGTTAGTCGGCTAACAATATTTTTTAATTCCTATGTAAATAAATGTTTATGTTGAATCTGTTTAAAACATAAAAACTTGTTCATTTCCAAAAATATTTCGAACCAGTCCAAAAATTCCTATGTTTACAAGCAGTTTGGTAACTATCAAGGTTATGTTCGCATTAATTGCTACATATCTCGGTTTTTGCAATTTCTTTGTTGTGTGAGAATCGGTACAATGCCACGGTAATTGAGTTGTAAACTTGCTTGTTGGAACTTGCCAAATTATGATGCGGTTGTGAGATTCGCAACTGTTAGTCAAGAGGCTTACATCAGCGAAACTAGCGCCACCCGTTATTTTATTGGTCTACTCATAAACAAGATCAAATTCAAAAATCTACGTTAGTACTTCGGTACATACTAATTGCCCTGGCAACTAGCAAAATAGCAAAAAAGAACTTTGTCGGTAGCGTGGCTCTACCGGCGAAGTTCTCTTTTGCTAGTAGCATGAATGGGCCGCCTCGTCCGGGGAAGTACCACACTCTCACAGAAAATCGACGTTTGAGTTGTAGCTTTACTGCTTCTATGCTTCGTTCGGTGAGTGGGAGAGCCGGAGGCCCATTCCTTCTTCCCTCTGGTGAGGGAAAAGTTAAAGGCCGGCAACGCTCTTATCACACTCCTGGTGTTGCAGTTGTCCATGAGCAGCGGTGATCACTTGCCATCAAGCGATACGCTTGTTCGTTTGCCATCCTATGACATAATAAAAAACTTTTATATGAAAACTAGCTGTTACCCGCGGCTTCACCCGCGTGATATATAGCCTATGTCCTACTCAGTTCCCTAACCTATGTGTATGCAAAATTTCATGATGATCAGTTCAGTAGATACGGCGTGAAAGCGTAACAAACAAACAAACAAACTCACTTTCGCATTTATAATATTAGTTGGGATTTGGGATGTCGAAAATTTTATGAGTTCCCAGTATTGACTCCATGGGAAATGATGATCATATTGACGGGCTGAATCACCCATTTTGGTGTAAATCGAGGGTCATTTACACACTGTACAAATAAGACCTTGCTATTTCTACGTTAACCGTAGAGAAAGCGAGTACTTGAAGTAATCTCCGTTAATTTGATAACTGGAGAAAGTCGCAATTAACATAGATGTTAATTAATTTGGCAGCAAACGAGCTGTGAAGTGGACAGCTGACTCATGCTGTGCTTCTGCCATTTGACAAGATCTTAGATATTTCAGATTCTGCAATGTGTTTGGTATAGCAAAACTTAAATTCACGTTCTCATCATGAAAACGAATAATTTTGTTCTATGAACAAGCCTGAAATCTAAAAAGTGGCATACGGGGTTCATTTGATAGTTCCATCTAAAAACAGTGGAACTGCCACTACCTATAAAATATACTTCTAGAAATTTAAACAGCTGCCTCATATTTTGGCATTGTCCTTTACCACGATCGAAGAAGTTAGAGGTATCATTATCATCATCATCATCATCATCATTTCGTGTAGGTGACACGGTCAGTCGACCATGCACACCCTGGTGTCAGAGTTCTTCGGAACCGCCTCTCGGCCTCTGACGTGGTTCCTTTAATGACTACCAGATGGCAGCCGGGACCACCGGCTTAACGTGCCTTCCGAAGCACGGAATCATCTTTCTTATCAGACAATCAGGTGATTCATGCCTGCAATGTCTTAGCCAAACTGGAAACAACTTAACAAAGTATGCTTCCCGTGGGAATCGAACCCAAGACCCCCGGGTCAACAAGGCAAACGCCTTAACCACTGGACCACGGAGGCAGTTAGTGGTATACGAAGATCGTATCCTTATCATTTCCTTACAAATATTATAAATGCGAAAGTGAGTTTGTTTGTTTATTACGCTTTCACGCCGTATCTACTGAACCGATCATCATAAAATTTTGTATACAAATAGGTTAGAGTACTGAGAAGGATATATGCTATATATCACGCGGGCGGAGTCGCAGGTTATAGACTAGACTAAGTGGTTGTGATATATAATAACGAAAATGTCGTTATTGCAAGATTGAATATCACTGAAAAGTGAAAATTTGTTATCAGTGAATTAACTAGGTTGTGACGACGTGCGGTCTGCAGCCCTCCGCTCCCCTCGACGAGGAGAGCGGAGGGCTGCAGACCGGAGCGACGAACTTTCTTCTTCATCTGCGAGCTGAACCCAAGCTAAGTAGTTCCTCTCACTTGAGGGGGCTACTCATCCGAACTTGGCCTAAAACCCGCGACTCTGTAGATCCTGTACTAAAACTTACAATATATCTCATTATATGATACCTAGTGTTTATTTTCTCACACCTATCATGAAAAAAAACTTAACGTGATAAGGTATATCCAAAGATATTTTACACAATCAATACTGCCTGCTCAGACACATTAATTAAAAAACTGCTTATCATTAGGTCTTTTGTTAGCCTCCACTGCAGGAGCACGACCCTCTGGACTCTCTGTACTACCAGAGCCATATATTAGCCAGAGCAGTCAGAGGATTTTGCCTACCCTCTCCACGCTGGCAAGACAAGTTGTAGATGATGACATCTCTTGATGTTTTAAAGCTTTGTTTAGTTTGTGTTCCCTAAGTCACCTTTTACGACATCCACGGGAAGACTTGGATGGTCCTATTCTACTGACGGAAACCACACGGCACAAAAAAGGTGCTCGTCTACATTCAAATAAATAAATAAGATAAACAACACAAGAAGCCCCAGAAGGACAATGCCTATTTACTTTTCACAATTACATCTTAACTATCATCACTATACAAACAGACAATCACAAACTATCTCCGGAAGCTTAACCTTGAACTTCCCACAGCAATACAGCTTCATACACCTTCAGCCAGTCTAAATCACACCTTATTCGCTTTTAATAAGAGTTACACAAATGTTAAGTTCAATGGCTTTGTACACAGAGATTTAATACTAGAGCAGGCATTGAAAACAAAATCTAAAGTAAATCGACGTCATCTAAGGTTACGGTTGAAAAACCTATGACAAGTCACATACCAGTTTTTGAAGCTGAATCCCAGTCTCTAGAGAGGCAGAGAGATAACCATGTCCGGACTAATAACTACAAAAAAATAGTTAAAATTTATTATTATTATGTTTTCTCAAGGTTTATCCTTCACGGAACGTATCCCGGACCTTTGAGGCTTGCATGGGGTTATTGGTTAGAGGCGTATTATTATGATTTTTAATTTATTTTTCACTTATATCTATCATTACAGGATATCCTAATGCGACAGAGAAGTCAATTTACATATTTTGTATCATTAAATATGCCACCCTTGTAAATTCGTTCAGAAAACAACAAAATAGGTCTTATTTCGATCGCTTTGGACCAAGGGGTGATTCATCCTGCTGATATGAAAAAATAATCAAACTGACCGGGAGGTTGAATGTTTTAACATGGAAGAGTCATTTCTTTATTTAATTTCCAGCATTGGTCCCATAGGAGAAGTAAAAGTGTATAGATACTTTTACCCCGATATTGGTTCATCGGCAAAATCTGTGGTAATAAATATTGGCTTTTGATTTCGATGTCCGCTCTATGTGTACTAGTGCAAAACCTCTCTGCCTTCGTATAAAAACCGGACAGCATAAAACCTTGGAACCTATCACGCGATGCAGGTCTTAGATCTTTGTTACGAGCTGATGTGTTTTATGGGTAGGAAGTTTCTTTTTATTAAATAGCACGCGAACTACAAGCTGTAGGCTTTGATTGCTCACTGTGTTCTAGTCTAACTGTCTCTGCCGAAAAATGTTATATAAACTTATCAAGGCATAGAACACGTGTGAATTGCATTTGAATTTGCGACCCCCAATATAAATTATTTAAACTTAATATATTACAATCAATATTTTTTAACCCTCAATCCAATATTTGTCTATGATATCTATTTCCTAGAGAAAACATAAAGTAGCCGGTCGTCTGATACCTTCTTCGTAGTTTGTGATGCTAAGTTAATTGGTGCAGCTACCATGGGTGTCATGTCACCTTAGGCGGTTGACATGATCGTGTATTCCCGTTGGCCCCATGATTTTCGTCATACAGCGGCGGATTTACAAATTTGCCGCTAGTAGTCTATTCAAACTTGCCGCCCCTACTGAGTATTGAAATTCAATACGTTAGTTTAGTTCACAATCATATTAATTACATTTAGTTATTCAGAAATTGCTACTTTATGATGTGTTCTATCGTCCTCATTACATCGACTTTTTCCCGTTATTAGTATGATTGTGAAGTAGGTGATATAGTGAAGTAGCCGCGGGTAACAGCTAGTCTTTTATATACGGATTACGAACGTAATGTGTATAAATATAATTATATTTTTTTATTATTATTTGGGCTAAATTTGCCGCCCCTCTAAATATGCCGCCCTAGGCTTCAGCCTACTAAGCCTATTGGTAAATCCGCCACTATCGTCATATCACTTCAGAGATTGAGGGAGAGGGTTGTAAATCTAAGCACTCTGAGATTTTGACGACAGATCCCCTCCGGTTTATCGAGCCAAATCTTACCGGATATCACACCAAAAAGATAAGGAGGTTTAGGAAAAGATCACGTAATTGGTTTTCTTTGAAATTTTCGTGGTCATGTAAAGTGCAGTCCACACATGAGTACCTTGTACCCTTGTACCTTTACCTGGATTTATCAAAGTTTTATTAACCAATATTAGTTACTTAGGTATTATTTTCCCGCCGTGTGATTTCTGGCAGAGTAGAATAGGACCACTTTCCTTCAATGGATGTCGTAGAAGGCGACTTTTCTTGTCAGGTTGTTATACCGAAGGCGAAGACCTAAGCTGCCGTTAATAAAACAAAACATTAAGGAAACTTTCAACATCCATCATTTACAAGTATTTAAAACTTCGACCATTAGTCAACTCCTTCGATTTAACTTTGCGAATATTTCGTTATCTAATATCGAAGCTTTTGTTTATCAAATGCTACATCTTATTACCGGCTTCGTCGCAAAATGTCCCTTAAGCAATACCATGTGGTCTCAACGCCTTAATCGTACGATTTGTTCTCAGAGATTCGCATAGATGGCGCCACTCGAAACTACACAACATTGTATCTACCGTATTATGAGAATATAAAAACATGATTCACAAAATATATCTTATTAAATATCAAAACAATATTTTAGGCATAATATTTTAAAATGACACCGTATATTTAGTAAGTTAAAGGCTAACGCAGATTACCGCCATCTCGATCGAGTAGCAAGCAACTATCTTGCGCCATACATTCGCCTGCTTTTCGCAACCTTAATTTGGTCCAATATTTTTGTATGAGGTGGGCAGTCTATTACGTTAGTATTATATTGTCTTTGGCAATACTTACTAAACTAAATGGGGCAGAAAGGTTCTCACCAAGGACCTGACCAACGTCGCAAGAAGGCCCTGGATGTAGGCTGTCCAACCAGTCGTATTGGTACATGTAGGGCTATGTCCTTCTTGCAACTAAGATGATGATTACTGATCTGTTTCAAAAAAGTGCTAGGTTAACTGGAAGGCCCATGCAAATTGCGCTTTTCCCTTCTTGTCGAATACCTTTCAGTTCTGCCTACCTGGTATTATGCAGACGTTCCTTCATCATCACTATCAGGTCTTTTTTAGTCTCCACTGCAGGTGCATGACCCTCTCTGTACTACCAGAGTCACATATTAGCCAGAGCAGTCTGAGGATTTGGCCTACACTTTTCACGCTATCCAGACGGGTTGGAGAGGTCTCTCTGATGTTTATAAGCTTTGTTTGTATTTTCTAAGTCACCTTCTACAACATCCACGGGAAGACATGGAGTAGTCCTATTCTACTCTGCCGGAAACCACACGCCATCATCATCACCAGGTCTTTCTGTCTCCACTGCAGGAGCACGACCCTCTGCGACTATCAGAGCTATACATTAGCAAGAGCAGTCAGAGGATTTGGCCTACACTCTCCTCGCTGGCCAGACGGGTTGGATAGATCTCTTTAATGTTTATAAACTTTGTTTAGCTTATGTTTCCTCAGTCGTCTTCTACAACATCCACGGGAAGACTTGGAGTGGTCCTATTCTACTCTGCCGGAAACCACACGCCAATCCGTTCCGTATTGATTCCTTTCTTTCTCTACCACGTACTACGCAGTTGTTCCTTATCTTCAGTTTGTATTATTAATTTATATGGCTATTACCGAACTCCAGGTGTGTAATGTATATCAAAGTGTTCTCATAGCTATATGTTTAATTGCAGGTCGGGTCGAGGTCGCCGTGGCCATGGCAACAGGCGGGGAAACAAACCTCTGAGAGCGGGTGAGTCGACGGCCTATGCCTCTCTGACAAGTCTATATCAAGGCTACCTTCCTAGAATAAGGAAACTATTCTTAAAGAATAGTTTCCTTATTATCAAATACACATAGCTCCTTTATTCTTGGAGGGAGGATCAGCTGGTCTGTTACAAACTAGACTTTCCTAGTATGATTTTATACGCTGTTTAGGCGTACCCTAAACATATAAAGGGCCATCTAATTCATACATCGCTTGAGAAGGCGGAAAATATTTGCCTATATTAACCAACCTTCAATAATACGCATAATTCTAGCATTCAATTTCATCGAAAAGTCTTTAGAATTTTTGAATGCTCTACAATGAATCTTCAATGCTCGGAATCGGATTCGTTCTGTATGTTAGTACTTATATTAATTCTGTGCTAAGAACTAGGTAGACTGTTCTAGCATGATTAACTGAGAACCACAGGTACGCCAAAAACATATCTAGGTTACTATATAAGTACTTCACTTTCACTGACGATGCAATCGCCAGCTGAAATGATGAAAACGTTTAGATGATGATGAGTCAATGACTAATTCCGTTAATTACGTTTGCGTACAATAATGCACGGCGCATTATTATGCGTGCATGCAAAGATCGTAAAACATTATCACAAAGAGCCCGCTAATTTTGCACCTGCATTAGCAATATCATAAACTTGTGATGTGACCAATTAGTCTATAAAATCACTATTTCACAGCCTCGTGTTTTTATGGGGTCCCGTGCTGTAAAAGGTTAAAAAAGTAACCCTTATTTATAGGATCGATAGATGTGTGTTACCAGAGACACAGCGGTGACACTCCCTGTACGTGAGAGATCGAGCTCCGGTGGTCGGCATCGACATAGCTCGGCGGATTAGCTCATTGAAGTGGCAGTGGGCGGGGCACATAGCGCGAAGAACCGATGGCCGATGGGGCAGAAAGGTTTTTGAATGATGATAAGATGATTTATAGGATCACTCGGTTATTGTTCTGTCTGTTTCTAAAATATGCAACAACGGATTATCCACGTAAATTGCTACTGACCGACATGTTTTGAGCTCTAGTCTAGTCTAATGCAAAACATGTATGATGACCACAGATTTTATCACCGAATCACATTGTGGCAAGATTTTACCTTTTATTTACAAGATATTTTATGAAAATACATGGTTTGATTCACTAAATATTCTGATATCTATGGTTTGATTAATTGTTTGTTTGGTCACATACGAAATATGTGTAAGTGGCCAACACTGGTGTCAGATTTTTCAAGCTGCCTTAAGGCATCTGACATAGCTTAACGACTGCCATCAACGATGACAGCCGGAACCAACGGCTTAACGTGCCTTCCGAAGCATGGAGGAGCTCGAGATATTTTAATGCCACTTGCGGTCACCCATCCAAGTAGGGACTGCAACAGGGGTTGCTTAACATACGTAAGCGCTCATAGACCTCACACCCACTGGACCATCGGGCTCATTTGATTAATTCATTGATTAAAAAGCAGAAAAAGGGTATGGGTAAAATTCTAAGATGTCTATCAATAGGCTAAGCGGCTACACATAATGGCACATCACATATCAGTATTTTTCTCTGTGATTTTTCTCGTCTTCTTCTTAATAATGGGTCTGAGCGCTGTCTACCTCGTAAAATTTCTAGACGTGATCTGCTTTCAGCGATTAATTTGATCGTAAAAAATCCATATTTCATAGCCATTTGAATTTTAAAACGGCTTCGTATTAGGAAAAATTGAACGATCATTATTTCAAGTGCCATTCAGATATTGATGATGAGGATTTTTTGTAAAGATCATTATAAATTTAAATTCGTAATAGATTCATGAAGATTATTTTGTCATTAGTGTGGAATAAATTCTTCTCATTCGCTCGTCGAATACCGCTTTTATTAACCAACTTCAAAAAACGAGGTTATCAATTCAACCTATATATATATATAATGTAATGTTATGAGAATTGCTCAGTTTTTGTATTTTAATATTCTATTCCAACTTCTAAACAAGTTTCATCAAAATGAGTTTAGATCTTTTTGAGATAGAGAGTTTTGTCGGTGACATTGGTTTTAAATCGTTCTTTTGTGTGCGTTTTGGCCATTCATTTTGATAGATAGAGATGAATAGACGAATTTTTTTTAAATCTACGGTTGCAACGGCCTAGAAACATAAGCTATATCAAGCTTACTGTTCGTGTGTGTTAGTGGCCAACCATGATATTAAAAATTTCAAACTTATTCTTATCGAGTCGAAATGGCTTCATTTAATTAGATATCTACCAATGTGAATGTCGCATAGATTTGTATTAAGTGGCTACCACGGTTGGCCTCTTACACACACATACAGAAAGCTTTGTCAGATGTGTGTGTGATAGCCGAAACGCACACGACATAACAGGACAAATTCTAAAGAACTCGCTACATTTCTCAAAAACGGCTAATTTGATTGTGATGAAATTTACTGTTCCCTAAGTTGGACAATATTTAGTCCATGGGCGATCAAGCCTCTCTCAGTATCGGGTAAAAACAACATCTTTGTTTATCCTGTATTACGCAGGTTTCGCACCTAAACAAACACGCCTAAATATTTTATTTGTCAAGTTGGTATGAGGACACGGCCTAGCAATGCCGACTACCACCTGTTATAATACAACAGAATATAGTTTAGTAACAACTAAACGAAAGTAAACAGTTGAGTAGAACTACAACACAATTTTATAGAACTAGCTGTTACCCGCGGCTTCGCCCGCGTAATTTATAGCCTATGTCCTTCTCGGTATCCTAACCTATGTGTATGCAAAATTTCATGATAATCGGTTCAGTAGATACGGCGTGAAAGCGTAACAAACAAACAAACAAACTCACTTTCGCATTTATAATATTAGTTAGGATAGGATAGTTAGGATTAGGATAGTTGGGATAAGGGATATTTAGACCAGATTAAGTTCGAGGTCGTTTGGTTCCCGGCAGAGTAGAATAGGACCACTCCAAGTCTTCCCGTGAATGTCATAGGATTCGACTTCGGAAACACAAGCTAAATAAATATCAAAAGAGAACTGTCCAACCCGTCTTGCCAGCGTGGAGAGTCTGACTCAGAGGAGAGTCTGACTCAGAGAGACTCTGGTAGTATAGATAGAGTCGTGCTGACTCGTGCTCCTGCAGTGGAGACTAACAAAGACCCATAAAAACCGGATTAAGACGATGAAGTTATAGACTACTCCCATTTTATTACGATGAGCGTTTTAGACGTGTTGCTACTGTTACGATGCGATCATTCGATTTTAGACCATGAACGTTTTTGACGGGTTGCTACCGTAGGCTAGTTACGTTTGTGACCATCTGATACTACTCCGCCTAGATGACACCCCAGCCATATCTGAGTCAGTCCGTCAATAAACCAACTTTTTCTTTGGGATCAATGCTGGAAACTCCATAAAATTTTCGGCATTTTCATACAAAAGAGTTCAGCAGCCCGGGAAATTATTATGGGAAAGTTAAAAAAATCGAACTCCCAGCAGTTTTTTAGGAAACGGGCTGACTAACCCTCTTCAGTGTGTTTCAAGGGTGACGTTACACGCTGTATAAACTAGCCTAAGTCTAGGTTCTTGGGATAACAGCAACCTAATCTAGGAGACCTATTACGGATTAAGGACACAATATGTGAAGCCTTTGTATGTAACAACAATGGCTATGATCCTTTGATGAGTCAGCACAGGTACAGGGATGACAATCGAGGGTATTATCTGAAGATGAATAGGTGGATTAAGGGATTTCATCATTTATATTGCCATTTTTTACGTCTGCCAAAAAGGAGTGATTAGTTCTAGTATTGGTCCATCATAAGTCCTGTATCTAACGGATTTGTCCGTATGAGGAATTTTAAGAACCTATGGAGGGTTGACGGACGCGGGGTTGTTATAAGTGAAACTCACTAGTTGCAGGTTCGAAGATTAACTATTGACTGCTCATCTATTATTGGATTAACATAGCTTTTTATACAGATCTTAAGTAGGACATAATTCGTCATTATCTTGTCTATCGAGGTTACACGTGTACACATGTGCTGAATACTTGTGCTAAATAATATTTTCTAATAATTCTATTTAACAAGGTTCAAGGGTAAATTCTTAGATAGTTATCTTATACGTGGAATGCTAATGAGGTCGTGTGTCGTCACACTACACCTCCTTCCCTTTTTTTGAGACAAAAATTAACAATCATTTTTGGCTAATAAAATGTTTACAATTAATTTAAATATTACAGTTACGCCTATCTTCTTTTTTTAAAGAAAACATTTTCAAAAAGCTATACAACACTAAGTAGATATACAAAAAATAGTTAAGGTTATTCGAATACATAGTTGTTTAAGAAGAACCAGTTCATTTTCTTTCTAGGTTACATAATTAAGCGTTAGCATAAGCATACATAAGCCATGTCGTACCTCTGTATAATTTTTATTTGAATAAGTAATGAATATATATCTTAAAAATATAAGTAGCTAGTACCTTATATAGTAAAATGGATTACAATGTTTTAGTTACTTCTAAATGTAGTGATTTTTTAAAAATATATTATCTTCTCCTATATTAGGATTATCGGCTAATATTAAGATACTACAAATAGCCATCAGATGGATGTTGAGTATAATGACAAAAAATTATACGTCAGGTCTTCCTATTTCAACTTGCCGCAATAAGTAATATGATAGTACATATATCTCCATGGAAGATCTCCTGTATTAATATTGGTATTAGTATTAGCATGACGTGTGAATGCATCACTGTGTTATCTAGATCATTAAATTCAGTGGAAAAAGTAAATAATAACAGCAATTTCGTTTTAATGCTGCTTAGTAATAATTGATCATAAATTCGTCAGTTAGATCTTATGTGAATTAGTGACTTAGTGACATGTGAAAGTTCATAGGTATAGTGTAAATAATATAGATCATCATATTATAACATTAACAAGGTACATATCACACACAGGATACAAGGTAATTATTATGAATACACATTATTCATTTATTAGGACATATTTTGTGTCTCTAAAAGGCTCCTTATCTGGGCCTAGCCGAAAACGGCATTTTTGCTCGTTTGGCATTTTATTCATTATTCATTTCTTAGAACATTTGTGTTTCTAAAAGGCTCCTTTACTGGGCCAAGCCGAAAACGGCATTTTCGCTCGTTTGGCATTTTTACAGGCAAATTTCTAAATATCAACCTCACGAATGGTAGCTCGACCTAGACATGATCGGATTAGATAGAATAGATTCTAGCCTGCTCTTGTATCCTTATGACCTTGACATTTTCATATGATCCCTTTCAGCAGTGCAGCTCGTGCAACCTACTGACCATATTTTATAAAAATTATTACACATTTATATATTTGTAGATATACCCAATTATCTTTGCCACATTATTTCATTTTTCTGACGTTGAATAAAAATAATACGATGCACAAAATCGTCACAATCAATATGAAACATGAGATAGACAGCATACGCTGCATTCCAATCTTAGACGCTAACATCAACACGTCATACACGAAGCGTAATCACGTTACTTCGTCACTTTTCATCGTTCTATTTTGAACAAAAATATCCACTGATCATAGAATACCATTGAATAAATGTTTTATCTCGTTAACATGATTAAGTAATTATTATTAAAAATAATGAATATATTTTTGCAATTTACATCTAAGTTAAAATGAAGTCGTATTCTTTGAGCATTGTTATTAAATTGCATTAAAATTACTGTTTTTGGTATAAAACTTCTTTAAAGTTACTCCTTATTTTTGCGTATTCAATATTTTATAATTTTTCAATTACACTTATAGTAATCGTATTTGGTACAAGAAACGTTTTTTATAAATTTCTTTAGAATAACTTACACAGTCTATAGTCCTATTAGTTGACAGTGATTCACTGCTGCTTCTGCGCTCTGCTGCTGTAAGCCGCTGGATACGCTGGGTGGGCCGGGCTATACCCTGGACTCCGTGGGCCGGGATAACCCTGGACACCGCTCCATCAAACAAATTTTCTTTCTTCTTTCTTCAAAATCTCAGAATAAATCATCATAAAATATATTCTTTCTTCATGTTCTCGCCATAGTTATGATATGATGTCACTATTTATTTTTTCTTTCTTCACAATTCATATCTTCATAAACATTTTTTTTTTTTCATATTTAACCATCTTGAACTTCTTATTTCCATCCGTTTCTCCGTAGTTTGTTTGTTGCACACAAGTCTTTTCTTGTTTTAATTTTTCTTCAATGTGCGCCGAATTTCTTTTCTTCTTGTAGCACTTATTTATTCAAGTTGCGCGGTAAACGCGAACTGACATCCGTGCCCCCAGTACCGACGAGGCACGGCACTGGCTAGGGTCGCCATATGGAGGGTTGACGGACGCGGGGTTGTTATAAGTGAAACTCACTAGTTGCAGGTTCAAAGATTAACTATTGACTGCTCATCTATTATTGGATTAACATAGCTTTTTATACAGATCTTAAGTAGGACATAATTCGTCATTATCTTGTCTATCGAGGTTACACGTGTACACATGTGCTGAATACTTGTGCTAAATAATATTTTCTAATAATTCTATTTAACAAGGTTCAAGGGTAAATTCTTAGATAGTTATCTTATACGTGGAATGCTAATGAGGTCGTGTGTCGTCACACTACAAACCCTCCCTAAATCATGTGTGACATAGGTCATATTTTTTGCCAAGACAGTCGCTTTATATTTGCTTATTATTTTTCGGTTTTTAGACATCCTTATCCTTACTAATATTATAAATGTGAAAGTGAGTTTGTTTATTTGTTTGTTTGTTTGTTACGCTTTCACGCCCAACCTACTGAACCGATCATCATGAAATTTTGCATACACATAGGTTAGGGTACTGAGAAGGACATAGGCTATATATTACGCGGGTGAAGCCGCGGGTAACAGCTAGTATGCTATAAAATGAAGGGAAAGAAAATACATGAATTTTATGGGATCAAGTGCTGTCCCTTTTTTAAAAAATCACTAGAAAGAAAACGAAGCTATAATTTTAAATTTTGTTCTGTGAGGCCCTAGATACCCTTTCAAACTATTTTATGAACTACTGTTTACAGTTAAAAGTGTAAACGTGAAGCTTAACTTAGTGTTTCCTCCAAAAGTGACCGTTTTTGTCAAAAACTAAGAAAATTTTATTTTCTTACTTTGAACTGTAAACAGAACTTAGTGCATAAAATAGTAGGATTCCTTAGGGCCTCGCAGACTAAAATTGTAATTGATATCTCCGTATGATTTTTTTCAAAAGATTTTTTTATATAAATCATTTGAAAATAAAATCAAATGGTCCCCGAAAAATTTATGCTTTCTTCTAAAAGTATCTTAATTAATTAATTACATTGTTAAGTCTCGTGCTATTATGGTCTTGCTAGGTAACTGTTTTGTTTGTTTTTCGTATGTGTAAGTGGCCAACACTGGTGTCAGATTTTTCAAGCTGCCTTAAGGCATCTGACATAGCTTAACGACTGCCATCAACGATGACAGCCGGGACCAACGGCTTAACGTGCCTTCCGAAGCACGGAGGAGCTCGAGATATTTTTATGCCACTTTGCGGTCACCCATCCAAGTAGGGACTGCATCAGGGGTTGCTTAACATATGTAAGCGCTCATAGAGCTCACACCCACTGGACCATCGGGCTCCCTAGCCTGGGCTGCTAGGGCTGCTAGGTAACTGACAAATCATGGGTGTTAATTGGAGTTTACATATGATGATTTTGTAAATTGATTTCAGTGGACTTTATAACATGAAATCGGTGTAGTTTGGTGTTATAAATGCTATATGAACAATACGTTAGAAGTATTCGGATATGGTTCTTATAAGTTTATCTTCAAAGGCAATATACAAAATAAATGAAGCTTTAAGTCTAAACGAATCAACATTTAACTCAAATAAAGCTGCAAATGGCTTCAGAGAATCGCACCAACAAAGAAATTGAACTTTAAATAGCGTTCGCGTGCTAATGCAATTCCTTCAAGAGTTCTAGACTTCCAGAGCACGGATAACTGCTAAGTGGTAATGGCGACGTTCCTTGTTCCCTGCAAGAGTTCTGCAATGGCATTAGAGCAAAAAGTTTGAGGAATATTACCTTCAAGTTATGATAAGTATTTTCATTTGACCCCTGAGGCAAGAAGAGGGGTGTTATTAATCTGATTATATGCATCTTTTGAAGTTGCAAACAGATTTGCATGCGGTTTATTTATTTTAAAGTGTCCTGGCGAAGGTTTTTAGATTTTTTATCAAAATCGGTTTTTCCGTTTACAAGATAGAAAGAGTTTTGTGGTCAAGGGTTGCACAACATTTTTGATTCAAATAGCAGCACTGGGCGTTACAGACATACATTAACAAGTAAGTAAAATGTCAACTTAGTCTACCTGCGACCACGAAAACTGTAAAGTGCTCGAAACGTTAGGTGTATAAATAATGTAATAAACGCGATAAAAACCGTATTAAAATAATTTTATTTAAAAGTAAGTAAAAGCTATGTTGATCGCGATGTGGTTCTGTAAGGTTTTTAAAATAAATGTATGCCATATAATAATATAAAATAAAATAAATGTAGCTTAAAGTCTAAACGAATCAACATTTACCTCCAATAAAGCTGCAAATGGCTACAGAGAATCGAACTTTAAATAGCGTTCGCGAGCTAATGCAATTCCTTTCAAGAGTTCTAGACTTCCAGAGCGCGGATAAGTGCTAAGTAGTGATAGTGACGATCCTTGTTCTCTGCAAGAGTTCTGCAATGGCATTAGAGCAAGGAGTTTGAGGAATATTACTTCAAGCTATGTTAAATATTCACATTTATAACTAACAAAACCAACCAAGTGCGTGACGGGCCACGCGCAGTGTAGGGTTCCGTAGTTACGAATGACAACTTTGAGTTCACACTGTTCACACTCGCACCTCTCTAACAATGAAAATTGTATGAAATTTTAAATTTTCGAGTACATTTTATAAGTTGGTTGCCTATAACTTTTTAGTTTGTACTCATCATCATCATTTCGTGTAGGTGACACGGTCAGTCGACCATGCACACCCTGGTGTCAGAGTTCTGCGGAACTACTAGATGGCAGCCGGGACCACCGGCTTAACGTGCCTTCCGAAGCACGGAATCATCTTTCTTATCAGACAATCAGGTGATTCATGCCTGCAATGTCCTAATGGAAACAACTTAACAAAGTGGGAATCGAACCCACGACCCCCGGGTCAACAAGGCGAACGCCTTAACCACTGGACCACACTTAGTACCAGCTCTGATAGTTTTCCTGTCAACTTCAGTATATATGCTACTGCTGTAATTTTTTTCACGTATCCATATATAACCGTTTAGCCGTTTAGTTTAGAGTAGGGTAGGTAGTAGAGAGAGAGGTAAGTGTCCCACCACACTTACCTCTAACAAAAATTTGCACTTTAATACCAAATATTTCGGAAACGGGTCCCTTAATCGATAAATGGTGTTCTCAACTTCACAATATTTTTAAAGACCTATTTAAAAATATCCCACACGATGGGTTAATAGAGAAAAAAAAATTACTCCCACTTTAGATGTATGGGAGCTACCCTAAAAATTTTTTTTTCATGGTTTTTTTCTACCACTCTTTTGTCATAACTATTATACATACCCATACCAAATTATAGCTTTCTAGTACTTATAGTCTCTGAGTAAAACCGCAGACAGACGGACAGACAGACATGGCGAAACTATAAGGGTTCCTTGTTTACTACGGAACCCTAAAAACGGTGGTTGTTATTATTTGGCTTCCGCAAAGTAACGACTGAATAAATTTAATGTTAATAATCTGACTATGTGAGATGTTAACCGATTTCGATGTTTTATTTGTTATTGGTTTATTTTTTTAGAAGCAAGATTTCTGGCGATGCTTCTTAGACATTGTTATATCAAAATCTGTCTAGCCGTTTACAAAATAGAGGTATGTCTTGTGTCAAGTGTTCTTAAAAAATTATGACTATATATAATGTTTTACACAACTTTTGGCATAGAGCAAACGTAGTAATTTATATTTAAAGAGAACAAAAACAAAATTTTTTTTTCATAATCTTCGTTGCCCTGTCTTTTAGAAAAAGGCTGTATTTAAAATAAACAGGATTTCTAAAAGGTCGTTATGAAATCTCATTTTCTTCAGCATTGTACCACAACACAATATGGCGGTTTCGCAATGGTGAAAATGGTCATTGAGACCCAGTTCCCAGACATTTGGAGTTATGGCCACTAATGATAGCTGACAATACTGTAATGATAGTATGTATGCAATCGGGTTTTGATGAGATAATAAATAAATATATACGGACAAATCACACAGATTGAGCTAGCCCCAAAGTAAGTTCGAGACTTGTGTTATGGGATACTAACTCAACGATAGAATATTTTATAACAAATACATATATAAATAAACATCCAAGACGAAGGTCAATCTGAAAAAGATCGTTTTACATTTTGACCAGACTGGGGATCGAACCCAGGACCATCCGTGTCGCAGCCTGGCGTGTTGACCGCTGCGCCACGGAGCTCGAGCTGCTTTTTTCATTATTGAAGTAACATCATATTTTTTTTAAAATCTCCACTGCAGAAGAACGCCCCTCTCTCTACTACTAAAGCCAGAGCAGTCAGGAGCAGGTTTGCTCTACACGCTGGCCAGACGGGTTGGAGAGGTTTCTTTGCTAATGAACATCCAAGAGACCTCTCCAACCCGTCTGGCCAACGTGGAGAATGTAGGCCAAATTCTCTGACTGCTCTGGTTAACATATGGCTCTGGCAGGTCAGAGAGGGTCATGCATGCTCCTGCAGTGGAGACAAAAAAGACCTGATGATGATGATGATACAATGTGTAAACAAAACCCTGTCCGATCCCTAGAGGGGCGACTGAGCCGGTCAATATGAACAACTTCTATAGGATTTATGCTAGAAATTAGTTTGAAAATCCATTAGCTGAGTTGTGTTCAAATATCACGGGTGGTTACAACCACGATTCTATTTAAACAGATCGGTTCTTAAATCAATGTAATAAGGTCTAAAATGGACAAAAATGTAATACAAATGATGCCGCTGACTGTACATTGCGTGCTCATATTACGACCTTGTATAACTTCAGTATGGTCGCATCATTAATCTCATGGATTAGGTCTGCTAAGTGGAGTCTGTGACTGACGCGCGTCTGACTGAATTATGTCATTCTGAGATTTTGCGATTCGCGCTATCAAGCCTGCTTTGCTTTTATTTATTTAATTACTAGCTTGTGTAATTAGTCCCGTGTGGTTCCCGGCCGCGTAGAATAAATCCAAGTCTTCTCGTGGATGTCGTAGAAGGTGGCTTGGGAGACACAAGCTAAACAAAGCTTATAAACATCAAAGAGAGCTCTCCAATCCGTCTGGCCAGCGTGGACAGTGTAGGCCAAATCTTCTGACTGATCTGGCTAATATATGACTCTGGTAGTACAAAGAGGGCCACAGAGGAAAACCACCATGGAAGTCAATTTAATAAGGTTTAAAATGGAAAAAAATGTCAAACAAATGATGCTGGTGACAGTACATTACGTGCTCATATTACAACCTCGTATAACTTCAATATGGTCGCATCATTAATCTTATGGATTAGGCCTGCTAAGTGGAGTCTGTGATTGACGCGGGTCTGACTGAATTATGTCATTCTGAGATCTTGCGGTTTGCGCTATCTAGCCAGCTTTGCTTTGCGTGGGAATAATCAACACTGGTGTTAGATTTAACAAGCTGTCTAAAGTCATCCGATGCAGACCGGCGTGTTGACCGTCGCACCACAAAGCTCGCAGAATTATGAACTACTATTTACAGTTTAAAGTGTGATTCGGATCGGTTTATTAAAAGCTGTTTGCTTCACCTCGTGCCAATAAGCATGTCAACCATAATATCCAGCTCACCGATCTTGTAAAAAGTGGTTCCTGTTGAGGTAGCGTAAAGTTACAGGCGAAGTTCACTTTTGCTAGTAGCATGAATGGGCCGGCTCATCTGAGGAAGTACCACACTCTCACAGAAAATTGGTTTCGTTTGGTGAGTGAGAGAGCCAGAGGCCCATCTCTTCTCCACTCTGGTAGGGAAACAAAAGGCCAGTAACGATCTTGTTACACTCCTGGTGTTGCACTTGTCCATGGGTAGCAGTTATCAGTTGCCATCAGATGAGCCGCTTTCCTATGCCATAAGAAAAAGCGTCACCTGTGACTACTAAGCCGAAGCTAAAGACTAAGCTAAATAACTACAATGTGTGAACTAATGGAACTAAAATAAGACATTATCACCGCTAACTTGATAAATCAGATAAGCCCCGTCCTTGAGACAGCTGTCACGGCTGTCACAAGGTCGGCGACCCCTCATTTGCGGCCCCACACGAATGATGGATGGAATGTAATGAAATTCCACTCTCGCCACTGGAAATGTCGTCAAATGTGGTATTTAGAACCCAGTTTTTACGTTGATTCCACTTCATTTATTTTGACGAGCTCGGTGGCGCAGCGGTCAACACGCCGGCCTGTGACACGGATGGTCCCGGGTTCGATCCCCGGTCAGGTCAAGATGAAAAATGATCTTTTTCAGATTGACCTGGGTCTTGGATGTTTATCTATACATGTATTTGTTATAAAATATAGTATCGTTGTGTTAGTATCCCATAGCACAAGTCTTATTTAAAAACTTACTTTGGGGCTAGCTCAATCTGTGTGATTTGTCCGTCCGTATATATATTTATTTATCAAATTACCTTCATCAATGTACCTACCTATTATATTGTTTTTTACCGACCAAGACAAGAAACGCAATCATAAAAATGCTATTTTATTCGTTTATTCGTTACTTTTTTGAGCGCTATACATATTGGTTTTTATCTAGTAGAGGTTGAGCACTCGTCCAGAGCTGACTGCTAGTGCCATTATTACCCTTTCAAAAGGAAAATAGATCGATAGAAACCAAAGAGATTCATTATAAGAACATAATTATTTAGTCACTTTAATGTAAAGCTTTTTCAGCATTTTCCTATTTCTTTAGAAACACATTTTTCTTTTGAAGTTTTCCCTCTCATACGATACAAGCTTTGTACCTGGGATTTGCTTAATAAATTTTTACAGATCATCCATCAGGATCCCCCAGTTTGGTCCTCTAGGGAATCGCCATGAACACATCTGTTCATCAGAATCCCCCTTAAAAAAATAAGTAAAGTTAAATACTATGTACGCCAAAGGGAGGAGGTCCCGTTTAAGTTTTATCAAAATCGGTTCAGTACTTTGTTTGAATTAATTGCTTATTTATCGTCAAGTTATTCTAAATCTTATGGGATTTGCAGCGTTAGTATCATCGGAAATGTTGTTCATATTGTCAGCCTGAGTCGCCCCTGAGAGTAATTATTTATACACATCATCATCATCATCATCAGGTCTTTTTTATTCTCCACTGAGGAGCACGACCCTCTCTGTACTACCAGAGCCATATATTAACCAGAGCAGTCAGAGGATTTGGCCTACACTCTCCACGCTGGCCAGACAGGGTGGATAGGTCTCTATGGTGTTTATAAGCTTTGTTTAGCTTGTGTTTCCTAGGGGAAAACTTGGGGTGACCCTATTCTACTCTGCCGCGGGAACCACACGGCTATTAATACACGTACGACATTAAACAAACCACATATCCATCCCTATTTTGCTTTTTTTCTAGTATTTTACTTGTAAAAAGGTGGCCATTTTGACGTTTTCGTGGAAAGAGCTTTGTAGAGTTACGGATTTGGATAATGATTTTCCTGAAAATATTGCCTAAATATAGTTTTTCTTTAAAATATTTTCATAATCTAAATTTGAGGAAGACCTTCTGAATTCTTACGTGAGCTTACCCGTATTTTTTATATTAATCATTTTATGAGTAGAACCTATTGTAAGATTTAAGTTATCAACACGCGCAGACCGTAAAAGCAGGTCAAGGGATTGGGTGAAAATCTAAGGACGTTATAGGCGAAACGGCTGGCAACCCATCATTATTATGATTCCGTTTTCCACCTTAAGGGTGCGCTAGTCAGGTGTTTCGCCATACAAATTCTGTAGAGTGATGACTCCGTTGTTCGGTATCGTCTGTTTAAAGTTTTTAATTCTATCTATTTGTGTTGTCGTTATCTATGCTTGTATGGAATCATAATTGTAAAATTGTAAGTACTTTAAAAGTTATGGGTCTCAAAACATTCCGTTTTAACACGTAATTTTAACGCAACTTTGGGCACAATTAAATACCGGAAGGAGTATAAAATCTCTAAAACAAAATTCATACAAGCATAGTTTGGTTATTAAAAAATATAACTTATTTTACTTTTAATAAAAACATTCAGCTGTTTTATCACAAGAACACTTCTCCCAAACGCATACTCGCGAATTTTTAGACGACGAAGATTTAGATTTTCAACAATATTTGTGTTTGCACACACTAGAGTGTTGTTCCGATGTGCGTATCATCATCAGTAAATAGTTCCGCACTGTTCAAAACCGAGTCTATCCCTTTTTCAGCGAAATAGCACGCATTTTAGCCACGTGCGCTGACGAGTTCGAGTTCCCGACTAGCGCATCCTTAAGGCCCACTAACACAAAACTTGGCCTTTGGATTTTATGACGTTGGGCTCTGCCTACCCTGCAAGGGATAAAAACGTGATAAATGTATGTATGTAGAAATTGAGGAAAAACACTTGGTAGATATATACTTATGTAACTTTAAGATTTCTAAAAGTAATCTATTGATTTATGTTTGTAACTAAAACAAATTGTTTATACGTTTATAGTCCTAGAATCCTTTCCACTTACCAACGCATCTCATACATTATAAAATCCTTAGAACATTTACTAAACATGAGCACTATAAAAACTGGGATCAAATCGTCCACCCGTCCCTTTCACATCCTCCCTACGTCATATAACACCTTCTCTCTCTCGCACAGCATCCGTATCGATCTCGGAGCCGACCTTGACCCCCGTTAACACCCCTGACCTTGTACTATGAAGCTACAATTGTTATGGCTTTCATTGTGTATGTTTCAAAGTTTTCATTTGTTATTTTGCTAATTGGTGACTTTGTGGAAGCTTTGACGCTACTGAGAGTTAGATTTTGAGTGATTGATGCGCAGGTATTTGTCTATTTTACCCGACTAAGGTCTTCACCTTAGTGAAGGCAAAGCAAGGTTTGTCTCAAATGATGCAAGGCCCTAACTAGATATCAAAGGCAGAAATCCTATCCTACTAGTATTATAAACTAGCTGCCCTGTCTGGATGCGCCCGGGCATGTTTTATACCTATTAACCTTCCTCATTAATCACTTATCTATTGCTGAAAACCGCACGAAAATCTGTGCCGTTGTTTTTGATTTTATCGCAAACAGACAGAAATGCAGACGCGGCGGATGGCTTTGTTTTATAATATGAAATGTAGTGAAGCGAAAAAGTAAAAAAGTAAATAAGTCTGTATGTTTCGATGGAAATTTCTCCATCACGTCCAAGGGATTACGGTGAAATTTTGCAGTTTTGCACACAGATAGTTTATTAACCAAATAAATACATAGGCTACTTTTTATTCAGTAAAAACATAGTGTTCCCGAGGGACAAAGACAAAGAGATTTTATTTGCATAACATGTGTTAATATCTACATTAAATGCATGTGTTATAATTAAACAGTATATAGTCCAAACATGTTTACCATTACTGGTGTGCAAAAATATGAGGTCAGAAAGCATGCTAGGGATTGACAGTACCGCGAGCGGAGCCGTGTGTGAAGCTAGTAAGTAAGCCGTTCATAAATAACTGATGACTCAGATAACCTAAGTACGACCTACCTATAATAATTGAAAATTTGACAAGTCAGTGCCAAGAAATTGCCGCCAATTAATTTCTGACTTAACTACCTAGACAATAATATCAGACAGTCTAACCCTGCAGCTGCCGGGGTGATTAACCTATGCAGTTAATTTTAACCCTTCTAAATAGGGGCGGCGTTGTTGACAAATCTCGGTTATAAACCGTTTTGTTTACTGAGAGGAAATGAGTTATGGCCTTTGTGGTTATTTTTATTTAGAAATAAATAGGGGAGGAATGGAATGATGATGAACTGCTCCTAATAGATTCTAAGATGATTTATGTGACGTATGACAGTTTAAATATTTTTACTTACAAGTACAGTCGGTAGTCGGTACATTTATTGAAAGACAGAATTGGCTATTTGACTAAAAATTTTTTCGTGTTGCTATGTAAAGACCTGCCAAAAATAAACACAATAGTGACCGAAATACATTTCTAAACAAAAAACTCTTTCAGATATAGAAGTTTTAAAGACACATATTTTAGACTTTAATTTTTAGACGTGAAAACGCACTGCTGAAATGCCTACATATTTGTGACGTCACAACTTTGTATTTTGTATGGGCGGCGTGAGAACTTTGTTTGGTAGCTATACGAAATATTACGTTTGTGGTAATAGTTTCATAATAAAAGTTGCTATAAATTTAGCGGACTACAATACAGTATAATAGTAATTTAAGATTTTCATTTTAAAAATGGCCATATTCACCCAACTTTAAAGAAGTTTTAAGAACACTTAACGAATCGATATCAAATTAAAAGTGTTTTTATAATGTTTTTAGATAGAAATTAGTATCATTGTAAACAAATTTTAAATAATCTTAACATTAGGCAAATACCGAATTAGTGAAGCTCTCAATCTGCTAACATCTGCAGTAAAAAAAATTGGCTATTGTTTACGGCCAGCCGCCTACCTGACGCCAACCCTACTATATCTTATCTTCAAAACCGCAGACAAATACTTGTGGATATTACATAAAAATATTTGCACGCGCAGAGAATCAAAGCTGGCACCCCTCATGACCGCAATCTGGCGTGTTAACCTAAAATTAATACTATCATCTGTTATAAGATTTTACATTTGTTTGTTAAGGGCGTATCCTAGCAGTATTTTTTCAGTATTGATTCCATACAAATTTATTTCTCTGTTTTCTCGCTGAAAACTGATTCTAGAGGCACAATTCTTTTTTAATAAAATCTAGTACTAACATAGGTATGCCCCTTTTTTTAATTTTTCCTAAAAACTGATTTTATAAAAAAATCTTTTAAACAGATTTTTTGAAAAAAAATAAAACATAGAATAAAAATATTATACACAACCACAGGGCTTCCCTTTAATAAGAGTCCCGAGTTAGGGCTGAACGAAGCACCAAATAAATTAATAGCAGCCGACTTAATTAACTTTGGACCTTCATAAGGTGGCCCTGAGACGCATATTTTTGTAATAATGAGAACGTGTAAATTTCCTTGGATATTTATGTCTGTCTGTGCGTTTAATTAAAAATGCAATGATGACATTAATGCAATTAAGAAGATTTAAAATATTGTATAGATATTTTAGTCTCTAGTAAATATCCTGCTTTTTAGGGTTCCGTACAAAAGTTGAAAAACGGAACCCTTATAGGATCACTCGAGCGTCTGTCTGTCCGTCCGTCCGTCTGTCACAGCCGATTTTCTCCGAATCTACTGAACCAAATTAGATGAAATTTGGTAAGATAGTGTAATCCTATGACCCAAACACGGATGTGCAAAGTAAATAAAGATTTTTTTGAAATAAGGGTCATTTTGGGGGGCCCAATTACAAAATTTTAAAAGAAAGTTTTGCAAACCTTACTGTGTCATATATCAAATGAAAGGGCTCATTATGAGGATCTCAAAAATATTTTTTTTTGTTCGGGTAAAATCAATACTTTTGATTTTATTCACGAAAGAAGGCAAAAATTGACCATTCCCCCTCCCTGATCTCCGAAACTACTGGGCCGAAAATTTTGAACAAATTACAGGATGTAGTTCATTCCTTGAAGATTACAGGAAAAATAATAAGAATTCTATCACTTGAAAATTAAGTGGTAAACTCACAATAATAAGTTCATCTAGGGAAATAGTTCACTAAAACACCACTAGATGGCGCTAGTCAATTGAATAAAACATTTTTTGCCCATTGTGTGTGTGTTCACGAAGCATATTGTACGGAACTCTCATTGCGCGAGTTTGACTCACACTTGGCCGGTTTTTTTTAATTAAGTAATCCTGTTATGTTAAAAATTGAGTCACTCAAGTGCTATTTGGTCGGGATCGCCGACCACGTTACACGTGCGTGACGCGCGTTTTTAAACATAACAGGATTACATAATTAAAAAAAGCGGGTAATTTACTAGAGACTAAAATATCTAATGTATTTATCTCACGTTAGTTTAAATGATGTTATATAATTCTAACATTGTCAAAAGATAAATTGATTGCAAAACAATCTAAAACGAACGCCGTGTAGTCCGCCAAAATAAAAGATTTTTGTTCAATATTGGTTTTTCTCTGGATATGCTCTTTTTAGGGTTCCGTACAAAAGTTGAAAAACGGAACCCTTATAGGATCACTCGAGCGTCTGTCTGTCCGTCCGTCCGTCTGTCACAGCCGATTTTCTCCGAATCTACTGAACCAAATTAAATGAAATTTGGTAAGATAGTGTAATCCTATGACCCAAACACGGATGTGCAAAGTAAATTAAGATTTTTTTGAAATAAGAGTCATTTTGAGGGGCCCAATTACAAAATTTTAAAAGAAAGTTTTGCAAACCTTACTGTGTCATATATCAAATGAAAGGGCTCCTTATGAGGATCTCAAAAAGATTTTTTTTTGTTCGGGTAAAATCAATACTTTTGATTTTATTCACGAAAGAAGGCAAAAATTGACCATTCCCCCCCCCCCTGATCTCCGAAACTACTGGGCCGAAAATTTTGAAAAAATTACAAAATGTAGTTCATTCCTTGAAGATTACAGGAAAAATAATAAGAATTCTATCACTTGAAAATTAAGTGGTAAACTCACAATAATAAGTTCATCTAGGGAAATAGTTCACTAAAACACCACTAGATGGCGCTAGTCAATTGAATAAAACATTTTTTGCACATTGTGTGTGTGTTCACGAAGCATATTGTACGGAACCCTCATTGCGTGAGTTTGACTCACACTTGGCCGGTTTTTTAAACATGGTGTTATTTAAAGAACGCGTCGCATCAGCGCTTTATTTAATTACTTTACTAGCGTTTTCCTTTGAAGTCTGTGCACATTATAGCCTACGTTACCCGCAAATAAAGCTACCTAAAAGTAAAAGAATTTTTTAAATCGGTCCGGTAGTTTTAAGTTTATCCATTAGAATCAAACACAATCAAATCTTTGACTGTCTCTGTGGTCCAGTGGTCAAGGCGTTTGCCTAATGACCTCAGGGTCGTGGTTCAAGTCCCATCCGGAAGCATAATTTGTAAAAGTTGTTTCCAGTCTGGTTAAGTTATTGCAGGCATGGATCACCTAATTATCTGAAAAGACATATGATTTTGTGCTTTGGAAGGAAGGCAGGTTAAGCTTTGGGTCCCGAACGCCATCTAGCGTTTGTTTACTAATCGTAGGAATGGTTCTCGTCTACCCTTTGGATTGCGGAGCTCAGACGGTTGTCGCTTTGTACAAACCAGCTTCCATGTTGTACAACGAGGTACAAATAAAACGAAGAGAAGTAGTAATCCCAAGTATTTATTGCCTAGATACTAGTAGGCTGGGTGTGGTACAAAATAACGTCATGAAAACGAATCAGGGTCGTATATTGCGAAAAACTAATGATAGCGAGTTTCAGGATTCCACAAAAAGTAACAACGCCATCTATTTACAAGAATAAGAAACAGAACCTACTTTTACAAACTATTTGAATATAGAATCTTAACACATGTTCTCCTAAGAAATTAGCAGACTCCGGGATCTGAAGCGTTTTCGATGAGGATGAGGGAATAGGATTTATCATCATCATCATCATCAGCAGGCTTTTGTTAGTCTCCACTGCAGGAGCACGACCCTCTCTGTACTACCAGAGCCATATATTTGACATAGCAGTCAGAGTCTACATTCTCCACGCTAGCCAGACGGGTTGGAGAATTCTCTTTGATGTTATTAAGCTTCGTTTAGCAGGTGTTTCCTAAGTCGCCTTTTACAACATCAACGCGAAGACTTGGAGTGGTCCTACTCCACTCTGCCGGGAACCACACGGCAAGAACAGGGAACCACACGGGAATAGGGTTTTTACTAATTGTTATTTAGATTCTGCTTTCCATCTTTACCCCCACTACGATGCTAAATATGGCCTTTGGGTCTTTTGACCTTGGGCTCTGTCTTCTCCGCAAGGGATATTAAAGTGATAGTATTTTTGTATTAATTGTAATTTTTTTAATTCCAGCGCGCGGGCGCGGGCGAATGTCGGGCGGCGGCGCGGGCCTGATGTCGTGCGTGCGCGAAGGCTCGTTGGAGCCGCCCTACAGACCGCCGCACACACAGACACACAACAATGGTAAGTAGTTCATAATCTAAGTTGTTTTAAGCTTTAAATGTCATACTCGGGCTTGATGGTCCTTCAATCAATATTCTGCCATGCTGCCATGCTGGATCGAACTGGTTGCACTGTCTTTTGTAAGCCAGGTCTTAGCTTCCACGAGCCACCTTGCATATAGCCAGCATCTATCTCTTCCAACATTATAGGGACTTTGCCATGTCACAAGCCTTAAGGCAGCTTAAAAAAACCCTGAGGCCGTTATTGGTCATATCCACGAATCTGATACTTGTTGGGTTTGCATCAAATAGAGTCCTCCTTTACCAAACTTAAGGTACCTTAAGTTTGACTGCTCAGTCGGTAAAGACCCATCTTAAAAACCAAAGACCCAGAGCTTCCCAGAGCCGTCTTCTTCGCCGTCGTCTTTATGTCTGGAAGATTTTCATCATTAAGCTAAGAACAAAGGTGACCATAAACGGAATTTTCAAAAGTTCTGCAAATAACTTCAATGGAAGATACTCCCATTCCTACTGCAGAATGTTTAAACTTCTCGTTTCTAATATCGTTCAATTTCTATTTTCCAGAACGCAGAGGCGGGTTCCTGCGTGGTCTTCGGCGCATGTTCAAGCGTCGCGGCAGCGGTGCCCGCGTGGATGCCTCGCCCGACCCCAAGAGCAGTTCTACCAGTGAGCTGCTTGATGCTGAAAGGCATGCTAGGAGAAAGTACGTATGCATGGTCATCCTAGCGAAGCGATAGATTCAGACTTAATATCTAAGAAAGATAAACCTTTAGGTGTCACTAATTTTCGGCCAGAGCATCCTCATGGACAAACTACGTGGTCTCTGGTTTATAGTATTTAGTAATATTTGGTATTTAACTAAAATTAAATGTTGGGTATGGCCACTCACCAAGCAGAAGGACTCTGTATCTAAAAAGAGAATTTCTGCCAGAGCATCCTAATCCTAATAGGCAAACTACGTGGTCTCTGGTCTCTACAAGACAATCTATTGTTGAGTATGGGTCTGTCTGCGTGGTCTTCGGCGCATGTTCAAGCGTCGTGGCAACGGTGCCCGCGTGGACGCCTCGCCCGACCCCAAGAGCAGTTCGACCAGTGCGCTGCTTGATGCTGAAAGGCATGCTAGGAGAAAGTACGTATGCTTTTTCATGCTAGCGAAGCTATGTATCCTGGAAAGAATTAATATCTAATAAAAAATATACCTCAAGGCATCAATTGTTTCCTGCCCGAGCATCCTCATAGACAAACTACGTGGTTTCTGGTCTCTAGAAGACAATCAATTGTTAAGTATGGGTCTGCCTGCGCGGGCCTTAGCTTAGGTTTAAGCGTCGCGGCAGCGGTGCCAGTGTGGATGCCTGGCCCAACCCGAATAGCAGTTTCACTAGCGAACTGCTTGATGCTGAAAGGCATGCTAGGAGAAAGTACGTATTCATATTCATGCTAGCGACGCTGTGAGTCCAGGCTTGATATCTAAAAAGAGGTTACCTCACAAGACGTCACTTGTTTTCTGCCAGAGCATCCTGATGGACAAACTATGTCGTCTCTAGAAGACAATCTATTGTTCAGTATGAGTCCACCTGCGCGGTTTCCGGCGCTTGTTCAAGCGTTGTGGCAGCTCACTCAATCCCAAGAGCAGTTTTACCAGGGAGCTGCGTGATGCTGAAAGGCATGCTAGGAGAAAGTACGTATGTATGTTCATGCTAGCGAAGCTATGCATCCAGATTAATGTCTAAGAGGAAATATATCTCAAGGCGTCACTTATTTTCTGTCAGAGCATCCACATGGACAAACTTCGTTGTCTCTAGTCTCTAGAAGGCAATCAACTGTTGAGTAGGGATCTACTTGCGTGGTCTTCGGCGATCTTCCATTTCAGACAACTTAACAAATCTGGCACAACCATTGGACACCACCAAGGTGTTATCAATATATGTTGCTCTGCTGCTATTTTTATTCATGTGTGTAAGTGGTCAACACTGGTAACAGAAATTTCAAGCTACCCAGAGACATCTGCCATCAATGACGAACGTTACTCTGCTACAGTTGCTCTAACGTGATGATAAAACACATGTCAGCATTTAGGGACGCAATATTCGGTTCCAGGATCACGGCGCGATGACTTTAAACCATCGGCTATAATGTAGTTTTGTCTTGTCTGTGTAAAAGTAAATTGATTAAAATTGATACATATCTTCTTCCGCAGAGAGGGCGCTTACGGCAGCGGCCTGTCAGTGTCACACGACTCGGTGTTCACGGGCGAGCGGTCGGGCGACGAGTCGAGCGACGAGAGACCGACGCCTGCGCATCACCTCGGGCATTTAGCCACCTCGCATCGGGTATGTAAAAGCAAAAATTTTAAAAGTAAATCCACCAATGAGCTGCTTGATGCTGAAAAGCGCGCTGGCTAGAAGTACGCATACATTTGTATAGGTCTTGTATAGGTGCATGCATGTATACTATTATCAGAAAAGACGGTCGAATGAGCAGGCAAGCGGTCGGGCGACAAGTTGGGCAACGAGAGACCGACGCCTGCGCATCACCTCGCATTTAGCCACCTCGCATAGGGTGTGTAGTATGTGTAGTAGTAGCAAACATTGAAATATTACAATAAAATTCGAAACAATATATGTTTATTGCACCAAAGTAACAAAATTACATAATTAACAAAATAAATGATACAAAGGCGGACTTATTGGTAAGCAATCTCTTCCAGCCGACCTTCGGGTAGAGTAGAAAATAAAGTAAAAGAGGGGGGCGCAATACAACAGTTTTGTTAGGACATTGAAACCAGCGTGAAATAAAGACATTATGTATGAAAACGAATCACTCACATGCTATTTTGCGGAGAGTGCCGAATTTGCCGACACTCACTTGCAGAATAGTCAGCAATGCCAACAAAATAACACGTGAGTGACCCGTTTTTAAACAAAATTTTCTTAGGTATTTAGTCCAAACGGAATTTTAGGTGAATTGCTAGAGCTATTGCAGCGATCAATTATATTCATCTCGGCCATAAACAAGTAAAGGAAGTCTGTGATCCAATCGATAGAAAATGTATGTTCCGATATTTTCGAAGACCTGATGAACCACAAATGGATGTTCTGACGACGACGTCTCGAACACGGCCTGGATGTATGGGAATAGACCTTAAGATTAATAGCTTCATGTTTTTGGATCCACTTATTATATCGTTTGATTGTGGAAGCTAGACAGGACTTGGGGACAATTCTATGGCTCTTAGATAATTATAAACGTCGTTCTTGTAATGTTAAAAAAAAATATGTCTGTGCTTTGAGAGCCTTAAAGAAATATTCTTCATTCATAAGAGACTGCTGAGTTAAACTAATGAATATTGCTAAAGAATGCGCTCTAAAATCAGCTCTTGCCCAAAATCCATCCGATATTTAAGAGTTAGGCCCTTTGTAGTGTCAATTTGTGAAAAGAAACGCACACAGTGACTATTTTTGGTAGAAATGGTTATAAGTGGTTTGTCATAACCTGCTCTATTTCTATTTCACAAGTTAGTCAAAATCTACAAATATATCCATCTGGTTTCCCCACGATGATTTCCTTCGCGTACTGGAGTCAGATTGAACTACGAGTATAACCTCAAAGGTACGGGTCAGACCTGCTAAGATGCCATTTGCTTCTGGGTTGCACTTTTGATCACTGAACCACTCCACTACGCTTGCTCAAAATATCAAAAATATTTTAAAATTACATACTATTAAAATAGGTCATCGCCATATAGAAGCATTATCCATCGCCTTGGATTGAATTTCCGGTGCACTGGGTTATTTTATGTAGGTACTAACTACAGAAAAACTTTTTGCACCGAATAACATTTTCTGTTTATTCCTATTGTTGACAAGGATAGTTTTTTGCTTTGGTACAATAAAGTTTTTATACTAAAATAAATGAAAATAAAACTGACACTACCTTGCTGTTGTGTAAATGTAGGTCCCTTACGTGTGTCTTTACGGTAACTATAGTTACGGTATATAATACTATTAAAACAATGCACACTCAGTCCACATATATATAAGTAGTTTATAAGGTCTAACTAGAATTGTGAGTTGACGTCGCTTGGAGAAAATGCGCTGTGCAGTTTGTTGCCGCTTCTTCTGCACTCCGCTTTGGAAGCGGCCTAAACTTAGCCATAAGTAATTATTGACGTCAACAAAATTTTTTTGTTGTAAAAATTGTAAACACAAATATGACAATTAATAAGTGTTCAAAGAAACCTATATTAAATAAACGATTGAATTTGAATTTGAATCTACCCATCTACCTGCTTGAAACAATTTCTCACAGACTTTATTGTCTCATAACAGTCATAACATCCTTGAGGATTCACTTTCCGAACAATGATTCATATGGTACCAACGGCAATTGGCTTTGCTAATTGTCGTATGACCGGATGTAGTCTTTGTTATGATTCCTTTATTGTTGTCAAGTGAAAGATGAATGAACGCGACGTATTTTTGCCTTCTACAAGTGCCTAGATAGCATCGGCACGTGGTAATAGATTAAGAAAGATTTGACCTTTTAAAAAAGTTCAACAAACGAAGAAGAAATAGTACAAACATTAAACTTCTAAACTGTTTTTAAAATCATCTTATAAAAATGGCAATACTTTAGTAGCCTAAAAGCGTACCCTATAACATAATTGAAAAAGTTGATGGGCCTTATCTCCGAATTTGTATTCTAACCTGACTTCACTAAGGACAGCAACATTATTTCCTACCAGTAAAGAAAAACACCTATTATGCAACTCACTTTGAGTTAATTTGTGACACTTTTACGGCTTATATTGATCTTATTGAAATTTTATAAATATTTTGTTCCATGTTCAAATCTCTCTTCAAATCTTTACTCAGACAATACTGCTGTGCCCGAGGTGTGAATAAGTACTAAATTTGGCTTGTTAAAATTGACCTATATTAAACTCTCATTTTTTTATATCACATATTGGCAAGGATCTCTCCTTTTTCTTCCATTAGCCTCTATCTATTGTGGTCTCTGACTAGTTAGGGTGGAACGCGTATTTAAATCATCCTTCCCACATTTCCTAGGCTGGCCCTATAACGCCATCCATTCAGATATCGACTGAGAGTAACCTTATTATTGGCCCATTCTCTGTAAACATTCTATTAACAACCCGCGCATACAAATTGGTAAATATTTCGTATACAGGTACTTTTATCTAACCTAACAAATTTGGTATTATTTATTGGTATAAATATAGGTACTTGAAAACTTTCATGCTTCTTTTCCACGCTGGTCTGGGAAAAAAGAAAAAACAGAATGTGCCAGCTGCTTCTCTTTCTGCGCAGATCGTAAAATTCGATCGAGGGAATGGGCATCGGGAATCATGACAATAGGCGATGCGGCTAGCATTACCTATTTTGATTCCGTTCCCCGCCTACCAGCCCACTAACATGCTAAACGTGGCCTATTTATTTTTATAGAGTAGGGCTCTGTCTACCCCGCAAGGGAAAAAGACGTGATATGTATGTATGTATGTTTGTATCAAAACTTTCATATTTTCTCATTTACTTACAAGTTTTGAGCGATGGGCGTTTAATTCCCTGTCTCCACAGCACACGGCAGTGAGGACAGTGTAAATTCCGTGGGACCATAATTTATCGTTATTGCCTTCTTTCATGGCCGCGGTGAACTAATTGGTATTTATTGCACACTATTGAACAGTCCTTCTATTTCTATTTCGCATGTATTTTCTACTTAAAAAAAGCTTTACAATTGAATACGAATGAACAATTTGGTTTTCTTTTTTGGAATTTATAATTACGGATGACAACAGATTTACCAAAGACGATATAATACCATGATGGTATTATCTTTGATGTGTCCTCGTAACTTCATACGGTTGCGCTCAAACTACACACAGATGGCGGCGTGCTATTTTTAATAGATATTCATTTTACAACTAACTAGGTATACTCGTAACAAGCATTTTCGATTGTTGACATATTATTTTTATCTTTTAAATAAATGCATACTATCCTTTTTAGGCTTAAACTTATTAGTATAAGTCTAGTTAATTAGCAAGTTAATTAGCAGCTAGTGGGCCTACTGCCATCTAACGGTGAGTTTTTGAAACTTAGCTTGCCAGAGCCTCCGGATGAGTGCCTCACAGAAAATCGACGTTCGAGTAGTAGCTTTACCGCTTCTATGCTTCGTTCGGTGAGTGAGAGAGCCGGAGGCCTTCCCGAGAGCGAGCTTTTTGTGTAGCTTGTGTTTCCTAATTCGCCTTCTGCGACACCTACGGGAAGACTTGGAGTGGTCCTACTCTACTCTGCCGGGATCCACACGACGCAATTTATAAATATTACTATTTAAAAATAATTGTTTTCTATTTTAAAATTTTAAATAAGACATAATGTTTCGTGAATAATGCTTTTATTTCAGTACCCATAGTGCCATCGATAAGCAAAATAAGGATTTTTTTGCGTTTCCACAGCATTGATCCCAAAGGATAAGTTGTTCATATTGACGGGCTGAGTCACCCCTTTAAGGGAATGTCAAGGGTAAAATTTACACGCTATTTATCCAGTGTAAGATAAATATATTGTGTCATTATCACATCATGCTGACTAGATGTTTTCGGGCCATTTCCGGCCACATCTCAAGTGCATGACTGTGCAGTTTTGGACAAGTTTTCTTTTTCAAGTGCTTTATTAATCAGAAAATCTAAATAAGGGGCTTCCAGTTAGTTCATTGTACTTAGATATGACCAGTGCTTTTGACTTTGTTGATAAAAATATACTTTTAGATAAATTAGATTTAAATGGAATTAGAGGTAAAGCTCGTGATTGGTTGGGAAGCTATTTAAACAATCGTAGACAGTGCACAGAAATTACGAAATTGACTACAAATAAAAAGTGTATGACTAAAGAGACGTACAGATCTAAATTTCGCACTAAAAATGTAGGAGTGCCACAAGGCAGTATTCTCGGTCCATTATTATTTTTATTATACATAAATGACCTCCCACGTGCTACTCCTCATAAGTGTATTTTATTTGCAGATGATACTACACTTATTATTCAATGTGATAATAAAAATGAAGTAGAAAAAACCATTAATAATGCTCTTTCAGATGTTATAGGCTGGTTAGATAAAAACAAATTACAAATAAATTTAAGCAAAACAAAAGCCATGCAGTTCTCATGTTATAACTCGAAACTAGAACAGCTAAATATAGTTTATAAGGACTCCAATATTGATGTAGTAGATAAGTTTAAATTTTTAGGAATTCATGTTGACAAACATCTCAACTGGAAGGAGCATGTGAATGTCGTATGCAAAAGGCTAGAATCTTACACATACGCACTACGTAAATTGCGACAGACTGTATCAACAGAAGCTGCCTTAACAGCATACCATGGTTATGTATCCTCTGTATTAAGCTATGGGCTTCTGCTGTGGGGTAATTCTGTTGATATAGATAAAGTCTTTAAAATTCAGAAAAGATGCGTGCGTGCTGTTAATAACGCAAGGTTTTTCGACAGTTGTAAACCACTGTTTAAGAAATGTAATATTCTACCTTTGCCATGTATGTACATTAAAGAGGTTTGCTTGTTTGTAAAGTATAATTTATACTATTATAGAACTAGAGCCGAATGTAGAATAAGACAAACGAGACTTAAATATATGAAGCTGCTACATAAACCAACTTGCCATAAAACGGTGTACAAAAGGAATTCATATAACATGAGTATTGTAATATATAATAAATTACCTGACGACATTAAGGAATTAGAAGGTTCTTCATTTAAAAATAAATTGACGAAATGGCTATTAGATAAATCTTTTTATAGTATTAAGGAATATTTATGTGACAAATGATATATAGGTATATAATTTTTTGTGTTTTAGTGCACGGTAAAATAGGACTTGTGTAATAAATATGTACTTACATTAATATTTTGCACGTCTGCTTGCAGACTGAATACAGAAGCGTATGCGATGATTAACACCTTATTGTACATGTATTCTGGCAAATAAATGTTTCTGATTCTGATTCTGATTTAGCAATATTTTCGAAACTTTCTTTCTGGAATTATGAGAGCAAATAAAAAAAGTGCTCCCGACTACTCATTCTATATTTTTACGAAGATTAGAGTAAATATTGTGCATTTGTGTTTATTTGTAATAATTGAATTTAAACAAATCTAGAACATGGACCTAGGAATAATATGGACCCGGCATTAGACACATCAAAAGTGAAGCATAACTTACGTCACATCAAGTCACATGTGTGCAGCGTGTATTTGACATTTGGGAAATTTGACATTTCGTTCGACCGGGGAAAAGTGTAGGGATTTTTGTGCCGATGTGTGCGTGCGCTAGTGTCGCGACACGAGTGTAGGGATTTTTATGTGCGTCACTGTTACATTTTCCAAGGGCATATCCTGATTATTCTTAGATCCATGATCTAGAATCGATTTAAAAAATTGTTTCACCTTTAGAATTGAAATATTTCAAATTCAAATTCATTTATTTATTTCAGACAACGATTACAGGTCCATATTTTGAGTATTAAATAACAGTTAAAAAAATACATTGATAAATAATATGTCAAAATTAAAATTTGGAATTACATCAATCAATGTCAGAATTTAATGAAAATAAATAAAATAATAAGAACTAATTAATTTGGGAAATATAAAATTGAATTTCGGAAGGTAACATAAGCTATATTTTTTTATTAAAACTAACGTGAGATGTAGGTCATTCAATGAACGCGCTAGTCATTCAATCAAATAGCAGATTCAACCAGATGACTGTGACAAATACACATTCTTAAAATACGTAACAACGGGTTACTCACATAAATAGTCAGCTATCGGCCAGTAGCTGACTATTTACGTGAGTAACCCGTTGTTACGTATTTTTTTCTACTCCTGTACCGTAATCTGTCATTTATATGGTCAAGAACACAAACATAAGAACATCCATAATAAGTCTATACTCTATTCTTCATAACAGTACGGCACAGCCGTACTATAATGTAGCTATAACGATACCACAGAAGAGAACGATACGGCTAGCAGTCACAGACTATTAAACCTAGATTTCGTGATTGCAAAAGAGATTTTTGAACTTCATGCATTGCTGCCAACTAAAGAAAAACTTATTTCATAGTTTTTTTTAAGAGTCTAGCGAACATTAATTTAAAAAGAAAAGTTAACCATAGACAAAAAAAATTGTCATGTTTACATTATCCGCGAGTTAGTTGTCAAACTCAAAATTTATGTTTTAGTAGTTTTGCATTTTTTTGAAAGTCGTAGAAAAAATATAGTATCCAACGGTTTATAATTAGGTCTGAAAAGGCTCGTGGCGCCTTTATTAGCGATATTTGCTCGCTTCGCTCACTCATATAGTTACCCGCGCCACTCACCTTTTAAGACCCCTATAATAAAACAGTTTTGGACAACGGAGGCAGTTACATATTGACATGCTTCCTATCCAATGATCTCGGTTTCTATTCATTCTTGGGGTCCTTCAAAGGCGTGTTTACAGGTCTTAAGAGACGGCAACGCATTAGCACCTCGTCTGATGTTGCAGATGTCCATGGGCGATGGAGACGACATTCCATCAGGTGGCTCGTCTGCTCTTTTGCCGTCAAATACATATAAAAAATGTACATTTATACATATTATCGCGTCTTTATCCCTTGTGGGGCAGACAGAGCCCAAAGTAACTCGGAGGCCACGTTCAGCGTGTTTGTGGCTGTTACGGTGGAAAGTGGAATCAAAATAGTTATGGATTGCTAGTCGCATCATCTATAACATGGTTTCTTAGATTTTCGCCCAATCCCTTGATCGGCTTTTACGGTCTCCGCGGGCAGAAAAGCAACAGGTTTAATCTCCCAAACCAGCAGGAAGAGTAAAAAAAATGTGTGGAAACAAATATATGACCTGCAAGTATTGGTTCTGCTTCATTTGTTTGGGCGTGGAACTACGGCTTAACAAAGCCATTGTTATTTCTCGTCAATGCAGCACGTGGTATTGTGCAATGTGGAGTAATGTAATGACTGATGCAGTCAAATACGTGTATTTTTTCACAGTTTTTTTTCCTGGTCCGAAACTTAAAGCAAATTTTAAATAAATATGACGTTCAAAAAGCTATACTTGATATCCAAATTTTAATAAAATTTCATTTCATTTCATTTCTACAAGTAAAACTTAGATCTTGAATGCTCCGTTAAGTTCAAAAATTTAGGGCATTAAGCAAACTCTATCTCTTAAACATATTATCACGTCTTTATCCCTTGCGGGGTAGGCAGAGCCCTGGGTGATAAAACCCATAGGCCACATTTAGCTTGTTAGTGAGGGGGCACACTAGGCACAGTAGCGACGCCAATCATTTTATTCCTAATACTTTACAAATAGAAAGAAATTCAAGAATATAAACAATATAAGACTTAGTAAATAACCTGAAGTATTTTTGGAATCATGTTTATTATTATCGGAATCAGTGAGAATTATGAGAATCAGATTACCGCCAAAAACGGCCGTTTTTGGCGGTTATCACTTTTTCTCTGAATGACTGATTCTCATAATATTAAAGTGTCATGTTTATTACTATCGGAATCAGTGAGAATTATGAGAATCTGATTACCGCCAAAAACGGCCGTTTTTGGCGGTTATCACTTTTTCTCTCAATGACTGATTCTCATAATATCAAAACATGATTCCAAAAATACTTCAGGTTATTTACTAAGACTTGTATTGTTTATATTCTTGAATTTCTTTCTATTTGTAGAGTATTAGGTATAAAATGATTGGCGTCGCTACTGTGCCTAGTGTTCCCCCTTAAGGAAGAAAGTGGAATCAAAATAGTAATGGATTTCATGCTAGTCGCATCGCCTATTGTCGTGATTCCTTAGATTATTATATTCCACACATGTTTTTCAATTTTTTCTCAAACTTGCATGGAAGAGACAGAGAAGTATTTTCTAACCAATAAATAAATATATAGGGACATATCACACAAATTGAGCTAGCCCCACAGTAATCGGTCGTGTAGCTTGGCCCTTAGGGCCAAGCTACACGACCGATTCTTTGTCCAACCAAACTGTTTGGTTGGATTGGAAGTCATCACCAACTTCTATCCAACTAAACAGTTTAGTTGGCTATGTGCGCATACGATCAACTATTCTGTCGGTCGTCTGAGCTGAGAGGTGTGGACCATACTCTACTAATTTGTGATGTGGATGGCATTATTCAAGATATCAAGAATGAAAATGTACAAAATGTACAATAAAAAAAATTATAGCCATTGTAACAAAATGCAGAATGAAGAAAGTTTTGCTTTTATTTTCAATATTGAGTTCGTTCTAATTTGGCAAGATTCTAAACATATTTCCTCCCACAACTTTTTCTTGCCATTGGTATCATTTTAATTTGTAAGTAGAAAACAATCTTGAAAACAATTTTTTTAGTGTATGTCCTATACAAGTAACGTAGGAGCTCTACTAACTCATTGTGGCATTGTTGAATAGGTCTTGTAAAGTTGAGAACACCATTTTTCGATTTTAAGATCCTTTTCTGAAATATTAGGTTTTAAAGTGCAAACTTTTGTTAGGTGTAAATGTCCGTCCCCCCCAACCTCTATATGCTAAACGGTCATATATGGATACGTGAAAAAAAAATACCGGAGTAGTATATATTACAAAGTCGAAAGGAAAACTATCAGAGCTGAGTACTAAGTACAAACTAAAAAGTTATAGCACTTTTTCATAAACCGGCAAATTAACTTTGTCATTAATACAAACACTATGAAAAACAAAGTTATTTTTGCTGGCCAAAAATTATAGAGGTTTTGGCTAATCTAAGCTTGCTTCTACGGAACCCTTCGTGGGCGAGCCCAACTCGCACTTGGCCAATTATTGTTATATAAAGGCGGCCGAGCTTCTACCAACGTAATTAACTTTCCAAAATCCTCTACGACTAGCTGATGAAGGCGAGGCAGACGAAGGTGAAGCTGGCGAATCTCTCATTTTTGTACCGCGTATTGCGCTAGCGTCCTTCCACCGATACAGTTGACGGCTTACTGAACAGTCGGTCGCCGACTGAACGATTGGTCGTGTGCGCCTCGTCATACAAAACCGTGGAGTTTACGTCGATTGGCCAACTATTTAGTTGGTGATCGGTCTTGATTCTATTGATTAAACAGTTGAGTTGGTGCCGTGTGCGCACTCGAGTACTGGTGCATTGATTTTTGTCAACCGATCAAACTATTTGGTTGGTAAACTATCGTTCGTGTAGCCTGGCCCTAAGTTGTGAACTTGTGTCGCAGGATACTAACTCAACGATACCTATATAGATAAACATCCAAGACCCAGGTCAAAATGAAAAAGATCTTTTTCCATAGTGACCTGACCGGGGATCGAACCCGGGATCCCGTGGCGCAGGCTAGCGTGTTGACCGCTGCGCCACGGAGCTCGACCAAATTCCATTAAGCATTATTTGTTAAACATAACCAGCAATAAAACAGGTTTCAGATTAATCAATTTATAAATGGAAAAGTTCAGACAGATTGTGAATATTTTAGAGACGTTATAAAGAAAAAAAAATAGGCGCGCCTTTGATCTAGGATCGGCTATTGACTTAACAAAAATGTTGTTATCTATTTATATAAAAGGCAAATTTGACTCACCATCAAGTTTTATTAGTCTACACTGCAGGAGCACGACCCTCTCTGTACTACTAGAGCCATATTAGCCAGAGCAGTCAGAGGACTCGGCTTTTACTCTCCACGCTGGCCAGACGGGTTCGACAGTTCTTTTTGATGTTTATAAGTTTTGGCAAGTTTGCTTCCTAAGTCACCTTCTACGACATCCACGGGGAGATTAGTGTTCCTATTCTGCTCTGCCGGGAACCACACGGCAAATAACAATACAATCCCCCAAAAATAAAAAATAGGGGCATTCCTATTTTAGTACTAGATTTTATGAAAAAAGAATTGTGGCTCTAGAATCAGTTTTCAGCGAGAAAGTAGAGATATATATTTGTATGGAAACCATATTGAAAAAATATTGCTAGTATACGCTCTCAGCCCTGTGCCTGTGATAGACAGACGGACAGGCACATCGGAGGCTTAATAATAGATCCCCGTTTTCAAAATTAACAGACGCCTGCTCTGTATCCCTCGGGTGTCAAGAACAGGAGGAACAGGAGCAGCTTTACGAAGTAAATTTCTGATGAAAAAGGATTGCGTTTCGTTTCCGAAAACAAAACATAGGAGAGGAGTACTTAAATAGGGGCCGGCGTTTTTCCCTTACTAAACGGGAAATTTGATCTGATTGTGTGGATTGGGGAAAATATTGGGTTTTCCTTACGCAATAATCTGGTAACATATATTTCAAGCTCCGTGGCGCAGCGGTCAACACGCCTGCCTGCGACACGGATGGTCCCGGGTTCGATTCCCCGTCAGGTCAAGATGGAAAATGATCTTTTTCAAATTGACCTGGGTCTTGGATGTTTATCTATATAAGTATGTATTATAAAATATAGAATCGTTGAGTTAGTATCCCATAACACAAGTTTTGAACTTACTTTGGGGCTAACTCAATCTGTGTGATTTGTTCCTAATATATAAAATATAGTATCGTTGAGTTAGTATCCTGCGACACAAGTTCACAACTTACTGTGGGGCTAGCTCAATTTGTGTGATATGTCCCTATATATTTTTTTATATTTATTTATTTATTATTATTTACAAGCAGTCTGCCCCAGCTTCGCCCGTGATACATACTTAGCCTATGACACTCAGGTTGGAGAGGTATCTTTGATGTTTATAGGCATTGTTTAGCTTATGTTTCCTAAGTCGCCTACTACGACATCTACGGGTAGACTTGGAGTGGTCCTATTCTACTCTGCCGGGAACCACACGGCTAATCTACCTATATTAAAAGTAATTTGAAATTTTATGATGGATGATGATTTAACTATGGAAAACAAAGGGTGACGTTACCAACAATATAACTACTTATTGGATGTGATCCCTTTTTAGGATGCGGCGCCAAATGGCAAAGGTCCAAGAAAATAAATTGTAGAGTTTAAAATATTTTGAGTCTTCTAAAAGCCCAAACTGATAAAAAAAATATTTGATTTAAGTTTTATACATCCACCCCTTTGGTGACTAGTTTTGTCATAGTCACAGTCAGAATAACACAACCAACTATTTAGTGCTTCTGAAGTGGAAACTAACAGCGAGCTGATGATAATGATGATGAATATAGGTAAATATAGGTAGAGTCGAAAGTTTACATTTATCGTATTCAGAACGTTCATAGTTTCCAAAGAACTGAATAAATTCATAAAATTGGAATACTGAATGAAGCTGAAGTTTGCAGAAGGTCAACTAGTCAGCAGGATTTTAAATTCCGTGCCATATCTTATTAATTTTTATATAATTTTTTTACGAATTCGATTATATTACTCCTGTTTGAAAATAAGCTGAGGTCAGCATAAATTGTTACTTAATATTTTGAACTACGTATATACATGTAAATCGCAAACAAAAAACCATTACTGTTATATGCGAATTCAGTACAGAAGTATAGAGAAGCAATTTGCCTTTTTGAACCTTAAAAACAAACATAGATTTTAATTCAAGATTTAGATTTTTCACACCAACAGGAATATAGGAAGGTTGGAACCTATCTGTTTTTCTAATAGAGATGTGACCCACAAACTACGAAGAAAATACTATTACTAGCATCAGGCGACCCTCTGCCTTGTATTTGCTAGGCAATAGAGACCAAAGACAAACATTTAAGTGAGGGTAAAGATCATTATTTAATTGAATTTCTATTGGGTACCATAAATTCAAACTTAATTGATGCGTGTTCTATGCTCTGATAACCAACAGTATATTTTCTACAGTGCTGTGACCCCAATAATTTTACAGAAATCTGATAGAGATGTTCAAATGAAGATTATCTTCACATGTTTAAAAGGTCAACAAGTTGTCTTAAAGTTTCGAACTTTAAAACCGCGCGTGGCATTGGCGTTGCAGAAATTCGATAGATGTAGACTCAACGTTCGCGCCTGTCCGGTTCTGCTCTCGTGGCCACGGCTAGCTTTTTAGTCTGCCATCATCCGCGCTAGTGTATTACACGCTTTTTTGTGTATTTCAAACGACTTTTTATTTTCCTTACGCGTCGAGAATCGAGATGGGATGAATCACGCGCTAGTCGACTGCCCCGCGCGGAACATACCGGTCCATATTCGAATTGCGAATTTAAAAACAATAAGTGGCCAGTGTTTTAGTGACCAAAGAGTTTGTGAATCTTTTTAATTTTGTAAGGATAAGTTTCAAGGTTGTAGATTAACTTAACCTGTTTGGCGTCTTAAAAAGTTATCTATATCCGGTTCAGAACGGGTTCAGTGATGTTCTTATGAAAGTAATTACCGTACGAGTATTGTGAGATATAAAGCACGTAATCCAATATAACGAGAGTAACGTTATGTTTACGGTTATGTATTATAAGTAGATTACGTCCGTGTCTTCATCTGTTTGATTCAGAAGACTTTCATTATCTTAATTATCCGTAAGAACTTAAGGCTTATCGAAATTAGCCCTTAAGTTACACCGTTTAAGGACTGATTTTGATAGAGCCTTCTGAGAAATATCTTGGTGCCTTCAGCTTCATAAACACGATTTTTTTACTTATCTGTGATAATAGCCAACACTGCAGACAATTTATTCCTACGTTAAGGCATCTCAGATGCCTTGGCGGCAATCATCTCATAATGGGAAGCATAAATTTTCGGGGTCCATTTATGCCCCGATTTTTAATAAATTATTAGAAGGAATAGGAGGACAAGGAGATTTCATTTAAAATTTTTTTCGGCGAAACCCTAAATACATTGCATTACCGTCAAAAGGTTTTGAAAACAATTTCAGAAAAGTTTCACGTTCTTACTTGATTATAAACAGTAGTTCTTAAACATTCATATACGAGCTCCATGGCGCAGCGGTCAACTCGCCAGCCTGGGACACGGGGGTCCCGGGTTCGATCCCCGGTCAGGTCATGATGAAAAACGATCTTTTTCAGAATGACCTGGGTCTTGGATGTTTATCTATATAAGTATATGTTATAAAATATAGTATCGTTGAGTTAGTATCCTGCGACACAAGTTCACAACTTACTGTGGGACTAGCTCAATTTGTGTGATATGTCCCTACATATTTATTAATAGTTAGAAAGGTTATCTGGAGCTTCGTTAAACAAAATTTTATATGACCTTTTCGTTTCCTTCAAATCAAGTTATTTATTTTTAAATGGGGACATCTGTCCCCCTAATGACAGGCGAACCAACGGCTTACATGCCTTTCAAAATCGAATATAATCATATCCATTTTGGCTTCGCTTTAGTCCAGTAAAAATTAGATGTCCCATCACTTGCGATCACCAATCCAATGATAGACCCTGCCCAGGGTGACTTAACATGTGTCAGCAGTAATAACTCTAGACCATTGAACTATTTACTAACTTAATTAAGACATGTAGTCGTACCACAGAGCAAGAAATATCAATGTAGCCTGCGCGACAAGCGACAAGACATTCCTTAACTACCTACTCTGTGAGTCGTACGATAGTTTCTTTAATCTTATTAGTGTTCATGTAACTGTACCTACCACCTATGTTTACAAGAAAAAGTTGTTCTTTCATGGACGACTGCCATCTTGCAAATGAATTAATAACAAGCTTGTGTAAAACTCTATTCCTATTTTATAAATATATTACTGATACTTGTTAAGTTCTACGTCTTTATTTATTACGACATAGTCAGTTTCAGTAGGCCACACTCTGTTCAATAAAACCGACAACAACAAAAAATAGTACATTTTCCAAAATTCCGCTATTTTTCAACCCCTACGCGCACTTATTACTTCAAAGCCGGGTAAAAAAAAGCTTAAATAGGTAATTAAAATGAATCCTGTTCATTAACAGGATTCATTTTAATGACCTATTTAAGGTTTTTTTTACCCGGCTGCCAACAAGGGTTATACGTTTCACGCGTATCTTGTACTTTTTAGGGTTCCGTACCCAAAGGGTAGAAACGGGGTCACGCACGAGACTTCGATGTCTGTCATCAGTTCATCAGGCTGTATCTCAAAAACCGTGATATCTAGTCGTTTGTACTCGTAATTTTTACAGATTATGTATTTCCGTTGTCGCTATAAACAACAAATACTAAAAACAGAATAAAATAAATATTATAGGGGGCTCCCACAAAACAAAGATTATTTGCCATTTTTGAAGATAGTCTAATGTTGTATATGTAGATTTTTTATTACATCGTATATTCAAACTAACGTTTATGATGATTCTGTGGGTCCCGTCGCCATTAAGCGTTTCTTTAAACCTATATCAGGATTGGTTTTGGTCTACCCTTTGGGTTGCAAAGGTCAGACGACAGTCGTCCTGTATCAAAACCAGTAACCTCCTCAAATCACCTCCCTAGGATAGTTAGTGGATTCCAGGCTCTGAAGCGTTTATGCTTAGGATGCAACCGGGATGACGCTCTGATGATAGTTTAGATTAATAACTACTAACAGCCCTCCCCGGCTGCGTCCGGGCATGTATATGTCGCAGTCATCTGGTTGAATCTGCTATTTGATTGAATGACTAGCGCGTTCATTGAATGACCACGTTTAATTGAATGACTAGGCCGAACGTTGAACAAATAAGCGTCGCTCAACGTCCAACTAGTTAGCGGATTGTAACATAGCCCTTTGAAAAGAGCGCACATAGAATCAGTCCGGTGATTCAAATTTAGTTCATTTTTTTCCCACTGCGGCGCTAGTAGTCACCAAAAAAAATATGGCGTCAAACAGCTCGAACAGATGGCACGATGTTGATATTTTTTTCGATTAAATTTACTTAAAAGTGCGTTATTTGTAATAAAATAGTATGACATTATGGATTTACCTATTATAACGCCGCCGCCGGCTACTTAAAAAACTAAGAAAAATGAAATCATGCTACCACCAAATATTACAAAGTCGGCTAAGATTCAACGACTTCGCTAAATGACATTCATTCAGTCAAGACGTTGAACGTTACATTCAACGACTTGACGAGCTGACCTTCAGTCATTCAACCGTCGCCATTCAATGAACGCGCTTGTCATTCAATCAAATAGCAAATTTAACCAGATGACTGCGACATATACATTTTGACCTTCCTCTGGAATCACTCCATCATCTAAAAAAACCAGCTTAAAAACATGGACCTAGGAATAATATGGACCCGCCATTAGACACATCAAAAGTGACGCTTACTTTACGTCACATGTGTGTGCATGGGGTGACCATGATGGCAAAAATTACCCAATAAATGGGGTGAATAAATTGTGAGTGGTACTGACGCTTTGTAGTTCTTACTTCTTCTGAGTATAACTTTTTCAGTTTTTTTTTTAACAAAAAGTATTATTAGTATTACAGAAGCATTATATATTTATGATTTACACCATTATATACTAACTAGTCGTTTTGTAGGTTTTTCGGGGTGTAGATTTCGAAAATGACATGGGTTTCGTTGTAGGTTTATAGGGGTGTACATTACGATAATGACGTCAGTTTTGGAATCCAAGATGGCGACCGCAACTTTTCATATAAAATCAACTTGGGTGTCGTTGTATAAGATTTTCGGGGCGTAGATTTTAATAATGACGTCAGTTTTGAAATCCAAAATGGCGGACGCGACTTCTTATGCAAAATCGACATGGATGCCGTTTTCTGGGTTTTTCGAGGTGGAGATTTCAAAAAACGGCCTCAATTTTAGAATCCACGTGATTTTGTTCACTGGACTAGTTTGTTGGATATAGGCTAGTATAAATAAATTTAAAAAAATATTTCCACTTCATTGGTATTTTTTATTAAGATAACTTGTGTAAAGAAGATAATCATAAAAGTCAGATTTCAAAATTTTTGAAATCTACACCCCAAACCTTCAAATCAACATGCATGTCTATTTTTTATGACAAGTCAATAGTAATACCCCAAAAACAACGAAAACGTCGAATTTTCTTGAAAAATGGTGGCGGCCATCTTGAATATCGAAAGTTCCCTCATTTTTGTTACCCAAATATCCCCAAAATACCTCGAAAACAAAACCTAAATCGAAATTTTAAAAAAAATTCATCATCATCATCATCAGGTCTTTCTAGTCTCCACTGCAGGAGCACGACCCTCTCTGTACTACCAGAGCCATATACTAGCCTGAGTAGTCAGAGGATTTGGCCTACACTCTCCACGCTGGCCAGACGGGTTGGAGAGGTCTCTTTGATGTTAATAAGCTTTGTTTAGCTTATGTTTCCTTAGTCGCCTTTTACGACATCCACGGGATGACTTGGAGTGGTCCTATTCTACTCTGCCGGGAACCACACGGCAAAAAAAAAGTGGCCGTAATGTTTTCCAAAATACCCAAAAACCGTATTAAAATAATTTTACTTAAATGTGTAACAATCACGAAAACATAAGAAATTTCCAGTATTATAAATTTTGCACATATAAAACCGGCCAAGTGCGTGTCGGGCCACACGTAGTATATTTCAGAAATGGATCCCTAAATCGAAAAATGGTGTTCTCAACCTTACAATATTTTTTAAGACCTATTTAATAATACCCAACACGATGGGTTTATATAGAATAATAATTGTTTTGCAATATTTTTTTGAACCACTTTTTTGGCATTATTCATATACATACCCATACCAAATTACAGCTTTCTAGTCCTTATTGTCTCTGAGTAAGACCGCGGACGGACAGCCGGGCAGACAGACAGACATGGCAAAACTATAAGGGTTTCTAGTTTACTACGGAACCCTAAAAATGACCAACATCATCAACTCGCTTCATTCATACATTGATTTTCCAAACTTGTTCATAAATAGTGAAGTTATGACATGCATCATTTCTATTTTTCCTAATTAAATCAACCTATTTTTTTAAAATCCACATCACGAATGGGGAACCTTAGAAAAGTGAGTCATAAAAAAAAGATAAATGGGAATCTTAAATCTTAGTATGGCAACACTTACCTACAGTCCAACATGGCGCGTAAATTTATTTTGGTGCAAAAATAACAAAATCATTTTACCTAGTTTACTTTGAAAATAATACTTTGAAAAGACTTAAATAATTACGTATAATAAATAATATCACTATCCGACTTTATACATAACAGTACTGTGGTGTTGTTTCTGTGTAAATAAACAAAGATAGAGTTTGAGTTAAATTCTTACACATTCTTGTTGAGCGAAATACCTACATATTCTAGATTTTTGAAGGATATATGAATATACCTATTCATAGGACGTAACTTCGCGGTAAGTACTCATTTGACATTTGGGAAATTTGACATTTCGACCGGGGAAAAGTGTAGGGATTTTTGTGCCGATGTGTGCGTGCGCTAGTGTCGCGACACGAGTGTAGGGATTTTTATGTGCGTCACTGTTACATTTTCCAAGGGCATATCCTGATTATTCTTAGATCCATGCTTAAAAATCCGTTGCGTAGTTTTAAAGATCTAAGCATACATAGAGACAGACAGACAGCGGGAAGCGACTTTGTTTTATACTATATATGTACTCAGTGATAGTGAAGTATACAAAAGCCTGGTGCTGCTCGTTAGTAAGTACTTATGTTATCACCCAAACAAGCGACATAAAAGATATAATGTAGATTACGTAGACATATGTGTGTTGCAAGCCATATATGGATGTAAGGTAGTGGGATTGGTTCAAATTGCCCGTGACTCATGTTCGACGACTAATCAATAAGAGAATACGCACACTAAGCTACAATCACTCGTGGTTCAATATCCAAAGCTGTTTACATAACTTGACTTGTTTTAAATGAGTGCACGGATACAGCATTGGATAATGGCAGCGTTTAATTTTAGTCGCAGGTTATAACTGGCTGGATAACTGTTTGACATTGAGACGCATTTTTTTTTGCAATTCTTATTTTAAATTTAAATGTTAACTAATGTCACTGACTGGATTGTAACGTTGATCAATTTTATTGCAAACTTAGAATCATGGATCTAAGAATAATCAGGATATGCCCTTGGAAAATGTAACAGTGACGCACATAAAAATCCCTACACTCGTGTCGCGACACTAGCGCACGCACACATCGGCACAAAAATCCCTACACTTTTCCCCGGTCGAAATGTCAAATTTCCCAAATGTCAAATGAGTACTTACCGCGAAGTTACGTCCTATGAATAGGTATATTCATATATCCTTCAAAAATCTAGAATATGTAGGTATTTCGCTCAACAAGAATGTGTAAGAATTTAACTCAAACTCTATCTTTGTTTATTTACACAGAAACAACACCACAGTACTGTTATGTATAAAGTCGGATAGTGATATTATTTATTATACGTAATTATTTAAGTCTTTTCAAAGTATTATTTTCAAAGTAAACTAGGTAAAATGATTTTGTTATTTTTGCACCAAAATAAATTTACGCGCCATGTTGGACTGTAGGTAAGTGTTGCCATACTAAGATTTAAGATTCCCATTTATCTTTTTTTTATGACTCACTTTTCTAAGGTTCCCCATTCGTGATGTGGATTTTAAAAAAATAGGTTGATTTAATTAGGAAAAATAGAAATGATGCATGTCATAACTTCACTATTTATGAACAAGTTTGGAAAATCAATGTATGAATGAAGCGAGTTGATGATGTTGGTCATTTTTAGGGTTCCGTAGTAAACTAGAAACCCTTATAGTTTTGCCATGTCTGTCTGTCTGCCCGGCTGTCCGTCCGCGGTCTTACTCAGAGACAATAAGGACTAGAAAGCTGTAATTTGGTATGGGTATGTATATTAATAATGCCAAAAAAGTGGTTCAAAAAAATATTGCAAAACAATTATTATTCTATATAAACCCATCGTGTTGGGTATTATTAAATATGTCTTAAAAAAAATTGTAAGGTTGAGAACACCATTTTTCGATTTAGGGATCCATTTCTGAAATATACTACGTGTGGCCCGACACGCACTTGGCCGGTTTTATATGTGCAAAATTTATAATACTGGAAATTTCTTATGTTTTCGTGATTGTTACACATTTAAGTAAAATTATTTTAATACGGTTTTTGGGTATTTTGGAAAACATTACGGCCACTTTTTTTTTGCCGTGTGGTTCCCGGCAGAGTAGAATAGGACCACTCCAAGTCATCCCGTGGATGTCGTAAAAGGCGACTAAGGAAACATAAGCTAAACAAAGCTTATTAACATCAAAGAGACCTCTCCAACCCGTCTGGCCAGCGTGGAGAGTGTAGGCCAAATCCTCTGACTACTCAGGCTAGTATATGGCTCTGGTAGTACAGAGAGGGTCGTGCTCCTGCAGTGGAGACTAGAAAGACCTGATGATGATGATGATGAATTTTTTTTAAAATTTCGATTTAGGTTTTGTTTTCGAGGTATTTTGGGGATATTTGGGTAACAAAAATGAGGGAACTTTCGATATTCAAGATGGCCGCCACCATTTTTCAAGAAAATTCGACGTTTTCGTTGTTTTTGGGGTATTACTATTGACTTGTCATAAAAAATAGACATGCATGTTGATTTGAAGGTTTGGGGTGTAGATTTCAAAAATTTTGAAATCTGACTTTTATGATTATCTTCTTTACACAAGTTATCTTAATAAAAAATACCAATGAAGTGGAAATATTTTTTTAAATTTATTTATACTAGCCTATATCCAACAAACTAGTCCAGTGAACAAAATCACGTGGATTCTAAAATTGAGGCCGTTTTTTGAAATCTCCACCTCGAAAAACCCAGAAAACGGCATCCATGTCGATTTTGCATAAGAAGTCGCGTCCGCCATTTCGGATTTCAAAACTGACGTCATTATTAAAATCTACGCCCCGAAAATCTTATACAACGACACCCAAGTTGATTTTATATGAAAAGTTGCGGTCGCCATCTTGGATTCCAAAACTGACGTCATTATCGTAATGTACACCCCTATAAACCTACAACGAAACCCATGTCATTTTCGAAATCTACACCCCGAAAAACCTACAAAACGACTAGTTAGTATATAATGGTGTAAATCATAAATATATAATGCTTCTGTAATACTAATAATACTTTTTGTTAAAAAAAAAACTGAAAAAGTTATACTCAGAAGAAGTAAGAACTACAAAGCGTCAGTACCACTCACAATTTATTCACCCCATTTATTGGGTAATTTTTGCCATCATGGTCACCCCATGCACACACATGTGACGTAAAGTAAGCGTCACTTTTGATGTGTCTAATGGCGGGTCCATATTATTCCTAGGTCCATGCTTAGAATATAGAATTTTTATATATTCTAAGATTGCAAAATTTAACTGTCGGGGACATTAAGATTTAAATTTCAAAACATAAAGTAAGAACGTTAAATCTGGACTTACCTCTATATTGTGCAATTTTTTTGGGTTCCAAACCAAAATGGTAAAAACTGGCCTCTTATTTTCCAATGTCCTTCCGTCCGTCTATCACAGGGCTCTAATATTGAATTGTAATAGGTATAGACACTTAATTTTTTCACAGAATGTGGGTATCTTTTGCCGCTATAACAAAAAATAGTAATAAAAACAAAATAAAATAACCCATGACCCCTGAAATTTTTAGTGATAATTATTCTTGATTCTGGACAAAATTGAGCGCGTGCCCCCTGAATTCCTATAGAATTATTAATTTATATACTTAGTTACGATTATACTGTTAGACCGGCTCTACAATTTGTACGAAAATGTCAAAAAACTACCTACTATTTAGTAGTAAGGTATCCTTACTCTTACATAGACTATTTCTGTAAAATGTTAGGCTTCCTGCCAATCGAATAAGAAACCTTGTTAGATAATTCGAATGAGGCAACAGACTGTAAAAGGTACTTAAATACTTAATACCGACATGGCCACCTGTTGAGGGTGGCACGTGCTAAAATGCAATGCATTTTGTACTTTATTCGTATATAAGTAGAGTTTGAAATTGTATAATATAAAAGCTAACTTCTGAATCATGTCGTACTATGGGTAACACACGAAGAGCAACGACTCTACTCCTCTACACAAGAACCGATGATCTTCTGACGAGTCACTACACATTATAAATATTAAATATATAATGCGATAAAACCGTATTAAATTTTATTTTTAACCGACATCAAAAAAAGGATGAAGTTTACAATTCGTCGTAATGTTTATTTTTTTATGTATGTTCCCCGATTTCTCGAAGACGTCTGGACCGATTTAAGAAATACTTTTTTTGTTCGATAGGTAATATTTTACAGATGGTCCCATTACATTTATATCGAAAGGAGTCGAGCGCTTTTTTAAACAATATATAAAAACAAAAAAAAATGTTTACAGGTATGCCGTTTGGATTACACTTATTTTCATTTTTTTCTCTTATGCTTATTAAAAAAAAAATGATAGGGTTGAAGTCGGTTTTTGTTTTTTGTTAAAAATATCTTAAATTATATTTAAATGTGTAACAATCGCGAAAACATTATATATAAAAGCCATTGATTATATAATCCAATCAAGCTCTTTTATAAAATAGAACATGTATGCGCACGACATTACATAAATAACAGACTATAAAATAAAATAATTCATTACGATAGCGTTAATAATCATAGTGTAACATTCCAATTGTATTTTCATTGTTGAAACGCATTTAATAAAGATTTGTATGTTAATTCTGATAATTTTATTATATCATAATAGGCGAACTATCTTGGATCTGAGAAAGCAGTTGTAAAGCTGTGTGTACAATCGAGTAAAAAAACCTGACGTACCTTTAATTAAAAATTAAAATTCGGAATGCTAAATATCCCAACTATCCCAACTAATCTAATAAATGCAAAATCGAGTTTGCATATTTGTTTGTTGCATTTTCACGCTTTATTAACACAACCAATCTTTTTGAAATTTGGCGTACACGTGGATAATGCTACGGAGAAGGACATAGGCTATATATCAGGTGGGTGAAACCGCGGGTATCACACAGATTGAGCTAGCTCCAGTGTAAGTTCTTAAGAAAGACTTGTGTCGATTTAGAAAGATCGTTAGTATCCCATAGATAACTATGGGATACTAACGATACTATATTTTATAACAAATACATACATAGATAAACATCCACGACCCAGGTCAATCTGAAAAAGATCATTTTTCATATTTACCTGACCGGGGCTCGAACCCGGGACCATCCGTGTCACAGGCCGGCGTGTTGACCGCTGCGCCACAGAGCTCGTCAAAAAAATATATATTTGCGTCTTATGGAGACCTATGTTATGTTATATAATATTGTAATATACACGAAGCCCCCGCCATTATAAAGGCAACTGGAGCACAGAGGGTAGCTAAGGAAGGCTCGTCCCAAATTTAGGCTCCAATAGGTATATAAATATCGACGCGTCAAATGAAAGACGTTCAAGTAATCGAAGACTTCATTCATTGAGCACTTAGAAGATGGCCATTTCATCTTATCGAACGTTCAAAAAATCTAATGCTGAGATGATCGTAGGTAACAGCTTCCTTATCAAAATTGTTAACTATAAATATTTAAGTTAATCCTAATTGTTAATATATAAACTATAAATATATAATACAAATAGTTTGAGTTGTCCGTCTGTAAGTGGATGTGGAAACATGTGTCACTGACTTACTGATCGTGGTTAGTCGGGTTAAAATAAATCATTCAACACAACAAAGAGCAATTAAGAACTCTTTAGCATATAAATATACAAGGTTTTAAGCAGCTGCTTAGCATATAGATTTGATTTTAATGAAGCTGAAGCTCAAATAGATAATACATTTTGCAGATAAAATCTGAAAATATATATCAAGGAGTATTCTTAAATATGTGATGATATCTTTAAAATATAAATTACTCGCAAATCAAACAGCTTAGTAGTAGGTATTGTAAAATAATAAGCTTTTTATAGATGTACACATTCAGTTACTATAATTTCGTTTAAATAATTTACTTTAATGGTGTTGCAACAGGTTAATTTTTATATTTTCCATACGACTAAGCTTGGTAAATAACTAGTACATATAGTAGTACATCCCCCAAAGAACCTAAATACCTATTACTTAGGTTCTTTGGGGGATGTACTTCACTATCCCTAGGTCATTACTTATTGAATAATAAGCAGGCGCCTGAATACTAAGAGAAGTACATCTTAGATACTTATCTTAGTATTCAGGCGTCTGCTTTTCCTGGCGCTCCTGCCACCCCAAGCAAGTTACTTGCTTGCAAAAATATAACCGCTCTAAAATAAGGCACAATTTTATTTAAATCATAATATTTAGTAGTAAATATATTTGATACTATGTAAAAGCTGACTTGAGGATTATAAATTTAAACTCTTCTTTACCCCTAGTTTCAGTTCTCTTTCACCTTTACGCCTTGTTCCCACACCACAATGCCCGTATCACACCATCGTGTATCAGGCCTTACCATCGCTATACATTAATTTCAATGCTCGGTACCGTCTGGCTGGCTGCGACTTTCCAAAATTCTCCTAACTCACAATTAACTCAGTGTTTTGGGTGATCTCGGCGTGAGTGTGTGTTCTGCGCTTTAAATTTCGAATTTATGTTTTAATTTAATTATTTTTTAAAGTTTCGGTCATAAATATTCGGTGTTCTTTGCTTGAGTGGATTCTGAATGAACGTTCCAAATTCAAAAAGTGAATTTTAAAAATCGAACAAGTTTGAATCGTTTTTTGGACGAATGAGTTTTGTGATCATTGCATGTGTGTGATATAGCTTTAAGATGACGCGATCCCTGTCAGGAGCCATCCGCCATATTTGGAACTTGGCGTGGTTGCTTGCCACAAAAGTTTTTTTGGTAATGTTGCTTTTGTTTTTATTATGCTTGAATTAAGGGCAATATAAAATTAACGATTCTTTGTTCGTCGCACAGTCTCATATAAAATGCACAGGCTACACACTTCACAAATATTTTCATCTCGCAAAGAAAAGTGGAAGCTATTATGTATTAGTATAATTTCTAAAAAAAATAAAGTCTTTTCCGACTTTTAAAATTAAATTATACTAATGACTTAAATTGTTTTTCAATTTATTATTTTCGAGCGTTTTCATATATTTCGTACTGACATAAGTGACATTAAAATCCATTTGATTCTGTTCCTGGAAGCCATTTGTTTTTGAGACTTTATTATTTATTTTGGTGTACCTATATCAACAGAACTTAGCACTTCACTCTTTGACTAGTATACTTACATATATAGGTACTTATAATATACTCTCTAGGCTTCGTCATGCGTTTAATTCATTGATTTAAAGACTGGCCATTTTTTAATGCTTGTGTGCGTGATAGCTATGTGTTAGCACACGCTTCATGTTAACTACTACTATACTATTAAGTCTGTAGCTATGTGTTTCCCTCAGGTGTTTCCATAACAGTCTATGACTTGGACATATTTTTTTACGCTTTTAAGTTAATAGAGTCCATAGACTTTGTATCATCATCAGGTCTTTATTAGTCTCCTCTACAGGAACACGACCCTGTTTGTACTACCAGAGCCATATATTAGTCAGAGCAGTCATAGGATTTGACCTATACTCTCCCCTCTGGCCACACGGGTTGGAAAGATTTCTTAGATATATATAAGTTTATAAGCTTTGTTTAGCTTGTGTTTCCTAAGTCGCCTTCTACGACATCAACGAGAAGATTAGGAGTGGTCCTATTCTACTCTGCCTGACACCACATGGCATAAATTTATGTAATCCAAGGCTAAACGTTTATTTTGCCAGCTTCTTTTGATCACCATGAAGTCTATCAAAATATGAGACCAACAAGGTTCTTGTCTCGTTAATATACATAATTTATGTAACAGTATATATTTACTATATGTATGTATATATTCCACTAAATGCAAATATAGTGTTAACTGAATGTATAATTATGATATCAGGCCGAGAAATCTAATATCCGTATAAGGAAGGACATTGTCTCGCAGGAAAGTGAAATCAGACGCAAAACATGTTGCTTTGGGACGTCAAGGCACTGACTTTTAGCGATTCGTCTTTGAGATTTTTATTGGTTAACACAGGCTACGAGCTACGCAGCACGCGTCCCGCCTCCTCCCACGCTTCGTCGCAAAATGCACGCACCCCGCTGAAACTAATATTGTGTGTGTGTGTGTTGTGTGCGCCAAGTTCCGATAGCCGCTATAAGGTTGATTTAGTCTGTAATCTGTAACTAAGTAATAGACGAATTGCGTAGAAATGAAAAGGTAAATAAATATACCTTTATGGTGAAATTTTAACCGGTTTGGACCCTTAAAGGGAGTGATGCAGCCCGTCGATATAAACAATTTTTTCTTTGGGACATGCTTGAAACTCAGAAAAAATGAACTTCCCACACAAATTGACTGGACGGTTAAATATTGTAATATAGAAATATCAATTTATTTGGTATTTGCCATGTGGTTCCAGGCAGAGTAGAATAGGACCAATCCAAGTGTTCCCGTGGATGTCGTAGAACGCGACTCAGGAAACAGAAGCTAACAAAGCTTATAAACATCAGAGGGACCTCTCTAACCCATTTGGCCAGCTTCGAGAGCGTAGAGTGACTGCTCAGGCTAATATATGGCTTTGGTAGTACAAAGAGGGTCATGCTCCTGCAGTGGATACTAAAAAAATGAAATGAAATGAAATTTTATTCAAATTTTGATATCATGTATCGCTTTTTTAACGTCATATTTTTTTTTAAATTTCCAAATCGAAAAATTACTAGCGTTTCGGAAAGACCACTGCTGAGAAGAATACGCCGAAAGAAACTCGGTCCAGTTTCTTTCGGCGTATTCTTCTCAATCTCTCTCTCTTACAAAAAAGACCTGATGATGTCATAACGAACTTATTCATTTTTTCGCCACTCGTCTATTACTTATACAGCAACGGAGGACAGTTGGAAAATACGGTTTTTGGTGCGAACCACACTCAATTGTGTTACCGTGAAGATATCATATTCACACCCATTGTCTGCCCGTGTATATTATGCTATTTGTTTAAATTGTCACACTTGCGAAGAAGTTCCGTAACTTGCGTTAGTTATTTTGAAGGCTTTGAAATATATTTCTTCATTATAGTCCGGAAGAAACGCAAAAACGTACCAGCTGCTTCTCTTCCTCGTAAAATCCGGTAGAGGGAATGGGCAATAGTCTAAGGAATAATTTTAGTATGTGATGCGTCTAGAAACCATTACTATTTTGATCCGGATTTCCACCTACTCGCCCACAAGCTTGGATTTTAGATTTGGGCTCTGTGTGTCCCGAAAGGCTAAAAGGCTTGATACTATGTCATCATCATCATCCGAGCGTATTCCCGGTTGCATCCTTAGCGGTAACGCCTCAAAGCCCGGGGCGCGGAACTTTTATTTCTACACAGAGTTACTACTGTCTGACCGATTCATGTTAAAAAATAATAATTATATATGTAAGTTTGCCTAAAGAGGCAAAGCATAGTCTCTACAAATAAAGACAATATTATCTTACGTAACTTTTATTCTTGAGTATAATCTTTGCCTTTCCTCATACTAAAATAACAGTATTGCTAAAATATCAGACGGCTGTGTGTGACTAATGCCATGCGACTGCATGTACGTATTAAAATTTAGGTGAGGCCAACTAAGCCAATATTCCTTTATTGGCAATTAGTGTAAACTTGTATTAAAATATCTTCGGTTATGTTATATGTGCCTACTTATATACTGCCATTAAAAAGACACAGTTGTAAGGAAGTACAAAAAACTTTTTCTCGCTTTTTTATAACTGCAATAATGTCTATTTAAATATAAATAAAATTTACGAAGAAATTTTACACTGATTTTACGGGAAGAAAGCAACTGCTATATTCTATGAACCATTATCTTTTCTTTCAAAAGAGAGCCTTTTTGTATTCTTTCTATATTAAACGTTATTTATATTGATGTGTACTTTCAGCCTCTTTTGTTTTGATAATATGTAGAAGAAACAAACCCCTAATCCGCAATTGGTTCCGTAGGAATGTAAGCCCGCCTACGGTACCCGCGCTTTGCATATTCAAATCAGGCTTCGTAATCGACGAACCGATACGTAATATTCTGGATTAAGTCACCATGCGATTGGAGTTTATTGTCTTGGCTAGGTCTTGGAATATATACCGTCTTATTATAAAACAAGGACTAACTTAGAACCTAATTTAAACCATTATCCGCCCAAAATGAATCGACAATAACTGTTGTTGAAACGTCAAAGTGATGTGTAGACTTATTTTGTTCGGTTCATGGTTTAAACCAGGTACTAAAATAAGTCCTCATTTTATAATAAGACGGATAAAGTCTAAATAGACTATTAACCTAAAAGCGTAGAAAATTGTGTCTAACTCAGTGGCTATTGTAGTGTGTAGCGCGTCTCACTTGTCTTTTACCAATATCATCAATCATGTATTACATGAATGATGTAAAAAACCGTACGTCGCACCCGAACAACTTGTTTTAATTGGACGCCATTACATGGCGACCCGGCCAGTGCCATGCTTCATCGTTACTGGCGACGGTTAAAAATGATTAACAGTAATTAAACTATATTTATTACATATTATTAGATAATTAAATCATTGTACACCGAGTTAGCAAATAGGCCTGCTGGTCTAGCGATCTTCCGTTCTAACGACGAGAGAGTCCTCCTATATGCGTATACTCAAGCACTATAATATTTCCTGTGTATACGACTGGCTCTGTTTTTTTTTTTCTATTATACGTGTTTTGTTTTAACTTGACAAATATGTGTTTTTACTTTGTATCATTTCTCAGTATCCTATCCTAATTGTTAGTAATTGAGAACGCAACCATTATAATTATTTTGTTTTTTTGTAATTGGCTCCCTAACTTATTTTCACTATGGCAACTCTGTTAAAATCTCTCTCCCGCCTTTCTGTGTGTCAAAGACTGTGACGAATAAATTTCGCTCGTGCATTTCTTGTTTTAAACGTTGTTTTAATGATTTTATCCCATAAATATCAACATGGTAGCAGAGCGTAGTTGATGCAAATCATTAAAAGTGAAGACGCAGTGAATATAAAGGAAAACAACCGGGCCGGCGTATTTCTGAAGTTGTCACCTAACCTAACCGGGAGCGGCGGCGGCAAGTCCAGACGATCAAATATCGTTGTAAATCTGCTACTTATTGAAGAAAATGTCCAATACCAGCCATAATCCATTTCACATTGACCGACTCGTCGGAAGAGATAATTACGCGAGTTGGAAATTCGCAGTGGAAGCGTATTTCAAGCTTGAAGATTTGTGGGAATGCGTGCGTGGTACGAATGAAGATACAAAGAAGGAAACGAAGGCGAAATCCAAGCTTATACTGCTGCTAGACCCGATCAATTACGTACATGTACAGAGTGCGACTACATGTAAAGAAGTCTGGGACTGTTTGCAACAGGCTTTTGATGACAGCGGGCTATACAGGAAAGTTGCCTTGTTGCGTGACCTTATCACCACTACATTGGACAGTTCTCGAAGTGTAGACGACTACGTGAACAAGATAATGCTCACCGCTCACAAACTTAGGAACATAAAATTTGACATTGATGATGAGTGGCTTGGAACACTGATGTTGGCCGGCTTACCGGAGACATATAAGCCAATGATCATGGGATTGGAGAGCTCAGGGATCAAGATCAGTGCAGACTCCATAAAAACAAAACTCCTGCAGGAAGTTCAATGCTCAGAAAGCACAGCATTCTTCACTAGGAAGACAGCCACTCATGGAAAACCAGATGCAGCGAAGGCCCACAACAACAAGGGGCCCCGATGTTATAACTGTAACAAACATGGTCACTTTGCCAAGAATTGTCGTGCACCGAAGAAAAAGAATATTGAAAAGGAAGAAAGTAAAAGTTTTGTTGCAGCTTTTTCGGCATGTTCACAGTCAATGAATTCGGACCTTTGGTATGTGGATTCTGGAGCCTCTATGCACATGACTAACAGATGTGACTGGATGTATGATGTGACAAATCCTCCAATACCTACCATCACCGTTGCCAGTAAGACACCGCTACCTGTCAAGAATATGGGAAAGGTCAATTTATTGATAAATGGTATTGAACAAAGTCGAATACAGGCGCATGGGACACCTGAACTTTTCTGATGTCAACAAGTTACCAGAGTGTGCAGAGGGAGTGAGTCCTTTTAATGCCAGAAGCAATGATCCTATCACGTGTACCACCTGCCTCGAAGGTAAACAGAGCCGTTTACCATTCAACAACATAGGTTCCAGAGCTACACACCCACTGCAACTTATCCACACCGACTTATGTGGACCGATGGAACAAGCATCACTGGGAGGTATGAAGTACTTTATTACCTTCATAGATGATTACACTAGAAAAGTTCATGTTTATTTTTTGAAAGACAAATTGAGTGTTTTAGAAGTTATAAAAGATTATAAAAGCAAAGTAGAGAATGAGCTTGGAGGTAAAATCAAAATTAATCGATCAGATAATGGTAGGGAATACTGTAACAAGGAAGTGGACAAGTTTTTTAGTAAGCATGGTATTGAGCACCAAACTAGTACGCCATACACACCGGAGCAGAACGGGCTCGCAGAACGGATGAATCGGACGCTGGTGGAAAGGGCAAAATGTATGTTGTTCGATGCTCATTTGTCAAAAGAATTGTGGGCAGAAGCTGTGGCAACCGCGGCTTACATAGTTAACAGATCACCGACAAGGTCGATTGAAGGCAAAACACCCATGGAAATATGGTCAGGTAAGAAGCCCAATTTATCAAATATGAAAATTTTTGGCTCTGAAGTTATGGCTCAAGTTCCTAAAGAAAAACGCCAGAAATGGGACTCAAAATCCAGGAAGTTTTTATTTGTTGGCTATTGTGAATCTAGCAAGGGTTATAGACTGCTTGATCCTGAAACTAATAAAATAATTAAGAGTAGAGAAGTCGTATTTCTAGAAAATGTTAGAAAATTTGACCATAATGTTTACTTACCTATCTCATCTGACAGTGGTCCTGAAGTGCAGTTACCTGATGAATCCAACAAAGAAGAATTACAGGACACTTCGGCTGCTTCCAGTGGGGAGTATATGTCTGATGACAATGATGATCCATCCTACATACCAGAGGAACCAGTTGACGAATCAACACCAGTACGTAATATTAACCTACGTCCACGAAGAGCTGTCCAGTATGTAGAAAAGGAGGATCACGACCATGATGTGAGTTATTTTTGTCCAATTCTTAATTTGAATGACCCTCAGACTGTAGAGGAAGCTCTTTCATCTTCACAAGCTGACCAGTGGAAGAAGGCAATGCAGGAGGAATATGACTCCTTGATAAAGAATAAAACTTGGTCACTTGTGGATTTACCGTTGGATAAAAGAGCTTTACCATGTAAATGGGTATTTAAGAGTAAGACAAATAAGAATGGTGAAATTGTCCGTTTCAAAGCTAGATTGGTCATTAAGGGGTGTGCTCAAAGAAAAGGTAATGACTATGATGAAGTTTATGCCCCTGTTGTTAGATATACATCAGTCAGATTCTTGCTTGCTTTAGCTGCTAAGTACAATCTTGTAATGATTCAGATGGATGCTATAAGTGCATTTCTACAGGGTGACATTGATACTGAAATTTACATGTCACAGCCAGAACTCTATAAAGAGAATGATCAGGTATGTCACCTACGTAAATCACTCTATGGACTCAAGCAAGCTAGCCGTCAGTGGAATCTGAAATTGAACAATGCTCTATTAAAAATTGGATTGGAAAGATCAAAAGTAGATCCTTGCATATACTATTCTGTATGTGATTCAAAATTGATATTTCTTGCAGTTTGGGTAGATGATATAATGATTTTTACAAATGATCGGATAACAGCAACAAATATTAAAGTAAAATTAAAAGAAGAATTTTCTATGAAAGATCTTGGTGAAATTCAACAGTGTATTGGTATAAATATAACTAGGGATTTTGAGGCAGGTGGGATTATGTTAGACCAAGAAAAATACATCACCATGGTGTTAGATCGCTTTGGCATGTCAGAGTGCAAACCTGTGCGCACTCCAATGGAGGTAAATACAAAGTTTGAAAAGAAACCTGAGAATGAAGATAGCAATTTCCCGTACAGGGAAGCGGTGGGTTGTCTATTATATCTGGCACAAGTCACACGACCTGATATCACCTTTGCGGTGAATAAGTTGAGTCAATTCTGTAACAATCCAGGTATTCAACACTGGCTTGGAGTAAAAAGGGTCCTGAGATACCTGCAGGGTACCAAGAACCTAAAGCTATGTTATTTCAAAGAAGACTCCAGAGAGATAACTGGCTACTGTGATGCAGACTGGGCTAGTGACCAGCAGGATAGAAGATCTTGCACCGGGTACACTTTTATTTATCAAAATGCCTGCATATCCTGGAACTCGTGCAAGCAACCGACGGTGGCGCTTTCTACGGCGGAAGCCGAATATATGGCGATGGCTTCGGCGACACAAGAGGCTTTATGGCTTCAACAACTGCAGGCTGAGCTTGGCCAAGGTTCAGATGGTGCATTAGTGATATATAGTGATAACCAAAGTGCAATTAGATTAGCATTGACAGACTGTTATAAACCAAAGACTAAACATATAGATATCCGTTTACATTTTCTCAGGGAAAATATTGTTAAGTCTAAAGTTAAGTTTTTATTTGTTAATGGCTGTAACATGGTAGCTGACAATTTAACTAAAGGTGTAACGCTAGAGAAACATTTGTATTGTATAGATAAAATGGGTTTGCGTTCTAGATCCCGGAGTGTTAGTAATTGAGAACGCAACCATTATAATTATTTTGTTTTTTTGTAATTGGCTCCCTAACTTATTTTCACTATGGCAACTCTGTTAAAATCTCTCTCCCGCCTTTCTGTGTGTCAAAGACTGTGACGAATAAATTTCGCTCGTGCATTTCTTGTTTTAAACGTTGTTTTAATGATTTTATCCCATAAATATCAACACTAATCCTAACTAATATTATAAATGCCAAAGTGAGTTTGTTTGTTTACTTGTTCGTTCGTTTGTTTGTTACGGTTTCACGCCGTATGTACTGAACCAGTCATCATGAAATTTTGCATACACAAAGGTAAGGGTACTGAGAAGGACATAGGCTGTATGTCACGCGGGCGGAGCCGCGGGTTACAGCTAGTTTGTTATAAGTATTTTAAAAATTAGTAGAAACTATCTGTTACCCGTGCCTTCGCCCGCGTAATATATAGCCTATGTCCTTCTCGGTACCCTTACCTATGTGTATGCAAAATTTCATTATGATCGGTTCAGTAGATACGGCGTGAAAGCGTAACAAACAAACAAATAAACAAACAAACAACCTTACTTTCGCATTTATAATACTAGTTGGGATTGGGATGGGATAGTTGGGATTGGGATAAAGTGTAGCCAACAAAGCATCCATCGTGGCAAAGTTGAAATGACATGTCAAGGCTGAATGCGGTTAGAGCACTGCTCAGTCACCCGATAAACTACGTTTATAATAAGCCACGAGGAAAATTTGTCGTTGAAAACAAGCTGGTTGTGGCTGAGTACCACCTACTCTGACGCTGAGGTATAAATATCTTAATATACATATACAAACCATAGTTTGCAAGACATAAATTATCTCGCAAACTAGGTCCTTCTCCATGAAATTGGCGTTTTCTATGGAAAATTTCGAGCAAAGTTCATTTTTCATTCTAACGTTTTTAGTATTATTTCTGGTGTCAAAAATTCAACAAAAATGAAATTTTGCATGTAGTTACGGGCAACAAAGACATTCTAAAATTTAAAAAGTTAGAAAAATTATAGAAATATGGCTACATTTTTTATTAAAACGGACAAGCCTGAAACGAGTTCTTTGCATAAGTATTTTCCAATATATACACAAACACAAGAAATTCTATGCATGCAGAATGATAGTAATATATGCTACTTACATGTTTAAATAAAAATAAATGTGTTAACCTGAAAATTAGTGTCATTTTAGGAACAAAAAGACAAGCAGGAAAAAACGCCAATTTCATAGGTAATTTTGTTGGCAATTTCGACTATGTTTAACCTCTATAAAAATGATCAAACACAATTCCCAAAAAAAAAACATACATTGTAGAATGCTTTTTTAATCTTTACTTGCTGAGGAGGACTTTTTTCTTGAGTTCATAGTTTTTTTGAAAAAAAGAAGTACCGCGTACGTACGTAATACCGTACTACAGGCCCATATCCTGAAGGTCATTAGCGCATGTACGAGCCTTAACACGTCTCTTCCCTTAACGGGGAAGGTAGTTTGTTTTATATTGAAACTAGCATTCGCTCGTGGTTCCGTTCGCATTAGTGTCGATCTCTAGGTACTTTTCTTCGAGATTAAAGGTACCCTATTGCCGTACTCCAGACAACGTGCATGCAAAATTTCATGATGATCAGTTGGATAGGATGTGAGAGCGTAACAAACAAACAAACTCAGTTTCGTATTTATTATATTAGTTGGGGTTGGGATAGAAAATAAAGTTATAATTCTTCTTCTTCTTCTCGAGTCGTAATGTCTTCCAGTGCAGTTCTTCGGGGTGCATGTAAAGGAGCCTCCCCGTGTGACGCATTGATCACCCTATGCGTCCGGCGCACCCTGGGCAACAATCTGCGAGGACAGTCTAGTCGGTAACGCGGATTAGCTGATCCTTTCACCACGTATTGTAAAGTTATAATGAAACAAGTGTTGTAATATTGCAGCATAAAAAACTTTAATTTTAATAATCAAAAGATTCGTGAGAATCCACCCGTCACTTCGTCAGGAAAACGGGCTCTAAACCAAGAGATCAGCAAGCACGTACGACACGACCTGCGGTGCTCCAATACCCTCGCTATTGAAAAAGCGATCGAGCAAAACCGGGGGTCAAAAGTGTTCGTAAAATCTCTTGGAAGAAGCCAATTGACGAAGTTGACCACAGCAAGTGGAGAAGTCGTTGCTTCGAAACCGGCAGTCCTTTCAGAGGTGGAAAACTTCTATGGCCGGTTATACGCTTCGCATGCACCTCGACCTGATCCCGAAAATGAGGATTCTAGAGCCACATTAACACGCCATTACACTGAAGACCTGCCAGAAATCAGCATTGGCGAAATCGAGATCGCTCTTAAACAGCTTAAAAAATGGAAAAGCCCCTGGAGAGGATGGCGTTACAACAGAATTGTTAAAGGCAGGAGGTAAACCCGTACTGAGGGAGCTCCAAAAACTTTTTAATGCTGTTCTCTTCGAAGGGAGAACTCCGCAGGCGTGGAGTAGGAGTGTAGTCGTCCTGTTCTTCAAAAAGGGAGACAAAACCCTGCTGAAGAACTATCGACCCATTTCCCTTCTAAGCCACGTCTATAAGCTGTTTTCAAGAGTGATCACGAACCGTCTTGCGCGAAGACTTGACGAATTCCAACCACCGGAGCAGGCTGGGTTTCGGAGCGGATACTGCACCATAGACCACATCCACACAGTGCGGCAGATTATACAGAAGACCGAAGAGTATAATCAGCCCCTGTGTCTAGCATTTGTGGACTATGAGAAGGCTTTTGACTCCATTGAAATCTGGTCCGTTCTGGAGTCCCTGCAGCGATGCCAAGTAGATTGGCGATACATCCAAGTGATGAGATGTATGTACGAGGCCGCCACCATGTCCGTCCAAGTACAGAATCAGCAGACAAGTCCCATACCGTTGCATCGAGGAGTGAGACAAGGAGACGTAATATCTCCTAAATTGTTCACTAATGCAATGGAGGATATGTTTAAGACGCTGAACTGGAAAGGACGTGGCATCAACATCAATGGCGAGTACATCTCTCACTTGCGATTTGCTGACGACATCGTTATCGTGGCAGAAACGCTGCAGGACCTACAACAGATGCTGAATGACCTGGCTGACTCTTCTATACGCATCGGCCTACGGATTAACTTGGATAAAACCAAGGTCATGTTCAACGAACATGTACTACCGGAACCGATTGCAGTTCACGGTGCCGCTCTCGAAGTTGTTCAAAAATATGTATACCTCGGGCAAACATTGCAGTTAGGTAGAAACAACTTCGAGAACGAGGTGAATAGAAGAATTCAGCTAGGTTGGGCTGCGTTTGGGAAACTACGTCAGGTCTTCACATCGTCGATCCCACAGTGCCTAAAGACAAAGGTCTTCGATCAGTGCGTCCTACCCGTCATGACATACGGAGCCGAAACGTGGACACTAACGGCACGGCTGGTCCACAAGTTCAAGGTCGCTCAGCGGGCTATGGAAAGGGCTATGCTCGGCATTTCTCTGCGGGATCAAATCAGAAATGAGGTGATCCGGCAGAGAACTAAGGTCATCGACATAGCCCACCGGATTAGCAAGCTGAAGTGGCAGTGGGCTGGCCATATTAGCCGAAGAACCGATAACCGTTGGGGCAAACGAGTTCTTGAGTGGAGACCGCGTCTCGGCAAACGTAGTGTAGGACGTCCTCAGGCGCGGTGGAGTGACGATTTGCGCAGGATGGCTGGTAGGAGCTGGATGCGAGCAGCCGAAGATAGATCTCGATGGCGTGCAATTGGGGAGGCCTATGTCCAGCAGTGGACGAGTATAGGCTGATGATGAATCAAAAGATTGCTTACACATTATGAAAAAAAAAACTGTTATACATACACTTTACTGCTAAAACAGTAAAATTTTGTTGTCTATCTATTTTATGTAAATTATGAATCTGAAAGAATATATTAAATTATTTCTGCATATGAAATGAAGGTATACCGTTAAACGACGTGAAAATGCGTCTTTGAGATACAAGGTTTCTAACATTATGAAAACATTTGGTTTCAAACAAGCCTTAGTAAGAAGAAAATAACGAACAAAAAATATACTTTTTCGTTTAATGGCTTAAAAAATGTATCATGTTCATGACGAATACTTTGTGAAGAGGGATGTTTGAAACAGCTTCACGCGAAAAATACCTGACGAGTTTTGATGATGAAAAGAATATGAAGAGCGTATACTAGCAGTATTTTTTCAATATGGATTCCATACTAATGAATTTCTCTATTTTCTCGCTGAAAACTGATTCTAGAGCCACAATTCCTTTTTCATAAAATCTAGTACTAAAATAGGAATGCCCCTATTTTTTATTTTTTCCAAAAAAAACTGTTTTTGTACAATTTTTTTTCCTTTAAACAGGTTTTCAGAAAAAAATAAAACATAGGGACTTACCTATTTTAGTAATAAAATTTAATAAATAGAGACAAAATCACATTAATTGAGCTATCCCCACAGTAAGTTAGTCAACGATACTATATTTTATAATAAATACTTTTAATCATAAAACACCTAGGTCAATCTGAAAAAAATCGTTTACTATCATCACGTGTCGCAGGCTAGCAATCTGCGCCACGGACGCTTTCGCGAAAGTACAACTTAAAAAAAAAACTGAACATTGAAGACGAGATTTCGAAGAAGGTTCCAATAATTTTACTTAATTACGTATTCTAAGAAACTCCTTAAAAACAATACGATTCCCACGCCTTCCTTCGCCAAAATATTTAGAGTAGGTAATCAAAACATTAGCAAATATAATTATTTCCAAGAATTATTATAAGAAGCTTTCTTTGTTTTTGTTATCTTATCTGGTGGTTAATTTAACCTGAAATCTCAAAGGAGCTCAAATTATTATTTTTTTATAAATTTGGAGTTCCTGTTAGATTTAATAAGTAAGGATAACAAGTATACATTATGATGATCATATTTACTTAAATATTTTGTTTATTTTAGTTGAAAATCATATTCAAAACTACCACGAATGGTACAAATATTTCTTACTTAACAACCTTTTATTTGCGATCAAAGTGAACAAGTCTTAAAAAAATTCTCGTGGTTCTAAATGATATCCTTGCGGTGCTCCCAAGTTCCTAAGGCCAAAATTTTCCGCCAAACTATTTAACATTATTTCTTTCAATAGTCAATAGTCAAAAATTTTATTCAAGATATTTAAAATATCATTTGGTGAACGTCACTTTACATTTACAATTGGTTTACAATGTAATGTTATTGTTGACGTCAATAAGCTAAGTTTACACCGCTTCCAAGGCGGAGTGCAGAAGAAGCGGCAACAAACTGCACACCGCATTTTCTTCAAAAGACGTCAACTTACAATCTACGACATACAAGTACCTACTTAGAACTAATATGTGGACGTGAGCTTACATTTCAGCACATTTTTATGATATATTATATAACCTATTGAGGTTATTCAGACGATCTGATAGCATAAATAAGATTTGCAAAATGGTTCTTCATGTGACCTAGCTTATCGAAAGCGTTGCATAAATCATGACAATCGCATTTCCGATTTTGCAACACCTCTTAACAATGGAGTTTATCAAACTATCTCATTGTTTCGACGAATGTCTTCTCTCGCACATCGTTTATTTCGCTTGAATAACAATTCGGTGTTTTGTTTCCGTAGCATTTCACTTGCCGGCAAAAAAGATTGAAGTTTTACCTTACACCTTTTGTTTTTGCATATAACACCAATACAATACTTGTCATCATCATCATCAGGTCTCTTTTAGTCTCCACTGCAGGAGCATGGCCCTCTCTGTACCTCCAGTGCCATTTATTAACCAGAGAAGTCAGAGGATTTGGCCTACACTCTCAACGCTGGCCAGCCAGACGGGTTGGACAGGTCTCTTCATAAGCTTTGTTTAGCTTGTGTTTCCTAAGTCGCCTTCTACGACATCTTTTCTTCTTTTCGTGTAGGTGACACGGTCAGTCGACCAGGCACACCCTGGTGTCAGAGTTCTAAGACATCAACGGGAAGACTTAGAGCGGTTCTTTTTTTCTCTGCCGAGAACCACACAAAACTTATATTTGTGCATATATTCGTCATATCTGAGTATGCAACCAATTTGGCACAGGGGGATCTCATGGTACTAAAATTATGGATTTACTAGCTAACAACGAATTGAAATTTCCTTTGCCAACAAGTTCTAGACATATTAAATGCAGATTATTAACAAGAAGACAAAAAAAACAAAAAATAGCTTATTGTGTGTTGTTATTGGGCGAAATTTTAAAGTTTATTTCAAGCTAAGTTTTTTAGCGACTTTTTCCGCGTAAATTCAGTGTTCATCATGCCAAGCTGACTTACGGACGGTCCAGGATTCGATCCCTGGTCATGCCACCGGGGGTCGATCACTGGTTTTTTTTCAATTCCCAGCATATTTTGATGGGCTAGTTTGATGGTTTGAGAAATAAGGGTTTTTTCCCTAATATGTTTTAAATATTATGTTAAAATTAAATTTATTTCCATTTATAATCAGCAAATTTCCTGAAAATGATTGAACTAATATTGTAAATCTTTCCGTATGTGCCAATGTCCATATAAATCCCATTTACCTCAACCTTGGTTCCATGAATTCTTATTGTTTGTAATATATTTTTAGTTTTATCTAAAATGAGTCAGTCAAAACTCGTCTGCGTTTCGGTACGCACGTTCGTCGATATAAATGAATTGACTGCAATATATTTATTAAAAAGTGATGCGTTAGTAAAATATTGCACTAGTTTCTTAGAAATTTCATTCTACATCCATTAATTTAGATTACACGTGTTTAGTTATTGTAAAACGAAGTTAAAACTTCTGTTTTATTAGGTAATTGTGTTGAACTAAAAATTGTGTATTTATAAAACTTATAAAAAAGTGTTGTAAGATGTTAAGTAAGTTAATGAAACTTATCCTTAGTAAATTATAATACTTAGTGATATCTAGTGAATTGAACTGTGATGTTATGGTGATAATAAGTGTTAGTTAAGTTATATACCAGTGGGGGGATGAGTCAGACATGGAAACGGAAGTTCAGCTGGGTCACAGAATCCAGGGTCGGGAAGTTTTGGGTTTGTATAATTTAATTTTTTAATGCCTGTTTTTTTTCATCTTTCTATACGTGTAAATCAAAAATAGATACTCTAAAGGTGAACTTAAAAATTGAGGATTTACTCCAAATACTATATTCTTCTTCTTAGTCGTTCACTCTTGACAGAGTGGTCGTGGTTGTGCAGATGATCCTGGTGTGGGATCTTCTATACTGCCCATCCCTTGGGCGAGGGTTGCTGCTTGTGCAATGGCTCCCCACCTCTGCCTGTTACCAGCATTGCGAGCACATTGGACAATGGAAATGGAATACTATATACAATGTGTAAATCTGTAACTTTGCTATATTCACGGACGACTGATCATATTGAACAACATTCCCCAAGGAACGCATAGGCTGGAATAGGAAAACTGGACTTCTCATACTAAATCGATGAGATAATTAGTAGTTTTTTTTTATTATCAGGAACCGATCTTTTGTAGAATAAGTAGGGACAAAAGGGTCGTATGTTAATATTTTCGGTCTTCAGGGTTCTTTCCGACTACCATAACCGTTTAGGGTGACATAATCGTATTTTTTCTTCGTAATTTCTATCTAGATCGCTATAGAATAAAGAAATTAAATAACAGTCAAAAAACCAAATTAAATTTTGTCATCGCCAAAGAAATTGCTTGCTGCACAATTTTGTATGAAAATTTTTCCGATTTATGTTTTTGTTTTTTGACTTTTTTCATTTCATTTTAGTTATCTATTATGTTGGTCCGGCGTGGTTTAATTTATTACGCATACATACACCGAAAGGTGTAAACCCTAAATTTTAAAATGCATGTTTCGAGTTAATCCATAAGGTTAATTTACTTTTTATTTATTATGTCATCGTCTAGTGAAAATTTTAGTTTTTATGCCGACGAAAAACAAATAGAAAAAAACAACTGTAATTGAATCAAACTATTTAATATATTCTAGACATTTTTACGTTAATTGCTTGCATAATTTCAAGTGCCTAGTTTTATGCAGTATTTTAGTTTTGATTTATATTTATATTATATTTGTACTAACTTATTTAATTAATTTAAATTGCGCAAAGGAGTTATAAAGCGTGAATATACCTATATTTATACTATATTACATATTGAAATACTTATTCGAACATAGATTATCTCCAGGGCCGTTTTAAACTATGCTGGGCCCCTTGTGTGCCCAAAGGTCCAGGGTGGTTTATATTTTAATAATAACCCTGGCCAATCCCTAAAGGGGTGACTCAGCCCGTCAATATGAACAATTTATCCTATGGGACTAAAGCTGGAAGTTCTAAAATCAACAAATCATACAAATCGCGAGGGCGGCAATTTATATGAATTGATTTATTATTTTGATGACTGTATAGGAATGTCAATTTTCGGATTTGCAGCATTAGACCCTTTAACATATACTGTACATGTACATTCAGCATCATCATCAATTCTTTTTAGTCTCCACTGCAAGAGCACGGCCCTCTCTATACTACCAGAGCCATTATATTAGCTATAGCAGTCAGAGGATGTGGCCATTGAGTACATTATTTTTATTAAAGGCTTATTTTTATAATTTAAAATACCGTTACGCACTATAACACACCTATATTATCATTATTATTACTACTATGTGTCACTTCGTAACAGGAAATATGCCGGTTATTGGTGATTCAATATTATCATAAGTAATATTTTAATTGTATCATATAGGATAACTCTTGTTTAAAATGTTTACCGATTTGTAAATCTAACTTTATCCATATAATTTACAAATCAAAATTAGGATAAATATTTCAGGTTTACTCCCATTCAAGAAACTTGACTTTTTTTTCGTTTCTGCTCGATAGTCTAATCAAAGACAATAATATATAATACTAACGTAATAGACTGCCCACCTCATACACAAATATTGGACCAAATTAAGGTTGCGAAAAGCAGGCGAATGTATGGCGCAGGAGAGTTGCTTGCTACTCGATAATAGATGGCGGTGAATTGCGTTAGCCTTTAACTTACTAAATATACGGTGTCATTTTAAAATATTATGCCTAAAATATTGTTTATTAATTTTTAGTAAGATATACTTTGTGAATCATGTTTTTATATTCTCATAATACGGTAGATACAATGTTGTATAGTTTCGAGTGGCGCCATCTATGCGAGTCTCTGAGAACAAATCGTACGTTTAAGGCGTTGAGACCACATGGTCTAATGTTGTTAAAATGTTGTATAGAATAGGTTAATGGTACGGTATTTTTAGTGCGCGAATCCGACTCGCACTTGGCCGATTTTGACTACGTTACTCCATAAACTTCCGAATAGACCGCAGTATTTTCTTTCGCATGCCACTTTTCTTTATGTTGTTTATCTAATGGAAATAAGAATTTTAATGCGTCACACATTATTTGTCATTAAATAATTGGAATCTGTACTATATCATTGATGCAAAATACGAGAAGAAAATAATATAGTATTTTCTTAAGAAATCTCTTTTATGATAAGAACACAGCCAGCTCTGAGAGCTGTACACCTCGCGTGTTTGTCTTTGTATATCATCATCAGGGTTTTTTTAGTCTCCACTGCAGGAGCACGACCCTCTCTGTACCACCAGAGCCATATATTAGCTTGAGTAGTCAGAGGATTTGGCCTACACTCTCCACGCTGGCCAGACGAGTTGAGTTGAGAGGTCTCTTTGATGTTTATAAGCTGTGGTTAGCTTGTGTTTCCTAAGTCGTCTTCTACGACATCCACGAAGAGAGTTGGAGTGGTCCTATTCTACTCTGCCGGGAACCACACGGCGGATACACGTACCTCTTTACATATTTAATTGACAAAGTTTGAGGATGCAGCCGGGAGCTCTGATGAGGAGGCCACTAAGAGGAAACACAGTTGTTTATTGATAACAGCTATCACTGCCAACGAAACGCCGCTTTTGATAACGTTTTGTTAGCATTCATTTGTTTATATGATAATGATGACTTAATTATCATGCGTAGAATTTTTTACATTCACCCGAAGCAAAGACAATATTCTGATTTTATTATTATGTATTCTATGCTATCGGGCAATCTATACTGCCAACCTGATACAAATTATTAGACCAAATTAAGGCTCCGCACTAGGCCGTTAGCGACACCGATCGTTTTATTCATAAAACTTTATAAATAAAATCAAATTCAAGAATCTAAGTAATATAAGCCTTAGTAAATAACTTTAAGTATTTTTGGAATCATGTTTTAATATTATGAGAATCAGTCAATAAGAGAACTACTAATTACAGCCTAAAACGGCCGTTGTTGGCCATCTAGAGACGAGTGGAAGACAACTCTTCAGCACCGTCGTCTCACTATGACGCCTACATTGAAGCAGGCTTTAATTTGGTCCCATTTTTTAATGAGGTTCTATTTTGTCTTTGCCCGTGCGTTATGTTATTTCATACTAAACAAGTGTAATAAAGACTCATTTCATTTCTTCAAAACAACAAACTCATGTAGTTCCACGTTTTGCCACCAGGCGGAGCTAGTAGCGGCTGTGCGGCGGCGCGGGCGCGGCGACGGCAGTGACGATGACGAGGACCTGGGCCTGCCTAGGAGTCCGCCGGCGTCCCCACCCACGGACAAGGCTGATAAGGTAAATTCACTCATATTTTATAACCATTACAGGTAGAAATCCTTAAGTAAGTCCTAATAATGAAGATTGTGATGAGGACTTGGACTTGGAGTTAACCGACGTCGCACCACGGATAAGGCTAAAAGACAGAAATAAGTTTACCGTGCATCGGGTCACCTATGCTCGTCCGAACGCCGTGGTTACAAACTCACATCCAGAGCTGCCAATCGTGTAGACATCAGGGGTAGGTATAGGAACTAGTTTTGAACGCCTGCTCTTCGAACGATCACACGAATGAGTGTCACACGTTCAAAAATAGTAGCTCAGGAATAAACATCAGGTCATAGCTATCTAGACATGGATTTAGAAGTCACAAGTCATTATGTATGAGCATCCACACAGAAAGAGCATCCATACTATAGGTAATAATTAACAACAGTATATTTTTCCCTTTGTGGTAATGTGGTTATGGATGACAGAAAAGTAACACAATGTTGCTACCGTAGTAACAGCTTTATTTAGGTAGGCTGTTACTATCTTTAATTGTTAAGATAAACAATTCAACAACTCTATGGGTAAACCCCATAGATATCAGAATATTTACTGTAAACCCCTCAGACTTTTTGTCAAAAAAAAAAAGTAATTTTTCTTACTCTGCATACTCAGAAAACCATCTTCTTCAGGCCAAAAAATCTTTTATTTCTTATGCGTTTTGTTTATTTCATATTGGTAGCGCCATCTAGTTTCAGTCGCTTGCAGATTTAACAACAACCGCAAGCAACTAAAACTAAATGACGCGCGGTTTGTTACTTCAGTACTTCGCAGTACTGTCATGCTTCAAAACTAGATGTCAGCACTATGGTGATTCCACAGAGGTAATTTGATGAGTGATTCTTATTTTTATACCTATTTATGACCTATTTACTACTACAATATTTAACGTGTGGTTCTCAGCAGAGTTAAGTAGAGTGGGACGACTCCAAGTCTTCCCGTGGATGTCGTAGAAGGCGACTTAGAAACACAAGCGAAACAAAGGTTATAAACATCAAAGAGTACTTTCCAACCCGTCTGGCCAGCTTGGAGAGTGTATGCCAAATCATCTGACTGCTCAAGCAATATGGCTCTGGTAGTACAAAGAGGGTCGTGCTCGTGCAGTGGAGACTGACAAAGACCTGATGATGATGATACAATACTGTCACGTCTTTTCATACGTCCAGGTATAGAAAACCTAAAGGCGTGGCCTTTAAGCACGTTGGTGGGCTTATAGGTGTAAAACGGGAATCGAAATAGTGATGGGTTGCTTACCGTCACCGCGTATTGACATAATTCCTCTGTTAATCGCCCATTCGCTCGATCGGCTTTTGCGATCTGGGCGGGAGAGTAGCAGGTACATTCTACTTTTTTTTCTCCCAGACTAACTTCACCCATTTTCAAAGTTCGTTAACCTATGTTACAAAAGCTACGTTATTAGCGGATAACATGCATTTGCTTTAATTTACGCGGACGAAGTCACGGTATCGCCTTTTGACTCTACATGGTAGACTAACATATTACTACTCGACTACTTGTATCGTGTGGGTTTTAAAATTAAGCATTTGCAACTTGAAACGCTTTTGATTCGTTCGGCTAAATGATAAAGTTTATATTCGGTTATAACGATAACGATTTATGGATATTGAAATATCTAATTATAAAATAATGTTAATATGTATAAATGTCAGTATATTTAGTTTATTTTACAGAAGTAATACCAATAAGTAGGTGCATTTTATGAAATTTTTAATGTCTCTTGGTTTATATTCATGTATTCCTGTGTTTTAAATAGGTATATATCTATATCGTATATATGTAAAGTGTTGACTTTTTTATTTCGTTGTTTAAATTTTACTTTTTATAGTAGAATAAGTTAAGTATGCCAAAATGTCGTTATTTTTTGCGTTTCCTGGAAACTTTCATAGAAAAAGCTGTTCATTTTAATGGTCTGGTTTGATGGTTTAAAGGATAAGTGTTCATACTAACACTCTGTATACACATACGGTCTAACTGAGGAACGTCCTCCTTTTTTTGAAGTCGGTTAATGATGATTGAACCGAAGCACCGTGACAACAGCAAAAGCGTAGGCGAGACCACTGATAGACTTGAGACCTCGGCACTATGCACTTTCACCGATGCATCAATGCACGTGGGTGCAATGTGCATAATACATGTTTAAATGCTGGTAACGGCTTTTCAACAGACTTCGAAAATTTTATCTGTTTCATTAAATAGAGCTGAAACTTTAACCTCGTATAATTCACAGACAAAACTGCAGAATGCAGTTATTCCAAAAACACGAAAATTTCTTGCATCAATCTCCTATTTCTTGAATAAAATTTTTGCTGTCCGAAATTCAATCTCTTTTGAATGTTAAATTAATACTCATGCTGCACATATTGTATCGAAAAAGAAGTATTTAAAAAAATCCTTCTTGACTGATACACTTTTAACTCTCTATCTCAAAACCTACTGAAGTGATTTTGATGAAACTTACACTGTTCCCTAAGTTGGATGATACCTAGTCCAACAATAAAAGAATTTTAACAATCCCACTTACAGCTTCTGACATATGCGCGAACAAACATACATATAATACAATTTGGCACATATGCTTAGAAGCAGATAAAGATTACAAATATATGGGTCTAATTGATAACTTTTTTTTGAAGTCGTTTGAAAATTTGGCGTCATTTGTGCTGTACCTACTCCACGCCCGATACCATGACAAGACAGCAAGCAACAGTAAATTTAATAGCGTGATAATGCCAGCCCTGGAGTGTCAGCAACAGTTGATTGCATAAAAAGCAGTTCAATCGGTGCCGTTACTCGTACAGTAACTGTTGTTGGTGCGTGTCTCTACACTATTGATAACTAGTGTCGACGGAAAAAGTTGATAAAAGTACATATTCATTTAATTTTATTACAATTGTTTTCATTAAAATAGAATATTTGCAACTGTGGTGTGCCTCCACAGACAATGGCACATTTACTAGTATGCCAGCATATCCCGCAGCCTGAAACTTGATTTCTGCATAATGCTACACAAAATGCGGTTCGAGTCGCCCAATTCTATGACAAGAATATTCACAATTTGGTGAACATCCACACGCTAAGATATTTTTCGCATTACGGCCTTTTCCTTTCTTCTTAATATTCTTTTCTTTACATTTTATCCGTATAACCACACTGGATGGAACGGTATATTATAGCTAGGGTACGAGGACTTGCTGCCTCATGACCTGACATCATGACCTTAATGGGTATCGCACCTATATGGGTACCTGGGACCTCCAGTGTGCCAGTCTGCCTTAATGTCCACTAGGCCACAAAGGTCGTTTGAGAATATGAGAGAGAGAAATAGAAAAGCGCATAGGTAGAGGAGCGCATTATTCTATATCCTTTTCTCCTAAGGCCACCGTTTTTTGTTTGTTTGTTTTTCGTATGTGTAAGTGGCCAACACTGGTGTCACATTTTTCAAGCTGCCTTAAGGCATCTGACATAGCTTAACGACTGCCATTAACGATGACAGCCGGGACCAACGGCTTAACGTGCCTTCCGAAGCACGGAGGAGCTCGAGATATTTTTATGCCACTTGCGGTCACCCATCCAAGTAGGGACTGCACCAGGGGTTGCTTAACATACGTAAGCGCTCATAGAGCTCACACCCACTGGACCATCGGGCTCCTCAGAAGGCCATCGTAGAAGAAGTAGAATACGGCACCATATAAATGCTAAACCGGGCCCAACCGCAACTCATCATTATCATCAGGTTTTTGTTTTAGTCTCCACTGCAACCCTATCTGTACTACCAGAGCCATATATTAGGTAGCCAGAGCAGTCAGAGGATCTGGCCTACACTCTCCACGCTGGCCAAATGGGTTGGATAGATCTCTTTGATGTTTACAAGCTTTTGTTAGCTTGTGTTACCTAAGTCGCCTTCAACGACATCCACGGGAAGGCTTTGAGTGGTCCTATTCTACTCTGCCGGGAACCACACGGCATAAATATCCCGCTACTCATAAATATCTGCAAAGCAATTGACCTATCACGGCGGGACCATAAATTCGAATGCCATCCGGCATTAAAACGAACGACACCCATGGGACTGACGACGCCATCTTGTATTGGAGAAAATACTAGGTTGTAATATTTTTCTTAATTTCTATGCTGGTTTGCGAAAGAAAATGCAACAGGACTATGTCATCAAAACATAACTTAAAAAAACAACCAAGTCTCGCAACTCAGTTCTTCTACCGTAAACAGTTGAGAGATCCATGTAGTACTTTTCTTAATTTCTATGCTGGTTTGCGAAAGAAAATGCAACAGGACTATGTCATCAAAACATAACTTAAAAAAACAACCAAGTCTCGCAACTCAGTTCTTCTACCGTAAACAGTTGAGAGATCCATGTAGTACTTTCTTAATTTCTATGCTGGTTTGCGAAAGAAAATGCAACAGACCTATGTCATCAAAAACATAACTTAAAAAACAACCAAGTCTCGCAACTCAGTTCTTCTACCGTAAACAGTTGAG